>CM061270.1:38687500-39982500 GCA_030848825.1 Tadarida brasiliensis
AGCTGCACAGCAGAAAGGGGGGAAAGTGGGGGGAGGGGGGCTGGTATTTATTTCATAACACACAAAACGGCCAGGACTACTCTGGACAGAGGATAATGCAAACTAGCTTTGCTGGAAATGAGCTGCAAAATACCTTCATTTTCTACTACAGTGAAACCCTGATAAAATCACAACTGTTAAGGTCATACAGTATATCAGGTGGAATCACAGTCTTTAGAACTCCATTATTAATGCAGACAACCTCACAATCAAAGAGGATGAGAGCACAGTTTCCAGATGCCAATGATTTGATCCTATCTTATTTGGCTGTTTACATTTAAATAATGTGACTGTATAAATTTAAATAATATGAACCACCAACAGATGGATCCCAGTGAAAAACAGTGCCTTCTCTGAGACCCTGAATGGACACTATATGGTGCTTTACAATTTATTTGAGCAGAGCTCATATTTTTTTTAAAAAAATGGGGTGGGGATGAAAAGAGAGAGACTCATTTCTTCTGCCATTATGGAAATAAAAGGACTACCGCTTTCGTTGGTGGCTGTCTGTGCCAAGGAAACATGCAGTCCTCTAACCTCCGATACAATGTACCCATAAGGTACCAAGCATCAAAGCATATTAAAAGATATTAACTGCATATTTGCTTATGAACAAGATAAAAAGCTGTAGGGCCTCCAGGTTCTCAAGCTGTGAGTGGAACAGCTTTGCAATTTGCCTGCAAAACTGCATTTTGATCTTAATGAATATAAAATGGCTGCCATTAAAAGTAAAACAGATTATTTCGGGTCTTCCAGGGCCCATAGCTCTTTGCCGGCCTTGGAGGGCCACTATGATCTTTCATTAAAATCTCACAGCAGGGCTCCCTCACCAGCAAATCAAGCCTTGCAGTCTAGGAGATTGGCTACATTTAAAAGTAATTTTCAGAAATCTACACAGATTTTCAATTTGGTAATGAAAGCCATAAGAGAATGCAGGCGGCATTTTGTCGAATATTGTTACTGATCCAGCACTCACATTCGTTAGAAATTAAACTGCCCCGTAACTATCGCACTGATGGCAGCTTGCCATTTCGGCTGCGTTCTAATCTCCGTTTGTTAATGAGTAGCATGTGCTAATTGTTGTCATCCGTACTGCGGAGCAGTCCTTCCCTAACAAACAGATTTTACCTGCTTGGAGGTGGAACCTTTCACTTTGTCACCGAACAAGTTGGAACAGAGTTGCTGTTGCTTTGTAAAGAGAGACAGCCGAGCATCATTAACAAAAGCAAGAGGGAATCAAATCAGAAATTGGGTGCTTTTATTTTATTTGGACCTGTCTGTCTTTTGGTCTAGCCTAAATTTTCTGAAGTCCTCCTGTAGGCGAAATGTTAGTTCATTCATGTTACTCCCCAAAATTGTCTGAACAAACAACTATGGTAAAATCAATGGTAGTATAAAATGGGGCTTTAGGTGTGTAAAAAGGATTTTACCTACTATCCAAAGGCGAGGGTGGGGGGCCCACACCTAAAACTTGAAATGGAGATAAGGCTGCTAGATTCTTCAGTCTAGAAGGGGAAGGCTGTATTACCCCAAAGTGGATAGTTCTATAGCAAGAATCATGTAGACCCACAATAATGTGGTTCCTGGTGAGGAACCACAGAGAAGGAAAAACTAATATATGAAACATCTGGAGGTGTGATGCAGGCAGACATCTGAACACAGACAAGCATATAAAATAATTATGAATGAAAACGTCATTAGCTAGAAAGAAAATTACATACGTATGCATTCTAAGACAGTATGTTTGCCTTTGCATTTCCTTATAATTTATATAAGAACTGAGGAAAGTTACTTTTCTGAGGTTCTAGAAACAAAAATGTCAGATTATGCTTCCATTTTGAAAATGCATTCAATAAATTTTGTTTGCTCGGTAATTCTCTTTACCTGGCACCTTTAGGGCAAAGCTCTTCTCTGCACTACAGTATGACGGACAAGAGCTGCTCTCCACTTCCTTGATGACTGGCTATAAATTCTTCCTGCCGATACAGAGAGTGTCCATTTAGAATAACAATTCTTCTTGGCCAGCACTGGTAGCCACAGAGCATATATGCAAAAGATGTGTTTCTTTTCAGGGAGCTGAAGCAGGCATGTTGTGGTTCAGTGTAAGCATGTCTCAGCACCTCCTAGTATACCAGAGGTTTTTGGGGGAGCACCTAGCTGTGCTCCTTTGGTTTCCACAAAGTACAATTTTAATTGGTTGGCATGTCTATGATTTTAAGGGAATGACACAGGGGCACCTAATAAGCTGCCACTGCTAACGTGCATTAGTGTTTGAAAACTCAGGCCAGTTCCTTGTCTCTGTGGCCTCAGGAGACCAATGGGAACTAGATACAAACAACTTAGTAAGCAGTTTTGAATCTGTTCCACCTGTAGTTGCTATTCTAATTGCAGGAAGCATTCATGTAATATGTTAGGGCTTTAAACACCCGAAGTGACACTAGAGGAAATTTTGCTGAATCCTCCTGAACTCAGAAGTCTGAGACTTCTTTCATTTCACCTGTCGTCAGTTGTTCTAATATTCCTCAGAGCTTCCCGGTACATTTTGACAACTGTATACTGTAAGCTTTCTTTTAACATTATTTGGGCCTATGCTAAATTGTGGGCAGGGTGATGGCACATTACCAATTCTGACTTCCAAGTATTAAAATATAACAGATATTAATATCCCTCTAATTACTGGAGTGGGGGAAAAGCTGCACTTTAGGTCATAGAAGTTAATATAATTAGTCTTCAGAAAATCAAGTTAAGTTTCACTAGTTATAATAAAATGTAATTATTTATTTGCTTTGTTTCAGAAATATAATTCTATGGAAACAAGCATTGCCCTTGCTTTGTCACTTCGACTTTATTAATTCTGTTGGAAAATGCACATACACAATATCCGTACATATATATTAGATGGAGGATTTTATTGTAAAAAAAAATTATTTTTATTTTTATTTGTGGCCTTTTAAAGGGACATAAAACGTTTCAAGATATATTTTTATTGCATTATGGATTTGTTTTTTGCCCTATCCCTCCAATGGAAATTGCAGATATGACATTTTAAATTTTCTATTATAATTACTTTATTTTATTGAATTTATTGGGGTGACATTGGTTAATAAAATTATATAGGTTTCAGGTATACAATTCTACAATACATCATCTGTACACTGTCTTGTGTGTTCACCACTCCAAGTTAAGTCTCCTTCCATCACTACTTCTCCTCCTTTTTACCCTCTTCTACCTCCTCCCACACCCCCTTCCTTGTGGCACTCTCCACACTGCTGTCTGTGTCCATGAGTTGTTGTTTTTATTCTTTGCTTAATCCCTTCGCCCTTCTCAGCCCCCAACCCCTTCCCCTCTGAGAGCTGTCAGTCTGTTCTCTGTATCCATGAGTCTGTCTCCACTTTGTTTTTTATTTTATTTTGTTCAGTAGATTCCACAGATAAGTAAAATCACATGGTACATTTCTTTCTCTGACTGGCTTATTTCACTTAGCATAATACTCTCTAGGGTCATCCATGCTGTCACAAAAGGTAAGATTTCTTTCTTTTTTATGGCTGAGTAGTATTCCGTTGTGTAAATGTACCACAGCTTTTAGGAAACCATCAACAAAATGAAAAGGAAACCCACTGAATGGGATAGCATATTCGTTGATACATCTGATAAGGTGTTAATATCTGATATTTGTAAGGAACTTATAAAACTCAACACCAAAAAACACAACAACAAATAATCCAATTAAGAAATAGGTAAAGGACCTGGATAGACACTTCTCCAAAGAGGACACACAGATGGCCAATAGACACAGGAAAAGATGTTCAAGATCACTAATCATCAGAGAAATGCAAATTAAAACCACAGTGAGATATCACCTCACATATATCAGAACGGCTACTGTCAATAAATCAACAAACAGCAAGTGCTGGTGAGGATGTGGAGAACAGGGAACCTTCCTGCACAGTTGGTGGGGATGCAGCTCGGTGCAGCCGCTGTGGAAAGCAGTATGGAGTTACCTCAAAATATTATAAATGGAACTGCCTTATGACCAGCAATTCCACTTCTGGGAATTTATCTGAATAAACCGAAACACTGATTTGAAAGAATAGAGTATGCACCCCTATGTTCATTGCAGTGTTATTTACAATAGCCAAGATTTGGAAACAGCCCAAGTGCCCATCAGTAGAGGAGTGGATAAAAAAGCTATGGTACATTTACAATTAGTTTTATAAGCTAAATGTAAAGACAAAATTTGAAGGGGGAGGATATGTTGTGGTTATGTGGAAGCATACATCTACTAAAATTCATACTTCTCTTAAAATTTCATTCTTAAATATAGAGTTCTCTTTAAGATCCAATGTCTACATAAAATGGAGCTTTTATTTTTTTTTATTTTTAATTCTTTTTCCTTTATTGATTTTACAGAGAGAGGAAGTGTGAGAGAGAGAGAGAGAGAGAGAGAGAAACATCGATGAGAGAGAACACCGACTGGCTGCCTCCTGCATGCCCCCATGCCCCCCATGCCCCTCACTGGGGATTGGGCCCACAACCTGGGCATGTGTCCTGACCGGGAATCGAACCGGCAACCTCTTGGTGCATGGATCGACAGTCAACCACTGAGCCACACCGGCTGGACTAAAACGGAGATTTTAAAAAAGTTTTATAATATTATAAATACTGTTTTGATCAAGTAATGTTTTTATTTTTATTTTGTTGTTTTGACAATATAGTATACTATAGTATATTTACTGTATACTAACAACTGGTTTGAAATGAAACCTTCTAGCACATATACTTTTGTATTTACTTAAATGCACCTCATAGTGTCAGCCTCCAAGTGAAAAGTGTGTTTAATTCCAAAGGATAATTGGTAAATTGTGTTAGAATTTGTAATTAATTTTTTCATTTAAAAAATACTTAAAGAACAGTTTGCTTCTGAGCTCAGCACACAAAAAGAAACTTGTTATCACGTACCTGAACTAAAATTCAAACGGCCTTGGCCTGTCCTATGGTAACAGGGAACAGAAAGGCATGACAACGTGAGATGAGTGTTTAAGACCAGTAGAAGAAGGTGTGGAAGGAAGGTGGTTTCCTTTTTTCCTGTTCAGAGCTTGAGTTCTTCCACTTCCATATACAAAGGACCCCAGATCCAGGCCTAGATTCCAGAACCTATGACCTCACACTGCCCCAGACTCTGTGGTTCCTCAACCAAGGCTGCACCAATCCACAATATAACTCCCACACCAGCTACCTCTCATCCATCCTCCCGGCCCTCTCATTACATTCCAAATGCTTTCAACTAGATGTTTGGAGGAATTACGAGTAAAGACAAGTAAAAGGCAATGAAGAACTCAAATTTCCCAGTAGGTACTTCTGCTTTTGGTTTGAACAAGGAAGCTCGGTAATTGACTGTTCTATGCATATCTAACCCACACGGAACAGTAATTAATGGCAGCATTATTAGGCACCCACCACCACCATCACCACACAATCCTGGAGCAGAAGCCTAGGTGTGACAAGGAACAGCAAAAAGACAGTTGATGAAGAGAGCTGAGACAGGCAGCAGTGTGTGTTGATGCCTAGGGGTTAGGACCACAGATGATCCTACTCAGTATTTCTACTGTTTGTTCTCCTGCCCGAGGCCCTCCGTAATCTGCACTCTGTAAATGTAGCCTGGACTTCCATCTTGAGCAGAAACTAAAGGCACTTGATGAGTGCCATTCTATGGTTCCAGCTTATTACAGAGGATAAACGGTCCTAGAAATGGCATTTCAATAAAAGAGAACCCAAACGAGAAAGAAAGAAGAAAAAAATATTTCTGAGGAGCCAGAGTAAATTTGAATCTGGTGTCCACAGGGAAAGTTTACACTGGTAGGGTTGTGTACTGTATATGGAGCTACTTCCATGGATGATGAGTGTGGACTTCCCATCAGGGCAGTGACAGCCTCCCTCCCATTCCACACAGCACAAGGAGAATTCTCATGACAGTCACATCAGCTATCATAACAGAAGTTCTACCAGCTTCTCCACGAGGCAGAGGTGGAGAGAGGGAGTAGTTCTGTCTACCAAGGAGTTCATGGATTCCCATTTAGAACTTATGTACCTAAAAGGGTTAAACTATTTTCCTGGGATGCGAATGCAAAATGTGTGGAAAGATTCCATTTTCCTCTGTGATTATATGTGATCATCAATGCTTCCTCTAGGACAGTGGTTCTCAACCTTCCTAATGCCGCGACCCTTTAATACAGTTCCTCATGTTGTGGTGACCCCCAACCATAAAATTATTTTCGTTGCTACTTCATAACTGTAATTTTGCTACTGTTATGTCTTAGGCGACCCCTGTGAAAGGGTCGTTCGACCCCCAAAGGGGTCGCGACCCACAGGTTGAGAACCGCTGCTCTAGGAGATGAGGTCAGTGCTCACGTATGGATAAGCAAGAAGCTGAAGGGCATGCACATATAGGTGGTAGCTGAGAATCTGTGGGGACTTTGGGCAAAAAGTAGGTGGTGCAAAAGAGGACTTCCCTCCACCTCCATCCTGATGGTACAATGAGGGTCAAGGGTCTTCTGCACAGGGCGAAGGGGTCCCTTGAATAGTGGAGCAATGCACATGGACAAAAATGCCACAGCCGAGCAAACTGCATTTAAACTTGAATCCAAAAAGGCAAAAACTAATTAAAGCTTCAAAACCTGGTATTGGGCTGGATCAAGAGATGCGATTTAGAGAGTATGAAATTGTAAATGTGTGGGCTGGGGTTTTTCAGAAGAAAACAATAGCAAAGGTGGGCAGAAAGCATATAGTTGTCCTCTATGCTCATATATAACATTTGATAGACTAAAAACAATACATTGAATGTGGAACTTTAATATGAAAAGCTAAATATGACGCTAGACCTATATCAAGACTTTGTGAGATGTGGGTCTCTGGCTCCCCAAATCATCTATGGTCCTTTACCAGCGTTTTTCTTTCTAATCTGTTCTAAACCAATAGTTTTGTACAAGGCAATAAAAATAAATTACTAGAAAAAGAAATTTTTTAAAAGGCATATAAAATTCAAGCCTTGATTTTTATTATTAGATTCAACATACATAAAATTATTTTTGTCAAACTGCTTTAAAAGTTTTGACATGCTTACTTTCCATTTCTGTACTTATCCTTTTGCAAGCCAATAATAAACAGCTCACAGACTGGCACTGCTCTGAGCCACATTTTGAATGGGTATAATTGGCCCAGAAAGAGTTTGTAACATGGATGTGGTTTTAGTACTTTCTATCAAGAAGACAAAGACATGAATGGCCCCAATGAGGAGCTATGATAGAATACATTTTGGTGAGGTTAAAAGGAGAGGGAACTCTATGTGGTGTCATTTCAGAAGAGGGATGACTACCCGTCCCTTGCCTTCCGAATGCAGATCACAAAAGTAACACAGAGTGATGGGGACATTTCCTCTCTAACAGTTGCCAGAAGACTCTTCCAAATGATTAGTTTTCTGGTAAGTTCCTGGCTTGCCTTCTGCCATTTACATCCATGAGAAGGATGAGAGATCAATTTGGAGAATTTTTATTTTGAATTTATTTTCACCAAAGAGGAAGATTTGGTTGGTGAGCTTAAAGTGATGAGAAACTTGGAAGGAGGTAACCTGTCTCTTAGAGTCTGTTATAACCATACACAAAAATAATCCTGGACATAGGTGTTTTATCTTAGATTTATGAAAGCAGGCATCAAAATAGAGAGAAGGCAGATATGCTCCTATGGGTAACCGATTAACAGAAAAATAAGGCTACTTTAAAACTTCTGACAAAATAACCACAGATCATTCCAAAGGTATTTAAAATAGATATATCATGAAAGGAACATTCTTTTTTCCCTTTTGAAACCATGGAATGCAGAATATAAAGAGACACATACCCCGAATGGAAGGCTGAATAGATGATGAGGACCCAGTATCAAGAAGGACAGCTACCACTTGGCTATAGATTGAAAAACTGCCAAGGACAACAGAAAGCTCTGTTCAGCCCTGTTTGTAAAGAAGAACAAAGGGATAGGTACGTTGATTGGGGCATGCAGCAAAACGCTAACAGATGTCACAGGGAAACCAAACTATTCAACTCCTATTTTGATTCTATGGTCTCTATCATGAAGAATGATCTTCAAACTGAAGAGGACAGAGCAAGCAGAGTTAAATGTGAACTGTGCCCCAAGATAAGTCAAGACAGACTAAAATACAACCTAGTTGCTACAAATGAGTTCAAGGCTCCAGACCAGACAAATGGTCTCTCAGGTTACTGAAACAATCTGAAAAAGGGTCCAGATGTGACTGTGGAAGCCCAACCAGGGATTAGTATTGTGTACATAAGGAAATACTTTTAATTTACAGAAACAGAAAAATGTCTAGAACATACCCCTAGCAAAATTCTAGAACAGGTTATCACATACAGGAGTTGTTTGTGCTTAAAGTAAGAAGCAGTGATGACCTTCAACTAGCAGAGTTTCACTCCAGATCATACTAATTTCTGGCTCCCTCTTCCCTCTCTCCCTCCCTCCCACTTCCCTCCCTCCCTCCCTCCTTCCCTCTCTTCCTCCCTCCCTCCCTCCCTCCCTTCCGCTGGTCATCCCTTCCCTACCAACGTTACTCCCTTTCATCCATTCCCTCATTTCTCTTTCCCCCCTGTTTTCTAGAGTGATTAGCCAAATAGCTCGGTAAAATGGCTCTCAGTATCATCAAGACATTTAACACATTATTGCATAACATAATAGTAGACCAAAGGAAAAAAAAATAAAAAAAAGAAAGACAAAAGCCAGTGTAATTAGGGTGACTCAAAACTGGTTAAACGAATGTTCCCAAAGAACACTTGTTAATTAATTGGGGGCAACTCGGAGAGTTCTCTAGTGATATGTGCCTTTTGGACTTCATTTTACCCCTTGTTCTTTCTCTCCTTGTACTTAGCTTTACTTCGAGACTGGCCATATCCCATGGAAATAAATTCTCTTGTGTTTGTCTCAATTAGATTCTACAGATACGTACACATTTGGCGCCCACTCAGTATGACTCAGATGGGCCCTGGCAATGTGAGCTGGGTAAGAGTCAGTGCTTTCTTCTAAGTAGCTCATAGTTGAATGGGAACACAGGAGGAAGTCAGCAGTACAATGCAGCACACAGAAAGGATGTGAACATCTGTTGTGTCACCACCTTTTTCTAGGCTCGGTGTTAAGGGCTTTGCATTGCCATCAAATCCCCTCAGAAACCATCTGAGGTTACTTTGATGATCCCAGGGTATTGATGAACAAGAAAAAGCTCGGGGAGAACAGTTTCCATGCCCCAGAGCAAACGTCAAGTTAGGTATGGAGCCAGAATTCAAAGTCAGGCACACTGGATTCAAATACCAGGAACTCTGGTATTCCCCACAGCAAAAGCATCGGAGTCAGGAAGATGGTAGGCCAGTGTCCAGCAAAGGGCAGTGTCCTGAGTGTTCTGGAGACAGAACGCCATCCAGGAGAACGCCATCCAGGAGAACGCCATCCAGGAGAACGCCCCAGAAGAAGGGAAGCCTAGCCTGAGAGATACACAGATGTTAGCCACAGAGGTGGGCTGAGTGTTGAGGAAGAAATTGTAGGCTGAAAGGTTGATGTGCAAAATCAGTGAGGCTTGAAAGGACGGAGGGCATACGGCTGCATTTTAGGCACATGTGCCCGTGTCTGAGGGCTTGGCAGGGCTCAGGTCACAGACAAAGGAAAGACAAGCAGAGAAGTGACAGTAGGCTCACGTTCTCTCTCCCTTCCTCCCTCCCTCCTTCTCTCTCTCTCTCATACACACATACAGAATCAAAATTTTATGAATTTGTATTACTAATTGTTAATTACAAAAGATGAATTTTCAGGGCATCACGTCCCCTTGCTACTTTATTTTTCTTTACCTTATTCCTTTATATGTTCTCCTTCTTTCTACTTCAATTTTCCTCTATACATTCAACAGATGTACTTCAATTTATGCATGAAATGAGTTCTTGCAAAGTTATGTGATTTTTTTTTCAGCAAATGAAATATTACATTAAAGATACGAGGGAAATTCCCTTTTAAAGGAACCTTATGCCAAATAGCTTTGTAAAGCAAATAATGACCCTATAACCAATCTTTCTCTAAATCTAGATTTCCATATATCAGCTTTGACTAAAAAAAGATACATCTATACTTTATTTTTACATCTCTCTGCGAGCAGCACTGCAACATAATGGTATGCCAATTTGAAATACCATAATTTTTATACTTTTTCAGTTCTCACAATGCAATCTTAGAAAATGTATTATTTTCTATATCATACTCATGCTTTCTTTTCCTTAGTGGAACTTTAGAGTTTTCTTTCCCCTGAGGTTGGGGAGGTTGGCAGTAAGATAGATAGATAAAGAAAGTTAGATAATCATCCTGTATAAGGCGATTATCGTGTGTGTCCGGTACAAAGTACCGTGTGTGCGTTTTACCACCGACTTCTGAGGATGAACAACTTCCTTGACCCCTTCACAAGTTAGCTGGCTGAGACTCACAGAGGTCGAGGAGCTTGACAGGTGTCCAAGCTGTGCTCTGACCCCAGTCAGCCTGACCTGAGAGCCACAGAAGAACGACTATGGCATGTATCTTCTTATTACTGGAATCATGGAAGTTAAGAAAAATTTTGTTCTTACAGGAGGCGACAGAGCCTTTGCTGGATGTCGGGGCTGAAAAGAGCATTTTTATGAGAGTTGAAACAGATTCTAGCAGTTTCTCTGCTGTCAGGTGTCTGGACAAGACATGGACTTGCTCAGGCCTCAGTTTTTCCATCTGTGAAATGTGACGCCTGAGGTCTGCACGCCCAGGCACACCAGAGTCCCACTGTCCTGCTACAGTGAGAGACTGAACTTACGGTTCAGATCAACCTTTGCATCACAAGGAAATCCTTTCACGGCCTAACTAAAACTTCAAGAATTTTGAAAAAGAAAATGAGAAGGAAAATCCATTCTGCCTTTTTGGCTGCTATGGGTCAGGATGCTATCCCCAGGCAGCAGTGTTCTTAAGCCAAATATCTTTTATCGGGTGAAAAAAAGAAAACAGAGTATACAGCTGTAATCTCAGATCTAAGAGGAAAGATTCAGATCTTCTCTGATTCAGCCAGACCACTGGTTTTGAAAAAGCATGAAGAGTCTCGGAGATGAAAGTCATGAGCTCACGGCTGGCTGTTAACTAAGTCAGTGCCCCGGACAGTCCCCTCCCCGGACGCAGACACTCTGTCCCCAGCCCCTCCCTCAGAGCACGGGCGGGCCTTCCTGACTTCACTATTCACCCCGAGAAAAAGCGCGCCTCTGATTACCTCTCTTTTCTTTCAAGATCAAGGTGACTCATGCACAGCTGCAATAAAATGATTTTTTTTCATGAGCGTCTTCTCAATAATGTCCCTGAGAAAGCAGAGGGGCTAAAAGGTACGTGACATTCACCGATTCTGCCCCTAAAGCCACAAAACCACACGAGCAATTTCTTCATTTGACCAAAATGAATGGTCATCACAAAAACAAATGTAACTTGGGTATCCCCGATCTGGCTGAGACAGCTTAAGGGCTCAAACTTAATAGACTTCTTCTGACTGATTAGGATCTCAGTGCAGGCTGCACCGTCCTGCCGCAGCCGACAGCCTCGTCCAAACCACAGGCACGGGGCTGCCCTTCATCCATGACCTTTGCATACAAAGTAACGGGCTAGAGGATGTCATAGGACTCCCACGGAAGGAACTTGGAAGACAGCATTCACTTTGCTTTGTGGTCTTTTACAAAAGACAATTAGCATTAAGAATACATTGGTGCTTAAATAAAAGGCCTAACAGGAAAAGCACATTTCCACATTCCAAAGGCCTAAGAAAAGCTGCGCCTAAGAGGGGATTAGCTACTATCAGATGATATTACCTCTGGATTAATGATGTTTCGCATTCACTATATTTATTAAAGAAGAAGGAAAAATAGAAATATTTTAAGGAGCAGATACGTGATTTCTGTAAACCTTAGAAGCTAAAAGAAAAAAATTTAAAAGGACAGCAATTATAATAGTATATTTATTGATAAATCCTTAATGAGAATTTTTCTTTAAAAAACAGCCCTATATTTCAGGTAAATTACTGTTATAGTCTGTGGACTGTAAGAAATGTGTGTGTGTGTTTGTGTGTGTGTGAGAGAGAGAGAGATAGAGAGAGAGAGAGAGAGAGAGAGAGAGAGAGAGAGAGACAGACTCCCATATAAATGCTTTATATTACACCAGGTATTTTAAACCATTCTTATTTCAGGCAATTGTTTTTGTAATAGATACACTTAAGGTGATCATTTCACTTTATTGCTAGTCATTGCTGACTGAAATATTTTGCCAGATGAAAGTAATTACTATGACTATAGCACTTTTCTAACCTGTTCTTGTGTATTGGATCCCAGGTACCCATAGTATGAAATTCTCTTACCCTGTGTTTGTTTGTTTTTTTAAATGTCAGATGATGCTGTGCTCTGACCTTACATACCACTGTAATTCTGCTTTTTTTAAAAATATGTTTTTATTGACTTTTTTTAAGGAGAGAAAGATGGAAACATTGATGTGAAAGAGATATATCAACCATCTGCCTCCTGCACGCCCCCCTCCTGGGGATCGACCACACAACCCCGGGCATGTGCCCTGATCGGGAATCAAACCAGGACCCCTCAGGCCATAGGACGATGCTCATTCCACTGAGCCGCGCCGGGCAATATTCTGCTTTGTTTTTTTTACTGTCTGTGTCTTTACATCTCCAGAGGTTGCAGAAAGACTCTAACGTGTAGAAATATGAAGATAAGAATAATTAAACAGTGCAATAGCTAATGTCAGTATTATAGGCAAGAAAATACAACAAATTGTTTAGGTCAGTGATAATAAATAAAAGCAATCCATATCGTATCAGGACATGAAAGAAGCATAGAAGGAAGAAAGGAAAGTAGAAAAGAAGGAAGACATGGAGGCAAGTGGGAGAGATGGAGGGAGAAATCCACAGGGCAGAGCTGATATCTGCAAGTTCAAGCCCACCAATAACCTGTCAGCCAGCATTACATATGGTAATTACATTTATATATTGATATCATGGGTTGCCTATTTCTTGTACTCTAGAAATCAGTCCTGCAGACAGAACCACACTGCATTCAAGAGCTTTTATTTGGAAACATAGTCAAAGGAAAATACTACTGAAAAAAATAATGTCTGTTAGCTTTCTGTTTTGACCCACTGGTCAATCATCCAGCAAATTTCAGCTCTACATCGTCACATTGCTGCCAGACAGGACAGTGGCACTGGACCCAGCCATGGACCACAGTGGGGCCCGTGAAGTGGTAGGAGTGGAGTTCCAAAAATGAGAAGAAAAGAGATCTTCTTGCTCCCTTGATTTGCCAGAACAAACTATAATTCTCTCATCCTCCCCCCACACCTGCCACCCCATGATCCTAGCCTGAGTCCATGAGTTTTCCTCAACAGCCATTCAGCTCTCTCTAGGGATTTGATATTGATCCCAGAAGAAGGTGGGAGTCCACTCATTCCAGCTGGAACTCAGGGAAAAGCCATGCTCCCAATGACACCTATTAGACATCTGTGGTCGGGACTTGAACGTTTCTGTAGTGATGAGACACAGCAATAGACAAGGTTCTCCTCTCTCAGGAGACAGATAGAACCTTGCCGCAAAGTACTGAGGGTGTGATCCCACCCGAGAGTCACAGTATGTTGTGATATCTTTCCTTCATTATTTTTAAACTTTTCAGTTTCTTTTTAATTGGAAGTATAGACCACGTCGGCCCAGGTCAAAGTCCTAAAAAGACGCTGGCTCGTTGGAGTCTTGCCAATGTTACTGCCAAGAGTTCTAAGAGCTATACTTGCTGCTGGAAAAAAAGGGAAATCTTCATCCACAAAACGACAAATAGACATGTCAGCTCAGTCCTTCTGAAACTCCTCAGCACTCCCAGGGTATTCCCTACTGTGCCATACTCCCAAATCCCAAAACCATGCTGGCAAGTGCTGGGTGGAAGACTCTTTCTGAACCCTCATTGTTATAAGAAACACGTTTAGTCGGTGATTCTATCAAAAGGGTCCAACCAAGTCGGCTTGGTTCTACACCAAAATCACATAAAATGAACAACCTCACAATGGCTTCAGTCTGCAGGAATGAAGACCCTAATTCACCTGACTCTAAAAATAAAGCTTCCTCCAATCTGGTCACTCTGACAGCTCCGGTGGCTCCTGCTAGTTGCAGAGCTCTGCACAGCTGCAGCCTGGAATGTGCTTGCTTATGTTCTTAGGAGGGATTGGAGTTGAGGTTGGAAAGGAGATCTGGGCAGAGCAAGCTGAGCAAGGCTGGTTTTGAAGCTGCAGGGATGGACAGAGTCTAAAGGATGGAGTGTGAAGAGGGCTCCGACTGAGCCCATGGAGCATCCTCTCCAGGCGGGAAGAAGGAAGAAGAGGAACAGGAAGCAGAAGTGGATGGCTAACCAGGACACGTGGGTTGCTCTAAGGCCAGGTGCAGCAGACAGGTCAAAGGCATGGCTTGGAGAAGTGATCACTGGCCCCTGGAGACTAACGCAAGGCCAGCTTCAGTGGCATGGCAGGCACAGAACATGAGAGCAAGGAGGCAAAGGATAAAGTGGATGTAAAAGCACAGGGGTGGTCCCACACTGTCTGAGATGTTGGGAGGTGAAAGCGGAAATGTATGAGTTACCCAGAAGAGGCAGCGGGGCCAAGTGAGGGCAATAATTAAAAGCACAAATTATTTGCATAGGAAAACATTACAAATATATTTTTAGCCAGCACAGGCTTAATTTAAAGTAAAAAATCATTGCATAACTAAACATTAAATATTTTTAAATACATGTGGAAAAAAATTTTTTTAAGATTTTTTAAAATACTTTTTTTGTTTATTGAGTTTAGAGAAAGAGGAAGGGAGAGGGAGAGAGAAAGAAACATTGATGAGAGAGAACATCAATTGGCCGCCTCCTGCATGCCCCCCACTGGGGATTGGGCCCACAACCTGGGCATGTGCCCTGACCGGGAATTGAACCAGCGACCTCTTGGTGCATGGGTCGACGCTCAACTACTGAGCCACACCAGCCGGGCTGAAAAAAATTTATGATATGAATATGAGGGGAAAATTGTGAAACAAAGAATTATAATAAATAACATTTTTAGCAGGTGTTTTTGAGTTTACATAGTTTTTCTTTCATATATCCTTTAAAATTCCTATGAGGTAGATCTTTTTGTTATTCCTAGCTTACAGATGAAAACAACCTGCCCTGGGGTACAATTAGTGATGGAGAGAAACTTGTCTGGTGTGTACCCCCACCCCCCCTTTTAACTTCCATGTAAATTAATTCTTCAACAGAAGAAAAATGACTTAAATTTACTCTTTATACGACTTTTAATAAAAACAGAAGTTTTCTTTTCTATAAACAGATTTTCCTACACATATATCCCATAACCATTCACCTTGTCTTTATCTCAAGAATGTTTAACTGCCACCAACTAGCTTAGAATTACCCTTCTCTCTTCCAACAATGCCAGCTGCAGAAGCTGTGCCATTCCCCTTTCTATCCATCGCAAATGACAGCAGGAACAAAAAGTTGCTAACATATAAATACCTAGTGCCTACTCAGATGTGCTCTTTACATATGTAAAGGCAATTAAGACTACTATTCAAAGATAGTAGTCTTCTCAACACATCTACCCATCAAGACTGGCATTCACATTGCTGGTCTGCGAGAATAATCATATCAACCTTTTTTTTAATTCCCAAAAAATCTAAAAATAAGGGTTTTATAAAGGATAATTAAGCAAGCTAATAGTAGTAAGTGGGATACACAATAAGAATATGTACTAAAATATCTGCTCTGTGCAATGCAGAACCGGTGTTTTAGAAGATTAACAATTATGATCGCCAGTCCTCTTCTGATTCTATAATACCTCACACAATCTTTTTTAAATTACTTTATTAACCTTTCCTCCTAGCACAGAAGTGCCGATTATAGATAATATTTCAAAATCATCTGAGGTGTAAGTGTGTTTGATTTGCTCGGTAATTATTTGTCTACTTTATTACATTGGCCGAGCACACAAGCTCCTTGACCAGCTTTATTTCAAGTCCAGTTACGAACAGGGTCATATCACTTTGTGGATCACTCCCTTTGGGCCCCGACGTACATGAAATTTTCACATTGGAGATGGGGACGGTGCGTGGAAACAGTACATTTTAAACATGGAGAAATCGTCCCCTCCCTTGTCATTCAAGGTTTTCGGTCCCGGGCTTAATGGAAAGAATGTTGTTCATAAGTGAAAGGAAGGTGTTTTTCCCCTGCGTGACCAGGACCAGGGCACCCAAGTCTAAGCATGCAAATATCTGTTGATGAAGTCTGAAAGCATGGCACTCGCATCCCTCAGGTGGCCTTACCCAGGGTCTTTATAATCTGTCCCCTGCCATTGAGACCACCCAGGGCATCACTTCTATTTTGCCACGAATCATGAATGCATTTCCGGCAGAAAGGAACGAGGGGCCCACCACAAGGGAAGATCAGAAACCTTGTTCTTTACATGGGAGCCTGAAAGGAAGGGTACCATGTGCGAAACACACTGGGTTTTAGGGAGGGAAAGTTTGCCCGTTCCAACTTTACAACTCGGGGACAAATGAAACTGATACCTCCGTGTTCTAAAAGATGAGAACACACGGAGGTGAGAGGCCACCGCCAGGATAAAAGTACAAAGCAGGGGGACTCTGTTTACTGTCCACAATCCACAAATGCTGAACTGTCCACGTGCAGCAGGATTCCTGGGCTCTGTGAGCACCACAGGGGACGCTGGTCAGCTCAGTCACCCATGGAATTACGGTGTAGGGTATGGATGCCAGTATTTTAGACCCAAACCGAGCATAAAAAAACACAAAGTAAAATTCGGTGTCAGCACAAAGTTGACAGCGAATGATTATAACAGCTTCGAAGCTTGAAAAAGAGTGTAAATAACTAGGATCCCCTGCGGGCTCACTCAGCCTGCATACATAACAACCGTGATGGACAGCCTCTGAGGTAGAGTCGGGGAAACAGGCACTGGGAGGGTGCAGAAATTCTGCCAGCAAAGAGCCTTAACTGTCACCTTTCTGACTAAATCAGCTACTTTCATGGAGAGAGAGAAACAGAGCAGTAGGCGATGCCTTTGGAAGACCAACTGCCCCTTTGCCAAGGAAGCACACGTGTTAATGGTCGGCTTTTCTGTGGCACTGCAGCCCCACCAGCTTCGGCACTTTGACAACACTCTTCTCCCTGATCTTTACTCTTTGGTGCTTTTAGTCCGCAAAAGATTGCTAGTCAGAATACCTATGCTTATTCATAGAATGCAAAAAAATAGAGGCAAAAAAAGAACAGTCCTCCACCCCCAACTTACCTGTTAACTTATTAAACAGCTTTGACTGGAGATTTAATTCTCTTTGCTTTTTGTATGCTTATGCACACCAATGTGCACACACACATGCCTTGCGTCCGAGAATGAATGGTTCTCAAGTACTGAAGAATGAGAAGTACGTCCTGGCGTGCGGCCTCCAGCCGGTGGAACAGACTCCGGCTTTGCGAGTACAGAGCCTCATCGTCGCGGGTACTTCACAACTCAAAAGAAAAACGAAAGCGGGAGGTCTTCCGCACACACCTAGCGAGCACTCCACAGGTTTGTAATTCATGTACTAGATAATTAATCAATTAGCAAATGATCCCTTTCCCCTTTGTTATTTATGCTGCATAAGAATTGCATCTCCAAATGAAATGGCAGGCCACTTGTATTGAAACTTTGCCCTTCAAACACATTGGTCTTATTTATCTGCATTGAACAGATGCTTTGCAATGCCAGCCCATTGTAACTGGACTGTTTGCTATTAGAACCTGAGTAAGATTTAAGCTAAACAGAAGAGCATAAATATGACATCCTATAGACATTCATGATGATCAACTGTGTTGTATCACCGCCAGCCATTGCTACTTATTCACATAGGAAAAGAGGGAGGAAATGCACTTGACATTGCTAAGAGGGGAACTGTAGTCACTGGAAGGAAAGGTAAAGCTGGAACTTACAGTTATTGGCTCTAGAGGACAACTCTGGGGTCTTAAAATACAATTAAATTGTTACAGTTATACATTATGTTTACAAGCTCAATAATTCCCATTTCTTTTAGAGCTCCATATTATCACTGGCACATCTTTGGAAAGCAAAGATAGCAGGCAGCATCTGCCCCGGGCCCAGGGTGTTTATCAGGTGTCCCAGATAACCATCACTAGGGAGAAGGTCTGAGCAACAATGGAAATCCTGTCAGACCCCACTCTGATCTGAGACTGGTCCACAGAAGTTATGGTTGTGAAATCCCTTTACCTTTCAGGGCCTCGGATGCCTCCACTGTAAAATACACACGTTGAACTCTATGATTTATTTTTGGTTCCTTGCACAGCTATTGTATTATGAATCTCTGCATCCTTCCATATTAACGCTGCTGCCAGGTGGGATAATAGAAAACATCTTCCCCTCAAGCCAGGGCACGGGGTCTAACAATATTTTTAAAGCAAAGAGGAAGGTCCCTAGATTCATACAAACAGCCAAATGAGCAGAAAGTCTGTTTCTGTCACTGTGTTTTTAAGTCAACAATTACGTATTAAATAACTCCTGTGTACATGAACAATGAAGGCATTTGGGGTCCATTTGTGCAGGTGAGAAAATGGGTCAGCTCTGTAACACTGAACCCCAGGTGTGTACATGGCAGAAAAATTCTGTCATCTATTGCTTCCACGGAGGACTTCTGGGACAGGGGCCGAGCCCCACGCAGTCACTCGCTAAGGCTTTAATAATAAAACAGCTGCAAGGAAAACTTCCCTAACCCTTTGCTCGGTTGAGAAAGGACTTAAGAATAAAAAGCATTTGAATGTTTTAAAAGGAACTGTGAAACATAGTAAATGAGAAAATTAGAGAAAGGTCATTATACTATAAATGAATGCCCTTAAAAACAAACAAACTTGCCCCAAACCTTACTGTTCTTTTTATCTTAAAAAAAAAAAAAGAATGGGGCAAATGTGTACAAAAGCAAACTCTACTTAGCCATGCTGAGCAAAGCTGGATCTGTTCTCTCGAAGGAATCTTGGAGGCATTATTTCTTAGCAGAATTAGCATAACCCAGCACATCAGAGTATTAAAATTTAAAAAGGATTTCAAACTGTCCTCGTATCATCAGCAGAGTCATGTCACAGATTTTTTTTTATTGGTTCAGCAGGCTAGGTGTAATTGTATCAATATTTTAATGCCTGATGCATAGTGCCTGTGATACATTGCTTGCATAAATAAAAAGCACCGATATTCAATTGCCAATGAAATAATCACACACTCTAGATCTTTATTATATCATGCATTATTTAATTACAATAATCAGAGTCCTTTTGAAGGTAAAACAAGATTAAAAAGGTTTTGTTTTATTGGATCTATATATTTGATTTAAACTTTACATGTTAGCTTTACATTAAGAATTTATAAAGCATCAGTTCAAATGGTGTTATTATAAGAGTTTATTTCTTTTATAATTAGTACAGTACTCTTAGAGTACTTTGACGACGAAAGATAATATTTCAGTATTTTAATGAGCTTTTTAAGTGTAATTGATGTAACAATCATTGAATTACACATTTCTACCTGAAGAATAATGAAGGAAACATTTTAATGAGAAATTTAATCATTATTAGCAAATGATCTACTAAACTGCCATTTGCTGACATTTAAAAGCTTAAAAGCAGAAAACTGTATTTTCCTACATCTGCATCAACATCGACAGCGATTACTTTTCTGTTACTCTGATTTCCCAGGTTAACTTTCTACCGTCACTAATTTATTTATAAATTTGAGAAAACTTTCTTTAACCCACAGTTGTCAGACCCTTCCAGAAAGTGTGGGGCTTGACACTTAGAGGGATAATTTAAATAAATTAGCCCCTTTTCCAGCCTTCAGCAGTTTTCAGCATAAAAGGGCTCTTTCTTGTGAGTATTCATGCTTGCATCAGCTTGATTTTGATGAATGCCCTGCGAACTCCCTGATAGTACCTCAGACACAGAGATCTTAGACTGTCAACAAGGGTTTTTAAAGCCTCCTCATTTCAAGAACACATCAGCATGCTCGGGAGGACAGGCATGGGTAAGAGGAGCCTACAATGCAGCTTTGCCAACTTCTGGGGTTGGGTTTTACTCTGGGGTTTAGAGAAATTTCCATGCTACAGGAGTGAGGTTAGAACAGAGACATCCAGTGAAATCCACAACAATGTGTTTGGGGGGTATAAAGAATCACAAGATGATACCAGGTAGGCAGGATTTATGTAACCCTTTGAAGGTCAGGAGAGTCGGAAGGAAAGCGCAGCCTTCTAACTCAAGTACTGGAGAGCGCCAAGTTGGAGTCAGTGCGCAGACTGGCGCGGGCATGGCACCTAGGCAAAGACTAACATGTAGGAGTCTTTGACTGCACTTCCCCTGGTCTTCAGGTCTTTACCAGGTGTCCGTGTGCCTGGCTAGCTCCACAGGGGCAGTCACTTCCTTAACGAGGTGGTGCTTGTCTCGCTGTGTGATTTGCATGATGTGAAAAGTCAATCTAGAAGCCAGAAGGGGGTTTAGCTAGAAACACACTATTATGTATCCAATGGACAGTGAGATCTTTTATAGTTATTTATTTTTAAGTGTGAGTTCTGATTTAGAGCCTTGGCAGTGAGGGGGCAGAGGGATGGAAGAGAAAATGCTACCATTTGATTCATACCAATTTCCTGACGATCACTAAGGTCCCTTTTAGTCCAGACATGCTGTGTTTAACCCAGCTGCCAACATTTTTATTTCAGAATTCTCACAGCTCTGGTTTTCTTTTCGTCTCTGAAAGGACTTGCCCCTTTTCCCTTTGCATGCTGCTACAGACTAAATAAATATTGGTGGCCCCTACTCTTCAAATTCATACGTTGAAATTCTACCCCCCAACGTGAGGATATCAGGAGGTAGGGCTTTCAGGAGGTGATGAGGTCAGAGGGTGGAGCCCTCATGAATGGGATTTAGTGCCCTTATATGACAGAGCCCAGGGAACATCTTCCTCTCTTTGTGAGGAACAATGGAAAAGACAGAAGCTTGCGACTCTGAAGAGGCTTCCTATCAGAGCCCAGTCACACTGGCCTGCGGATCTAGGATTCAAACCTCTAGAACTGTGACAAATAAATGTCTGTTGTTTACAAGTCACCCAATAGATATGTGCCTTCAAAATGATCTTTAGAATAAAAACAATCATTTTTATTTTCCTCATAACTGAGGGAGCTAGCTCCTGTAACTGCCTCTCCGCAGCACACTCTCGCTAGCTGGTGAAAGCTCCGGCCCTGACAGGTGGTCTGGGCTCCGCTCCTGGGTGTCTCCCTGCGGCTTGTGAATGAGCGGACAATGATAATGCTGATCAATGACCTAGAAGGGGCTAAAGCACTCAAGAAACTATGGGTAGAGCATATTTCAAGTAAAGGGCAGAGCTGAAAAGCACTCCCTCAGCTTATTTTTGTTTGTTTGTTTGGACGGTCATGATACAGCAAGTGATTATTGCTATTGTTTATTAAGGAAGACATCATGGCCAAGCTCCAAAAAACAAGGCTGACGTACTGTATTGGACTATAGTTTAAAGGTTATTTGCAAATCACTTCTGATCTGGCAGTAAAAAAACAAAATTGCAATGGACACAAATATAGCAGATCTCTTTGGCTAATTACAGCGTGATAGTTGCCCATAAAGGAGGCTCATGTGTCACATCTAGAAAGGATAAGGGACGACAGTGACATTTATTCATTAAACATTTTGACATTTATTTTTTAAGATTTGGATATCATTTGTTCATAACTATAATATGCGTTTATAAAGACATGGGATGTTTTTGGACAACTTTTCAAATTATAATTTACATTTAAATAAGCCTAATTTTTCTGGATCCCCTCTACAGATGCAACGTCAAGAGAAATATCAGTGGATACCTGGCTGGAGATATGAAGGGTAGGTTCAGAGAAATTGGGTCAGGGTTATTATAAAGCTTTACCAAGATATTATTAGGATGGTGTTATTCAGTTGTTGTGATACCATGTACTGAAGTACCATATAGCATTTCCATGTGAGCTACTACATTTCTATCAGTATACCAGTTTTTTCTTAGTTACAATTGAATTATAATAATATCTGTCCAATAGAGCAATTTCACTAAGCTACTCTCAGGATAAGAAGAGAAGTACAACTTGTTCCAAAGGAGAAATAAAGAAGGAAGGGGGGGGGGAAGGAGGGCGAGAAAAGGGGAGGAAAGAAAAGAAGGAAGAAGGAGTGAGAGAGAGAGAGAGAAACACGATATAATGTGCAGCCTTGAGCCAATGCAAAAGAAAAATGGAGTATTTTCTAGAACGTGGAAGAACTCTGCCTCCTTGGAGAATAATGGGCAAGAAAACCCAGAGCAAGAAGCAGCTGTACACAAACAGCAATCAGTGACTGAGGGCAACCACATGAATCGTATCATAGCTGTGTCTGCAATCGGATTCCTTCAAGAATGCCACCAAAGAGTCTAGCATTCAAAAGTGTGCCATTGATGCAAAAAGGCATCTAGAGGTAACAGCAGAAACCTAGAACAAGAATTAATTCAAATGAAGAGTACTATTTAAACAAAAGCATCGGTATTCCTGTAAATATTTAATGATTTTCTTTTCACTAATCACCTCGATTTTATCCACTACATTGCAATCCCAAAGACTCTAAGTCTTCCAATTAGCAAATGAGATATAAACAAATGCTACTTTTTAAAATGCATTTCTGAAAGGATACATCTAAAGGTTGGGGGAGCATGAGATGAAAACCACAGAGGTTAGTGATGTCCGCTCAGGGCAGCGTCACATTGTTGCCAACAAAGGTAGTCAATGACAAGTTCACTCGACAGCCGCTAGGGCCTGATCCCAACTCAGGAGATCCTACCAATGACACAAAAGCTTATAAAGAAGATCAGAAAGCAGGTTCAATGAGGTGAGCCTCCCCTTCTTCTGGTATCATTCAAGGTAAATTTCTTCACAAAAAATATGAAAGCCTTCTATGCATGTAATCCAGGTAAATACAAGTCCAATTCAGGCTTTAGATCTACTTCCAAGTGCATCATTCTCAGTTTTGATAAAATATTTGAAACGTGTACACATGCTTCTGTACTTTGCACATACACACCCTAAATATGTGTAAATTTGCTTGAGATACACATAGCCAATTCTTTTGGGGGGTAAACTCCTATTTATTTACAAGTGAAAGAATCATGATTCAGACTCTCCTCACTCTTTAGCTTAAATTTTCATGTTCTCCTTATTTAAATCATTATTTCCTCCCAACTCTATTTCTGCCTCCTCATGTCTAATTTTTTTTTCCTTCAAGGCAAGCCCAAGTCCTACCGTCTCAGTAAAATACTTTGGTTATCCGCAACTGGAAGAGAACTTCCCTTCTTTGGAAATACCATAGTACGTCTGTACAATTTATGCATATTGCACACGCCACACTATTTACTCCTGTGTCAATAATTATTTTTAAATATAAATACTTTCTGTACAACTAGATTGTAAGATCCTAGTGGGGAGAGTCATGGTATACAAGCATACCTCAGAGATATTGCAGGTTCGGTTCCAGACCACTGCAATCAAGTGAGTATCACAATAAAGCAAGTCACAGTCTTTTTGCTGGTGGAGGGTCTTGCCTTCAGTTTATAAAAAATGTGACGTTCGTGGAGGGCAATAAAAGGAGGTGGGTATGCCTGTATATTGCAGCTGTTAAAGGCAGAGATCCACTGACTCCATTACTGTGTGCCCTGAGTGAATGCCCCGACCTCAGCAGAGAATGTGCCTCATCAAGTAGATCTGAGAATTAAGTCGGGAAATGCAGGTGGCATCGTGCCTCGCATATGGAAAGGGTTCAGTAACAGTGAGCTATCGTTACCATCACTGTTAGTTACTCCATGTTTGCTCCTCAGCGCCAAGTTCTATTCCTTGCACACCACATGGGCTCAGTGCTGAGATTTCTGATTGCCTGGTGAGTAGATATCTAGGGCTTTTGCCATGTAGTATCTATTTCTCACTCTGTTAACAGTTCCCTAATCTCTCTTTTGGGAAACTTGCCATCCCTCACTCATTAGTTCTTCTTCACGCCGACTTCACGTGGCCTGGTGTAAGCCCCTCATTCCTGTGGCCAGAGGAAAGTATCAGAACCTATGTGATGCTAAGGGGTTACCTAATAACCAACCTTTGCTTTAATTGTATTCTTATCTGGAAGTCATTCTAGGAAACCATGTGAGCATGTAAAACAATCACAGTGCTTTCCTAGATGTGGCCAACCCCAAAGCACGGAGGGGACACTGCAGTGCTCCCCCAGCCCTCAACTCGGGGAAAGCAGACAGCTCCAAGCACTTGTCCCGCAGACCCTCCTGTCTGTGGGCTGTGCCCTCTCGCTGCCACTGGAACTTCACCATCAATAACTTCCAAGAGGAGACCCAGTGAAGATATTTGAAGAGTAGCAGGAGTTCCACTTGAACCAAAAATGTGTTCATCTGAGAATTCAGGCACATTTGGGACTGTTTAAGTCCTGGTGGTATACACATCTTTTTCCAGTATATTTACCTAAAGAATCAGGTCCCCCTGGGAAAGCGGAGATGTTTGTGCTGGCGCAGTGAACTATGCGAAAGGAGGGGTCCCACTGCCGAGAACACTGAACCCCAGTACTGTGTGGCTACTTTCTCCCACATGGGCTCCTGTCACAAGGGTTTTTTGTTTTTTATAGTTCTGTGAATAAATTTTGCATTCCCTTATTTGTCTTCCATGTACCAGTGCAATGTTACTTCCTTCGAATCCTGGGGTGGAACGACCGCGACAGGAGGGTAGGCAAAGACAAAGAATGGCCTCATAAAATATCCGAGTTATTCAAGGTCCAAGAAGTCAGCAGCAGTGGTAATCACAATGCTTAACCTGGATAACGCTCCCCTTGGCAAAGGGCATGGGAATCCTGGCACAGGTATTGCTAGGCATCAGCTATTTTGGGGGCACGCCTTCAAGAGGTGAGGCCGTCCAGCCTTGGAGCTCCTGGTGTACACAGTGGTACCCTGAACATCAGACAGGGGCATGGTGGAAACCTTCAGCAGTGGGCACGAGAACTGTCATCTTTGACCGGCACCAGTGGAGAGCCACCCTTTTAGCAGTGGCAGGAGATACAATCACAGAAACAGAGGTGGAGGAGCAGTAGAAAAAGACATCTTATGCTAAGAGGACTAGTTTGAGGAGCATACACTGAGATGCTCCCTGGAAATCCCCAGCACCAGACAAGTGAAGAAGCCTGAAATGATCATAAAGCGTATCGGGAAGGGACTGGGCAAATCGTCTTGGGTGATCATTACTGTGGCTCTGATCTTCCTCTGGACAGTCAGGGTACACAAGGCCTGAGAGACATACGCCTGGAAAAACAGCATGCTTGAAAATGTGTGGAGACGTGGCTCTGCTGGCCCTGAAGTGAAAACATTAATTTTGAGCTAAAAAAAAAAAAAGTACTTTTTTCCTTTTTCAAACCTGACATCCATTTCTATGTTAACAACCTAAAGCCTTTCAAAACATGGTGTGAGAACTTAATGCTGTCTTTTGTAATTGTTGAAACTTTTATTGAAAATGTTTGGTGCTAGGATCTGCAGATCAGTCTTACAAAAGTGAGCAACACATTTAAAAGGCAAATGATCCTGCGAAATGTCAGGCCCTGGAACAATTTTGGAGCTGCAGTTGGCAAAACCTGACAAAAATATGTACTGCATGTGAGCAGTGAAACTTCTCACTAAGTCCTCAAAACTTCATACATGGTGTTTGGAACCTCCGTTTTTGATGTTTATCTTGCAAATCAAAGCCATGGGTCTGTTAAGATAAACCTATACCTATTTTTATGGCATGACTTTTTATTATAGGAGCACGGTCTACAGCTGGTCTATATACAGCTTTCGCTCCAAGTGTTACAAATAGTAGCTGAGATCGCTGGGGGTTGGGGAACAAGTGGTTAGTATTATCAGGACAGGCTCTCTAGAAGCTTTTCTTGCACACTGTTTCTGCCAGGAACCACCAACTGCTTATTCCTAGCTAACACGTGTAGGTCACTGAGGTAGAGCAAGCTCCCGGCCCATCAGTATTCATGGTTCAAAACAGAAAATTCAGACATTGGGTCCTGGACCTTATTCCCCAACAAGAAGCTCTTAAGTGAGCAACAAGAATGGTAAATTGGTCATTGCTTCTAACCAAGATGGAGTAAAAGTGACCACATTTAACCTTTGCCTGAAAAAACTAAAAACGCCAGATAATAATACTGATTTTTCTAGATAGCAAACAATGAACAGTGATCCCTAAGCAATGAGAACAAATGAGATGAGGCCCACAACTGCCATTAATATAGGCTTTGAGAAAGTGTCCAGGCATTGGTAGAGGGAGGGAGACCCAGGCAGAGCCCAGCTGAACCCTCAGTTGAAGAGACAGAGCTGAGTATGGGGTCGACGCAGGCAGCTAGAGCTCACAGGACAGAGTACCAGGAGGAGAGAGCTGTACAGAGAAAGAACCTTGGAGATCTGCAGAGGGGTCCCTTGGGCATATAGCAGAGCACTTATCAACACAAGCCTGTGATGAAACTATCTAAGGCTGGAAAAAGAAGCAACAGAAAGGATTAGAGAAAACATTGCCCATTGCCCACACAGGGCGGAAGAGTGCTTGTTCCCACCAGCGGGTCTGAGCACCTAGTAATTCACAGGGCATTGTGAAGATGCACAGAAGTTTCTTGCCTCACTGGTGGGAAATTACTAGCCCTAAGCTAAACTCGGCTCTGGTATCCCTTAACATGTTTTAAAGTGAGACCCTTTAAAATTCAACTTTCAAAGGTAAATTAATTGTGTCCCAGAACAAAAGAAAAATATATCTATGGAAATACAAAAATAACTAGCACCCATAAGGGAAAAAGATTAGCAAATAGGCAAAGAATCAGGAAAACACAACCTTAGTAAGCAGTGAAATCAATACATTAAAACTAACCTAAAATAGACACAGAAGTTAGTATTAGAAGGCAAGAACATTAAAACAGTTATTATAAGTGTATTCTATAGGTTCAAAGAGTTCAGAAGAAACATGGAGGATAATAAAACCAAAAAACTCCTAGAGATGAAAACTAACCTGGACGGGATTAACTGCATATTAGTCACTGTAGAAGAAAAGATTAGTGAATTTGAAGACATGGCAATAGAACCATCTAAAATTAAAAATATATATATTTTTAAAGTATTAGTAAGCTAAGGGACAACTTTAACTTGCCTTATATACATGTAATTGCATCCTATAAGGAGAGAAGGGGTCTGGGGCAAAAAATTGGAAAAAATAATAGCTGAAAAATTTCCATATTTAATGAAAACTATAAAATACAAGTCCAAGATTCTCAATGAACCAAAGTACAAGAATGTGAAGAAAAGCTAGTCCAAAGTATATTGTAACCAAATTGCTGAGAATCAATGATGAAGAGACAATATTGAAAGTATCTGGAAACTAAGTCACATTCCATACAGAGGAACAAATATGAGAATTACAGCAGATTTCTTTTTAGAAACAATGTAAAGAAGAAGCCAGGGGAACAATATCTTTGAACTAATGAAAGAAAAACAAAACAAAACCAACCCACCCCTCCCCCATAAACCCAGAATTCTATACCCAGGAAAAATACTTTTCAAAAATAAAGGAGAAGTGAATTTTTTTCCCCAGATATAATATGGTTGAAAAAATTAAGAATAACAGTTTTGCATTACAATAAACGTAAAAAAAAAGAAAAGTCCTTTGGGAGAAAGTGATGCCAGATAAAAATATGGTTGTTTACAAGAGAATGAAGAACCTTGGAAACAGTAACAAATGGGCAAATAATTAAGAGGTTTTTCTTATTATTTAAATCTCTTTAAGAGATACTTGTTTCAACAAAAATAAAAACAATGTGGTGTGAGTTTTACCACATAATTGTAAGAAATATGTATGACAAGAACAGCATGAAGATCGGGGAGGTGGACGGGGAAGTATATTAATTTAAGGTTATTATACTCTAAAGGGTGTGGTATAATAACACTTTTATGTAAAATATAAGTTAAAGTTGTACACTATAAAACCTAAAGCATGTATTAAAAAATGAGTTATAGTTATTAAGTCAGCAAAAGAAATAAAAATGGAATCATAAATAATTAATCTTGAAGAATGAAAAAAAAAAAAAAAGAATTGAACAAAGAATAGATGGAGCAAATAGAAAGATAATAGACTTAACCCTACCCATATCAACAATCATATTAAATGAAAATGGTTTAAACAATCAAAATGCAGATTGTCAAATTTAATGTTTTTTAAAAATATGGACTATATGCCCATTTATCAGAAACACAATTTAAATATAAAGAAACAAATAGTTTAAAAGTAAAAGGATGAGGAAAGATATCCAATTCTAATGCTAATTTAAAGAAAGCTGGCAAAGCACTCCATCTGGCAAAGCATATTAGACTATTAGTATGAGTAAAGAATGTCATGTCATAATGATATGAGTCATGAAGAGGGCATAAGCATCTTGAATGTTTATAGACCTAATAACAGAACTTAAAAATGCAGGAAGTAAAAACTGAGGGAGAAACAGTTTGGAGAAACAGACAAATATATATAGTATAATCTAACATTTCAATATCCCTTTCTCAATAACTGATAAAACAACTAGAAAATCAGTAAGGATGTAGAAACTAACAATAGGTTCAACCAATCGACCTAAGTTAGATATGTATAAAATACTCCACCCTATAAACATTAGAATACAAATTCTTCAAATGCACACTAAATAATTACCAAGATAACCCATATCCTGGGCCATAAAACATGTCTCAATAAATGTAAAAGATCTCAAGTCTTTCAAAATATGTTTTCTAATCACAAAAATATTTAATATGAAATAAAAACAAAAATATTTCTGAAAAGTTCTCAAATATGTTGTGATTTTAACACATTTCTAAATAAACCATAAGTCATCAAAGAAATCAAAAGAGACTGGAAAGTAATTTGAACTGAATGCAAATGAAAACACAAGGTATCAAAATTTGTGGATTCCAGTAAAGCAGTACTTGGTAGTGGGAGGATATTTATAACATGAAATGTCTGCATTAGAAAAGAAGAAAGGTCTTAAATCAAATAAACTCAGCTCTACCACATGAAATAACCCCTCCCCCCAACACACAAAATAGAGTAAATTAAACAAAATAAACAAAAGAAAGGACAAAATGAATATTACAGCAGAAATCAATAAAATGAAAAATAGAAAAACAAGAGAGAAAATCCATGAAACCAAAGGCAGGTTCTTTGAAAAATAAAAATCAACAAAATTGGTAAACTAGAGAGAAATACAAATGATCAATTTTAGGAAAGGATGAGGTAACACCCTAAGATTTTCAGTATATTAAAAGCATAAAGGGATGTTGTATCAACCTTTTGTCAACATGTTAAACAACTCAGACAAAAGAGAAAAATTCATTGAAGAAACTAACTACTAGAACTCACTCAAGGTAAAAAATAATCTGATAACACTATTATATATTTTTTAAAGATTTTGAAATTTAAAACTTTCCAACAAAGAAAATTCCAAGATGGATTCACTATGAAATTCTTCCAAACATGTAAATAAAAATTTAAATCAATTTCATACCGATCCTTCTATAAAATTGAAGAGGAGGAAACACTTCCAATCTCATTTTATGAAGCCAGCCTTACTGCAAAAGAAAAACCAACAACAGACATTACAAAGACACTACAGATCAATATGCCTCATAAACATGATGCAATTTTTTAAAATTAGCAAATGGAATTTGCTGGAAATATTTTGCTTGATGAATCAAATACATCAAAGCTAGTGAGACCATAAAAAGTAGGGTCTGGCCCTGGCCGGTGTGGGTCAGTTGGTTGGGTGTCCCATGCATGAGAGGTTGCAGGATCGATCCTCAGCAGGGGGTGTGCTGGAGGCAGCTCATTGATGTTGCCCTCTCACATCAATATCTTTCTTTTCTCCCTTCTTCTTGCTCTAAAAATCAATAAACTATTCTTTAAAAAAAAAGGAGTAGGGTCTATGATTGTCTCATGTTGTCAACTACTCCAGTAAAATACCATTTTATATAACTAAGTTTCTCAGTTCCACAAAGTCAAATAAGCAGTTACTCTCTTTCTCCACTAAAGTGAACAGAGTTTGGGTACAGAGGAGGTATAAAACAGTGTTTAGAACACAGATTCTGGGATCAGACTGCCTGGGATTGAATTTTACCTCCACCTCTTACTACCTTCATAACTTGGAAACATTAGTTAATCACTTTCATCTGCCATAACATGAAGAGTTTATTATATCTCTTTCTCATGGGGACTTTGTGAGGAATAAATGAGTTGAGTCTTGTCAAGTGTATAGAACAGCAGAGTGCTGTGTGGAGAACTTGGTAAGTGTTCGCCAAGTCTAGTAAGAAGCAGGTAGCAGACACTGAAGTGACCTTACCATGTGAACAGCCATGAAAGACATGGTGAACTGGAGACTTTTACGCCCAGCGGATATTTCAGGAAGAAAGTAAGGGACTAGCAGACCACTTACAGTCATCAGTACAGACAAGCACTTAGCAGCCATGAAGCTTATTGGTATTTTCTAGAAATAGTGATTAAGAGAATGTGTGTTGAGCATAGAAGATATTTTTTTGGAATGGTGGGGGAGGGGGGGGAGAAAGGAAGTGGTAAACAACATCGGAGTAAAAGCTGGAAAGTGACACCAGATGATAAAGAGCCTTGTGTGCCATGAGAAATCAGTACACTTGATCCTGGTCAAGATAGGAAACCATTGAAGAATTTAACCCAAAAGAGTATCATAGCCAGATATTTATTTATTGTTTTCATTTTTTTAAAATCCTCACCCAAGGATATTTTTCCCATTTATCTTCAGATAGAGTGTGTGTGGGGTTGGGGGAGAAAGACAGAGAAACATCCATGTGAGAGACACACATCGATTGGTTGCCTTCTGCACAACCCCGACCATGGCCGGGGACTGAACCTCAACTGAGGTACGTACCCTTGACTGGAATCAAACCTGCAACTCTTGTCCAAGGGCCAATGCTCTAACTGCTGAGCCAAACTGGCCAAGGCCCGATATTTATTTATTTTATTTTATTTTTTCTTTATTGATTTCAGAGAAACAGGAAGGGAGAGGGAGAGAGATAGAAACATTGATGAGAGAGAACATCGATTGGCCACCTCCTGCATGCTCCCTACTGGGGATTTGGCCCACAACCTGGGCATGTGCTCTGATCAGGAATTGAACCGGCGACCTGTTGGTGCATGGGTCGTCGCTCAACCACTGAGCCACACTGGCCGGGCCAGATATTTATTTTTAAAGATGATTTTGGGAAGTGTATAGAAAATAGATCTAAGAAAAGGAAGCTGAAATCAGGAAAACATACTAAGCTGTATTAGTTTCTTATCGCCGTTTTAACAAATTACCACAAATTCAGTGTCTTAACACAAATTCATTATTTTTTTCCATTCTTGGGTTAGAAGTCTGACACAGGTCTCACTGGGCTGAAATCAAGGTTGGGTGGGATTGCTTCCTTCTGGAGGCTCTAGGGTAAATCAACTTCCTGTCTTTTGCAGCTTCTAGCGGCCACCTGCTTCCCTAGGTTTGTGGCCCCTTTCTCCGTCTTCAAAGTCAGCAAAGGTGGGTTGAGTTCTTTTCACATCAAATCACTCTGGCCTCTTCTTATGCCTCCCTCTTTTCCACATTTTAAAGACCCCTATGGTTAAACTGGACTCACCCTCATTATCCAGGACAAGCTCCCTATTTTAAGATTAGCAGATTAGCAACCTAAATTCCCCTTTGCAATGTAATGTAGCAGGTTCTGGGGACTAGGACATGGGGACCTCTGCGGGGGAGGGGGCATCATTTTTCCTACCTCAGTAACTACTACAAACTCTCAGGTAAGACATGATAAGAGCCTCAACAAAGGTGGTGTGAGTAGAAAGAGACATGAGGGAAGATACTAAAGAGTTGTTTTAGATGCATAATGAAAAGAATACATCGATTTCTTCGGGTGGGTTTGGAGGGTGCTGAGGACATGGGGGAGAGTAGGAAATTAAGGAGGTCTTCTGGTCGATTCAGTTTTTGAAACTTGGTAGAAGACGATGCCATTAACTATTATGAATTCAGTTTCCAATAGTGAATATAAAGTTCTCAGAGAATATTAGGGGTGAGATGTCCAAAAAGTTGCTGGAAATTGGGTCTGAAGTTCAGGAAAGCAGTGATGCCGATGACCAAGATCTGAGCATTGTCGTGTAATATTTGAAGTCTCAGAGTAGCTTGATGTATGGTACCAAGCACACTACAGACATCCAAGATGCAGCAGCGTTCATTACACTAGCAGATATTTCACATGAGAAAATAAGACGTATCTTAAAAATGAAATGTAAATGGTTTACTGTATCTGCAACGGAATCTTGGCAGGTAGCTTATAAGAGGAGCAAAGACTTACCAATCTAAGGGTGAACGCTTACGGAGGTGGCGCCCCTTCCAGGCCCAAAGAATGTGGAAATGCTGGTAAGGATCTGTTCTGTCCTAAGCACAGAATCGTGACACTGGACGGAACCGCGGCTTTCAAGCCCTGGTTCTCAATTTTTGTCTTTCATGGGAACACATATACTTATCCCACTGGAAACCAGGTTTCGATGTAAGATTTAGGGCATCTCCCCATTTTGTGAGAGGCTTCAACTCTATATGTCTTTCAAAGGCACTGTTGTATATGGGAAATCTCTGCACCTTCCCTTCCATTTTACTGTGAAACTAAAACTCCTCTAAAAAAACAAAGCCTTTAAAAAAAAGTTAATAACTGGAAGCATGATAACATCCTGGTTCAGGATATTGCTCCCAAAGCCAATGATTTTAAAAATAAGCAATTCATATTATTAATTAAGAAAATATATGTGGTAGGATAATGTTAATATACTAACAAATAAGGGTGATTTTAAAAATCTCTTCCAGAAAAGACCTGAGGTGTTATACAGGTCTGTTAATTCACAGCGATGCACAGGGTATACTGTACAAACCATGAGTAATAAAACATCCTGTAACAAAAAGTTAGAATTCCATATAAATGGCGGGGGGGGGGGGGAGTGGCAGGGAAGGCAGGATGGAAATGTCCATTTAAATATAGAACCTTGATTAATTTTCTTCTAGAGTGGAACCATAATAACCAAAAATAAGCTCAATGATGTAGCTGTGGTGACATATGACTTGGAACGCATGGCGTGTACAAAGGTGAGTAATAAAAGTGAAGCCAACGAGCAAAAATATATCAAAAGTGACTAAAATTATGTGTTTTCATTGTTAGGAGATGCAGTGAAATCCTCTTCTGGTGAATTCCAATTCAGCATGTCCTTGATGTATCTTTTATAATTTTCACTCTAATTATAATGAAAATCATTTTTCAATGTAATTTTGCAATAAAAATGTTTTGGTTTTTTTGTTTGTTTGTTTGTTTCTCATTACATAAGAACATGATCTTCCCCAGTTACTGAGCTGGCTTACAATTTGCACACTGTATCTTTCCCTTCTTACATTTAATCTCTTCCTAGTCTGCGGATGTCAAGAGGTTCAGATTAAGCTTGTTAAAGATCTGCTTCACTCGAACTCGCTGATGATTATTTATTTAGCAGTTTTATGTAACCCTGTCATTGATAAGCACTCTATTAATTTGCCGAGGGACAAATCAACACTAGTTATTTTTCTACCGGCTATTAGACTCGGTACTGCTGTTTGTTACAAACCACTTGCCAGTTAATTATAAATTATGGTTCCTCTTTGCCTATATTAATTGATATCTCCTCTGCCTTTGTATTACTAGACAAATAAATTGAAGGCAAGATTTATTAAGCAGTGTATGTCTTGTGTCTCTTGATTAGTATTCTTTACTTTTTAAACATTTATACTTGTTTATACAGATTTGACAGACCAATGCATTAGAGAAATAATCTTTGGGGTGTATTGTAGTAAAGAAAGAAAAAGATTTAATAGGCTTCCTACAAATTTATTCCAAATGACCCACAATTCATTGTAAGCAATTCCTAAAATGCCTTTTGACTTTGTGTTACACACTGGTGATGGCAGCTTCCCAATTATGCAAAAGCTAATATTCAAATGGTTTAAAGCCTATGCATGCAGTTTAAGACAAACAAATATGATGTGTATAAACTTAAAATCATATCACTTTACACAAGCACGATCCGATGTCTCCTTCACCTACTGCATACATGCATTCCATTATACATGCTTTTGCACAAATACAGAAACTTTTTTCTTCATTTTTGTCATTTAAACAATCTGTAGGTATAACACACAGTGACAAAACAATAAGCTAGAGCCACTGTTAATTTCTAGAAGCATGAATTATAGATGGCACCTGCCACAGGACAGACACCTTCCATTTGCAGCCCACAGAGGAGCTGGAGTCAGAATTTAGGCCAAGTAGGAAAAAAAAAACAATTTTACAAAAGAAAATCTTAATTTGTTAGCTCCCTGGAGAGTATCAAACATTGAAGAATTGCAAATTTAATGGGAAGGATTACCCCAGAGGGTTATTGGATTATATTCGGATTTCAAAGGGCTTCAGAACCTAGCTCTCTGCCATGAGATCCCGGTCTCTGAAATCCTAATTTTGTATATAATTTCTCTATTTAATTGACAGTTTGGAACCAAGTTGTGTTTGCAGTATCTTGGATTTCTAATCATTCCCCATCTGACATAAATCCAGCAAATGGACAATTAGCTCATTGGGGTAGGTGGATTGTTTTTCCATTAGTTCTCATGGGGAAAGAAGATATATATTGGTCAAGCAGATCTATTTCTATTTTCAACTCACACATAATTGAATCCCTTCTCCAGCACATTCACGTTTGACAATTTAAAGACTCCCCAATTACAATTTAGAGGAAGCCTTTAGAGTAAAATTAGCTAGCTCATTCAGAAAACATGCACTCTGCTAATGTGATGTGAAACTGACCTTGAGCCACTTTTTAATAATGAGATTTCAAGAATCATCTTCTCCTGTACACCATGCTACCTTTTGTTAGCTGTTTCTGGGCATACCTCCCAATGGATGTCATGAGTGATAGAATTTCCTGATAGCCTTGATTCATTGAATTATGCAGAAAATATGCTATTAATCATCCCTCACCAATTTATTATTTTGTCTGTATATCCTCCATGTTATGCTTCCTACCATTTACTATCTCCCTGCTCAAAAATCTCTGTCCCCTGTGGTCAAACAAGATCTGAGAGAAGTAAGATTTAAGTTATTAGTTACAATGTAAAATTACTTTGATTAGCAGTGGATTGGACTTGACACTAACCTCTCAAATAAATCATTTCTGATTATTCTCATTTCACATATTCACATTACTTTTGAACCCAATTACATGGTTAATCCATTGTTTCCTGAACTACAGTGTACATTTTTAATGCTTCATTGTATTTTACCATAACCAGGTTGCTCTCAAATGGGGGCACTTTTACTTCCCAGGGAACATTTGGCAATATCTAGAGACAGTCACGGTTGTCACGAATAGGGGAAGGGAAGGGACTGCAACGTGTCTGAACGGGTAGAGGACAGAGATGATACTAACCATCATACAACGCACAGGACAGTTCCCGCTGCATAGCATGTACTGGTCCCAAACGCCAATAGTTAGAAGGGTGAGAAATCCTACTATAACTCCTCCAAATAAACCCTTTCTTTATCAAAGAGGCATTAATAAATAGACCAACAGTTTGGGGGGAAAGGCTATAAACCTAATTACGACTACAATGACCTCATTTTGGGTGGCCCGGGGAAGTTGCCTCATGTGCCCACTGATACGCAAGCGGGCTGGAGGTGCTCAGACAACCCTGGGTTTGAAGTGTGCACACCTGGGAACTGAAAGGAATCCTCTGGGAAGCTCGCTCTGTACTACCTCAGGAAAACATGATCTGAAATACGTTCAAGACAAATACTAAATTCAGTTCTATTCAACTCGAATAGTTGAATGAGGAGCTCTGAGTTGGTCAGTGGGAGGAAGGGGAGAAGCTGAGAGTTATACAGAGCATTGAGGCAGTCTGGTCCTGGAGGCAACATGCAGAAGAGAAAGCACAGGTGGATGAAGGGCATGAGGTGGACCTTAGAGCACCTGGGAAAGTACAAAGATTTACTAACCTGAGATACAAATCTTTTCATTCAATAATTGTTAACTGACATCCAGTGGCTATGAAGTACCATGTCCTGTAACAGTTGTCTTCAAACTTTGATCTCTCCACCCCAAAAGTATGTTTAGCATATAATAATGTATAATGATACACAGATATAAATCCACATATTCCTTATTAGCAAAACATACTTTCTCATTAAAATATAGATATTCTATATTACCTAATATCATCTCATGTTTGAATATTATTGAATATGATCTTTCCACACCTTCAATGTGCACATCTCACTTTGGAGACTGCTGCCCTGGTAGATACAAATTTAATTCCTTGCATAAACCCCACTAGAGGATGGTCTTCTTGAGGCCGACGATTACATCTCTTTTCTTTTTCTTTGTGGTACTAGTGCTCCCAACAAAACAGGTTTTGAATGCCTGCTTTATTGAATGAATACATGGAGTTGCCCTATGAGGAGCAGCTCTGCGAGGATGGAATATGATAGGTGCACACATAGGCACACGACAGGCAGAATGGCAGTGCAGTGGCGACCAAGAAAAGCAGATTTGCTTCTGTCATGGACTTTTCCAAGATCTACTCTGAAGCTTGGCCAAGGAGCCCACAGAATTTTTTATAACTATTTCTCATTCTTAGGCCATCCTTGGGCTACAACTATATTTCTTCTTGCATAAGAGTGCTCAATTGAGCTTTATAAGGTCCAGTTAAGTTGATTCCATACTACTTATAAATCTAATATTGAACCCCACTGGATTTCTAGAGTTCTCCAGGATCAGAAGAAAACCATCCCATTAGGAACCAAATAAACCCTTCCCTCTCCCAAATGAATTTAATTTGTTATTTAAGGCAGGCAGGATTCTTTGCCTTCTTCCTTTTTACACGAACAACTTTTCCAGTCTATCCGTAACCATGGTTGACATACATCAGGATGCATTTATCCTGCCAAAATGTTGGCCAGCACCATAGCACTGTAAGTTCTTTGGGAAAATCTCTGTGTGTGCTGTGGTACTGTTTCGTTCGTTGGAGTTTATAAACAAGTAGGCTAGGCTGGAAGGTGAGTATAATCTCACTTCAGATGAGCAGGAATATTTCTGCACAGTGATAAGATGGTCATCACCAACCTACTTCTGCAGCAAAAGAGTTTTACTGGCCATTGGTTTAACTCTCAAGTATTTTTGTAATACAGAAACTCCATATAATATTAATACAGAAGGGAGCCTAAGTAATTCGAATAGTTAGTCCTTTGTTACCTGTAAATAAGTGGAAGGAATAACCTTTTACTAATAAACCTTTAGCTTTCTCCCTTACCTTCAAGGACCAAGCCCATTATATGCCATATTTATTCTTTTCCTCATTTTCTTTACAATATTTTCTTTTGCAATAGTCATTGAGTACCTACTATGTTAGTCGAGATTCCATAGATTCTGCCATTCCTGGGAAATTGCTTCATAAAGGTGTCTGAACCCACAGGTATTGTTAGTCCAAAAACCTTCAGATAAAGTCTCTCCCTTCGTATGGTTTGCTGAATATGACTATTGATGACAGAATTGTAAAACTGTATCACCAAAAATTAGCTGAACATGATCTGCTTATTTACTTAACAAACATTAATATAAATTGAATGCCTAGCACATAGTACACTCTATATAATAACCCTCCAAGAGAAGATACTATTGTTATCTCCATCTTTAAGGTTAAGAAACTGAGAACAGATTAAATATCTTGCCATAGCAGGCCGCAAGGTACCTGGAAGGACAGGTGAACTAAGGAGCAGGATCAGCACTTATTTAGAGGTAGGTATAATACCAAATTCATTATTACATCAAGAACGGGTCCACTTTAAAAACCAATGTATATCTGATGGGGTTTTGGAGTTTGACTGCAGAATTCTCTGCAAGGGGGTTGTTTGGTATGTAATTAACATGACAAATGAGGGAAAGACACACGACACACGTTTAGCAAAAAGCTCACTTTGAGTGGATACATTTCTCTTTTTCCTTTTTTAAATGAGAAAGGCTGGATAAAAGACGCATGAAATAACTGCTGACTGAGTGGAGCTCTTGAGGTAAGGACTTCTGCTGTGAAAATTCTACTCTGTCTAGCAAACACTATCAAAAAGGAACTTTGAAAGAAGAACATTTATTTTTCTCATTTTCTAAAAACAATGATAACAACAACAAAAACCCCAGCTCTGATCCCATGGCTGCCCTGACAATGATGAGAGTCACACGTGGTTGGGAAAATAGAGAATCAGATCTTCTGCTCTCTGAACGGACTCTCTTGCTCCCAGGAGCTGAGTTTAACCGTGGGCACTGAATAGATGCATGGACAACACTAACTGAGGCACCTATGTACTGCAGGTTCAGATGAGGAACCCAAATCCTCTTCATGTCAATCAATTTCAAATTCCTCCCATAGTGAAGGCAGGAATTTCATGTCAAAGCCTCTTGACACAAAGCCAAACAGAACGCATGACTATATACCTCTCACCCCATCACTTTTCAGTCACAGTTACCTTCAAGAAAAATTCCAACACTGAGTGGTATTGATATGATTTGGGGAAGACTGTAGTTGCTTGAAAGGGCTACAGTTCAGTGATGGAGACCATGGGCTCTGGAGTAGAACAGACCCTTCTTTAAATGGTAACTGCAATCTACTGGCTGTGTAACAGTGGGCAATTTTATGTCTCTGAGCAACTGTTTTCCTCCTGTAAAGTAAATGTATTCATATATTGTGGGATTTGAGAGGATTAAATTAGGAAACAAGATAGCACATTACTTGGCATATAGTAGATGATGAAAAAAAAAAATGTGAATTTTATTATTGCATTAGTCCAGATCCTCCTAGAAACATATACCAAGATGGGATTCAATGTGCAAGAAATGTATTAGAGGAAACACCTGTGGAATAAAATGGAAGAGGGAGGCAGAAGGGGCTGGTAGAGCCTTCAGGCTCCCAGTGAATGAGAGAGGGAAGGAAGGATTGAGCAGAAGACTCTTAAATGGCATGCCTGTATTTCTAAGGAAAGTCTGAAAAGGCCATCATGCAGTCCTTCACCAAATTTGCCCGTCAGAGAACTCTGACTCTCCCAGAAATGAGCCTGCCTCAGTAACGATGCTGGGCTCCCTCCAGCACTGGGCAGCACAGACGCAGTGTGCTGGATCTCCAATGCAGCAGCAGAGGCCCTGGGTCAGTCATGTTCCTTGCAGTCTGAGAGGCCTGTTCTCTTGGTGACCACAAGTACTATTCAACGTAAATCCTTGGCAAACCACATGGTCTTGCTTCAGGAAAGGCAAAAAGGGACCAAAACATAGAATAGTAATGCAAAGTTAGGGCATCTTTTAGGTTATAGATACTTTAATATGCAAATGAAGTCACAGGGATGCAAAGGGATCCCATTTCAAATTCTAAGATGATCCTTGCTCTGATTAAAAGCAAGTTGATAAACAACTTAAAAAAACAACAACAAACACTGCTTTTAATCAATCCTTCCCTACTTAGACATGACTTTCATGAACAACTAGATCCTACGTTTCCTTACATTTACTGTTTTCCATTCTTTCCTTTTTTCTTTCGATTACATGGTTAAGTGTTTTTTTGCTTCTTTATGCTGTTGCACCTTTTTGAGGATCTAAGGAAAGCCAGTGGTCTTATCTAGCCCCTCCAAAATGCATATCCATCCATGCAACATAAGGGGTACAATTCCAGAGGGTTTGTGGACCCTCTAACATCCACTTCTGCAAGGCTTAACATCACTTAGAATGCTTAAATTCATAAAGCTCTTACATGATTTTAAACTGTCTTACAATTCTTAGACTACATTCTTACGTGGATTAAGACCACCAACCTTGATGATGTCTTGCTTTTTGAGTTCAAAATCTTAGTATGCCCCGAGGCATCATTCAACCAAACCAGACTGAATGGAGACACCTTATGTGGATATACATTTAAATATATACACAAAGTGCTTCTCTGGATGAGGGGTTCTTTCTTATTCCTTTGTTTCCCCATACAAGGTGTCCAGTTTGCGATGGGGCGGGGGCACGCACATGCTCATTTGAATTCAACTGTATTTTAAGGTGCTTCATTGTAATGTATTGTAGTTCACTGTTGCACACAACTTTCGGTGTAGCACTGTAAATGTTGCTACCTCACATGTGGCTCCCTTTTCCTTGAATGTTTGTTTTAGCCCACCTGTCTCCTCTGGGTAGATGAATGTTTCCTCTTGCTTTCCTATGTCTCGTCAATGCATCCACCTTTCCAGAAGAAATGATAAATTAAATGGACAAAATTTGGAGGGGAAAGGGCAGACACTAATGAAAAGTTGGTCACCCCTCGGAATTCACTGGAGCCCAGATCCTTAGGCAGAAGCTGTGTGAAGTTCGACATTCATCACACACCTGGGCGCTGAACCCACACAATACCTGTGCGTGAGTGGGGTGAATTAATTATTTTGCAGGGAGCCAACAATTTCTCTAGCAGTGGATGCTTCCAATTACTCAGTCTCCAAAGTGCCTGCCCACCTTTGCCGCCTTAACTCTTCATTTTCTTTCTTTCAGGGGTTAGAGCCAACACATCAACCTGGTGGTTTTTTCACTAAAGAACAGGGTAAATGACACAGGTCTGGAAGAATATATTTCCTCCCAAGCTGGTGACCAATTAGTTGCTTGCCACTGACTGTCATTTCATTGCTGTGAGTGCTGTGTTCCTGTAGCCTGGTGATAGACACACTGTTTATTCTCCACTTTATAGTCTCCGCCGTGACTCCGAGTCCCACACAGCTGCCTTTAGTGCGGCTCTTCGAGATGCTTGTGACAGGGGGGACATAAAAGGTGTGCGTGCGTGGCAAACCGGCAACCCTGAGCAAACTTATCTGGGGTGCAAAGTGAAGAGAAGAGGTATTTTACTCCCTCACCTTTTCTTTGAATGCTTCTAAATGAAACCGTGGAAAACATCAAGTCCGTTCGGTGAACGCTCCAAGACATCCGTCGTGTGGCTGTGGCCTCGGTGAGGGTTATTAAGCTGTTGACAATATGAGAATCCGACACATCACCACTGGTTCAGTAATTGTCTTTCATGGAGGAGCAATGTCCCCTCTCCCCCACCCAACTTTTATGATTCATCATATTTATTTTTTGTTTCCTCAAGCAACCGCTTTTATTAGTCGCACACCCACTGCAGAAATTTAATTTCTGCAAGAGAACAACAAAGCAGTTGATTATTATTATTGAGAATCTGGTACAACATCGAGTGAAATAAAATCTATAAGGCATTAAAATGACAGATTAGGCAGGAGCTGTATTCATTTACAAGTGTTAGAACATCATGCTAATGCCTCACAAGCACAACATAAAATGAAAATCAACTCTTTCATGCTGCTTTCGGAACAGCCAGTGCTGTGAGCTCCCAGGCGCAGGAGCCGGAGTTTGTTAAGGAGGCGCTGCCCTTCCTTAGGGTGCTCGGAGGTCCGTCCTCCACAAAACACAAATCACAACCCTCCTCTCTCGGCACAGCCGGGGGCACTCCATGCCCATCCTTTGGTCGTCCCAATCTAAACATGGCTAATCCCATAAAATCTAAAGCCTCCATATGCCCCTCTTTGTTTTCTAGGGGAAAGCAACATGTCACTTGTCAGACAACCCCCACTTTTCCTATCCCACCTGGAAACCAAAGAGAAAGCAGAGAAAAAGGGCCCTGGAATCAGCCATTCGGGGTTCCTATCTCGCACAATACACTCTTATTCTCGACGTAATATTTATGCTTCTGTATCATGTGTTGTACTCTAAGGCAGATAAGAAGAAGCAAACTTCAAGAATCAGAGAATATCAGGATGAAACTTCTAAAACATAGAGTTGTGATCCTGATAAGAGACACGGACATATAACAGTGTCTCAAATAATCTCCAAGGCCACCACACCTGAGGGTATCTCTGTAAGAGAACAGAACAAATAACTTCTGTTGATAATATTGACAAAAGCATCCAAAAAGGACTAAATGAGTTTCATCTTTCTCTTTTTTTCCTGAAAGGGAAATATGTAAGACAGTTTATAGAAAATTCTATCAAAACAGTTAAAATGTCAAAAAAGTGTGTAGATAAGGAAATGAAAATTTCACATATGTAGAAGAACTAATTTTCTGACGGTACTGAATTCAAAAATATGTTGTACATAGATTTTATACATATGGATGTGTATATTTGAGAAAATAAATATATAATATATAATGTATTTATAAAAATATAGACATATAATGTACTTCAGTGTATGTTACTAATTATATGTGCAATAAACCCTATGCTAGATAAACAAATAACAGTTTTTATTAATAAATGTTAAGATTTCAGATTGATTTAGTATTTAATTCTCAGGAGGAAATATCAGAAGTTAGAGCTTTCTTTCTTTGAACTAGAGATGGAGATGATTGAAAAGTCTGATTTCTTGGGTTCTATCATGGGTGGCATGTAAATAATGAGATTCATTAACGGTGCCCTGTTGAATAGCTTCTCTTCATACAGCAGCAAACAGTGGCTGAGAACTCAGACACCATGCGTGAGCTACACCCTCTCCCCTGGTTGCACACACAACTCCCAGTACATGTATGAGATTTCCATCCTTTCTCCTTTCTTCAAAAAAGCATTGGGATATAAGTGAATGAGAATGAAAACCTGACTTGCTATGATTTATAAACATTCAGAAAGATAAGTCATCAGTAGATTTTGTTATTAAAAACAAATTCCTCATGACAAAGCTTGGTCATTGAGTTGAGGAATAAATGACAGGGAGGGAAGGAGGAAGGAGATAGGGCTGGTGGCAGGACACACATCTTCCTGTCCTCGTTGTGTGATCTTCAGCACCTCTCATTCACCTCTAGGGACGTAGGACCCTGTAAGGATGGGGCTGTGGTAGATTTCCAGCCTTAGACACCTCACAAGGTGTTATGAGAGCTCATTAAGATCTTATGATGTCCTGAGGCACCACGTAAAGTAGGGTGGTATTCATGTCAAATAACTGGCCATCATTTTCCATAGTCCTCATATCAAATATCTTCTCTATGGCCTTTGACTTCTAGAACTCAAACAAAACCCTCTCACTTTGAAGAAAAGAATAAAACTGGGCCCAGCGGTGTGGCTCAGTGGTTGAGCATCATTCCATGGATGAAGAGGTTGCCAGTTCAATTCCCGGTCAGGGCACATGCCCAGGTTGCAGGCTCTATCCCCATTGGGGGTGTGCAGGAGACAGCCAATCGATGTGTCTCTCTCATCAATGTTTCTATATCTCTTACCTTACCTTTCTCTCTAAAAATCAATAAAAACATATATTTTTAAAAAAGAATAAAACTGGGAATGCCTTGCACCTGTACATAAATGTTCATGGAGGTAATGATGCAATACATCCTCCATGATGGGGCAAAGAATGAATTGGCCTACAAGTTACGGGTTTTAGAATAACAGTCTGACAAAAACAGGCTGAATGAAATGATGGGCAAAGTGAGGGACCTCAGATGGGAGGTACATGCAGATTTACTAAAGAATCAGCCAGCCCCGGAGGTATATAGAAGAAAAAATAAAAGTAAAAAGAAAGTGAAAACACACATACATTTGAGCTCTGGCCTTCTCCCCACTGACTGACTGCTAATTTCTTGAACTTCACCCAGGCTGTGTATCCAACGGACCACATGGTGATTGCTAAATTGCTCAATGACCACAAGCTACAACCATGAGGAAAATATTCATGAAAATTAACATCCCATTTAATACTTACCACATTTCCAGCCAACGCTTTGTGTACCAGAAAGTCCTCGAGCTGGCTCCAAAACTTTTCAATTCCTGACAAATGCACTGGCCCCTCTCCAAGGAGCTGGGCAGCAATCTGTGCTTTATGCTGGTGCGTGGTTGTGGCAGCATTGCTGGAGGGGACAGCCAGGGGGTGGAGGCGTTCTTCTCAAGGAAGAAAATCTGAAGACCAGTGGTCCCAGGGACTCTGAGGCACCGAGGCACCGAGAACTCTTACTCCCAGCCTGGCAGGGCGCAAGGTCTTAGCTGCTTCCAAATTTTTCAAATTGAATGGCATATAATAAAAGTTGGAACTTTGAAATAGTAACAAATACTTAATTAATTCTGTTTTCATTGGAGAAGAAAATTCATGTGTTTTGTTTGTTTGTTTTTTGTTTTGTTTTTTAGTATAAGGGCATCCTTGGGAGCAAAGTTTCTAAAATATGACCTTTCAGGACTTCCTTGAAAGCAAAAATGAGCACATTAAGAAAAATAAGCACAATACAAAAAATCTTTTTATGAGCTTGTTCATATCCTCTTATTTGTTTCTTTCCCACATTCCTCCATAGCACATAGACTTTAATCATAACTCTGCCAATAGCTTCAAAAAACTCTCCTTATGCTATTGAAGTTACATTGGTGTGACTCATGCTTACAGGTGTAGCCACTCCATGCCCCCTCCCCCTCCCATTCACACATGCTTACTTCTCTTAGAGATGCTAAGAAAACGTAGTTATGTGCATTCCTCAAATACTTTCAAAATTCCACCACACACATGTTCTCATGAAAAAGTTGGTCTTATAGAAGGCGGAATGCATTCAAGATCTATTTAACTCAAAGCCTGATTTTCTTTAGGCTGCATTATGTTCTCTGAAATGATTATTTCCAATGGTACCACCACAAAGTGAAGTGGGAGCTGGCGTCGTAAACCTCTCCACAGCCTCTTGAGCCTAGTCAGGGGGTTTGCACACATAGTATCTTCGCTCCACATATTTGATGACGATGATAACGATGCAGCAATCTGTGCTGCTAATCCTTCCTGTGCAGGCCTAACAATGTCCATATTTGGAAACAGAAAAGTCTCAACAGTATTAAAGGTGGAATATTCCAGCCACCCACCCTCCTTTCCCCTCAGAAAAGAATAGCCAGTATGCCATAACTATAAGAAGACTCAACCAGAAGCAGAACTGAGTTTCATTGCTGTCCCTGGAATTAGCCATGTGACCAAGACTGGCCAAGTCATATCCTCATGGGCACTCACTCAGTAGACGAGATAATTTCCAAGGTCTCTTTCATCACCAAACTCCAAGCTTAAGATCATCTTTTCATCATCTACAAGAAAATATCTCAGCAATGTCCAGGTCACTCCACCCCATTTGGGCCACTGGCCAAAACAAACACGATGGCTTTGTTCACATGATACTAACATTGAAAACATCTAGATGTTGACTGTTAAAAATGTGGATCATTGGAGCTTTCCAAGTTTCCTTTTTTTGGATTGTGGACGTTTAGATCAGCTCTGAGCATGTTGCCAAGAGTTTCTTAGTCTTTCAGATCCTTGTATGCTCTTTTTTAGCACATTTAGAACTTGTTTAGAAAAAAATGACTCTCGGAGTGGCCTCTGTGCACTCACAGTGACTGTGAACTCAGCAGCAGGAGGCCCTTTGGGAGTCTATCAGCAGCTTGCACCCCTTCAAGTGTGGTTCTCCAGCACCCCGCGCCGATGGCCCACCAGGCTTCACACCAGCGGAGCACCGTTTCTGAAGGAGGCACAGTAGAGAACCACACTGTTCAGGTAAGCACACCTCAAGCATTCTGAGTATGTAAGGTAAGTAACAAAGAGCGTTCTGAACCATAACCCGAACATCATCCTTTAGAAGCACCATAAAATCGACTCTAAATTCCCACTACTCTTTGTTTCAGGCATCATCCAAACGCTCGATTTCACATGCTTTAGAAAAATGGAGTCATTTGCTGATCTCCAGGCTTACACATACTGCAAGAACTTTCCAGACAGGTGCAAAGGGGCGATGAATAAGAAAAAGCTTGTTATAAGATGTTCTGATGGAACTAGATGAAGTATAAAGAAGAAGCTGTCCCAACAATAGGAATGTAATAATTAAACCAAAGATAAATTTAGCTCTGCTCAAAGAAAATGCTTGAATCGGGGGTACCTCCCCTTTCCTTTAATTGGCTTTAATGAATTCTAGATGTTGTCTATCACTGACCAAAAGTCGTGTGCCCACTGGCTAACACACGTGAAATAGCCCTGTAGTAGTCTGTGTAGAGAGGTGACACGATACAATGTTGGGAACTTGTATCCTGGAGACAAAGAGACTCGGGTTCTAATCCTGCCTTTTGTTTCTGTAATTTTGTGCAAGTCATGAACCTATCAGTGCTTCAGTTTTCTCAGCTGTAAAATGGGTTAATAATTTCCATTTGCACAATGTTTGATGAAGCTTAAATATAGAAGCTCTGTTAGACATTGTACTTTGCAGGTAGAAAATGCTTAATATGTGGTAGCCATTTAGATTATTATTATTATACTTAGGCTTCATCTTATAGTTGTCTTTCAGATGAGTTAAAGCACTGTGGATGGCATATTTACGGGTGAATTACAACCAAACTGAGTTTAGTTCTAGATGAAAAGAAATTACTTAGACTCATGTTCATGTGACATTTGTATCACATGATCACTGACAATAGAGAAAAGCAACTTTGAATCAAAGATTAGCTCTCAGTCCCCAGGAGAAGTAATGGTTTCAAGTATCCCCAAACCTGGTTTCTTGAGTCACAAAAATTTCAACCAAGAGTGTGGGAGGGAGCAGAGGAAGGAGAGAACATGCTACTAGCTGAACTCTAGTTTATGGTCAAACCCAGATCAGACCAGTGGGCAAACAACATCAATATAAAATGCAATTTACAAAAACAGATGACTATAACACCTTCTCTTTTCTAGGAAAACTCCTGAAGTCATCTTGGTGGTAGATGGTTCTTTGTTTAAGATAGCCAGTTAGTGGGTCTTTTTATTTTTATTTATTTATTTTCTTTATTGATTTTAGAGAGAGAGGATGGGAGAAAGAGAGAGAGATAGAAACATCAATGAGAGAGAACATCAACTGGCCGCCTCTTTCATGCCCCCCACTGGGGATTTGGCCCACAACCTGGGCATGTGCCCTGACCAGGAATCAAACCAGTGACCTCTTGGTGCATGGGTCGACACTCAACCACTGAGCCACACTGGCCGGGCAGAGAATCTTTTTAGTTATGCAAAGGTAAGTACCTGTGCAAAGTGTGGAATGGGGAAAAGTAGTGTTCAAATGCTTGACAGAACAACTTTATAGGAATTTTCAGTTTTCCTCTGGTGGGCTGGGAGGACTAGAGTGAGGGGGAAGGTTGAAAATGTGGGGGAGACTAGAGGCAGTACAAGGATTACAGGAGGAAGAACAAACCCTAGTTGAATGGCCAAAGGCTGAGTCCCAGGGAAGTCCTGGCACGCGGACACACCTGCAATGAGGACGTTCAGGGACCTATGAGGGCAGAGATGTCATGTAGTCCATTTAAAGTCATTTTCTGTTCCATACTATAATCCTCTCTACTATGGGAAACCATCAATGAATGCTTGTTATGTGTAATATCTCATTTTTTGTGGTGCTTGAAGGAATGAAGACAGTATTCCTAAGTGTGGCTGAGCCATGCAGAGGGAGCTCAGAAGAAGCAAGATTTCAGAGTTAGAGGAGCCTGGGAGAATACAGCATTTCCTATTCCATCTCAGACTGGGACACACAGTGAACCTCTTGAGCTTCAGTTTGTCAATAGGTAAAATGGGAAGAATATGCTCCATAAGGCAATAATGCAGGGTCCAGTGAGATCTGGCATAAAGCTGTGTGCTTAATGCTGGGATAATTGTTCACAAATGCCATTCTAGCCTGCCCATTGCACAGAGCCTTGTACCAGCTGTTGTAGAGATGGTCCAAATAAGGCATATACCCTTGGCCTTCAGTCAGCTCGAGTGAGCTAACAAATCACGCTCCAGTGAGCTAACCCGTCCACCAACCCCAGGGTCTTTTTGTTTGTTTGTTAATCCTCACCCAAGGATATTTTTCCATTGCTTTTTAGATAGAGTGGAAGTGGGGGGGGGGGTATCAATGTGAGAGAGATGCATCAATCCCACATGACCCCGATTGGGGCCAGGGATTGAACCTGCAACCCGGATACGTGCCCCAGGAATCGAACCCATGACAGCTGATGTTCTAACCACTGAGCAAAACTGGCCTTAAAGGGACAGAAATTCACCCTATTGCCCCATGCAGCGGCTTCTCTTTGCCTTCTAATTCCAGCAAAAGCTACCAAATAGCATTGCTTGTTATATAATTTTTTTAAAGTATACAAAAATATTTATCATATAAAAGAGCTATGAACTTTAAACTGGAAAAAAATAAGCTAAACTGAAAAAAAAAAAGCTGAGTGAAAAGGAAAAAAAAGCAGTTAAGGGCACACAACATTTAAAATAAAACTTTAGAAATGGCAGCGTAGGAGGGCTTTTTTAAAACGTCATTTTATTCAGTAATTCCTTGAGAAAATTAATGATCCGAACTAGTAGAAATGTTAGCACCTTTTTTTTGACACTTCCCCGCGCACGCTCGGAGAACGTGCGCTGTCAAAGCCGGATGCCACCACGAGAGCGTGCCTGATAAACATCGCACCGAGCGTGCCTGCTGCAGGAGGTGTGCCCTCCGCGTCCCAGACTCAGGAACCACGTGATGGCCTCGCCCTGGACCCAGCCAGGGGCCCGAGATGCTCTTCAGGCACCGTGGGGGCCAGTGGGGGAAAGGGCTCAGTGCCACTTGCAATACAGTTACACACGCCGGCACTCCTCACTCGGGCGAGCAGGACGTGCACCAATCGCCTGGTCTCATTTTCCTTGGTCTACTCGTCCCCAAATCCTTCCCTGCAGGGTGGCAGTGACTGGCTGGAACCAGGGTGGAGGGCTAAAGGTTTTGAGGAGAAAGAGTCACCGTGCCGCAATGAAAATCCTGTCGGCCACGGACCCAGCCTGGGCCACGGAGAAACTTGGCAAACGCTGGATCCCCAGGGCTCTGAGGGACGATACGCTTCAGCTGGGTCCCCGCTTACAGAAGCAGGGCCTGGAACTGCCCGGTACACGCTGCAGTGTGATCTGTGTGGCCAAGGGACACTGTCCTGCGTTTCAGTAATCATTAGGGCAATCATCACATTCCGCCTGACTAATGGTGCCCGATTTTTGTCTGATGATTTTTGGAGAATTTTTATGTTAAAATATAATAAGCTCAAGCAAGAGGCTTTTACACTGTAACATGACTCAGAGGATGTTGTCAAACACCATTACTGCACTGATGCGCTCATTATCTCCGCGTGGCATACGATGTATTAGGTTGGACCATATGAAATTGCCATTTCTGCAGCTCTCATATGGTCAGACTTCATCTGGCTCACGCACTATTTGCTGGTTTGCTAAATGTCTACCTCCCACTCTGCAACATCAACTTTGTCAGAGGAGCAACTCTGCTAAGATCGCTGCTGTGTCCCTGGAGCTTAGAACAGTGTCGACACATAGTAGGCATCCAAACAAATTTATTGAATGCATAAAAAAGTGGATTCCCCTGATACTTAATGGAAATCTATCACATGCCTGGCACTGTGCTGAGAATGAGAGCTACCATGTGAAAAAGACTATCTTAAAGAGCTCTGAGTTTTCTTGGGAGGAAGAGAATGAACTCGGCAGTTACAAACTAGCAGGTAAACGTGTGACAAGGGGAACAGAGGACACAAGCCGAGCATGTAGCTGGGGGGCCAGCCTGAATTTGGTTGGTGGGAGAGGAGGCAAAAGAGGGCTGAGGTATGGGTTCCCAGTCAAAAATAGCACCTATATTGACAGTAAATGAGAATTAGGCAGATGAAAAGAGAAGCAGTTATAGTTGTACAAACATAACCAGATTCCTGATGTCAGACACGGTCACATATGGCTTCACCAGTCACAGAAAAACAGGCATTGGCCATCAGTGTACGAAGTTCACGGAATGTGCCAAAGCAAGCCTTTCGGTTGTTGCTGTCTGGACCTTCAGTCTCTGCAAAACCACAATGACCCAAAGGCATGGGAAACAGGCAAAATGAACTGGGCAAAGAGGCAAAAGAATCGTCGTTAAAAACAACGAGGCCCGGAGCGCCACCCTAGGAGAAGTGTGCCTTTCTTTGGCTTCTTGTTTACCTTACATCTTCCTGGAGCAGGAACTAGTGTTTGTCCTGTTGTGTGTCTATCTGCTGCGTCTACATTAAACGACTCTTCTCTGCCTATTTCTGAGTTCAGTGAGGAAGTCATCATCACTACTGCCCGCATGTGTTCTAGCAAATGCACTCATAGGTAGAGTCCCATCTTGGGGGGGTTGGTACAGTCTGCCATGGATCACATAGCTGGCGTTGTCAAGAGCGTAAGATAGGATGGCAGACTCCATCATTGTAAAGAGAGCACAATCGTGCAGACCTTGAGGTTACACAAAGAGGACCCTCTGGAATGTGAAACAAAGGAGAAGTCATGGAAGAATGAAATCTATGTACTCCCCCCCAGATGAAGACTGTTTCTCCCCAGACTTCCATTTCTGCTCTTCTACTCATCCCTCCCCTCTTCTGAGCAGTCAGAAGAAAAGACCACATCATCTTTGGCTTCAAATCCCCAAACCATTTCCTCAGCGTGGCTATCCCAGCCTGGCAAGGAAGAGAACGGCCGCCCTCCCACCTCCCACCGCTTGCTCGCCCGTCCTTCCCTGGAATGGCATCCAGCAGGATAAAGAGCAGCTTCCTCACAGAACAGCCCCAGCCCCGGCTGAGCCTTTGGGAATGCAATGCTACAAATCGTGGGGCTTCTATTGTATGAGCAATTCAATGGGCATTTCATTTCCAGTCCAAATCCAAACTAGTTATAGTCAGCCTGTACAAGATGCCTTGCTGAGGAACAGCAGCTCGCATTGAAATTACAATTATATTGTTTTGCCATGTCAGAAGCAAAGGTTAAAATCATATCTTGGCTGGACATTGTTTCTATAATATTGGCCCTCTGCAGAGCTGTCGTGCGGATGAGCCAGAAATGATGTGAAATATTTCTAATACAAATTTTATTTTTATGTGGAACTATTCAAATGCTGCTGTACAACATGAACTACCTGAACCAAATCAAATCCTCAGGTCAATTCCTTCTTCCGAGTGCTCCTTAGATAACAAAGTCTTGTTCTGCGAATCTGTTCAATATATTAAAGTTGATTCACTCGGACAGTGTGTAAGATATAATACATTAATCTGGGCCATTTCAATTTCTGAGGCTGGGACTATAAAACTGGTGCGCTGCATATCTAATTTTTTTTGAATACCTGATTTATGCATTCCTCTGATGCCGAGTGTCGATGGTATGGTGGATGCGGCGGTTACATTAACAACGGGCTGCATCAGCACTCAAATCTTATCTTGTTAAATCAGACAAATGTAGCTCAATGAAAAGGAAGGAATAAATGTCTGGGATGGTTGAAAGGAGTGAATTTTAATCCTGTTTGTTAGGGGAATTTCATGGTTTGCACTAGATGACTAAAGTTGGAGGGGTCCCCTGAGACTTTGGGTACCATGATTTATATTTATATGTGATACATAGAATGTACATGGAGCACACATATGAAAATATACACCTTATGCAAATTGCACAGACCCTTACAGCAGATACAGTTTTGCCTGATGCCGTGTCTCTATTTTACACACGCTGCAAAATCTCTATTAGATAGACAATTTGTAAAAATGGGTCTCTTTTTAATATTTCCATTACAAGTATAAAAACTGCTCCTTTGTGCATAATTCTCTATATTTTTTCATCAAAAAGAAGTTACCGTGAAGGCTAAATACCAGGAGGATGGAATAGCTTATCACAATCATTACAAATATAATGTTTTCAGGAACTTTTGTGGCACACTGAATACTGCTACCATTCTATAGACAGACAATATTAATTCTCATCGACGGGAGATGTCCCTGTGTTTGTACAATCAACGACACCTTTAGAAATTATCTTTGTGCCATGCAAGAAAAAACTTTCATGCATGCATTTAGCACAAATGGCCAAGGCATTTATAATAAATGAAATACACTTTAGAAATAAATTCTTAGGGAGGACCCTGTATTGCTAAACTCTCATTTAAATCTCCTTCTGTTAAAATGCCCATGCATTGCAGCTTTAGAAAACAGAAGACAATTGAAATCCAACCCAAGAAAACATGGGAGTACCAAAGTACAGTTGTAAAAACGCATCACCCATTAAAATGCAAGCATCACAAAATGGAACAATTACAGAAGACGCCAAGTTGGAGCTGGAATTATTTAATTGGCTCAAAGATGAACTTGCCTGCTTAGTGACACTTTGGAAACATATTATTTAAACATAAATCATTTGGCTTTCATGGGTTTCTCCCCTTCCTTGGTGTTTAATTATAGAAGGTGTATGCATCAAAGGTGGGAGGGGGGGAAACCTTGTAAACAATAGATATTCTCACACCCCTCTCTTCCTTGTGTGTGTTAGAATGCTAAGGTCTCTGTCCCCTAGATCTGCAACATTACCCTCAGTTACAATGAGCAGAGCCAGGAGGTGCAACATTAAGGACTGCAGTTGGTTAGACATGTAACCAAATGGACTGGGCAAAACTTTCACATAGGTTTTAGAAACACAGGATGTTATTGCTAGGAGGGATCAGAGTCAGCCTCTTGCCAAATCTAGTCATTTTGTAGATGATGACATCTAGGCCAAGAATAAAAATAGCCTTGGCCATGCTCAAAGCCAGGACTAGACCCAAGGCAGCTGATAGTCAGTCCATTGCTTCTTGATTGCACCATGCAGCCAAGTCCCCCAATCTCAGGCCGCCCCACACGCCCAGCAGCAGCCTCAAGCCTCAGCCCCTCCTCTTAGTCAGATCAACATTCCCTAGACTTCTCATTAGCACTAAATTTTGGATGAGATGTTTCTGAAAATGTCATGAAATCTCAACTCACAGGAGCCTTATCTTAATAGTAGTAAATGGTAAGTCATGTTTGGGCAAAATTCAAGTAATAAAAATTTGAAATTATTCAGCTCTTAACAGAATGAAATACGTTCATTATCCTCATTAAGGACTCAAACTCAGCTTTAATTTGATAAGATGGACATTTTTTCTTTAAAATAATCTGTAGAAATTTCAGTAGCAGGTAACATTAGCAGGGTGAGACCCAGGGGTGTGGGTGATGGAGATTCCTGGTTCAGAGAGAGCGCAGCTGAACGGCGGGAATCGGGGCGAAGGGAACACATACCCCTGCTTGTGCTGAGTGCCAGACGACCTCTTGTGTGCAGTGAACATGCGATCAAGTGTGTAGAACAAATGGGAAAGTGGCTTTCAGGCTGGGAAACAAAAACACCTGCAAGCTAGTCCTGCAAGTTGTTTTACTGAAGGGCTCTGCCCAGATCCCCATACGGCTGAAAACAGAAAGACGTCAACTTTGCAGACTGACAGGTCACCCACAAGAAGAGCCTTGGACCCTGCAATAGCGGCAGTCGGGACTGTTGCTGGCACTGCAAGACCAGGCTGGAGCTAGGGGGGACCGCAACAATTTCCACAACATGGCTTTTATCTGAGAGAATTTTGGGGTCCTAGAAGTACACAATAAATGAGGAAAATGCAGATGGGGTGGAGGCAGAGGAAGCACATCCACTGAGCCATTTCAATGACTAGAAGGAAGGAGGGACCTGCAGCTTGAATTAAGATTTCCTTGGTACATGTGGGGTGCTGCAGATGTATTAAGACTTCCTTGGTACATGTGGGGTGCTGCAGATGTATTAAGACTTCCTTGGTACATGTGGGGTGCTGCAGATGTATTAAGACTTCCTTGGTACATGTGGGGTGCTGCAGATGTATTAAGACTTCCTTGGTACATGTGGGGTGCTGCAGATGTATTAAGACTTCCTTGGTACATGTGGGGTGCTGCAGATGTATTAAGACTTCCTTGGTACATGTGGGGTGCTGCAGATGTATTAAGACTTCCTTGGTACATGTGGGGTGCTGCAGATGTATTAAGAGCAAATAATATGAGATCCAGGCCTCACTAGATGCTTGAATTTATGTCAAGGTAGCTCCATTACATATGTGTCCCCCAGGGTCAGACTACATTAGCTGGTTTCCTCATTCCTCATTCCATACATGATGAACTAAAGAGTCAATGGAGTGTACTTCAAAAATGTCTCAATAAAACATGGTTTTAGTGTCCAAAGAACTTAGATTCAGTTTAAGAGTGTACGCATGTGTGCACACTGCACGCGTGTGTGTGCATGTGTGTGACGAAGAGGGGGGAATAAAACAGGAAATGTCTCTAAGGTCACAGAACAGTGACCTCATTGGCGGGGCTAATTTGATTGTGCGGGAACAATGGCACTGCACTCCTCTGCCAGCCAAGTGCATGCTAATTATGCGATTTGCCCTTGATAAGACCTTGGTGGGTCATTCAGCAGTTGTGATCTGTCACTGACTTCTAATCATGTATTATCGTCTGGGTGAGTCAGAATGGGACCCTAAGCTTTCTGTCTTTACAGCAATGTGGCACTCTAATTACCTTATGCCAAGTGGATATGCAGCGACGGAATTAAGTGATCAGTGCGATTGCCTTCAAAATCTTCCCTTTCTCCTTTGTGTTGCTTCATGGCAATTTACATTTTAAGATGCCTCGAAGCTTTTGGTGTGACTGAAAATGCCACTCTAAAAAATAATTATTTTATTTTTAATTTAAGGAGGGTGATATTAAATTCGAGCCATACTAGCATCGTACCTTCCTTCTGTGGCATAAAACCAGACGCCACAATAAGGATCCTGTGAGCAAACTTGTTGAAAGGCATCATATTGGGAGCCTGGCTTTTGCTTTAAAAAATAAACAGAATAAAGCAGGATCTAAGTGGCTTGGAGTGTGGAGAAACCCTGGAGAGTGAGAAGACTTTCTAAGACCCTTAAGTTTTCACTGTATTAATAATTTGCACTTAATAAGGAGACCTTAACATCAACCATTATTTTCTGCTTTTAAAAAGTGCTTAGGGTCCACCAGATGGATATATAGATGCTACAGAAAAGAAAAAAATAAATGCTACAGGGAATAAAATCTTACCACAAAATATTTATTAACTGGGGTAAAGATAAACTGAGCTGATAAGTATTTTAAGGTCAGAAACAAATACCTGACACATTGATGAACTTGTTCCGTGAGTGCGAGGGGTCAGTGTGATTCTAAGTATAACGATACAGCTTGCATTATTTTTTGATACTTTAACATTTTGTTAGAGCGATGATATAATTCTCTATTGTTGCATAGCAACTCTCAAAACTACAAAGCAATCTGTTATGCTAAACCAGTTTTATCAACATCTGTATTTGCCTAGACAATGATCTAATGCCTTTTGCAAAGAAAATGCACTGCGACGTTTATAAAATTTGATAAGATACACTGATGTGGATGATCCTTGAAAATATGAACTCTGAAGGGCTCTTTGAAAGTTGTCATAAAACAGACCGAGGGGGGGTGGGGCGGAAAGCCCAAGCCCAGCCATCACCACAACAACATCATAGAGCAAAAGTTACTGCGCTACTAACAGGAAATAGAAAAGGATTTTCAAAGCATTTCTGCCTTGTGTGTCAACATTGCCGCAGAATTCTTTTATAGTGACTGAAAAATCAAAACCAAAGAGGACAATTGAGAGAAAAATTGCAAGCCTTATTTTCCTTGAATCACATGATGTGCAAGGAACATTATTTGTTGAATCCCTGGTTTGTTTGGGTGGGAGAGGAGAGAGAAAAGGGGGTGGGTGAGACGGTGAAAGAAATGGGGTGGAGGGAAAAGGAGGGGGGCTGAGAGAGCCCAGAGAAAAAGGAGGGAGGGAGGGAAGAAAGAGAAGAGGCGAGAAAGAGAGAAACCTAGACTCGGAATATTCTTCATTCCCTGGGTGGCAAAACAAAAGAGCCCAAGGAAGGGGAAAAAAAAAAAAAAACTGTGGAAAGTTGACAGAGTCAAGAATAATGGCTAAATCTATCAAGTTTGATCAGGTCTACTATAATGAAGTGAGGCTTCATATTCCAAGCAGGGACAATGAAGACAGGAGTCAGGCTCTAGAAATTCGATGCTCACTTTGTGCCTGGAATATGCAGCAGCCAGCAGGGAGCCACCAGATAATTACACAGTATTTGTGCGGTTCCAGGAAGCTTCCTGTGCAGGTTGAATGCCCGTGCTATATTAAAAGGCAGCACAGTGAAATGTTTTTAATGAATATTTTTGTCAGAGAAAGAAAAGGCATTTGAATGATTGTGTGTGTGAGAGAGAGTATGCGTGTTTACGCCTGCGTGTGGGGAAACCAGAGGTGGGACATCACTGTCAAAATGCAGGTACCTTTATTTATTTTCATTCCATTATTTACCGTTTCAAGAGTCTGACGTTCTTTCAATAATACAAATCACAACATTTGGTTACTGTTATTTAGGGCTAATTGTACATAGAATCCCTTAACTAATATTTGCTAATGATATCTTTCAGAGAACTAGTACATCAAACAGAGGCTTAAAACAACTTAAAAAATAAATTCCAGTGGTAAATGAAATGTTTAGACACACTGAATCAGGGAATCTAAAGAAGTAACACAGATGTTGATACTCACTCGTCAGTAGCCTTTGGCAGTGGTAGCTCTGAAACATAAGAATACATTATTTCAGAGCGTTCTTTAATTCTCACCTAACAGATGTGAAGGAGCCACTGAATTTTAAACCCACACGTTCCATTCACAATGCCCCTTGCAGTTCATTTTCCAGGGCAAGGCAAGCCACATACATGAAGAGAATTCCCTATAAAAGGTTGTGATTTTTCTTAAATCCAGTCCCACAAATCTCATGCCACATATATTTCAGATGTTTTAAAATTGATTTTATGTGGAAATGTATACTTGCCTTAACTACATTTTCTAGAGTTGGTACTACCTATGTAAGGGCTGTTTTTTAAAGGCTAAATGACACTCAACAGTTTGCAATAGACCTCACACAACAACTTCCTTTCCCAAATTAAATAAATTCTGCATTTCGAACTCTTTGGATGACAAAAGCATCGCACCGATATTTTCCCCTCTTACCAAACAATTTTCAGATAACGTAATGACTTGTGCACCCAGGCATTAATTTAGGCCCCAAACCTCTGCATTTGTAAAAGAGGATATTGTGTTTCACATGGCGAAGGACTGATTGTGAACCATTATCACTTTTAACAAGTGCATTCTGATGAGGTAACCTGGATCTGTATTTGAAGGGAGAGTTCCTGCCACATTGCCTGACACAGGAGGCAGGGGTCAACAATTAAGCACAGTGAGAATCACAGGATTTGTTGGTTGAAAGATGGGTTTGATGAGGCAATTTTCTACCTTTTTTTTTTTCTCCCAAAGAGTAATTTCAAGCAGATTTCTTAGCCAATAGGCCTGCCACCCACTCTAGCAACGGACTAAAATTTAAGAGCTCTGACCCTCAAAAAAAAAAAAAAAGAAAGAAAGAAAGAAAAAAAAAATCACTGAATTCTACAAAAGTAGAGACTGGCCCCAGATTATTGTAAGAGAAAGCAACATCCATTCCAAATTCTTATGGATTCCTTTCAAGGTTCCTGCCATTGAAATGCCTCCTTTTGTAAACGGCATTATTAGTAATTGCAAATATCTCAATGGAATCATTTAAATGAAAACTGGTTTCTTTTATCACAATGGGGAAGAAAACTAACCCATTTAATAAATAGATTCAAAATTAGTATACATAAAATACTGAAAATGAAATTTCAGTGGGCATATATGGCCATGTATCTTTAAGGGGAAAGAGAGGCGACTTCACCTTGACATGTTGAAGCCTGATTATCAATCTGTCCTCGAAGACTTTAAATACTAAAATATAAACAATGGTCAGGTATGCTTCCTTCATTTGAACGATAGCTGCTTACACATAACACTCTATCATCGTGCTACGGATTAAAAACAAATGATGAAACGTGCTTTTTCATCGTCATTTCTTCTTTTCACTTTTAATAAAAACACTCTACTACTATATTAAGCAGTTTATACCCATCATAAAATGCGTAAAGCATATAGGTTAATATTGTCTGGCTGTCTTTTTAAAAGTTTCTATACACAAAAACTTCATTTCAATATAATTTGGCCAGAGAAAGCTTGGGAGAGTACAGAATAGGCTTTTCCCCCTTTGTGGGAGTTGCTAAAAATATACAAATGCATTGTTCAGTAAGAGGCAGAACAAAGGACTCAATAGAGGTCATCCTTCCATTTTGGTCCTATCATAATTAGTAAATATCCTCAAATCTTAGGCCAAAATAGAGAATGATCGTACTTAAGTTTTGTTCTACACTTTTCTCCCCTCTAGGAACAACAGAAATGTAAATTTACATATAACAGAATTTTTAAAGATTCTCCAGATTCTTCTACAGATTCCCCAATTTTGGTTTCCATCTTTGTTGTCAGTTGTCCATATAAATCTTTCCAAATGGGGCATGGGGACTAGACTCGGAGAGGAAGGATACAGGCAGGACACTTGTGCTGGCTTGGAGGACGCTATGGTGAGGGCTTGGAGGAGGCAATCTTTGCTTGGGACACCTGCGGTCGTGCTTCTGAAACTCATGGTGCCACTTGCACACGGTCGGCTCTGCTCTGGCAGCCACCTAGAACTAAATGGAAAAATTGCCTAGTTTTGCATCATTTGCATCGGACTTCCACATTCTGATTTCAAAGGTCCCTTTTGTGAAATGAAGAGTAAGGTTTTCATTAATTCCCTTAGCCTGGCTAGTGTTGTAAAACATTAATCTGTAAGAATAGATGGGAAGCCAGTAATCTTTCCCAGGTAGCATATAAAATGACTATTCCTCCACAGGTTGGTTCCCCTCCACATGCAGAAATGCTGGTGTATTCGTAAGCAGCATCTGTCCACTTAAAGGAATGTTACCCCGAGATTAAGGGGGTCCTTGGTAACGCCAACAGCTGCTTCCCAGCCCCTTTGCACGGACAGAGCTCTGTGCCACGGCAAAAGGTTCCCCTCCACCATCTTAGCTTCATTTGACTCCATCGGCTCTTTTTCACTTCGTTATAGCTGGTGAATATAGCAGAAATTGGATTCAGAAGAGAACCTTAAGCGTTATCATAATGCTTAGAAGAAATGGCTTCACACTGTATAATCTATCAAAGGTGTCAGATTTACAAAATGCAGATTTTCTGTCACATTTGGGCACACTAAGCACTGTATCTTTTCACTAAGGTGCTGACTGCTGTTTTAATGAGGCCCTTTGGTGGCTGTAAAAAACCGAAAGAAGAGGATTAGAGGGGTTACCCTAGATATTGTCTATTTGTCTTACAAATTTCACACTAACTACCAATTACATTGCCATAAACCTTTTGGCTACTTCAAGCTGTATGCCATATAATACATAAAAAATATGCTATGTTAACTTAACCTCTCCTATTTTATACGCATAACTACAGCCACTGATGCAAGTAACATATCTAATGAAGCCAATAATGAGGTTCTTTAGAAGTAGTCTTGTTATAGGAATAATATTGAGCAGTTCAGTTAGAGGCTAAGGTCCATTATGGAATACTTCCTATATACTCTGGTCCTAGGTCTGGATATATGCTGACACACTAATTCAAGCTCAAGAAGGGCATTAATCTTACAACCTTCTACTTGTCATGCTTAATGGGACATCCTGCCTAGGTGAAATGAACCTGATATATTCAGGTAAACATAATTTAATAAGGAAAGATAAAAAGAAATAGACTTCTGGCATGACCCTAGGGAGACGAAAATATCTGTCATTTATTTGAGAACCAAACTCACAAGAAGGATCTACATGGTGCTCAGTACAGTGTTGTAGACAATGGGCACTCAGAAACATGTCTCGTCATAAAGGATACATGGAAAAATCATGACTAAAGTTGAGAGACATTGTTGCTGTTCCCCCATCCCCAAATTTCCTGCAATCCGTTTTGTTGGCAGGAATGAAAATGCCAGACAGGGAAGGCGGCTGTGTTCATCTTGGGGAAGAAGACATATATTAATGTGAGGTTAAGCATCTGAGTGTGAAATCAAGATCCACAACAATACAGCATGAGATTTAAAAAGCAGGCATGAATGTCAGTGAGTAACCATGCATCCTCTTTCATTTGCAATCACTCTTAAGTCTAATGAGCTTCCAAAAATTGTGTCAAGGTTTCAGATAAGCTTATAAAAGGCAGCTGTTTGGAGAAAGTGGCAGTCCATCCTGCCAAATGAAGCACTACATCAGGCTCATGCACACATGTGCACACACACACATGCATGCATGCACACATGTGCACACTTATGCACGCACACACACACACACACACACGATGAGTAGTGGAGCTCTAGCTCCCTCATTCCACACCTAGATGTGGGTCTCCTACTGCTTTGAGAAAGACAAATCTAAAACGGCCCCAAAGAACACTGATTGGCCTTAATATACAAAACAGCTAACTAACATCAAGAATCAAGATAGCCCATATTCTGGGTGATGAATCAATGCTTCAAGTCACTGAATGAAATTGTCATTAAAAAATTTGCCAAGTTCTCTTGGACTCAAAAATAAAATGAACATGGCATGTTTGGTCAAGGTTTAAAAAGTAGACAAGCGGGGAATATGATTAAAAGTATTATCCAATATCACCTGAAAACGGATTCCTCCGATCCTCCTTCCAGTTATTTTCAGATAGGTTAAAATATGGTTTAATGGATTATTCAGATGATAATGTGGTTAAATCTATTGTTGTGAATTTGAATTTATCACATTTCTATATTTAGACAGCCAGGCACTTGTAAATCTACAGAGCTCTTTTTTATGGGAAAATCGATGCATTTATCCTCCCCTGGATAATATATGTTACTTGTGAAAATGAGTCTTTTACTTACAATTTATTTCTAACAGAGACAAAGAGAAATGTATATGAACACTCAACAAATGAGTTAAAATAAAAACCCTTACCAATAACAAATCTGGCTGGATAGTTCTGAGCTGAAAGCGTTTCCCTAGCCTTCTTTCCCAGTTGTTGGAATATCTGCAGTGTGTCCTGCCTAGTCAAGCAACCTCTGCATGTCACCAGCATTTATTTCCTAGGAGGGAGGGTGTTATCAATTCTACTAGGCATGATTATCCAAGATGGTAAAAAGCTGTCCATGCTAGAGGAACCAATTTGACATGTGCCGATTATCAGAATGGATGCCAAAGAATCCTATCAACCAAAGACAGTCACTGTGCTGGTGCACTTGGACAGACTGGGGTATATGCAGAAAATCATGCATTTGAAGCACCACAGCTAACTTTTTATTCATATTGTTATTTTTGTCCAAATCTCTTAAGTGTTGCATCTGCAAAGTGTTGAGAAGAGTTACTTATTCATTAAGCACTTTGCATAATCTTTATAAGGAGCACCATGGAAACCAAAAGTAATGTACTACTTTGTTTTTCTCCCTGGTTGAACTGAAAGAAAGGACTTCTCATCCCATAGTGACTAAAGGAGACAGAAATGAACACAAGGAAGGTGGCTCTTATAAATGTTTTTTTAATGACTACAGCCATGGATTAGTACCTATCCATCTCTGATCCTTAAATAAGAATTCGGGATTCATAAGCTGACAGTCTTGAAAGTAACCATGAGGCTCTTCCCAAATCTCAAAGGCAAACCCAATAACTCTCACTGCTCAGAGGCTGCCTCTAGACACCAGTCCAGAGGTAGAGATTATTCCTGGGGGTTTGCTTTGTTTGTCCATGATCTTGAACTCCAGGCCCTTATTCTTGCTCTTACATGATAATTCTATCTAAATAGGTACAGTGAGATGCAAAAGAAAGAAAATTTACCAGTATAGTGGTGACATTTGGAACCTATGCACCTGATTCCCAGAAAGCTAGATTAAAATGAGATTTGGAATGAGAAAAAAAAATTGTTGATGTGTCTAATCATTCTAATAAAGTTATCTAGCTTCTGCTGGATCATTTTTTTTATACCAGGAGCTGTGCTCTATTCTATATGGAATAGACTATGCTAAGCTGGATAAAAAATGTCACCTTAGGCACCTGAATTAATAGTTCAGTTATGTACTCGGTTAAGTCTTTACTATAGATCAGCATAAGTGTGCTAGACAGACAATTCTTTAGAGCTAACATTTTAAACAGGTGCCAAGGCCCCTTTGAGATCTGTGTGAATTATCCAGATTCAGGGGGGAAAAAAGTTAAATATACAGTGCTTTTTTACTCCCTCCCTGTCTTCGTTGCACTGAATAAGTAAAATTGCAGCAAAGTTGGCAAGAATAAATACTTCCTCGGTTTTTCTAAAGCTGCAATTAATGATAATGAAGCCATACCTTATATGGCAAGAAATACAGTACAAATTGGATAAGTAAGAAAAATGATCAGCCATTGTGCGCCTCCGATATAGTCCATCAAGGTATCGCCACTGTGAGGCTCTCTTTATTTTAAACCATTAAACAAAACAATATAAATCTGCAGGCAGGTGTTTCTTGTTGCAGAAGTATTGAAAGTTGTAATGCAAACAATCTAATTTTAGCATCTATGTAGAGTGTGAAGTAAATTTACTGATCATTGATGCATTGAGCATGGGAAGAAATAATCAGCAGGAGCTTTCAGCGAGATCATCCTATTAAAGCAGAAGACTCCATGTGGTTGTTAAGGAAGTAGTCAAAAGCAGGTGATGGAAGTGGGGGCTTGACGACTCGTCAGTGGGCCCAGTGTACATGTTAAGTTGTTGTTTTCTGCTCAGCTAAGCAGCAGAGAATTGATATGTTAGCAATGAAGAGCAATGACAATTAAATTGTAACTGACCTACATGTTACCGTCATTACGCGTTCTCTTTTTTACTGCTTTCCCTCTTATTTAATCACACAGTATGGGGTTTTTATTAGGCTGTAATGTTAAAATCTTCATCCATTTAGCCATAAATGTGTGACTGGATATCTATCAGACTTCCTTGCACTATACAAACAAAGCCATTTTGCTGAATCACTGTTGACTTGTTTGTGGCCTAATTTAATGAGTGTAATAACTTACATTACTATCCAGTTAACATTTAGGAGCCCAGAAAAGACCTGCTAGCACGCAGTAAGCTACTGTATACATTCTCTATTCATATCACTCCCCTTTGCAGTAAATTTTATACAATAATATGCACTGCTTGCCACACAGGCTCAGCTTCCATCAGCTGAGGGTCGCATTCTAGGAAGTTCACTTTGCTTAGGCTGAAATGCTTCTTACACCCAAGAATCAGCCGACATGACTCCCTTTTTCTGGATAACATAGCAGCCGTTCTTACCACTTTGAATAACAGACACAGCTTATACTCTGCAGACAAAGATAGCTTAGTTCTTCCTTATATTTTTTTCATTGATATTTTAATCATCGTCCCAAACTCAGGAATAAAAACTAGTTACTCAAGGAGAAGGAAAGAACAATCACTGTGAGTTAAAACAAAATAAAGTTCTAGCATATAAAATGGGTTGTCTCTATTTATACGTATGTGATTAAGCTGTCTGTGGTCTTGAATTATGTACCATTTTATTATTTCCCTGTAAGAAAGCTACCCACCCTCCCCTTCAACCCACACACATCTATATGTTGTCTTGGTAAATGTTTCTTTAACACAAACATACTGCAATGTATTTGTGTTTCCATTACATTCCTTTAAAAAAGATTTTAAAAATTCTTTGTCACCTCATCTGCCTTAACCATTTAATGAGCATCTGAAAATTCAGTGGATCAATTAAGTCACCAAAAAAAGTCTCATTATTTTCATACTAATGTTATGCATAGATGACAAAAGTAAAGTTCTTCACTCGCTCAAAATAACCATTATTTAAAAAGCAACACACAACACACACACACACACACACACACACACACACACTCCACATACACGGAGATGACAATTTAGAAACAAGTATTTTCACATTGAGAGATTTGGAGCAGATGGACTTTATTTTTTCTTTCCACTTTATCGCTGCATTGTTTGTGTCGAGATTTAAGTCTTTAATTACTATCTATTAGGCAATACCTCAAGACTGACATTACAATCTTAGAAGTCTCTAATGGTACTGTGGGAAGAAAATCATAGATGGGAGAGATACTTTTAATTTTAAATCTTTCCATGAAACAGACAAAGGCAACCCTCGGGTCTCTTATTCCAGGAGAAAATGTATCATTCTGGACAATTGAAAAATTACTTTTGTTTTCATAAGGTGAGTCAAATAAAAATTTTTTAAAATATATTTTTATTGATTTCTAGAGAAAGAAGAAGGGAGAAAGAGAAAGAGATAGAAACATTTTTTTTTATCCTCACCCGAGGACATTTTTCCATTTTTTGTTCAGATAGAGTGGGAGGGAGAGAGAGAGAGAGAGAAACATCGACATGAAAGGGACACATTGAGCCCTGGCCGGTTTGGCTCAGCGGTTGGAGCGTTGGCCTGCGGTACAGAGAGACCCAGGTTCGGTTCCCGCTAAGGGCACGTACCTCGGTTGCAGTTTGTCCCTGGCCCTGGTTGGTCATGTGGGTGGCAGCCACTTGATGTGTCCCTTTCACGTCGATGTTTCTCTCTCTCTCTCTCTCTCTCTCTCTTCCTCCCACTCTATCTGAACAAAAAAATGAAAAAGTGTCCTCATGTGAGGATAAAAAAAATAAAATAAAATAAAATGAAAGGGACACATCGAGTGGCTGCCTCCCGCACGACCAACCAGGGCCGGGGACAAACTGCAACTGAGGTACATGCCCTTAGTGGGAACCGAACCCGGGTCTCTCTGGACCGCAGGCCGATGCTCTAATTGCTGAGCCAAACCGGCCAGGGCGAAATAGAAACATTGATGTGAGAGAGAACCATCCATCGGCTGCCTCCTGCACGCCCCCTACCAGGGATGGGGCCTAAAACCCTGGCATGTGTCTGGACCGGGAATCAAACCAGCGACCTCTTGGTGCATTGGTTAATGCTCAACCACTGAGACACACTGGCCAGGTGGGTCAAGTAAAATTTTTGAGTATGCTAATTTGAGCTTCTCTATCTAAAATTGTATCTTGACTATTTTAAAAAAGCATTTTATTGACAGGTTTATGTAAAATAAGCTACCAGGTCCTGAAAATTAGGGGAGAAACACAACAATAATATAATTTCCTTTCCACTGATGACCTCCTACTAAATTCCAGGCACTGGGAAAAAAAAAAAAAAAAAGCTAGTAAAATAAAAGATTAAAATCTTTGCTCTCATTGGGCATACATTCTGGGGGTGGAGAGGAGAACAAAACATGAACAAAATAACAATGAAGTAGTATATTAGAGATAAAAAATGGAGGAGGAGGAGGGCCGTTGGGAAGGTTGGACTTTATGTTGGTTGGTCATGGCAGACCACACTAAGCAGGTACATTTGAGAAAAGACTTGAAGGAGGCAATTTAGAAATGTGTATTCATGTATAATCTAAATATATAATATGTAAATTAATGTAGAGCTTCATGCATTTCACATGTTATATTAATTTAAATAGTGCCCTGTTGAATTGGATTTCAACCACAGAAAGGTTCAAAGAGAAGCTAGCAAGAACATATAGGCTGAAGGTTGCGTGGAGTCGGCCACCTGGAATACTGGTCCTTCTGTCTCCCTCACAACTTCCCTATTTTGAATCCCTGTCCATCCTTTGTCCTTGGAGTACACCTGTCACTTGGGGTCTCTGGAGTGACAGCATTTCCCAGCTAGGTAGGCTGAAGGTGCACCTGTGTTATCTTGACTCTGCTACTATGTAACACATGACATAAACACATGCCACTCTGAGCACTTTTTCGTACTTCCTCCTGGCCAGTGTCCATTAGACATCCTGCCACGTAGGTATTAGTGTGCCCATTTCAAGGCTGAGGAGAGTGGAACTCTGAGAAAGTAACCAACATGGCAAAGTTCAGTCGACTCCTGAGTTGAGAAGAAATTCTCCGACTCCTGTACCTCACCTCTTCCCATAAGAGTTAGGGCAAAAGAAAAGAAAAAACACAATCTGCAATGTCAGTCAAGATTATTCAATGCATAGGAAGGCTAACAATGATTTGGCATAGCAGTTGAAAGCACCATTAAACATGAAGTTAAATGCTACCATTTATGCAGATTACACAAACAATGGTTCAGGTGGAACTCCTTGATATAAAAGGTAGAGACTAGGGCACACTTTTGATGGAAACTGCCTGTTTATTGATGCTTCCTCCTTTCCCGAGGATGGCCTCTGCTAACTCATATGGCACTTCAGTGTGGGCAGAAAAAATGGGTTGTCTACTCCAGATGGAGCTCAGTGCGGGGACTATGCGAGTGGACTGCAGGTAAGGTTTTGGTCCTCACTGGGTGTCATTGTGCTCGCAGGACCTGCCCCAGCAATTCTAGGTGGCCCTACTTTCTAAACTTAAAACCGCGCCAGCCTCGCTGGTGAGGCCAGTGAGAGAAGCCTACCTTTATTTGAAGTGGTTATTTTCCTCATGCTCTTGCATGACTTCATCTTACAGCATCATGTATCTTGACAGTCATTTTTAAAACATTCGTTGTGGCAACAGTAACGTTAGAAATTTTAGTAAAAATCTCTACGAAGAAAGCAATTTATTCTGGCAACAGGACAGTCTTGGATGAGCAGGTCTGAAGCTGCTGAGCACTTTCTGTCCACCTGCTTTCCATCCATTTCCTTTCCAGTCCCTGAAATGGAGCTGCTTCGAGCGATAACATCTCAGGACTGTAAAACAAACATGGGTTTTTGAGCTGGAAAGAAGTGGGTTCAAAGTCCAGCTCCATTTACTGCACGATTTTGGTTAAATTCCTCATCTTTCTATCTCAACTTGTTTCCTTACTGGTTTAGAAGAAATGGGATAATAGCTCTATTTTTCAAGATTTTTTTAGGAAAATTATATTTCTACCTGGAATTGTTTCTCTCTTCACTCTGCCACCCACCTGAGAGCTTCAGGGAAAGATCCAGGGCTGTCCCAGACGTCACTGCAGCTCTGGACACTGCCACCTTCCATCCCCCACAACCATGCCAAGAGGTTTCCATAATACTCCAAGGATTTTAATTCACCCAAACACACTATAATACTTCATGCCTCTAATCTTTTTCCATATGATTCCCTCTGCTTGAAATAGCCAGATCTCCCCACGGTCGCTTTGAAACTTTGCTATTTGTCCATAAATCTTGACTCAGTTTTTACAAAGATTAAATGTACTAAGTGCTCACTACAGCAGGCTGGCACATAGGAAACACTCAGTAAATGTTAGCTCCCTCTTCTTTTTTTTAAATATATTTTTTCTTTATTGATTTTAGAGATAGAGGAAAGGAGAGAGAGAGAGAGATAGAAACATCGATGAAAGAGAACATCGATTGGCCGCCTTCTGCATGCCCCCCACTGGAGATCAGGCCCACAACCTGGGCGTGTGCCCTGACCAGGAATCGAACTGGCAACCTCTTGATGCATGGGTCAATGTTCAACCACTGAGCCACACCATCCAGGCTTTAGCTCCCACTTCCCTACACAAACTCCTTTCACAGAACTAGACATGCTTCCCCCTCTCAGGAACTGCACCGTGTACAGCCTTTTAGTCCACCCCCTTCACTGGGCAGAGGCAATGTGGATGGCATGACGAAGAAAGCATTGGAATGGGAGTTAGTGTGTCTCTGTTCTGATCCCAGCTCTGCCACTTTATTAACTCTGAACTCTGAGTGGATCATTTAAGCTTCATGGTCTTCATCAGTGATAATGTTACTTACTTTTTTTTGGATGGTTGTAAGAACCATTAATGGTACTTCATGGTACATGGTCAATAAAAGTTAGTTACTATTAGTACACTATACAAATCAGCTACTATTCCTATATAGTGACACCCCTCTGTATTACTATGAATGTAATTCAATCTTAAAAAATTTAATCTTAAAAATACGAGTTGAATTGTGTAGTTAATTTTTGAATATAGGTGATTTTAAAGATAGGAATGAAATCCAGTATTCAATCATGTTATATTTGAATTTGCTTTGTTGCAGAGTGCATCATAGTGGAATTATTTTCATAATGACTATGTATTTTCTTTCATGTCTACCTTATTTACTACACTATCAGTTCCTTAGGTACAGACCATATATTTTTCAGCATAGTCTGGAATATAGCCTATGGACTGCTTGGGTTCAAACCTCAACCATGTCATCTAATTCTGTGATGGGACATATTACTTAAACTCCCTAAGTCTTGGTTTCCTCTCTCTAAAATGAGAATGATAATAACAATAGTGCTTACCTTACAGCAGATTGTGAGGCATACATGGGCTGATACATGTCATAGAAGCTGGCACTTAATAAGTGTTCATGAAACGTTATCAATCAACATCATATTGTTATTATCACTATGATAATTAGTGTTGTTATTGACCCTAGCACCTGTCAAAGAGCCTGCGTACGTATTAGGCACTCGATAAATCTTAGTTTAAAATTTTATCAAATCCTCTTAAAATTTGGAAGTTGTCATGTCGGATAGCTTCCCAATTATAGGCTGAGTCCCCTTACAGGCATCTCCAGATGGCTGAGTGTGAAAGGATCACTCTCTAATTGGCCCGAATTCCCCCAAGTCAGCCATTTTCTCAGCACCAGACTGAGGGCCCGAGGCCCTCTCACCCAGCTACCCTCCTTCCTTCACCTCCATCCACCACAACTGGCCAGCCTCGGGGCAGTTGGCTTCTGTCTGCCTCTCCCACCAGCCACTGCCAAGGATGCTAGCCAGTCCTTTATTGGAGCCAGGCAGAGCTGGCAAAGCCAGATGTTGTCTGCCTGGTGTTGCCTGGACTTGTGGATGCTAATCGTCCTCCTCCCTGGCTCGGGATAAATCTTTGGCATCTTTGCTCTTTTCTGCAAACCCCGGGCATAGGGTCCCAATAACTCAGGGGTTCCCTTGGGGGAATGGCACCATTGTGAAAGTAATAACCCTATCCTTCATTAACCTACACTCACCAGTTCCTTTTCCTGAAAGTGGATCGATGTATAAATGAGACATGGCATGCTTTGCCTCCAGAATTCAAAGAAAATGAACACACAGATTCAGTCTGAGGAGGAGAACATCTGAAATACCCCAACAAGCAACTTCTGAACCTAGGTACCGTACCCCGAATCCTCTCACTCCGGGCACCTCTTCCAGGAAGTTTCCATTTGTAATTATGCCGAGCCGCAAGCTGATTGATCTCGCTTTAGAGGGGAAGTGGAAAACAGAACTTAAGTGTTTTCAGCATTCAGCTCCCCTAACTGCGGCAGCCACGGCAGGCTTATCTGGCGGGAGCTAGCAGGAAGCCTGCGACTGCTTCATCCCAACTCTCCAAATGCTGGCAACAATTAAATGAATTCTTAAGAAAAGAATCAAAAAAGCAGGAGGCAAAATGAATGGCTTATCCAAGTGCTGAGGAAGGAGAGGCTGTGTATTCAAGATGGAAAGAATATAAATACACACACACACACACACGCGCACACACATGCATATTATGTTACAGATCTATAAAAATGTGAAATGTTATTTATTTTGAGAATACCCAGTCATTTCCATCTGTAGTAAGAATCCATAATAACATTCTCTGTTTATATAACTCTTTTCACCTCAAGAGATCCCGAATGCATTTCAGACAACTCCATACACAAACAGAGGCCAGGAGCTCCGGCATGCCCGGGACTGGGCGGGAGCGGGCAGAAAGCTGTGCGCGGCAGGCCTCGCGGAGCGCGCTCATGAAGAGGGACAGCGGGTCAAGGACAGCGGGGCAACCCCCGCATTCTTAAAACAGTGTCAGAGGGGCCTTCAAAGTCTGGGCGGCACCTCGAATTCTGAGAGCTAATTAAGAAAAAGAGCCGAGGAGAACTCCATTTATTTACTTTGGAAGGATGAAGGATGGCGCGGGGCACTGCAAGGTTAGCGAAGCAGGGACTCCGGGAGTGGAAATAAATCTGCGGCATAGATCACAAAGTCTTCCCTCCAGCTCATATCTTCTTATTACACCGAATAAACTTAAGATGGGCGGACACATGAAAAGGTAATATCTGTTGATTCATTTCGCCCTGTTTTCACCCACAGCTGCCTTCCCAGAAAGGACGGACTGGCCCACCTGGAGTCCTCTTGCTTTTCCCTTGGCCGGTTCCACAAGGTAGCTGGTCTGACTTCAAAATAATGCGCGTTTGAAAAATGAGAAGTTAGGTGGCCGCAGTGCCCTCAGGAAGCAAAGGCTGACAGGCCACTGGAGCAGCTTCCCAGAGCCGCTGAAAGCAACACGCCAGAAACTTCCACGGATCTGGAAAATAGGTGGTTCCGGCTCAGAGAAAATACTACTGACCAAGTGCCCAGTTACCAGGATTGTACTCAGTATTCTTAAGTCATGCTTGTTTGAAGACAAACATTTAAAAAATGTATTTCTGGGGACAGGCGGGGGAGATGGACTGAAGAGACACGTCCTACTGTGGAGAAAGGAGAAGAGAGACTCTGGCGTAGAGTGGTCTGCCCTCTTGGAAGCCTTCTTTCTCCACAGCATCCGTGGGCCCTTTCAGTAACCCCTCCGATGCCTTGGTGTCCCAGGGTGTCACGGTCCTCCCACTGAGGCACCCACTCCAGAAAAGCCCAGTGTCTGAGCCCAGCCAGAAGCTCTCGTCCCTGCCATCTCAGACATGAGCTTTCCTAGGTCTTCCCGGTGACCACGGGGACTTCTCACATAAACTCAGCAAGAAGCCTGGGGAGGCCATCAGGATACTGAATCCCTCGAGCACTCCAGCTTTAAGCTGGGAGAGAGGTGAACACTACCTGGTGTGGTAGACAAACCCCATTATTACTCTTTAAGTTGTGCTCTGAAAAGGCCTGTGGAGAGAGAGATGGCAGGGCGGGGGCCAACTGGGGTCACCCAAAAATTTTTTAGGAAAATCATCCCTTCCTAAAAATATGCCTCTACTCTGAATGCAGCGCATTCCTAGCAGTCCACGTTAAAGGGAGGCTGCTGTGTTGACTATGACTCTCAGACCACCTCAGTGGGGTGGGTGGAGCAAAAACCTTACCAACCAGGAAAGCGAGGCCTAACCACCTCCAGGACTGAAGCTAGAGCCTTCTTACTGCAGAATTTCAAGTTCTGTTGTACCTTGTCCAAAGTTATAATCAGTATGCAGGAGATGGAAATGGTTTCCCCACTGAAATACCTGTGACGGGCCCAGTGTTTCACTCTGATCTTCTGAACCCACAGCCTTCATTTCTCCATTAGCCTAAAAATGGGCCAGGGAGAGGGGAGGGTTTGTAGGGAGAAGCAACAAAGGGAGTGCACCTTTGCACACTAGTCAAAGTGGAAACCTTAGAGCTCACCCCCCAAGTCGGCCTAGGCTTACAGAGAAAAGCTAAACCCTCCAGGAAGTTCAAGGAGAGTCTGGATACATTCAAGCGTGGCAGAAACTCAGTGAGAGGTCTGACGAATAACCGTTCTTCTTCCCAGCCATGAATGGCAACTGTACTCTCCATGATATGTTTCTTGGTGGCCCCATAAGAAACAACTCAGGGCTGGATAAAATGACGAACAGGTTCCATGTTGGCATGTTCTTCAATAAGGACTGGGTCACATCGTCCTTTTTCTGTCCTCAAGGCAAATTTCATCCTGTTCTGGGGTGTTCTGCAGCTGTTGGCAGGGCTGACCATAGGTATAATCATTTTAAGATACATTTTCTTACCATTGAGTGGGAAAGGAACTTGTCCCATGCTTTGAAAACATAGAAGCATGTGTTAAATGAAATGTTATCCCAGCAAAACAAAACAAAATAAAGGCAAAGTAATACCCTTCCAGATTTGCCAGGACTGAAAGCAGGGGTCTATCACAGTCAAGAGCTGTGTCATGGTCAACTTTCAGGATTTGGAGGAAGTGAAACTCTATCACATCCAGAAGAAGGAGGCCAAGAGATATTAGTGAGCAATTCTAAGAACTACCAGCAGCGTATCTGTCATCTGAGACCAGATGGCAGAGCCAATATCATTGTGTGTGAAGTGCAGGGCATGGACCGGGTTAAGATAAGGAAGACTTTCCACGTGGTAGAACCGTTCGGCTAGGGAAGCAGTGAATTCCTTTTCATTGATTATATTTCGAAAGAAACAAAGACTTTCTCTAAAAAGTGCTAAATAAATCCCAACTGACTATAGGAGCCAGGTAGGTAGCATAATGTGTGAATCATCCAAGGAAAAAAATATACATTAAACATATGGAAATAATTTATAGATTCCAGAAAGACATTTGCTCTCTCCCATGTGTCTTCATAAATGGAGTCTTCCCAATCGACTTTTTGAAAGGGATAAATAAGAGACATTCATTTACTTCAAAACAAAAACCGTGTGAGAGGAATGATAGATGGTGGCTGAGACTCAGCCTCAGCCCAAGAGCCAATCGAGAATGAAGGGGACAGAGGCCAGCAGGAGAGCACTGCCCTGTGGAAAAGGGGGAACAACTCAAGCTGATTATTACCATGTGGGAAGGCCCAATGTGGCCAGATTTTCCAATTTTATTTTTTAAGAAGGGCCAGAAATCTTGATGTCTACATGCAACCTCCCATTTTAAAAGGTTGGTGCAGTTATTTTCAAAAGATACTCTGTGAGCCAAACAAAACATGATGTAGGCTGGGTCTGGCCAACAGCCCACCAGTTCATGGCTTCTGCTGGAAAGAATAAGTCTGTTATAAGTTTGGGTGTGTGTGTGTGTGGCGGGGGGAATTGTATGGTCTCTGAGATCCTGGTGGGAGCCCAGTAAATAGCATCCCTTGATTCTGAATTCTGAACCAACTGAAAAAATGAGACCAAAGAGTGAACTGATGGGGGGTACAAATTATAACCTTTCTTACTGAATTTTAAAGCAAGGTTGGGAAAGAGGGAAAAGTGAGCTTCCTAGAATTAGAGACACCAGCACTGGTCAGGCCCCTCTCTGTTGTCTTCCCACCTCCCACACCCACCTGCAGGACGGATGCTCCCTGCTGGCAGCTGGTTCCCTGAAGAAAGACAGTAAAGCTATCCAGGCTTGGTTTCTCCTTCCAGATCCCCTCGTCAGGTAGTTCACTCCTCCCCCCACCAATGGAGATGGGGGTGGGCCGTGAATGAAGTGATGGATAGAGCCCAAGAGAGTTTCAGAGGCACAACAGTGGTAGAAGACACGAGATCCCTCTTCAGAGTCCTTTCCAGTCAAGGCCACCTCTAGCACACAGTGCATCTTTGTGTGAGTTACAAAAAGGCACTCCACCCTGGCAGATGAACTGCAGAAAGGCCCTTTCCTCCCGGCTGATGCAGCCCCAGGCTGAGGCACACAGCTTGGCAAGCAGTGCCAGGGCTAGATTCCAGCCCACACTTGCCTACTCGGCCCGGTGCCTAAGTACAAAAACCCACAACTGCCCATAGCAGCCCTGCTTCAGACTAATAATCCTATCAATCTGATTCCAGATTCCTCAGTCTCCAAAGTAACCACATTGAGAGTAGCACCCACTCTCTGCCCTCCTCCGGCAGTTGGAATGAATATGGGTCCAAGCTGTGTCAAGTTTGTCAATGGGGTGGAGCGGAAGAAAGGTCGACGGCCTGGCATCGCCTGTGCCTTCTCTATTATTATTACTGTGCTCTCAATTTCCCAATCCCGAAGCTGGTAAAATTTTTCAAAAAACGAACAGCCATTTTTTTTTTTTTTCAGCACGTCAGAAAGTAGTGAGGCTATAATAATTTCTTCACGGTGTTTTTTAGTAAAGACTAGATTAAGGGAAACATTGTTTTAAAAGTTTCTTGTGGCTTGTCCCAAATTCTTTGTATTCAGATGTCAGACCATAATTGTTGGTTAGCAGCAAGGTTACCAGATGGGTTATAAAATGCACTTCAAATAACTATCAAAAGGTCTTAAGAAAAATACAATGAGTAGCTGGTGCAGTTGAGGCAGGCGACCGTTTCATCATAAAACAAAAAAATTAACAGAATCTTCATTCGAGTTGAGCACATTTCTGCACCCACGTATAACATCTCCATTTCTAGAGCTCAGCCCAGGAGGAAGAAAGACAGCGGGCCTCATTACACAGAAAACAAAAAGGAGTGGAAATGTCTACTTATCAGAGGTGAGAGACATGGCCATGAAAGGAAGAGCAGAAGGTAAAACAAAGGAGGCTTAATTCAAGCCCATCCCCCTCCGATGTTTCATAACCAGGGAGGTGCAGACAGCGCTGTCTCCAGAGAGACCCACCCCGGCCGCTAGACTTCCACATTCTTTCACATTTCCCCTCAAGCCAGGGTGCTGCAGGGAAAAATTAAATGTTTGATACGATGTAGCTGGAAGTGAGTTCTTTCCCTCTCCCACTTTGCCAACAAACAGAATTCCACATCTTTGCCAACCTATTTCCAGGTCACTGATGTATTTTAAGAAAAAGAAAGCTGACATGGCCGATCCGATAATTTGCAAAGGACACTCTCCAAACTCTGCTTGACTGAGACCCACCCTCCCATTCATTCATTCATTATCCAACTAACACTTATCAGGCATCTCTAAGCAGGCAGGGTGGTAACTGCTTCTTGAATACCCTTTCCTCTCCTCTATGAAGATAAAGTACACATCCCAAGTTGTTGTGAGGTACAGTTTAAAATCCTCATTTTTTTCCTCAATGAGATGAGCAAGTGACACATTTACCCTACAATAATAAGGATGCGAGGAAGACACTAGAAAATATCCATGCCATTCCGCATGTAATTCTGTGTGGGTAAAAAAGGAGAGAACATGTTTTTATTACAGAGGACATCTATTTATTATTATCATTTCCATCTCAGCGTACAGAGAGATGCTCCAAATATAGGGACACATTCTTTGGAGGAAGCAAGAGCCAATACCTGCCTGTGGGCCACGACGGTTAGGCTAATCTCAGGGCAGAAGGCTGTGGCTGAGCCCTGTGGGTGCTGCCCATGGTTTCCGTCATTTAGCTTTCTAACTCTTTTTACTTGGAGACTTGTAGGATGCAAAGCGGGCCCACAGATAAATATCCCTAATGTGAGATGCCCGTGACGATGAGCTTGCTTTCTCCGCTCTCTCCCTCACAAAGATAACAAACAGAGGAGGGAAGCGTGGCGATGGGGAAGTGGAGTTAAAATGTACTGCACGTTACTAATCCTAACATAACATTGGCAGCTTGCACCATCCCCCTGCCAAACCCAAATTAACACACTGCCTTACTGGAAGGCAAAGGCTGCAGCTATATTTATAGCTCAATTAACAAGTTTCATAACTAAGCCTCCAGAAGTTCTAGGCAAACCTGACAAATGCTATGCATCTTAACACCACGGTGACCCTGCCAGAACGCCACCCTCTCCTAATGGGGAACAGCTCCTGCTATCACCTTGCGAGAACAATGATGATTGGCACTGGCCCATCTGATAAAGGGAAGCTGGCTGGGCATCTCGGCTCTTGTCAGGGGTACGTCTCGTAACAACTCCCAACCAACACACATACGGTTGATTCAAGCAGGCGGCAAATCCTTCGCTTTGCAGGAGGGAGCCAATGGCTGCAGAGAAGGACTGCCACCTGATGACTAAGAAGCTTTGGTCCTTCCGGGACCAGTGTAACAGGAACACAGGGTCCATCACCTGGTGGTATTGTAACTTTAAAAGCAGGAGAAAACCTCTTCATAATATCTTCTAAGCAGGTTATCTTTGCTTGAGGGAGAAATGTTCTTCGGGGGATTATCTGTGAACAGGAGGCACTGTTACCACCAGGAAGGGTGTGGGGGTCTTTCTAATACAGCACTTGACTTGACGTGGAGCAAACTGCCGTCAGCGTCCAGGTGGGCTTCCCCTTCATTTAGGAATAACAGACGTGCACATCTGGCTCCTCTGTGGGACTGTGAGCCCTTGGAGCACAGGGAGGAGGGAGCATTCTGCTACATTTTGTCCTCCAGAGCGCTTAGCTCAGAAGTAAATAAATAATAGGAAGGGTTCAGCATTTGCGACGAGTGAATGAATGAATGAGTGATAAAATAATTTAAATAAATAAACTGGAGGAATAAACAGTGTAATAGATAAACAGCACTGTTCTCCATAATACAATCAACACTTCTAATTCTGCAAGCCTCTTGCTTTACCTTTCAGGCTGGAGTTCAACGTACTTCACACGCCACCCTCACATATTCCTATGAACGATGATTCATTTCCAGCTACCTCTGTCATATGTCTCTTCCCCATTAAAAGCTGGGTACTTAGGTCACAGAAATTTGGAAAAACACCTACAATCTGCTGATCAGAGCCCTTAAACCAGTTCTATTGTTTCAGAACCCTTGGCTAGTAACATGGGAGGGAAGTAAAGGGTCAGCCATTAATGCTATTTTAATAGATTCAGGTGCGTGACTTTGAGTGCGTTACTAATCCTGAGCTTGAGTTTCCATGCCTGTAAAATGAAAGAGTTAATCTAGAATTATCTTTAAGTGTCTCTTCAACTTAAAAATATTATGATTTTATTTTTCTGCCATCTAGTCATCCCTACACATATTAACGGCACACTTCTTCTTTCTCCTTAAAAGGATGATTGCCGCAGCTATTTTTAACCCACCAAACGTCTGAATCTAGTATGACAGCACCCACACTATTTTTCTACCCTTCACACTCTCATTGCTGAGCCTTTCATTCCTAAGCACAAGGGTATTTTTTTCCCTAGGAATAGAAATGGACCATTTTCTCAGGACAACTTCGAGGCGGCCGAGAAATCATAAAGCTACAAGCACAGGATAAAGAGGATAGGACAAAGCGAGGTGCTGTGATCAGGGTCAACTGGAGTGACACTGTCAGCCAGGGTTCAGGGATCCATTGCCTTGCCCTGTTTTTTCAAGGAACAGAACCTGGAACAAAGATCTCTCTGCAACAAGGACCACAAAGAGGCAGTCAACTGGCCAAATAGTGGGCCAGGTCATGTGCAGTTACTCTTATTGATGGTTTAATGTGAGTTTAAATAAGTGCCTTTGGGTAGGTCATCGACTGCCCAGTTTATCAATGGCCCTTACCACTCCATATGTCTTATATTTATGTCTTAATTTTTTCATTCACTCATGGTACTGGTCCTCTGCCAAAATCACTGCATCCGTCTTCTCCCACTAGGATAGAATGTTGTGTTCTGTGAGGGGAAGATATCCTTCTGTTTGCTCATTGTTACATCCAGCGCCTAGAAGAGTGTCTGGCTCAGCAGGTGTTCTGTAAGTATTTGCTGAATGCATGCATGCATGAATGAATGAATGAATGAATGAATGAATGAATGAATGAATGAAAGAAAATGAAACCACCCTGCCAATTGCTTCTTCTCAGAGCTCCCATCACACTCTGTTCACACCATCACAATAGCCTTAATTCAACACACATTTATTAAGTACTAGACACTGTACCAAGTACTAGAAATAGTAAATGAGACGGAAGCAGAGTTCCTTGTCTCAAAAGCTCACATTTAAGAGAACGGGTCAGGCACACAGGCAAATATGACAACATAGCAAAACAGTTTTGGTGAAGGAGATACGTTAAAAGTTCTATGGAAAGATTGCCAGGAAAGCAGGACACGTTTGCAATATGCCTCAGCAGTAGCGCAGGTTCATTTCCTGGACAAGGGAGAGAGGGCATTCCATGGCGAGAGGAGAGACCAGGCAACATCACAGAGCAGTGAACACGCCTTTGCCCAGGGTACAGACCGCCTGGGTGCAGGCAGAAGAGAGCATGGAGGAGAAGTGGCGAGAGGTGACCCAGGGGAGGTAGCACCTTTGCAGGATTGTGAAGATCTCTATGGCCAAGCTGAGGAGTTAGTAGATGCTATTCTGCAGGAAAGAGATGCTATTAAAGTATTTCAAACAGAGAGTTCCAGGAAGAGAATGGTGCTTTAGAAAGTTACTCTGACATCACTACAGGGTATAGGTTGGCATGAGAATAAGCTGGGGGTTTCTGCAGTAATGCAGAGGAGAGGTGATGGAAGCCTAAGGTAAGGCAAGAAAAGCTACATTTCTTTCAGAAGAAATTTATGCAATAGAAATTTTGGCCAATCAGAGAAAGACAAATACCACATGATCTCACTTATTTGTGGAATATAATGAACAAAATAGACTCAGAGACATAGAAAGGAGTACGGTTCAGACTGACACACTTCAGGGGAAGGGGGCGGGGGAGGAGGGATAAGATGAACCAAAGAATTTATATGCATAACCAATGGACATAGACAATAATACTGGGGGGTGGGGGGACGGGATAGGGAGAGGGTGTCGGGGCAGGGGGGAAGAGAAACATCTGTAACAAAAATAAATTAATAAAAATTGAAAAAAACAACAACAAAAGAAATTTTGGGACTGGATATAACAAGTGAGAGAAAGAGGTGTGGGCCTGAGGTTTCCAGCTTAGGTTAACTGGCTTGCTAGATGATGTTGCTGTTGAGGGCAGGACACATGAAGTTACAAGCAGGGGTGTAGCCACTGGATTGTCAGCATGGTCAACGGTGACCTTTTTCAGCGCAGTTTCAGAAAAACGAGGGGAATGAAAATAAATGTGCAGATCAAAGGCTGGATGTGATGTGAAAATTCAAAGGCTCATAGAAGATGTCACATTTATATTTTCAAAAAACTTGGTGGAGGGGGAGGGAAGGATGACTGGGCAGAGCACAGGAGATTTGGGGGCACTGAAACTGTGCTGTATGGCAGTACAAGGGTAAATACTTGTCATTCCACATTTGTCAAAACGCAGAGAATGTACAACACCAAGAGTGAGTGCTAATGTAAACGATGGCCTTTGGGTGATAACGATGTGTCGGCCTAGGTTTGTTGATAGTAACAAATGTAGCACTGTGGTGGGGGATGTCGTGAGTGGGGGAGGTCATGTGTGGGTGGAGACAGGCGTATATGGGAAGTTTCTATACTTTCCACTCAGTCTTGTTGGACTCTTTAAAATGTTCTGAGAAATAAAGTTTTTAATGAAAAGCAAAACTTGGTGAAGTTTGTAAGTTTGTGGTATCTTGAGAGGAAGGCAATGTCAGGAAAGATGGTGGTTTTATTTCTTTCGATCTCTCATTTAGAATGAGAGAGATTTATATAAGTATACTTGCATATAAGTATTTTTAGGCTGTGACGTGGTCTGTGAGGAAAATATTTGAAAGAGAAAATATAGCTGATGCAAATAAAAGTCTTTGGGAAGGACTTAGTGCCTGGTGCATAGTAATTGTTCAATAAATGTTAGATCCTTATCACTACTATAACATCTATTACTTTCTTTTTACTGTATAGTAATTTTGGTCACTGCCCCGGCTCACTAACGAGACCATAAGCTCATACAGAGAAAGGATGCAACTCCTTGGGGTTTGTGTTCCTCATAAGCACTTAGTACAATTCCTGCAACAGACTGGTCATTCCGTGATCGATTCATTGACAGACATGTGGAACACATGGCAGAATTGGAATCTTCTCAAGCGGTCATTTTGGCTTCTGCCTTTATGCCCAGCATACTTGAGGCATTTTCATCTTTACCTTTGACGTACCTTTTAAACAAAAGGCCCTACCCTCCTCGGATTACAATGCTAAACTTGGCTGTCAGTCATGAGACTTTCAGCCACATGTAACACAATTACAGGCCTAGAAGAAAGAGGTCGAGGAGTCTAGCTGGGACAGGATCAGAAGCCCCATAATGACATCAAGAACGAGGTTCCTTCTACTTTTCTGCTGTTCTGGTCTCAGTATTGGCTTCATCTAAAGGTTGGCCTCCCTCAATGTCACAACATGACCACAGCACGTTTAGGTGTCACAGAGAGAGAGAATGACATCCAGAAAATGAGACCATTTTTTCCACAGTACCTTTGTTGTAAGAGGGAACCTTTCCAAGAGATCCCCAATTTGTCTTACATTTCATTGGCCAGAATTGTGTCACAAGCCTGAACTGCCAGCCATCTGTAGGTAGCGTTGGGGAATGGGCACCACTATAATTGCCTTTGACAAATCAGGAGCCATCCCCTCGGGAACAGAAGCAACCTTTTCAGGAATAGGTGATCCCGCACAGGGGAGGTGACCCTGAATTAAACAGGCTTCTTCAGGAGGGATAAAGGCAAGCGGCGGGGCAGAGAGATTACTGGTAGCCAGGCAGTCAACAGTTGGCTAGATCTGAATCAAAACTTATATAGCCTAAGAGAAAAAGGATTCAAAGTGCACATCAAATCTACTCTTGGAAGTTACTCTATGAGCAAATAGATGATACAATAGTAAGATGAGGAACAATAACTATGGGTTTCAACCAGGTGGTGCAAGAAGGGCATTATCAACGTGCTTGGAGACTCACCACACACATTGCTCTGCTGTCTCAGCGCCCACGATGCACAGAGAGATTCCACACCCACTCCACCGACGTGTCCATGTCTGCTTGCGTCAGATCTGATACCGAAGTCTGGAAATAGAGATTAATAAGTCAGGTACCCTTCACTGAAAGAGTACATCATGTAGAACAGAAGACTAACAAAGAAACAACTGTAACGTGTTTCTAGGCACATGAGGATTGTACAAGGCACCGTCTAGCACACAATTAGCAGTGGTCAATTCTATTTGGGGGCAGAAAGGATTTCATAAAGGAATGCGATGCTTAGACTGGGTCTTGGAAAATAATTAGTTGCCTGGCAGATTAAAAGGGGGCTGGGCAGGGCACTCCCCAAACAGGAACGGTTATAGCCAAAGGTGTACAGGTGTGAATTTGTCTTCTGCTTCCATGAAACTCCAAGTGGATCTGAATGGCTAGAGATTAGAATTGAAGAAGGAGTATGGATGGAGGTGAAGCTGGAGATTTTGGCAGGAACCAGCTGATGGAAGGCTCTTTTTCCCGACCTTGTATATAAATTGAGATTTTATATACTAAGTAACACTGAAGGCTTAACAAAGTGAGTGGGCATTTTAAATACCACTGGAAGTGTATATGGGGAGACTGAGGTGAGAGCAAGTCTAGTGGTGTGTTCAGTAGTTGGCGCAAAACCATGATAATGCTTGAGCCAAGGCAATAACAGAGAGTCTGGAGAAGAGGCAGGAATAAAATACTTGATGGAACTCAGTGGAAGTTTGGCTGTGGAAAAAGAAATGGAAAATCCAGAATGGTTGAATAGGCAACAATATGATTAATCAAGATAGAGAAAATAACAGAAGTTTAAAAATAGGATGATGAACTCATCCAGGTTTGCCAGGGACTTCCCCAGTTTCAGGACTAAAAATTCTGCATCCTGGGAAACCTCTCAGTCCCAGGCAAACCAGGACAACTGGTTATCATATAAGGAAAAGAACATTTTGACGAAAGTGTGATACGTTCAATTTGGAAGATAATGAATTTAAAACCCATTGAGCAGAATATTAAGTTTGCATCTACCTAACCCCAAACAGCTGGCCAGTTCAAACACTCCATCCTGTAGATAGATACCACCATCCAGCATTCGCACAGTTAAGGTAGGAGGCCCTGACACACAGGGCTAGATAGTCCTTCTCCACAGGGGCTGCTGGGCTGCAGACACAATTTAAAGGATGACTGATGGACACATTTTGAGGCATTTGTGCAAATCATTAAAAATTATCCTTAAATGGAATACATCCTATTGTAACCCATGGTCATTTCTATCAAGGGGGCTACTACCCATATGCTTTTGCTGCCTATGAAATTTTTAATCAGAAAACAGAATGTTTTGATGCCTTATCAATCTTTGTATCACAAAGACATACCTGTACTGTATATATACAAGCACTCAACAATAGGTTGCAAAAATGAATTATTTTAAGCCCATAAAGGTACTTATTACACGTATTGCACATTAAATCAAAACAGCTATGATCTCTAAATTCCTTTACCTTTTCTTAACAAATAGGAATTTGAAAACCATGTACAAGAAAGCTTTAGAATTGTACAACAGCTCTGAGAGATTCTAAACATCCAGTTTAGCTTAGTAAAAGCTTAAAAGCATCACGGTAAGAAGGAAGTTCTAGTGCACACATCCATTTGTGCTTGAGACCAATCTTGTTCCACCAATAGCTTGCTCTATGAACTGACCCAGAGCTCTGAGAGTCCCCAAATGCCTTATTTAAAACAATGGGGCAGACATTGAGGATGGTGTTCAACTCCTAACTTAGCAATTCCCAGGACTGATTTAAACCAGACCTTTAGTGTTATTTTAACATAGGTTTTGGATTTAATTATCTTAAATGTCTAAAAGAATGCATGCAATTCCCAAACTGTTTATCTCTTTTATGGTAAAATCTCTTCCCTATCCCTAGAAATCTGTTTTAATTATTTAATCAGTTTGGCTGAAACTCACAAAGCATTAAATTGTTAGTTGTTACTTAACATTCCTTATAAATTGCATTTATTAATTTCTGGATAGAGACTTGTCCATTGCTACAGTAATTTAAATTAGTACCACATGGTTACAGACCGCTGCTGAATGATGATTAAATCTTTGGGGCAAATTCAGTCTTTTAAGATATTTAAATGGCACTAGAGATAAGCTAACCAAATTTGGGTCCAAGAAGTTACAATTTATCAAAAATGTAATAAACCATGGCCAGAATATTCATTGTAAGCAGCACATAATGTGGTCCATGAAATGACATTTCAGCATCTCTCTCTCTGTGGTCACAGGGAGGTGCTGACGGTGCAGACACAGCAATGCTCCATTGATATTTAACAGTTCCCATCTACAAGGTACTTTGCAATATTGTGGCTTTTTATACACTCAAGTCCCCCTGATACTCCATCAGTCATTTTGTTATTCGACACACTGACATATTTCTTTCTTGGTGCTTCAATTTCACGGGTGCCAACAATCAACATAGCACACAACCCTCTGGAATTTTAGCAACAGAAGGAGAAACTGTGGGACCTTGGTGGCATTTCAGAATGACACATCGCTAGGGAAAGAGCTCGGTAGGGACTGTTGACTCTAAACTAATTAGGAACAGATGATGAGGGGGAGGCACTGGAAAAATGAAGGGATCTCTCCCAGGTCACCAAGGTGGAGAGATGTTCTAGAACTCAGTTTCCTTACCTGCCATCTCAACCTGTTTCTGTGACACCTATTACCACCACTGAGGCCATTCAACTGATCCTAGGACCTTTTCTCAAAACACTGAAAGGACCTGATCATTTCTTCCCAGGGAACTAACTTGGGAAACCAAGTGATAAAAAAAAAAAAGAATCTTCCCATTGCTTCTGAATACTTAAATAATAACAATAATTTTAAAAACAGGTGATAAGCAGGGCATAGGAGAGACCATAAGTGTCTCCTACTGGAAAGACTGACTGAAACACTCAGGTAAAATAACAAAATTAACTCATAAAATAATAGATTCTTCTTCCTGCAGCTAAAGATAAATATTAAATAATCCTAAGTGCTGCTGGCTGAAATTAATTTCTGTAAGGCAAATAGTGTAGTACGTATATATGTTTCAATTTCTGTTTGGCAAGGTGCCTATTCTGAGCATCCTGCACAGACCTTTGAAGTACTTGGGCTTCTCTGATAACACAGATGCTTAAACAAGAATTGCTTCCTCAGGGTTCCCATGCACTGTAAAAAGCCTGTTTTGGATCATCAGGCTCCCAACTAATTCCAGGAATTCAGTCTAAAAACACAACATTTTTTAATGCATTAATGATACATTGCAGTCATTCTGAACTGAATTGTGCCAGAAGATGGGAGTGACATTAACTTACCAGAGGAGTCACAAAGTGCTGAACCACTATTATTTGTGTTTCCCAAATTATAGTCAGGTGCAGTTGCTGGCATGGGGCAGGTTGAAACAGGATATATAGTGAGGAAGAGAAGTGTTTCAGAGAGAACCCTCTAATGATTAATTTACAATAGAAAGAAGGATAAAGGGCAAATAGTACATTGTATTCTAAATCAAGAAACTATTATAGACGTCCCATCTGTCTACCCTTAGACCATCTGAAAACTAAGACATTTCATCCCCCAGCCCACTGTTTTCCCTGTGCTTATTGAATACTTTGACAAATCATATAAAATGTCCCCAGGAGGCCAAACATATTCAGGACCACTTCCAAAGAAACTTTCAGAAATGGTACAATAAAAACAACCACCAAAACAATAACAAAAATCCACAATCTAAACTTTTTCATAAGTTTCCTAAAAGCAACGACTTTTTTATTTTTAAATCATGAACACTTATCCCTGGTAGAATCTTCTGCTGAGAGCATGGGGGTTATAGCACGTGGTGCTCTGGAACAAACACACACCTTGGGGCAAGGTGAATTCTTAGTAGTCCTCGAGAGAAGAGGAAAGTCTCTGGGGAGTCAATGAATGGAGTAACCTTCACTTCCAAGTCTACTCCATTTCTTTCTGCAGAAGGTTTTAGCAGAACACTGGGTCTATAAATGGAACCAGAGAGTGGGACTCCTCCCTTTGATATTCTACCAACACTCCATGCCTCTTTCCAGAAGGGACATGCATCTCAGCGTACTGACCAACTTCTAACTTGCGTCACTGCATTCTGTCTCTTCTGAACACCTCCTGGAACTTCATCTGGTCTTCATTCCATGTTGTAAACCAATATGAGCTGTTGGAAAATTGCCCTTGAGGTGGCTGTACTTCAGTACTGGGCAACATGACTCATGAATATTTTTAACACTCAAGGCCATATGCTCCTCTCCTTTGCGGAGCATGGAGCCAAACAGAACTTCCTAAATAACACACAGTGTGGCAGCTATTGCCAGGCACACTGGGAAGAGGCTCAGAGTTGGCTGTGTTCTCACAGAGATGAGAAAGGTCCCTGACTTTAAAAGACACTACCAGCTGACATGGAGTTAAGGAAATATTGGGAAGACAAAGGGCTTGTTTTTGGGTTCTGTTTTCATCTTTGTTTCTATGCTGGATTTGTTTTACAAGTCAGTTAAGGAAAATGCTGTATCCTAACTCAGCCTTCAAGTTAACCCAAGCCCTCTTTCTCCACCCTAGTTTCTCCAACCACTCTCAGGGATTGGAAAGTACCCAAGGAGATGCTGCCCACAAACCTACCAGCACTCAGAACCGTTGTCACAGAGAAGAAAACGTCCCTCTTTTCATGATATGACAAAGTTTCAACATGCAAGGACATCCATGGGCTGGGGTAAAGTGGGAACAATTTTTAGAATAGTTTTTACAGGAGATGGGGCTTTGTAGCAAGGGAGAGGAAGATGAGAATAATAGATGCATAGTTGCTTGAAAGGGGGTGGAGACAGAGAGGGACCAACGTGGAGGAGCGAAGGCAAAGAAAGAAGAGACCGGGGGATGCTTGAGATTCATTTTAGTCTTGCTATGCCCACGTTTCTACTTTCTAATGACAATTTTGTAAATATCCAACTTTGTTTTGTGTTTGAATAGTGATTTAGAATTATCCAGCTTTAGCTGGCCAACAGAATTTATTTTTGCAACTTTTCTGGGTAAGCGTAATAACCTGATATTTAGGAAAAAGCCCAGCATTGTCAGATACTGTGTTAGGGAAGAGGGATCCGGGTGTGAACAAGACGGACCTGGTTCCTGTCCTCCCAGATCTTTTGTTGCTATACTAGCATTTGATAGGCATTATGGGAACAGCTGTGTGGGGTTAGGGAAGGGTCCCTAGAAGAAGTGAGAGCTAAGCAGAGACTTTCATGACATAGAGAGACAATTCTGATCACCTTTGTAAGTCTAACTTCACCACTTGTAAAATTAGAAATGGCCTCCCTGCCATGGGCTCACTGCATCTAGGGAAACATGGTTAGCACGTGAGGATGAAGAGAGCTTGTTGGAGAGCAAAAAATCTAGTGTGTCACCAACCCCAGGGGCCAAGATGGTGCCAGTTGGGGAATCCAATGTTGATCTTGAGTTTCTAAATGATACAAGAGGAATATGTAGCTGTGCCTTCTGCCCTTGCCAACCCCTCCCCCTGATGACCTCTGATGAATAAATAAATGAATACCTTTTATTTTCTCCTGTCCCTGGCGTAACTTCCACTGTGCTCACCCTGCACCTTTCTGTGTCTGGGGATGAGATTCCCGAGGCCCTGGTTCTGTGGCCACATCACCATAACGACACACGAGTATAAACAAGATCTGTCGGGAGTGAAGGAACTTCAAAAACAAATGCCACCAAACTCTTTATTTGACATTTGTAGCTTAGGGTAAATCAACTGCCCAACTCTATATGGGTGGGTTAGCTTCCTACAAAGCATGCCTAAAATAGCAGGGGATTAATATGACCTCCCGCCTTCCGTAGGAGTTATTATTTTTTACTATCTTTGACCATATTCCCATGATGCGGAATACTTTGAAGTGTAAAAAATGCAATCATTCAAGTGCTTAGACTATCCTGTACCAAATGGGATAAGGGAAAAAAAAAAAAAAAGAGTATTTGCCCCTCCTATAGAAAATATCTCGGGGATGGAATGTTCCCTTTTTGTTCAGATGGGTTGCTGTCTGTTATGCATGGCTTTAATTATTTTCCCCATTTGCTTTTATATGCTCTTTCACTCCTGTTGTGGCAAGGTTTTATTATTATTATTATTTTTAATCCCAGAAAAAAGGAAAAGATTCAATACGGGAAAAGAACAAACGCCGTGAAATCTGGGGTAATAATGTGTTCAGTAGGAACCGTGGTCATTGAAGGGTAGAGTTGCACACCTCCTCATTCTTTTGTGATGATCGTGTTTTTACTATTTCAAATTTAATACTTTTTCTAATATATTACATGTTACCTCCCATGTATTTAAGCTGTACTTAAAAGCATGCTAAGAACTGGTAATTCTTTAATGGTTGTTCACTTACAAGCGATTGTGGGTCATTACACAATCATTTAAAGGGCATTAATGAGAACCATTTAATGGTTTTAGTAGAATATCATTGTAAGGGACAGGGGAAAAGTTACTGGCTGTAAATTTTTATGACCATTTCTTACAAAACGTATTACTTTAAAGATTTATGTATGTAACAATGAGTACAATAAAAGCCATGCTAAAAATAATTTGAAATCAAAGTAATGCATATAGATAAGTCTTTGCTCTGCTGCAATTGAGTGGGCCCCCTTTTTAAAAAAAAAAAAAAAAAACCTTCCTTTTCTCGCTCCCCCCTTCTGCCTTCCATCCTCCCTCCCTTTCTGCCTCCCACCCTTCTTCAGTACTTCCATTTTCTTTCTTAAAAGACATTTTTAGCACCATTGAAGATTTTATTTTTAATGAAAACCATTACAGATTTTATTCTTAACTGAAGTGTTTTTTAGTTGGTGGGAGTTGAGAGCAGAGAAATAAAATATAGCAGGACAGTATTGCACAGAAATGCCCCACACGGAATGAATCTTTGTTTACAGACCTTTCCCCCATATATCATTATTTTAAACTATTTCCTCTTAATATACTATAGGACTAAAATAGAAATTCCAAGGCTTTGTAGGACATCACTCCCTAAGGTAGGACAGGGGACTAAAAGGAAGAGGAACCAGCCCTGGGAGTACACCCATAGAAATCTGTAAAGTACATACAAAAAGGGCCTCACATATACCCAGAGGAGCGCCCAGCGTCCCGCTCCACGCAGCTCACCTCTCGAAAAGAAATGGGTATTTGAGAAGCTCACTCTACCGGGGGAGGAACCTTATTAAAGTGCTTTAATAACACAAGTCATAGTATTATGCCTGGTTTTGTCCACTTGCGATTCTCATGGAATACATAATGAATAAGACAATGCCCCCTTTCCAGGATTCGTGCATAAGCAGGAGGATATTTCTAATTAAAAAGGCAGAATTAGCACAGCACATGAAATGAACAGAACCATATCTCTAGAAATGCCGAGATTTTACTGTTTGCATTAAGTAACACTTGTATTTCTCTCTGAATCTGCCCAATACCCATTACCAATGAGATGAAGATTTAAGATAACTTGGACAAAAGATGGTGAATTACAACTTTTAATTAAAATGTAGAAAAGAGTTGCTTTAACGTAAACATGATAATACTTTCATGATCATTAATTTTTTATGGAGAGAACAACAAAAGCAACCTGAATATTTTAGAACACGACGTTATAAAGCCAGGCAAAGGGGATTTTCAGAAAGTTATACGCATGTCCCAGAGAGAAGACTGTGCAGTAGCTACTCTTCATTTCTAGTCCCCTTAGAAACCTCGGCAGGATGCAGCCCCCACATCTGGATCCACAAGGATTCCTTCACTTGACGTCTTCAGGTAGATCAAGTGATGACAGGACCGGTAAGAGGGTAAGACAAGGATTGGGGTTGACACAGCTTATATATACACCACAGAGCAATTCCATAGATAACAGGGAAGAGAATAAATGACTTCTTATGTAGCCTATTTATCTTGTTATGAAAAAAAAATTAATAAATCTAATGTAAAGTAAAATATTATTGGTACTATGTTCCAGATTGAGCGATTGAGCAATATGATTGAAAGGTTAGTGATTCTGTGTATATGGTGGTTCCCTTCACCATAATTAGTCAATACTGATGCAAACCTAGCTTCATGCCTCCTTCTAAACAGCGGTTTTCAACCTGTGGGTCGCGACCCCTTTGGGGGTTGAACGACCCTTTCACAGGGGTTGCCTAAGACATAACAGTAGCAAAATTACAGTTATGAAGTAGCAATGAAAATATTTTTATGGTTGGGGGTCACCACAACATGAGGAACTGTATTAAAGGGTCGTGGCATTAGGAAGGTTGAGAACCACATTATCTCCAGTTCTTCCCCTAAATAAATGTTCTATTACTATTAAGTCTTCTTTGGCTCAGTGTGTGTGCAGAGTCTTCTCTCCATCACATTATTCATGCTGATTCCTGCCAAGAATCATCTTAACTTCCCCTTGCCCATATGCTTTCATTCTTGATCAGCTCAAGTCCACTTCCTCCACGAAGCCTTCCCTGACCACTCTAACCTAAGACCTGGCTTCAAAAATCTAAATCTACCACCAAATACTTAGAGTCACAGGGAGACAGAACTGTTCACCCTCTGGTAGGCCAGCCATGCTTTTGGATCAGTTAACTTCTTTGTTAATCACATCTGCCTTATAAGGCTATTGTGATAATTACATCAAAAACACATTAAAACAGCATCTGGAATAGTGTAGCTTCATGATAAATGTTAGTTCTTCTTTCTCTCTTTCCCTCCCTTTCAAATTCAGAGAAATGTGTGTTTAAATCATTCAGGTATAATAACTTGTTGTATTTATTTTCTTAGGACTTTCAATTTTCTTTGTTTTTTATTTTTCTTTTTCTGTATTGATTTGTAAAGAAAGAGGAAGGGAAGAGGGAGAGAGAGATAGAAACTTCGATTGGCTGCCTCCTGCATGCCCTACACTGGGGATTTGGCCCACAACCTGGGCATGTGCCCTGACTGGGAATCGAACTGGTGACCTCTTGGTGCATGAGTCACTGCTCAACCACTGAGCCACACTGGCCAGGTTCAATTTTCTTTGTTTTGTAGACTTTCATTCTCCATCATCTCTCCCATTAGGCTATGGTCCTCACAAAGCGGGGACCCTTATTTCGGTATCATCACGTTCTCTGCCTCTTTAGCATAGTTCTATATGCACAGTTAGGATCAATAAATATTTATTAGAAGAATGAATATTAGTCACTTTTTCTAATGTTTGGAAAAAATTTAATTTCCACAAAATAAAAGCTCCAAATCAGCAACATTGTATTCTACCTTTACATCCCATAGTACACTGAATTTACATACAGTTGAGAAGGGTGTGTCAGTCTGCTTCCAGGTTATGTCCAGTTACCTGAGATGAATAGCTCCACAAAGTCATCGGAGTTCTAGTGAGGTAAGATCATGCATTTAATTCCAATGTATGTTTACAGACAGAACTTTTCTAGGCCTAGGGATGTCATGTCTTTGTACTTCCAGGTAAGTGTTAAAAAATAAAAATATTGGCCCCAAGGTGGTCTTGGGAAGTGAGCAGAGAGGATCGATGCAAACAAGGAAAATTAAAAATTAAGTTGCATGCACTATGATGGAAAGATGGCCTGTGGTCTTAGTAGGCAAAGGACAGTACATTTTAGCAGTTAACATTGAACTTACAAGATTCTTCCATTGATAAAATGGGGTTAGCAGAGCAGTTATGAGTTTGGTCTCTGGCGCCAGATGGCCTGACCGCTCTGTGATCTGTCAAGTTCCACAGCCACTCTCTGCCTCAATGTCCTGACAGGTGAAGCAGAAGAACAGTTCCTGCCTCCTAACATTGCTTTGAGGTGTATAGAGGTAACAGGTGTAAAGCTCTTACGACAGGGCCTGGTACAGAGTGAGGAGCATGCACAGACTAGGTATTAGCCTGGAAGGGTCTGAAAACCCTCCGAGTGATTCTGTGGCTGTGTTCATTTCTTCTCTTCAGCTCTCCGCTTCTTCAGAAGGAGCTGGCCAAACAGCCTGCGGAGGGTGTGGGAGACTCGTGACCCTGCGTTCCCTCCTCTCAGTCTCAGAGGAAGAGCAGAGAAGCAGAAGAAACACCCCGGGCAGCATTTCCCCAAGTGCTTTCTGCAGTTGCTCTTACACTTTAGAAGCCATTCAGCAAAGGTTTGAGCCGCTTCTGTGATGCCCCGTGTTCTTAGGCTTTTGGTGCTGACGCCCTTAAGTGGCATGTCTGAATTAAGGAAGTAAAAAACTAAAAGGAAAAGGAGAGATGCAAAAAATGAAGAGGAAAAGCTGCCCAAGGGGTGGGAAAACGTAATGAGACAAAGGAAAGAAGGGGGCCATACCACTTAAATATCTTCATCCCAGAGATGCCAACGAAAGCAAGAGCTATTCAATGCATTATGACATCAAATTAACAATTTCTAACAGAGTTGAGCTCTTAGAATCAAAATGAAATGGTGGTGGTGCCTTCAGACATTATACATCTGACTAGCAGTTGGGAATGTAATGATTTTGTGGATTCTGCTGGGAGGTTGCTACACCCTTAAAAGATACGCAGTATTATGTCTCATCTGATTTTGATGCAATCTCTAGAAAGAGAAAGGTAAGTTAAAAATAGAGTCCATTTTAATGCTGTTTACTCTCGCCTTTGACTGGAGTCCAAACATGACAACATGCTCTGCTCAATTACTGCAGCAGTATTATTTTTATATAAAGTTTGAAACCATGTGCTTTGCCAAGGCACCCCTCCAAGAAGGTAAGCCCAATACTCCCATCTATCACAACCCTTCAGACTTTTTTTTAACTTAGGGGCTTGTCATTTTAGTAGGGATGAAGTCTACCAAATACCAGCCACGTGGAGTTTTATTCTTTCATGCTGTTTGTGATAAACTTCAGGGGACGTATTTAACAATCAACAAAAATGAAATTTCTGGGGCCACCCCAGCAGGAAGATAGTATCACTGCTCTTACAGCAGCACTGAGCTTTAAGACCCTGCCAAACAGTCCAGGCTCACCATGTGACAATAGATATAATTCCTGGGGAGGTGGGGAGAACAGGCAACTCTGCAAGCTTCTAAACCACTGCGTATTCCTCTGCAGCATGTCCCCCTTGTTATCATTGTTATTTTGTTGTTGTTATTGTTATTATTGCTCTTTGTCTTCTTTGGAATGGTCTCCTCTGGGAAGACAGAACCGGTCGCCTTCTGGCAGGGTAGTCATTCTTTTGCATCACGGGGTATCATTTTCTCAGCTTCTTGGAGTTACTAAGTTGTTGAGAAAACCATGGGAGTTTGGGCTGCATGCATGGAGGAGGCACAGCTCAGGGCCGGCGCTGGGTGCGTGCCTCCACCATCCTCCCCTGGCCCTTTGACCCGATACTTCACAACTGGGAAGAACAAGCAAAGTTGCCAGAACCCAGCTTTGTTTTCAAATTCACTTCAACCATTACTTCTGAGGACCTAATAAGACTCAGGTCTGTGCTTGGGATTGTTGGAGATAAGAGATTCCAAGTTTGGGGAGAAAGTTAAGATTGAGATACATTAAATTCACACACACACACACACACACACACACACACACACCATCAGGCCTTCAAGAGCATAGCGAAGACATACCCTCAAGTTCTTCTGTCCTTAGAAATGGGTTAGAACATCCCTAGCAAGGCCCTAAAGAAAGTTCACTTGCTGGACCATTAACCAAGATATTTGGAAATCTCTTTTCTGCTGGAGGTAGGAGAGCAGAGACCATGTTAATTGCAAGACAATGAGCAGAGAAGCAGGTTTCAACTTTCATGCTCTAACAGGGCCAGAGAGGGAGATTACAGGGAAAGCACAAAGGCAAAGGCACGAGGCGGTCTTCTGCCGCCCAAGGGAGGGAGATGAGCATCACAGGATTTGCTGCAGAGGCCCATGGCCAGCACAATCTATTAAATAGCTCAAGTTAGTCAATGTGGAAGAAATTTTTAGACACACATGCCCAACCATATGTGCATGGCCAAGATTTAAAATAGAAAAGTGAGAGACTGTTGGATGACTGAGGATTTTTCCCTTGCCAGGAAGTCCTCCTTAAGGATTTCATAGCTTGCAAAAGAGAATTGTTTGCCAGACGAGCCAAGAAAAAGACACAGAAGATTGGGACCTGCTTCCTTAATGATGAAATGTCACATTGCTATGTAAATCAACCCAAAGGAAAGAGGCAGGCGTGATTAAGATGGCTTTGCAGAAACAAGAGAGGTTTCTCGACATCTCCCCCTTAAACTTCTTTAACTCCTCAAACGTCAGGGCTGGAGGCACACACAATGGAACCTTATTGGTGGCTGCATTGGGCAATAAGGGAAACCCTCCAGCAATTCTAGGTGGCAATAAAAAATTACATTGTGTGGCCCCAACTCATGAATTCTGTTAAGTTCATGGCAGACCAAAGAGCTACCCCACCAGGTTTCCCTCTCTCTCTCTCTCTCTCTCTCTCTCTCTCTCTGTGTGTGTGTGTGTGTGTGTATGTGTTCATGTATGTGGAATGAGATACTGAAAAAATAAGATCGATCCCATTAGCCACATGACAATCAGCTTTATGAATTTTCAATCACAGCAAGTAGATTTTTTTTATTGTTGACACTATTACAGATGTCCCCCGTTCCCCACCCCCTTTGCCCACCTTGATCCAGCCCAAGTAGCTGTTTTTAAGTGGTATTTTACCACCAAACACCCATCTCAGCAAGTCTGTACCTTAGTTCCACTCTCTGATGGCCCACCATTCCATAGTGTGGTGTAAGAAACACTGATATAGCCTATGACGGTGAGTTTTATTATGTCATTACTCAATACCTATGGTTGAAAATAGTCTTGTCATTTTTGGGAAAAGGGTGGTTTGATGACAGCATAAAAATAAAACTATTATCTCATACCTTGGAAGTTCGATAGTTCAGGGTTCTGACCCCTGGGTCATTTGCTATAATAGATGTGTTTCAGAAGTACTGCAATCATATCTTCTAGAAGTTTCACATCCCAGGAAGCTTCCTCCTAAATTGTACCATCCATTTTTAATTCACTTAGGTTCCTATAATTTTATGCCTAGAGGGGGCTTTAGAATTGATTTAAGCAAATTCTGTCATTTCACAGAATAGAAAGGTGAGGCCCTGAAATGTTAAGTGAGTTGTTATAGTCCACAGCTACTTGGTAGGAAAGTCGGTATGACTTTTTTTGGTCCTTTGCCTTCTGGTCTAGTATGCTGAATACTATACTGAACTTCAGGGTTATACTATATAATTAACTCTTCAACATCCCTAGGAATAATATGGATCTCTCTACCAAAAACCAGTCTTTCTGTTTAAATCTTAGCTTACTAAGCAAGCGTGATCTCTGATGACCCACTAGACGAAAAGAATTCCTTACCAGAAGCGAGGGGAAGATGCATGGCTGCTAATGAAAATCAAACTGGGACTGTCTGAGTTGCATTAAATATCATAGCACATTACTAATTCATGCTAGGAACAGTCCTGCATTATGAAGAAAATATTAATATGATGAAAGACTGGCCCGTGGACCACCTGGAAATATCTGTCAACCATAAGTGTATCCACACAGTGAAAGGAATCATTGCTTCACAGGCAGCGACCTGGCGGCCATACTCCTCCACCGGGATCCACCCAAACAATCGCCCCCGCATCACCAACGACTTTCTCTGGAGTGTCTTCTATCGAAAACACCAACTAAGTGTCAGAAGTGGACAGTCTTCATTTACCTTCTAGTTACAAAGGTAGTAGAAAATGGAGCCCACTTACTTTCTTTGTGGAGGCAGGAGCCAGACTTCAAGGAGTACAACTTTGTGCTAGAAGATGATGCCACAGCTCCCTAGGGAAACCCATCCCATTGTCTTCTAATCACACCTCGATCTCTCTGACGCACGGGCTACGTTTTGATCTCCATCTTTCTTGTCAACCTCAATTACTCTTCTGGAGCACATTTGGGGAAGGCCGCTGAACTCCTAACAAACGGGGGCTCGGTCACTCTTGAGTTATCTCACCACCAGGCCAAACAACCTGCCTTGCCATCCCCTTCTTTTCTATTCTACCTTTCCCAAAGAGCGCAGGGCAATGGAAAGAGGATTACACAGGAAATTCAGAGACTTGGTTCCAGTTCTGACATCTTAACTACATGGCTTTGGGAAAGTCACTTGATCTTTCTGAGCCTTGGTTTCTTCATTTGCAAAATGGAAGCTTTAAAGAAGAGAAACTCGAATGTTTCTGGCAGTTTTAGTATTCTGGGACCTTCTTACAGCATAGGACTATTGCCAGAGAGAGGATGTCTGAGATTATGAAGCCCGCATTAGATATGGCTTAAAATTCTTTTAATTACAATGTCTAACAAATCCTGAGTCCCCAACAAATAATCAAGTGCTCAGGGCAAGAATCCCAGCACCATTTATTGCCCTGCAAGTTGCTGTGAAATACTAATGTCAAGTACTAATGATGGTACTTGAATTACTGTATGTATTCAGGTAATTACTGTATGTAATTTGCAAATATGTAACAGCATGTACATTGTAACAATAAGGATAACAATACAGTTGATAACAATTTAGGCTTACATAGATTATTTTACTTAGACTTTCAAACAATTTCATAAACATGGGCTCATCTATTTTCTGAATACCCAATAATGCAAGGTACAGCTGAGGACGGAGAAAGGGAGGGAGTGAAGTGTACATCCACATTTTGGAGATGAGCAATCCAGACCCTGACAAAAGTGCTGATTTCCCCTGGGTGACACAAAGCCAGAAACAGACCTGGGAACATGGACCCGGATTCCGGGTATGTAGCCTACTGCTCAGAACACAAGCCTACCCCAGCTCTCCAATCTACTGTACGAAGTTTATGACACGGCATTACCCAGCCACTTTAGGGTGTCAGTTTCCTTTACAATTTTATAAAATATCATTTGGAAGGAGGAAGAAATTTATGTTTGTGCACTAAGAGCTCTCCTGCCTACCCACCCTCTTGGGATAAGAGTTGGTTGGTTTCACCTGAACAGAGTTGCAAATACGAGGCACACACTTAGTGTTGTGAAAGCCGTGGGGTTTGTTTTTAATTTAAAGAACGACTCTGATTGGGCTACACATTTTAAGCAGGCACCGTATAATACAAATCCACTGAATTTACTCAGACAGGAACAAGTTATGCCATCCTAATACTGTCTAGAAACCAGATGTATAGTTACTGTTTTCTTTTTCTTTTTTTTTCCCCCTTATTGCTGCACGAAATTAGGTCCTCAGGATACTGAGATTCCAGAGGCTCATTGTCTTGCAAAATATTCAGGTGCCTCACAATGATCTACAATAACAAACCTCCAGCGCTACAGCAAAACACATATAAAATGTGAAAATATATGTATGTATGTATACATAAAATGAAATATAGATGCGATATGAGCAAGTGAATCAGAAACACAAAGAGGAGCCAGGTAAGGAAGCAGGGAGATAGCTTCCCTTCCAATCATGTGAACGGAGAAACAGAAGGGATGCTCATTCGAGTAGTTTACCGGGACACCAATTTGTTCTGTGATTAAGAAGCATCGGTTGGAGGAGATTGGTGAGGGAGATCAATAGACTTGTCTTTATTCTTAATTCTTCTTTAATATCTCTGTCTCCACAGGACGGCTGAATCAGAGATGTAGAGTCAATCTTTATCCACCAGGGGGCTGCACTTCAGAAAAAAAACAGAAACCCCCAAAACAAAGAACTAAAAACAAAGATGGCTTGGGCTACAACAAATAAATCAAGTCGACACCAGCTCTCTCTGTCCTCCAATTCCCAAATTTTATTCAAGTGTTGTGGTGTTTCTGCCCAACAGACGTGACAGGGATGAGACATGGAGGATGGAGGGAGTCATGGAGAAAGTGACTCCTTAATCTTAAAATGAGGTGATGGTGTAAAGCACCGACCGTGGTCTTTCACACCAAGCACACCATCGATGTTATTCCTCCACAGCCCCATTTTTCTCTACAATCTAAGCTAAGGGGAATTCTTCCCTAAAGTTCAGTGCTGTCATCATCTGAGGCTCATAGTAACAAGGTCCACTTTCCTCTCTTCAGGTCTCCCAGGTTCAACCTCTCTGCAAGTGACTCTTAGGGATAATTTTGCCCTCTAGGGCACATATGCAGTGTCAGAAGACATTTCTGATTGTCACAACTAGCGGGAGGAGTACTACTGGCATCTAGTGGATAGAGGCCAGGGATGCTGTTAAATATCTTAGTGCACAGGACAGTCCCCAACAGCAAAAACTTATCCAGTTCAAAATGTGAATATTGCCAAGACTGAGAAACCTTGCCCTGTAGTGACAGGGATACCTGGCTACTGCCACCCAAGTGGCTGCTGACATGGCTCACTGAACTCTGCATCACTGACCCAGGGTTAGTTTAAAATCTCAAATGTAGAATTTCTCCTGCTTCACAGTGTGTGTGTTGCATAGAGCTAAGTGTAGGTCATGCTCACTCTCACATCTTCTCAAAGATGTTGTTGTTGTTTTAAGCCTTCCATGCCTATAACTTTTTAAGTTATTTATATGCCACACACGGGCTGTTATATGTTCTTTAAAACCTGTTTCCTCTACTTCCGGGACACACTGACTACATTTCCCAGCCTCTCTTGCCGTTGGATGGCCATGTGAGTAAGTCCTAGCCAGTGGAATGTGAGAGGAAGTAATAGAAACATTTCTAGGCCTGGCTCATACAAATGCATCCCATGATCCTTTATCCTCTCTCTTTCCCTAGCCCCTGGCCATATACCAAGGTTCTAGCAAAAGAATCCAAGGTTGAGGGGATGGTGGTTCCACCAGGTGAAGGAGCCTTGGTTCCTGAAGGACCTTTCCAAGGACAGCTTGCTAACCAGCAACACTTGCATTAAACTTTATGTGAATAAGAAATAAAATAAGCCATTAAGAGTTGGGGATTATTATAGCATCTATCATTACTTAGCCTAAATTAATACAATATGCATGTATTAGTTTAACAATTATAATTCAAATTTTAATGATTCCACGTTGATTTGCAAATGTTTGTGAAAAGCATGTTGCTGTTAAGTTTCTGATTTAGATGTTCTATAATGCCACTGGAATTTCTTTTTCTAAATGTAGACTGACTCATATCACTATGTACCTTACAGCACTTCAGTGTCTTCCTGTTACACTTAGCGTAATATTTTTAAAAGCTTAGCATGATTCACACGTTCTTTCACAATTGGAAAAGAACACAGTGCTTGAGGTAGAATAACAAGGGTGTGTTGTTGAAAGGATAAGCTTTGCCTCCCACTATAGGTGTGAAAGGCTCAGCTACTCCTTTCCACACTGCTAGCAACTGGAGTGTAGGCTCAGGCAACCTAACATTCCTATTCAAGATTTTAAGTCTTAAGAAAGTAAAACAAAAACACAGGAATGGCTGAGAAATTATTCAGGATGGGGCTACAACAACACCTAATGCCAGGACAGTAGTGGCAGTGGCATCCGTTACCCAGACTGTTCTTGCAGCAGGACCTCATCTGTGCTGCCCTACTGCCTAGAATTCTTTACCTCTTGTTCATTTCTGAACTTGATTATTAAGTTTCCTATTGATTTTGTGAGCAATTACACATTTATTTTCTGCTTAAGTTAACCAATTTAGAATTTACTGCCTGCAGGCAAAACCCTCACCCCTAGGAATGTAAGTTCCACGAAGGCAGGAACTGTGTCTGTTTTGTTCCACATTATATCTCCACTCTGCTACACAGTGTCTAGTACATTACAGAAGCCAATTAAATGTTTTTTGAATGCCTAGCTGGCGTGGCTCAGTGGTTGAGCGTTGACCCATGCACCAAGAGGTTGCTAGTTTGATTCCTGCTCAGGGCATATGCCCAGGTTGTGGGCCTGATTCCCAGTGGGGGGCATGCAGGAGGCAGCCAGTCGATATTCTCTCTCATCAATATCTCTGTCTCTCTCCCTCTCCCTTCCTCTCTCTCTAAAATCAATAAAAGAAAAATTATTGAAAAAAAATTTTTGAATGAGTATAGCAGAATACCATGCAAAATTTACACATCTGTATCAGTCACCAAGATGTGTACCATTCTTCCACTGCAAAATCAAGATTTAATAAAGTAGGAGATCAGTAGAATAAGGAAGGCAGAGTTGAAGTAGATGAAAACTGACAATGTGATAAGAGAAAAGTACTGGAAGTGAGGCAATGCTGTTTAAAGGTTGTTTAAAATGGAAAGCAGACGTTAACTCTACTGCCTCCTGATGGACAGTGCAAGTAGTGCAATAGCTACAGCTTTCAACTAACGGCTGGCTAGCGGTTCTCCTTCCCAAGTTCTCCAGCACGTGGCTGCTTCTCAAAATGTGGTGTGGTGTTGGAGAGTCAGAAAACAAAGGTTCCCATCCTGAAAAGTGATTCCATATCTCTAACTCTCAGCATCTTGGCTCCAACTGTTTCAATCATTTGCAGATTGGTTTTGAGAATCCAACAAAATAATGTATTTTATAATGCTTTACAAATCAACACAGCATCATATAACTGTGTAGAAAGATAATTCTGTGCATGACAAAAAATTCAAAGTGTAATGGTGGAGTTAGACCTCAGTTCTTGAGTTTGGCTAAGAAAGAATTCAGAGTCAAGAACTCTAATGTAAGAATTTTATTTAGAAATTCATAGAGGTAAAAGAAGTGAGCCAGCTGGACTGCATAGACTCAGGAAACAAGTTACAGAGGCAAAAGAAGGGCCCTTGGAGCTTAGGAGAAAGAAAGCAAAGGCAAGCAACTAAGGAAGAAGGCGAGAGAGAGAGAGAGAGAAAGAGAGAGAGAGAGAGAGAGAGGGAGAGAGAGGGAGAGAGAGGGAGAGGGAGAGAGAGGTTGCACTGGGTTCGTTGTCTTAAGGGTTTTCATCTGTTTTCTAAAGGCAGGGATTTTAGGGAAGGTCTCAGGAGAGGATCTCAATAGAATATTTATCAGCTTTCCTGGTGTATCCTTTCAGTGTCCTGGTTGGCACTGGGGGAGGGGGTCATCAGTCATTACATCTGGTCCTGAGGTCAGCTATGGTATTGTTTTGTCTGCTTTTGCTGCTTTTCTGAGCCTGGAGCTGAAACACAACTGAGGCCTAGATGTTATCTCTAGTTTGACCAAAACTCTGTCTCTGTGGTCAACAGACCGAGGCTTTGTTCCTAAGATTAGTTGATGTGGGTCAGAACCTCACAGTCCTGAGGGCTTAATGTTTAAGGGAGTGGTCACGCAAGGGCTTGTATGGGAGTCCTATGAGGCTATTCTCCCGCCCTCTTGTTCCTCCTCTCAGGGGGTCTAAATCGCATGACTAGCCACATGCCAGGGGAGGAAAGGTCACCCTAGGGTGAGGTCCTAGCCTTTAATAGTTGTTTTCTCTAGTTTTGCCTGTTGCTAGGCACCTAGGACTTTCTGTCCTGGTGACATTCCATACCTGGCCTATAGTTCTTGCTCTGTTCACGCCTAACTGCCTACTCTATCATAAGAAACACCTCCATCTCTCAAGAAAGCAGCATGTATTTCTACAGGGTAGGTTGCATATGTAGGTTACATTGTAACAGTACTTTCTCTTCCACAGGTAGGAATCAGCCATTCTTGTTAGAACTGCTCCCCAATAGTATAAATATGTTGTTTCATGGAGGTTTCATTAAGGGAATGAGGGTTTGTGCAGCATCGATGAGGAAAGAAATCCAAATGGGGTTTAGATGGTGGAAATTTTTGTGGAAATTCAGGGCTTTGCGTGGCCTTGGTACAATCTGACATGGTGAAGCTGACTTCAGTTTTTCTGGAGAACTTCATGTCCTCTCATATTCATTTAGGAGCATGCCCCTGAATTTTCTCATGAGGCATAATAATCACTGAAGACAGAATCTACTTCTGACTTAAACTTCTCATGGAAGACAACAGGGACATTAACTAGCATAGCCAAACCTTGTGATTCCTGCTGCAGAAAGGTAGAGGAAGCCCCAGGAATGCCACCACTCAGGGACAGAGCAAGAAGCCAGCCTATCCTTGGCCATGTTAGTCTCCAGGAGAATTTTGAAGCTGCCATTGCATATACAAGCACAGGGACTTTCTCCATCTGATGGCTTATGCTTAAAGCTCATTGATAGGGCTTGATCAATTCTATCACTGAATATGAACTTAAAGTTGGATTCCCTTCAAAATGTTAAAGCCCCAAAGGTAGAAAATATTTTGTACAGGGTGATATTAAAAAAGTGTACAGGAGGTTGACTCTGGGAAATCTGGGTTCTGATTCTGGCTCTGCCACCAGACTAAGCTGGTGCAGAATCACAGCCCAACTGGAAGTCATTTTACTCATCTGCAAACCGAGTGCTGGAGTAGAACGGGTGCATTTCAAAGACATTCTTGCAGTCAACTTCTTTCCTTGAGTCAACCTTTCTTTCTTCATCAATGTTCAGTAGACAAAAACGTGGACGAATGGAAGCACCGCTCTGCTTGGCGCACATGCAAGGACTGGAGCCAGGCAAAGGCTCTCCGAGGAGCCACTGCAGAAAGACGTGGACAAGCTCAGCTCAGCTCTGAACTCCACGAGGCTCTAAAACTGAGAGCTTGTATCAAGTAAAGAGGAGAGCAATGGCAAGTTTGGGGAAGGCATCCTTTCCCTCAGTCAAAACTGGACCTAATGTGGGTTCTGGCTGCCACTTAAGCAAGTGGTGGGATATTGGACGTTGAAGATGGGGAAATGGTGGTCCCTTTCCAGGGATACAGCAGGTGAGCATCCGCGAACCACCTGTGGCTGGCTGGACAATCTGATGAGAGATATCTATTATGTTTGTGGAGAACTGTTAAGTCTCTGTGTGTCTCATGCAGTGCCCCCTGCAGCCTGGCCTTTGCAGTTGCAGCCAGTGCCCACTGGAAGCAGATTCATTCGCTGAGAGTTAATCCCTCACACTCTGCCCTACAGACTGAATGGGGTGAGGGCAAGACACGAAGAAACAAGTTGGATGCAGATAGCCAGAACCTGCCTCTTGTCATAGTCTCCACATAAATCACCTTTAAGGAAGCAGCTCTCTCCAAGAGATGATCATACTTATCAAACCATCAATAAAGAAAACAAAAACAAACAAACGAACAAGGAGGAGGGTGTCCATGGGGGGAAAAGGAGAAACATCTGTAACAAAAATAAATTAATTAAATATTTAAAAAGAAAGAAAGGGAAAAACAAAACCCAGAAAATGTCCCTTTCCGAAACATGAGGTAAGTCTGGGGACCCACATCGAAAACCGCATCCCTGGACTAAATTCAAATCTAGCCAAACATCTTTCCATTCCAAAGCTGCTGGAGAAAGAAGTTTTTGCTTCAGAAACTCCAATGCACTGATTAAAAGAGAGTGCCACAAACACACACTCCGATATCATCGAGAGCAAGTCAGAACCCACACCGGAGCTCACAGGAGACTCGCGGAGGAGAGTCAGAGTCGCCACTGAAACAAAGGCCCTGGCTCTGAATACCAGCTCAGCAGGTGCTCTCGCCTGTTCAGTGGGACTCATCTTTGATGTGTGTTTTTTAACCGCAACTTTCATGTGGTGAAGGGAGAAGCTAAGAGCAAGGTGGCAGCATTATGTGAAGACCAATGCTTTCCAATGCCCTTTGCCCTTCAGCAGCACCAGGCAGACAAAGAAGAACCACGTAGCCAGAGAAGCCTACCTGTTTTGTTTTGTGTTTTTTTTTTTTTTTTAAAGAATATATGTGCTAGCAGAATCTAAAAGGGTGAGAAGGCAAACGCTCCTCAATGACAGAAAAAAAAAAATTTGGTGGGACCACTTAGAGAGATAGATTTGGCTTAAAATAGGAGTTCACTTACAGCTTCACTTGGAGTATAACCCACATTAAAATTATTTGTGTGCAATTAGTTTAAAATAAAAATATCCCGGCGTGTGGCAAGTCTTTCACACATTTATTTTCAGGAGCGGAAGAAGGAGCAGCAGTAGACGGAACAGGACCTAAGGCCTCGGGAAAAGAAGCAGGTGTGTCTCGTTTGACAGTGTGCCTGCATCCCTGGGAAAGCCGAGTGGAAGTGCAACAATATTTTTATATATGAAGTGCATGCTACTCTAAAGGCATGTCACTGAAAACTCTATTTTATGATGGGTAAACAGAGCTTTTCATTCTTCTGGGTTTGCCTAATGAGGTTGATTTAACTTGAAGGATTTGAGCTGCTGTTTGGGGTACTCTCAGGGCAGCGAGTTCCCACAGGGGATCTTTAAGAGCTATTTTGGGTCAGCTTACCCAAAAAGGCCACACGAGGAAGGAGCCAAAAGTGCACCTAATATCATTAGGTAGAATCCAACAAGTAGAAACTCTTAGCTGCTCCATGGAACCACAGACTATAGGGCGTTTTCTAAAACTGGGATGGGGGCCGACTGTCCTCAGAAGTAGTGGGAGGGAGGGGGCTGTGTCCCACAGGGCGGATGGGATATTATCTGGGACCAAATTTCCACATAGTCCAGGGTTCAGAGGTGGTGGTCAAATGTGGTCACCTTACCTGGCTTAAAGGAAGCAGAGACAGAGCACAGAGTCTCTGCTACCCTCAGGGGGGTGCCAAAGCTGGACACCCTCTGTTCAGAGCTTCACTGGGAGAAGGGTCAACTAAACAGGAAGAAGGTAAGATGTGGAAGAAGAAAAGGAAGATCAGGAGAGGGGGAGAGAAAGAAGCAGGACCCATTAGTATATCATGGTAAAGGCTACAGGACACATGACAAAACTGATGAGTTTTTAAAGGATTGGCTGATTATGAAATCATGAAAAAATCCCAAGGTGTTATTATTAAGTGTCTGCCCCAATACTGTGCACTACAGCCCATCCCTTGAAGCTTAATGAATACATTTTCAGAACAAATAAAAGGAAATACTACATTTTACAGAAAGCAACAGTCACCAAAATGTAGCTAACTGAAAGTTGAAAAAAATATTTTTAATATTTCTGCATTTTCAAAAATAATTTTCATTAGGCCATTCTGATACTGGAATTTTAAGAGACCTGACTGAGGCTTGGAGCACACCTCCATTCCCCGATGGTAACAGCCTTATGCTCTATAAGCCCTGATAATGGCATCAATCTCACTATATTATAGCAGTTTTTATAGTTCTCACTCGTGCAGCACTAAAAGCTGGCTTTTTCCCACCTTCCAGGCCCCCACCTGGCCCTACAGGTGGAATGACTAGACAGTCCCCATTCTGTCATGCCCTCAGACCCAGACACCAGCTGCTTTTATACCTGAGTACATTTTCTCTCCCTTCCGGCCTCTGAGCAACTCTGACTTCACTTCTGAAACACATCTTCTAGGATGTGTTTCCTGACTGCCTCCTCTTGTACTTCCCCAGCACCCAGAATTTACGCTCACCTAGCACCCATCAAGAGAAATCGCAGCTGCCCATTTAATTATCCACCCCCAACCAGCCTCTGAGCACTTAGGAGGGAAGGGAGTGGGCCTTTGTCCCAGCACCTGTCACTGTGCCAGGCACTCACTTGCCATTGCTCAACGCGTGTTGCCAGAGAGAAGCCAGCAGGTGCTCCTCCACTCATCCTTCCACTGCCAGGCGGAGACACTGTCTGACCCAAGCAGACATGCTTTATGGTCCAAAAGCATAAGTCCAGCAGTATGACAGCTTTTTCCATCTTCTTGGCACATGTTTTATAGACTTGACTCTGAAGAAGGTAGCACTAAGCATTATAGAAAACTAGCCACTGCCCACATAAATGAAATGTCTGCACGAGATTTAAGTGAAGTTACACAAAACTGGGGAGAGCGTTTCTGTGGTTGAGTAAAAAAAAACTGGGGGGAACTTCATTTTATGTTGAGTACATACATCCTTGTCTAGTGTGTTAGTCTGGGTTCTCTGAGAAGCAGATGCCAAAATGGGATTAAATGTGCGACAGATTAAATAGGGGAAATGCCTACGGGGGATGAAGGTCAGGGAGAGCCTTCAGACCATGGTGCGACCTTGTGAAGAAGAGGGAGAAAGAACAAAGAGGGTGGAAAGAATTTCCACTACAGCACAGTTCCAAGAAAGGTTCAGGCAGGACAATGGGGAGTCTGTCTGTCTCTCCCCTTCTGCCCCCCGCCCCATCTTACTCTCTTACCTGGAACCTGCACTTAGAATTAGACATTATTTTTGACCTCAGCAAGAGGGTGTTGCTGTTATGTCATGAAGTACAGAGCGCCTTGTTTTAAGTCATCACAAAGGGAATAAATACCCTATTCTATCATAAGCCTCAATCTTGAGTCGTAACAAGAACTTGAAGTGGGTTGGCTGAGAGATAAGAACCACTAACATTTACTGAGTGATAAGAGATGCTATGTTTTGTCCTATTACGGTCTTCACAATGATCCCATTAGGTGGCTACTGAATTGTCTCCATTTAAAGATGAGGAAATTGAAGCCCGGATCATTTAAGTTATTGTTCATCATCATGAAACTAGTAAGTGGCAGAAGAGCATTCAAAATTGGCCCATGCTAATAACTAGTACTTTTTAATAGTAACCTAAGTGTCCCGGGCAGAGATGCTGTGTGCGGCAGAGGCAACTGGAAACCAAAATTCCTGTTCTCCCTCCAGACCTTGGAGTTGTTTCTGCAAAATGGTTTTCTCAGCCCTCTTGCCCCTGCATGGATTTATGACTGGTTTGTCACTAGACTGAAAGGAAGAGAGGTGTGCCATTCTGGGCCAGGGCCTTGAAGTAGAGGGTGCATGCTCCCCATGTGCCCTTCTCCTTCTATAGACTGGAACTCCTGATGCCCTGTGACCTTGGAAACCACATGCTACTGGAGGCAGAGTTTCTGTCAGCTGAGGTCTGCAAATGCCTCTGTAGAACAGCATCCCTCTACTGACCGGAAACCAACCTGGACTCTCAACCTTGCTGTGTTTAATTCATTATGATCGGCGAATCTTTGTGTTCTAGCAGTTATACTTCCCTGCCAGAGAAGACAAGGAAAAGTCTCCCTGGAGGGGCATGGTGTAATTGGCTTAAAGTCACAGAGACAGTGGTAGCAGAGGCCGGGATTCACTGGAGATTGGGCCTTCAGTGAGACGAAGAGAAGGGAGATGCAGAAGCCTGGCAGAGGCTGCTCAGATTGTGGTCTCAGGGGTGCCACTCTAGAAGGTAGGACCCAGGAGCTGCAGTGTCAACAGACTCTGATCAAGTGTTGATGAGGAAGATGGGTATATCCACATTGAGGCAGGGTCCAATGTGGACCCTTGAGGCAAGGGCTGAAAGCCCTTGCATTAGCTGAAGGTAGTCAATGGCTGATGGACAACTGATCTTAGATTCTGGGCATCTCTGAACATAGGTCTCCCTCAGGCTTGCTTTTAATCCCCATCCTCCGTCCATGGCCTTAAGAAATTTCTCCTTGAAATATGCAGAATAATCGCTAAGCACTTGGAAATGACGAGGCCTTTCTGTGTAATGGGCTCTGGGGTCTAAACCTGCCCGTATCATGGCACTAGTCCAACGTAGCACCTCCATGGAACCCCAGGGTAGGGTAAGCACAATAGAATATGTTTTTTCAGGGGACACAGGGTGCTAACTATCCAAAAGTACACTGCCTACTCTGGGTACATTGTGCATTCTAAAAACATGTAAGTGCTCTTCTGCCTTCATAAAGAAGATAAAAGCAAGAAAGTGGATTAAATGGACAAACAACAGCCTTCTTCAGATTTGGATATTACATTGTCTTCAGCGAAGTGTTTCTAATGTTCTTGAGGCTTGCAAATAATGAAAAGGGTATCCCCCCCATTGAAAACCAAGTAAATACGCTGTAATTGGTTTAGAGTGCCTTTAATACTAGTGTTCTCAGGCTTTAAAACTCTTTTTTCCAAGTTTCAATAACATGTTCTTGAAAGATATACTCTAAGTAATTCTTTGTCCTCACGAAGACACTCAAATCACTTTTCTAAACTGATGGCCTGGCGTCCTTCCAGAGCTGATTTAGAAGTTATGGCTCACACCCATGTCTGAGTCTTCTAACCTTGGCACATTCCTAAATCCCATGAATAGGGTTGGCAGTTGGGAAGGATGGCTATAAAAAGAGAGAAAGCTGCATGTATCTCATTCTGTTTAGCAAATTTTGCTTTCATGAAAATCCTAGAGAGTCAAGAAGACATTGCCAAGATACCTACAAGATCTCAATAACCTGTTGGACCACTCCAGATGCCACAGCACACTCCAAATAATTTAAATGTGTATGGTGTTTTATAGTTTGCAAACATTTTCATACTTATTATCTCATTGGATGAGTGTAATAATCCTGGGAAACAGGCAGAGCAAATATTGCTATCCTCGTGTGAGAGAGAAAGACACCGAGGCACCAGGGAGTTCCGTCCAAGGTTACCCACCCAATTAATGCCTGAACTGAGGAAGAAACTCAGGCGCCTGGCAGCAGGGTTGGTTCTCTTTCCACTGCGCCATGCTGCCTCGTCAGAAGCCTTTGGCTCCAGTCCATCAGTTTCCAATCTGTTTCTGATGATGGCTAGACTGCTCACAGAGCTGGTCATATCAGGCCAAAGAGAAGAGACCCTGGTCACTGTGAGGACCACCACCTCCAGGTGGAACTCAAGTAGGCACTGGCAGAGATATTGCTACAGGAAAAAGGCCCTTGAACCACAGCATCTGAAAACTCCAGCACAAGCACTCATCATTTTCATTAATGTGCAATTGCTCTCAAAGCTCTCTGGAGTTAGGGGTTTGCTTTGCCTACTGTGAGAAAGGCATCCACCAAGCTAAATTGGGCCCTCAGGCATGCACCCAGCTTTCTCAGAAGCCAATACTGTTTAGATGGAGTCCTTCCATGCGCATCTCCCAGGATGGTTTTAGACAGCCTACGACTATACTTTATTTCCTTTAAAACAAGTAACCTAGAAAATGAAATAACACATATTAGATTAAGCTCTGTCCCATTTGGCTAATTCAGAAGTTAATGAAAGGTCTCTTTCGGTCATTGGTATTGGCAGAGACACGTTTAGTGAAACTCTCATGGGAAACGTACATAGGTACAGTAGCAGCTCTTACCCATAAACTAAGAAGGACACTTAAAGGCAGCTTTTTTCTCTCTCTGAGGGTGCCATTCAGGCTTCTCTTGACAAAGGCTCTGTTTACTAAACTCCCTCCAAAATAAAAAGAATAGGACAGATTGGGGGTAGGGGGAGTGAAAAGTAGAAAGAAAGAGAACAAGAGAAATGAGGGGAAGAGAGGGAGATTTTTGAAATGGGTATGACACAGGGAGGAAATAGAAGAACTGGTCAGGTCACTAGCAAATACGACGGATGTGCCCACTGTGCATGAGGTTCATAGTAACTGACAACCAATTTCACCTCTTTGAATCACATGCAGTGCCTAGCAAGTGGACTGACTGTATTAGACATTTAATACAGAAGACTGATTTATAATTGTTCCTTGAAGTGAATGCTAACTTTAAAAACAGTATAAGCAATAACAAAATAAAGGTTGACTATATCACGACTTTAACCCCAGCCCCTATACTCAAGCAAATCTATCCAGAATCAAATCATTTCCTGAAAACACATTCTGTCTGATTGTCTCTGTGATCTTCTAATGTGTCACAGAATTGATGAAGCTGTTCCACCTGCCTGCCACTTATCCAGGAGTCCCCTTCTGATAAAGAATAAAGCATGCAATGACCTCCTCACCTCCTTCTCAAGTGCACACTGACCCTACCCAGCATGATGAGGAGAGTATTCATGTCATGAACTGTTGAATCTCTTTAGTTCATATTTTTGCATCTGTATTTTTTAAGTGGAAGAGGTCTCTAGATTTTTTCTTATTGTTCTATATCTGGTTTTTTTGTATCAGAGTGATGCTAGCATCACAAAATTAGGTTGCTTTCAATATTTTTCTATATTTAGGATCGATTTAAAATGAATTGGCCTTTGAAAGTCCCAGGATTCGTTTCAGCACTAATACTCTGAATACTTGAATCACTTTCTAAAATCTTATTTAGTTAGTTATTTACTTAGTTTCATCTTTGGCAATCGTTTTATTTCTTTCTAATTATTCTCAAACAATTTTGGTAATTCATGTTTTTCCAAATATATATATTTTGAAAAAATGTGTGTGTGTATAATTGTTACATTATGTAAATATATAACTTATATATTTTCCTTTCACTGAGGTTTTCAAACTTATTGGAATATAACTTTGCACAACTCTCATAATTTTAGTTGTCCCTGAATTTATTCTAAAATTCATGTTCCCATTTCTAATTCTGTTTGTAACTCCCCCCTTTATTAAGACTGACAAGGGTTTATCAATGAATAAAATCATTTTCAAAGTAAATTACTAAATAATTTATTGTTATATAAATATCTAATCATATAAATAAGTTTATATGATAAATATAAATATTATATCATTATAGAAAGTTTTTCCTAATACCTATAGATTGATTAATCACTTAATTTTAGGTATCTGATTCTTTTATTATTGTTTTTATCTTTATTACTTAATTCATCATGGTTTTATGACTGGTTAAAAGTTTAATTTCCAGAGTTTTACTTTTAATCCATTTGTAGTTATTCTTTATTTCCCCCATAGAAAAAAATATTTTAAGGCTATTACTTCACCTTTCAGTATAGCTTTGGCTGACTCTCATGAGTTTTGAAAAGTAACATTCTCATATTTTGCTTATTGAATCATATAGAGTTTGATATTTTATGACCCCTGGGCCATAAATTAAGTTCAATTCTCTGAAAATACAAAATTAACATTTTTTTTAGATACTGTGAATAGCCAGAAGAAAAAAAAATAACCATTTATTCTTAATAACATTGACTCCAACTAAGAGGAGGACCTTTTTTACTTTTATCTGTTACTTATTAACATCTTACATTTTAGTCAGATAGTTTTCAGTTCTTTCTGTATGCACATTGACACATTATCCCACTTTGAGTCCCAGGGAGTTTGGAACAAAGTTCTAGAGTATAGAAAACTAAGATTTCAAAGAGAATTTTCAATGTCTAATGGTTTTATTAAAACACCTCCTGAAAACAAACAACAACAACAAAAAATGGACCAACAATTTTCCCATCCATATTCTTGCAATAAGCAAGGGCAAGATTTGTTTAAATAAATGAATATAGAGAAGAACAGCAGAAAAAGAAAAAAGAAAAGTGTAATAAAGGTTTCTTTTCCCTGTGGGCAATTATGCCCAAAACAGCGTCAAAAATGGGTTCTTAAAAACTATGTGACTTCCTGCCTGGCCGTGTGGCTCAGTGGATTGAGTGTTGCGACCTATGGACTGAGAGGTCCTGGTTTGATTCCTGGTCAGGGCACATGCCCAGGCTGCGGGCCTGATCCCCAGTAGTGGGCATGCAGGAGGCAGCTGATCGATGTTCCTATCTTTCTCTCCCTTCCTCTCTCTCTAAAAAAATCAATAAAAACATTTTTTAAAACAACGATGTGACTTTCTATGTCTTTTTTTATTGTTATTTGCTGGCTTCCTCCTTCCTTTCTTTCATTTCCTTTCTTTCTTCCTTTGTCTTCCTCCCTCCCTCCTTCACTCTCTTCAATAGTGTTCACAAACCATTCTTCAGTGAAGAGGGGGAACATCCTTGATTGGATTTGGGATCTGATTTATGTAAAAGCATCAGCTGTGTCCACTCACCTCCTACTCACAATCTGCTGCTATTCTAGTGCTCCAAAATAGTCTCCATCATTCCTTCCGTGGAATGGAATCTCTCGTAATCTCTCCTTTTCTCAGCACAAACTCCATCTTAACAGCACAGCCACAATCAAACGAGGGAGCAGGTTATTTCCCTCTCCCTCAATATCAAAGGTTAGCACGAAACTTCCTTTCAGACTTGTTGGAACACAACTTTGCACAACTCTCTTATAGTTTTTGTTGTCCCTGAATCTATTCTAAAATTCACACTCCCATTTCTATGGGAGTGGTGGTGTTTTTTAAAGCATTCCTTCCTTTAAAAGAGTTTTAAAGCTTGTAAGGAATATTAAACAGTAAGTAAGTAAAAGAAAGTGGCTTAACTGAGAACATGCCAGGGAGTCAAATGCCCCCAAGGCACCAGAGTACCTGCTGAAGAGAAGAACTCCAGTAGAAGCACAGCAGAGGGCAGGGTGAATAGCAGGGAGGTGGTCATACAGCCACTTCAACCACAGGACTCTAGTACTGGCTAGCAACTTGCAGGGCAGCCTTGCAGGAGAGTAATGAACCCCATTTACAAACAGATACTATGAGCATGGCAGAGATAAAAGTGACTTTCCCAAATATCAGAGCTGTCTGTGATTTGTGTCCAGGTCTTCATTCAGATCACAAACGGCCCTACCACATCACAATTGCACCTGTTGCTTTTTTGTTGTTGTTGTTGTTTTTGTTAATCCTCACCTGAGGATATTTCTCCATTGATTTTTAGATAGAGTGGAAAGAAGGGAGGGAGAGGGAGAGAGACATCATTGTGAGAGAGACACATTGATTGGTTGCCTCCTGAATGACCTGGACCAGGGCTGGGGATCGAACCTGCAACCCAGGTACGTGCCCTTGACCAGGAATCAAACCCAGAACCCTTTGGTCTTCCTGCCAATGCTTGAACCGTTGAGCCAAACTGGCCAGGGCACACCTGCTGCCTTTTAAGAAACTGCTCCACCAGAAAATATCTATTTTCCAGTCCCTCGCGCAGACGCACTTCTCCTGTCTAGACCTTTGGTCTCACTGCTGCAGACTCTGGAGTGTTTTCTCTCCACACTGGCCATGTGTCTAAATTCCATGCATTCTACAGGGAGGAGGCCCGGTTTCATCTCTGCCAGGTCTTTCCAGAGGACTTCAGACTCTTCCCCACAGTGACGCTGACTTGGAAATGAGTCACATATTTGACTTATGATCGCAAGGGGCTTGAGGACAGGCCCTGCAGGGGTCCTGCCGTATGTGGACACAGTGCCTGAACGGAGGAGTGGTATGCCAATAATCCCGGAAGATTTCAGTTACCGAAGAGCAACATATGAGGAGAAAAGAGGACACTGAAAGTAAGAGAAACCAGCAAGACATCACTGTCTACCATGTGTCAACTGAGACAGCCCATCAAGGTCAGAATGCCAAGGAAAATGCTCAGGGTCAAATATTCCACGACACTCTCCTCCCTTAAGAATTTACAGCCAATAAATCACTTTCTCTATAAAATTCCAACAGGTACAGTTGTATCTGTATCCCACAACATACTGCCTATTGTCAACAAAAACTTCCCTAAATGATTATTTCCAACTGTCTAGTAGCTTCCCATTAATTAGTTGGGTTTTGAGGATTTAACTTGAAAATTTTACTAGAATCTGAAACTTCCTTTCAGATGATTTTCCCCTTGTAGTCTGTTTTCCAATTTTACATACATATTTTAATCTTTTCATACTTACATAATGTTTTAGGGACTGCATCATTTTTCCAGTTTTCTCCCACGGGAAAATGAGTCTCTCTCGTACTTTCATTCTATCCGTGATACACATTAGCTTCGTGGGGTATGGAGTTTATTTCCTTTCTCTCTGAATAAGAGATGAACGTTTCCCCCCATTTTCTAAAAACTGTAATGGCCACATAGGCATAACCAAATATGCCTAAAATTGACACAACATCCCCCAACCTGTCCCAACTATTATTCTATTGTTATTTGCATCACATTTGTTTTGAGGCATTTCTGACATTTTTCTAGTTTGTATTGTTCTTCTTCCATATCTGTGCCTAGTTAGTAGACAGGAAATCTAATTCCCTAGGAAGCATATTACCTAAAATTTACAACCTGTATATGCCACAATGTTTAATTTTTTTTCTAAATTTCCCCTCATCCTCTCTGTCAATACCTATTTTTAAAAGTCATTATTGCCTTCCAGCTGTCCACATTTTCTTCTCATTTTTCTCTTAAAATCTGACTTAAAGCAAGAGGTCAATATCTCAGCCATCATTAATTTCACGCCCCCCTCTTCTCATTTATTCACTGGTCTCGTTTCTCTTGAAGATCCCTGTTTTCCTTGATACATTTACAAAAGACCTCCTTACTTCATCCAACTTCCTGTACTAGCAAGATCTAATTTCCCACTTTTGGGCTCCTTATCTTTTCTGTGCTAACTTTAAGTTGTTCTATCTATTTTTATACAGTCCCTGCCTTCTCCACTCCCAGGGCAATTGTCCTGTTATACACGGATCCTGAGCAGCCATTGGGGATGACAGACTGTATTTTTACTAGAATTCCAGAGGCAGAGGGGCCCTGCAAGTTCTCTCACTGTGACAGTGCAACGGAGGCTTTTGCACTTTAATTACATTGTCTTGGGCTATTTCACACCTATCTACGATTATGAATGTTAATACTTACTCCTATGGCATCATCCATATTAGATTTCTTCCCAATGTGTTTTTCAACTAAGAATAGTACCTTGTAGTGTTGTTATCAATGATTGCATTCCTAAATGGGCAGTGGAGAGAATGGAAATGATTTACTCTATTAGGGTGAGGTCATTTGCATATTGTTAAGTGATTTGCATGCTGGCAGATCCTAGGACTGTTTCAGAGACCTCCCTGCGTTTCTGCCTTTAGAACAAGGTGTGGCTCATTCGGCTCACTGTAAGACTGTCCTTTATCTTCCCCTCTCACGCCATTCTCTCCCACTAGAGAACAACACGCACTAGCACAAGCATGACATTGCACGGCAGTCTCCATCTTCCGAGCTAATGTTCTCTTCGGCATAATTCATCATCCCTTCTGATTTTTCAGGGCTGATAACAATGGTGACTCCCCTAATATCTGAATGAAGTCCTTCATAAATATTTTGCTGAGTGATTGATATCTCCTGTAGTTATTTTTCTCACACCTCTTCCCCTCTGCCTATAACAGATGGGATTCCATCATCAGAAGCAGATGTTGTGGAAAAGGTATCAGGAGCCCAGAAGCCCTCACTCCAGACCCAGCTCTCCCATTAACTACCTCTGCGCTCTCCTCCAGTCACTTAACCTCTCTGAGCTCTGTTGCCATGTCTGTAAATTGAAGATGAAAGTGTCTTCTTCAGAGGGGTACTGAGGTGATCGTAAAAGATATACACGAAAGCGGTTTGGTAGTTGGATTTTTGACACTGCTTAGCTAAATTATGTTAACTTTTCAATCAAGTGCAATGTAAATTTTCTGTTCCACCTATCCCCCTTATTAGTTTTTCATAATAATAAACAAATGGACACACTTCTAGGAAGGTCAGTTACATTTTGAGAAATTCCTAATGGCAAATTGTCAGACTCTGAACAAAAGGATAATTTTGAACTCTCCTATCTCCATCCCCATTCATGTCTCATTCTCCACCTTTATTTATATAAGGTAGGAGGGACCCGGCAGGGAGAAGCAGGGCTCCTGTTTGATTTTTTACTTAGCCCCACTCATTGAAGTAAGGTGTCAGGGCTGCTCGTGGGTCTGGAAAGCATTTTGGAACTCAGAAGCAGACAAATGTAAATCTTTTAAAGCCCTATGATAAGCAAACTCTCCTCAGTTCAACATATAAATATAAACACTAAATCAAATCAGATGCTTATACATTTTTTAATCCCATCATAAAACATTTTGTTTTGACAGCTTGGTAATGTAAAGTAAAAACACCGGCAGCCAAAAAGAATCAGCATCTCTGCCTGCCTACTACCTGAAAGTCTTCCCTGTATATAAATAGCAAAAAAAAAAAAAAAAAAAAAAAAAAAAAAAAAAAAAAAAAAAATGTTTATGTAAAGGGAAACACTGATTTACTAGAACTGATTGCTTCATAGTCTAATTACTTTTCAACTGGCTGTTCCAAATTAAGATGTCATTGATGGCTTTTGGTGATATATTTCATTTTAAGCAAATTTATTCTATAATAGAGTACATCATAATGGAAAGCAGAGTTCCTACTCTTCCCTCCTCTTTGTAGCCTGATATCTTGACAAGTAAATTAAATTTAGCAGTTAAAATGCTTCCATTAGTAATTTTATTAAGTTAATTAAAGAATCTCTCTTTCTGAATTTTAACTACCTTCCTTTCAGAACAATGTTGATTTCTTTTCTTTCTTTTTTTTAATTTCATGTATTTAGGGACTGTGATATATCCTCGGACCAATCAACAACTGTATCAGTATTACATTTCTGTGGACAAGAGGCTACCAAGAAAAAAAAAAAGAAGAAGAAGAAGAAGAAAGAGCTCAAAAGTCTTTGAAAGAGATGGTCTGTTTCATATCACAGAAGAAGGAGGGTTGTGATATCCTTAAAAGAAGGAGGAAGACGAGGAGTGGGAGGAGAAAGAAAAAAAGGAAGAAAATACACTTTGTAGCTATGGATGTTCTCAGGAAAAGGCAGAACTCCTAACTAGTGTTTCCATACACAGAGGGTAAAGCATAAAAACTTCAAGTAGAGTTTGTAGATGGAAAGAGAACTCCAACTCTGTTTTCTTACTCCGTAAGTGTACAACCCATGCTGAGCAAGATACTGAAGTTGGTGAAGCCCAGGTTAAATGAAATCTTGGGCCCTCTCCAGGGGGTGGCATTTTAAAAGAAGCCAAACATTTCTAAGAGGTTTAGGGCAAAAAGAATTCTCGCATTGACTGTTGCCTGTTTCTTGAGGTTGGTGTTCCTAAACTCAGGAAGTACAGAAATTATTTTTAGATCTTGAAGGGAGCATACAGAAAATTTCTATTATATCCTCTCATTTTAAAGATGAGGAAACTGAGAGCCAGGAATTAATAAAGCCACCATCACCCTTAATAATGACAGCGACGATAACAGCAGTGGCTAATATTTATTGAACTCATCTGTGTGGAGCTACACAAACATTATCTCATTAAAAGGCGCATGAGGGAGATCATTCTAAAGCCCCAACGGTATAGAAACAGGAAATAAGGACGAATAAAGATTACGTAACTTGTACAAACTCTGTATGACTCCATAGTCCCATGTTCATAACTAGTGCCCATCATTACTCCAGATAAATGATCTTGGGTCAAGCAACTAGTTAGTAGCTCCCCAAGGCTAAAGCTCAAGACACCCTCTTCTCAGATCTGCTCTTTTCAAGCTAGACCCTATGAAGACAACTGAATACCCGGTGCTTGAGCTAAGGCATGGGCATTTTGAAGACACTATGATTTATTTTCAAAGGAATCCCACTGTCAAGGTATCTAGTGGAATATTTGCTTGATGTGTGAAACTTTGCAAAGGCTGCACCCATGAGTTCAGATCCAAAGTTACATTCCATTTAAAATTAGGGGGTTCCACCCTTCACTCATTCATTGAAGAAATAAAGGAGATTCAAGAATACGGTCTGTGCCAATGACTGTTAATACCTCCCATCTCTGACTTTCTAATACCCAGCCCTCCTTGAATAGCTCACTCTGGGCGCTCACATGCTCACTGTTCGAGCTCCATCATCCCTCTCGAAACCACTCCATCAAGTCCTCAGATCCTCATGCTACGTCTTCACTCAAACACAGTGTCTCACAGTCACAGCTCAGGCTCGACACCGCACTCCACTTCTGCCCTTCTCCTGGGCAACTGAATGCCTTTCACACGCTCATCACTTTCCTCATGAGAACAGATCACCATGATTGTGTCGGCTTCTATCCTTTCCCTATTCTTCCAATTCTATTTCACAAAAGCCCCTAAAATCTGGCAACTCCCAGATGCTTCCTGTCAGGACAGAATGGATGAAGCCACTAAACTATTTAATAGGCCAGAAAAGAAAAAACACAAAGACCCCTCCATTCATATATATATGTACATTCCTGCCCTTTTCATACCAGGAAAAGCTAAAATGGCAGCTGCCTACCCTAGATGATCTTTGTATATTTTAGGGGGCCCACCCCACTTTTCCATAGCATGAAGATAAACAGGGTATATGAGTTTTATTGTATCTTTGTCAGTGATTTGATCCCTTGTTATCCTGGATATAGGTTTTCAAGATGTGGTTGTACAATTTCTGAAGCACAATAATTTGCCAAATGTCCCCCACAAGTGTTTATTGTTAAACTTGTTTCCTTTACTGAGCCCACCCCGCCCACAGAATGATGTCTTTAGAAAGGATCCGGCATTCCTCAATTCTTCTATGATGAATAGCTAGACAGACAGACCCAGGAAAAGAAGAGCCTAGATCATCCAGTACGTTTTGCTAATTAAAAACGTTCTTCCCTGCCCCTCAACGGAGAAAGATGCTACCTTTAGCCTAGAAGCGTCTTTTCTATATACCTGACCACACAGCAAACATGTTTTCATTAGAAATGTACCTCTTACTTCCTGATTTCCTGCCATTCACATTGCATGTATTCTTTGGTGAAGATCTTTTTCAATTATTTAGAGAATCTTGTTGTTTTTTTATGTGGGGTTCAAGTCCAGTAGTGAAATCTGTTTTGTATTTGTAATCGGTTTTCAGCTCTGGAAGAAGCCCAAATTGGTAAGTCCCTGTAAGTGAAAAAGAAAAAAAAAAACAGAATTTAGTTTTGCAGCCCGAGCGTATAGAAGATGAAAGATGGTAATTCAAAGGGGAAGAATCTGCAAAAATAAACATTAGGTCCTCTCTTCCAACCCCAGAAATTCTGCCCCAGTTTTCGATCTGGAGAGTGATCCAATAACTGTATAGTACCCCCAAAGAGCCATAGGGATCATAAAATTATGTGGCAAAATCTCTATTACTTGTCACATGAAAGGAAGAATGTGTGATTTTTAAATAAAATACCAGAGAAAGATGTAACGAGTTTGATGCAGTAGATGCAGCCAGCTACGGTTGTGAAAGATTTGATAAGCTTCTTCTTACTTGTCCTTCACCCTGGAGGCTTCTGAAGAGGCCTGAATATCTGGCTTAAAGTGAGTGATGCTACTTGAAATGAAAAGCAAGGAGATTGCAAATCACTCTTCTGCACAGTCTTAGAATAAGCTATAGCATGGCTGATGGACAGATTCAGGTATTTAAGTGAGTATGATTTCCAAGCAACAATTTCTAAACCCTACATTGTCGTTGACCTCCATCATGCAATTGGATGTGTTTATGAAGGCACACCGTAAAATGAAATGCATTGGGAAGAATGCTGGAGTCATTTTCTAACACCACGGCAGTATTACTGCAAAATGAAGCCATATTATCCCAATCAGCGATAGAGTCCAGCTTTGCATCCTTCCTCTGCTTAATGGTCTCAGTCCATTCCAGCAGAGGACCTTCTTTCAGCGATCCAGTTAGGAGAACGGTTAGAGGAAACCAAATGAGGTAGGTGATCCAGAGTGTGTGTTCAGGTAAGGTTAAGAACCAAGAAACGGCTTGAAGGAAGAGTATAAGGCTATACTTTCGTTTGTTCCCATTGCTTCCTCTTTCTTTTATTCTTAAAGGCAAAGAGATAAGGAAGGTGAAAATGACCCCAAAACAACTCCCTCCTCCCCCATTACTTGGCCAGAAAGCAAAAGAAAGCACCCAATTAACAGCTTTTTAAATTGAACACAATTAACTGTACATTGAAATATATGATCTACAATTGCACGTACAATTAAAAAGCTAAAAGCAATTTGTAAATGTTGGGAACCTCAACCGCATACTGAAGCTACAAAGGTCTGCTTCGATTCCCTGCTTCTTCTTGAAGGCCCAGATAGTTGCTTGCTCAAAAGTTTAAAGCAGACGTTTTTGTTGTCTAGTAGCACTCCTAAAAATCTCCATCGGAAATTAAATCAAATATTTGCATTGAACCTTTTCTTGAAGCTTGTCAGAGAGAAAAACAAAGTACAACCAAAACAGCAAAGACTATTTATCATGACCACCAGAGCAATGTGGTCTCTGATCCTCTTCCACCTTCTCTGTATTACCCTTCAGAATCACTTCTGGGGACTCCGTTTCATCCGTTCCTAAGTTATATCTGCGCTCTATTTCATACACAAATGCAGTTTTATTTAGGCCAGTGGAGGCTATTTCCATTTGAACCATTGGTGAGAAAACAGTGTTAATAATAAGCATTCGTTAGAGCACAGCTATGTACAATTACAGCCATTCCAATTGTTGGCAACCTAGCGGTGAAAATTTTCACATTCCACTTAATTGTATAATGATTTATATACATATCTATTAAACTATGAGATACTCCAAGGCCAAGACCATCTTATTCATCTTTAAATCATGACAGCATCTGCCATAATATCGGGTATATTGGTGTTCAATGGTGAAATAACCGAATAAATGGATGAGTGAACGAATGCATCAGAGAATTAATATTTAAATGCAATGACTGTTTGTGTCATAGTCCTACTATACTGAGAACTGCTTGGAAGAGTTTTCAGAGAGCTACAGAGAAAGCTTGGCTGACTATTCTTGGAGAACACGTTGACTGTTTGTTGGATGGAGACAGTTCACCAAGAAAGCAGATTTTGACCCTTCAAGAACTTGAATGTGATGATGAGTTTATGACAGTTCTAAAAGCCAACATACGGTCGGTGGCCAGATTGTGGATCTGGACTGAGAGGCTTCCATTTGGACAGCAGACAAGCATTTGAATTATGGGTCTAATGAAAGTGTCAATAGCAATCCTGTTACTGGAGGAGCTGTAAAACCCTGCTTAATGAACTAGGCAGGGACACAAAAACACAATGGTCTAAAATGTACTGTAAGAGAAAATGATAATTAGCCCAGATTTCATGTACAAGATAAAATGTAGAGGGCTGATATTACCACTGAGCAATATTATAGCCCTTCAGGGGACTGTTTTGTTAACAGGGTTTGGCTCTGCCTTCCCACTCCTTGTATGAGTGGAGACGTACTATCCAATCGTGAGCTTTGAGACAGGAAAAGAATGTCAGATGGTAAAATTCCTATCATAGATGCTGACACATGTAAATGACAATAAAAAGGGACCTGGCCTTATGAAGGGTTCAATCTTATTTAGGAGGCTTCATGCAATATTGGATGATAAGACAAAGGGTCCCCCACACCAGAGAAGGGGTGGTTAAAGAGAAAGTCCTTCTCTAAACTGGAAGTCTACTTTTCTGGGCCACCAGACATCAACAGGAAAATAAAGCAAAACAAGGCTAGACCTGTAGTGAGCAGGTGGGCAACAGCCACTTACTTCCTCTGTTAAGAGTTAGGGAGCTATAGGCATCCCCGAGTACAGAAGAGAGCAGTAGACTTGGAGCCGGGGGCTGATTCCAGTCTTAGCCCTGCAGGGACTCTGAGTTTGAACTTTCCCATCTCTTAAAAGGAGTGCAGAGGTGGAGGGGAATTAGAAGGGCACTTCAGAAACTTGAAGGGGCTTATAGGTCTCCCAAGGGTTCTGTTAGGATACAGATTCTGATTCGAGGGGCCTGAAGTGGGCCTGAGATTTTGCATTCCTAACAAGGTCCCATGTTGAGCAGATGCTGCTGGCCCATGGACCTCCATCTGGGGAACAAGTGACTAGACAGTATTCCTCGACTTGAAAGTGCTGTGAAATTCCCAAAAGAATCTGTTGGCTGTTTGTAACTACAAGTGGGAAGAGGCAGACAATTATTGAGCTTTGGGTATCATCGGTGCAAAGCTGTTTTGCCTTTTTTTCCTGTCTTTTAAGTCTAAATAAGCTGCTCTGTCTTGGTTAGAAAACTACATGAATACTCTGTCCTTTAAAAAGATAGATTAGTCAGGAGTCTTTGGCAGCAGACTGTTAATACTGTCAGGCTAGCTAAAGATTGCCTTTGAATCAATTGTTTTATAACCAAGTGGATTGCACGTGGGAAAATGAAATGGGGGAAACTAGAAGTTATGAGTTAAAATGGTGGATCCATAGCTAATAAAATGAAAGCAAAAGGGCTCAAATGATGTAAAGTAAGGCAGAGTGACTTGTGTACAAAAGAAGTCATTGTCACGGGATGAAATGTGGGATGTGGCTCATAACTTGCACAAACGGTATCATTTAGCCTAGGTGTTTAGCCTATTGAAAGTGATCTAGAAAGCTGTGATCTATTGAGTTCTCTCTATAGAGACTTTCTTCCCCCTCCCCAAGCTTAATTTTTAAAATGGCATATGTTCATGGGGGAGGAAGGGAGGAGTATTATTTCAACCCATGGCTTAAAAAAGTATTTCACAAATCTGCAGACAGGGATTTTGGAAGTTAACAGACATTTTCTTGATTGTGTCCAAGAAAATATCTGGCAGATAATAGGAGCTCAATTAATGCTCATTAAAAAATGATTAAACTGAAAGCAATGAACATTTGATGAAGCTATAAGACTAAAGTTCAGTGAAAATTCACAGGATCTTCAGTAGTTTAAAGGGATCATAAATTGAAGGGGGGGTGGATAAATGTTTCTTTAGTTAGAAAAAAAAGGGGGTTTTCTCTTTCTCCTCACCTAAAAGAGGAGTTTTATCTACAGAAGAATCAGTGAAATCATCTTTGTACAGGAGTTTAATGAGCTCTTATTATGGGCTTTATGGTTTATATAAGCTGTCTCTTTTACCTCTCTCAGTAACCCCATGATTTAATTATAATGATCATACCTAGGTGCCTCAGGTGCGACAAGTAGAAAATGGAAGAACTGGGGGTTTCCTCCAAGTTCATCTGACTCAGAGGCCTGCACTCTTCATATAACTTGAACACTGTTGGGGTAGAAGGAGGTGAACAAGGTATTTCTAAAAGCAAGGAGAAAAGAATATATTTTCTAAAGTGCTCCATTATGGAGACCATCAGTTGTAAAGAAATGAAGAGAAGGGGTATTTACTCACTCTGGACTTGGGTAAAGGTTGGTTTCATGGAGAAGGGCTAGAAGTGGGCTCAAACTTCATTCATTCACAACATATTTGTGTGGGCCACACAGAAAGAAAGTTGGGTAGACAGCAGAAGACAGGTGAACGGAGAAGATGAAGGATGTTGAAGAATGAGGGAAGTAATTTGTGTTTGTTTTTAAGAAAGCATCAAAAAGACTTTGTAATGCAGACCAGAAAAAAAGCAACCTATAGGGAACTGTTTTTCATGTTCAGCATATATTGCCCCCCTCCCCCAATACACACTGCCAGTGGGGTAAGGAAAAGGGAGCATGTATTGCTAAGATAACCTAAAGGCACATGGTGAATAAGCTAAAACCTCCAGCCAGACAAAAGTCTATTTGTATATTACTCCACTTAATTTTCCAGGTCGTGATTGCCTCTCTCTTCAAAGAGGTTTATGACATTCTCAATTAAGAATTTGCTATAAAAATGAATGAATGAAGTATTTCAAGCCTGCTGTGAGATATTAAAGATGAGTCACTAAAATGTGGTTTTGTTTCCTGTGTTCTGGATAATGCATTTGAGAATGCAGTTTCCACCGCACCATCACCCCATTGTGAAATCAAATTGAAAGACTCTCTGCTCTTAGAATGATGTCTCATTCAAATGCATTCAATAAATAAAGTCCAAACACAATGAGGCACTTTCCGTAGAGCATCCCGGAGAGCTAGGGCCTGGTCTCTCTCACCTCACCGGATGACGCTGAGATTGAAGTAAACAAAGCCTTCACCCACACTGACTGCATGATACACAGTGATTTATTGTTTACGAAGCTCTTGCATGTACATTATATCATTTGATCTTCACAACGACCCTACAATGGAGATGCTGTTGGTTTATTATCTCCATTTAACAGATGATGAATCTAGAGATCAGAGTTGTCAGTAATTTGCCCAAAGTCACACAGCAATCCAAGAGGTACTTTAAATCTTCTCATCCCCTTCCTTTCCCTCTCTCCTGAGCAAGAAACATGTCTTAAGTATAAAACAATATAATTAACAGAACCATTACCAAGACTGGGCAGAATATTTAATTCATTTAGATGTGCCTCCGGTCATTTTGTAAATACTGAGGAATTCATTTTCCACCTCCTGCGATTCTGTGAATTCTACCCTGGACAGAAGGTCATCCAAATATGATCTTCGCTCAGAGTTATGGAAATGTATGCAGTCTAAGAGAATATGGGCCAAATGCAAAGTAAAAATATCTGTGTAACTCCCAGTGCCATTTACTCTCGCTGCCTCAAATCCTTTTTGAAATTAGGCAGGTTCTAAACCATAAAAAAATATAAAAATTTAAACTCTTGTCCTCAATTCAATGATCATATATCACAAGGCATCACGAGTTAAGTAGGTTGGAGAACTTGTAAAACAAGACTGAAATAGGCATGGTGCACAAGCCAGAGATGTATAGACAGGAAGATTTTTTTTTTTTTTTAATCTCACCCGAGGATCTTTTCCTATTGATTTTTTTCAGATAGAGTGGGAGGCAGGGAGGGAGGGAGAGAGAGAAACATTGATGTGAGAGACACACTGATTGGCTGCCTCCCGCACGATCCCGACCTGGGCTGGGGATAAAACCCGCAACCGAGGTACATGCCCTTGACTGGGAATCGAGCCAGTGACTCTTTGGTCTGTGGGCCAACACTAACCACTGAGCCAAACCGACCAGGGCTAGACAGGAAGATTCTTGAAAAACTTTTCAATTTTCATCCACAGAACATACTGAATATTATTTGAAAATCAATAGCAAATACAATTTCCCCAAATCAACATCCTTTCAATCTCCAGTCCTCATCAGCTAGAATTTGGTCTCAAGAGTAATTAGGAGACAGGTGATTACTTCCTCTAAAAAGTCAATTTGTGGTCAGCGCTGTGCAGAGGAGCACCTGGAAACTGTATCCTCATGGAGGAAAGGGGTTAGCAGAGTGAGAAATAGCATCATTTTCTACCACTGCCTTGCAAACACCATTTCTAAAGCAATCAGGGCCAGCCCTGTCTTTCTCACTCAGGTCCTCCTTTGCTCCTGTCTCCATTCTGGCTGTGGGGTCATCTATGCAGCACAGATCCATCCAGAAGCTACAGATTTGCTGGCTGGTTTCCACATCCATATCTGCTCTTGAGAGAATATGGTTCTCATGGCCCAATTCCTCAAATTCTCTAATTCCTTTATCTCCTAAGTTATGGTATATCTATTCATCTGTGTATAACTGTGAATACCAACAGAGTTTGCAAAAAATCAATGTTTCTTTATTGTAGATTCCTCTATTCTGTGAGTCACGGAGAGAAGGAGTCATAATTCTACCAGTTAATATTTGAGGCACTGCATTCTTTCATGTGCTTCAAAAAAAACTATTCAATATAATCAAATCACCCAAAGACACCAAGTGGTCTTTATTCTTCTGCATTAAAAACAAGAGAGAGGTCATGATTTCCAGATTTATTCTTCAAAAGGTGAGGTTAAATGACCTGGTGTTTTTAGGTATCGGGAAATATTTAGTTCTACCCATATTTCTCCACACTTTCAGACTTGATTTAAAAACCACAACCAATATTGCTTATGACCCAGTCATTACAGCTCCTTTGCATCAGAAGCCACGTTGAGAGGTCTTTAAGCCATTTTAAGTGTTATGACCAGTGGCTTCAGGAATGAGGTTTTGTTTAGATAACACAAGAGTTTTGTTGTTGATTGAAACCTGGCTTGATGCCTCTATACATCTATATAATTATAAAAAATGCATCTGAATGAGAAGCAGATGCTATTTCCTGATTTTTATGCTCACTGTACAGAATAAATAGAAGCTTTCATCTCTACATTTACTCATTGGGTATCACATGAGTATTATTTAAAACACAGGGCATTCCTTTCACAAAGATAAAGAAAATAGGGGTCTTCTGGAGTACTCATTCCTGAAAAACACTTTCTTCTCCAAGAAAACTACACAGGGTCCTTCATTCTCCATTCCTCCTTCCTGTGCTTCCATGCCCGGTACCAGGCCAGTAGATCCAAACAGGACTGGCGGAAGGCTGGTGCTAAATGCAAGGATGGCGGCCCTGCTGGAGTTCGGTAGCTTGTAATTGGCAGCAGACACAAACATACTGTGAAAGCTCCCTGTTCATCTTATCAGATGCAAAACCAATTATGAAGAAACTAGACCCAGGCAAGGAAAAATAAAGGACAGGACATCACAGGGTACTTTTGAAAATGGAGAGTCATTTTCTTGAGCTTCTTTATCTGTTGCTATGTCAACACTCTAACAGGTAGAGTACATTTTCAGTTTCTCTTCTCAGCTAGGAAGTTACATACTAGGTTCCTGAGCCAATTTTAAGTGCTTGAGTTGTTTGGATGGAGGAGCTATGTAAACATAGGGCAAAGGCCTGCACAACTTCAAAGCAAAGTATGTGTACATGGAATCCACAGACAACAAAGCTTGGTCTTCTGAGCTGATAGCTACAGGGAGACAAGCCAAATCGGCTACCAAGCCCAGTGAAAATTAATGGGCAGTGAAACTATACTGCAATTTGCTGAAATTGCTTGTTTATTTTTCTCTCTCATGACCATCTAAGCCCACCATTCATTTTTAAGACCGTCTCTCTTACTCACTATCTCTTCCATCCCCCAGTCTAACACAGTGTCTGGCACATATAAGTTATCAATCCGTCAATCAATATTTGTGGGCTGACACCATGAGTGGATATAATTTAAATGTTCATTCATTGTCCTAAAATAAATACCATCATTTATGAGGTGTATGAATGTAAAAAATAAAAATAATAGGGGCCACTTCAGAATCACTTAGCACTCATCAAGTATTTTGCTAAGAGTTTTACTTGCATTATGTTGACACTCAAAATGATATTAGAAAGTGTGATTGTCTCCATTTTATATGTAAGAAACAAGAGGCTCAGATAGGTGAATTGATTTGCCTATGTCGCTGCCAGTGAGTGGCAAAAGCCTTTCTCATCCATTTTGCTCCATAACCCTTACGCATTCTGTAACCCCTGCATTGTGCTGCCTGCTGGGTTTCAAAGGTTTTGAAAGCTCATGCTAATACAATGTGCTACAAACTTAGACTGAACACAGAAAGGAAGAGTAAAAAGTTCTGCCAATTAATTAGCCCTTGGAATATCAAAATCAGGTTGTGCACATACAGTGAATAAACTGCTATTAGAATCGAACCAACAATCCAAATGAACAATGTCATCTTTCAACACAGAGAAAGGTGTGAAGGGTTCAGCCATATGAATGATGTTGCCTTGAAATAAACCAAGGTGAAAAATTCATCCAGAACTTTTGATCTGAACAGACATTGAAGCAATTCTATCCCATATGGGTACATACAGATCCAAAGGAAAAAAACGTGATGTTAGAAATAGAGAATATACATATTACCACTGTGGCTACTGCTGTTGCTGCTACCATTATGGATAATAATAATTATTATTTGCTATCATTATTATAGTTAAGATTTATTGATAGCTTGTTGTACGCCACAGGGTCTTTATTTTGCTGATGAGAGGTAGGTGAGGGCTAGAATTCAAAGGTATGCTATCCCCCAAATCCCTGGGTTTCCTTTTCTCAAATTAAAAATACTGAGGTTTTTCTGCCTTTTTGTTAGCACACTACAAGGATGAGGAGCTTGCTAGGAAAATATATGGTAGTGTTTGCTAATGATGGGCTCATCCTAGACTAATTCAGCACGTAGTCTATGCTCTTCATTCAATAGCTGCGGTTGGACCTGTCTTCGAAGAAATTCTGGTACATTTTCTAAAGTTCTTCTAAACAGACCATGAATACACTGGAATATTTTTCTGACAGCATTTTGAACCCTCGAGTACTGGGTCTGTAGGAAACCTGAGAAAACAAAGGATTTCCAGTCATGGAAAATGAGACGAAGGACAAAGCCAAGTGCCCTTTTGAGAACACTTTAAAATTATATTCTGTTTATTGAGTTCATGTCTTGATCCAAGGTTCAGAATGATATTCATTTTGTTTGAATAGGTTTTCTTCTCAAATCACTGTGAAGAAAATTATTAGTGTATGGAAATATGGTATAAAAGGAAAAGATTCATTTGGATGTTTGGGGACCAAATCTGCATGTAAGAATGCAGAACTACAGTTCTGCCTGGGGATGGCTGCAGAATTGGGGGTGTCTCTCACATTCTCTGAGCCTGAGTTTTCTTACTGTAGAATGTAGGGCTGTATCTGGGTTGTCTCAAAATCACTGTGGAATTAGAACTCTATGTCTCTTTCATCTACCTCGGATGGAGCACTTACATGGGCATTTACATTGCAAAAGAGCACAGAAGAATTGCAGAGAGTCTCTCAATAAATTCCTAGGAAATAACTTGACAATGTGACTAAATTGTAAATAGCTCTAGTTGTCTAACACGTAGAAGAAGGTAACACAATTTTTCAACTCGGTGCAGCAACAATGATTATCTCGGACTCTTTAGGTTTTTCTCATTGTCCTGAAACACAGGTATCAAGGAAACAAGTAGAAATGCTGTGTGTTTACTCCTGATGCTGATAACATCTATATTTGACATTCTAGAATAACAACATCTCCAGCAGCAACTAAGATATGCATGTTTCAGAACTGAGAAACTTTTAAAATCCGCTTTTAAGCAGTGCGGCCACAGAAGACTCTTAATAATTGATTATAATTGATTTTAACCTTGTCCTAACCTGGGCAAAATGGCAAAGCCAATCATCTTTGTCCAGACGGGGTATGAGAAAAGAGCCCCCAGTCCACATCTTTAAAAGCTCCAGACATGAACAGAAGATAAAATATTTAGTCTGCCAAAGCCTTGACCTCCCAATTCCAGCCAGTTTTGAACTTGAATTGATTTCCGACAAGGCATCTGGGAGATGATTACAACAAAATGCACTAAAGCTGGGCAGCCTTTATTTTAACATCCCAGCAGCTTAACCTGTTAATAACAGCAATTGTTTTAGATACAATACCAATTTCTGTAACCGACACAAGAAATGGATAACAGTGGCACAGTCTCCCAGGCAGTGCAATAACAAAACAAAAAACAACAACAAAAAAAAGCACAGCCAGTCACAGAGGAGGTGCTGTCAAAGAAACCACAGTTTTCAGGGACCCAGACACCATCAGGGACCCGATTCTACAGACTAAAAAAAAATCTTAGCTAAAGAAGGGTGCACGTTGAGAGAGAAATCAACGTAAACTAGGTGATCTGGAACACGTCTGTGGTCCGCCGACGAAAGCTGGCTATCTCGGGCCAGTCACCTCACATCTCTAGAACTGATTTGCTTTGAAAAGGTGTGGCCCAATAAAAACTTAATGTGACCCATAAATGGGAACCCATGTGTAATTTTAAATTTTCTAGTAGCCACATTAAAAGAAAAAGTTTTAAAAAGGCAAATTAATTTCAATGTCTAATATACCTAAAATATAATCATTTCAGCATGTAATCAATAGATAATTATTACTGCAGTATTTTACATTTATTTTTGTACCAAGCCTTCAGCATCTAGTGTATATTTTATACTTATGGCACATTTCAGTTCAAATTAGACACATTCTAAGGGCTCAGCAGTCACATGTGGCCAGTGGCTACGGTACTGGACAGCACCGTTCGAAACAAGAGCAGGTTGGACTGATCATGTCCAGGGCTTTCTCTGTGCCACGGTATGCTACGTTGTTTCCACTGCTCTTCATTTCCAATCAGCTTCAGGATGACAGTGTGTATGTGGCCTGCTGGTTGGTGAGATCAGGACGTTAGAGTGATAGAAACTATGGCCACAAGTTTGAGGTTAGCAATCAGTCCTGTGCTCATGTACAGACATGGCCTTTAATGTTACACCAGTGGTTATAAGTAGTATAAGGTGTGGACAGGGTGGGTGGTCGCATACATTTTTGTAATGTAGCTCAGCATGTTCTAGTAAATAAAGTGATACCCAGCATGCTTGTCATTTATTGGGCACTACTTATGTACCATTTGCGTTGCATATACACAATCTTTTAATCATCGCAACCACCCTTTGAGGTGGAATTACTCAGCATATTTAGTAGGTGGGGGACTGAGCTTCAAAAAGACTAACTGGTCTGTCCAATGTCAGACTCCTAGAAAGTGTGGGGTGTGGATTCGAACCCAGCTATTCCAGACCCTGAAACCAGTCTCTTGAACACCATGATATACTTACTGCTTTACAGACAAATAACAGCTTTTGGTCTTCTAACTCACTCCTACTAAGGTTTCCCAAATCTTAGAGATAATGAAGAAGAGGCATAGAATGGTTAAAGATGTTGCTTTCACTTTTTAATGACTGAAAAAGCCAGATACAGTACAGCAGATGACGACATTTTAATAAACATATACTCCTGTTCTCCCCCAGTCAAGCACACAAAGAAAAAAGGAAGGGAGAGAGGGACATGTTGAAGGAAGGAAGGGAGGGAGGGAGGGAGGGAGGGAGGGAGGGAGGGAGGGAGGGAGGGAGGGAGGGAGGGAGGAAAGAAGGAAAGAAAGAAGGAAAGATTCACCAAGCTCTGTGACATTTTGATAGAGCCTCAAGGCTCTGAACGGAGAATTGTGGCAACGTTTTTCGTCCCTTAAATATTGGCTACACACCCATGATTCAAACTGAAACCACAACACACAAATTATGCCTTAGGGAAATAAATACACCATTCCTGGTGAAGTGCGGAGGAGCCTCTGCCTCTGCTCAGAGACTCATGCTCAAATAGACTCCTGCCATCTCCTTGTTATCAGAATGCCAATGTTAAGAGGGAAAAAAATCTAAATACCTAGATGTTATATATTTTCAAAACTTTCACATAATACCATATTAATCATTTGATAGTTCTTCCTACATTGGGAAAAATGGTCAGTCGTGGGAACTAGGACTGAATAGAGGTATCTCTGTTGTGTTATTTTTCTTTTCGTCCAAAGGTATAGAGCTACGTCAAATTGGTAATTTTGGAGCGACCTGTTTCTTTTGAAAACCTCACGCAAGCTGCATTGTTAACTTGATTTAAAACTAACTTTCGTATGGAGACATTTGAGAAGGGTCCAGTGGCCAGTCTGCAGACAGCTCTCTTCAGCTGGGCCATAACACGCACAACACTTGTTCAGTAATCTAGAATCACAGTGTCTACTTAGCCCTGCTTATTGCCTTGACTTCATGAGTCAGTAATATCATGGCTACAAGACTTGGCCAATCACATGTTAATACTTCATGTACACAGAATAATAACAGTATATACTTATTGCATGTTCTGAGTGCTTTGTGTGAATTATTTAATCCTCATTAGATAGGCACCATTACCATGCCCATTTTATAGATAAGGAAACTGAGGCACATCATGCTTATAAACAGGAATAAAAATATGGTTCCCATTTTTCCTTATCCTAATCTTCCAGTACATTTATCATCGTCTCCTTAGCAACCTCCATCCAGCCATAACTTCAACTTAACCTAGGTTTTAGTCTATCCATCATTCTTGATCCAAATCACAAAGTTTTTAATTTATTGGCAGAAGAACACTTATGTATTCTAGCATTTATTGATTATTGCATAACAAACCACCTCAGAAAGTAGTAGATTAAAATTAAAAACCATGTTACATATATTTTACCAACATTAAAAAAAATGAAGTCAAAAATTAAAAAGTAAAAACACTTCTATTTCTTATGGTTCTGGCGATTGACAATGTAGACTGAACCCAGATAGACAGTTCTTCTGCTAGTCTTAGCAAGTATCTCATGCAACTATAGTTATCTGGTGGCTCAAGGGCTGGATAATCTATGATGACCTCATTCATAATTCTAGAGGCTAGTTAGTGCTGTCTGTCAGCTCAGCCAACTGTCTGCAGCAGGCTAGCCACTGACTTTATCATGGCAACTGTATTCCAAGTCCCAATCTGAAAACATTTTTAAAGCCTCTGCATGCATACCATTTACTGATGTCTCCATGGCCAAAGCAAGTGACATGGTTAAGTCCAGGATCAAAGCTGGAGGAAATTCCACAAGAGTATGGGCTTATAAAAATCTAACACACAATGAACATCTTATATAGTCTTCCTTCTCTTTAAAAATGGCCAAAACAACTCAATTCCAAGCAGAAGATGAATAAGAGAAGGAAATCCAAATGTCCTACTAAGCCAAGACTATCATATTCTAAACCTGACCTTCCATTTGAGCATCAAATATAAATGAATACCAAGTCCCATATTTCCACTGAAATATATTTCTTTTCATAACATGTTTTGGAAAAGATGGCCACCCGTTTTGTATTTAAATGAAAAGCAATATTTCATCTTAGGGGAAAACAACACTGAATATTTTTTACAAGACTCCACTGGATGATGACAATGGCTGATGCTATATTTTTGCCATGGGAACTTTTGTTTTACCAAACCACTAAAATTACAATCAGATGTGCTCATCTTCTGTTGAAGTAATGAACAATGGTATGTCTGAGAAAGAAATTCAAAGTGCATCATTTATCTTATCCTATTTTCAATTAGGCTGAATAAAGTATAAAGTTGGTTCCAAACTACATCACAGAAACGGAGTGAGTAAATTTATTATACCACTAGAGTGCTAACCTTAGCAGATGGAGAAAAAATAATTTTAGCATGAAATACGCCAAAGCAATAAATCTGAACAAGGTGGATCTTATCAACTAATATCTCCCCTGTGTGAGGTAAAACTCCTGCATGACAACTCAGCATTCTCATGACGTCTGGTGGATGTGGCTAGACATGGCCTTCAGTGAGAGAGAAGAAAACAACAAAGAATGAGGATCAAATAAGGAAACAAGCCATGCACCCAGGGCACTGCATTGAATTAAAAAAAAAAAAATGAAGTGACTATGCTATGTTTTAAATGCTCTTGAATTTTATTTATGAAATTATGCCTACCCCAGAGTCTTGCTGGTTCTTCATTTGGGAATTTTCCAAATTGGAAATTTACAAGAAGTCTCTATTGGGTCAGTTTTAGGGTACAGGTGAGCATACACAGTTATACATCGCTACAGATCACTATTACACAAGGCAAGTATCCAACAAGACAGCCCAGGGAGGGTGCTCTTCCAAACTGGGCTCAGCTCAGTACACCTGAATGAGAGCTCCCAGTCCCAGGGACACATTTGGATCATGGTTTATCAGTATCCACCTGCTAAGCCCAAGCAGATGGAGACAGTGGCTCCTTCAGATCACACGGCACATGATGCTCAAAAGTTCTACTTTCAGAGTAATATATACAAAATGGAAGAGTAAGAAATAATAAAGCTAAAGCTATGATGTGCTTGAGAAGTCTGTCTGAGAGGTAATTGAGCTAGATATATTTTCAGGTTGACCATAAACTCTGTGTTTTATTGCTACCTGCTAGCTAGTTAATATTCATGTTCCAAAGAAGTGATGTGTTAAAATAGATCAGAATGGTGGTGGGTCTGGGATCAGAAAACAAGGAATGCATTCCCAAATCTGCCACTAATCTTTCATGTGACCTTGAACTCATTACATAATTTCTCTGGGCTTTAAATTAATTATGTACAAAAATAAAGGACTTGAACTCCAGTGTCACTACATAAAGCACGAGCAAGAAGAAGAAATAGTTAGAATCGTTAGGATAAGTTGCACTTTCCATGAGCAACAACAAGCAGGACCCAGTGACTCAAGAGTCTAGGCATCCCTCTTAATTAATCCTGGCAATATGTCAAATAATTTGAATTATGCCTACTTCATCCACTTGAATTGAAAACAAAGCTAAAACCATTAAGATGTTGAAGAAATTTAGTCTGGAGAAATTATGAGATACCATCTTAAGTTTATTATACTTTCCATAGTCTATTTTTCCCATGGTAATAGAGGTAGATGTTAGAAATTAATTAAGGGTTGAGAGAGTTCAGCAGAGAAACTACTGTGGTTGGTGAAGTGTGTATGTGGGCAAGGAGTGGGTAGGGAGATATGCAGGCCACCCCTGACTTTTTCCCAAGTGCTCTCCCCTTCCAGACTGTTTTGCTTGAATCTCTGCTGCCTCAGGGTTAGCAAAACTTTTATAGACATAAACAAAGCTCTGGTGGGAATGTGGGTTTAAAGATGAGATGTGTGTTGCTGTCCATGGTTCTGATCATACTACTACTGTTCAGCTGTTTTCTCCTCCTGACCGTGGGACACCACTGAAGAACTTACCCCAGTATACCCAAAGTGAAACAAGGATTTCTGAATTACTTGTGGAAGAGACTGGATAAAAGGGTGTGGATAAATACTGAGGAAGAGACATAGGCAGTAAGAGATTATAAAGAAGAAACAAACAAAAATATGTTGGTATTATTTTAAAATAATCAAAGGTACAATTAATAAAACCACAAGTTACCATGCCAAAACTTGGAACTAGTGAAAGAGAATACAACGTTTGTGCCCTAAACAACATAATCATGAAAATCTTGATACAAATAAACACATTTAGTGGAGGTGTACAGAACATAAATCTGGTCCAAAAAAAACCTCATTGATTAAATTACGCCAAAGAGTTTATAGCTTTGGCTTAGTAGTATCCCTATTGATGACATTTAGTAATTTTACACTGTCACAGAACAAACAGAATGGTTACATATTTTCCATTTCATGTAGCTAATTCCATGTACATTTGGTAGCTCTACCATGTTTTCCAAAGTATCCCTTAAAGAAATAAGAAGTACAACTTCCCTACACACCCCTCAACTGTGTTTGTGTGTCTCAATAAAGGAAATGCTTGAAAAAGAATACTACTTGTACCCCAATATCTGTTCCCTCATTTTCCATTGTAGTAGAATATTCATCCAGGATGCCACAGAATTGAGATTACATTTACAGTCTCTCAACAGTAATGGGTGGTCAAATGATTGAGTTCCAGGTATTAGAATAAAAGTGGAAATGTCCTTCTGCCATCTTAAAGAATCCTGTCAATATTGACAGACAGTGTGTGTGTGTGTGTGTGTGTGTGTGTGTGTGTGTGTATGTGTGTGTGTGTGTGTGTGTGTGAAAGAGAGGGGGGCCGGTATCTCTCCTTTGTTCTCTTCTTTACCCATCCTCTATTCTTGCAGCCTGTGTTGCTAATGCCACAGGAGAGAATAAGGTTGAGTATTCTAGTCTAGAGGTGATAGAGTAGAGAGCTGGGATTACGGGGGTGGGGGTGGTAAAGACTGCATTGCCCTAGAATGTTATGTGAGAGAGAAATAAGCATGCATTTTCCCCCTAAGCCATTTACATTTTTTTTCTGTTACTAGCAGCTGAACCTAATCCTAATTAATACACAGTTCATCAACATTTCATAAACGCACACCAAATACTGACTCATGTAACCCAAACAAAGAGGAATCTAAAGAAAAATAACAAACCAAGCAAAAAAGTTCTATGAGGTCCCTTTATTTGTACATGAAGCAGAAATTCCCAAATATCTCCAAGCATTAAAACTAGAGTTGCTTTTCATCAAAATAAATTAAATAGCTTTTCCAGAATAATTTATTTACAACATGGTATTTCCTCCAATTTTCTGCCTCCAAACATTCTCTTCACTCTCACTCCTCACCCAGGAAGAAATGCTGTGAGCTTCACAATAAACCTTTAAGTGAATGATAATGAAAAGCTTGACATTACCATCTACTAAAAGTGAGTTAGCCATTCTAGATTTTTAAGCTCTCCAAAGAGTTTAGAGCTTTCTTTTCCTGGTGAAATAAGTGTGCACTTTACACTGATTTTTGCACAAAACTCAGTTTTTTTCATGCAGCATTCAGAGTGGCCACAATCCCATTAACTCTGCCCCTTATGGAAATTGCTCATATCTTATTTCCTGCATTTGGACCAACTGTCAATTGTCTTTGAATGCAAAAGGTGGTGGTATTCTCTTTCTATGCAGACAGCCTGTGTTTCAGAATGGACAACCAGTTGAGAGCACTCTGCAGAAAGGACCAGAATTCCCCCTCCAAATGTCCCTCCCTTCCCTCTTCTTATTGTCTGGAAAATGCCAAGAAAGTTTAAAATTAATGGCAACCAATTGAAAAAGAAAAGGAAATCAAAGAAACATTTATTCCCTGAGAAGCAGCCCAATTTTGTTCACCTTTACACAAGAGCACAGATGGTTTCTGTCAGCTCTGGTTTTTGTGGAGGAGATGGGGGTAGAGGGAAGCCCATATGCAAGATGGAAAACACCTTTTTAAGCACCACTAAAAAAAAAAATTAAATCTCATGTAAATACCATATAAAGCAGGGCCATCCTCTTTTCTCAAATCCTATTAATGTCATTGACTTTAAAACCTAGGATCTTGATGATTAAAATAAACTACAAAAGACATATATGGCAGTATTTTGTGCACCAACAACAAAGGATTCATACGTCTCCCCTATGAGGCTATAAATACATCAATTCCAATCTACTTGGACAGACAACTGATATCAGTAGCCATAGGGACTGCAGTCACTGGAACAGGCATTCATAAGGGGATCAAGGTGCTTGGTGAGTCCACTTCAGAATACTAGCCTAATGAGGCAAAGGTATTTATGCTTCTGTCCCCACAAAGACCCCTTAGTTGATCTATAGCTATTGCTCTCTACCAATTGCTTGATTTCAGATGAAATTTGAAATTGGCTACAATGAGGGACTGAGTGAGAATGTGTGGATGACTCAGGGCAAAGACATTCCCACTGTTCAAAATATAAGACACAGCATATGCACTGCTAATTGTAGTCACTAATACCATCTTCATTTGCATGGGAGACAGAGACAACTGTTAGTAGCCAGTTTTGTCCTGAGTCAATTCCAAAAGAAAAGATGAGAACTCTTCCATTGGTAACATTCTCTGTTTCCAAAGGAGATATATATATTCTCGATGGGCTAGAAACATAGGCAAGTGATAGGAGTAGAAAGCAGAGGGGAAATGACTCTACTGATGTGGCATAGGGGGTAGATGCGGGCAGTAAAACTCAAGGCTAATACTCTGCTTCTTCCAGGTGGCTTCACCACCTCTGATGAATCTCACTTTCCCCCCTTTTAACAATGTTGGATATTAATCTCACTTAGAATCTCCAAAGAGGACCTCGGTGAAACAGATTTAATGAGAAATTTGAGAAATAGCTGTGTGACTTCCCTGTCCTCCTCCTTTTCCCTGCTCCTCAGTGGGGGCTGGAAACTTTGCTGGAAAATGTGCGGAGATGGCAAGAATTCTGCCACTCCCATTACCAGTGTCCCCGAGTAGCTGGAAAATCCATGTCCCTACCCAATCTGCATATAGGAAAATGTTAACGTTCTCATAACTAAAACTCCACTTACAATCCCAGGTCATGTTATACTATATCATCCATTTAACTTTATTGTGATTGATCTGTGTCAACTTTAACTATACTCACAAGGAAGTCAATAAATAAGATCAATAGTTTTTTATTTCTTCAGCTTTTTTATTAGAAGAATAGATGGGTTAAATAAAACCAGCAACAGCATTGGCAAAGAGCCTCCCTTAGTGCTTTCCTTGGTAAAAATTATATTAAAACAAATCAGATTTAAATTCGCAAATAGAATTGCATTGTCATCTGATCTGTCATTAACTTGCCTTCAGCACTTTTAAATGTAAACATTGAAACAAACAGGGCATGCATGTATCTGTGCTCTCCGAGATGAATTCTCTTCACAATATGCCCAACGAACCTCTTATTCTCCAAAACCCAGAGCTTTTGCAGCTCTGGTTTAAGGTATCAATGACCTATCAAGACTGAGTGGTCCTCTGTGGATGAAGAAGTTTCATGTTCACATGGACAAATGTGTAATTCCTTGTTCAAATAAGGGAGGAAAAGCCTGCATCATGTTTTGTGTGGATTCAAAGATATTATGGACAAGCATCCGCAGAGGACCCTGCTAAGCATAGACCCCACCACCCCAGTACCACAACAGGGTCCCAGAGGACCCTACCCTGTCAGGGATTACTTTATTGCCAGATCTTGAGGGGATCTGGAGGGGAGAGAAGGAGACAGTGGGCGGGAAAAGTGGTTCTAAGAGGAGAGTTAGGGCTGCCAGGGTGATGGCAAGAAGGCACTTATGGGATACGGGGCAGAAATGATCTAACAGCCAATTGAAAAGGGTTTCAATGTTTTGATAACTAGAATAATTGCACAGGTATGTGATAGCTGATGGATGTCAGCTAGCCCTAAAGAGAGCTGAGAGTAGTATTTACACACACACACACAAACACACACACACACACACACAGACAAAAACAGATCAGAAGTGTGACCATCAGCAACTTGCCTCAGATGAGAAAATAATCTAAATCTGGGGTCTCTTTAACACATGATGGAGGATGAAACCTTTGGCCAATTTCTTACCAGTCAATTCCACTTTGGATAGTGTTCCCACATAGAAAATAATCACTTCTCCTATTTCTTAACCATATATGACTTCATTCCAACTTCAAAATAAAAGTATGTGAAATAAATTGAAAGTATGTGAAATAAACTGTATTCTTAGTTCCAACTTTCTCTAAAGTCAGACTTGCAGGCAGCCACCACCCTGTAGTACACTGTCACCCACATGCCCCCATGGTGCCTGGAATGGATCCTGCCCACATACATTATCTTGTCTCCAAGGGGCATTCTCTCTTTGTTCCTGATTTTTAGAGAAAGGAACCCCCCACGCTCCCAGTAACTGAGGCATGAATATATACCCATTATCGCTGAAGGCCAGTCCTCTGTCTTGTTCCCCAAATTCCCCAAGCACATTGTGCTATCTCTCATTGATCCCTTTCATTCAACTGGGAAATTTTTAAGTATCAATATAAAGAATACGAATGAACAGACAGGGCTTCTGTCTTCAAAATGTTACTATTTAGAATAGACAACAAGCAAGTACCTAAAGAACTGAATACGACACAACGCATTATATAGAAGTGCCCCAGACAGACAAGAATAAAACACGATCGCTGCTCGGTGTGGAGAGGTGCACAGCGGGGAGTCTCGGGGAGATGGAAGGAGCTCAAAGAACAGGGAGAAATTTGTCCGAAAGGGAGAGATGGTAGAATGGGAGAAAAATCCAAGTAGAGATAGAATAGCCTTGAGCAAGGGTTAAGGAATAAGACAAGACAAATTTGGTTTCAGAAACAATGTAAGCACCTTGGCTAAAGTGAAGGGTTTTTGTAGGACATAACAGTAAGGAGGAATAATACCTTGAATTCACATTGTGGAGGCGTTTGAATGCCAGACTGAGGCATCTGAACATCACTGAGAGGGCGAGAATACCTGGAAGTTCATGCTGGGCCAGTGCATGGTGCCTGTGGATGGCGGGGAGTATCCTCTTATACCTTGTTGGTGAAATATAGATTGCTAGGCTTTTGGGGGAAACTCTGTCAATATTGATTAAAAATAGACAGACTCTTTACTTCAGCCATTGTTCTTCTGGGAATCTGTCCTGTGGAAACATCTGTCCACAAGGACACATACAGTATATCACATTATTTTTGGACAATTGCTTTAAACTGGTAGAAAAATAAAAGTTGATATAATCTGAATGACCATCAGTGGGGGAATGACTAAATAAACTTGTATATCTACACTATGACACAGTATGCAATTAATAATATCCAGGTCCTATTGACCTGAAGGATGCCCATGATATAAGGTTTAAAAAGCACATTTCATGTGATAATATGTCACACACATACATATATATTACACATATATAATACACACACACACACACACATATATCCTATTTAGGTAAAATAAACAAAAAGAAAACATCTATAAGATTAAAATGTGCATAGATAGATGAGTGAAAAGTGATTCATAAAACTGTTAAACTTCTATAGAAGATAGAAAAAGAGAGAGATCCTCTTTTTCTATCACAGATCCTGCAATTCTCCTTACTATAGGAAATTTGGGGAAAATGAAAATGTTTAGTTTACAAGGATGTAGTAAAAATCTTACCATTAAATAATGTTCAGTATGTATATAATTAGGAGAAAAAAGGATTGCAAAATAGTATGTATAGTATAAGCCCATCTATATAGGTGATTCTATGTACATAGAAAACAGTCTAAATGGATATGCACCACATTAAAGAAGCATAGATGTGTGCATTTATTTCTTACTTTTACTTGCATTTTTTTTTTCCTTTTACTCATTAGACATACTGGATGCCAGACACTGTTCCAAGCAAAACTTTGCGGTTTTGAATTCCTGTTTGAGTTTTAAGTCTGCAAATTGTAGGCTACTTGAGGGCAAGTGATTTTGTTTTCCCATATTCATATTGACCACTGTGCCAAATACAGTGTTTTAAATGTGACAGAAAATCAATAACTATCTACTGATTAATTGAAAAAATGAATAAATAAACATAAGCACCTTGCTCAAGGCTACTCAGCTAGACGTAGCAAAGCTTGCATTAGACATCTTTACTTCCCACGCCACGTCCCTCTTGATGGATATAATTTGAGCCTTTCCAGTGGGCCTAGAGTAGAAATTTAACAGAGAAACATATCTAATATTTTATAGAGAAGGCCTTCCATAAGAACATGTAACCCAAAATATTCTGAGAGAACTATTGGCATGCCTTGTCCCCTCCAAAGTGAGCACAGGTGCTGAGAAAATTAAAATCAAATGTCTACAACATGGAGGGACCTGGAGAGTATTATGCTGAGTGAAGTAAGCCAGTCAGAGAACCACATGATCTCATTTATATACGGAACATCATGAACAAAATAAGCTGTTGACCAAAATAGATCCAGAGTCACGGAGGTAGGGAACAGACTGACAAACCTCAGAGGGATGGGGGTGGGAGGGGTGGGAAGAGATAAACTGAAGAACTTATATGCATATATGTACAACCAATGAACACAGACATTAGTTTGGGGAAAGCAGGAGGGGGGTGGGAGCGGGGAGGAAGGGGTCAATGGGGAAAAAAGGGTGACATCTAATATTTTCAACAATAAAAAAGAAAAAAGAAATTACACACACACACACACATAAATGAATAAAATAAAATGTCTATAACTAAAATGTCAGAATAATAATTTACTATAGTATTAAGTGTGCTGAGTAATGTGAATCTCCTTTTTTGTTGTTGACCCTCTCTTTCATCCTGAGTTTTTAGTTCCCATGTATAAACGAAACATCTTCCTAAAGGAACTTGGATCTATTTGCCAATGGGTTTATGATTCATGTTTACATAGGTTGCAAATCCTTCTCAGGAATTGCAAAGATACCTTGCTTTGCCTTTCCTAAGCTGTTTGATTTTGCTATTGTTCTGTGTGTCCAAGATACCAGAGACCTGTGTATTCGGCTCAGCAAACGTCCCTTCTACATTTTCCATATTAATGTTCAATACCAGGTTCCTAAACTGTAACAAAACCAACACTCCATTTCATGTGGGTTTTCTCACCAACTATGAGTCAAGTAATTAACCCTTAACAAATATCCAAGACATTACTTCACAGATGACATTTCTGGGTACCGACATTTGGAGAAAAATAAATTTTCCATAATTTACTGCCTATTTCACAGAGTGATTGGGAGAGTAAAATGAATAACAGAAGTGAAATTGTTTTGTAAGTCTCAAGCACTGTGCACATATAATGGTATATTAATTTGATGAGTGTTCTTTGCCTTAGTCTGTGTCTCCACATTGGCAATGACAAAAGTCACACATCGCACCATCTTTGGGACCTTCCACTCATGTCAACGTAAATGGAGCTTGACTGATCACAGCCACATAAGCTGATGGTGCCAAGCCCTCCCATCTTCTTGGGCCACATTTTCCTTTCAATTTCCTGAAGTAACCCAACCCCAGCCTCACACATGGGAAATGTATTGCTGTCCCCGATACATTTTAGAGTTTCCAGGAAGGGAAGGGCGTCCTACTTTCCTGGTCACTCCCGCTTTCTCCCCACGTATGGTCCTACTTGGTCATACTGGTCCTCTCTCCCTGGTCACTTTATCCAGGAGGAGCATCTCCTGTTGTTTTCCCTTCCCCAAAGCACCCCCAATTCAAAGTTACTGCATGGGACTAACTTTAATTTACAGTCTGGGTAGAATAGAAGAGACCATGGCATAGCAAAAAAATAAGAATAACCTAAAATTGAAAACCAAGTATCATTTATCTTAACATCCCTTGGCCATCCTTATCCCAGAAAATTTCTCACCAGTCATTTCTTTCCTTAGAAGCCCAGGCAAAAGTACTCTGACCCTCTCTTTTCTTGATTATCATGGTAAAACTAAAATTTTATGTTTTTAAATAATTATTTTAAATGATGTCATTTTCTCTTAATTCTTTCCAATAATAAATCCAAGGGAGTGTGATTTTCTCAAGAAATGGGGCTCCTCAAAATATTTTCCTACACAAAAGTGTCATCTACCCCTAAAGACCCCATTCTCAGAGACACGAAGTTTCTGGGGGTGGGGTTTGTTTTGGCAAACTTCTCAGAGTTTAAATTCTTAGGCAGGGTGGTAGTGGTGGTGATGATATCGAGGGATTCTCATTAAATTCACCTTTTCTTTCCTCAAAGAGGAGTTGGAAAACTTTTAGAGCTGTAGGAAGTCTTGTCCATTATATAAAAAAAAAAAATTCAGCAAGAAAAGAACAGGTAGAAGAGATATGAGGCTGGGCGTAGGCACCTAAAACTTCCCACAATTCCCTGAAATCATATCAAGGAATCCCAATGCTTGAGGCTGCTCTTAGAATTCACCTCTTCAGAGCACTGTCTGCTCACCAAGGTTCCATGGGTAATGGTCTTCTAAAATCATGCAGTTCTTTAAATGGAATACCCAGTGATGTAATGAAACCACCAGCCCAGTATAAATGGCTGTGCTTGAAAAGTAGAAAAGAGTGGCATTTTAATTTCCACCGATTCACTTATAATAATAATAGTTGCAATTTTGAGTATATAACATACATTCAAGTTGGGACACCTTTTACCTATAGTCTTTGTGATCTTCAAAAATGTTCAAGGTGCATATTATACATTATCCTTTTTTTATTCCCCCAGACATTTTACTTTTCCCAAGGCCACAGAGCTGGAAAGAGGTGTGGCTCCAAAGCCCATTCTCCCCCATTGACACCATTCCACTACCTATGTGTTTCTGAGCTGGGATTAGACTTACAGCCCATGCCTGTGTTCCCGTCAGTTCGGTGTCCTATTGCCCAAAGAAGCTCGATGGAGTATGGCCCAAGAAGGCATGACTATCCTCTCTGTCATCCACCTTAAAGGTCAATTGCATCCCACTTGTCTTTAGGACCATTTATGAATCTGTCATTCATAAATTTGTCCAAACCCTTTTAAAATCCATTTATATTTCCTGCCAGTATCACCTTTTAGGATAATGAGGTCCCTCATTTTATTACCCACTGTGTGAATTAGTGTTATCTTTCATTTGTCCTTAACTGACCTCCATCTAGTTTCAGAGGGCACCACCTCCTCATTGGCCCCAGGCTAATGGACCCTTAACTATCCTAAGATCGTCCATCTACAATGACAAAACATTTAGAACAGGAGCATCATTGCACCCTCGAATGATGGCGTTCCTCGACAACCAATGGTGAGTGTTGGGTGGTGCTGGGATTGTCAAAGATGCCGCCTTCCATCTGAAATAGGGTATCTGATGTCTTGTGGGGCTGATGACCAAGCAGCCATGCCCTCAATGGTCCTGCACCAGCACATCTCCTAAACCAATTAGCTTGAGGGGCTTTCCACCCGAATCTCAACAAACCTTTAAATTGTTGGCATCGGATTAAATAAAATTCAGGTAAGGGGATGAAGATTCAGACAACTATTGAGAGTAAATTGGATGATGGTTGTAAAGGCATTAAGTTGTAGGAAAACATAACAAGACTGGATTCAGGCACAGGAAAGGTGATAGCTCATCCCTGGAAATTGGGCACAGAACTGGAGGGGGACTCGAAGGAACCTCGTTACTGGAAGTGGAGTACCAACTCAAGCAAAGCTGATTTCCAAGCAAGTAACTTTTCTTAGACTCATGAGAAAATCAATATGTATTTTGGCCTGAAGAAAATATTCTCAGACTTCAGGGAAAGAGAGCAGTGGTCCTTTCATTCTATACATACTGAGTTTATTGAAGAGATGCAACTCACTGCAGCATAAACATGAAACAGTGTAAGTTGTTTTCCAGAGCTACCCCCAACTCTTCCATGTTAAATGTCCCCTTCCTCCTGATAAATGGTTCTCTTAACATCTTGGTCTTTCATAAGTCTCCAGTCTCTTTTGGGGGTTAGAACGGTCTCATTTAAGACTCACTCCTATTTATTTTAAAACTCGATGATCTCAAACATAATTCAGAGTTCTTCTTTTCTCAGCCCAGGGTAGAGCCATCTGTGGCCTCTAACAGCTTGAAGTGAGGATGAGGATGCTGAGGTAGAAACCCCTTCCCATCACATAGCTTCTCTTTTGCAGTACCACGGCCCATGGCCGAACTGGCCGACCACTGCCAGCTTCAGTGACGCCGCTCACAGAGACTGCAAGGCTTAGTGCACGCCATGGACACCTGCTCGTGGCCCACTTGCCAGTCCCTTGTGTTGGAGCAGGGAAAGAAAGAGAAGCTAGTGGGTCAGTCTCCTGAATTACCTGGGAGGCTGCAGTGGCCACCCTGCTTTTCTGACTGACTGGTTCTGTCTCCTGCGTGAGGAGTGACCATGTGCGCTGCTCACTCTCTAACAGGACAACTCATGTGGCCCCGTGGGGACTCAAGTCCGAGATACATGCTGCATAGTTCCTGCCACAGATTTAGCTCTGGCTCCACTGTTTTCAGCTTCCCAACTTCCTTCAAAAAAAGAGTCGGGTCAGTATGACAATATCCCTGTAACTCGCATGCATACAGCACCCCCTTCACCATCCCTACTGAAAAAAAGTTTTTGAGTATAGATATTCATGTTCTCAAGAGATTTAAAACACATAGCTTTCAATTTTCCTTGGAAACCATCAAAGATCCATCTTCTTACTTTTATTCAGCATTAGACATTGTGCAGTTTATCAATGTAAGATGGGAAAAAAAGCGAAGATTAAGTTGTAGGCATTTATGAAGGTGGGTGGAAATGCATATTTTGCAAGCATCTGATCAAGATGCTTGGTTTCCCTCACTTGCTGTCTGTAATGACATACATAGAGCTATGCTCAAGGTTATAAATCTTTTTCACACAGACTTACCAGAAGTGACTAAAAACTAACTTAACCTGTATTAGATAGAGTTACGGATCTGCAGACACGTTTAAGCTCTCTTTAAGCAACAAATTGAAGCCATCACTCTGGCGAGAAGTTGAATCTGTTCATTGTCCTTAGTGATTAAAATTTAGAAAAATCTGCCTAAAATAAATCATTCATGTAAATGAACTCTCAAGAGGCACTCTCTTGGAGTCGGAGAGATAGTTACACATAGAATCGTCCGCCACAGCCACTGGTGACATCAAGCAGCATTTGGGATGAACAAGCGCTGAGTCACTTTAAAACTAACAAAGTAATACAGGCAGTTATCACCCCACTACATTATTTATCACCAGGGCCTCCTGACGCCCGTGCTTACCGAGGAACCCTCCTGTGATATTGAAGGCCAAGGCATCTCCTCTCCCTAACAACAGTGTTGTATCTTTGGCAACTGGAGCAGGAACTCAGAAAATCAATACCACTTCATGAGCCAGGTCTTGGTCTTCTCCTTTTACGAGGATTCTGTCAATGCAAGAGGCCATTACTGTACTTTAAAGGCATGATATAAAATTGCTTAGACAAGATATAAGACACACCGTTTGCAAGAACCTGGGGAGAGTATTTTAGTCAAAGTTAAACAGTTTCATCACATAATTACTTCAGTTGGCAAGGCTCCAGCTGAATGCGCTCTGGGAGGGGCTGTGCCTTCTCTTGTGGGTGGGGGACTGTGAGGGAGGCCTGTGAGCGGATTCAGGTTGTTCTAAACAAGGTCAGACTGTCACAATGGAGGCAGAGCCCAGCATCGCTGCCATTGGCAATGACACCGCAACAACGGGGTTGACAAGTTGCTCTCCCTTTTATTATTTTCCCCTCCAACTAAGTGGTCTGAAAGTAGCTTAGTTTTATGGCTATAAAATATTTCATCCTGACTTGCAGTCTGGTAATTCATTTTCTAAGGACTGTTTAGAATTTATTCAGGGGGAAAAGGAAACTCTGTTGGTTCCTCTAACCGATTCCCATTATATGACAAAATTTAACTTTTGTGTTTTATGAGGTTTTATGCGTTCCACTAAAACCATTAGCTGGTTGTCTCCTCATGATAAAATTTAATCACTTATATAATACCTTAAAAGCCAATGACAGTTTTGCATGTATTTATATTTTCTTTTATTTAAAATATGTGAATGTCATAAGGATAGCTCTGATTGGGGGTGGCAGGGGGAGTGGCTGGCAATAAAATCAGAAAATCTGCAAGTATTGAGCCTTTATATGTATCACACAATGAGAACGAAGCACTGTAGCCTACAGACTGCATGAAATTTGAGAAAAAGTGGATGCTAATCCATGACCACCATTCATATTTCAATGATTATCTGACTGCACCCAAGCTCAGCATTTAGCCTTATTCCCATATCAAGCTACTTTACTGCTATGAGATTTTGGCAATTTAACACAAATTTTAATAATAACAATGAGAAGTAGGCTCAAAGGACATACACATACACCTTGTAAAAATGTCTCTTAGAAACTAATCACATTAGCCTGCCCTCTGTAATCAGAAATGCTCTCACAATTCCACTTCTAAGACACACTTCCCAAATTTGGGTGGTTCATAAGAAATAGAAGAAAAGTGATTTTCTCCCCCCCCCCCCCCCCATCCCACTTCCACCTACAGAGTTCCAATTATGGCATCGCTTAATCACCACACATATTTATTTTAGAGTTATTCAAATGCATTATGAATTTATATGTCTATTATTAGATTTATTGGTGCTGATGATTTAGTTTTAAATAGCACTTTTCTTCCTGAGGCTACAACAATTTTTTGTGAATACTCAATTCATTCTCTCTGCATGCCTCAAATGGGAGGTAGGATAGGGGCAAAGGTCATTCAACCCACTTGGCTCAGGTCAATCTTACCTCACAGATCAGAAAGAATTAACTAAGGCCCCATATATCCTAATACTAATCGATTAAGGATTTGATTAGATTTTTGTAGGCACCACATATATGTTGTTCATTGTGACATCTCCAACTGCTAGAACAGTACAGTTGTCCCTCCTTTAACACGGTTAATCCATTCCAGACTCTAGCGGTTGCACCTGGCGTTGAAGGATTCCTGGGGTGCTCAAATACATAGGCCTACAGTCCATATGTACAGTAATTTTAATTTTAATTGTAATACAGGGGTGTATAATTGCCTCAGACAACCGAGCGCATGCTGTATCATTTTCACTGTCTCGATCAACTTTTTAATGAATATATTTGAAAAAACCACGATAGAGTGAAGCCGCGAAGTCGAAGCGCGAAGTGGTGAGAAACGACTGTATCAGACACAAGAAATATTTGTTAGATAAATGAACCAAAATAAAAAATAAAAAAATCTGCCTGGCCAATGTGGCTCAGTGGATTGAGCACGGTCCCAGGAACTGAGGTCCTGGTTGGATTCCTGGAGAAGGCATATGCCTGGGTTGCAGGCTCAATCCCCAGTAGGGGATGTGCAGGAGGCAGCTGAGTGATGTTTCTCTCTCACGTGGATGTTTCTATCTCTCCCTCCCTCTCTCTCCAGAAAAATCAATAAAAACACATTTTTTTAAAAAGAAAAAAATTAGACCAGCTCAAAGTATTTTAATCAGAAATTACACTTAATAACTTATTTTCATAACCCATTGGCCAGAACTAGTATGTGGATCAAACAGTGACAAGGGAAATTAGGAAAACGTGTTGTGTGCCCAAGAAGGAGAAAACAACAGAGTGTGGTGAGGATTACTAATCTCCACCCCAAAATGTAACCCTCTGGCTTTGTTTCACACCAAGGTGGACTTACAGTGAACAGGCAAGGTGCAAGAGCATTAAGGTAGGTATCCAGTTCCTGAAGTGTGAAAGGCAGAACTCATCTTAAGAATGCCAACATCAGAAAAATGTCAGATTTCGAGCATCAAATCTCAGCTGGAGAGATTCAGAAATAAGAGGAAAAGATTGAGAGCCCCAGTCCTGGTGTTACTAGGACTCGTCCACTGCTCAGAAGATTTCTAAGGTCTGGATGCACGAATCCCACACAAAATACCCCTATTTCTTGTGATGAAGTAGTTCAAAATTCCTCAATGTTTTCCCCTTGTACAAAGAACAAAAGCCAAACTCATTAGTATTCAAAGTCTTCCAAAATCCAATTCTGTTCAGTTTTCCTGCCTCTTGTTCCTCCCACTCTATTTCCAAAATCCCCAGCCACACTGAACAATCCATCATTCCCTAAGTAGACATAGTACTCTATCTGCCTTTTGACTGCACACTCTACCCTCTACATTAAATGCTCTCTCTTATTTCTCTTATGCATCTGATGAGCTCATGCTTCAAGTCCAAGTTCAAATATCATCTCCTGTGGGAAGGCAGCCTTCCTCATAGGTCCTAGCTAAAGGAGCAGGTTATATCATGTTGTTCTATTTTGCTTCATCTTTATTTCAACTATAGCATATATTTTCTTGTTTACAGACACAATACCTTTCCTGTTCGACTGTCAACCTCATCTGTGAGGGAGACTAGAGCTTTATCCCCAGCACTTAGTTCAGCCTATGGCAGATGGTCAAAATGTAATAAATTATTGTTGCATGAATAAGTGAATGAATGACTAGGGAGGAAGCATAGTGACTAAGGGAGTATTAGGATTTTCAAATGAGGCTAAGACACAGGTGATAACAAAGTTAGAAAGGATGACCCTTTTTTGCTTGGGCACATACTGCTCATTCAGGGACATGTGTCCACATGTCTATGCAGGACCAAGTGCTGCAATTTTCAAAGTGCTATTTAGTGCAGGAGTTTCCATAATTGGGATGAAGTGAGAAAATTCCATGCTCACTGGCCCTAAAAGTCACCCTTCCACCTGGGTAATGCAATGGTCCAAGCTCTAAAAGATGTATGAATTGCTTTTCTCCAGAGGGACCAAGCAGAGAGAGGATGTACTTTCTAACATTGCACAGTTATTGACCTTCCATTGTAGCAAATCTGCAAATGTCAAAGCAATGAGTGTTTCTAAGGAGAAAGCTACTGTTTAAAAACAGTTGTTTAAAATATAGGGCCTTGAGAGCTGCCCTTTCTCCAGACACAGTTACAAACAATTCTGAGAAGCACAGGAAAAAAACTCATCCCCCCCTCTTTCCTCTCCAAGACTAAAGAAAAGATGTTGGATGAATCTTTGGCTTTGTTTATCCAACTTAAGACTGAAGAGTGAACTACTAAGGTCAAGATCAATCCCGGGACAAGAGAAGGTGAAATGGCACCATGACTGTGTCTGTGTGTGTGTGTGTGTGTGTGTGTGTGTGTGCAATACTGCCACAGATTTATGCAGTGCCTCTGATTCTACAAAGCTTCTCCTCATCATTTTCATTGTACACTCAACTAATCTTGGGAGGTTCCAAGAACAGGTTGGATTAGACCCATTTGGTAGGGAACGCCACCACCAGCACAGCTGTGACATTCTTAAATATTGATAAAATTGAAGGAGCTCTCTGAAAGGGTAGAGGAGAAGAAGAAATGAGTAGATTATTGATTCTATTTTGAGAGAATCATATCGGTGTAACTATTACCATGTTACTTATTACTTTGGGTGCATAGAGGATGGAAGGAAGCCTTTACCCATCTGAGAATGTATCTTGGAATTATTCATTCAACAAACAACTTTGAATACCACTCACATTTTAGCATTGTGCTAAGGATAAGACATATAGAAATAAGTAATGGCCCAGCTATAAGTGAACTTACAGAAATATATGAGTGACTATAAAATGATGGTAAAGTTTACTGATGCTGAGGTACCAAAGAATCATGGGAATATAACGAAAGGTCAACTGTACATTGCTGAGGGAAGCAGGGAAGGCCTCCTGGAGGAGGTAGTACTTGAATGAAGGATGTAGAGATATTAACCATGTGAAAGAAGGGCATACTTTCTAAACAAAAGAGACCCATTAACAAAGGCACAACACAAGAAATAAAATATCTGTGCAACAGAAATCATTTGGGTGGGTAGACAGTAAAGGCATCAAATGTAGAGAAATGTTGGACCTCAAGAAATCCTGTGGTCCAGTTGTCCACCTCAGGAAATGAAAGTTTCCTCAGGGACCCAAGGGAGGAATGAGGACTGGTATGGTTGAAAACAAATATTTAGACATCTGTGAAGCTGACCTTTCTCCTTCAACCCCGTAGCAGTGTCAAAGACACATTTTATGCAATGGGGCAAGCGAAGGCCTGGGACCCAGCATTGAAGGCCACAGAGAGAAACTGCTGCTACAAATCATGAAACGTTTCCTTTTCTTGTGTGAATGGACTTCATTGGAGGGAAATGTCCACGTGAGGGGCCTGCCTCACACTGAAACAGGGAAGTGCCCAGAGCTACCTGTCCTTAAGACAAAATGAATTCTACTTTTGCTTGTGATATGGCAAATGTATTTCATAGAGGAGAAGGTACTTTTCCTAATCCCACAATGAGAAAGAATCGTAAAGATGCAAATGCCCTCAGAGGAGGAAATGAGTGACTACTGGGTAAGTGGCTAAGAGCAGAGGCATTGCTAAGAGTCACCCTGCAAAAGAACCAGGCGCAGGTGCAGGACGGTAGTCACAGGAAGGGATGGGGGCTGTCCTGTCGCCCAGAGCTGACCACATCTACACTTGCACATCTGTCACATTTGATAACAGAATGAAGAGGAACACCTCGGGATGGAATCAGCCAACTTTTCCTGTAGAGGACCAGGGAATAAACATTTTAGGCTTTACAGACCATCATGCCTCTGCTGGAATTACTCAATGCTGCTATTATAGTGAAAAAGCAGACATAGACACTATGTAAATAATGAGCACAGCTGTGTTCCAGTAAAACTTTATTTACAAAAATAGGTGAGCAGTCAAGTGGCCCTAGGCCAGCCTGCTGAACTCTGCCTTAGAGCAGGGGTTCTCAAAGTGTGGTCCCTGGACCAGCAGCAAGAGCATCACCAGGGAACTGATTAGAAATAAATATTCTCAGCCCCACCCCAAACGTTCTAAATCAGAAATGAAGAGTCTGGGGTCCCCCAGTCTGTGTTTTATTGAGAGTCAAAGAATCAACCCCACTCCAAGTGGTGACTCTCGAAGTTAATAGTTTGTTAAAGACAAGGTTTCCAACCACATCATGTGTATTTATGATCAAAAGAAAATCTTTACCGTTAAAGAGTGTTTTTGTCACTATACAGAAAGTGGGTGTGAGAACATGTTTTGCAAAACCCTAACGATCCTCTCTGCAAGTTTCCTCATTCATCTGATAGGCAATTTTTATGACTCATCAGCTAAAACCAATATGGCAGCAATACATCCTGCCTGGGTTTGAATTGGCCATAGAAAGGATTCCAGAAACCCTCAGAGCAGCTCTGGTTAAGGAGAAATTTGTAGATGACAGGCTTGGTTTCCTTAATGGAAAACCAACATGGTTTGCTTCAGCAAATGGTGAGCTGAGTATTAAAAAGGCATTAAGTTGCTGCCTGTGTGATGTCAGGTATGCATTCAAATTCAAGACAGCATTTAAGATATTAAAACATTTAGCAATTTTATTACTAGATCATTTAAAATGGCGACCATGAAAAGTTTAGTTTAAGCTTCCCAATAATGGCTCCCGAGACACAAAAATACATACACAGATAACTGGATTTTTAAAGTTAAGTTCCTTATTAACTTCTTTCCCCTCATCTATTACCATTGCTATTTTCCAGCTGTATAAACAGTCTGGAGAGTATGCCCTGAATGAATTCACCGTTCAGAAAACAACATAATTACAGCCATTCCAGCAAACGGAGTGCCAAAAAAGTTACAAATTAATTGAAGGTTAGTATTGAAAATTAAATCCTAGTCAGCTTGAAGTCATCTTTTAGGCTACTTTCTATAGAATTAAATAGAGAACTCACTCCACATCAGTTTGGTTGACAGGGCTTTAAAGTTCACGTGGACAAATGGCCTTCTCTCCAACTACCACTTACTTTCCTGTGATCTGATATTGCTAATCCCATGTGACACCTGCCAGTAGTACCTTAGACCACACTTATAATTTATGCATGATGCAGGACCACTTCCTCTTCTCCCATAAATACTCAGACCTTAGGAAAATACCAGTTTATCTTGCCCTATTCTATTTTGTTAGAAACCACTAAAAGACATCATCAAAAAACATTTTTCTCTTTTATTTTTATTACTTCATTTTTTTGCGCATTCCATTTGCAAAAAAGTAGTATAAAGAATCTCTCATTGTCTTCATTCAGATTTCTCAAATGTTAACATATTTATAATATTAATTAATGTTAATAGCCACAGTTCAAAATCAGGAAATGATTACCAAAATCAGGAACTTAACATTAAAATTCAAAACCATTATCAAATTTCACCCATTGTCCCTCAATGCCCTTTTACTGGTCCAGGATCCAATCCAGGGTCCTTTGTGCTATTTATTGGTCATGTTTCCTTAATATCCTTTAATCTAATGGTCAAGAAATGTTTAAATTCAACAAGCATTCATGGAGCACCTAAACTGTGCTAAAATTATGGTAAGCCCTGAGGATTTAAAGAGGATTCTGGACTTTGACATATGTATGCTTTATTGTGAAAATCAAAATTACATCAAAGCCTAGACATGGGAGAATGTTTTGAAGTATTGCTTCTTTTAAGGAGAAAAAAAAAAAAGAACATTGTTTAGATTTGAAAAGGATGACAAGATGGATGTCATTAAAGATGACCAAAACCCAAAGGTTCTTGATCTTTGCTTCCGAAAATGATTGTTCACAGCTGAAAGAGCTATATGCAACTCTAAGCTACTAGATTGTCTTCATGGACCATGTTTTTATTCCTCTCACCTAAACAAGGCTTGGCAAACAGAAAGGAATCAGTAAAAGGCAAATACAGTGGGAATTTGGGGTCATCTCTGAAGCCAACTAGAGGATTTGCAACATGCAGGCTATCTCCGGGTCAGTCTAAAAGCCCCTCTCGACAGTGAAGAAACTCATTCAAACTCCAAATTAAAGTTCAGAGGCTAATTACCATCTGAGGGCCTTTTTCTTTTTTTGTACTGCTTTGAAACAGGGTTTGTGGGAATGTACTATAAAATACTTGGCAGAAAACCAGAGATTTTAGTGTAAAGTTTTTTTGCATGCCAACTGGTCTCTTCATTTATTTAATTTCTTTAATATCAAATGTTATCTCCATGATTCATTCAAAGCTGTATTTTGTGAGATTTCTGGAATCTTGGTGTTGAGAGAACATCAGAAGTTGGTAGTCCAGCACCTTAACTGACTCATAAATTCTTTTTTTTTTTTTAATTTTAAAATGTTTTTACTGATTTGAGAGAGAGAGGAAGGGAGAGAGAGAGAGAAACATCCATGTGAGAGAGAAACATCAATTGTTTGACTCCTGCACACATCCCAGCTGGGTATGTGTCCTGACTGGGAATGGAACTTGTGACCTTTCAGTGCACAGGATGATGCTCAACCAACTGAGCCACATTGGCGAGGGTGACTCATAAATTCTTTATAATATCTCTACTAAGAGGTTGGCAATTCTCCACTCTTCTAGCCCAGCTAACTTCCCTCTCTAACCCTCACCTCCTACCCTATATTTTACTAATATTGTCTTAAATATTTTACCTACTATAGTTACATAATATAATTCTTGATATATATCAGTTCATCAATGCATTTTAAAAATGTAGATCTAAAATGAACAAAAATGGTCCAAGTCTGGCCTGACCAGCACAGGGCACAGTGAGCCTGCCATCGTATTGGTACTGGCACTACACAAATGTCCACGAGTCACACAGCTTTTCTAATAGTTGTATCACTGTGTTGATACATGGTGGGTTTTCAGAATCCATTCAGCATTGAGCCTTTATGCAATGTGCTACTATTGTTCAGTTTGTGTGTGTGTGTGTGTGTGTGTGTGTGTGTGTGTGTGTTTTGTACTGTGTACTAAAGCAGAGAGACTTGGAGGTCCTGAATAATGTTATATTTATCTGTTTTGGATTTCATTTCATTATATTTGACCCATGGTTGCTGTCTTTTGAGACCTGTTGATTATGAATCAAATAAATGAGTTGCCCTGCTTTAGTCCTGTCATCCACCAATCAGACATAAGTAAGGCATCTATGTAATCACCAGTTTTACTATGGAACAAAATAAGACTATGGACAGAAACGCAGGCCTAGTTAACTCCCTAAAGATCAATTTTGCTTCATTAAGTAGTACTCCTTGGCATGTGATTAAATGGCTATAAATGTAGTCATCTATTATTCTACCCAGATTTTACCACTTTTGTTTACAAAGATAACCACAGATTTTCCCGAATGTGCTAAAATCCAGGTTCACTAGATCCTTCCCTAGTTTATCACAAAATGAAAATTGTTTATCTTGACAACACTTGGCAGCAAGGCATGAAATGAAATGCAGGGCAAGTCAAAAACATTTCACATGCTCTACTCAGAGATGGATGAGAGCGGCTTGAGTCAGGTAGTTGACTTCCACCATCACCAAAGACGACTGTTTCTTATCCAGTTGTGTTACCTATACCTGAAATTCAGCATCCATGTTCTCCTGCTGATCAAATGATGATATTTTTATTTCTCTGTCTCTCCTTTTTTTTTTTTTTTTTACTTTAACAGAACACTTTACACTACCAGTTTCATTGATAACCTAAAACATTCTCTTGGCCTCCCTTTCTAATGCAATGTGTCTCTTCATACATTGGAATAGCTTTCCCAGTAATCTGTGCAATGAGTCTGTGTACCTCCTTGGATTAAAATCTCAAATTTGCTTTAAGATGTGTTTTACACTCAACATAATCAATAATACACTGCCATCTATATAATGCCACATGCATTATTTCTCATTGCTAGCCCTATTATTTTCTCCTTCACCATACTGAATACCTTTCTTATGTTTCTTTTTTCTTTCTATCTTGCAACTTTTGTCTACTTTAATATGATGGGTTTTTAAAAAAATATTTCCTGGAAAAACCAAAGTTAAAATACAGAATGGTTGTGGTGCAAATGCACAGACTCTTTGGAAAGAAAGTATAACCATTTTTATAAGCCACCCAAATGACAAGAATAAGAAATGCTTTTGCTAATTAACATCATGAAGCTGAATTGAACCAAGGATCTTAGGTTAATTCTAATGAGCTATGAGCTAATATTGGTAAGATGCTTTCAGATTTTTAATTTAAAAGCACTTTGCCAATGAAAGTATGAGGATTACAAATTTCCTGAGCCATCTGGTCCCCTACATAAAGTAATGGTTTCAAAAGTTTAGATGGATGAATGGATAGATAGATAAGTAGATAGATAGGGAATTTATTGCTTTTCTTGTACTGTTGTTAAACTATCTTTCACCCTGGTCGGTGTAGCTCAGTTGGTTGAGCATCGTCCATACACTAAGAGGTCACTGGCTTGTTCCCAGTCAGGGCACATGCCTGGGCTGTTTACTTGATCTCCAGTAGGGGGTATGCAGGAGGCAGTGACTGATGTTTCTATCTCACATTGATGTTCCTCTCTCTCTCTCTCTCTCTCTCTCTCTCTCTCTCTCTCTCTCTCTCCCTCCCTCTCCCTTCCTCTCTCTCTATAAATGAATAAATAAATAAATACATAATTTTAAAAAAAGAAATATATCTCTCTTCATAGATGCCCATTTAAATAGATGGTATTCCACTCATAGTTCAGATTGTGGCAAGAGAAAAGTACAAACAAATACTACGTGAAAATATATCATCTACACTGTTAAAAATATTCACAGTGATAAGTTCTGGGGCTCCAATGTACAGCATAGTGATCATAGTTAATAATACTGTATTACATACTTGAAAGTTGCTGAGAGAGTAGATCTTAAATGTTCTCACCACAAAGAGGAAATGGTAATTACATGACATGACAGAAGTATTAGCAATGGTGGTATCATTCTGTAATCTATAAATGTATGAAATCAACACATGGTACGTCTGAAATGTACATAATGTTATATGTCACTTATATCTCAATAAAGCTAGAAAAATATATATTCACAATGAAAGCTGAACTGGTCCCTTCAACACTGATAGGCTGCCTCCTAAAAGACTCCCAGATAAGGATTAGTCATAATGATGCCTTCTGCTTTTTTACTTATTACAGTGAACTCCTTTACATTTATTAACGCATTTAATTTTCAGAGTTGTCAGATGAGAAAAGTACTAATATCATTTTACATATGTGAAAACAGAGGCTTACAGAGGTTCACGTTTCCTTGATACTTCAAATATCATGACCATGCCACAGGACTGGTACCCAGAAACCCCACTCTGAATGTTCTGCTCTCCACCCCTCTACTACCCCATAGAAGTTACTTGGAAATGAGGAAAACTTGGACAATGCCTCAAACATAGGGGGTTTGCAAAATATATTCATTGTTATTGTTGCATCACTGTATTTAACCCTCTCAACCTTCCTATGTGGGTACTGATATTATCACCCTTCCTTTGTAGACAATCAGTAAAACATAGGTACCTATGTTCTGAGATTGAGAAACTACTTATTGTCAGGGTATTGTCATCATTGTATCCTAAGTTTGCTTGCTTACTGTATTTAAGTGAAAAAAAAATTACTAGTCTTAGTTCTCTCAGAGAGAAATGATTAAACATTAATAACATAAAATCCAATCCTTCTACTCTCTATATTCCTCTTTGTACAAGAGAGAATATTGGAGTCTGTGGTTCTTCAGCTACCTCAAAACAATCATTTAAAAAATAACAATAAGAAGAAATTAGCCTAATCATTTCTAGTAGCCAAAAAAGTCCATGAAAATCAATTAAAGGAAATTCATCCCTATGGGTATTTGAGGTGGAGGGAGAAGACAAATGATTCTCTCTCCATCTTTAAGCATATTCTCTGATCTGACATGACTAATTCACAGTTTTCTCTAAAAGAGTATTTTCTGACCTCCTTCGTCATCTTTCCAGACCCTACTAGCTAAGAAATTCTCTGAAAGAGCTGAAAGATACCATTCTCCCTAACCAGCACCCCTTCCCTTGTTTAGGAAAACAAAAAAAAATGCCATAGAATTAATAGTAATTCAGCTCCCCAAACGACTTGGCTCCCTGCTGACTGACCTCATTGGAGAGGGAAAGCATTATCTCTCACCTCAGATGCCTTCTTTAATAAGCATTGGTTCTGCCCTTGGCCTTTGGTAGTTTGAGGGTAGAGTCTCCGAGACTGGAGCATGGGGCCTGGTGTGGTAAAAACATATTCCACAAAAGGCTGGCCTTTTCTGCATTATCACTCATCCTTCCCCAGCATGGTCCTCGTTTTTTTTTTTTTTTTTTTCCTAAGACATGAAGGATGTGTAAAGGACACATAAAACTTTAGTCAATAGGTCCATTATTATGATTGGCTAAAAACCATAAAATGCATCCATCAAGCTATTGTGTTGCATCTTGTGTTAAATTATGGTGATAAATAGTCCTTTATCCGTGATGTCACCTACTAATCTATTCCAAAAACTATTCACCGCTGCCATTACACATCACTCCTGCTCCGGCCAGCTTGCTGAAAAAAATCCTCTACGTGATAAAGCCACACACAGCATTGCGCCTGACTCTTCAGATGCAGTGTTGTTGTTATTTCCATGTTATACTGTGAAACAATTGTTTCTTCAGTTCCCAAAGTTATCTCAAGTGTGCAGTAATGTCCTCAGCTCTCAGCTCTGGGCATTGTAACTCGTGTACTTCTAATTGTTTATAATTTACATCAGAACTGGATGGAGTCCATTCACACTCACGCTTCTTTATAACTACTGGATGACATATTTTTGCCACCTTGCTCTGGGTCGCATTTAATCCTATTGACAAGCCTTTAACATAAAAATTTGGTGTGGAATGCCTTAATATTCTCAGGAGCTATGTAAAAGAATGTGTGGCAGTTGGTATCAATGTGTCTGGGATTTGGATCTAATTTAATACAAAAATGTTCTCATAAAATTAGACTTTTTTTTTCTTGGTTCTCAGAAAATGCTATTTATTAAAATGAAATCAAAACCAGAAAGGGTGAATATATTTTAAATTCCAGTCTCAAATGTAATGATCTATTTAAAAACACGCACACTAAACAGGGTTGTGTCACTTCCTCTACCTCACCTTGATGACATATTGGGGGGGGGTCCTCCTCTTAAAAGAAAAAAAAAAAAAGCCTTCCTAATTTTCTTCATCTACTCAAAAAAGAAGAGATTGACTATGGAGTGAAACAGACCACTCATTGGAATTTCATTCCAAAAAAATGAAGCTTAATATATTTAATTTACTTTTAGCTATAATTCGAAGAATCTGGGGAATTGTTTCTTGCTGAGCAACACAATGGAGGTGACATATCTCCCCCTTATTTTTTTAAATCACAAATGGGGTGATTGGCTCACAATGAAGAAATAAACAAATATAAACTGCTCAAGCTTAAATGAGTTACATCTCATTTCCATCTGCTATACTTATTTATGTACTTTATTTTTTTAATTGCCTTTTTGATGGGTGCACGGAAAAGGATTTGCTAATATGTTTACTGGAGAGAGAAATAAAACCAGATTCTCTTCCAGTATTCTTAAACACTCAGAGGAACTGGTAGCAAAATATTATTTAACTAAACGTTGCTATTTAATGTATTCTATCCAATCAGTCAGGGAAAATTTTAAAAAGTCAAATCACTTCAAAAACAGTAGTGTTCCCCCTTTAGTAACCTTTCCCCAATTATCATCACTAGAGACTCCAAAGGAGTCACATATTGCAGAAAAGGAAGTTCTGAGAACTGAACGCTCTTCAGCCAGTCTTGACAGAAGTTTGGCTTCCACTCAACACTCAAAGTAAATGCATTCCGTCTTCTCCCCTCTGATGTTCACACTCACGTGTGGCGTCTGTAGAGAGAGGAGTGGCTCTTGCCTTCCAACAGCAGTAGAAGGGGCCTCATTCAAAGACCATTATTCCAGTGTTCTTTCTTTCTTTCTTTCCAAATTTTCTCCCTTCCAGCTCTTTCTCAAATTGCTAAAACCACATTTATCGTTGATTGGAATAACATTTTAAGTATATTTAAACATTAAAGTTAGACTATCCTTGCCGCTGAGACACACACACACACACACACACACACACACACACACATGCACACCATTCTTTCTCACTCTCTCCTCACACCCATATTCTGACAAATCCCTGAATCCTCACCATTGTATAGTAACTGCTGTTCTTGCCACCTTTTTGCTTCCTGGTGGGTCTGTAATTGTCATCTCATCCCTGGAGCAACATCAGGATCACTCAATAAATTGATTGTCAGGGGATATTTGAAGAACAGAACAGCTTGAGCTCTAGAAGCCAAGTGCCTTATGGCCTCCAGCCCAGAAAAAAGGAAGCAATGAGGATGAACAAACCTCATCCCATTCGACTCCTCTAACACATTAATGAGAATTAAGCAAGTGAATTTCATTCCCTATTTCTACTCAGAGAGAACAAACAACAACATAAAGAAGATTAAAGAATTGAATAAAACCATCCCTGGCATTTCTTTTCATTTAGAATGAACTGGTAAAAAGATATCCAACTCTTGGATTTGAAAAAGTTGTTCAGCCGTTCTTCATGCACATACAATTTCTTTTCTTTTTTCTTTTTTTCTTTTTTTTGCCATTATAGCATGACTGGCCCATCCAGAAATGATGCTATGACAGAGATTCTTTATTATTTCCCCTTATTTGAAATAATATGTAAGTGTCCTATTCTCAAGCTTCATACTCTAAGACCCCAATATGCACTCTTTTTCAGACTTCTGCTATGAAGGTGACTTCTATTGGTATGTTATATCATTTTCAAGGAAAAAGCTTAAGTGGAGACAAAAGTCTACATTTCAAGATAGCCTCTGAGCAGCCACCTCTGATTATGCTTATGGGGAAAGATCAAGGTCACGAGGAACTTCTCAACACATACAAACTTGATTTCTGTTAGAAGATCACTGCATCGATCAAGACAAGGGGGCAGGGCAGGGATGGGCGAGTAAGAAGTACTGGTTCCGTCAGTGCCTACTCTGTGATTTAGCCATTAAAACTCATCAAAACATGCAAAATTTGCCTTGCTAACCCCATTTTACAGGCATGAAAATAGACGTGCATAGAAGTTAAGAACATAAAGTCACACAATTTGATTCCAAAGTCCATTTATATCTTTCCATTTTTTATCTTATCATGCTCCTCTTCAGATATGACGAATTCTTATTTAAGGTGGGGATGGTGAGGTGGGCATGAGCATAACATTCTAGCAGAAATGAAAGGAAAAATCTGAACGTGTTACCCTATATATGATCTATTAGAGAAAATATACAATTGCACTTTTACTTCAATAATAAATCAACAAGCATTTATTAAAGCTGCCTCAGTACCAGGCACTGGACCCATGCTGGAGTCATAAAAATCTATGAGATATCATCTTGATCTTGGATCCTCGATCTTGATCCTATAACCTAATGAAGAAGGTACTGAAAAGGTTCATTCCTAGGTTATAGATGCAGTGACTGGAGTATGCAGTGCAGGTTTCCTTTTACAAAGGTGACACCAAAGCAGAGTCTTAAAGGATAATTAGGTCAGGGAGAGACAGGGGAGGCAGAGGCACGTCAGAAGAGGAACAGAAGCCACGACATCACTGAGCAGGATTTCTCACTAAAGTAAAACTCCAAGGCCACACAGACACACACTGGCCATTCTCTCCACTACTAGAATGCAGCAGAAGTAAAAATAAACATGTGAATAGACAAAATCTAAATGGCATAGCTGTCCTCAAATACAAATTAGATATTTCTGTGGTCTAAAAGCAAACAGGTAATAGAAATCTTTCAGGCCTGGTCCTGAAGCTGGGGGTCTTCTGCTCTCAGGCTGTGGGTGGCAGCAGAGGAGGCCAGGAGTCCCTGCCTCTGTGAGTAAACAGAGATGAAGATTGCCTCACACAAGACATGATCAGAAGCAAGCTTGAAACCAGGGGCCTACCAATGAAAAGGGCTACAACCAGCTGCTGGATTGCAAGAAAATCCAGTAGATAGAGTCCCTTTTCCTCTTCAAGTTCAGAACCAACAGAGAGAGAGAGAGAGAGAGAGAGAGAGAGAGAGAGAGAGAGAGAGAGAGAGAGAGAGAGAGAGAGGAGAGGGAGAGAGAGTAAGCTAGATTGGAGAGTGTAGCTTAAATGCATAGACGGTTAGACTTGCTAACAGGCCCCTGAATTAGACATACTTCCCCCAATAACAGGTAGTAATGCAAAGTTGCTAGCTTGCCTGCAAAGGCAGAGTAAAAATTACTTCGTGGCCAAGAGGCAGGTCAGAATTCTCTCATCCCTTCTTGTAGGAGATTCAAAAAAAGCCCAGAAGGGCCTAAACTGCATATACTCTTCCATCTTAGAAACTCTCCAAGCAAATAAGTCACTCCTTCTCCCTGGGGAGGAGTGAGTGATAGGGTGGGGAAGCAGCCAGAAGTCAAGTCTTTTTTCCAAAGTATCCTCTATGTAGGGCTATTATTTACATAAAATTTGGTACCTAAGAGGCTCATGCCTGGGTTGAGGGCTCAATCCCCAGTAGGGGGCATGCAGGAGGCAGCTGATTGATGTTTCTCTCGTCAGTGTTTCTCTCTCCTTTTCCCTTCTTCTCTCTCTAAAATCAATAAAAACATATTAAAGAGGAAAGGATGAATACAGAGGGACAGAAAGAAATTAAATCCCCCTCAACACCTGTCTGAAGACTCCAATTCCAAAATATATGAGAAAAAAGGCTAGAAGAGCAAATCAATAAATTTAATAATTGGAAGAACACACCATGAACAAAATAAAAATAATTTTTAAGTCGCTTTAAAATAACTATATTTAAAATCCTCAAAGTGATAAAGATATAAATAATACTCAGAAAAGTAACAAGGAAATAGGAAATTTAAAGATAGATTCAATAGAAATGAGAACAGGTATTTTTTTGGAAAAGAGACTTGATTAGAATTTTAGAAATGTCAAACAGTATTTGAAGTACATTTTAAAAAAATATCAATAAATTGGATAAGCTCTAGATTGGTAAATTGGAAAATATAACTGAGGAATCACCCAGTAACCAGCAGATAAAGATATAAATGGAAAAAGCAGCTCTGAGACATAGAAGATGAGGGTCTCCAATGCACACTCATGGATACCCAAGAAGAAGATAATTGAGGGAGTGGTAGCAAGTAATGTTGAAAAAGATGATAATTGATACTTTCCCCAAATGGAATAAAGACCATGTCTTCTCAAATTGCAAGTGCATATCAAGTGCCAAGTAAGAAACAGAAAACTAAGTCCACATCAGGGGACATCACAAAGTCACCAAGGAAAGAGCCAGCCTGCCGATATGGGAAACTCAGAATTATGGTGCTCATGAAGCACAGAGAGAGGCACAGATTGGCGAGATATGAAGAGTCACATGAAGGAGCATGTGCTTTATCCAGTACAGGAGAGGAATCTAAGAAAATCACATTGAGGGAGGGAAGTCTGGAAGAAATTATACCAATTAAGCTGAAAAAATGAATGCTAAGGCTTGAACCAGCACAATAGAAGGGAGAATAAAGAGGATCGCACAGTTTGGATTGTGTAACAGGATTTCCTGAGTTATTGGATATAGGGAGAGAGTGAGGGAAATGAAGAAGTCAAAATTACTCTTAGGCTTATGCCCAGGGTGATACCACTGGAGAGAATAAATACAGAAGATGGAACAGGTGTATGGAGATGATTAACTTAGTATTTACATGTCTAGTGTGGGAAATCTAAGGAGAAATCATTGACACAAATTATCCAGATATACATTTTTTGAAAACTAGGAGAGCTGTAGGAGAGAATAAAGACTTGGCCGGCATCAACTTAAAGATTTCTCCATTAGCTTTTACAAAGGTCAGCAATATCTTTAATTTACTAAGAGGATTTTCTTATTAGTAGCAGCTCACAAGGTAGATGAGGAGTTATTTCCAGGAGAGACGGGGGCAGGGCACTGACTTAGTAGGCTGTATAAGTGATAGGAAACTCAGACAATAAGAGAAAAGGGGACCTGGGGACAGTGGGTATCAGCAGCAGAACAGCCAGGTACCCAGCAGGACAGGCAAAAGGCTGAGAAACCAACCCAGGTCCCATGCTGCAATAAGGCATCAAAGCTGAAACAAAAATGGCAGAACAGAGGGTGTGAAAGAAAAAGTTATAATTATTAGAAAAACAGGAAAAAACAAACAAACAATTGCCGGCATATGGGGCAGGCAACTGGAAACCTATGGTCAAGATGAACTTTGCTTTGGCAGGAGAACAGCAATAGTTGTTGATAAAAAATTATTAAAGATAGGCTCCTGGGTTCATTTTGACCAAGACTTAAACCTCTTACTGAGTGAGCACCAGATACTCTCCGCAGTCTTGCAAATAAGAACTACACTTGCCCACAGAATGGAAGTGAATTGCTATTGATTTTGCTCCACTATGGCAATATGTGAATGAATAATGAAATGAAAGTTAGGATATTTGAAAGCTAACCAGAATAAATCTTTACTTTCCCAGGATGAATGGCTAAGTGGCTCTTTTCAAGACCTGGATAATGGTTTCTAAATGAAGGAATGAATATCAAGAGCTTAGAGTGTTAACTCCAGCTAAGACTTTGAGGAGACCTTTGGAAATATTTAAAAAGATAGATTAGTGAAACGGTGAGGCAGAGATTAAGTGAACATGCTTTCAGGTCTGTCATGTGGCATTGCATCTGCCAGGTTATTTATTCTTCAGTGTCTACCCTACAATGAATCAAATTCACCTTTAGGAGAATCCTCATTGAATAACACTGAAAAAAGTCAGAGATGCTGGTCACCAATATAATTTAATTCTCTGGACAACAACAACAAAAAAGATATCTTAAATATATCTTTATAATTATAATCGCATAATTACTATTTGTGGTGATTCTTTATTAATAATCTTTAAGTAAATGAGATTGTAAATAAATAAAAGTTCTTTTCCCTTCTGTGTTTATTTCAGAATTTAAAACTAAGATAGAGCTATAGAGCTCTCTTATAACATATATTTTCCCTAAAATAGTCCCTGGAGTGGAGAGGAGAAATGGACAGTCTCCCCTAAGCATTGAACCCTTAGATTAGAGAATGAGAACTGCTTCAGATAAGCACAGATATCAGGGTTGCCATGTGTGTTTGAGCAGACTGTGCACAGCACACCTCCAGGAGGCGCCATTCACATGGAGGTCTTCCTCCTGAAGTACTGCATGCACATCCTGCACAGATGCATCCAGGGTCCCTAGGGTTTCCCCTCTTCTGCTACACCATCTCTAAGATGGTGAATGTTGTATATGAGGGGAGTTGGGTACAAACACTAAATCTGGGAGCAAACACAGAGGAGTGAAAAAAATCCATTTTAACAGCATGAGAGCTTTAGTTGGAAAGTCAGATGGACCTGGGTTTAAGTTTTGGCTCTGCTACTTACTAACTCTGTAAATTTAGGCATACTATTTAGCTCTTGGAGGCCAGCTCATCTGTAGAATAGAAATAATAATGATCCCTTTTTAATATTGGTGGGAGGGTAACATGTGATTATGTAACAGTTTCAGAGTTCTTTCCTCAGAGTAAGCATGGATAAAATATTAGTTCATCATCATCATCATTTATAGAAGAACGTCTATGTGAGCAACTTTTGGAGGTTCCTGTCTCCACTGCATTTTATTCATTTATTCATTCATTCATTCATTCATTCATTCATTCATTCATTCATTCATTCAATGAATTTGTAGAAGATCCCATTAGAGTCAAGCCACTTGCAGTAGAGAGTACGAAGATGAATCAGACAGAAATGTACGGGTGTGGATAGGACCTCCAATAGGAGTGATCAGACATCATAACTCTACATAGAGTTGGAAGTCCTCATTGTAATTGAATGGCCAAAATCACTTTTGATTGGGATTAATAATATGGGGAGTTCATTGAAATTGGGTTTTGAAAGATAGGTTAAGTTTTAACATTAAAGACTGGAAAAAGAAGCAGGCATTTTAAATACAGTAAAGAGATAACAATATAAAAGCAGAGGTCACTACCATTTCTTCAGTATTTAGAATAACAATATTCTATCATATGTTCAGACTAAAATTTCTAATCCAAAGCTTCTAAAATGTGTCCTGTTCCTGTGTGTCCTACCATCAGTGAGCCCTTTGTGGGAGACATCTTTTTCCTGGTTTGGGGACCATGGTTTGGTAGGTTTCATAGCACAGTGGTTGAGGGGTTCAGTGAAGACCACGGGACCACACAGCCTAGATACTCCCCAGCTCTGGTATATGATAGCAGTGCCATCTTAGCAGAGTCACTTATCATCTCTAAAACAGTGTCTTCATCTGTAAAATGAAGATATTGGCGTTATCTGTCTAGCTACACAAAAACAAGAACTCTAGAGAGCTTTTAGCACAGCGCTGGCTTTCACTAAGCTAAGTGTTCAATAAAAGGGAGCCATTGTTATATTTTATTTCTTCAAAACTTGAATTATAGAAACCACATATAAATATAGAAAGTTTCTACATATGAAATGCTTATAGTCTTGAAATTTTTATTGTAGAGATTTTCAATTATAAACACACACACACACACACACACACACACACCCAAACCTATTTTTTCTTTCTTTGAGTCTGTCTAGACAACTGGAAACACAGTGTTTTCAATGTTATCACATCACATGGCCCTTGTTGAAGGAAACGTTGAATTCATTACCGTTTCAAGAACTGCATTTACTCCCTTCTTTGTGTGACCTGCTCGAAAACTGGGATAGTTTGTGAGCAAACACGGTTCGGGCATCACTCTCTCCCTTGATCTCACCTTGGTCACGCCCTCACTCTGCCAATCTTCTCTGTACAGACTTGAATGTACAAGCATGTTAATAGGCGAGAGAGAGTCAAAAATCATTTTTACTCTAATAAATACAATGCCCAATAATATTCAATTTTGAGTACAAACACAGAAAAATATCTGAAAGTTAAATGGATTTTTATTTTCATTGCCTTTTCTGACTAAGCATGAAATTCTGTCTTCAGGGGGGAAAAAAACAACCTCTGAGAGAAAGAACATGAGCAGCTGAGTTCTGCACAAGGTAACGTGGAAACAAAGGGGCTGAAATTGATGACTGGCATTTTAGTGGATAGATGTAAAACCAAGCCCCCCAAAAGCTGATGTATGATACAGTGTGATGGGGTAAAGCAGAGCTTAGCGAGGGGTGAAAAGTTGAATAGAATTGCATAAAATGAAGCAGAAATCACAGAGAAGTTAATTTCCCTTCAAATCTGATGTTCCAGGTTTGATACCCCTGAAGCATTTCCACTGTACTCCACATCACCCCAAATAGCAATATCCATTCTTCATTTGGCAGTTCCTAAAATTCAGATCTCTAATGACTCTATAAAATGAGGAATTTTTCTTTAACTGAAGAAAAGAATTTCCTACTTCAATATTTTGAATTACAGCATTTAAAAGTAAAAACAGAAAGAAAAAAGGAAGTTAAATCTATTTTTAATTCATTTAGTCTAACAAAAATAAAAACTTAGGAAGCAAAAATAATTTAATTTTGTTGCCTGTATCCATATTAACCAGACAGTATTTTCTTCCCATTGTTATGATAAGAAATAGCATTTGTGTTTCTTTCTAATGGTTGTGCTCCACAAAGCAGAGAACTCAGTCAGGAATCTTGGGCTGTCTTACTTCAGTCACTCTCTGTGCTACTAGGTATAAATTATGTAATCGCACTGGGTCAGCTTTCTGTTGACATCAGGTAGCTGAATTGGGCAGCTGCTATAGGTCCTTGAAATTTCACATCTAATGATGATCTCCTCTGTGTGGATTTATTTCATCTGCCCCTAACCGCTCTTTTTTCTATTAGAACTAATAGCGCATGACAGTTAAACAAAGAGGAATAAGAAATTGTTTTTACCAATAAATCTTAATGTGGGGATCATAGATGACAGGCCTTGGAGAAGGTTTTTTAAAAATATATGTTTTCATTCTAATTATTATATATTATAATTATGTAAGTATATATTTTATTAATATATAATTGACATATGACATTATATTACTTTCAGATATATAATTATTTGATATATATTTATATTGTAAGATGATCACCAATATGTTTAACTAGCATCATAACACAGTTATCATTTTTCTTGTGAAAAATAAAAATATTTTATAATTAATTTATATAATTATACAAATACATAATATAATCCAGACAAAAACATTTAAGTGTTTTCATTATAATGATGTATAATTAAATATGTGATAATACATGATGATTTTTTAAAAACATAGATATTTTTTAAACCCTTTTATTGACCTAGCTACCATCTTTGGCTCCTGCATATATATGTAATACACAGCATAGACTATTAAATTTATAATAAATGCTTCTTTTTATTATTTGGATGGCCATTAGGTAACCAAGTACAATGCAAATTAGGTAACCTTAGGTAACCTTTTGCAATGTATCTTTGATACACCTTTGGGAACAAGTTGCTACCTAAAAATTCAGCAAATTCTTTCAGTTTTATTGATAAATATGAATGACTGCCCCATAACTTAAAATGGCCTAAATGTAAAAAAAGACAACAATTGCCCTGTATGCCTTCATGTGAATTCTTTTCAGCAGTTACATGATTTTCACTTGTAAAAATTCACACTTGAAAGCTGTCGTCACACCACATAGTTAAAGGTAGTGCTTCGAATCTTGGAGACCACATTTTCATGTTTGAGAAACACTGGTGTATAATATCTTACATACTACCTGAACAGTAAAACTATAATATAAATGTAATAGTTCTTTCTAAGTAGTTTTTTTTCTGTAGTATTCCTATTTAAATAATTGAGGAGAAAATAGTTCATCCTAAATAACTGTACAAAATTAAAAACAAAAACAAAGACTCTTAACAATCAGAATATATCTTTAACACAAAACAAACACTGAAAAATAAATAGAAAATTAGAAAGGAAAGGAATATGCTGCTTCTGAAAGAGGGGAAAACTGCATATTTTTATTCGGTTATAAAGGTCATGGTACTTTTCCATAAATCAACACTAATTCTATTTTCTTTGTTTTGAGTAACTCTATATTGGTTTTTTGGGTCATATTAACAATGTACCTTCCTGGTCTCCAGAATAACAATTACTCTCATATGTAATATATTCATTTCTGCAATATGCATATAATAATCCAATATTTCTTCTTATAGTTCCCTGACTTCTCTGTTCCTTTCAGGTGTTCCAAAATCTGACTTGCACTGCATAAGTTATCTAATAAACCTGATTCTCTTCCAAATATCCCAGAAGGCTGCCCTTTTCCCATAATGCCATCCAGATGGCCTTCAACCCACATGAATCTATTGGAAACACAATAATATTCCTAAAGTCCTTGTCCCATCAATTCCCTCTTCTTATGTTCAGTTTATTTCCTCAGATCTCACTTGCTGAATTCAGATGAGATGCAGGAAAAACTCTGTAAAAACCACAAGGCTTAAAGAGGACCTTCACTATCTGTGTGTGTGTGTGTTTCCGTGGGCTTCTCTCTCAGAAATAATGAAGGAAGAAGAAAAGATGAGTTGGATTATAAGACATTGCTGACCAATGAGGAAAAGCTAAAGACAACTGGTATGGCTTAAACCAAACAAATGTCTTTAAGTCTACCAATCAAATTCCCAGTAACTGCATATTTGAGGTCACCTTAAGATATTTCCCCTCATATAAAAAATCACTCTTCCAAGTCCTCCAGTGGTTCCTCAACCTGAAAAGGCAGGCAAGAAAACATAAACCATAGCATAGTGAAGATTCAGCAACAAGAGTTGTCAGCCACTGGAATGAGAAAAAGGTGGTTAGACCAACATCTTTAGTCCTCAGGTTAGTCCCGACCAAAATGAGTACATGTGAATTTTATGACTGCTCCAAATTCCTTCCAGACCTGTATTTCTCTAAGTAGAAGAATGTGTCTGACTGGGCAGACTTATTAAAGTCAGTACTCAGTGAGTCATACTTACTAGTAGCTAGAAGTCTCTAGGGCTTCTATTTCTTTGCCCCAGGAGGGCTTAAGAAGCAAAACTTTCACCTTGAGGTGCCTAGAAATTACCTTTATCCTCCTTCTTCTTATCCTGCATTCACACCCACTAGTGACAGGTGCAGGTAAATTCTGGGGAGGTAAATGTCTAAGTACACACAAGTATGTAGTACTGCAAGGACCATCAAGGGAGGCAGGTGCAAAAGCAGGTCAAAAACTTCCTCACAGCTCTGACAACTAAAAATGAAGCTGGATCCAAAATCATCATCATGCAGATGGGCTGGCTTTTGTCACTTGTTGTTTTTAAAAATGTTCCTGAGCATAAAAACCAACAATCAACAATTCCTTACTTTGGGCTAAGTACTGTGGGTGTTATTCCAGTCCATTTGTTGACATAGAGTTTCCATGTTAATAATAGCTAATTATTTGGCAAAAACAACCAACAACCTATTTTCCCTCTATCTCACGTGATTCAAGTGGCTTAGAAAAGATGATTCTCACACGGCAGTGGTTACTTTTTTTTCTCTAATGGGTTACATAGATTCAGAGAAAGATTATTTGATCAAAACCTGAAGACATTATGTTATAGCATTTAGTCTTCAAATGTTTTAAGGAAGATATATAGTCTGTTTTCTATTTTTCCTTTAAAAAATCATAGCAGATTCAAAGTTATAAATTGATACTTTGAAAGAATACTTATCTTTAGCATGTCAAAAACACACCATTTAGGATTTGTTTGCAGTTTGCCCTGGGAGGCAATGTAGGAGGGCTGAGGCAAAAGGGATCTGTAAAATATTTGACTAAACAAATTATTCTCATCTACACCCTTTTCTTATGCCACAGGCATTTCAAGCCAAATCAGTTATGAAATAGTTTTAAATATAAGGCAAGGTCAGGAGCTATTAGATGGAGGCTACATAGAGGCAGATGCTGCCCCTGAACCCATGAGCCCCTTGTGACCTGGCACCTGTCTTTTGATTCTGCTCTACCAAAGGCCCTCAGAGTCCGCTCTGCCCTTTTCCTCACCAAGGTTAATGACTTTTTGCCATTCCAGGATGACCAGCTTTCCCAGAAAACGATGAGCCTGGGCAAAGTTCATAGGTGCACTTCACTGGAATGCTGCCATCCTTCCATCATCTAGTATTCTCTGCCAGCTTTCCCAAACTTCAGTAATCCTTGTATTAGTATCCTGGTTTGTGAAACATCTGTGTTACCATCTATACTGTTATTCACTCTATGTTGACTCTTCTAATAATTGTATTTTTAAAGGAAACTTTACATCACGTGAAAAATGGAAAACCAATATTTCTCTAACACAGTAGTCTCTCATATTTTGGTTCACATATCCCATAAGTAAAATTTTTGAGTACATACATGTATATTGTTTTATTTATAACACTGTACATGTATTACTACATAAATACATAATCCACATTAAAACAAACAGAAGAATGTAAAGAATCAGTTAAAAAAGGAATAGAAGTTCAAATATTACCTTCTTGTACCAAAATAGATCATTTTGCATAATTCCTAGATGATGCATATCAAACTTTGATGATCATCTTTCTAATACACATTAAAATAAAAATAATAAAAAATGTTTAAATCTAATATTAAAATCTAGAGAACCACCAGTAGTATGACTATCACACTTCTTTTGCAGAGGAAATCATCAACATAACAAAGAGAAAGATTTTCCTTGCTCTCAAAGAATACATTCATCCTTTCACTTTCAAACCCTTAATTTATTGGATGAGTCCTTTCAACATTTGAATCAGGAGAAGAGTGGCCCTCCCAACATTAGAGTGTTCACCCTATTCTCGCATCTTCCAAATAGCTCATGTTGACAGCCACAGATACACGTTATCACCATTATGTCCGACAGACACAGGTCTATTTCCAATAATTGCATAAAGCAAGGATTCCACTCCCCCAAAGGATGATCATTTCCAGGGCTTCAACAACCCAACAGGAAGATATGGATGCTGAGTCCAGAGTAAAGCCTACCAAGTGAAGTCTTTTTCAGTTTATAGAACTGATCAACTTGGCTTAGGCTTTTTTTGTTTGTTGGTTTGGTTGGTTTTTACTTGCTTTTGCATTTTGAAAATCATAGAAGGAAGGGCTTAGAAACAATTAGGAAATATTAATGACTACTCATCCAAGTACCTACGTTTTGTTCAGACGAGAGAACTAAGGGTCAGGTTGGCAGTGATTGATCTGAAAACACATGCTGGATCCAGCCAGGTTTCAAAAACAAAGTTTGTTTGTATTTAAAACCCCAGACTCTTCCCAAGTACATGACGGGGTCTCTTTGCTTATTCCAAAATAATGCCACAAAGCATTGACAAAGCATCTTTGTATCTCATCGAGCTAAATGATTTGCTTCAGAGTTTCACATATTGCCTGAAGAATGTTATAACCAAAAAAAATGATATTTAATAAAGTCACAATATCAAACAAAAACATAGCAACAGCTTTCATTTTTCTATGTTCTTTCTCAGTTCTATATCATATGCACAGAATTAACTAAAAAGTAATGAGTAAAGACAAAGTTTGTGTTCCGATTTCTTGACTTAATACTATGTTCCATGTCTTCCATATTCCTAGGACGTCTTCAAAATGGTTGTTTTAATGCTTGGATAATCTACAGATTTCATGAATTATGATGGTGTTCTATTACTAGGCATTTAGATTATCTGCAGTATCATTTTGGTACATGAAGCTTTCTTTTTCTCTTAATTATTCCTTATGCTAAAATATCAGAAAGGGACTCTGTAACTCTTGAACTATCATTTTCTAAGTCCAGTACCCACTACATTTCTTCCAGAGCCTGCCCGTCTCACCCCAACCTTGGTAATATTAGGAACTCACTCCTTCCTTCCCTCCTTCCTTCCTTCCTTCCTTCCTTCCTTCCTTCCTTCCTTCCTTCCTTCCTTCCTTCCTTCCTTCCCTCATTCTGTCCCACCCCACCCCTTCTCCCTCTCCCTCTCTTTTTCTAATTTAAGAAAAGTAAAAGTGTTATTTTTCTTTGTAAGGCATGTCTCCTTTACTTAGAAGAATGAACAATGTTCTATATACGTACTTACTAATGTGTTTCCTATTTGTGAATTGTGACTTTATATCATTTTCCCATTCGTCTTTTGATGGGACCAGGCCTTCCTCACTGAGCTCATCTGTAATATTTGTTAAGTTTTATCACTCACAGACCTATGACCTTGGCCATGCAAGTTATTTCAGTGATCCTGTTACTGGATTCTTAATCTATAAAATGAGAATAATCATCTCACAAAGTTGTTGGGAGCATTAAATTGAATCAACACATACCAAATTCATAGAACATTTACTGTCATAAAGTAAATCCTCAATAAATACAGTATATTTTGTCTACAATGTTAAATACATATATTGCTTGCTTATAAAAGCATCGCTTCAGTCTGCTTGAGTCTCTACTGATTTCTTAAGCCTTCTATACATTTATCAACTTATTAACTTACCAGACTGCATAATTTTGCTTGTGCTTAATCCTTTGTAGAAATACTCTGATTTTATTTATTTATTTATTTATTTATTTGTTTGTTTTTATTTATTTGGTCAGATAGAGTGGGAGGGAGAGAGAGGAAGAGAGAGAGAGAGAGAGAGAGAGAGAGAGAGAGAGAGACATCGACGTGAAAGGGACACAGTGAGTGGCTGGAGTGGCTGCCTCCCGCACAACCCCAACCAGGGCCAGGGACAAATCACAACCGAGGTATGTGCCCTTGACCGGAATCGAACCCACGACTCACTGGTCCGTGGGCTGACGCTCTAACCACTGAGCAAAACTGCCAAACTGGCCAGGGCAGAAATATTCTGATTTAATAGCCTACTTTATTGATTGATGGGCCACTTCAAGATTGCAGAATTTCAGGTCCATTTACAAGCTGTCAGCATTGTACAGAGAGACCTCAGAGCTCTATAGGGATGGTCATCCACCGATAGCATCACCAGGAGCACTGCCAGAAAGGAACCAAGTTTAAGATGTGGGCTTCTATGCAAGGGTCATCCTAGTGGACCCCACATAAGAAGCCATGGAAAGAGTTGATAATACGCTATTTTACAAAACATATCTTGGACACTCCCTATGTATACATTAATGAGCTATGAAGAAGATAAATGAAGTCCCTATTTTCATTGCTTCTTGAATTCACTCAATATTTCCTGAATGTTGTGTTTCATATATATCTACCCTTACAATGAGGAACATGAAGTTGTGCGAGTTTAGAGCATGGGGATAGGAAAATGCTGAATACAATTTTGGAAATCTGAGACTGAGGGCCAGAAAAATATATTGAGTAAGCAGTTGAAAAGATTGGCCTGAATGAAGATCAGGAGGGGAGGACAGACTAGAACCACAGCAAAGTCACAAGAATGAATGGGATCAAGCAGGAGGGCAGTACAGAGAAAGAAAAGAAGAGGACCTAGAATGGAGTCCAAAGAAGACAGATGCATAGAAGAGGTGTCCCCAAAGAGGCTGAGAAGGAGTCGAGGTAAATGGGAAAGCAGCCAACTAAACTGTCACAGATTTCAAGGGAAAAGAGAGCATTTTAAGAAAGAAATAGCTAACAGCATCAAATCATTGTGAGAGGTAAAAAAAAACAATGGAATTACAAAGGGCCTTTAGATTTATAAAAAAGTGAAGAGAATTTGTGGCCATGACAAGAACATTTTCAGCAGAATGGCGAAGAAATGCAGTAGGTTGAGGAACAAGTGGTAGTTAAGGAAACAGAACAGGCAGAGACAACTGGCTTTAGAACTTTTGTTCTGAAGGTTGATAGATACATGGAATAGTAGCTGAAGGAGGCATGGGATGGAAGGAGAGTTTTTGTCTGATATGTGTGTGTGTGTGTGCGCGCTCACGTGCATTTATAAAATCTCTCAGTATGTAGCAAATATCTACCTCTGTTTATAAAGACATTAACATCTAATGTTTTTAGAAAGCTGAAAAAGCTTAAATACAGTATAAAAATGTTTGATAAAAACATATAAGACTCTCATAACTAGAAGGGATTTTACAAAGTCATGCAGTAAATTTTGTGGGAACCAATATGTGAGAAGAAGGGATTTGCTGTCAAATATGCCTGCAAGTCCAATCTATGTGATTTGAGATGATTTACATAACCTAGTCAGACTGAATTTAATAATTTCTATAAAAGGGATATTACAATTTTTCTTTTAGATGTTTGTGCTGAACAAATAATAATACTGACCACTCACTGCCCACGGACCATGAGCCTGGCCTGTGCATCTCAATGACATTAGTTATTAGAAGCATTGCAGATATTGTGGAGAGGTACATGTATATGAGATAGGCATGGAGTTGGAATGGTATTGACCCTGGCAGTGACCTTGAAGTCCACTTTTAGAAATAGCCCCAAATGTCACCTTACCCTTTGACCATGGCCCCTGTGCTAAGTTGGAATGCACAGGTGCAGCCAAGTGAGTCCCATCAAAATTATCCTGGGCTAATCCTTCCAAGTCAGGTGAAGTTATTCATTTTATCATTTATACTTTGCATAATTTAAAAAAATAATCACTGTGTCTCTTCCTTTTACTAGAGGAAAACCAGAATCCATAACATATAGTGGCCTATCAGATAGACCTAGTTATGATATACTTATATACAAATTATCACTTAGCAATACGATGGCTTAACATTACATCGTGACATCTGCTGCCTTCAAAGGTCATAATAGAAAGGTGTGACAGTGATTCACCAGACCTTTCACAAACATGCACGCAAGAGATGTCCTGTGCTTTCTTCTATGGTTTCCTGTGGGTGGATTCTGCTTACCCTAATAATACAATACAGTTCTAATCTTAGGTATCTTCATCCCTGTGTGACCTCTGTAGTTATCATCCTCATTGTTGACTTTAATTACCACAACCACTACTGATAGCCATTGTATTTTTATGCCTTTATTCTGTTCTCCCTTCTCTTCCTCTTTCCTTTCTGCTATTTACTTTTATCTCCATCAATTTGTCAGTTATGGAAGGAAATGGTTAACCTTTGATAAGCACCTCTCTGCTTACAAGGAGTATCTCTGGAGTCACTAATGTTCCAAAAATTGTTGGAAAGAGCTGGGATTATACTATAATAAACAAAGATAATAGCTGTAATTTATTGAGCACTTACCATGTGCTCAGCAGTATATATATATATATATATATATATATATATATATATACACACACACACACTGTATGTATATATACACTGTATATGTATATGTGTGTGTGTGTGTGTGTGTGTGTGTGTGTGTGTGTATATATATATATATATATATATATATATATATATATATATCTGCACCAAAAGCTATGAGTTAGAGGCCATGATTATCTCACTTTATCAAAGAGGCCAGTGAAATGTAGACTGGTTAATTTGATTAGTAATTTCCCTGAGTTACCCAGTTAATAAGTGGTTAATACTGTCAAGCAGTTCATATGTGCTTTATGATTTTTCTGCCTCTGATGTGTAATCATCTATTTGAAGTCTGCAACAGTCACACTCCTAGTTAAGCAATCCTCATTATTACCGTCTTAACTACTGCTCTTATTAACTTGGGTGGGCTTCTTTAAATGCACATGTCGTGAGTTCGGAAAACCACCACTGAATCTGCCCTTGATGGCATCCTTAGTCATTCAGCTGTAATCTACCACCCTCTGCACATACCTGAGTATGTTGTACATAGCGGATGATTCCAAAGGTATTTGTTAATTGATTGAAGGTGCTAGTGCTGTTTTTCAAATAATAAATTTGAACACATGCAAAGAATTTTGTTATAATGTCTCTGAATTAATTTGATAACACATATACTGAACCAGTAAAAAGCGATTAAACTTTTTTAAACCACACAAAGTGAGGGGCCTGGATAGAAAAAGTCAGAAATATTCAGGCAAATAATACTGAACAATTGAGGAACAAGGTAGTTAAGAACACTGTACCTCTTTTAAAGTATTTACTATTACTCATTTAAAGTATTACTATTACTCAACTGAAAATAGAAAGAAATTTTTGATGTCTGAGTCATGCAGTTGTATTTATGTATTCCCAAATAAACAAATAATTAAATAAACAAAACATGAACCTGTTTGTAGAAAAACAAACAAAGGACAACAACTTGAAACAAAGAAATTTTGAATACCACTAATAGAAAATAGAACAATGGTGATTTTTAGGACATTTGGAAATAAAAAGGAACATAAACTTCAAAATCTCCTCAAATCATATTTGTGCCTATTTCCCAGGGTTATGTTTGAGGATTAAGTTAAACACTGCATCTCATCATTGTGAGCATCAGTACCGTTTCCTTGCTGCTTTCATTGCTGGCCCCGTCATTAGTGGTATTCAAAATGGCTTTGTTTCAAGTTGTTGTCCTTTGCCTGTTTTTCTAAAAGCAGGTTCATATTTTGTTTATTTAGTTATTTGTTTATTTGGGAATATATAAATACAACTACATGACTCAGACATCAAAATTTATAAAAATGTATTCAATGAAGGATTTCCTATTCCACATTAGATGAGTGTCCATAACCCCAATAGGTTATCACTCTTCTTTGTTTCTTATTTATATTGCCAGAGGAAAATAGTGTGCACATGCAAGCCAAATACACACACACACACACACAGACACACACACACACACACCCGTATGTATTTACATACATATATGTGTATATATAAATTATTTTTCCTTTTTTCTATAAAAATCATTGTATACCATATACATTTTTCTGTGTCTATATAATTCATCATCACTGGTTTTCTTTTCAAAAATTTCCTGGATATTCTTGTTGATTTTCATATGAATTATACAGTCAACTTGTCTAGTTTGGGGAAAAAAACAGACTCAGTATTTTTATCGAAATCATGTTAAATTTATAAGTAAACTCAGGGAGGATTAGCATCTTAATGATGTTCAGACTTTCTATCCAAGAACATGCTATGCCTTTCCATTTGCTCACGCAATCTTTTGTGCCCTTCAAAAGTACTTTTTTTAAAAAAAAATTCATATATGTCTTACACTCATTGGTAAACACATACCTATAAAATTTACTTTTTTATTATTTTTGTAAAACAGGTATTTTCTCCCATTATAACTTCTAATTTCTTATTTATGAATGTAAAAACTATTGAAATCTGTATATTAATGCATTATCCTGACACCTGAATGATTTTAATGTTGTACTAATTTTAGTTGATTTTCTTTCAAAGTAATTATATCATTTGCAAAGTAATACTTTTACCTTCTCATTTCCAATTTTGTTCTTTTCATTTCTTCTTTATCTGTTTACATTGGCTAGTTTACCATGATGATGACTCTTTTCCTTATTTCTAACAAAAGTAGAAATGCTTCTAATTTGTTCCCAGAAAACATAATGATGGGTTTTGGTTTCAGATGAATATAATCTTTTATTGATTTTTTTAAAAATTTAGAATGAATATTAAATTTTGTAACATGTCATTTTAGTGTCTGTGAGAATGGTTATATAATTTTTCTTCTCTCAATATTATATTATTAGATATGCTAATATTAAACCATCCTGGCCATACATATGGTATTATTCTTTTAATATGCTCCTGGATTCCAAATGTTAGTATTTATTTAGGAATTTTGTACTGATAGTCAAGAAATCTATTGATCTAGAACAGTGATTATCCAATTTCACTACATATTACAACAAAGTCAATAACATAAAAATAATCAATAACAACAAATCAATACTGACCCACTCCCACCATGCGTTAACCCATTACATCAGATTCTGTGGAAGTGCAGCCTGGGTATCTGGGTGCATTACTATAAAACTAGGTGTGGAAACACTGGTTTATCATTACCTCGTCGTGTGAATTCAAACTTTGTTGTTGCTGTTTTAAGATCAGTATTCTTTAAAATATTTTGGAATTTTTCCTATATCATTTTTGTTACTTGTCTAGTTTTCTAACACATTAACTTCTGTTGTTCCTTCTTATTTATTACATTTGTTTTGTTCTCCCTTCTTGCATTAGATAATTAATTTTGTAGTCTTTTTTTTTTATTTACATAAGAATTTAAGGCTGTGAATTTTCTTTGAACATTACTTTAGCTGTATCCTATCAGCGGTAATAGGTACGATAGTGTAGTCATCATTTTTTCTACATATTCTGAAATTTCCTTTCACTTTATATTTCTTCTTTGACCCCCTAAGTTGAAAGATTTTCCTCCAGGAGGTAGGGAATTTTATTTTCTGATTTCGTTCACAATGTTGGTTTTGTTGCTTTGTGATCAGAAAGATAATTTGCTTTGCTATTCATACATCTGGAGACAACTGAACTTTCCTTGGTTGCTTAGGATCGGGGTTAGGGTTCATGGTTATTGCAAAATAATGTTTACACTCTATTTTTACAAAATAAAACTTAATATACAACATACACATCTACATTATTATTCTTATCTTCTGTACACTATGCTTTTTACTCCATCTAATCATGAACTAGGAGAGGTAAACTATTATTGTAATTCTATTTTTCTTTGTATGTCCTCTGTTTTTTAGATGTTGATGCTATGGTATTAGTGCATAGAAAGTTATAACAATTATATAGTCATTGAAAATTTCATTCTTCAGCATTACCAAAGAACTTTCTTTGTCTTCTTTATATGATGACTTTGGTCTAAGTTCCTTTTTGTTTGATATTAATACAGTGCTATCATCTACTTTTTCTGTTTACATTTGAATGGCAGGTCTTTGCCTATCCTTTTAATTTTTCTAAATCATTTTGATATATGCATCCTTTCCTTGTTTCTACCATAAGTAAAATGCTTCTAATGTTTTCTCAATAAGCATGATGATTATCTATACACAACAGTGGTTCTCAATCAGGGTTGAATTTGCCCTCCACGGGATATCTGGCTATGTCTGGGGACAATTTTTGTTGTTCTAACCAAGGGAAGAAGAGGGGGGCAGGTTGCTACTGGCATCTAGTAGGAATAATTCCAGGATATTGCTAAACATCCTACAATGCACAGCACATCCCCCAACTCACACACCCACCCAAATAATTTCCAGCCCAAAATGTTAATAGTGATGAGATTGAGAAACCCTGACATGCAGAATGGATTTGCTCTGTGATCCAAATTGAAATAACTAGTATTTTAACATGGGGTGTCCCAAAAAAGTATATACACAACTTTGAATGATTATAAAGCCAGTCTTCATTGAAATACTTTTCATTTTAAAAATGTAATAGACTTGACAGACACCCTGGATACGTTTTTTGAGATACCCTGTAGTTGATTTTAGATGACTTACATTATTTCTATGATAAATATATTTGGTCTTAGTTCTGTCTTATTATTTTATATTTCCTTATACTTACTGTTCTTTAAGTCTTTCACTATGTGGTCTGTTTTCTTTTGCATGTTTATAGTTCTACTATTAAAGAGCATGGTTTTTAATTTGTTTTAATGATTACCTTCATAGCTATATCTTTATATAATATCTTTGGTCCTCTAATTTTGGGAGTGATATGAAATAGTTCCATACTATGAGCAATGAAAAATGTATCATGCTTTCTCCTCCTTAGCATCCTATCCTATTCCGTCTCTACTTGATTTTAGTCAATAGTATTATATTTCTTAAAATTTACCTTTATACCACTAAGTGGTTATATTTCTACAAGTTGATTTATCAGTGGTAGATAATATTCATGAATTCACAGCTATTATAGATGAACAAATAATCACACATTTTATTTTCCATCTGCTTTATGCTCCTAATTTTATTGGTTGTATTAATTTTACAGTGACTACCTTGCTACTCAGAGCATGGTCCAGGGACCAGCCATATCAACATCAGCTGGGAGCTGGTTAGAAAGACAGACTCTCAGGCCTCATCCAGACCTAAAAATGTTTCAGAATTTGCATTTTAACAAGGTTCCTAGGTGATTTTTATGTACCTTAAAGTTTGAGAACCACCAGCAATAAGAATTTGACCCCAAAGGCAACAGAAGTAAAAACAAAAATAAATGAATGGTACTATATAAAACTAAAAAGCTTCTGCACAGCAAAAGAAATCATCAACAAAACAAAAAGGCAACCAACCAAATGGGAGATGTTATTTGTAAACAACAACTCAGAAAAGGGGTTAATATCCAAAATATATAAAGAACTCATACAACTCAACACCAAACAAACAAATAATCCAATTAATATGGGTATAGAACCTGAACAGATACCTCTCCCAAGAAGACATACAAACGGCCATAATATATATGAAAAGTTGTTCAGCTTCACTAGCTATTACGGAAATGTAAATCAAAATTACAATGAGATACTACCTCACATCTGTTAGAATGGCTATTATCAATAAAATAGGTAACAAAAAGTGTTGGAGAGGCTGTGGAGAAAAAGGAACCTTCATTCACTGCTGGTGGGAATGTAAACTGGTACAACCACTATGGAAAACAGTATGGTGGTTTTTCAAAAAAACTAAAACTAGAGTTACCATATGACCCAGCAATCCTTCTTCAGGGTATCTACCTGAAAAACTCCAAAACATTTATTCACAAAGATATATGCACCTCTATGTTCATTGCAGCATTATTCACGGTGGCCAAGACATGGAGACAACCAAGGTGTCCTTTCATAGATGATTGGATGAAGAAGATGTGGTGCATCTATACATAAGAAAAGATGAAATACTGCCCTTTGTGACAACATGGATAGACCTTGAGAATAGTATGTAAAGTAAAATAAGTCAGTTAGAAAAAGTGAAAAACCATATGATTTCACTCATATGTGGGACATAAAAATGAAACTCATAGACACAGACACACAACAGTATGATGGTTACCAGACAGAAGGGAGAGGGGTAAAAGGTAAAAGGGGTCAAATATATGCTGATGGAAGATGATTTGACTATGGGTGGTGAGTACACAATGCAATATACAATCATGAATCATAGTAAGTACATTTGAAACCTATATGACCCTATTAACCAATGTCACCCCAATAAATGTAATTAATTTAAAAAGAATATAAATAGAATAATTTATATTTATATTTATATACTATAAAATAAACCTTTGTAAATTGTAAAAAAAAAAAAAAAGACATCTAAATTGGAAACGAGGGAAGTAAAACGGTCATTAATTGCAGATGACATGATATTATATATAGAAAACCCTAAAGACTCCACCAAAAAACTATTAGATCTAATAAATGAATTTGGCAAAGTAGCAGGATACAAAATCAATGTCCATAAATCAATGGCATTTCTATACACCAATAATGAACTATCAGAAAGAGAAACTAAGAAAAGAAATACCATTTATTATTGCAACAAAAAAATAGTAAGGTATCTAGGAATAAATTTAACCAAGGAGGTAAAAGACCTGTACTCAGAAAACTATTGAACATTGAAGAAAGAAAGTGAGAAAGATACAAGTAAGTGGAAGCCTATACCGTGCTCGTAGATTGGAAGAATTAACATCATTTAAATGTCCATACTACTCAAAGGAATCTTTAGAATCAATGCAATCCCTATTAAAATACGAACAGCATATTTCACATATCTGGAAAAATATTCCAAAAATTTATATGGAACCAAATAATACCCTGAATAGCCTTAGTAATCTTGAAAAAGAAGAACAAAAATGCTCAATGTCACTAATCATCAGAGAGATACAACTTAAAACTACAATGAGGTATCACCTCACACCTGCAGAATGGCTACCATCAATACATCAACAAACAAGTACTGGAGAGGATGTGGAGAAAAGGGAACCCTAGTGCACTTTTGGTGGGAATGCAGACTGTTACACCCAGCTTTTTAATTGATCATCGATGTATAGTCATATATTGTGGGAGGTAGAGGGTTCTAAATTTTCCCCCCAAATAATTACATTTCCAATGCAACTTTTGAATCATTTATCTTTTCCCCATTAAATTGAAATGCTACTTTAACTACATAATGCATTTATACTAAGTTTAAATTTTATATTTTGTTACATTGGAATGTCTATTTCATCTTGCAATAGTATCACTGTCATTTTAATTATTGCCGTTTTATAATGTGTTTAGTGTAACTTGACCATATCACTTTTCTTTTTCAAAATTACTTTTCTTTATATGTTTAGGTTTCTTCCCAAAAAATAATTCTCAATTTGGAAACATTTATTATCTCTCTATATAGACATAGATATAGATAGATATAGATATATAGATATAGATAATCTCTTCTAATTAGTTCATTATTTGACAAATAATAAGTACTTCTGACAAAATACAGGTAGTAAGGGAGAAATCAGGTTACATTAAAAAAACAAAATACAAAATTAAGCTTAATGATTCCAATGTATGGAAATAAAAACTAAAATAAGAGAGTGAATGGTTTAGAACTACTTCTTCCTTTACCTTCCTCTCTCCATCGTCCTTCACCCAAATCCCATTACTCCTTCCCCATTAACAATCATGACTCAGGAAAAAATAATACTTCCTTAATTCTACAGTAAGTATAATTTTGAATCTCAGTATGCTCTTTTCAACTAGTTACTAAAGTTTTATTTTATTTTAAATAAATCCTAATAATTTAAATCCCTGAAAAACTAGGGGGAAAATAACTTAAAGGAGAAGTGAATAGATTCTAATAAAGAACTGTGTGAAGCAGAGATTACAATGTGTCAGATAATATTTAATACAGCATAAGGGATTGTTGTCCAAATAACAACAATACTCATAGAATAATAATAATAATTAGTAGTGGTATGATTTCACTGGCTACCACTTACTGAGCAGTAGCTGGTCTGGCATTGTAGAGTTCATACAGCATTGCATGTAATTCCTCACAGACACCCAAGAGGCAGGTACCTTTATTAGCTCAGTTCCATAAATAAGAAAAGTGGAGCTTAGGGAGGCTAAGGATGTGCCTTTGTGAGCCTGGCTGGAGGGGCAGGGAGGATCAAACCCAGCTCTGCTGATTCTGAAGCCTATCCATTTAACCACTATGCTTCTTTGAGGGACTTGGTCAGAGAAGTGAGTAGCTCAGGGGAAACCAGTCTGAAGAAATGGCTGCAGTGTGCAAACCAATCTGTGGGCCACAACTGGATTTTCTGGCTGTTCTCAGAGTCCACTGCATGTTACAGGTATCGTAAGTCACACGCCGGACACTGGAGACTTTCCTCTCTCTCCTTCCCTAGCACAGAGGATGCACGGTAGAGAACGTGGCCACAATGCCCGCCATGTGCTGTTACAAGGGTCTACAAGATGGGGGTACTCAAGTCAAGAGATTAGAAAACAGCAGGCAGAGGCATGCACGTTAGACGAGCTGCCAGCCATTCACTTGACAGTCAAGAAACATTTATTAAGAACCCACCCTGGGCCAGACACTCTTAGAGAGCTTGGGATCCATCAACAAAACAAACATCCCTGCCCTCTTGGAGCTTACATTCAAGTGGGAGGAGATAAAAACAAACAAATAGCAGTAAATTCAGTAGACTAGAATATAATAAAGGCGATGGAGAAAAATAAATACATGCAAGCTATGGAAAAAAAACAAGAGTAGTGGAGGTGGGAGAGTGGGTGGGGGGGGCAGCAAGTGTCAGGGGAGGACCCATCCAAGCAGCTTCCACTGTGGAAAACTCATTCAAATGCCCAGGGTTTGGGGAGTGGTTGAAACACTTGGTCCATTCTAATCTCTTTCCCTGTGACAATTGTTGAAGTCCTCATCGGCATCGATGTTATCACGACCATCATCATCAAGATAGTATTATTATTGACTGCTATTTATTAAGCAATTACGACATGTCAGAAACTATGATGCAAACCATTTAAAAAATATGATTTAATTTAGTTAGCACTCATTTTATGTTGTCTTTTCTATTTGCCTTTAATTGGCACGTTTGTATAATCTTGTTTGGCCCATGAGAGTGGGCGGTAGTAGGTCCCATGATCCTTCCCTTCATATCCCTCCTGGGACTGTGCACACCTCTAGGCCCTCAAACACAGCGCACAGACAGCACAGCCACTGGGAACGCACCTCTAGGCCCTCAAACACAGCGCACAGACAGCACAGCCACTGGGAACGCACCTCTAGGCCCTCAAACACAGTGCACAGACAGCACAGACACTGGGAACGCACCTCTAGGCCCTCAAACACAGCGCACAGACAGCACAGACACTGGGAACGCACCTCTAGGCCCTCAAACACAGCGCACAGACAGCACAGACACTGGGAACGCACCTCTAGGCCCTCAAACACAGCGCACAGACAGCACAGACACTGGGAACGCACCTCTAGGCCCTCAAACACAGCGCACAGACAGCACAGACACCGGGAATGCACCTCTAGGCCCTCAAACACAGCACACAGACAGCACAGACACTGGGAATGCATCTGCTGACGACTGAAACACAAATACAGATTCATAGAAAAACAGTGAGAGGACCAAAACTGTGGACGGAGACATCGAAGGCAGGGGCCTGTGTGCACAGCCCCAGGAAGCCGTGGGAAGCAGGGCCGCCAGTGCTCAGCAGAAACACAGGCAGAAGCCGCGCTGACCACCATTCCTCGCACTCCCACTGTCCTCCTGTTGCCATATTCCTTCCTCCCCCTCCCACCCCCTCAGACGGTTCACTTGCCAGAGATGCTGCCTGAACTGCTCCCGAGCGGTCTGTGCTCTCTCATAATTGATAAATGGAGGTGTTTTCCCATAACCTTATAAATGACAGCATGCAAATGGTTACAGTCAGGATGGGGAGAGTGGATCTGCTGGGTTACAGAAGCCATAAGTACCTTGAAAATAAAGAATAACCCTTACAAAACGACAAAGATAATTTCCTTTAGCATAATTGCCTGGATAGGTATTAGCCATGAAATTATAGAAGGAAAAAAAAAAATGACCAAACACCAACAACAGAGATTCCTATTTTATGAGAACAAAAAGGCATGATGTATTCCAAGACAGTTTGTGATCATTAAATTACATAACCTGTTATGTTTTATCCCTAAATGGCTTATTTTTCACTGTGTTTTATCCTGTTGGCTGCTTAGAATTTTCTCCGAGGTAGGTGGAATAGGAATCTTAATCTTTTTATTATATAAGAGGGGTGGGGGGGTTCACATGCCAAAGCCAGAGGTCAAAATATAAAATGGTTTAACTGTTTCTCATTCTGACATGGAAAGAGTTAATGTTAACTTTTTCAAATATATGAGTTCTGTAATCGTCGCATCATTATATCTGATTCAGCGCTTCACATTCGTAAGAGGGGCTTCTTTAATTTTGTGGGAAGCTTTGCTGAGTATTAAATATTCCCAAGATTCTTTACAGCCATGAATTGTGGATTTTTGTACAGAGCATGCTATTGTTATGATTTAACCTAAAGAAAGCCAAATTAAAACTGATTTACTAAATAGGTTAAGGATAGCATACTTATTCACGATTTCAACCCTATTTCATGCTTAGACAGGCAGATCTTAATTATACACAAAAGAATACAAATGTTATTAGCATGATAATAATTATTTAGAAGATGTCCTCTTTAAAAAAAAAAAAAATTAAACCGGTATTGTCATCCGTGCAGCTACATTTTTCAACAGAATGACAGCTTTGCTAGTCATAGATATGTTCAAAGTACATATACAATATTCAAAGCTGTACAGCAGACATGTTATCTGCATGAGCTCGGAGACGCAGCGCCAGCGACGCACTGCACACTAATCATTATGTCCTACCCACAGTACTACATGCAAATACAACCCTCTGTGACATTTTGTCAAATATTTTGAGGATTCTATACTCCTTATCACACCTCCATTCCCACGTCCTCAGCCACAATCAGGCACCCAGAAATCAGTTCCACGGATGGCACGCACGGACTCCAGCTAGTCACCAGCGTTAACACCATGCCAAATTAGTAAAAAGAGAATTACAGATTTACATACAAGTGGCTAACAGGCAGGACACAGGCGAGGCAAACTCAAGTTTACATTTAGCACCTTGCAAGCTGTGCATGGCAGAGGCAGCCCTGGGAAAAGCAACTTCACCCTGTCTTTGTGGAGCAAGAGATGTAAACATTACATACAGTATCCAGCATATGACATAAGAGGTAAATCAATTTAAAGGTCCTGCGCTTGGAAAACCTATAGCATGGGTCAATACCTATTGTCAATGAGCCCATATACGATGGACTGAGAAAATGTGGAAATGTTTCAGGACCAGAGAGTTGGCTACGGTACAAGCAATGCATTTTTGAACATTGATTTGCCAGAAGTGTATCTGTTGTCTGTTGCTCCAGGCTGGCATTTTTAATTATTTCTGGGACAAATGGATCAGTGATACACAGAAAATCTGTAGGGCTTCTTGTCAAATTAATAAAATAATAATGAAAGTAGTCATCTCAGACTGCAAACTGTCAAACATCCTTGAGAGATCTATAGTAATCTACATGGTTAAGCAAACTAAAAGGCTCCTGAATGCTACTTTAAATCCTAAATGCGGTGACATAAAATAGATTGTGTAGTGTCCATTGTATACAATGACACCTACTGTGACAAAACCCGACTATGTTTAATGACCTTTTTAAATCTTATACCTAGAGTCCATAAAAGCATTGTAATTCAGTTGTAAAACACACTTTAATAATCAAAATGCAGCTGTTAAAATAGCATTGCTCATAATTCTAACTTGAGGCAATTTTTTTTTTGTTTTTAATGCAGAAGAGCAGACCACAGTTTAAAATTCCTATGAGGTCACTATTGGCCATTACAGTGTTTTTTTGCAACTTAATAATAGATGTTTTAAAGTTTAAGTGCAGCCTCAGGCACTCATAAGCATTTATTACAAATCGCTGGTTGCCTCCCTTATGCAGAGAGGAATAACATTTACATACAGTAGCACGGATTAATAAGATAAAAAATTTGAAAAAGCCGTCAGTCAGGGAGTGGAACTGGTGCTAATAAAGCCCACTATATTCTTCGGAAATATCAAGCCGTCTGTTCCAATATTTTGCCATTCCCCATGAGGTATACAAATCCAAATCAGATAAGTCTCAAGCAATGCCAAAGACATGCTGCTCGGCTCTCCAGTGGCACCCGGCTGAATCTTTTATTTATCTTCAGAGCAATTGTACATTCTAGTATACTAAAGACTGAAATACACTGAACATCACTCATCAGAAAGTTTCATAAAACGGGGCACTCTCCTTCCTTGTTTGCTAAACCATGATTAGTGAGAAAAATGCACTGCAAAGTATGTATCATGGTGAGGAAACAGAATAGTAGGCATGGGACCTCTGTAAGCAAGGGCTAGTTAAATAGAACCACCTCTCGCTGGAGTTTAAAATGATGCTCACGTGAAATCAGACCTGGAGGAGAGAAAATTGCTTTAGGAAAGGGAGCCCACCAGCTTTGCCTGTCCTCCGTTCTGGAGTGGCTCAAACCCAAAGGTGCAGGGGAAAGTGAAAGCAAAATAGCACACATAATTTCACACGATGATTAAACTGCAAAGATCCTTGTTATAACAAATCATGGTGTCACTCTCCCAAACTGCAGCCTAACAAAACTGCACGTGAAATCATTCCTGCCCCTTGGAACACTGCTAATTACAAAAGTACAACCAGCAGTGTTCTGATTGGGGATGAGGCTGCCCATTATTTCCAGCCCAAGTGAACATTGATAAAAGAAATTTATTTATTTATACATAATTATTATTGTTACCCTACTGAACAGTGCTGGGGATTTAGAGAAATGAGACACCGTGGTTCTAATTTTTCTTTGAGAAGTCTGCCATATTAACTCCATTGAATAATTACTGAAAAGTAATACACTCGTGTAATATTACCTTATGCAAAATTGCATTAATCAAAAAGTGAGCCTGCTGCAATCAAGTAATTTGGGGGTGGGGAAGGCATGCATGCATAGCATATTTTCCTCAGAGCAGCATATTAACTAATAGTTTTGTAGCAACGATCCCATGAAAAAGGGGAAGTAAATCGGGGGTCGGGGTGGGGGGGATACAGCCCCGCTCTTACATAGAGAGGACCACATAAATGGCAAAGGAATGGCCAGTTACTGTCTTGACAGCCTGTTCCATTGCTCCAACTCCGTACACAATAAAATAAAGCCAGCTTGACCTCTCCAAGGAGCCAGACCATTGTTCCCCACACGAAGAAGTAAACGTGGACGCTTAATTACACCCAGGCAGCTTTATAGAAAATGGGCTTGTGATACAAAATGAACAGTTTCCTGTTGTGGTAGGCTTTCTTCGGACATTAAGGAAAGGGGGGGGGGGGCATATACGTGGGGCAGATCGTTCCAGGTGTGCGTGAAACGTGGCAAATTAGTAAAGGTTCTGTGCATACATAATGTGTCACGAATCCTGGAGTCCTGAGAGCACTGAAGCAAGTGCATCATTTTTATAGCCTTTTGTCTTGGAAGTTTTGCAGAGAAGGGTGGAAGGTGCCTCTCAGATTAGAATCTAGCTGTGTGTGATCACAGGGGACAAAATAGCATTCATTAGAAATGTGCATTTCATTTCTTTATTTTTAAGAGGCCTGGTGGCAGGGTGGCAGGCTGGGCTGCTGCTTATTTTGTTGTTGTTTTTGTTGTATTCTTCTTAGTGGCCAAGGCTGTGAAGTGCGGTTTTCTCCACCAGCCTCTCCCAGGCTAGCTGTGAATAGTGCCCATTTTGAGATTAGGAGATTAGGTTATTCATCACTTGAGATGCTCCCCGCTGTGCCGCTACTATCAGAGCGCAGCCAAATCAAAACATCTCTGGAAGGCATTTCAGAATAATTGAATGCATCATAATTTCCCTATTAATACATATCTCATATTACAGATTATGCATGAAATGTTCACATTATCTGTTACTTTTTGTTAACGTCTTGCTCCTTGCCAGTAAATTTAATACACAGAGTGAATCAGCATGCTATGATGAAGGGATAGGTTACTGATAGCCATTTTTTTTTTCAGGATTCAGTAGAAAATTAAAGTAAATCGATCATTTTATAGCCCCACTGGAATGGTTACAAGGGCATGTTGCTAAGCAAATGGTAATTTAAATGTACTGTGTAATTTTTCTATGCAATTTACTGAAGGCAGATTTTATTTTTCAGTTAATATCAGATGCTCTTTATCTGTTAGTGCATGATGTATCTGTGATAGACAATTTATTAATCTAGGCTTTAATCAAATGCTGCAGCTTGACAACTGGTCATATAGGTATGATAAGAGTTAAATTCTGTACTCTGGATGAATATGACTGTCATTAACACCACCTGAAAAAAGGTGATCCATTCAATATCCGCTTGTATAAAAAGCATGCACCAAATTCTAACAAAAAGTAATCAAAGTAAATCCTAATGAAATCAAATAAAAATGTCCACGTCTCTTAATAAAAAGTTATACTCGGAGTTTTCTAATTGATTGGACATTTGCATTTCAGGAAAGTTGTCTGGCCACTAAAGATGACCTTCTTTAATATTTGATGATTTTGACAATATCTTAAATGTAATGTGGAAGGGTATAACTGGAAATGTCATGAACATTTTAGGACAATCACATGTTATCCATGGTGAAAACTGGTCTTTGGGGGAATATTTAAATAGCACATAATTATTTTCCTTTTTCTTTAAAAGAAAAGCACTTACTCTGTAGATCAGGGTAGTTTTGATTTTATAATAAATCAAAACTTTCCTATTTTAAGACACATAAGAATACATAAAAGAATCTGTGTTTGAGGACGCCCATCACTTTTATGAAATTAACAAAGGAGAAGAAGGCAGGCCCCGTTTACCCTTCAGGTTGCACCAGCAAAGGCAACATACTCCTGCTGCTCGTGTACAAAATGTATTATTGTCATTAATGAAAAAGTTAATGGGCCATTTTCTTATATATCAATTTACATTTTACAATTTGAGTATACAAATGATATGTACAGCAGAGAGCTGATTATTTTTGCTCAAGGAAATAGTTTTAATGTGTTTTTATGGACATCAAATGTTGTGAATAATGATGCATCCACAGAATGCAAATAGGATGGCGGCTTTTGGGCTGTGATCAACAGTCCTTGGATAAAAGGTCTGCTGGGACAGTGATGTTCTGTGGAGGGCCTGAACAGTAAAAAATGGGAAAGAAGGAGGATGCCAGGATATTTGAAAGGTACATCAGCAGATGGAATTTGAAGTCTGTCACTCACATACAGACATCAGATAATATTTCCACTATTAAGAGGGGAAAAAAATGTATTTTAAGGAGAATGTGTCTGTGTAGCAGTGAACTGCAGACAGAAAGTTATTGCTGATTCTGGTTGATAAAATCAATTTCTGAAATTAGATATGGCTCACCATATAGAAAATGAATTTTAATAACACCTTTTTACTACAGTCTCAAATCACCTTTGGTTTCCTAACTTCTAAGTGTGGGGATCACTTTTTCTCACCACTTAAAGGCAGTCACTGCTACAGACAAATAGGAATGTCTCCAGGAATACCACATGATAGAGTCTTTGGAGGAGATGGGAAGAAAATTTCTTGAATTGACATACACCACGTCCCAAGAGGATGGGATCATGTCACGTCAGCCCCGAGACCACACGTGCAGTGCCTGAAAAGCAGCCATCCCTTTTTTTGGTCATTGGGATTTGTGGGCAGTTGCTATGTGCATCCTAGAGCCCTACATTCCATCCTGATACACCTGTACCTGTAAAGATAACAGAGCATCTTGATGACTAGATGAAGCCACACATGCCAACTCACCCACTATCACAGAATTGACCTAACCAATTTCTACCTGGGACTGGAGGGTTGCAACATAGGCCTGTAGACACACACACACACACACACACACACACACACACACACACACACACACACAGAGTCAGGCTATGCTGGCAGAATGCCAAGACATCTGGATGGAAGTGAAAAGTTCAGTCAATCATTCATTTCCCCTTTTCATCTGCATATTTGGGAAAGAGGACTCAGTATCCTCCAATCAATGACAATTCTCATTAAAACACACACACACACTTTTAAACAAGAAAAAATAGAAGTGAGGCTGAGTTACCTACTATATATATTAAAAAAAAACAAAAAAAACACCTCTGGGTGACAACTTCCTAGGTAGCTAAATATGAGTTAATTGAAAAGAAATGCTTATATGTCCACGTAAATACAGACCAAAATGTTTCTCAAACATTTCTTAATCTGTTTCTTATGATTTTGAAAGAGAAAGGGATCTCAGAAGCGAGCATGACCTGAACATAGCACCCATGATAAGCTTTATCAGGAACATTTAAATTAAATGGGGAAAACAATATTTACCAGTTACATTAAAACATGAGGCTTTCCCAAATCATCAACAATGTAGCAAGCCTTCTGTATACGTGTAGAAAGACAGTATATTATGCCTTCCGTATATAAGGGACAGCTGAATGTAAAGAAACGTCTGCCCATACGTGAATATAAACAGGAAACATAATGGAGACGGAAAAATTGCTCTTCAGTGGAAATACAGTGATGGAAGTAGAAATGTACTGCTCTGGGATTTCAGGATTATCAAATCTTTACTTTTCTTTTCTTTTTTTTAACAACACAAGAATTGACAAATTGGCAAAGCTTTTGTTCCAAGATTGCTTTCCTATATATTTATTTCATCACCTCCTACTCTGCCACCAAAAGGCTCACCTTCAAGTGTTGCTCTTTAGCCAGTGACAAGCCAAGTTTCCTGAGCTGCTTTCATCAACATTGACCTAGAAAAGTGCACAATAAAACCACCACAATCACCATGTAAACAACCCCCCACCTCTAAAACTTCCTCTCCCCCAACAGACAGTGATAAGTTACAGGAAACGGGGACCCATAGGCCTGTATTGAAACCTAGATAACTGGAATTATTTGAAATTAGAAACACGGAGCACAAAAATAATTAAATTTGGAAAGGCTCCTAGAAAATGATTTAAGCTCCCAACATTACTTCAAAGAGAGAGTCCTTCCCACCCACCTCTATTCAAAACAAAGTTATTTCTTTAACTTCTTCCTCTGGTCTGGAAATCAACATACCTACATCCTCTTATATTTGAATTTATTTTCTCTGCCAAAATCTACCATCAGTGCCCTTAGGCACCCATAGGAAATGAAGTAGGTTGGAGCTGCTATCTTTAGTCATCCTTCTACGCATGGCTAAAAGCTGAAGAGAGTTAACTGACCTCATATGTGTATGAACTAATTGTACAATAACATTTTCTCCTAAGCAATTATGTTACAGTTTCTTTTTCTTTAGATATATACATATATATGTTTTTTTAATCCTGACACATAAACATAAAGGTTTTCTTAAAAATTGTATTTCATTGCAACAGGTCACTCAGTTCATGGATTTTTATGATATAGCCTACACTGTATTATTTTTAGTATAGTTGAGTATACTATTTTTAGTATAATTTGGAATTTATCAAGTTTATTTCCTTGACCTGATTATCCAAGAAATCAAAAGTGCCGGTGGACCCTGAGTACTTTGTCAACATTGGAAGGACAGTATACATAATTAAAACTTCAGCCAAAGTTGTGTTTCACCTTGCCAGTCTAGATCTTTAAATCTCACTCTTTCTCTGTAAAGAAAGTGGAAGTTGTCCAGCCAGTGTGACTCACTGGTTGAGCATCGACCTATGCACCAAGAGGTCACCTGTTCGATTCCTGGTCAGGGCATATGCCCAGGTTGTGGGCCCAATCCCCAGTGGGGGGCATGCAGGAGGCAGCCAATAGATGTTCTCTCTCATCGATGTCTCCACCTCTCTCCCTCTCCCTTTTTCTTTCTCTAAATCAATAAAGAAAAAATTAAAATAAAAAAATGCAATAAAAAAAAAGAAAAGAAAGTGGAAGTAGCCATTGCCAAAGGAATCACGTATCACTTGAAAAAATCCAACACTCAAAAGATTTGTACTCAGAAAGCCAGAAAACAGTGCAATAACTGGTTTCAATCCCCTAAAGGAGTCACCATTTTACAGAAGTATTCAATGTGCTTTTCCCCCATAAACAATGTTATAAAATTAACAGAATCAAACATTTTTAAAACCTACCTATTATTCCAACCACACAAAATAACTTACATTATTTATTCCACAACATCTTCCAGTTCCTAAACACACATACATATTATAGGTATCATGGGCATTATACTTTTTCACTTAACACTGTGGAGTAGGCATTCCTCTTGCTCATCATAACTGCAGGGTCTTTAAGGAGACGATCTTTTTAATAAATACGTAACTTTTCTATCAGAAGCAGTACCAACACTTTGTTTTTAGAGAGGAATCTTTTACACTCTGATAAAAAATACAGAAGTCGTTTGAACACTTAATATCCTTTGCACTGATGTCAGTTCTGTGATCGACCAACCTTCTTACTTAACAATGAACTGAGGGTGCTAGTTTGGAAGCCAACACTTTTATTTCATTCATAATCTCAAACTGTAAGGGAACTTAACCAACCATGATCACTGAAAAGCATTAGGTTACAGCGACACCTGTCTAAGGGACAGAACTTCCCTCCACAAAAGGCTTCTCCAACAAAAGCATCGTTTCCAAATTCCAAATTCTCCTTTTGGAGCTATCCTCCAGGACACTCGAGCAGTTCAGCAGCTAGAACAGTTTGTGAGTACATTTTGTAGCCAAATGAAAAATACATAGAAAACAGCTCACAATAATGGACCAAATCAATAAAGCAAATAAACACTTCTCTTCAGCACTCAGCAGGTACAGCCTTATTTTCCCACCATTCTATAGTAAATCAGCAATCTGTCTTGAAAAATAAGAAGAATATTTTACCACAAATTGACTGCATTTAATAAAATGCAAGCTCTCCTGCCCAGACAGAGAAAATTTGAAATCAATAGTCAAATTCCCCATCTTCTTTTAAGTGAGAAAAACTCACATATAACTTTATTGTTGCCCCGTGAATTATCCCATGGTTCTTCACATTGTGGCAAGAACCCTGCCAATTCGTCACTTTTCAGGTAAAGAAGAAAGACAAAGCACAGGAAATAAATCGACAAATGGCTGTTTCTTTTGGCAAACAGACAAATTAAAAAGAAAAATATTTTCCTTGTTAAGAATATATTCAGGACACCCGTACTTACAATGTATTGTTAAAAAGCAACGATCATTTTTCAAATCAAGAGAGCGTCCTCTCGGATGGGTTTTTGTGGCACTTTCTCTGAAACAGCAACAACAAAATCCCACACAAGTGTTGAATGAGTTCAAATGGGTGCGGGAAGAAGAAGCTTAATACTGTGCTTCAACCACCATGGTGGACGTTCAAACTGGCACCAAGATGGACGCTTGGGCAAGCACAAACTGTGGGCAAGGCTTTATGACTCCAACCACCATGGTGATGCCTCTGCCCAGGAAGCTTGGCAAGAATGCTCCTGAAGGCCAAAGTTTCCTGGCCTTCTCTGTGGATGGGAATTTGCACGTGAAGAAAGGTCCCAGGGCAAAATCTGTGGCACTTCGGTGCCCCCTTGTGTCCAATTTGGCACCAGCATGAACTACACCAGGTCTGTGTAGAAAGTGGAGCGGGAATTTCTTAAATTCCACAAGAGTGCAGGGTGGGGTGGAGAAGAACTGACATTTTCTACCTCCGTGCCTGTGAAGAAGTCAGTTGCTAGAGCAATGAGAGATTGCCACACGGCTGCTTTCTCACAAGACTTCAGCTGCCCTCCACCTGAATCCTGAGGCTGTTTTATCTGGACATAAACCAGAAAGAACAGTTTTGCATCCCTGGCTCCCAGACCCCCCAAAACAAGGAAAAGCATGTTAGATTGAAAAATGTTATATTCTTATTACCAAGATATAGAAAAATTGCAGAGAGTATTTAAAGTCTCTTTGATAGAATCTTACTTGGCCTCAAATCTCTCCCAAATTTTGAGTCTTGCCAGATTATTTTATACATTTTCATGACAGAAACTATTTTATTCCCCATCATTACTCTTTTTTTTTCCTACATGCAAAATGACTGTGTAGAAAATTGGGTCACCGATGGATGCAAGAATGTAACTACATTTATCAGCTCCGTTCTTATTCACCTACACACACCTCGAAGCATTAAAAACCAATTCTACATGTAATAAAGCTTGGAAAATTTTCAAATTCAATGTTGGGTTGAGGGCAAAGGACAATTTCGCCCATAAATACAAATTTGCTTGTGATGTTTATCTCTGTAGATGGCTTGACTGCAGATCCAGAATTGGATTGCAGTTCTGTCTGCAAGAATTACCTGGGAACCATCTACTCCTTCTCAACACATTTATTCACACAGCTCCAAAGACATTCCAAAGTGGAGGTTACATGCTTTCTTTGAGAGCATTGTTGGAGGCTTCAAACTTCATATTGTGTCAAAGGATGGGAGGATAATGGAGCCAGTGATAAATCAGAGAAACAAAAGGCAGGGGAAGTGAAGCAGTGAGATCGGAAGCACATGAATGAAAGGGGGGAAAGAGAAGAAAGTGAACCAGGCCACAGATCTCGGTGAGAATGATTGTTCTGTCTGAAGTGGAAATAAGAGTACAATTGTGACCCCCTCGTCGCTCTTTTTGTGGAAATCATTAGAAATTCATGTAGGAATGACAAGACTGCACTTGTGGCTGTCTTTAAGCTTTTGGTAACACAGTAGGTCTCATGGATGATGGACATTCCTCTGTTCACCTTCAAAGGCAGGTAAACCCCGGGTGTCCCACCACCACTGCTGCTCAGTGAATCCCTCCTGTGAATTCCCTGTGCATTTCCAATAGGATGAAAAGGAAAACCCTTTGGTGATTCTTCAGGATAGTAAGTTCCTCTTGAATAGTGCTTCCCTTGAACATTTTCATCAAAAAAAAAAAAAAAAAGGCTATAGATTGAGGAGAGAGCAATGCTATTTCTTCTCCGATCTCCATCACGGACTGTCATACCTTACAACAAACAGATTGCCTGGTTTCCGTCTTCACCTGCTGTCAACAGTTCATGTACTTGGCACGTTTTCCCTTTGGTCAGAATGGTTTGTACTTCCGCGCCCCGTGCCCCCTCTTTTTACTTAGAAAGACTCACTCTAGGGAGGATTGCGAGTCTCAGGGGGAAGAGTAACTGCCACAAATAGGGTTGAATCTAACACCTTGACCCCCATCACGGTACTACGGTACTTTCAGCCCAGGATGTCCCACCTTTTCTTGAACACTGCTGTGCCTAGAACACTTGCAAAGTAAGGTCAAAAGTAGTATGTTCTACTACTAGTGATGTACAAACGTTTAGCAGTGACTTTCTTGACTGCGTACATAAATGAGGGTAGCTTCAAGGTTATCTATGAAGCAGAAAAACTGTAAACTGCATTCCAAATTTTTGTCTGGGGAGATGGGAGAGAAAGACGTGGGGTTATAGTTGGTGCTAGGACGCAGTGCCTAACTCCTGACCAGGAGACACACTCAGGGATAACCACCAGGTAGAATATTTACCAGAAGAGTAAAACCATCTTTTCCTATAAAAAGGGACCTTCAGCATGAAGTTGGTCTGAGAAAGACAGTGATCCTCAGTGACCTACAACCCAGATGGAGAAGACAAGAAATATGCCAAACGCCTAGGTTTAAATATACTAATTTGGAGAAGCTGATAATGGCATCACCCACGTTCGACCTAGAAACACCTTCCCCCAGATTGTCCCATAGCCTATCCCCTTACTTCATTCAGGTCAAAAGCTGCCTCTAGAGAGGCGTTTCCTGATAACCCTATCTCAAAGAACAATTCCAACGAGACACTCTCAATCTCTATACTCTGCTTTATTTTTCTCCACAGCACTTACTAACACTTGACATACACTATACTTGCTAATTGATTTTCTCATCCAATGGAACGTAAACTCCAAGGTGGTTTTGTCCATCGTTGTATCCCTACTGCACAGATACAATGTATCTGCACAGTGAGTGCTCAGGAAATATTTGTGGCATGACCAATTGAATGAACTTTGGGTACATCCACGTAAGTATTCCCTCATGTAAACATACCTTAAAAGAAAAGCTGGAGAATCTCGGCTATAATCAACTATCTTCTGCTTCTCCCATTTGGAAATGGTATACCTGAGAGCACCTACAAGTGGAATACTCAAACTCCGGGCTTAACACAGCACAGTATTTTGATTTATGGCTCTCCAACTTTCCTGTGCAGGTGGCTTACCTGGAGAGCTCGCTCAAAGTCACACAGCTGTCCTCCACCTCCAGAGATTCTCAAACTCTGGGTGCCTGAGAATCTGCATTTCTAACAAGTCCTAGATGATGCTGATACTGCTAGTTTGGGGACCACCGTTAAGCTTCACTTATTCTCTAAAATGTGGCAGTCGTGGCAGAAAGGATGGTTAAGTGTTTTAAGAAATTAAAAAAAAAAACAGACATATTATGGAGTGCAATGTAAGTTTTCCCTGCATTTTTTAAATGTGAAGGGGGTTGTTTAGAAGTGGCTTGCTTGCTGTGGGCTGACTCGGCATGGACTAAGAGTTTCTCTCTCCTAAGTCATTAAGGGTACCTGAGTACAACTGGTTGAGGAGAACCGACATAAGCCATGCAGAAGCCAAGATAGAAGTTTCATGAGTGCGACCAGTTTTCGAATGTAGTGAATCTCTCAAGAGTTGTTTCAGAAGGAAATACCAGAGCCCGGTGGGTGGGTGGGCAGGGTGGGAGGCTCTCCGTTAGGCTGACAACTTTGGAGTGGTCACAGGAAGCACAGTTTAGCCTGGCAGTTCATGGCGGGCAGCCAGGGGTCTCGGGGTTGCCAGAGCTCACCACACAGAGTGTGGCTGTAATATCTTGCTATCAGTTATCTGGGTCAGCCATCTGTGGGGTCTGTTGCTTTTAAATGGTCCTCTAGAGCCTTTGGTTTTCATTTTTCTCTAACGCCAAGGAAAGAAAAGGACTGTATGTAATTTAATATCTCATAAAAAGGCAGATACTGCATTGTTCCTACGCCCACTGCTCACGTTTCATTGCAAAACTATTGTAATGGATGCTTATCAAGAGTGATAGAGGGCAAACCTCCCCTAAAATCCGAGGTGATGTGTCCTCTTCTGGTTCGACTGCCAAAGAAATGAAAGGCAGCCTTTCTGTATTAGTTTATTCTGAATACGTTTCCCCAATGTACAGCGTCCATGATGGGCACATAAACTGGAAAAAAGCAGCAGGTGAACAAGGGAAAGAAAATGTCAGTGCTCTTGGTAGGTGTTGGTTTTTTTAATCAAGTGATGGGGCTAATTCAGTGTGTACACGTAAAATAAATGGTTGGCTCTATGTATTACTATAAATCTTTCAAAGGCCAAAGATCCTTTTCTTCACCATTAATGTTTTCTTCAGAGCCCATCCAGAAAACAGTGTGTGGGATCCGCCTGATACTTAGAACAAAAAGACCTTGCCTCTGCGTGTCTTCTTAGGCTGCTGTTTCGTAGCTGTGGTAACCTACTCGCCACCTCCATTTCCCTATCATTCTTTCCATACTCTCCCCCCAAATAAAAGCAAGGCATCTCTTTCCTGGAGACAGACACCCACCTGTCCCTCTCTTCCCTCCTAAAAGTGCTGCTTAGATTCAGTTGAGGTTTGGTTCGATTTGAAGCTGTCCTCAGAGGCATGCTATTTTCTACCCCGAATCCTCCTAGTAGCAAATCTTCCTCCCATTCGGAAACTTTATTTGTTTCTGTAATTCCAGATGTATGTGCCAATCAGTTTAGCTCCTGCCAATTCTTGTTTATTAATAATGCTAACGAAAGAATTGAAATTCCACCAGATTTCAATCTCTTTTTTCATGCCTCAATAATGAGTCATAAAAGAGATGAATTCTGATATTGTCTCAACAACTCAAAGGACTAGGTACGATCAGAAATTTGACTGGCTTTTGCCTACCTTGCGTGAACTCAGGAGAGCTATTCGTACTGCTAACTGCCACTGTATATGTGCAGATAATTTGCATTTTCATTGTTCTTTATTTTATGTTATTAGTTATTCATGAGATGAATATCACATTCAACAACTAATCTATAAAGCCTTTGCTTTAAATAACAATGTGCCGTTTTTGTTGCAGGAGGTGGGATGGAGGATGGACGGCCGGCCCATTTAAAAGTCTTGTACAAAGAATTGAGAAATGAGTGACATGTGGGCTCTTCCCTGCCATGAAAAATTGGGATCTCAGAGTGGCAGTGCAGTTGGGAGAAACAGACTGTACTACATAGGTTTGCACATATAAGGGCCATATTAGCCAGCTGGACCTACTGAGAAAGGTCCTCACCAGCCAGCCAAAGGGAAGAGAAGGTCAGGTTTCACCGTACTACGTAATGAACCTGTAAATGACTAATTATTCCTCTCACCAAACAGCACAATCTGCATGTGAGGCAAAAACCAACACAGACAGCATCTGAACCCGTTTTTCTTTCTTTCTTTTTTCCAGTTGGATATAATCCAAGTTTCATACACATTGCTTTCTACTTTTCCCAATAAAGGCTCATGTCTATATTAACACAAATTGAAAAGGAAAACATGCGAAGATTCCATGCTCTCTTTCTTGGTTTCAGGAAGGAGGACATTAATTCTGTGGAAGCCATTCAGGTTTGAATGTGAGGTCCCAGCTGTGTGGGGGGTTCTCAAGTGTGTGCAGCGCCGGGGAGGCACAGTTAGCTGGGCATCCTTACCTGTCTCCATAGAAATGTTGATATAGATAACCCCGAGGTAAGTTAGTTTTAAAAGCAGATCAATGATTTCATTTACCAAGAGGGGAGCATAAGGCCTTTACTATACTCAAAGGATTTCACCGGAATCCCACTGTGGTTATCTAGGTAGGGGCTGCTTCACCTTGCAGGCAGTGAATTGGTAGGTCTTGACTTGCTTAGGAAGGAGGTAACTATCTCTCCTCGGGAATAAAAAAATCCATAAGGAGAACTCCGTATCTTTTTCAATAATACAACTTTGAAACTCAGAAATTCTGATAGAGAGACACTGGTGACAACAGTAATACGATCTAATACAATGGATAAAATAGAGAAAAATAGCAATTTAAGATCTAAGATTTTTGAAGAAGGAGAATATATCTTTCTCATCCTTTCATCTGCGCCTGTATTTGATATTTGGTAAATGTTGAAGAATAACGATAACAATGACAACTGACATTTATGGAACTTCCTATGTGCCAGGCACCGTTCTAAGTACATCACAGGTTTCAATTTATGTTATCCTCAAAAACCAAATCCTGTCAGTGAGCTACTGTCATCATCCCCATTTTATAGATGAGGAAACTGAGGCACAGAGAGTTTATGAAACTTAACCAAGGTCACACAGCTAATAAATGGCAGAATGGGATTCAGATTCAGGGGGTCTGGCTCTAGAGCTTAACCTCGTTACTTTTATGCCAAATTGCTTCTTGTCATACAGCATGACAATAGCTCAACAGAACTGTCAAATTTTATTGGAGAGTTGAATTCTACTGTCTCAGACTGGAAATGTGAGCTCAAGCAAAATTGAAAAGTCACACCTAAAATGTGAATTACCAAAAATCACACATACACACATACACGCACACGCACACATGCACACGCACGCACACACACATACTGGAATTCATGGTGATTATATACATAATTTTATGGTCATTATATTATAACAACAGTTTGCTTACAATGACTGATAGTCTCTGAGAAAATTTAATCCTCCAAAACTTTAGAATCTCTTTGGCCAACAAATTACTTGGCCACATTTCTAGACGTTTCTCCATTGCAAATACGTAACCAGTTGAAGATAAAGATTGCGAAAATGTGGTGCTTCTTTTGTCTACTCCTTTACTCTTTCTTCCAGTATCCAATTCTTCTGCCCTTTTCATACCCAGCTGTCTCCTTCGGGCTTGCATTATATGAGAGGCACCTTTTCCCACCATACAAGGAAACTCATATATAGTGTGTCCCTCCCACCCCCTCAAATACTCTGAACTCTTGTAGATGATGTTTTAGCTCTGAAACACTTTTTTTTTTTCCCAAATAAAACTTAATTGAACATCTCAAATCTGAAATCTATGAAAAGACATATAGAGGGCCTGGCACCTTCTTTGCTACTAGCCCACAAAGTGTCTGAGAGCCGGAACAGATCCTAAGCCACAGCTTAGACCCAAACAAAGACCTGATTTGGTGGCGGAAATTTGGCCACGGCTCCTGCAAGGGTATGTGGGGCATGTCCCAGAGAAGAGCCCGCACATGGTTGACCACAGCCCAGAAAGCTGAGTCCGCCCTTGGTCCTGTTCTCCTGGCCCCTCAGCTGGGCCTTTTGTATTGACATTTACCCACCAAGGGGGCCAAATGAGAACAAGGAGCAACTCTCCACCCCTCAGGAGGAGGGTGCTGCTGTTCTCACTGCCATTTCTCTGAGCTTAGCCCTTCAGCTTCCTTTCTGCCTCTCAAGCTGTTTGAGCTCTGCCCAAAATGTGGCTTCAAGTTTCCTTTCAAAAGGCCACACTCCCATTTAAAAAAGGGTGTGACTCCCAGGTAGGTTCCACTCCTGAGCAGCAGTGACGTTCCAGTGAGCCTACTCCTCCCTGATGCCCTGTGGAGCTCAGAGGCCCAGCCAGGAGGAGCAGGAGAAGAAAATAATTCTTTAGAAGGAACACTCATTCTTTGTTTGGGGGGAAAAAAAAAAACCTCTTGGAAATTTGTTGATTCTATTTGAATGCTTCAAAAGTTCTAAACTACTCCCCAATTATGTACTTTAGCTTTTTTTTAAAAATCACACAATTAGGTATGTTCATTGTAAGAAAAAAATAGATAATACAGATGAAGAGCAAGAGGAAAAAAAAAAAGAGCTGTAATCCATCTAGATATTTTTCTACGGACGTGTGCTCGCAGAGTGGGATAACAGTACTTTAAAGATTTCAATTTTATCGTAATCATCTTTTGATGTCCATTACATACATCTACTGCATCATTTATAGAGTTTGTAAAAAAAATTTTCTAAACAAGTTCCCTATTGCCAAGCTTTTCGGTTGCTTCCAAGCTTTAAGCATCACTCCAGTGACTAAGCAATGAGCAGATCCGTGGAGAGACAGAGCTCTAGGTTCAGACGTGGGTCCAAGCCCTAAATAGCCATGTAACTTGGACACTTGGACATATTTTACAGAATCCTCCCATGCCTCGTTTCGCCATCTGTTTCAGGGGAGAGTAATTGTAAGAACATAGCTCGTCAGACTGTTCTGAGCCTTAAGCGAGAAAATATATGTAAAGTACTGAGCACTGTGCCCGGCTCATTTTGAGCAGCCAATAAAAGTTGGCTGTAATTAAATAACTCGTTGTATGATTACTTCTTGAGCACATATTCCTAGAAAGGAAATCAAAGGGTCATAGAGCCCAAACATTCTTGAGAATGTTTATTCATAATGCTACTTGTCTTCCAACGTCCTGCCCCACCACTGAGTAAGAGGAGAAGTGAGAGCCCTCCTCCCCACTTCTCCCTCGCTTTGGGACATAGTCCTTTTTTAAAGAAGGCAGCATGGGGAAATGGAAGGGGCCCTGAGCCTGTAGACAGAAGTTGTGAGGTCAAGTCCCAGCTTTGCTACTTATTCAGGAACCATTCGGCCTTGAACTCTGTTGTCTGACCCTTGGTGTCTTCATCTGCTAAGAAGAGGGGATTGGGAAAACAGCAGTGTTCACCCTAAAATACTATATGGAAGAGTAAATAAAATAAGTTATGAAGCTACTTTATTAACTATACCTGGTCACCCACATGGGAGGTACTTTAGCCCACCTGGGATTTGGCTCTAGCTACACCAAGACTATTTAGAAAGTAGATTCCTAATTCAATTCAATTTAATATTTATCAAGCATCTCTTATATGTCAAATACTGAACAAAACACTGAAATTACAGACAGACAAACAACAATGGAAATAGGTACCAGGTAATGATATAGCTGAGAGGGAATCCTCAGTAGGGCAGGGGAGAGTATTTAATACAATCTAAATAAAAGATGTGTAATACAATCTAAATAAAATTAGGATAAATTTGAAAACTTAGTTTTATGCTTTTATTGATTTTTTTATTGATTGATTTTTTTTTTAATTTGAAAAAGAGAGGAAGGGAAAGAGAGAGAGAGAGATACTGATTTGTTGTTCCGCTTATTCATGCAATCACTGGTTGCTTCTTGTATGTGTCCTAACCAGAGACGGGACTGCACCCTTGGCGTATCGGGACAATGCTCCAACCAACTGACCTACCCGGCCAGGGCTTTATATATTTAAATCCCATTAAAGTTCTTATCCAAGTTGCCTATCACCCCAAACCTGTTTCCAGACAAGACATTGAGGGATGGGATGATCACAACATACATCACAGAAAAAGAAAAGAAACAGAACAAGAAAAGCAAACATAAGAATGTCTGCCTCATTCTGTATGGCAGAAAGTACGCCTCTGAGTTCTTCACATCTCCATGCTTGATGTGGCACCTGCCCATGAGTATCTGGCATTCTGTGGCCAGAGAGAAGGGACGGAGGAAAGGAAAGATGCACTGTGGGCCTGGCACACACATCCCCTTCTCCACCAGCCAGGAGAGACCAGCCTCACCCCACCAGCTCCCACCTCATTCTTATTCTCAGCCCTCACAAGCTCCTTTTCTGTCTTAATCAGGTCTGATCTGCTTTTAGCAGACAATAATATGAATAAAGAGCAGCATAGATTTTGGCATGTGTGTGCTTTTTTCTCCCCTTAATCTTCTATCAAAAAAATATAAAAAGTCCTCTCTCTTTTACAGGCTTCTATTGTTTTAGAAAAGAAAAAAATCAAGGCAGGAAGAACTGTGACCATACAGACAACATCTCCTTATAGAAAAGCTACACACACATTTCATTATCGGCAGAACTGATTTTAATTTACAGTAGACATTGCTGGTCCTGCGTTTTATGTTGAAATAATGGAAACGCTTCTTTCTGAAACTTATAATGAAAAACATAAATAGTATATCTTTTAATGATGAACACTGACTAATTCCACTGATGCTGAGTAGCATGTGCTGAAGAGATGGATTATCTCTGAAACATAATTTTACTAAGCACTGCTATGTAATTTGTTAAGCATTTAGTAATAAGTATGTCTAATAAAATACAAAAAAAATATTTAGAAAATGAACCATAATTTTAATATAATTTTAATTAATGGGAGTGCAATTGCAGTGGTTTAAATTACATTCCCAGTGGTAAGAAGCCTTTCAAACCTAATTTGTAAGCCAAGATGGTGGCTCGAATGACTGGCAGCAAAGTTTCTTCAACAGATTTCATGGGGCATGATCCAAAGATAATAGGTTCTCAGCCCAATGACAATCCAATTACAATGCCAATCAAAGCCAACTTCATGCACTCTAATTATCAGATTTAGCTGTCAGCTCAAATACAAACATAACACTTTTATTTAAATAAAAATTTAATTTAGGAAAAAAAAAAAAAGACGACTTCATGTGTGATTTATTGAGACTGCCAGAGCAATCTAACTTATTTCCCTGGTAATATAATAAAATCAGTCTTGTATTAAAAAAAAAAAAAAAAGTGAAAACTTTTTCTCCCCCACCCCATTCGCCTGCATCTGCTGTGCTATATTATTTAAGAGTTAATTTAAGCAAAAAAGCATAACCTAACATGGCAGTAGATATTTGCCAACTAGAAGTAGGTTAAATAGAGTAGCAAGGTTTCAAGGAGATGAAATTCCAAGCGAATAAATGGCAAAACCTAATTAGTTTTTACTAGTCATCAGGAAAAAAATCATGTTTCAACTAAAATCCATTTACAGAGGCATGAGGCTGAGGACACTGGCTTTCCCTTATCTCTGCATGGAATCTCAGCAGAAACACAGGCAACACGGAAAGGTAAGGCCAACATTTATCTTTAAAAATATTTGAAAAGATCTACATTAAGTGATTTTAAGACATTTGATATTCAAATTATAAAGAGGAATAACCTACAGCACCAGGAACAGGTAGTGATTGGTCCCAAACAAATACCCTAATCCTCTTAGCTTTTGCTATAGGTTTACCTTTACTATTGAGAGTAAAAAGTATCTCTTGGAGAAGCAGTGCCCAGTGGAAATGTGTGAGCCATAAACATGAGTCATACATGTAATTTAAAATTTTCCGGTAGCCACATTAAAAAAAAAAAAAATTGAAAAGAAACAGAAAATTAGTTTTAACAATATATTTTACTTAACCTAATATATCTAAAATGCTATAATTTCAATATCAAATTCATTTTTTTAAATGTGTTTTATTGATTTTTTTTAGAGAGAGAGGAAGGGAGAGATAGAAACACCCACGTGAGAGAGAAACATCAATCAGCTGCCTCCTGCACACCCCTCACTGGGGATCGAGCCCTAAACCCGGGCTTGTGCCCTGACCCTGACTGGGAATCGAACCATGACCTCTCAGTCCATGGGACAATGGACAATTCACTGAGTCACACTGGCTGGGTTCTAATCCATTTTTAATTATTTATGAGAAATTACATTCTTTTTCTCATAGGAAGCCTTCAAAATTGGTATATATTTCACATTGACAGCAGACCTTAATTCAGGCACATTTCAGTGCCCAATGGCCACGTGTGGTGAGTGGCCACTGTACTGGGTAACTCAGTCTTCAGGTTGGGCCCCAAAGCCAAAGAATCAGCTGCTGTTAAGGTGTAGCTATATGGAACCAAAGACCACCTACCCCCAGGCAAAAATATATATGTACCGGTTTCCAAAGAACCTAAAATCTCCTCTAGTATTTTCTTTTCTTCAGGCTGGATAAATATCCTACCCTCCCCCTCTTCCCCTCCAAAAAAAAAAAAAAAAAAAAAAACAGGTAGGGGAGACTTTTTCTTTTCCAAAATGTACCTTCTGAACATGTAATAATATGAAGATAGGCAATCCTTTTACAATATAGATTTGCACAGAATTAAGACATGCTTAGGATCCTTGAAAGGGAGGCAGGGCAGGGTACACTAGGAGGAGAGTGACAGTGGTGAGCTGCAGGGAACCAAGGACAGCTTTGCCTCTGCTGGCTCTAAGACCCTGGTCACAGATGGAATTCTCTCAAAACCTTCCTCTGGGATCTCCTTGTTCCTGTAGGGGGTGCCCTGTAAGCCTACACTTGGGTACATTTGTGCCCAAACTAACACTCTCCCAGACCCCTTGCGGCTTCCCATCCTTATCCCAGAGGCCCAAGTGGTACCCTGAATGCCCACCTCCACATTCCTAAATTCTTCTCTTTTCAAAGGTGTTTCAAACGTTCAAACCTACCACATAGCGCTAGATAAGAATCACAGCAGGTTAAGACAAAGAGTTAATTTGTTTTATCTTGCATACTTGGAATTGGGAGTCACTTGAATTGCACATGCAAATAGATGCAAACATATGCAAATCAGGGTTTTGCCAGATAAATTGAATGGGGAAAAAAGCTTTATAGTATTAGTAATATTCAGGGATTTTGTGGTGTTTAAAAGGAAATGATTTCCTTCCTCCCACTCCAAATGTGAATAACTTTCTCAGTCCTACCTGAATAAAACCAAAACTTACCAGACTTTAAGGAACAATAATTTTTTAAAAGATTGAACTAGACATTAGTCAGACTGAGATCATACTATATTTAAGCTTTAATCATTATATCTTAAATGTAACTCTCCCAGAAAAAAAAAAAAAAAACTAAAAATTCCTTATTAAAAGACAAAGTTCTCCAAGTAAATCTCTGCTTTAGGTCTGACAATAATAATTAAAAGTGTTTCTAAAAACAGGAAGAGTAGCCCGGCCGGTGTGGCTCAGTGGCTGAGCGTTGACCCATGCACCAGGAGGTCACCAGTTCCATTCCCAGTCAGGGCACATGCCCAGGTTGTGGGCCAAATCCCCAGTGAAGCATGCAGGAGGCAGCCAATTGATGTTCTCTCTCATCAGTGTTTCTATCTCTCTATCTCCCTCTCCTTTCCTCTCTCTCTAAACTCAATGAAAGAAAGAAAGAAAAAAAAAAAAAGAACAGAAAGAGTAATAATAAATTTCAGGGATGTGAAGGAGACAGACAGAAGAATACACAGAGCGATGGGTTATTATTTTCAATACACTAACATATACCATGGTATGTTTGCATGCATTTTTCCACTCTTCTTCCAGAATCAATCATTAAGCCTTGTGGTAATTGATTTTGTTCTCATGACAATGCCGTGAGGTAACATAACTGGTATTATCATCCCTTATTTGGATATGACTTCTTGAGTTCTAGCTCCTGACTCTGCATCGTTCTTCACATTAAAATCAGATCTAGCTGCCTCCTGGATAACTGCACCTGGACAGACCAAAGACACCTCACCTTCACATGTTCAAAGTCAAGCGCAATCATTCCCCAGGAAACCTGCCCTTCAGGAGTCACTTATCTTGATCCATGGCAGTGACATCTAACTTGGCAAACAGGAACACCAAATCACACTCAAATCTTCCTTCTCTGGTTTTACCCTCAGACTTAAACAAGCACCAAGTTACATGCACATGCCTCTAAAAAGATCACACCACAATTCTTCCTGGTAACAGAGAGAATCGCCACTAGGTAGGGATGTCTGGAACTCACAGTCTCCCACCCATACCCTGAGACTCACTTTCCCTGAGGAACTCATGCTAATTACTGTTACCAAGGCTGTGCAGAGGGGCCCCCACTGCATGTTTTAGCCCAACAGGGGAACACAATTTTGTCTTCAATTCCCCAAAGCCTAGCTGAGACAAAGTGAAAACAAGACTCCACTAAGCAAAGATAATAGGAAGGAAACAAATACAGAGAACAACAAACAACTAGATATTCCAATACATGAAATACAGCTCATTCATTTCAGTGCGTAGCCATCTCGGGGTGGATGGTCCTTGCTTAGCTCCCAAGCGCTGCCAGCGGTAGGCGGTCTTTCCCTGTCCCGTAAGAGTGTACCAAAAGCTCCAGCACCCTCGCCTCATGCAAAGGGCTGACCTGAAAGAATGAAAGCAGAGAGACACTAGTCTTCTTCTAGCCTGGTTGAGGTCCTTCCTATGAACTTCATTTCCCTACATGAGGACCTCAATTTCCCAAATGTCTGTTAGGGAGACCACCCAAGCACACTACACTCACAAAGGCCTGGGATTATCTTATGGCCTCAAAAGAACTCGGCAACCAAACTCAAAATCAACAACTCTAAGGCACATGAAATGCACACACGCAGTGGCAGGAGGTCCTGTCTTCGTCCACGTCCAGTATTTTTTAAATGTCTCTCAACTCTGTTTTCTTCTCTTTACCAGCACTCCCGAGTCCTGTGAGTCAGTCATTTCTATTTCCTTTCATCATAAGTTCTATGAGTTTTTTTTTTTAAATGATGAATGTAATTCATATTCATTTTAAGAATTCTGCAAAAATAATCAGAAATTTGAAGATAAACAAAAAAAAAACGAAGTCACCCCTGACCCTGTGATCTCCACCATCTGTTATCTGAATGCACGCAGTGACCCACCAGTTCCTCTGGATTCCAGCCTCTCCCCACTACAAAGCAGCCGCAATACTGCCCCGCGTTACATTCACTTCACGTGCATTAAACGTAAGTTCATTCAGCAAGAACTTTCACTGATTAGCTTCGAAGAGTTCGAGACTGGGACATTACTGAACAAAACTGACCCTGTTTTCACAGAGATCACAGTCATTTTAATGCTAGTTCCCACACTGCCTTGGGAATATACTCCTAATACCTCAAACAACATCTTCGCTCCTTTCCATCAGACACTGCTGGATGGATCGCCCACATCACCGTGGCCTCAACATGTGCTCCAGCCACAGTGCACCCTTCTGCAATTCCTCCAGGCGTACCTCAGCGTTTATAAAGATTACTTCCTCTACCTGGGTCTCCATCCCCTACACACACACTCTCACCACCACAGCCACCACCATCCTGGGAAAATAGTGAGCACTCAATAAATGTATGTTAGCTCTGGCCAGTGTGACTCAGTTGATTAGGTGTCACCCCTTCCACCACGAGGTTGCTGGTTAGATTCTGGGTCCATGGCACATGCCCAGGTTTTGGGTGTGATCCCTGGTAGGGGGCATGCAAGAAGGCAACCCATCGATGTTGCATTCTCACATCGATGTTTCTCTCTCTCTCCCTCTCCCTTCCTCTCTCTCTAAAAATGAATGAACTACTCTTTAAAAAAAAAAAAATACATGTTAAATAAAATAAATGAAATATTGCATTGTACTGGGTTCATCTGAAATCAAGATATTTAAATGTGTTCCAACTACTTAGAACTTAAAATTACCCTTTGATGAGGATAGGGTAAAAATGGAACATGTTTTTAAAAGTTATATTCACACTGGCCGGTGTGGCTCAGTGGTTGAACATCAACCCATGCACCAAGAAGTCGCTGGTTCATTTCCCGGTCAGGGCACATGCCCAGGTTGTGGGCCTGATCCCCAGTAGGGGGCAGGCAGGAGGTGGCCAATTGATGTTTTCTCTCTTCAATGTTTCTATCTCTCTCTCCCTATCCCTTCCTCTCTCTCTAAAATCAATAAAGAATAAATATTATTTTTTAAAAAACTTATATTCACAGCCTGGCCAGTGTAGCTCAGTGGACTGGGCAGCGCCCCATGCACCATGAGGTTGACTGTTCCATTCCCGGTCAGGGCACATGCCCGGGTTACGGGCTTGATCCCCATTGGGGGGGGGTGAGGGATGCAACAGATAGATGTTTCTATCTCTCCCTCTCCATTCCTCTCTCTAAAAAAATCAATAAACACATATTTTTCTAAAAAAAGTTATATTTATAAAGACTCTTTAACATCCCGTCCAAGGAAAGGTGAAGCGCCTGCTGGAGGGTGCAGGGTAGAAGGGATGCCATGGTCCCCTGTTTACATTGGAGAAGGAAGATAGAGGAAGTTCCATAATTTCGTCCACGTGTTTGCCCGAAAGAGCTGGGATTTCAGAAACTCAAGACCTAAAGGGATGTTTTTGGAGGATGGCGCCAGAAGGCTATGTCAAGCAAGAATGGAAGCTGTGTGAAAAAGTTGAGATAAAAGTGGTATCTTTGGTTGAATAGGCAAAGATGCCCATAAAGAAAGGGGAGGAGATTGGAGCATGAAAGGCGTTGCAGCAGTTCTCCACCTGTGGGTTGCGACCCCTTTGGGGGTCGAACGACCTTTTCACAGGGGTCGCCTAAGACCATCGGAAAACACATATTTCCGATGGCGATTCATAACAGTAGCAAAAGTACAGTTATGAAGTAGCAACGAAAGTAATTTTATGGTTGGGGGTCACCACAACATGAGGAACTGTACTAAAGGGTCGCAGCATTAGGAAGGTTGAGAACCACTGCCTTAGAGAATGCTGAAAAAGCCTGCCCCTTTAAGACTTTCTGTAACTTGATAGAAACATCTTAGATGTCATGCTAAGAGAGAGGGAAAAAAAATTTATTCATTAATAAAGTCCTGCGTTTGCACTACTTTCTTAAACTAATTTAAATTTCAGGCTTGCTTTATTTCACTTCCTCTGGCACTTCACTCCAGACTCATTGTCTCCTCCCCCACTCCCTGGGCAGCTGACCTTCCACTTCTTCTTCCAGCTGGACCTTCTTTCCTCCCTCCTGCCTTGAAATTGCTAACATCAATGCTTTGGAATTCTGATCTACCTGCCTTGGTGTCGGGGCCCTCTGTCATGCTCTACTCTGTGGGGGAGTCCAGAAGGTATAAGTAGAAATTTTAAGGACATGTCCATCCTCATTGTCCTACCTCCTGAAGACAAGGCTTGTCAATGAAAAACAAAAAGTTTGGACACCTGAGTCCTAATATGAAGCACAAGCATGACAGAAGAAGAAGAAACTTGTGCTGTCCGGGTGGCTCAGTTGGTTGGAGCATCGTCCCCATGTGTCAAGGTTGCGGGTTCAATCCCCAGTCAGGACACATGCAGGAAGCAACCAATGAATGTGTAGATGGGTGGAACAGCAAATCAATGTTTCTCGCTCTCTCTCTGTTCCTCTCTCCAGAAGTCAATAAAAAATAAAAAAGTTTAAAACATAGTATGAGGGGGATTTGAGGCATGAGAAGTTTGATTTCCAGTCAGGGTGCCTACAAGAATCAACCAATGATTGCATAAAAATAAGTGGGACAACAAATCAATGTTTCTCTCTCTCTCTCTAAAAATCAATAAATTTTAAAAAGTGCAAGGGGGAGTTGAGACATGAGAAGTTCTCACTTCCGGTTGAAGATAAGGGTGCCACGTGGTGGGGAATGCAGGCCTCTTCCAGCTGTTAGCAGCCTACAGCAAGGAAGCCAGCAAGAAAACGGGGACCTCAGTTCTATAACCACAAGGAACTGAATTCTTCCAAGAATGACCTTGGAAGTAGAATCTTTCCCAGAACCTCCATAAAAAACAATAGCCCAAAACGACACCTTGATTTTACCCTACTGAAACCCTGAGCAGAGAATCCAGCCATGTGCTGAACTTCTGACCCACAGAAGCTAATAAATGGGAGTGGATTTAAGCTAATAAGTTTGTGAAAATTCATAAAACAGTAATTCAAAAAAGAACACTAATACAGCAGGCATAGTATCTCACTCTTGTTTTTATACTCAGCAATATCAACCTGAGTGGCCTGTATATAGGAGAGTATCCATAAATATTTAACTTCCAATTGCACAAAAAATATTTGGGATGTAATCTCATTGACAAGAACAAATAGGTAAGCAAAATAAAAGGCAAATAGGAGGAAGTCTTTATGTCTTTAATTAGAGAGAATTTGGGAAATTTTTAATTTATTAACTCTAATAACGTCATATTCTGGCACATCTTGAAAATCCTATTGAAGTCCCTAGAACAAACTCAGTTCTGAAAATTGGTTTTGTTTTTTAAGAAACGTATTTCAAGAAATACGCAATCATGGCCACTTGCTGACATTGCTGACTTGGCACCTCATTCTGTACCTGTGCTTGCCGTGAAAACCCTTCCACCTACACTTCCAAACACAGAGCATCAGCTCTTAAATAAAGTCACTGATCCTTCCTCTTAGCACCACTACTCTCTTTCCGCTAATTTCTGAGAACAATTTTTCTCTCTCCTGGTCTTAAAATGTGACCAAACTTAAACATCGCTGACATTTAAACATTGGATTTGTCCCCTTTTTCTTCAAGCTAAATACTAAACCTAAACCTCCTTGCTCTGCACCTGCCATAAAAGTCTGTGGGGAAGAAAACAGCCGCCCAACAAACAGAGGGAGATCCACTAATGCGCCACAGTCCATCTTTCTCATTGGCTAAATGAGCTGCCAATACTGACATCTTAGACCCAATGTCATATTCTAATGAAAATGGAAGACAAAAGGCCTTGAAAAGCCTAATTATAATTATAATTATCCAGAGGAAATAATTATCCAGAGGGGATCCCTGACCTTCCTGTTGGCCTCCATACTCTGGTTACTGTTTTCAATGAAACTGTGGAAAGATTTGTAAGCAACTAACATATACATTGGCCATCCATCACTTTTGCTTTGGTACAGACTATTATTTATCAAATAAAACATAACTGCAGTGGAGGCTCGGTGATTCAGCATCTGAGAGAGATTTGCTATAGAAGAAGTTATTATGGTCCATCAGATCAAAAATTCACTTTTAAAGAAGTGTCCAAATACAGATGTACACAATGGGCTCAAATATTACAGACTATTTTGCCAAATAATACACATTTTTAAAATTACTGTAGCACCGATCATATACCTCACTGTGTACTTTTCCCACACATAGAAGAGACGTTAGTGTTTTTTTAAAAATGAGACAAAGAGAGAAAATAAAAGGGAAAAAAGGACATATAAGCCACCATTTCAAACTCTAAAGACTAGTACAAATGTAGAGAAGCCTCAACATCTAAGAAAAAGAGAGATAGGTATTTTCTAATTTACATTGTGCAGGTTGTTTTTATTTTTTTATTTCAAGTCTCTTCAGCTGAAAAGACACTGTCAACTTTTACTCTAAATGTTCAGCGTGTTGTTGTCTGTTTGTGTTATTTTAAAAGGTCTGAACAAAGAGCAGTATTGCAGGCAATTTGGAAAACCACCGAAGTTACAATAGATGGTGAGTATCGTTGCTTCTTCTGGTTTCGCTCCATGAAAAGAAATCAAGGCATCTCTCTGTGATGTCTGCTTTGTTTTTTGTTTTTGTAATCAATTGTGCACATGGTGTGTACATGCAGAAAGACAGAGGCTCGAGTTCATGAGAATAATGGTAAAATGAAAAGATTCAAAATCCTTAATGTTAAAAGGCTTGATTAGGATAAATACCTCAAATTTCATACACAAATGTAAATAGCTGAGATTTATCCAAAGTTTATTTGTATGAATTAATGCTTTCAATTTTAGGGTAGGAGGGTATATATTCAAAATAAAATCACCATTCTACAGTCACCAAGAGAGTTCTGGAAATGCTCAGATGATGATTTTGTTTGTGTTGTGTTCTTTTCTATAGCACCCCCAAGTGTTGTGTGTGTGTGTGTGTGTGTGTGTCTGTTTTCTCTTTCTTCCTCTCTATCCCTCCCTTTCCCCACCCTCTCTGTCTATCTCTCAATCATCTTCTCTCTTCCTCTCAGACATACAGAGAAAACATCAGATTAATTATAGTGCCCCTAACTTTAGTTTGTTCTGACTCAAGAGACTAAAGTTCATTTCATAACCTATCTCCTTCGATTTATCCACTTTACTATTTTAAAAGAAATTTCTTAAAATATTTGCTTACTATTTTATGAAAGCTTAAAAATCAGCACCTGCCTTTTCATTCTTTCTTTCCCCTTTTATCAAGATGGGGTGTGTGTGTGTGTGTGTGTGTGTGTGTGTGTGTGTGTGTGTGTGTGTGTGTGTGTTTCCCCTTCTGCTTAGAAATGATCCCTTCAGAAAGTCAGCAAAATATTTTGGCTGTCTCCAGCAGCACTTTGGGCTCCTCTGTTACAAATTGTATAAACATTTTCCAGACAGGGGAATTGGAAGGGTTTAAATTATTTTTTAAATGATGTCTGTATTCTAGTACATTCACATTTGCAATAGGAAGATGGAGGCAGGGAAAGCGACCATAGAACATAATGTGTCTGGAATCAGGGGACTATTGAGCTCTATGCAAATCTGGGAAGGAAAAAGATCTTCCTCATGCATTATCTGCAGCAAGGACTCTGAGTTTCCCAGGCTGATGAAACAAACGCTCTCGTTGGATGTAGTCTGTCATTCATATTGAGCTCACATATTTCACTTCCTGAAACCAAACAAATACTGATAAACTACTTCAGTGAGCCTTTAATCAAAATTTCGGCAGTATGCAGTTGGCGACAGAAAGATCAGTCTGTGGAGCCTGAAACCCTTTCATCATCAAATATACAGAAATAATAATTATATTTATCTGTTTGGTTCAGGCTGCACACCAAGATTTACCCTTGCGCTAAGGACACAGAACTCATCAGGCATTGTCATCGCTAAAGAAAAAAAAAATCCTTAATAACTTAGAGGTTAAACGGTTCTCAATAGTTGTGGGGGCTGAGGAGAAGAAAATAAACCTAATATATTACTTCTAGCATTTCCCCCCTGTTATGCTATAATAATCTGTGCTGTGTACTAACCAATTAGCACTTCTGATAATAACTCTGAAAGCACTACTAAGCATCTAGTCTGACCAACAAAAAATAATTTTGAGGCAGGGGAAAAACTGTCCCATAATTCTATTTCCCATCATTTTAGGAGCTGTGTGTGTATGTAAATATATTTCAATCCAACTAACTCCAAAAGAAGTTGGAAAATGAGATTACATTAACAGAAGAGTTGAGTTTGAAAAACATTTTATGGTGCAAATAGTGTATCTCAATTTGGATTCCTACAAAAGCCAACTCTGAGACAAGGGCATGGCCAACTGAGGTTATTTGTATGTGAGTCCAGGAAGCTGGGTTGAAGGAGCAGGGAGAGAGAAGCATGGAAGGAGGGAAAGCAAGTAAGTATTAGTTCTGAGCTGGTTATCACTGTGGACACGGGAGGCTTATTCCCTCTGGGGTCCCTCAGGAAATGAGAAGAAATGAACCTCAGAAACATCACGGCAGAATTAGGAAGCTGCGACATTCACTCTCTAATCCAGTCCACTGTTGAGAGTTGCCTCACCTCTGAGGGCTTCGAGCCCCTTTTCTTCAAGTCTACACCACAAGGCTGAAATAGCTAATGTTTATGAGAAAGCCCTAAAGTAAAGCAGCCGTGAGAAGCTTGAGGTGGGAGGCGATCAGAGCACACGGGAATTGCTGAAAGGAGCAAGAGCATGTGGATGGGGGCACCCATATCATCCACTACATAGTCCTTTCTCTAGAATAACTTGAGATTGTTTCACGTTCCTCTTAAAAAGTGAGTAGAAGCTATCAAGCCACAGAAAGACATGGAGGAAACTTAAATGCATGCTACAAAGAGGAGGAAGCCAATCTGAAAAGGTTACGTATTATGATTCCAGCTATATAACTTTCTGGAAAAGGCAAAAGTATGGAAACAGTAAAAAGATCAGTGGTTGCCAAGGATTGGGGGAGATGAGGTGGTGGGTGATGAAAAGGCAAACCACAGAGGATTTTTTAGGGCAGTGAAAATACTCTATGATACTGTAAGGATGAATCTGTGTCATTATATATTTGGCCAAACCCATAGAAGGTATAATGCCAAAAGTGAACTATAATGTAAACCACACCTTTGGGTAATCATACTATGTCAATGTAAGTTGATCAGCTGTAACATATGTACCACTCTGACGGGAATGTTGATAATGAGGGAGGCTATTGTCTATATGAGGGTGGGGGGGAGGGGTTGTACAGGAAATCTCTGTACCTTCTTCTCAATTTTGCTATGAATCTAAAACTGCTCAAAAAATCAATCTTAATTTTTTTAAAGAAAGTAAATATAAGAGCATTGAGCATAGCAATTAACACCACATATTATTTATGTGGAATTATCTTTGCAAAACAAAGATATGTATACAGAGGAAGGTCTTTGTTATCCCCTCCCTCATTTGCCTCAAAGAAAAAAAAAAATCCCCACCCTCCTCCCTTGGTTCTCCTTTTCAGGTTCTCTTTGTCCATTTTCCTTCTTACCTCTCACTCACCTCGAGAAGTTTTTCTTCCTTCTCAGCTCTCTTTATGTTTCCACATTCTTCAAGAGTTGTGGAATATGCTCTTGACCCAATTAGGACATAAAAAATAGCCCAAAACTGCCATTAAAATGATTTTGGGCTACTTCATTATTAGAATATTAGTTACTAAAATAATAAGATGATTTATCTGTCTTGTGACCTTGACTATTGGAAAAATATCTACATTAAAATTCTGCTTTGGTCTATTTATAGAGAGAAAGGAAGGGGGTGGGGAGAGAGAGGGATTGAAAGAGAGAGAAAGGAGGAGAAGGAAGAAGAAGAGGAGCAGCTGAAAGAAAAAAGGGAGGGAGGAAGGCAGAGTGTATGTCTTTGCGATTTTGTTTAAAATCTTTCCTGGTTCAGTTAGGATGTATCCTCCAAGCCCATCACTTTGAGACACATTTACCCATTTTGACACTCTCCCTGGCCAAGCACTCCCACCAGTTTCATTATAATTACTGAATCTAGGGGTCATTGGGGTCCCCCGTTAGAACTTACTACAATGTCTACAGTTGCCACATCTCTAATTTAAGAGGACACACACCTGCTTTAATTACAGGGCCCTTGAGAGATAACAAGATATAAGTAACATGACCAGATGAGAGTAAATTGCTGAAATTGTTTACTGATAAAAATGTGTTTAGCTCCAGAGGCTGAAGCTCACTAACTCTTTCCTATAGGGCATCAAAGTGTCAGCAGGAACAGGGCTCCTGGGAGTAACTGAAGTGCTTCTCTTCATTGAGAAACTGCCCATATGGTAAGCAAAGCCCACGAGACAAGGCAGGAGATGTTAGAGTCATTTCGGGCTGGTTCTATCATCAGAAGAGAACCTGGACACAAGGAAACTGCAGTGGAATATCCCAGTACAGATATTATCCAACATTTATGTCTCCCCTCAGTGAGCATAATCTTACACACCAAATAACCATCCTTGGGATTTAGTTCTCAGTTTGTTTGCTATGTTTGTTTTTATTTATTAGTGTTTTTTTGTGTTGTTTTGTTTTTGTATATAGTCGTGAAAAAATGAACAACTTCATCTCACTGGTTTTCAACCCACAGCCTTCTGTCCATGGATGAGAGGTTGGACGAAATGACATTACATGAGTCAAAACTGTGAGGAGAGCAGTCAAGCATTTCCCCACTCTAAGCCTCTATCATCTCATCCCTAGAATAACATTCCTGCCACTTAGCAGGTCTTACCGTCACCAGCCCACCTCGCTGTAAGAGTCAGTATAGGACTCAGGGGCTTAAGCCAAGAGTTCATTTCATGCTCAGAGGCTGCAGCAGTTCTAAGTACCTCTCCGAAGCAGCTCCCAACATGAAGTAACTCAGAGATCTAAGCTGTTTCCGTCTTGGGCTCTGTCATCTCCACTGGAGACTTCCAACATTGCCACAACAGGGGAAAGGGAGTTGGGGGGGGTCATGCGCTGACTCCTGAACACACCGCCTGGAAGTGAAACATGTCTGTTCACAGCCCGCGGGCCAGACCAGGCACATGGCACTTCTGGTTGGGGAAGGCCTGTGATATATGGAGGAGCACTCAGATATTTAGAAGTAGTAAGTGTCTTTGCCACACTTCTCAACAATATGCTCTTCACAGCCACAACAAACGAATATTCTTCAAATGCTATTATAATCCTGTTACAGCCTCAGTAAAAAGCTTAGGAATATTTTCCCAGCACCTGTCATTTTTATTTGACAAAATTTAGTCTTTTTTTTTTTTTTTTCCAAGATGATTAAATCTCCAAGAGGCCATAATTAAGACAATACAGGGGTGGGCAAAAGTAGACTTACAAATAATTAATAAATACTAATACAAGAATAAAACTTGTTTCACATATTCACAACTGTACACCTCCTTTTGCCCACCCTTGTAGTTTTGAAAGTGGTAATACTGGCGTCATGATTAAAATTCTGTAGGTTTGGCACAAAGACAGGGTTCTGGAGGAAAAAATCATAAGATCATAAAATCTTCCCAGGGAGGGCAGAACTATGTCTGTCTCCTTCACCATTGACTCTCCATCACTATCATCTATTACAATATCAGGAAACATTTTAAAAATGTAATTGAACTGTACAATTCTTCCTGTGGCTAGTTCTATAACCTCAAGTATAACCTCCTTTGCACTACCAATGGCCTTCTTAGGTCTCTTCCGCTTCTCTCCAACACCGCCCCTTATATACACAGTCACAAACGTAACCATGATGAACACAACAATAAAACTTGGATTTAGAACTTCCAAGGCACTTTCACAAGTACTATTTATTAGGGCTATCAACTCTTCTGTAAGATATGCAATGTAGGTCTATTTATTCCATTTTAAAGATGAAGAAGCAGAATTTCACAAACATTAAATATTTCCTACTTCTGACTTTCAGTCCAGGGTTATTTTCACCGCCCCCATATCCATGGTAATCATGGCTACCTGCTTTTCCTTATGCCGTTCACAGCCTCGCTCCACTCACCTGCTCCCCTCTACCCTGCCTTCCCATTTCCTCCCTTCTCTCCTCCTGGACATGGTTCACATTCTCTCTCCTCCAGAATATCTTTTGATGACTGCACACCAAAACGTTCTCTCCCACCTCCTAATTTTGTTTAGACATGTGATCTATAGCACATCCACATGTGCTCTGAGTCTTCTCTCTAAACAGATTGGACACTCTTGTGGGGAGAAATTATGTCTTCCATCCATTCTCTACACCCCTATGTAACCAGCAGTGTGATTGGTGCCTAGCTGCTGACCATCTCCATTATACTTGGAAGCAAGAAGAAAAAAATGGATGTCATTCATGCTCATTGAAGAACCCCAATTCTAAATGGCATCTGGTGACTTGGTTCATAGACTCTCATATTGACAGCTTACAGCTAGTTAGAGTTTAAAGCCACCTTAATTTTAGATAGATCTTAAAAATATTTTGATTATGAATTCAGATTCTTAAGAATTAAACACCTATTTTTACTCTAAGGGATATTCCATAAAGATCGAATAACTGGGGCAAGAATTATTAGCAAATCTTTCAATAAATACCTGAAAATAATAAAAATAAACTGTAAGACTTAACCACTGTCAATTTAGTTCAGTACTTGTTTTCTCACAATAAAACTAGGGGAAAGAGGGCAGAGAGATATTTTTATAGAATGGAGTAGTGGTCTTCAATGATAACAAATTGGTGAAAATAATTGAATCTATTTTGAAGCTATTTTTCCTCTACTTTGGGTAATGTAGTCTATATAATAACTACTTATTATGTAAAGTAGCACTTCTATTGATTTCTGCAAAGGCTGCCTATAGTTGAAGAATTCTAAATATTGTTAAAGAAGTTATCTCACCTGTTTTTATAAGCAATCTCTTAACAATCCTTGTTATCCAGACCATGAATTAATCCTCCTTTGTCTTAGATAGTGGGATTACAGAAATTTTATAGTATTTCTCAAGCAAGTTGGTTTTTTTCCCAAAGTACATGAGCTAAATATCTTTAAAAATTAAATTGCCTCACATATTGAACATACTTGCTCTATTACAACATTTTGCAGCAGTAAGATACAAACCCAAACAAAATACTATTCTGCTAAATTGCTAGTGGGATTTTGTGGGTGGTGAGGAAAGCACATGGCATTCTAGTTAAAGAGGGTAGTTGTAATTCTCCATGCTTATCATCAACATCTTCAAATCACACTCTTCCGCAGCCCAGCATCCTCCTGGCTTACACTCATAATTCTTTTTAACTTTACAGTGTGGGGAGGCTGGAGAATGGGCAAGGAGATAAAGATGTGGCCAAGGTTTCTAAGGGGTTGAGTCAGATATGTATTTAGATCTGCAGAAACAGAATTTCACATTATGCTCCAGAAAAGGGTAACATGCTGCCTTATTTCCCCCCTAAAATGAAAGCTGGAAATGGTAAGACAAAGTAGACCGCAGTAAAATTGAAAGTGTAGATATTTTCAAATTAGACAAGGTATTTATCCTGATTGTACTGACAAAGAATATGATTACTTTGTTTTCCTCATTAAGAATATTAAAAGATATGGGTTGGCATAAAGAGGTATGTATGAAGTTTTATTACAGACGTCAAGTTTCTGAAGTGATTCATGATAGATTACTTCATTGAAGCGAGTGATACGTTTAATTGCAACTCTTTTCAAATCCTTTTTCCCCCTTAACTCAATAAAGAAGAGGAAGAAAGTTATGGTTTATCTTTAGAAAGGAGGCAAACATTATTCATGGGAACAATATGGCAAAAAGTCATTTAATCCCTAGAAGTTTAAAATTTTTCTAAAAGGGGGAGAAAAAGAGGGAAGGATTAGCAAAACATGGCTGAAGCTGGCGGTGTGTGATTACACCAGGCACTTTTTTTGTTGAGACAGGAAAAAGATTTATGTTCCAAGGCACAAGAATGTGTGTAGTGTGAATGATACTGAAAGGTAACTGAACAGAGGCTGATGTGGGAGATAAGGGAGCAAATGCTCACAGAGTCATGTGTTGGGTCAGAGACATGTGGAGGGAAGAATGTTAAATGCCTCTGCATAGGCACTGGAATGATCACAGATGATTTTTTATAAATGTACTCTTTACTTTTCCACTCCACACATCTGTTAGCTTTTTAAAAATTAAAACACATGTACTTCCAAATTTATATACAAATATCCTTGCATTATGAGATTTACGTTTAAAGAAATATGCTGGGTGAGGGGAAGCCCATGTTATTAGGGGCCATTAGAATAAGTACCTGGATTCCAAGTGGAGCAGCTGGAATGCCCTTCTAATAATACACACAAGGCTGAGGCCCTCCCCTCGTTTCCAGATGAATTTGGTGCCGTTTTTCAGTTGCATTTGATGCTGAAGCGGTTGGACTAGAGATGGATAAAATATAATTGACAGTGTCCATTTTAATGGAAACCATGTCATTCATCCTGTCTAATTTTCCAAACCAGATGTATCCCATCTTTGGAATGTCCTGTGTTTGTATTTCTCAAGTTGCAGTATAGTAGTCATTTGGCACTCATTTTTTTTTTTTTTCTGTGCCACAACTTTTTCCTCATTTGGGGGTTTTGCTATGTCTCCATACACAGTGTCTTTCAAAAGTGAATCAAGCAATTCTTAAATTGAGTTGCTCCCCTGTTCTCATGCTGGTTTATAGCAAAGATAAATGACTTGACAATAAAAAGATGTATGTCCTGGCTGTCTATTGTGTTCCCAGTTCTATGGGAAATGCAGAAAAACCCCCTCCTTACCCTCAACCTGCATACCAGTTGGACAATCAAGACAAAGAAGAAGGAATACATGAGATTGGATTATGGATGTCGGCCAAGTATAATGAAGGGTTATTTGTGGAGCATAGGAAAATATGTGCAAAAGCAATTTGAGAAGAAATAATAGAATGTGGGGTGAATTCATCAGAGAAGGCTTCAAGGAGGAGATGGAACTAAAGCTAGGCTTTGAAATATGATACATGTGCAGATGGACAGAAACTAAATGGTGAGGGAAGTCACCATTCACCGAGAACCTATTCTGGGCCAAGTTGTACTAAGTCAATGTGATTATACTAATTTAATTGTTGAGAGATATGGAACTTGGAGAGATTTAGAGAGATTTAGTGGTAAGTTTCCCAGGGAGAAATCCCCATTAAATGGTATACCTTGGATTCAAATCCAGGTCTGTCTAACCTTAGTGTTTGAACATCCTTCACTATATAGGAAAAGGAATAGTGTGAGGAATAAGAAGATGGGTGGTGGAGACAGATGATTTACCTGATTGGCAAAGCAAAGCTTCTGGACATTATGACACCAGGTCCTTTGCTTTACAGAGTAGAAGGTAAGGTTAGATCAGCAGAATCTTGTAAACAGGACAAAGGAATACACTCAAGCTTTGGAGATGGGTGTGGGTTCTATTTAGATACTTTGTATGCCACAGGCTGAGCATTTTTCTGGGATACAGGGGTTTTCAAATCCAATCCACACATAATCTTCCCCTCCCAAAGGAATTCTGAATGTTTGGTGTCTCTGGGTTTAAGGGGCCACCACAATTTCTGAGCATGGAAGAAGAAGCCAAATGAAGGTGGGCTGCAAACAGAGGTGCTTTCATAGCCCCAAGGCTAAGAAATATAGAGGACACGTGAGTAGTTTGTAACTGAAATTTCCTTATGTGCTACATCCTAGCTTAATGGCTAGGTTTGCAGTTAAAAATCCCTGAACTAGAACAAGTGAGGAGACTCACAGCCCGCTGAGACCTGTGTTTGGTCCTACTTATGGCAAATGCATAGTCCTCCAACAAAATGTACAGAATTACAGCACTTTTATGACTAGATTTCATAGAGGCCTTTAGGAAAGGACCGCAGTCACTTCCTAACAAATATGACCAAAAAAAGGAGAATTTTATGAAGAACATGATAAAAAAGTTGGAAGCATTTTATTTTGTAGATGCAAAATGTTACTCTAAGGGAGCACACAGTGAAACACAATTTTGTAAGACCTGGATTCCTGCCTATCCCAATTAGAGAAAGACCTTTCCTATAACATTAATTGCATTAACAGTGCCTCCCTAACAAGAAATTTGAAAGCCAGAGCAAAAGTTTATCTTCGCCCAGATGTCTAAATCATAACCAGTTAGTCAGTCATTTCCACTTAAACAAGCCAAAAGTGTGTTTCTTTAACCTAGGACTCTAGAATCAAGGGATTCATTAAAAAATAATTATAACTTTTTAATTTAATTTTTTTTTTTTGCCAAAGAAGACCTTATTGACTCCTGCTTTTTTCCCCCCAAAGAGTTTACCAACTAAATAAATTGTATTAAATCATGATCAATTTTAAATATTTTGTAAATCAAATATATGTTTGTATGTGTGCATGTTCATGTGTGAAAGCTCTTTTAATGGCACACAAAGCAATGAGAGACATAAGGGCAAAATTAAAGAATTACTGTGTCTCTAAAAACACATTCAATGTTTTGGAAAAATAAAGTTGAGCTACCCCCATACCACCACCACATACACAAAGGCTGTAGTATTAATTTTGGGAAAAGTCACCATAGATTTAAATGGTTGTTTTTAATAAAACTGAAGAATTCTTTCAGATTTCTTCAGAAGCATCTATAATTTTTCATTTTACTTTAAAGAAATTGGGATTGAAAATCATAAAGGCTATATCATTGGCATATTTTATGCAAGAAAGATTATATGGAATCTCAGTCTTTGGACTCACATTCAGAGTTAAAATAAAATTATTTCTATGTATGGATATTATTTTCATGACTCTTGATCATATCACCTTCTCCAAAAATGTGAACTGCTACCAGTCCCAACTGAGTCAGGTAGAGAAGACATTTACTAAATGTACATGTATAGATATTTCTGGCTTCAGTGTAGAACATCATGAGCAAATCAGAAGTATCACATTAAGCTTATTTCATTTAAATCAAAAACAAGAAACTTTTCATTCAAGTCAGTATAGACAACCTTATCCCAGGAAGCCTACAATTTCAATTAAGTTCCTGGAAATACTATAAATAGCTCAAGAACCTCCATCACTACCTTTGAGGCCGTGTAGAATTTTATAGTATGAGAACAGGAAATTTTCTGACCTGGATCTATGGGGAAAAGACTATGGGGAAATCTTGTATAGTTTTATCAAGCAATATACAAAGATATGTTTGCATGTAAACATTATATAATATATATAGCACACACACACACACATATATATATACACACATACACATACACATACCTTTGCAAATAGAGTTGACCCTTGAACAATGTGGCAAGTTAGAAATGATGACCCTTGCATACTCAAAAATTCGTGTATAATTTTTGACTCCCCCAATACTTCAGTAGTCCCTCAGTATCCAAAGGGGATTGTTTCCAAGACCGTTTACAGATACCAAACTCAGTAGATGCTCAAATCCCTTCTATAAAATGGGGTAGAAGAGGTAGAACAATGCATACAGTCCGTACTTCTCACCAGTGTATTCCCAACTGGTGAGAACCCATGGATGCAAAACCTAGGGATAGAGGGCTGACTATATGTTGGAAAAAAATCTACATATAAGTGGATCTGCACAGTTCAAATCCACGTTGTTCAAGGGTCTACTGTATATGTATGTATATCCTTCCCCAGTGTGCTGCTCAACTGATCATGTCTTTTTTAAGAAATCAGTAAGATCTTCCATCTACAGCTGAATACAGGCAGAACCTCAATTCTAGGTGAGCCCCAGTTCTCCTCAAGTTTCCATGTACTTCTCAGGACACTTCCTGGTGAGTCACTGGGCTTTCAGGTTAATATGTGAGGCCTCCAAGTCCTAAAACAGGGTACTCAATTCCCCGGGGAAAATATTTGTTTTATGTTCTTTCTTTCTTTTGGTTTGTTTCCTAAATACAAGCTTGTAGGCCTTACCCACATGATATGAAGTGATTCTCTAAGAGTGGGGTCTAGCCTCATTTTTTTAAAGCTGCAGGTAATTTTATGCTGTCAGATTCCAAAGACTGGCACTCACAGTTCCAAGGGCACTATCTCGGCTGAATGTCTTCTTCCCTAAGGTCTTGCTTTCTTTCCAGGCTCGCTCACCATGAAGATTATGCTGACTCACCATGGAGATTAGGCATTTATGTTAGGCGCTGGAGCACATATAAAGCAGAACAGAACACAGAGCCTGTCCTTGGTGAACTCAAACAGTATTTATAGACAGATAAACACATGTCCAATACAGCATGACTAATCAAGCAGTAAAGGTAGGCATACAGTGTTACAGGATAGGGATACAAGCTTAGGAAATCTTCACAGAGGCAGTGATATTAGTTGCTCTTCAAGGAAAACAAGACATCTTCTCAGATGAGAAGAGGAGGAGTAAAGCTGAGCACAAAGAAGAGGAGTCAGTGGATTTTAAGGAGAAGAAAGAACATGAAATAAGAGGTGAGAGCCAGGCACAGACTGTGGCCTCCCAGACAAGACCAGCTTCCGCCCCCCTCCTTCTGGGTCTTCATAACCTCCCCTCATCCTCGGGTCACAGTGATCTTTCCCTGCTCTCTTGCCCCTCCTGCCCAAGGAGCCTTTCATTCTCCACTCTCCACCCATAGCACTCTCAGAGGGCCTATGGTCCCTGCCCCAGGAGATTTGGGGGGAAATTGTACACTTTGAGAACAAATGTTACTGGAGAAAAAAAACTGTCTAACAAGGAACAAAAGATCCCATTCTCCTGGATGTTTTCCTCTTTAAAAAACAAACAAACAAACAAAAAAACAAAATTTACCCTTATGCCACAGCTGCAGGACAAGTAACAAACCAACTTACTTAACATGCAAAAGCTGTGGCTTGCCTTGAAACTGCCACAGCCCAGCAGTAAGGAACTCTCCAGGAAATTCTAATGAATTGATAGATCATATTCATTACACACACAAATTATTGAGCAACTACTATATTCTGTAACGATTTCTTGCCTGTTGCATGGATTAAATAATTCTATTAATATTAAAGTAGGGGGGACATGGTGGCATAGCTAGTTTTCCTCATACAAACTTGAACATTTTCTTTTTAAATGTAGCATCTCAAGGTACTGACATTCGATGGAACACACTTTAGGGAACACTGATCAAGTCTGGACTTCTATCATTCATCTAATCCTCCAGCCTCTGCTTGAATATTCTCAGGTATAACTCACACGATCAGAGGCAACTTACTGTGTGGCCAGAAAGCATTGATCATTACTGTTAGAAAGCTGCTGTTGTAGGTAACATTAGTTATTATTATTATTACCCCAAACCTGCCACCCTGAGTCATTCTTTCCTTTGTCCTATGCTGCCTCCTACAAAAACTTGATGAATTAGAAAAAAGCGAGACTTGGTATTATGGAGCTGGTACCTAAATTAGACCATCTGAAACAGTGAAGAAACCAGATATTTTACATTCAAACTGAAGCTAGAAAAATCAATGCATTGTTTCTCTTCACATTATGACACTCAAAACTGACTTATTTTTTCAATGCATCAGATATGCCCTTTAGTGTGTTCTATGCAAGTGTGGCCTGTCCAGGAGCCACCTGCCGCTGCCTGAGCGGTCAGAACCTGTTTTCCATAAGTTAAGGGTGGGTGGTCTCTGTCTAGCTGTAAAGATTGATCTCTAAGGACCTAAGAGACATCTTGGGATTATGCTTCCTGAGAAGAAATCATGGTTTCACATTTGGCCTCAAAACAGACTTTTAGCAAAAATATTAACTTCATTAGAACAAAGCACCAACTGCTGGCTTTCCTGGGAGACTTGAATTGAACTATAGACATGAAGCTGGTACGAACAGCCCAAGAAATGAAGCTTGCAGCTCCCAGCCACCACTGGTCAAAGGGAATTTAATGTGCACTTGAAGAGCACCTCAAGGGAGGAAAAAGACACCCTCATTTTATAGCCTTCATCAGCATTTACTCCTGAATCACCCATTTGTTCCTCCCTTAATAATCAAATAATTCTCCAACCTTTCATGCTGTTGCTGTATATCTATTTTTGGATATCTAATTAACACTGTGATTTTTTTTTTTTGTTCTACATATGTTGTGTAACAATTGATTCCATCCTATTCTTACAAACATACTAAGCTTAATAAATACATTTATGAGAATTACTTTGTATAGTCCTTATGCAATCAGCCATGCTGGGTATGATGGCCCAAGACGATGAAAACCCATTGACTTTTTGTAGCAAATTAGTCTACCACCTAATCGGTGAACCCTGCTAAGCTTTTGAATTATGACGAGAACCAGCAGCTCAGTTAGAACACTCAAATGAATTATATCAATTCATAAACTTGTTCATGTCCAGATTTCATTAGCCACACATTAACAGCATTTTATGTTTATTACTGCTCTGACATAATCTATAAATAACTGAAATGCTAATCATAGTGTTCTGCCGGGCATCATCATTTAATCATAAAGAGATACATTATTATAAACTATAATAGATAATAACAAGTCTGGGTCAATGGCCGCATATTAAAAGATCACAATTATATCCTATAAGGGTATGTACCTCATACATTTGGTGACACATAGGTCCATATCTAATCACTTGCAAATGTTTCCCCTCTGACATACTTATAGTACAAGGTGACACATTTAAGAAAATATGCTTGTAAAACAGTACAATTCTTGAACATCAAAGTAAACAGAGAACAAGTAACAGTGGGAGAAAATATCTTCTTGCCAATGCCAATTCAATTAACTCTTTATTAGTAGGTTTGTTTTTCAGCAGAAAGGGAATTCATGTTCCTAATATAGAAGAGAACCAAAAGAAGGAGAAGAAAAAAAAATGTACAGCTTATCAAATGTAACTGGAAAAGCTATTAAATAAAAGCTCAATTCAGTTACAACTGAGTTAAAATTGTAAAACAAAACCTAACTACTGATTAGATCTTCTCCGAGTCCTACTAATGGTTTCCTGCACACTGTAGCATAGTAATCTTCTGCTACATTATAAAATAATCTTCTGTAAGAATATGCACACTTCCTTCCGAGAGGTAAATAACTTTCCAACTCAGCAAACCGACCGATTTCGAATGGCCGTGCTATTATTGTTCACGTGACGCTGTCTTCACTGTCCTGTTTTGACTACTTGATGACAGAGCGCTGATCAAGTTTGGATATCGATTTAACAAGATGATGGGGTCATTACATTTGTAACTTATGAGATTCCTGTGTTTCTGCTTCAAGAAAAGATCCTGATGACATACCAGCTGCTACACAAAAAATTTCTAAAATAGATTATCAGCAAAAAGAGTTTTGAATGAGAATCGACGCTGACCCACAGTCCAGGAATTAATGACAGATTATTAAACTAAAGTATTTTATACTGAGAATTAGCCACTAATTTAAAGCCTTAGTTGAACAGGAGCTGAGATAGAGTCTGTCATTGCGAGCACTTGCACCTCAGAGCTCAGGGTGAACTGAGGGAGATAAAGAAAGGAATGTAAAACACTATGGAAACCAACCTCTGGAGACTTAATATTCTGATCAGCTCACCTCCGAACATCTGGCTCTTAAATGTTCAAGCACAAAAACAAGAGAGCTAATGAAAGCAGCACATATTATCTCTCCCATCAATGTACCTCACAAACACCTGCTAAAATTAAAACAAATTGAATCTTGATTGCTGATTAAGTACCCCTTCTTTAGCTAGATATTCTGTCATTATTTGCCCTGGCGCACAATGCATAAACTGATGAATGGTGAGTGGGGGGCTCTAGCAGCAAAGGTGGATAAAAGGCGATTTAAAGTAGATGAATATAAATGGTAGCAGATTAACTTTGTGTACTCTAACCCAGGGGAAAAAAAAATGAGTCTTCACCCCCCACCCCCAACTCAAGAATTAAAGTGATAAGACTGCATTTAAAACAGAAAGGTGAGTCTGCACATTATAATCCACCTCCTCTCTTCCAGCAAAGTTCCTTGTTAGGCAGGCTTTGCTACATTTAATTTACTCACCAGAGCTTGGTGACTGAGTTTAAGAAGTACTCTTGACCTGTATTACTGACTGCTCTTATTCAGTTTCTTAGCTGCTGCAAATGCCTTTTTTTTTTTGCTTTTTATAATTTTTTGGGGGGGGGGCGGGGAGGATTTGCAAACCTTTCCAGGCACAGGCTGGTAATACCAAAAACAGAACCTTCCAAGGCACATTTGGTTTGTCCATATCTGAAACAAATACTTGGACTGTGGTTAAAAAAAAAAAGTTACACAATTTACTGCCAATAAACTAAGAGACCATTCAGTGTGCACACTTCAGTTAGAATAAAAAGACCCATTCGAGTTTTCATCACACATATATAAATACCTTCCTATGCGAACACTGATGACAGATGTGTGGCTAATCTGCCATGTTAACTTCATTTGAGAAATTGTGGTTTTGTTCAAACTTTATTAGCTAAACTTGAATTGATCCTGATAAGTTTTAACTCAATATTTTACCGAGCTCAAGTATATTTCCAGAATTCACACAACTCAACAGCTCCCCTGTATTTGCAATACATTCACATAAATTTCCTGTAAAAATAATCAACTTGTATTTGTTTCAATGTCTTTTGATTAAAACAAACAAAAAAAATGAGTGGGGTGAGAGAAAAATAACAGTGCGTAAATCCTTCTTAACACCTCAATCTACACAACCTGGTTATTTATTTATTTATTTATTTATTTATTTATTTATTTATTTATTCAGCCATCCATCCATTCATTCATTTATTTGACTAACACAATAAGGTCACAACAGCACATGTGTTTGGCACATGCATTTCATCATTGATAATTATGCTCTATCTTAAAAAGTTGCTTCAAAACGATAGGTTACTCCAAGATCTCCTACAGGGCATTTAAACAAAAGGAAAGAAATGTCCACGAACCATTTATTGCTCCTCAGCTTTTTTTCTTATTGCATTTTCAATTATTTAAATATACTATTAGGCATCATATTGGAAAAAACAGATGTTTTCTAATTATGAACTGATTTTACAGTGTGATGGTGTCACATATTTAAATTACAAATACACATTTTTAGCATTCCAGCTGTGCTTTACAAGAGTTTAATTTGCTTCTTCTGATCTGTCACATTGCACCTGCCTTTTTAAAACTCCTATAAATGTAAAACATTACTCAAACACAATTATTAAGACATGTTGAAGAATTCTAAAGATTCTGAACAGCTTACAGAAGATGAATTTTATATAAAGATTCAATAATGAATCCACCAAATGTATATTTGGAGTAACATTTACAAATATTTTTAGAGGAATATGCATTTGGACTGATGATTTGTGTATCTATATGTGGACGTACAGTCATATATAGAATTTATTTTTATTTCAATAGCACCTTTCATATTAACTATATCTTCAAGCACAATCATACAACCTTGAATTTCAAATACTTGTGTGTATTAACAACATGAACATAAAAATGCAGCATCTATTAAGGATTTAAAGGGGACTTTTCCTGGATGGGAAGTAAGAAGGTACTGTGTCCAGAGATTGAACATTAGTTAAATTACTATTCCTCCTCCTTTTTAAGGACAACTCTATGACATAATCAGATTGATCAAACATTTCAGAAAACAAATTCTAAAAATCAAAAACTTTAAGTTAATGTGAGTTGTTCTACAAAGTTAGTGACCAAAGAGTCAATAGTGATGAAACCATTTTTGCTAGCTCACCTTTGTCTCATTGTGAGGTAGGGCTTCTTAGGAGCCGTTGATTTCTGTGGGGAACATCTGACCCATATAAAGCTCAATGACATGTCAGGGTTTCGATTGTCATTCAATGAGTGTTAAAACAAACAAATTCACATACATATGTGAATGAAGATACATCCATAGGCAAATCACCAGCAACTATATATGTTTTAATACGAGATCTTATAAAAAGGGAAATGGACTATATGCTTTATTTCTGGAATTCACAGAAATACTTTAAACTGTAAAATAACTAAATAAATTCAGATATATATATATATATATATATATATATATATATATATTCTACATAAAAGGAATTTTTATACTTATTAAGCATATTCAAGAAGTATTTAGTTCTTGGTATATTTCCTACAAATAATAATTATTGTTTCAGAAATGTATATTCATATTCATAAAGTGTCTGTGAGGGAATAGCTCAAGAGGAAATAAATCAGATGTAAGTTACTCACCCAATATTATTGTTTCAAAAATAAGAAGAAGAAGCTTTTCCTCAATACTATTTAGAAGAATGGACATGTCTAAATGATAGCATAGGGTGTTTTCCCCCCTTTTTCTATTTTTACAATAATGGCTGAAAATAAACCCTTTATAACCTTTTCAAATCTTAATATGGCTAAATGATTTATTTCTGTAAAAACTGATTTCACTGTCCACAGAATAAAATATTCAAGACAAAGCCAATAAGAATGCATATACACTGTGAAACTGGACACCCCCACCTCAGTGTGAGTTGCTAACATTATGGTAAATTGACTTTTTTTAAAGAGAAGTCTGAAGATTAAATGAGGATGGTAAAAGTATTACGGTAATAAATTTTACTAGCAAACAAATAAAATCACATTGTAAAACCTGTCCAAAAAAGAGGCTTTAACTGCAGTGCATAATCATATATAAAAACCTAAAATGGAAATTTTTATCCATTAAAGTGTGAACAAGCTAATTCAGAATAAATGGGAGGGCATTTGGAACGATAAAGTGTTCAGCCAGCTCTCTTGCTGAACAAAGACCTTATTTCAATCATAAGGTTATTGACTGCAAAGCAAAGCATTCCTGCCAAATACAGAACTTTCAAAATGACTCATCCATAAGTCGTATTTTCCATAGGCTTTAATGGTCTGTCACAGACTGAGACTGCCTATCTTGACCAGATTTCTTTTCGTGAGTCTCTTGGACCATCTATTCTGCTCTCAGGCTCCAGCTCTGTGGGTGAGTCCTGAGCAGTCTTTCTAGCCCCTAGTATCCTTCAACCTTCACTCAGCTCCTGAGGTCCAGGGAGCCACCTGTGTGAGCAGGACAGATAAACTGAGAGTGATGTAACCCTTGGCTCTTTGGTTCTGATCACCAGCTCTTGTTTTACAGATCACCCCCCAAACCTTTCTCCTGGTTCTGGATTTGGCTTCATGTTTCCCAGCATTTAAGTATGGCTGCTCAAGATTGGAAGACGCTAACGAGCCTTTAGATTTCTACCAAGCAGAGAGTCCAAGGAATAAGAAAAGGGAGACTCAGAGTAGGGGTCCAAACTGTGCTTGGAAAAGGATCCCTAGACTAAAGATGTCCAACAGCAGGCGATATCTAATTCTTTCTGAAACTGACAGACAACCAACACAACATTTGGTCTGCCATAAAATGAGAGTGACAGACCTCAATCTAAGTAGGAAGGTCTCCTGCAGTTGCAGAAGCAGCTGCTCTAGTCTGAACAGGGACAAGAATGTGACTCCAAAGGCTACATGCATGAAGAAGAGAAATCTTTAGAAATGCCTCCCTTGGGACGCTTAAAACTTGAGAGTCTAAAGATAGTTTTCCTGGAATTTTATTCTCAACACACAATTAAGACCTCAATGAACAGATTATTTAATTTAGGGAATAAGCAGGTTATTACACAGAATTGAAAAGATCTTCTAAATATTATCAGCTGACCCAAACTCCAGATCCTTGGCTTCTTAATTCTCCCTGCCAATTCCCTTTTACACACTCCTTTTATTTGTTATGTTTAATAAGTCCTCTAGATTCTCTAATATGAACACAATAATTGTATGCAATATTCTCACATGAATGATGCTGAGGTCATCATCCTTGGATCCTCAGAGAAGCCTTGGCCCTGGTCCTCTATTAACTACTTTGTACTGAAGGTGTACCTGCTGTTCACTGTTTTACCTTCAGACTGTGGGAAGCTTCATGTTTCTGTGTTAAGATAGGAATTATTCAGGGGAATCTAAGTCACCTTTCTCTTCTCACCCTTAAATCACAGGGAAAAAAAGATAATTTGCAATAGCAATATTATAATACTAGATATATTAATAAATATTCTGCCCTGGCCGGTTTGACTCAGCGGTTAGAGCATCGGCCTGCGGTCCAGAGAGACCCAGGTTCGGTTCCCGCTAAGGGCGCGTACCTCAGTTGCAGTTTGTCCCCGGCCCCTGGTTGGGTCGTGCGGGGGGCAGCCACTCGATGTGTCCCTTTCACATCGATGTTTCTCTCTCTCTCTCTCTTCCTCTCTCTCCCTCCCACTCTATCTGAACAAAAAATGGAAAAATGTCCTTGGGTGAGGATAATAAAAATAAAAATAAAAAAATAAATATTCTGACATACTACAGGAGAATTTGCATGGAATCAAAGAATGGATGGAGCTCTGAGAGAAGGCAGGAGGGTTAGAGGAAAAAGGTTGGAGGTTTCCAATCACCTCCATTGTGTACTTCTTCTCAACAACATGCTGGCCCTATTGCTGAGAGACCTGGGAACTGAGTAGAAGCTGCTTTATGAGATCATCAAAGCTAATCTGTCTTCACTGTGCCACCCCATTCTCAACCCCTGCCTGTGCCTCCTGTCCTATGTTCTTTCATAGGCTACAATGTTATGAACGTATCATGTGAAGGGGTGGGACAGGCAATATCTACTGAATCTGAGATAAAAGTGTCTGAATCAAGAAAAGCCTGGAAGAGATGCTGTTTGGACATTACAGATTTTATGTATTACTTCTGGGCTGAGAAAATATGTATGATGTTTAAGATAATTCAAACTGGGATGACCAAAACAGAACAGAAAACTTTCCCACTCCCAACGAATGTGATAAGAGATATTGCTCGACACAGGACAATTGGGCATCAGCTCAGGATTTGAGAGGCTTTCTAATAACAAGGAAAACAGAGAGGTGATCCAAGAAGAATCCACCAGCCCAGCCTGGTATGTTCATAGAATCTGGCCTGGATAGATCACACCTCACTCTTGGATAAGTCAACTAACCAAAAACAGTTTAGCAAAAGATTCTCCAACACACAATCAGAGGACAACAGCACACAAAAAGAAGAGGAAAAGTACAAAATAATGGCTTTTTCATTAACTAAAGAGGGAAAAATCATCTCTTTAGTGTTTTCAATAAAATTTAAGTAAACTTGCCATCAAAAGCAATAGATAATGATAAAATGATCAAAAAAACAGACTGGTTTGAAAAAAAGAGTTTGTTGAAATGCATGGGTAGGTAATAAAGAAGTTGAATGAATTAAGAAAAGATAGAAAAGGATCTAGAATTATGTTAGTATAAATGAATCTGCATTAATGAAGGAATGCACAGACTATCATGGAAAATATCCGGTCACTGACATCGAAGCCAATACAAGGTGCATTTCTAGAAGGCAGAGAAAAAGGCCAACACAAGACAAAGGCTAGAGAAGAAAGTGAGTGGAAAACCTACATATGGACAACTGTAAAAAGGGGATGGGATATAAAAATATAACAATATCCTATTTGTATCAGAATAGAAATATAGGTTACTTAGAAAGTAAAAAAAAAAAAATCAAGCTGGTCTTACACTTCTGTTGGGCTTCATTAAATACTAGATGAGAATGAAGCAATGTCTGTACAATTTTGTGGGGAAAAGTGTGTGACCCAAGAACTCTATATACAAAAACAATTGGGGTACATGTATAAAGGTAATAAAAAGGTATCCCAGGATACACAAGGGCTCAGAAACTATATAATCCATATGCCTTTAAAAAATTACTCAAACTTATTGTTGAGAATACTCAAAATATTTTAAAATGAAAATAGCAAAGTATTGATATAAAATAAATGGTGATAAATTACAGTAGTTAATCTACAAATTTCAAGTTGTGATTATTAAGATGAGTTAAAAATGGTTCTTGTGAGAAAAGAAGCATAGTGTTTTTAAAAAATCATTATGTAACATTTATTATTCACATTTATCACTTCTAATTATATTAACACAAACTGGAAGTGATTTAAGAAAAAGAAAGTAGTAAAAGGAGGCAATTTCCTCATCTTACATAGTGGTTAATCAAAAGCAGCTTTTTCTCCATGCTGGTAATGAAAGAAATATAGGCTGAAGAAGTTTTATTTTAATGTAAAGGTAGTTACTAGTATTAAAATCAAATGTATACATCATGCATAACTATAAGATAAAAAGCAAATGAAAGGAAGAACAGAAGGAAAGAAGAAAAAAGAAACAAATTACAAAATAATAGAGAAAAAAGAAACAGAAAGCACAAAACGTTTCCAACAAATGTGAGATATAATATCAAATATAATGAGTATGACACAAAGTAATAAGTAGAACTATTTTTAGAAGCAAACAAAATATATGAGGTAGGGTAAATCATTTTGGACATATGCTTCTAATAGAAACACAGCTAACACAAAAGAATGAAGGAAGATAAAAAAACAAAAGGATATCCTTCAATATCACACAATTACAATAAAAGCAAAGTGCAAGTCATGACTATAATATTAGACATAGAAGAATTAGAATTGAAAACTAAAATGGAACAAAAAAGAATTAAATAGGTAAAATCTGCCATGTAGTCATAATAACAATAACAATATCAATAATAAAACTGTATCTCTGAATAATATAGTATCTAAGTTTCTAAAGGAAAAACTATTAATTATAGTGGGAGACATTAGGTTAAATCAAGAAGTCAATGATTTAAAGAATTTAAGAAAGTGGAAAGTGGTAATAATCTACCATTTATAGAATGCTCATTACATTCCAAGCATTGTGCTAAATTCTTTAATATGTAGCTCGTTAAAGCTTTACAGCTCCATAAGGTGGGTTGATGGTCCTTTTCACACATTGAGAAACCCAGGAGCAAGTCTTGTATAACTTGTTCAACTTCACACAACTGGTAAGTGCCCAAGATTCACTTTGAAGCTATGTCTCTCTCTTAGAGAAACTGAAAAGAAAGTTCTAGAAAATGGCCAAATACAAACTAAATATACAAAAATAAATCGTGGTCTTCTATATGTACAGAAACAGAATAGGAAAAGAAAAGACATGTTTCTCAGAGTACAATAAAACATGAAATTCTCCCCAGGGAAAACTGTAATAAAATAAACAATCCTTAGGAACAGACGAAGAATGCTACAGGTCTTCACTGAAAATTGTAAGAGAATACATAAATAGATCTTTTTTGTCTCAGATAGAGAAGAGTGAATTTTGTAAGAATGTCAGTTCTCCAGTGCACGAGTTTTGTGTTATTACAATTAAAATCACTGCATTTTTTTTTTTTTACTTGCCAAAGTGATTTTAGAGTTTAATTTGAGAAGAAAAATAAGACCTTCTCTAGACGTATGCCATGTGTCTTGGAAGGCTAGAGAATGTGTCTACCTCGCCCACCTAAGGCCCAGAGGAGGAGCTCCATAAATATTTATTAAACAAAAAGTAGCTAAGAAAATTTTGAAAAATATTCTAATTAACATTTCTAACTAAATGAAACTAATATTTCTAACATTCTAACTAATAAGTAAAAATCTGCCTCAATAAAATTTAATAATAATCCAAACTGATAGGAGTAATACAAAAAGTCTTTGCTGGCTCCAAGAAAACATTTATAAATAAAAATAATTTGTTTATGGGAACATTCACTCAAGGATTATTAATAATAGTAAAACAATTGTCCCTACTTGATGATAATCAGTAAAATTAATTATGTCATGTCCATATAAAGAATAATATACAGCCTTTTTAAATGAACTATTGAATATTTAATGACTTTTATTCCATTTATTCTTTCTATAAATGCTCATAATGTAATGGTAAAAGCAAAAGCAAAATGCAAGAGTATAAACAAATCAAGGCCTGATTTTTAAAAAAATTATAACATTAAAAAAAGAAAGAAAGAAAGAGACATTAAAACATCAACAGTTAGCCCTGGCCGGTTTGGCTCAGTGGTGAGAGCATCGGCCCACAGACCAAAGAGTCCTGGGTTTGAGTCCAGCAAAGGGCATGTACTTCGGTTGCAGTTCGTCTCTGGCCTTGCCCCTGGTCAGAGTCGTGCGAGAGGCAACCAATCGATGTGCCTCTCTCACACTGATGTTTCTCTCTCTCTCTTCCTCCCTCCCTCCCTCCTGCTCTATCTGAAGATAAATGGAAAAATATCCTCAGGTGAGGATTAAAAAAAATAAATAAAACATCAACAGTTATATCTGGGTTATAGAATTACTATATTTTATTTTCTTATTTACACATTTTTAAATTTTCCATATTTTCTATAATGAGTTTATTTAACTCTTAGGATGAGAAAAAATAATCCTCTAAAGACTAGTTTATTCAAGGTAATAGAGCCAGATTACTAAAAGTGAAAATAAATCTGTCCTTACTTTCTACTTTAGTGTCTCCAAATTTCAGGGGATATCAATTTCCATATGGTGTAAAATCCTAGGAAAAATCTGATTTTCAATCTGTGGAACCAAAATAGAAACTTTCTCCAAAAGTAATGTTTTCTACAGTCTCTCTTACACTCTTCACCTGAGACTCAAAACACCAAATTGAAAATATTTGCATTTTTTCTTTAAAAATGAGCAATATAAGATAATTTTTTAAAAACACTTTTTTTCTCAATACTCAAGCAGTATATATAAGAAAGATTTCATTGAGCTAAAAAGGAGGAACATGTCTGTGAAGCACAGAGACATTAGAAAAATAGTAATCTAACAACAACAGGATTATTAAAATAATGAAAACACTAATTAGCAATACAATGCTTGGAAAAGAAAGTATATTTCTTTTTTTTTATTGAGTTCTTTTTTCCTTGAGAGAGAGGAAGGGAGAGGGAGACAGACAGAGATATCAAATATCTATGAGAGAGAAACATCATCAATAGGCTGTCTCCTGCACGCCCCCTACTGGGGATTGAGTCCAAAACCCAGGCATGTGCCCTGACCAGGAATCGAACAGGTGACCTTTTGGTGCATAGGCCGATTCTCAGTCCACTGAGCCACACCAGCCAGGCAAGACGGTATATTTTTAACAACACTCGTGCTCCATAATATTAAAACACACACACAAAGATTTCTAAGAATCACAGCGAAGGCTTCTCGTTGGTGTTTATTAACTAAGACACTGTACCTCGCCATTGAGAACTGAACTAAAGAGCGTTTCACTGTTTAAATTGAATCACCTTTGGAAAATATCAGTGTTTAAGAAGAGAAACTAACAAAATAAGTTTCCACTTGTTTTTGGAGTTTTCAGCAAGATAATAAATTATTTGAATTATGTATTCTAAATCCTTAGGAGAAAAGAGAACCCTATGCCAATAGTCCAAGTAAAAGATTGGTAACCTTTTAAAAAGATTTTGTTCATCTTTGTGTAACTATATCCTCATTTCAACACTTGTAGACAAGTCTTAATGCCGATGAGTTCATTTTAGGAATATATAACTTAACGAGTTGTCAGATTTAAAATAGGAACATGCATCTTACTCCTGAATCTTTCCTTTTTAATGGATAAGAGATGTAGTGACTTTTGAAGTTTCCAGATAAGGAATTCTGTACCAATGCTTTTAGGGACTCACTCTTGGAATGCACTTTCACAATGCACAGGAATGACACAGGCAACCCCTGCCCCCCACCGCCAATGAATAGTCTACAATGGGACATCTAATTTTCACTCAGCAGAGCTCTGCAGATATGAAAACCCTTAAATAACGTAAAGCCAATATTAACAATACTTTTTAAAAATAACATACTAAGTCCTACGGTGCACTTATAATTTGCTGTTACATGACTTGATGTGATCCACACACAGCTCTGAGCCGAGCGGGGAAAGCTCTGCGTTCTCCTACTTGCATGCAAGGTCACCAGCACTCGGAGGAGCCAGCAGTTCACAGGACGGTGCAGCTCGTACCGTCGGTGGGACTAGAACCTGGGTCTAGACCTTTTCTAGTCTTCTTTCCACTAACTCATTTGGGTTTTCAAGGAAACAAGTTTCCAAATAAGGCCCCTCCTACTCTCCCTTGGGTAACTTTAATAAACTCAGTGTAAAACAAACAACAAATTGGCTGTTCCCAAGCAGATGGTGCTGCTCAGCTGCGGTTAAGCAAGGAGGCCTCCAACACGCCAAACTTTCACAGACATTACTTACTTCCCATTTTATCACGCTGGTGAAGGCAGACAATTCACATTCGGTGTCCTTATTATCAGAGCATGGCCGCAGTCCTGCTAATTGCTCTGATGGATAGGGCCAGCTCACGGGCAGGGGAGGAGGGCGTGGAACACGGCGCTGCCAGCACATCCTCCCCAGGCAAAGCCCAAATTCAGACAGAATGGAAAATGGCTGTGGGGGGGCCAACACTTGGTATGTGACAAATAGGTTACTTATGGCTGTGCCTTAAGATCATAACGGCTATAAAATTTTGTAAAAATGATTTGCAACTTTATGAAAATTCAACATTTCACATTTGCCCCAATACTTAGTTTTCTTTTTCTTATTAGAATTCAGCAAAAAAAGAAAATGCAGTTACTTTTCTTTTTCACCAAGCACCCTATAGACTTCTCCAATCTACCCTGATACCATGCAAATTCTGTATTTTCTCTGTCCTGGGGTGATACACTTTGGGAAACACTGGCCTGGAGGCTGCCCATCAGTCCTAATGATGGGGGAACAATTCAGAGGAAGAACCAAGGGGATTTGTGACATTCATTCACTTATTCAATGATTCAATACATGTTTATGGAGCATCTACTACGTGCTAAGACTCAACAATGAACCAAACAAAGTGCTTAATCTCATGTAGCTTACCTTCTAAGTAAGGGAAATGGATCGGTGAAAACATACGCAGGTAATACACAGAGTGGCCATAAGTACCAAGAAGGAAAATACAGCAGAATCAGTGAGAGAGTGTCCACCAGGGTGTTGTCTGAGACAGGGTCAATGGGGAAAGACCTGGAGGTAGAGTCACAGGGAGGGAGCTCCTTCAGATAGCAGGAGCAGAAAGCACCTAGTCCCTGAGGGGGCATTTTCTCAGCAGTTCAAAGAACAGCAAAGGAGGCCAGGGTAGCTGGAGCTGAGAGAACAAGGCAGAATGTACAGAGGATGAAATCAGATTATAGGAGATCCAAGCAGACAGTCAGCATCAGAAAATGCTGTAATAAGGCCTTAAGGAGCACGCTAAGCCAGATCCTTCTAATACAGCCCCAGGAGTACCAGCAACATGTGAGCGTCCTTGCTCCCCACCTTAGACAGGCCTTCGTCTCTCCCTCCAACTGTGCGAGTGTCTCCCAATTAGCCCTTCTGAGTTCATTCATCAGTCACGCAACCACATCTGCCTGGGCCACTGCCACATGTCCAGTGGCTCCCCGAAGATTTGCAAAGGAAAAGGAAATCCCACACTACAGGTCCATCACAATAGGCAGCCATCCCTTGCTCTGAGCCATTCCTGAGCAGGTTAAACTTTAAAGATACCAGTTTATTTGCAGTTTCCAACCAAGCTATGCCCTTGCAAGCCTTCAGACACACAGTGGTCTCTGCTGTGATGCCCTCTCTCCACCCACCCTGAGCCCTGCTCATGGCGGTCTGCCAGATTCCCACTAATTCTTAAAGCCCCACTTGCATACAACCCCTCTGGGAAGCCTCCACCAACCACATCTGAAAAATTAGCCCCTCTTACCACAGCACTTCCCTATTACCTGCCTCTATTCTGTTCTCTTCATCAAACCTTCATAGATGGCCAGGTTTGTGCCCGAGTCCTAGGACTCAAGTATGAAGATGGATAAAATACAATTGTGTTCTGGATTGTCAGAGACAGATAAAAATAATTGTATATTGCATTATCACGGTATAAAATGTTGTAACGTGAAACGCTTCTGGGAAGACTAACTCTGTTTTAATTTTCTTTTTTGCTAGAGAGGAGCAGGGACACAATGTGAGCTGCGTCCTGAAGGATGGATAGAGGCTCACATGTGCATGAGAAAGGGCAGGACACGCCCCAGGAGGAAGGAGCAAGAGTTCAGGCACGAAGATGTGAAAGCTCGGGGTCTGGGGAGGAGAGTGAACAGGACAGGATGCCTGAGGGGGGGAGGGCAACAGGTTCTGAATAGGCAATGGCAGTTATCAGCACTTTGAAACCAGGACGTGACACCATCAGATGAGGATTTTAGAAATAAATAACTCTGATGTCAATGTGTGGGATGAGGTATCGGACGAGGAATGGTATTGAAGCATTTACCCAAATTACACTGAAATTGAGCCTTAAAAGCTTTTCGTATTTCTTTTTTGTTGTTGTCTTGACCTGGTAGAGTTCTTGAGAGCCATGATAGTGTTTCGGTGTCCGTAATAGTCACTCAATGTTTGTTAAGTGGAGTGAGTGAGAATGAATGAATGAATGAATGAATGAATGAATACATACATATATCTCATGAGGAAGTTCTAGGTTTTTGTTTTTGTTTTAATTTGAGGAAAATTTGACCCAGGAGTGAAGTTTCCTGAAACTGCAACGTCAGCTATGTCAAAATACTTTACCTTGGCAGTGCCCTGGCGTCCCCGGGATCTGTTTCTGCTTCGACAGTGTTTGGATGGAGCAGACCCAGGGATACCCCTTCTTCCAGCCTCTGACCATCCTCCGACCTCTTTTCCAGTCACCATCTTCGGAACCACCTCAGCTGTCCTTAGCCTCCAAGACCAGCCAACAAAAACCAGTTAAGGTTTTTTAACCTTAACTCCTTATTGCTGAACAACCATGAGCTCCCTAATTTATCAGAATTATTCCACGGAGGTGGAAGCTGCCGTCAACAGCCTGGGCAACCTGCACCTGCAGCCTCCTGCACCCACCTCTCTCTGGCTTCTGTTCCAACACGACGGTGTGGCTCTGGAGGGCGTGGGCCACTTCACTGGGAGTTGGCACATCGCAAGGGCTCTGAGCATCTCTTAAAGATGCAAACCCAGCATGGTGGCCGTGTTCTCTTCCAGGATGTGCTGCAGCCTCCCCAAGGTGAGTGGGGTGAAACTCAGGACGCCATGGAAGCCGCCATGGCCTTGGAGAGGAACCTGAACCAGGCCCATGGGGATCTTTGTGCCCTGGGTTCTGCCCGCACAGACCTCATCTCTGTGTCTTCCTAGAGAAGCACTTCCTGGGTGAGCAGGTGAAACTCATCAAGAAGACGGGAGACACCTGACTCACCTCCGCAGGCTGGCGGCCCCCACGCTGGGCGGGCGATCTCTTCGAAAAGCTCACCCTCAAGCATGATCCGGAGCCTTTGGAGCTCAGAGGCCTTTGAGGGACCCCTCTGCATCCCTGGTGTCTGGCTTTTGCCTGAGCCTCTCCCCGAAACCACTAGCCATTCTTTTAACTACCCTGGAGCTGTCGGCCATGCACTAGACCAAATGGAAACAATAAAGCTTTTTGCAGAAAAAAAAAAAAGAAACAACTTTATTTCACCTGGTTGTGGAATTAGATGTTCCACATTACTAGCTACTAGTTGTTCAAGTAGCTTAAGTATTCATTTCCTAACACCAAAAAATATTTTTAAAATTTCAATGGAATTCTCTCATGACACATTGCTTTTTCACTTCCTTAAATAGAAGCCACAGCACTTAATTTAAATTTTCCTTGGAAAACTCAAGCTCCCGGACATTCACTGCGCACACAGAGGTATCATGGTAAAACAGAAGGATGTCATGGCTTTGGCAGCCAGATCAGAGGACAGTTCTGGTACTGCCACTTCCTGGCTGTGGTGGTTCTGATCGTTTACAATTTCAGCTTGAATTTGCTCATCTGTAAAATGGGAACACTGATACCTAAATTGTGGAATTTAACTTAGATGATGTATGGAAAAGTACCTGACACATACTCCGTGCTCCAGAGATTATATTCATCTATATGAATGCAGTTACATATTTTTCAGTTTTCTATTTCCCAAAATATCAGCCTATCAGCTCTCATTTCTGATGTTACTTATCTGCATCTAACAGATCCTTCTGTCCTCAATCTTCCTTCAAATAAGCTATTTATAATTTTCTTTAGTTATTACCAGATAATACATGCCCCGTAATAAGCAAGGATAAAGCAACAAGTGTCTGAATAAAGGAAGGCCCAGGATAATAAAAATTGGGGTAAAAAAAAATCTTATGAAAGCCAAATGGAATGCTCAGAAGCCTAGCTTGTTTACTTCCCAATTCTAAATCGTCCTAAATTGTTAATAGCACCAGAAGCCTGTCTTCCTCAGAACGCCGGAGATGTGATTATGTAAAAAGCAGAAAGACACAAAACTAGACTGTTTGAAACAAATTATCTGTTGATGATAATACAAAGAATTTCAAGTTAAATATATATATATATATATATATTCATTAACTATTTAAAATGGAAACTAAAGTGTGAGGTGAGGAAAATGACCTGAGAAACTAGAAGGAAGAACAAAGACCTTAGACTATGATAAAAGACTTTAGTCACTGGGTAGGTAAAGGAAAAATAGAGTTTATTGGAAGTAATTTAGTGACTACTTAAGGAATTACAATAAAGGTGACAAAAATCCCAGAATTTGTAAGGCAAATGTAAATATAAATATAAATCAATTACTGGCTTATTATTTCATTAAATTGAAGATGGAAAGGACCAATTCTTGAGTCACAGTGTTTGCCTCCTGGGGTCCTAGATAGCTTTCCCTGTCAAATTAAAATAAAAAAGATAAATAAACATGAGAAATTAAGAATGTCGAAGTGTATGAAGGGAAAAGGAAAGAAGGGGGAAAATGATGTTTCACAATTATTATCCAGGCTAAGAGAAACAAAATTACTTGATCATAAATTCAAGATAATCTGGTTTTCTTTATGAGTTCCCATTTTATTAATGAAAGGAAGGTAACACCTTATTGTACCCGGGTGAATTAAAATGCCTATTTGAAGAAGCAATCCTCCATAGGGGTCTTTAATAGAATATTTGAATGGTTCTAGAGCCAGATAATTTAGCTGTAAAAAGGTAATATTAATATTAACCTCTCCATGTGCAGAGACCTACCTCGAGGGGCAGAGGGGCAGGGAAATGCTAACAGAACAAAGCAGGCACATCATTTCTTTTTCTAAAATAATCTGAACTATTTCAGGGGCAAAAAAAAAATGGATAAACCTCTTCTACAAAATAGCTTGTAACGTGCACTGTTATCCCTTTATGCCTCCTGCTCCTTACAACACTGACCAGCAATTCAGCACCTTCAGTGCTGTTCATATTCTTTTTCTGACTTGGTATTCAGGGCATATGGCTTGTAAGAAGTCTAATAGCAAAGCATTTAATTGAAATAAATGGAATAGAAAAGGAACTTCCAAATGCAGAACAGCCTCAACAGGAGCCATGACAACACATTTCCAAATTAGAGGCAGGTGCTCAGTAGGGCTCCTGCAGACTATGACTTACTAAAATAAGAACAGATAATTTGAGAGAAGAGGCAAATGTACTTTAATTGAGCAACCGGTCAGTTTGTGAGAAGTATAGATATAATAATAAACGGCTCTTCTCTTTGCTCCAGACTTGCATATTCTTATGAAAATGCCAAAACACTGCACTCTCTCTCTCTTTATAACTTCTATCAGCAATCTTCTGGATTATTGAAAATCTCCTAATATCGCAGCCTCCCAACCCTTCAGATACATCCTAGGCAGCTCAGCAGGGTTCTTCTTCCTGATGATGTCACTCACCTGCTCAAACACCTTCAACTGCTCACCATTGCTTAGGAACTCCTGTTTGAGCTGCAGCTAGCTACTGTGTATGGTCTTTCTTTCTTTATTTATTTTTAAATATTTTTTTTCTTTATTGATATTAGAGAGAGAGGGAGAGAGAGAGAGAGAGAGAGAGAGGGAGAGAGAGAAACATGGATGAGAGAGAACATCAATTGGCTGCCTTCTGCATGCCCCCCACTGGGGACCAGGCCCACAACCTGGGCATGTGCCCTGACCAGGAATTGAACTGGTGACGTCTTGGTGCATGGGTCGATGCTCAACCACTGAGCCACCCCAGCTGGGCTGTGCATGGTCTTTCACCATAAGGACTCCATCTGCATCTCTAGACTTAATGCATTAATCCTCAAACATGGAGTCCTCTAGATTGTATGATTTTCATCCCCCAAATGTCTCCATGCTCTTTCTACTCCAGTTATATTTCCCAACATTAGATTTTTTTCTTTGTCCCGATTTCCACATATTAAAATCCTACTAGTTCTTCAAGTCCTAATTCAAATGCCATCACTTCTGTGATGCTTACCCCTAATTATGCCACAAAGAAGCAGGCTCTCCTAACTCCTATAGCCTTTTTTTTTTTTTTGATACTTATAAAAGTTTACTTTATAAAACAATTGTTTATAAATGTATTTTTATTTCCTTTCTCCAACCCCACGAAGACAAGCTCTTGGAAGAAGCCTTGTAGCCTAGTAGGAGAAAAAAAGGGCTTTTCAGTCCAACAAAGCCAAGTATGATGTTTTACAACTAGCTGAACAAACTTAAGCAAGAATCAGATTTCCTAAATTGTTTGCTCAACTGTAAAATAGGTGATAATTATGCCTGCCTTAATTCATGCTATAAGCATGACTAACATTGTAGTATTAGCATGATGCCAGGCATATACTAAGTGCTCAAAAAATGAGAGCTATGATTACTATTGAAAGTGGACACTGCTTATTACCAATCTTTGTGTTTGACAGAGCAAATAATAATTAGCATGCCTTGCATATACTAAGTATTCAACAAATGTATGTTGAATGAAAGAATTGATGAATGAGTAAGTGACTCAAAGATTGTTTCTGATCCCACTCTCAAGAGTTAGCAGATGGTTAGAAGCCTGACTAGAGGTGGGATGAAATCACCAATTTCCTTCCTCTTAAAAATATCATTTTTAACCCTGGGGAACTAGAAGAAGAGAAATCAGCAACTAGAACAGTGATTCTCAACCTTCCTAATGTCGCAACCCTTTAATACAGTTCCTCATGTTGTATGTGGGCGTATCTGCATGTGGGCGGACCCGCCTGGAGATGGATAGAGGAGCGGTGTCTCGGTTCCTAAGACCATCGGAAATATGTGTTTTCTGATGGTCTTAGGCGACCCCTGTGAAAGGGCCGTTCGACCCCCAAAGGGGTCACGACCACAGGTTGAGAACCGCTGAACTAGAAGATCCATCCAGTCTAATGGGGCTGAGGTCCTGAATAATCCAGAACAATCCACCCAACAACATTTGAATTTGATATTGCAATGTGGTTTTGATATTTATATTTAATTTGGGAAATGTTCATTATTCTAGAATTCGTATGCCATCGAATTAAATTGTTCTAGATGACTCTCTGCTTACAATAATTTTCTCTTCCTTTCTCCCCAAAAGAAACAGCACCCCTCCCCCCCAATAAGTAGAAGCAAGGCACTTGCTTAATAGGAGTTATTTTTTGCTTTGGATATTTACTTGGCTGTATGTATTTTACAACCTCTCGATTTTGTGAGGAAGGTAATTGTGGCATTTTTCAAAAGCGACCACAGCAGTAATTTGAAGTCCTACATGCTCTTTCAGAATCTTCTCACTCCCCATAAACAGGTAGAGTCTATTTGCCTTTCCCTTGAACTTGATAGGCTTATAATTGCCCAGATCAAGAGTGGGAAGAAATGATGTTATATGACTACCCAACTCAAAAGGACACAGCTACTGCCGAGGTCTCTCTCAGCATGTGATGAGGAAGTCCAGGTGACCCGAAGAGGTCCTGTGTCGGTGTTCTGGTCAACAGCCCCAGGTGAGTGTCAGCCAACAGGCAGCATCAACTGCCAGACATGTGAGTGAGCAAATTTCTAATGATTCCAGTTACCAGCTTTCAGGTCTTCCAGCTGCAGCCCCAGACATTGTGGAGACAAGCTGTCCCCACTGTGCCCTGGTTGAATTTCTGACCCACGGAATCAGTAAGTCTAGTAAATAACTGCTTTATGCCAGTGAATATGGGGGTGATTTGTTATGCAGACACAGTAATCGGAACAGTAATTAGGCATTTTGTTTTATAAGTGTCCAGCTGGACTGCAGGTTTCAAGAGTAGGGGAGAAATGAAAGGAAACAGTAGAAGAATTATTTTAAACCCTTAGTGGGATTGATCAGCATGTCAAAATGTGGCAAGTCCATCCTTGGTTAGTTAAAAGTTAGCTGTAATAACTGGAGAAATGAATGAGGTTTTACCCCACATACTATTTACCAGGAAGCCAGAAAGGGACAAGTAAACAGCAGCAAGCAACCCAGTAAACTAGCAACATACAAAATTAATCCAGTATCCGCAATAATTTAGCAAACTGTTAAAAAAAAAAAAAAAAAAGTCAATTTTTTGCCTTTCCGAGAGTTTTGAAACACTTTTTGAAATGAAGCTGGATAACCAGTAGGGCTTTCCCCCTTTCTTGTTCCACTGTCTAGCATGAAGCCTCATTTTATTATAGCACATGAGACATCTGGACACTTAGCTAAAATCTGAGAAAATGACTGGTACATGCCCATCACAGAAACTGCACACATCTGAAAGGAACATCAAGGCCTTGTCTTTTCCCAGATTTTATTTTCTGGTCCATAAAATATCATTCCCATTACCTAGATGAGATAAGTGAAAGCCAGAAGAACTCCGTATCAGCTTTGACAGCTCCTAGACTGAAATAAAATCCGAGGCCACTTTCTTTTATTCCAAATTTTTCTCTAATGACACTACCTCTCAACAAAAGGATGAAGGATAGTTATACTATGTAAACAAGAATGCGAAATTTCTTCTTTTTCTAATAGAAATTCAAATAAAAGTTGTTAGTGCGGACTATTTCCTCTTTTCAAGGTATATGGACTATTACTTCCAGCCCACAAATTTGCAGCCAAGGGGGCAAAGGGAGGCCACTGTTGCTTTACCAAAAGGCTGGGAGAAGTTAACCCTCTCTGCTTCCCATTTCCACATGAAAACCAATGGAGGAGGTGCCACTCTGGAGTTTGCAGAGTAAGGTAACAATAAGTGGAGGGTTTTGTCTGCTTGTTTTTTTTTTTGTCATCTGTCTACCTTTGTGAGTCTTGTCTGTCTACCTTGTTGCCTTGAGTAGTTAAACCCAAATCTTCTATTTAGGCTCTGATAATATCTCATTTTTTTCTGGTTTCTTGCATTCATAAAGAAAAAAGAGAAAAGTCATCCATAGACTCTTGTTTTCCCAAGACTTCACAAAATTCATTAGGTCCCATTGACGTTCTCATTTACTTTTAGACAATATTTCTTCTTGCCTGGGAAGGGGAAGACTTACTGGCTCACTACAGGTTGAATATATACATAAAACCTGTAAATCATAAAAGGGTCTAAATACTCGCTACGGTTTTTCAATGCTCTTGACTTGAATAGAAAGAAAGCTTTAATGGAAAGAAGAAAAAGAAACCATCATTTCAAGTAAATTAAAAGCAACCTCCAGGCAAAGGAGTATACCTGTAAAATAACGTTCCTTCTAGCATGAAACGCAGAATGGAGGAACAGAAGGAGCCCATTTCTCAAAGCAGCGGCTCCCAATCATTCATTTACCACTCACTAAAATTCAAAAGTCAGTTCATTGTCATATCCAGTCATTACGCCATAATATCAGGCTTTAACAAATTGAGATTTCTTTTATGTATGTGTTCCTCTATGCTGGATAAAAATAGCACTGGGTGAAAAAAAAATAAAAAAACACTCAGAAACTTAGGGGTAGAAAGAACTGCCAGGGAACATAGGCTTCGATTCTGATGATGCAAATGTACTTCAAGAAACTTTGTTCCCGCACAAATCTATTTAACAATTCCTCAACAATTGAGCAATTACGGAAGTCCCAATACTCTTTTGATGTGCACCATGTAAATGAAAGTTGATTAAGCTGAACTTTGTGGCAGGTCTCCTGGTATGAGGAGAGGAGGGCCCGATGCCCTTGTTAATTAGACAACCCGCTGTGGAAGGGAACAGGATGGTGCTCAGGCGGTGTACTAAGTTCAAGACGATCATTAACTCCCTGCACACTCCTCAGGCCCAAATGATACACAGGGAAGCTGAGCTAGAGCTCCCTACTCCTGAATCCCCCTCACCTTGCCATCCGGCTTGAAGGTCCATGTTAAAACCTCAAAAGTCCACAGAGCACTGCTGAGGCCATGGTTGGGGTATCAGATGGGGACAGAGCTAACCAGCAACCATAGATCCCTGGTCTCTAAACAGCTCACCCTGTAGCAGCCTCTTGTAGATTTTGACAGGAACATTTTCAAAATTCCCCAATGTGTGCAAAAAGCACACTGAAGCAGTAAAAAGGCATTTTTTTTCCTGCTTCTTTAGAAAGGTTGAAACAGCCTGAAAATGTTCAGAGGGTGGTTTGGAAGGTGATGTGAGAATCATTTCTTACTAGTCAGGTAACCTGTCCGTGATAATCACAACACAAGCACCATCTGCCAGCTGATTAACTCACTTCCTGGAAGGCCTTGACTAGGTTTGCTTTTCCTCTTAAGCAAAGAAATTGAGTTAAGTGGTGTAAACGCATTTGACCAGCAAATAATAAGATTATGTAATACTTTCTGTCCAAGCATATATTTCAAGACAAAAATTTTCCGAATACATGTTCCATGAAGTCTTCGGCTGAAAGAATCTTCCTGAGGGAGAAAGGGTCAGTGTGGAGGTGAGCCCTGCTCGCAGGTTTATAGGCACAAACTCTCCGAGTGAGGCCTCGACTTCCTGCTGAGTGGAGGGGGCGACAGGAAGTGTGTGGATATGTGCTTTTTCTAAGTAGAGGAACAGGGATCAAATGTCTTTGGGTGGCAAGACAGTTTTCTTGTGAAAATGACCTTCTCCATAAAGCTACTGTAGCGAATTATTATCACCTCAGTTAAAAATGGCACAGGGCCCGGCCAGTGTGGCTCAGTGGTTGAGCATCGACCCATGCATCAAGAGGTCGCCAGTTCGATTCCCAGTCAAGGCACATGCCCAGGTTGTGGGCCCGATCCCCAGTGGGGGGCATGCAGGAGGCGGCCAATTGATGTTCTCTCTCATTGATGTTTCTATTTCTCTCTCCCTCTCCCTCCCTCTCTCTCTAAAATCAATAAAGAAAAAAAAATGGCACAGGAACTATTCCACACTTCTGGAGACAATAGCAGTGGTACCATTCTCAGTGTGTGAATGGGGGAGTGAGGAGGTAAAAGAGCATTGCTTACATGAGTGCATACCCAAATGGCTGGTATAGAAAGCTAGTATCGCTTGGTTCCTGACTCAAACCTCTATGATAGATAACTGGGCATATTTTCTATTTTGAGACACTTTCTTTGTTTTTTAATACCTTCACCCCCAGAAATCACAAAAGAGGCTCATTGTAATGTCAGCAGATCATCAGAACTTGGTAGGAGTACCTGGCTGGTGCGGCCCAGTGGTCAGAGTGATGGCCCACACACTGAAGGGTTGCGAGTTTGATTCTCGGTCAAGGGCACATACCTGGGTTGCAGGTTTGATCCCCAGCCCTGCCAGGGGTCATGTGGGAGGCAACCAATCGATGTGTCTCTCTCACATCAATGTCTCTCTCTCTCTCTCTCCCCCTCCCTCCTTTCCACTCTCTCTAAAATCAACGGAAAAAATAGCCTTGGGTGAGGATTAATAACAACAACAACAAAAACCTGGTAGGAGAAAGGCTTGAAATAAACAGGAAAGCAGTGGTGAGTGGGTTCTGTCTGAATTCCATTTATCAGGATCCTTCATCAGCACATACAGCAGAAAATTGTAGAAGGTTGGATGTACCAGTTCTTCTTTGATTTAATCTAATTTGACTCACCAAAGTTGTGTGTTCCAAGAGCCTTATAGTTCAATAACATAGGAATATATCATCCCCCATATCCCATTGCAGAATAGCTATTTTGGATAAGCAATTCAGGTATTAAAATAAAGAAACAGCAAGCCCCCAGCTGGAAACTATAAGTGAACATCATTCATGTGGAAGCCAAGAGAAATACGAAACAAAACACACAAAGATTCATCTCTCTCTGTTCCGAGCATGCGTCCTAAACATCCTAGCAAGCACCAGTGAACGTTCTTGGTGGGCCCAGGTCCCAGGGGCGGTCACTCAGCCTGCCCTTCTGCCCCAGCTTCACCTAACGTACGCCGCACTTCTCAGGGTGCCACTGCAATGCCACCTCCGCCTCAGAGCTACCTTCGCCTACCGGGGTAAGAGGAGGCCTAGTCCTTAGCTTTCATTTCTGAAGCAGGAGTTATCATTAACAGTCATGCAACATTCATTTCAGTGCCTCTCGTGTGGCATTTAATTTATGTGTGTATTTGTATCCGTTTTATCACCCAAAGCGGGTGGGGGGTGACGGATCTTGGAGTGAAGCACTGTGAACCTTCAGGTAGTCTGCCATTGCATGGCCTATGCCAGTTGCCTAACTCTCCCTGACTCAGTTTCCTCACTTGAATAACAAGGGTATTTATTACTCATCTCCAGTGGCTATCAGGACCCCACAAGGTATAAATGCCTCAGGTGCTGAGCAGGGGCGCTGAGGCTGAGGAGACTGTCCATGAGTGTTGGGTCCCTCCCTTTCTCTTAGCAAGATTATAAACTCCCAGGCTGGGATCGCATCTTCCATATCAGCAGAGCCTTGAAAAGGCAGTCACTTTGAATATTTGTGGAATTCATATTGTGAATAATAATGAGAGAAGTAAGGCCGAAATAACAAGCGCAACGAAAAGAAACTGATCTTTGCACATCTGAAAGTCTCGTTTATTTCAGAAAATATGAGTACCTGATTCCCAGTGGCTCCTGGAGGAGAAAGAGGGAAGGGATAGTTCCATGTGAACGGGGATTCTGGTGCAAGCACCCGACCTGGACGCCGGGTGAAGGACGAGAGGGAGTGGATGGCAGGGGAATCGTGTGTGGAGAAAGAATGGGTGAAGTGGCAATGAATGCCAGTGTTTGAACAAGAGGAAAGGGTAACATAACCCATCCCTATTGTGTTTCCTTTGAAGAAGAGACTGTAGTTTATTATATATATATAAAAAAAATTTAAACAGAAGGAGGTGCAAAAAAGTCATTTACAAAGTTTGTAATGACTTAACTACCTTGTGACCAGACGATATTTTCCAAACTAAAACTGCAAAGAGTTTCATTCAACCCCCAAATTTGGCTAGGGAGGTCTCAAATCACTGAAAATTAAAATTTACTAATCATCCTATAGTTTCTCTAGCAGATTAGTGGTACTGGATTAAGAACTGTTCCTAGCTCAAAGGAAAAGCAAATAGAAAACTTGAAAGATACATCCTCTTGTAATCCTTTTCACATTTGGAAAAGGGAGAAAGAGCCAAAGAGCTGGGACAGACTTAAGCTCACGAAATGCATCAGTAACAAAACCAAATAAAAACGATCACTTCATGTCTGGAGTCCACCTTAGAGATGCACTATTAAACACTTCGGTATTTTACTGGACCTGTCCATCATGGCCCTCTTCATAGACCATGTTTTGCCTCACCACCTTCCTTGTTTAAGAAAAAAAAAAAAAAATTACACTGATAAGCATCCACTCAACTCACTCCTGAGCATCCCGCATGTTAATTTCTCAACAACACAAATTTAATTCCTCTCCGCATTATTCTCCTGTGGTGCGTACCCCTCCATCTAAACAAGATGGGGATTCGTTACCATGGCAACAGAGTGTGACTCTGATCAGCCTCAATGATCATCGGCAGTCACATGCCTTTGATAGACACCAAATTGTGAGTAAGGTTTTATTACCTAATTTTTCAATTTTTGATTCTATAAGAGAGACTTCCCCCATTTGCCAGAAGGAGTTGAGAGAAGAAAAAAAACTAAAGACTATAATATAGCTGCACTTTTGAGACAACAGAGTCAAGTGCTTGGTGAATGTAAAACCGATGAGGTAGAGAGAACCTTGAGAATGACTTCTGTTCACCTTCTGTATAATCTGCGTGTGCCCTGCCCAGCCACCAGTAAGGAGAGGCTGTTTCCCTTTTCCTTCCATGGCAGATGTAGGTGATATTTAAGGTTGTGTGTGCAGGTGTTTTGGGGGTTGATTTGTGTGGGAAGAGGAGAGGTGGTAGCCTGTAGCTTGACAGAAGAGGGAAAAAAAATCTGAACAATGTGTTGAAAAAGACTACAGTCTGAGCTACACAGGACCAGCTGTTTTTGCTAATTAGAATAACAAAAATAGCACATGCTAAAATGTTTTTCTTTTTTTTTTTTTCTCAAAAGCAATGAATGCTCTAGGAACTATAAGGAATGAGCTTTAAAATCCATTTAAATGGAGGAACATTTTAGGAACCATATGGAGAAAGAACTGAAAGAGAGAAGAGTAGGGAAATAGCATTTGATTTTCGGATGAATTTTTTTTTTTTAAAGGATGACAAATTGGGGGTATTTTTCCTTTTTCTTAACATTTAACAGGAAATGTTTTCATCCTATCTAGATTTCACAAAAATGCCAGTGCTTCAGTATTTTGCAGGGATGTGGTATGTAAGCACCAGGCCCACTGCAAGCCAGGGGAGGGCAGGCCCTGGGAAGAGCTGCCGTGCTCTGTCATACGTATTGCGTGTCTCTGCTCCTTCCTCGTGTTTTCTCTGAAGCAGCAAAGAGTAATGCAAAACTTTGAATGTAGGAATAACATTTGTGACAACGACACCATTCTGGACATCTGCACTGTTAGAGTGCTTATAATAAAGTCACATGGCCATGGGGAAATTTCACAGAATTACAATCACAGTAATTTGCCAAGGTGTATAACTAGTTTGTTTTCAGCTGTTCTTCTCATGAATAATTATCAAGCAGGAATATCCTAAAGCTAGCACAAGCTGTCACTTAACCAAAATATTCAATATTTAACATTGAATTTAGAATTTCGTAAGTGAAAATAATTACTGTAAAGGCAAAATAATATACAGTGTGTATATTTGCATGCCTAAATGCACACGACTACATGTTAAAATTCAGATTCCAACGCATCCTTATCAAACGAAAGCACGTCTTGAAAGTTGAGGAGGAATAGAAGAGATCTAAGCACGAGTAAATCTCAACCATTTTCAAGTACAGCTTGGTCTTCAGTACTTTAAGGGCTGCCTCTCAACACAAAGTGGAAAATGAAAACCGGCCTCTGCACATGGATGGTAGCTGATGACAATTGTGTTAGACTCTTTATTAGATTTTTTTAATGTTTATAAACAAATACTATATAATGGGTAATGAGTTATGTTTTCAAAATTAATACAAGCGCATCACTAAACATTTAGCATTAATTTCTGGAGTGAATATCCCAGTGCAATCTTAAGTATGTTCTAAAATTCTTCACCTCTCTAATTCTTACCTCTCTGATGAGAGTGTAAGAAGAACGTCATTTCCTGTAGTGCACATCACCACACTATTAAACCTGGTTATATGTGTGTGTATATATTTCATTTCTAGTACCTCTCTAAAAAGTATTTGACTAAAGCTAATGGAGATTTGTTTCTCCATTTCAGAAACCTATAAATGTATCATGAGTTTTTAAAACGGGTACTTTAAGTCATTCGAGCAATTCCAGTGTATATTAAGGATTTTTGTTTTACTGATTATTTTCCAATTAGTAGGAAACTCTCAGTACTACAGCTTAAGAATTTTTTTTGAGTTGAACAAAAGATAAATTATATTGGAGAAGAAACTCAAACATGAGACGCAAATCTATTTAACTGAATTGTGGGTAACAGATAAAAGTTCCTTTGGGAATAAATAATATTTTCACTTGGATAACATCATTTGGTTCTCTGAATAGAATATTAGTTCTATCCCAAAACTTTACGGAAATAATTCTACTTTGTCTCTCTTATGATTTATTTTAATCACACCCACAAGAAATAGATAAAATAAACACTGGAACCAGGACTTACGGCAAGTATAACAAAGGTACAAATGGCTTCTATTTGTAACTTATAAATTGTCATATGTTTTCAGATAGTTCCATGACTTTTCTTGAGCATGCAAGTAAATAATTCTAGTGAAGCCCTGGCTGGTTTGGCTCAGAGGTTAGAGCATCAGTCCGTGGACCATGAGTTATGGGTTCAATTCTGGTCAAGGGCACGTGCCTCGGTTGCAGTTCGTCCCCGGCCCTGGTCGGGGTTGTGCGGGAGGCAACCAATCGATGTGCCCCTCTCACATCGATGTTTCTCTCTCTCTCCTTCCTTCCCACTCTATCTGAAGATAAATAGAAAATAATAATAATAATAATTCTAGTGAAAAGTGTGTGCTTGAAAATCAAAAATAGGATTAGGCTTATCAGGGTTTCCTCAAGATTTATGCCCCAACCAGTTTATGCCTTAGTTTTCCCATCACTAGAAATGTCACTATTTCTCTGTACCCATCTTCTCTGTATATATAGCCCTTCCTATTTCCCAAGGGAAAATAGTGGTTTTGATTCTGGTGTATCTAACTCTGTTATGATCCCAATCATAATACTCTGGAGCAAAAGCCATTTATTATAGTACTAAGTATTGAGAATAATTTTTGAAATGCACATAGTAGGTGTCGAATTTAATGGATCCTTAAGAAACTTGGTCCCAGGGTTTGTCAGTGAGCCAGTGAGAGGACTCCCAACAAACGCATTCGTTATTGATAACCATTAAATGTAGATAACAGAAGATTTCTGGTGTAAAATGGCATCTGGCAACCACCCCCTGGAACTGCCTCTCCCAATTGTCAATAACATACATATGAAAATGGAAAACTGTACACAGAAAACTAAGACTGACAGGAAAGCCAGTGCCAGAAATCTGGAAAAAATTTAGAATGATTACAAGGTTGATGCCTCAAGAGTGAGGAAACAGTCAGTAGCCTATCCAAGCATCACCTCATGAAACAGGAAAGTCCACCTCCTTGCAAAAGCAGTAGGTTTTGTTTTTTTCTGCTCCCATTGTCTGTTGCACAGCTCACCTTAGAGATTTGGACCTTCTAACAAACAGGAAACCGAGAAGCCATTCAATTCAACATGGGTGCTGATTTTGAGGCAGACAGAATATTAGAGTCCCTTCCTGTTCATTCACACGTGTAGGCTATTCAGACAGAAAAATGCTCAGAAAATAATAGTTGGAAAAGAGAGGTAGGAGGGTAATTACAGAACATTGCATCCTCAGCGACACCGTGCCCACAAATGAAGTGTGGAAGAAAGAACGAACAGTACTGCTCTCCATGAATCCCAAAGGTTATATTTTCAATTAATCCCATTATTTTAATGGGTGATGGGGGTGGTAGCACATCCCACTTCGGGAGAGCAAGTCCATGCTACACGGATGTCTGCTGGTCACTGGAAATTAGGAAGAATAATGAACATGAATGTATCCAAAAGTATGTGGGAAAAGTGGAAAACAATGAATCTGGAAAAAACTTCTCATTTGACTGAATGTAAGGGAAGTAAAACAAGAGACCTGTGGTTAAATATGGAGAGACAAGCAAAGAAAATATCAGTCAGAGTTTTAGATAGTTCTTGCTCTTATAGAAACCAGGGAAAAAAATGAGAAAATTGCTCCACATCCTCAATATACCATAAAAAGAAAGAACAATCTGAGGTAAAAAGAAAATAGGTTAGGATGCAATAACTACTAAAACTTGAATTAAAATGTACAACTTCCTGAACAGGAAAGATGGGATATAAAACAGCAATGAGCACTAACATAGTTAAATGTAAGTGTTAGTACTGAATAGCTGTGACAAATATATTTTTAACTCTGTATGCAAATGTCAAAAATAATTCTTGTAAAAGAACAGATCTGAAATAAAAACAATTAAATAACATCAATCTAAGTCCAACATCCTTTTTGATAAGCAAAAGGGAGGTGATGGGGGAGGAAATAGAAAAGCACTTGTTGTAAATAAACAAATACACTGTTTCTTTCTTGACTTTAATATTCAGAAAAACAGAAGTTAAATATTTTGGAAAATGAGTAAAATAAGTATCGAGATGTCTACTTTCTTAATCATTCGAGAAGATGAAAGTATAGCCCATTAAAACAACAGCAACCAAAACAGAGATAATACATAATTATAGAAATCCAAAAATTGAAGAAAATGTGAAAAAGGACATAACCATAAAAAAAAGAACGATAAGACCAAATTTATCACTTTTGAAAAAAATTGGAAATAGCTGGAAAACTGCCAGGTTGAGTCTAAGACACATTTTATGTGCTGCTACTATGACATCTCTAATTTGGAAGTGCATGTAAATGTGAAAAATAGCATGAGTAGAGATTTTTCAAGCAAATACAAATGAAATGAAAGTAGAGGTGGCAATGTTATCTTTGGACAATTTAGGCTTTAAGGTAGAAAGCATATAATGGGATAAAAGAAAGCTGTTTTATATTGATAAGAGTTATGATAATGAAAATGTAGCAGCTATGAACCTTTATGTGTCAAATAATACAACATTCTAATATATTAAGATAAAACTGGCAGGCAAATATAAAATGAAAAATGAACAGAAACAAAGTTGTCATGATAGATTTTAATACACCTTGGACAGATCATGAGTTTGAGAACATAGAGAATTGGATTCTTAGAATTAAAGTAATGGTAACATGGAAAATTTGATTAGTATAGTTAACAATAAGATGTGTATTGAACTGCCTACTCTAAAAACAGAGTTTATTTACCTTTAAGAATTTATGATATATTAAAAAACTGATAAGGTACCAACCCACGTGGGGAAGCCCAGTAAATTATCAGAAGCAGAAAAAATACAGACCAAATAATCTGACTACATATTCTGTAACACAAATTTTTTAAATCAAACCTAAAAGATTCCCCAATCATTTGAAAGCATATGTGAGAGAGAGTGTATGAGTGTATATATACATACTCACACACATACATACACACACACATAAATACCTACACATATATATCCCAAAATATAAGTTAATATTACTGCTTTGACATAATGTCTATGATTTGCCTTAACATGCTACAGAAAAAATATGTTGGGGCATGTAAGTGAAACAAGAATAGCAAAATTCTTGAAGCTTGGTGACAGGTACATAGGGATGGACGTAACTATTCTCTTCACATTGTATATGTATGAAATTTCACATTATATTAATATTTTTAAAAGTACCACATATTATAACTTATGAGTTACTTAAAAAGCTGAAAACTGGAGGCAAGTTCATAATCTTAAATGCTATCAATAACAAAAAAATTAAGAAAACCAGAAAAAAAGATAAAAGTGGAAGTAAAAATGTTTAAAAAGCCAAAAATATACTAAAATGAATAAATAAATGTAAGAGCTAGTTTTCGTAAAAATTATCAGAGTACACATTCAAGAAACACAATCAAGAGAAGAGATGCAAGTACTGAAAACTTGCATAAGCAATGATAATAATGGGAAAGGAGATTTAACAGTAAAATGAAAAGAAACTATAAAAGCATAAATAATTAATAAGTAAAGAAAAAACAATCTAAAGAAAAATCTACAGGACTATTTAACTTATTTCACAATAGATTAGTACTGTGTAAGCATTAAAGCAATGGAAGGAGCTAAAAAATAAAAAGTGTGATGGATATATTTAATGATACATTTCCTATACATTAAAATGGTCAAGAACAAAGTTAAAATTCAGATGACTAACATGAGAGCCTGACTTAGGACAGTGATGATATGGATTGAGAAGAAAGATACTGAAATTCAAGACTCACTTTAAAATAGATAAAAAATGGCCTGTCTGGTGTGGCTCAGTGGTTGAGTGTCGACCCATGCACCAAGAGGTCGCTGGTTCAATTTCCAATCAGGGCACATGCTCAGGTTGTGGGCCAAATCCCCAGTGGGCATGCAGGAGGTGGCCAATCAATGATCTCTCTCATCAATGTTTCTATCTTTCTCTCTCCCTCTCCCTTCCTCTCTGTCTAAAATCAATAAAGAAAAAAAAAATTAATTAAATAGATAAAAGTGGCAAAAACAGTTTACTTTTATTTGAAAATAGGACAATAATGATGCCACAGCTAAGAGAAAGAATACAAGGGTATAGAGAGAATGTGACAAGTTCAAATTCAGATTTGTTGATTTCAAGATTCATCTAAACATCTGATTGGCAGGCCATTGGATTTCTAAGTCTGAAGTTCAGGAAAGAATTCTGGAGCTAGTGAGATAGTTTGGGGGGTCATGAGCATGCGTGATAGCTGTAAGCATGGAAGTCCGTAAAAGCATCCAGGAAGAGAGGAAAGAACAAAAAGAGTAGAGGTGGAAGTTTTAAAACTGGAAAAAACAATCTTTTAATGTCAGAACTACAGAAGTAAAGTCCAAGAAAAAACCAAGAATGAGAGCTAAAGGGAACAAGGAGGAAGAGCATTATAGAAGCTAAAGGAGTTAAAAACTAATGGAAGATCAGGAAGCCAACCGGGGATTTCTGATTGTCTCGAGTTGGGACCTCACTTCATGTTAGATACAGTACATCCTGGAATTGGCTGTCCAGCACACATTTACTCCAGCCCTGATCTAGGGCCCAAGATGAATGATCATCTTGTACTAGCCAATGAAATCAGAATTTTGGGAAAACCAGAAATCCTGTCTTTCTGAATTACAAAAAAGTTTACTGTGGAGACTCAGTGATTTCACACTGTCCTAGTACAAATTTCTAGGGTTTCTACCATCTTCTGATCTGGTTGAGGATTGGTTAAACTTGATATAATGATATGATGAGCTGCATAGGTGTCCAATGAAATCACAATGCCATCTACTGACAACAGTAGAACAAAGGGACGACCACTTATACCCAAGGGACTGTATTCTCTCCAGTCAGATACCTATTTTCCTTTACCTGAACACCTTTCCAAAGGAAGCAGTTCTCTGTTAAAGTTTGGGCCAGACAAAAGGGTAGGAATTATACTGAATATTTCAAGATACTGTTCAGCAAGGGGCAAGGAATGACAGAGTAAAATAGGGTATGCTTGGCAGTTAGAAAGAAGGACCATGCCAAATAAATTAATTAATGAGTTTCAACCTCACTGCTTAATGAAGTGGTGAGACATTTCCACAAATTCCAAAAGCTAAAATTCAGAGATGAAATGAAGTTTGAAAAGCTTATAGTTTATAGTTACACTCAATAAAATGGATATGGTGGTGGTCACTTTAACAATTACCTTCCTATGACAATGACTACTCTTTTTGGCCATCTAAGTAGTATTATAATAATAACAGTAATAATGATAGCGATTAATCATAATAAAAACCAAGATATATTGAGATTTTACTATGTCCCAGGCACTAGTCTAACCAGTAGGATAAGGAGCCAGAATTCAAACCAGGTGATCTGGCTTCAAAGCCAACATGTTCAGCCCTGAGGTTCTACTACCCCCTCCCGTCACCCCTACACTGAAGAGGATGAGGCTTTGACCTCAGTAAACAGTTTAAATCCCTCTGAGCCTTTATTTATCTACCAGCAAGGTAGTGGTAAAAACTGGATGAGATTGTATATGTAAATTACTTAACAGATAGATAGTAAGCTCTCCACAAAGGATAACTATACGAGGATGATGATGCAGAGAAGGAGGAGGGGAAGGAAGATCATCAACCTCATCACCATTATAATTTCCTTTGTTTTTAGGTTGGGGCTGTGTTAGTTTTCTACTGTTGCTATGACGAATTACCACAAACTTAATGGCTTGAAACAAAAAATCATTTTACAATTCTGTAGCTAAGAAGTCTAATGCAGGTTTCACTGAGCTGAAATCAAGGTTCCTGAGGGCTACGTCCCTTTCTGGAGATTCCAGGGGAGAAACTCTTTTCTTGACCTTTCCAGCTTAAGGCTGCCCACATTCCTTGACTTGTGGCCCCTTTCGGTCTTCAAAGCCAGTCATGGTGAGTTGAGTCCTCACATTGTGATCACTCCAACTTCCTCTTCTTCCAGTTCCACTTTTAAGGACCTCTGTAATAATCTCTACTTTGCAATCAACTGACTCAAAACCTTAATCTCATCTTCTACCTTGATTCCCTTTTGCCATATAACCTAATACATTCACAGATTCTAGGGATTAGAACATGAACATCTTCGGGGGAGAGGGGAAATTATGCTGCCTACCACAGGAGCATTTTCGAGAAAGGCATTAAATTCTTGAGGCCCCTACTGACTTAACTGACCTCCTATTAACACCGTCTATAAAGTGTATAAAGGATGGAATATCTATCACCACAGTAATCAGCAATGTGCAACCACCTGTAGGCTTTATTTATTTTCAAAATAAATCTGCACATAGAAGGTAACAGTCATCCTACAGGTTGGTGCAACTGAAAAGGTGAAGTGTGGTAGAGGGATTATGAATTTTTCCATTGCCTATTTCTGACCAATACAACAATATAAAGTACCCAAATAAAAATAACAAAAATATTTTATTCTGTGGTACTTCCAAATCAAAGTACATCTGAAAATAGAAAGATTATTAGTTCAATTAAGAAACATCAACATACACTTATTTCATTGTATGTTATTTTCACAAAAAACACACGTTTTTCTGTATAATCTTAATCTATAACACCCATTTCATTCATATCATTTCCTTAATCAAAAGGTACCCATTTTTCTTATATACAAAAAAGAGCTAAATATTCTTAGTTCATGTAATATCCTCAACAGTCCTACCCTTATGTAAGGCCCTCATCTCTAAGCAGATTTGTAATCACTGTTTCCCAGAGAAACACTATTTCTGGCTAGAATGCCTTCCCACCATCACCTAATTATTTGAACTATTCTTATTCCTCAAGACTCCATTTAAACATAATTCTGTGATGCTTTTACTGGTAAACCCACTCACACAGTGCTTCTTGCTCCTCTAAACTTCCAGTAACAAGAATTGCTGGTATCTTCCTTTGCACTTTGTCTTGGATCAATGTCTATGGAGAAAAGATCTTGGTGAATGTTCACATGTGCTCACAATCAAAATCTTTAAATGATTTGCTGATGGATCCATTTAACTTTGGAATTTAGAATGTTGCACAATATTGTTTCTGCAAATTTTTCTAAAGCAATTCTGATGTTTGAGGTTTTTCCCAATACATACTCTGAAAGTGTATTTCTAAAAAGTATTGTGCAATTTCATAGACCCAAATGAACATTTAAAATGGGATAAATTACAATAAAATAGTGCAGTACTTTCTTGCCACCAGATCGCAGGAATACTATTATACTAATAAATAAAAATGGATATGATAAACTGTTTTCAATTATGCACTATTTGGAACTATATTAAGTATTCTAATAAGAGGAGAAAATGGCAATATAAAAATGCTTATGGAGAAATGCAACAGAATAAACATTTAATGAAAGGTTCAGAGGGGAGAAATGTATTCTCTTCTATTCTTTTCTCTGAGAAACAAAGCTTCCAATACAAGAGACCAATTCAAATGCAGAATGAGGAGGTAGAAAGAGCAAAGGACAAAGAAAGTCAACCTCTAAGGAGGTGGGGAATCCTGGACAAGTCAGACAACACCTCTGTGCCTCAGTTTACACACCTATAAAAGAAGAAATATCAGACTACATGGTTTCCAGGATTGACTCACCCTCAGAAAGTCTAGAATAATTTGATAAAATGAACCATCATCCAGGTAAATGCAATAGTTCATAATTCATTTCAAATAACCATTGTCTTAATAACAAAACATCAACAAAACATCATTTTAATCTAAATAAATGTTATTCATAAATGTTAGAACATTCTCTTTAAGCTCATCAAAATCGAATCACAATAAATTTTACTTTTTACCTAAAGGAACAAAATATAGCAATTGCTCTTAAAATGCAATAGAAATTTAATTTTAAAATATATGCTCCAAGTTTATGTTATCATATTAAATATCACTGAAATGCTCCATTTAAATTTTTCTGTTGCTATTGACATTGCTGGATAGACCTCTGCTTTCATAAAATAATACATCTTCATGATCTTTCTATTTTTGACATAGTTATTGAATTAAAACACTTGATTATGAGCATAAGCATTTTAGCTGCTTTTTCTATTTATTCCAATAGGTTTGTCAGCCACATATTATTTGAAAGATTGGTTGACTGCATATTAAACATATGCTAAAGAATCCTTTTGTGTGTGTGTGTGTGTGTGCCACAAGGTGGCATCTTCTTATTCTGGTATAAACTTCTGAATATTAACATAATTTGAATAATTTCATACACCAGAACTCTTTTATTTTATTTTAAGACAACCATTTAACAGTTGTGCAAATATATGGCAATTCTGTTCGCCAATGTAGATAGCACTTGTGGATACTGATGCTCCTAGAATATTCAGAATATTGAATCTTTAACAGAATGATGAGCTGTTCACACTAAAAAGTCAATAAACACGGTCCTCTAAATGTTAAGCTCATAGAGATTAGTAATACAAAACACACACTGTAAAATATATGCATTTACATGGAAACTTCCTTAGAAATAGCCACAAATGTGAACATACCAAATACATATCAGTTTTATAATCATTTTTAATACACAGATAAAATAAGTAATGCACATTTATGCAATGCGTACTCTGTAGCTGCCATTGTGCTAGGTGCATTTACATATCTTTCATGACAAATTTCCCTAATATACTAACTCTAAACCCAGAAAAAGTAGTCTCACTGCTTCTTAAACTTTCAATGGCTATACATCATCTGGGAAACTTGATGAAATGTAAAACCCTACAGGCCGGTGTGGCTCACTGGTTGAGCGTCCACCCGTGCACCAAGAGGTGGCCGGTTCAATTCCAGATCAGGGCACATGCCCAGGTTGTGGTCCCAATCCCCAGTGGGGGGCATGCAGGAGGCGGCCAATGTTCTCGCTCATGGATGTTTCTATCTCTCTCTCCCTCTCCCTTCCTTTCTCTCTAAAATCAATAAAGAAAAAAAATTTTTTTAAGAATAAATGGAAGATACTTCCTATGGGGACAAAAAAAAATACAGTGACAATTATAATAAGGCCATATAAAGCACTATACTAGGGAGTGGTTTCATAAACTTTCTGCCTCAGATTATTCACTGATTACAAGATTTGGTCACCGGCAGTCTCTTGTCCATGGACATATTCTGCCCCAGCACAGGAAGACCCTTGCAGTTAAAACACTATAGACCAGTACTCCTCGAGACAGTGTAATCATCGACTAAAGATGCAAGCATTGTCCATGAAGAAAAATCTCAGTCTATGAAAATGTGGCTAATAAGATCATAGAGCCCTACTGGAAATGGTCATCCCACAGGCATTCTCCCTTGCAAGCTATTGTGCATATACGTTCACACATGTGAAAGCCTCAGGCAATGCTGTTACATTTAACTCTGGTTTTAGAAAATCAAATAACGCTGTAGAACCACTGTGATCTATATTGTGTCTACCGGATATACAACGCATAAGTCATTCCTTTCTAGTCTTTTCAGTCTTTTGCATGCTATCACCTCCATGTTTAGGAGATAGAAAAGTCGTGTTTTAAACAAAATTGTAAACTGAAAAATAATCCCTGCCTCACACCACACATCAACATTAATTGCAAAGCCATAAAAAAAGAGAGAGAGAAGCAAATAAACTACAATGGCACAGAAGACATATAATCCCAGGGTAGATTAACTAATGCATGAAACCAAAAGCATGGCATAACATAAAATATTGATGAATTTGTTTACTCAAAAAATATTTTAAAACTTCAGGTTATCAAAAATGTTATAAGCAAAATTGAAAGGCAAACAATAAATTAGAGAAAACATATGCAAAATATATGATAACCAAAGTGGTTATATATGTTTCATGCAGTTTTTATAGTAAAAAAAAAACACATGCATCTTAATGGAAATTGGACAAAGTGGACAATTCAAAAAGAACTACAAATATCAATAAACTTAAGAAACTCATTCATCACTACAAAGCAAGGAAATTCAAAATGCAACAACAATTAAGTCTTTTTTCATCTTTCAGATTGGAGTATTTTTTACTCTAACACCTAATACTGGGAAATAAGGAAGGGAAATAGGCCTCTGGAATATTGCCATCATGAATGTAAACTGGTACAACACTTCTGGAAGGCGATTTAGCAATGCATGCAAAAAGCTTTAAAATGTACATATTTTTAACTAGCAAATGCATGTGTAGTAATATATTCAAAGAATAAGTGTGAAAAGAAATAACGTCCTTCCAAAACTGAAAACCTAGGGGTCCAACAATTCTTTCAGTTGGTTATATTGCAGCTATTAAAATGAGCTGCAGAAGAAATCACTTTAATGAAGTGAGAAGGTGTTTATATTCTAAAAAGAATAATGAGTTATAGATAAAATAAACACTATAGTCTCAACTTTAGAAGAAGAAAAGACATATAAACATAAGAGGCAAACTCTAGGGACAGACATTGAAATGATAGCAGAGATCTGCAGGTGCTTGATTACAAGTGCTTTTCAAATATCCATTTTCAGTTTATTTTTATTTTTTGAAAATTTTCTTAATGAGTATGATGGTTAATTTTATTGACCAAATTAGCTAGGCTGTGGTGCCCAGTTGTTTGGTCAAACACCAGCCTAGGTGTGCCGTGAAGGCATTTTTTAGATGTGATTGACATTTATAATCAGCAGACTTCATGCAAAGCACATGACCCTCCATAATGTGGGGGCCTCATCCAATCCACTGAAGACCTTAAGAGCAAAGCTGAGGTTTCCCATTGAAGAAAGAATTCTGCCTCAAGATTGCAACATAGAAACCCTGCCTGAGTTTGCAGCTTACCAACCCACCCTACACGTTTCAGAATCGCCAGCCACAACAAGTGAGACAATCCCTTAAAACAAATTTCTATTTCTTGTTGTATAGGTATAGGTATAGATATAGGTATATGTAACACATATGTGTGATATATAGTCGGCCCTACATATCCGTGGGTTCCACATCCACAGATTCAAACAACTGCAGATCAAAAACATTCAAAAAAAAAAAAAAAAAGAAATGTTATGCTGTTGTTCTTGTGTACTATGTATTTAGGCCTATGATGGCTGTGTCTGTCCTGAACATAACTATACAGACTTTTTTCTTGTCATTATTCCCTGAACAACACAGTATAACAACTATTTATATTGTATTGGGTATTATATGTAATCTAGAGATTATTTAAAGTATACGGGAAGATGTGTCTAGGTTATATGAAAATATTTAGCCATTTTATACAAGTGACTTGAGCATCCTTAAATTCTGGTATGGGGGTGTGGGGTAGTGGAGTGTGGTAGTTTTGGAACCAACCCCTTGTTTCTTTGGAGAACACTAACTAATACAGTGAGCATGCACTCATTCTTTGGCATATAAAAAGAATATCTTTAAAAATTAAACAATACATTGGAAATGAGGAAAAAAATACCAAATTCTTTTCAAGATAAAGCAACATAGCCGAGAAAGAAAGGTCCTGTTTCTCTACTTATTATTTAAGGCCCGCTGCCTGTCGTGCGGGGGTGCACAGAAATGTGAAGAAGAATGTTACATGAGCCCACATAATCACATATCTACCATCTCTATTATGTAGGATGACAAAATTTGTCACTTGTCTACTATTTACAGGTGAAATTTTAATAATTTATACCAAATAACCATTTGCTGATAAGATAAACTGCAGTCCTGAAGGTATTTCATTTGAAAAATAAGAAACAGTTTCCATTTTGTTGCCTTTTCATATTAATATCTGCTAGTCTATCATGCTAATTAATAAATGTAGCAGGCATTGTAAGTCTCAGGGTTTTTTTTCTAATTTTGTTTAATATATCAAATGGAAAATAATCTAGCAAAGAGTCATTAATTTAATTTCTCCTGAGAGGGAATCATTACTAGATATGTTAAATTTTCAACAATGTAGTTTCAAAACAGCTGTAGCCATGGAAAATTTTTATTGTTTTAATTGAACATCTGTGCATTTTAATTGATTAATTTGAAGAAAATACAGGAAAAAGGAAAGAACAGTAGGTAATATGAATTTAACAAACCACTTTTTTGTTTTCTCTGCTTCTTAGTTAATGATTTTTCAGCATAAACAAAACAAGAGATTATCAAACAACATTAAATAATTCCCATGGCTCTAAATACATTCATACTGATTTAGAAGAGTAGACAAGTATTGTATGATAGGATTGTTTTCAATCAAAAGCATGAACAAGAACACATATGTGAACACATACAGTGTTTATAAAGGTCCCTATCTCTATGGAAAACACTGGGGCAAGTCACTGAGGAAAACATCGAATAGTGTAAAAATTCTCCAGCGCCCGACCACCCCTGCTGCCGCGACCAGACACACAAGGATAGATAGACCCCAAGAGAAATCAGTAATTTTTGCAGCACCCAAAAGATCACCCTTCCCAGCATTTCTTTTCTCTTTTAAATGTATAGCTTTCTTATCAACTCACATTTTCTTAATACCTCACCTATTTCACTATCGAAACTTAATTATCACAGGCATGGCAGTAGCCCCGGATGTCGCATTTTTTTGCCAGCATTGGGAGACAGAGTCGCTCCAGAACAATCTATGTGAGATAAAAGGAAAACCTGCCGAGGCACAGCAGTGAAACAGCCACGCAATTCTCATAGACAACGAGTCCCATGTAAAACGGGGGTCGAGTCTGCTGCCAGTTATCATTGCTTTTAACTGGCAAACACATTCTGTTTTTTAAGTAAGATCTAAAGATATTTCTATCAACACCATTGAAAAACCCAGGGAAAGAATGGACGGAGAAAAATGGATGCACAGACAGGTGAGAGAAAGGCATGTCAAGTGATGAAACAAAAGTAAATGTCGTTTGTTTGTTTGTTTTTTTCATTGAAAGAAAAATGTCCTAATCATTCTTTACAATCCTGAATAAAAATAGTTATCATAATAGTAAGATTGAGTGATGTATTTATAGTATTCAGAAATTAGTCCGATTTAAACTTTAGGCAAAATGTTAGTCTTTGTCCTTTCTGTGTTAAGAGACTTTTTAGAAAGAAATATGCCCATTTTAGAAACTGATTTATTTCCTAAGAAATTTTAAACCACACGAGCAGCCATTTCGGGCAATGCAGTGTTTGCCTTATAGTAGTCACTCATTTAACGTTAGAAAGTGCTTTGAGGGTTTTCCAGTATAAGGTGAATGTGCTCATTACAGATTGGTCTAATACACCCATTAAGGAAGATAATAAAAGATAGATATCTGGCAACATGTTTTTAGCTACTGATTCTCTACTTATGTGAATATAATGCAAGAGTATCTACTTCACAATAACTTACCACTATCTAACCTGCAAGGTTATCAAGCTGGCATCCCTGCTATGGCTATGCCTATATAAACTCTCCCCATTCTGAATAACAAGTCACATTCTCAGCATGTTTACAACTTAAATGCATCACTAATTCTTACCTCAAACTTGTAAGCCATTCAAATTAGCAGGCCATTTATTCCAGATCGGTAGTGTTGTTCGGTATATATAGGTGGACATTTAATATATATCTTTTAAGATAATTACTGTCTGTGACGAGAGAAAAAAAGTTCTCCAGAATTTCTTTCAGAGTGAGTACAATCTTTGTTGAAAGTAACTCTCATTGATACATTAGAGCAGAACTAGACACAGGGCTGACACTGAATGTGAACCTGCCTCTACCTTTTGTGAATGGACTGGGTATTAAAGAGCAGAAAAGAAATTGTCAAAATACCCTCAGTTTGCATGACGTGACACCTTCCTCTGTGTCACTCCTGTCCTCCCCACAACACACACACACACACACACACACACACACACACACACACAAGCATAAACTCATGAAAAGCTTGAAGCTGGTGGATTTTTTATGTGAAAACCAATGAAGCACTGTGCTTTGGGTACCAATTGTCCTGCGCTGCATGGGACAGAGAATTAGATTCAGGTTCATGAAGACTCAGAGAAAATGAGACCAAGGAACCCTCCAAAGGCGGGAAGGGGAGAAGGTTCTTTATTATCCCAGGAAGTGCAACTGGTCTCCAAGAGACAGGAGGCTGTACGTCACTGGGTCACATAGCTATGGAACAAGAGCTGAATCCCAGACTTGAAGAGTACTTGGCAGGAATACTGTAGAAGGGATTTAATTTTCAAAAAAGGAGTTAGCCTTTAAGACCTTTCCAAAGTGGAAAGCCTATGTTTCTATGATTATATCAACAGTGGAGAAAAATGATTAGCAAATTAGTCTTCTAATTATACTTCAGTATGATAAACTAATCACTAAGTAAATCCAGATGCTTACATCGAAGCTGATTTTACATAAAGGTACTCCATTATTTTGCCTTTTGGGTCTAGAACAAAATCTTATAAAATGCAAACACTTTCTATCTGTGCTTCATAGATGAGACTATTAGAATTTCAGCTATGACACATGGCAGTTACAAAATATAATCTTATTAAGCTCTAGAATAAAAGTAGAGCGGTTCATAATCCCAACAATTTTGGCAATAAGGAACTCTAGCCCACACTTTTAGGTCCAGAAAAAAGCATGTTGCAGTAAATCCAGACAACAGGGCATCGAAATACCTAAAACTAACACTGACAGAGATGAAGAGAGATATACGCAAGGTCTTGGTTATAGATTTTGACACTCTTATCTCAACAACTGATACAACAAGTAGACAAAATTAAATAAGAATATAGAACACTTTCACGGTTGACATCATGGACATTTAAAGAATAGCACACCCAACAACTGGAGAATATCATTCTTTCTATGTACACAGTGGACTATAAATAAATTTAAAAGTATTGAAATCTTACAGAGCATATTTTTGTTTTTTGTTTTTTATGACAATGGAATTAAAGCCTATAAGACATAAAAATAAGGTAGCTAAAAGAAATCCTCATTATTTGAAAATTAAATAATACACTAATTTAGCCTGTGGATCAAAGAAGAAATCATAAAGAGAAATTAGAGGATATTCAAACTAAACTAATAACAACCCAATAAATCAATAGTTGTGGGATACTGCTTAGGTAATGGTTAAAAAGGTATGTATAGTATTATATTTATATTAGGAAGGGACAAAAAAGGTATAAAATCAGTGATCTGAATTTCTCTTATAAGACAAAAAAAGAGAGAATTAAATGAAACCCAAGTAGGAAGAAATAATAAAAGAGAAAATCACCAATCAATGAAATAGAAAACAAGCAATAGAAAAAAGTGACACACCCAATTTTGTTTTCTTAATAATTAATAAAATTGATAAACTTGGCTCAAAACTGATTTAAAAAAAGAGAGAGAACACAAAATACCAATATTAGAAATGAAATTGAAGCTATCACTACAGAATATAAAATGTTATTTAAAAAATATTATGTACAAATTGATGCTCAAATTCAAGAATTTAGAAGAAATGGATAAATTTCTTATAAAACACAATTTGCCAAAAATCACACATAAGAAATAGAAAATCTGCATAGCTCCATATCGATTAAATAATTTTTATGAAACCTTTCCCACAAAGAAAACTCTAAACCCAGCTGATCTCACCGAAGAATTCTATCAAATATTTTAAAAATAAATCATAATTATCTTACACAAACCCTTTCTCAATATAGGGGAGGAAAACCCATCTCCCACTCACTTTATGAGCCAACATGACTCTGATATCAAAACCTGGTAAGGATATTATCAGGAAAATAAAAACAAAAACAAAAGACTACAGACTGAAACTTCTCATGAATAAACACAAAAGTCCTTTATAAAATATTAGCAAATTGAACCCAACAATATATACAAAAGATGATATATCATAATCAAGAGGTTATGATAATACATCATAACTAATACATGGAAGGCTGGCTTCATGTTTGAAAATAGTCAATTACATCATAATCACATTAACAAAATAAAAGAGGAAACCCATATAATCTTCCCAATAGATTTGGGGGACAGAGATGACAAAATGTATTATCCATTCATGATTAAAAAAAAAAAAAACTCTCAGAAAACTAGAAAGTGAAGGGAGCTACCCCTCAATCTGATAGAGAGTAACAGCTAAAAACCATAACAAACATCATATTTAATAGTATGTATTGAACATTTTCCCTCCAAGATTGGAACAAAGGCAAAGGTTTCTGCTCTCACAATTTCATTTTACTGGAGGTCCTACACAGTGCAATAAGACAAGAGAAAGAAATAAAAGACATAAAATTGAAAAGGAATAGGTAAAATGGTCTTTTTTCAAACAATATAATTGTATACATAGAAAATTCTACAAAAAAGCTACTAAGTTTAACAAGGTCTTAGGATACAATTTTAAAAATCAATTGTAGTTCTATATACATGCAGCAAACACTGAAAAAAATCAATTTCAAAAAAGCAATGCAGTTAACAACAGCAATACAAGTGATCTCCCTGGGATTACTTCCCAAATAAACCATCTTCCACAAGCCTTTGTTTCAGGCTAACACAGATAGCTCATATCAAGCAAAATACAAATGACAGTATACAGAGAAGTCTAGAATATATATTAAAAAATCAGAAATTAAGATTATTTTTAATTTTTCATTTTGTTCAACCATACTTCATAATTTTCCCCAAATAACAAGTCACACCTATATAAAGAGAAAATAGTTATCAACCTTCCAATTTTAATTAAGAAAAATAGCCAAGCAGTTTTACCATTTATGAGTGAGCTAATTTGCCAAATATTATTGCTAATGTATCAAGATTTAATATATCCAATGTAGAAATTTAAATAACAACATAATTGTTAATAATAGGTCATTGGGGTAAATATTATAAATATTAAGTACTCTAATGAGCTAAGACATTTGTTTTAAGATCTTTTTATAAATTAATATTGAAATAGATATTTTAAAATATCCATGAAACATAAAGATATCATTATATATCTTTTCACATGTTATTTAACATATATTTATTAAATATCAACTATATGGAAGTATTATTCTAAGTAAAGAGGAAAACAGATAAAAAACTATTGCGTGTCAGACCTGTCATAAATATTTCACATGTATGGTATCCTGCATTCCCCACAAAGACAGTACGAGCAGATGCTCACAGTCTTCGTTTTCACATGGGAAAACTGAGCCACACAGAATGAAGCAACTGGTGTGAAATCACAGAGCAGTTCTGACACTGGGAGCAGCCAAACCTGGTGAATCTCATCCCAGAGCCTATAGTCTCAACCAACATGCTGAACACAATGCTCAGCGGTAAACAAGAAAACGTTTGTGTTCTCATGATGCTCACGTGTTAGCAGTGGAATACAGAAAGTAGGCAAATAAATGAAGAAAGTAATAAATAAAGAAGAAAGATAATGATAAGCTTTGAAGAAAACAAAATACAAGCAACAGTGGGAAGTGCATGAAAGCCTACGTGAGGTGGCCTTTGAGCTGAGACATGAATGGCATGAAGCAGTCAGCCCTGTAAAACTCTGGGGCAAGAGTGTTCCCAGTAGACAGAACATCTGTGCAAAGGCCCTGAGGAAGAGCAACGTTGATGTGCCCGAAGAACAGGAATGAGAGTGCAGAGGAGATGACTTTGGAAAAGTAGGGCCTCGTGGAGAAAATTTGGCCCTTATCCTAACTACGATGTGAAGCCATCGGAGGGATTTAGGAAGAAGTCAGCACCATCATTTTATTTATGCTTTTAAAATATCCCTTTACTGCCCAGCCGGTGTGGCTCAGTGGTTGAGCATCAACCCATGCACCAAGAGGCCGCTGGTTCCATTCCCGGTCAGGGCACATGCCCAGGTTGTGGGTCAAATCCCCAGTGGGGGGCATGCAGGAGGTGGCCAATCGATGTTCTCTCTCATCGATGTTTCTATTTCTCTCTCCCTCTCCCTTCCTCTCTCTCTAAAATCAATAAAGAAAAGTAAAATAAAATATTCCTTTGCAGAGCATGAATTGTAAGGGAAGCAGAGCGACCAGGAGGTCATTGCAGTGGGATTAGTGGGAGTGGCAGGTGGCTTAGGTGTAGTGGCCTGGGGGGGGGGGAAGGAAAAGGTGGAGATAGACCCAGCAGGACCCTCTGATGGATTGCTGTGATGAATAAAGAAAGAGAGGCGGGAGCAAGGATAATAACTGAGTTTGTGGCTTGAGCAATTTTAGATGGTGGGAACATTAACTGACATAGGAATGACTGGGTACTGAGATGGCCCAGGGGGAAGTCAAGTCAGGTTTTAGATGCTTATTATGCATCTAAGGTGAGATGTCAAGTAGGCAGTGAACTGAAGTACCGTGTGGGGGTCACACTGGAGTTGGGGATCTGGCAGCCATCCGTGTATAGATGGCAGGGGAACTCTCACATACAGTGACTGAGCAGAGAAGCCTGGCAAGGAGCAGCCCCTGAGGCCAGAGAAAATGAACAGTGGCAGGTTAAAGATCAGCCACAGTACTAGAGATTCAGGAGGGAGGGTCATGAGTGAAAGGAGCAGTATCTTTAGACCAATAACATGCTCTTGCAAATCTTGTATATATTTAAATGACTCATTCTTACAGAAAAGCTTGATAACTCAAAGAACATGAAAATAAAAATTTTATAAAGTTAAACATCTTTTATAAAATAAAAAAGTGGATCTCTTATATAATGCAATGAGCAAACCAAGATTCTTATATATCAACTTGATTAAAGCAGGATTTAACTTATACACCAAATCTCAGATGAGATTAGTTTGAGATCTGACCTCAATTTCAGATGCTGTCAGAAGTAAACTCTAACATTTGGGTCATCCTGTGCTGTTTACCATCTAGAGTTCACATGAAAATTATCATCATCATAGCTACTAACAGTAAATGCTTACTATTGTGGATGGAAAAGGGGTACTGTAATCAATCTAACAGGGTGATCTATCTGGTCATAACTTCCCAACTGGGCAGGTTGTGTGAGCAGTCATGCCCCAGGCATATAATTTCTTTAGTAAAAGGTTTATCTTTGCCTTTAGCAAGACCTGTCCATTGTTCTTGTTTGTGCATCTAGGTTAACACACCTTGGAAAGCCAGGGTAATCCTCTTTTCCAGACCCTTCAGAAGCATTACCACCCTCAAGAGAACACATAATCTTGTTAACTATCCTGTAATTCAATCTCCACTTTGCTTTCTCCTATCTTCATGTAATCTTCCTTAAAATCTCTCCTTAACTCCAAATGTATTAAAAATAAAACAAAACTGTAAAACTATAATTGTCTGGAGCATCTGAGATCATGTTGTCAGTTTTGGCTCAAACAAACTTATAAAATTCTCTATCAACTTGGACATTCTTACATAGACGCTTTATATTAATTAATGTAATTCTCACCAGAATCTTATAAATTAAAGGCTTTTATAACACTTCTTTTTAAGATGAGGAACTGACCCTAACAGAAATTTAAGTGACTTTCCCAATGTCAGCTAGAATCCCACACTGGTCATATCTACAGACTTTTTGTCCTTATTCTGGTAGCACAGTGATATACCTCAGGACTCCACCCTCAAAACCTCATGGTAAAGTTTGTGCCCCCACCCTTGATTTTCTCTGCTATCCATTTATCTTATATACCCATCCTGCCAACAAGAGAGAGACAAGAAATACAAGCTAAAGTAAGAAGAAAAGAACAAAAGGGAAATAAAAATAAAAATCAAAGCTGAAAACTCATCTAAAAATTGACTAAGACTGAATTTTTTAGTTTCCTGGCAGCACAAGGAATACACAGTGGATTATAAAATTTCCATTATCTAATAAAAGGAAATATATCAGTTAGGCAAGAGACCTTTTTGTCCCAATCCTTAAGTCCAACATTATTTCTTACATGTGTTTATTTTAGGGAAACTAAACCATATAATGATCAGAGACTTCAAGAGCAATTCCTCTATTGATTAAAAAAGAATTCTTCATCTGGTAGCACTTAAAATTTTCCATTTAAAATGTAGTCAACAGCTCAGCATTCTCTAGAACAAGACTATTACACAGTTCATGGTCATCTCAGCCTTTTTAAACAACTTTAATAGTTGTCCAATGACTTAAGAACTACAACCTGAACTTTTACAACTGTCACATGGGCTCAACAGAAGGAAGGCCTGTTGTATACACTGTACAAATGGCCTGTATCACATCTCTCTCGGAGGAGGCAGTATCTATGGGAAACAAAATCTTGGCAAACATTTCAACACATTTCTTGCTCCCCAGCTCTAATTTATGTCCTTCCCAAGCAAAATGCCATGGTTTTCAACTATGAAAAACCAGTTTGTTTTTAGAAAACATCCTCATTATCGACTAATCTAACAGAAATGACCAGGAAGAGCACGCTTTAATATGGATTAAACGTGAATACAACTCAGAAGCTTTCTTCTTGCTGAATTAGATAATCAAAACTATTAAACAGTATTTCAAAATGCTTTTCATAATCCTGGGACCATTAATGTCATGTTCAAATCACTGTGGATTTTTGTTGTTGTTGTTGCTTTTACTATTCATAAGGATACAATGAGTCATTGGCACATTTCCAGTGCAAGATGCATTTGAATAATACATGACATGCCCTTTAGCTAGCATCATGATGCCAGATTTAAAACAAGGTAAGAAGTTTCCTCCATGTACACTTGCAATGTTCAGCTGTTCATAATCTATAGCGTTAACAATTTATCATCAAACCCAGTGACTTGCTGCCAACTTATCAAAGTAGCCACTGGATGCATATGATCAAGTCTGAGCATCTGGCTCTCCTCTGTTCCTGACATTAGCACAGACAACAGAATCAGTGGACTATTGAATGCAATTACAGTAAGCGAGACAGACAATAAAGATTGATAGCGCCTTCTCTTTTTATCACACACAAAACTAGTGGGGGTTAAAGCTTTGCCTTGAGCTGCCTTCATTTAACAATGATTGAAAATATGCAATTGTGTTGGTAAAACACTGTAGCCTGTACCACTTCATTTACTGGACACATTATCAAATTAAATGAAAAGTGAACTGCCAAAAGCAACAGTTATTATATATTAATGATGAATATTTACTTAGCATTGTTCACAAATCATACAGAGAACAGAATCCTTCTTGTTATCTTCTTTGCAGGTTACAGTTGAGTAGCTTTAACATTTCTATGTTTACGTTAAGTCTTCTGTCTACAAATCTCTAAATACAGACTTGCACGATTGGTTTTGTGACTATCCATGTGATTACAATGTGTAATTAATAAAATGCTCTAGTTGTAGATGAATCCTAATTATTGAAGAGCTTTCCTCCCCTTTATAACAATTCTCCTTCTTGTGGCTCATTTTGCAGCATGACAAACTTACCCAGGGGTATATGTTGTGACCAAAAGGTTAGGAACTTCAGTTTAACTGAGCTCCCAAAATATGAAATGTGTAAAAAGAAGCTCAAGATACAGACAATCCACAAATATATATGTGATGTTTTTCTCCAAAGAGGATTGCTCTAGTCGCCACAGGGGGATATAACAGTTCACCCATAATTTGACTTCCAAAATAAGAAATACATAAGGGGCTAAAAGCAAAATGGGTCAGTAGAAAACCATTGATCGGACAAGGGGAAATTGATCCTATTCCACAGTTCATACAGAGGAAACTGCATTCTAAGCAAATATCAATAGATCTGGGAATGCAAAAAGAAGTGTCTCATTGTTAAGTGGACAAACATTTGGTGTGCATACCGGCATGTCAGAAAGACATGATGGCAGCAGACATGATTGCTCAAAGTTATGTAGATTAATTCAAGGTTCTTTTAAAAACACACACATCTGGCCCTTCCTTTCCAATGATAGATACAGGAAAAGAAGGCGCTCAGATATGAAATGTAATCGTGTCTCTTTTTTTAAGAGCTCAGTACCCTGAAAAGGTGACGTATCCCAAACAAAAAGAAAATAAGAAGAGGTAAAAGAAAGAAGAGGCGAAGAACCAGCCTTGAGTTTTCTAAAGCCATCCCACTGATGATTCTGTAAAAAATTAAATACATACTCAGAAGTGTTGAGTTTAGAATTCGAGCACCCACCCTATGCAGAGAATATACATCGCAGTGTAAAAGTATAAGCTATTCAGCAAGTATGGAAAACTCACCCAAGTGAAAGCATCACCACAGTAGACTGAGACTCCGGAAGCCGAAAAGGAGTACTGACTCCGTACTCATGAAATGCAAAGGGCACAGTTATGTTCTCTAGATTTACCTTCAAGAAGATCCAAGTAAAGTCACTTTTCTTTTCTTTTCTTTTTTTGGTACATGCCCCTAGAGGGAACTGAACCCGGGACTCTCTGGTCCGCAGGCCGACACTACAACTGCTGAGCCAAACCGGCCAGGGCTAAAGTCACTTTTCTAGGCACATTCAAATTCTAAGGTCCTTGTCGCCTTGCAATCCTTTGGAAATGTGTGATCTTTGCCAGTTGCTCTCAAACCCAGCTAACCACCAGACTTATCTCAAGAGCTTCTTCTTTTTTTTTTTTTTAATACTCACCCGAGGACATTTTTGCATTTATCTTCAGATAGAGTGGGAGGGAGAGAGGTAGGAAGAGAGAGAGAGAAACATTGATGTGAGAGAGACACATCGAGTGGTTGCCACCCACACGACCTCAATCGGGGCCGGGGACAAACTGCAACCGAGGTACGTGCCCTTAGCTGACACCGAACCCGGGTCTCTCTGGACTGCAGGCCAACGCTATAACCGCTGAGCCAAACTGGCCAGGGCTCTCAGGAGCTTCTTAAAATACAGATCCCTGGGTACCAATCTTTGGGATTCTTATTCAATACTTGGGTGGAGCAATGGGTACCCACTATGAAATATTTGGCAAATCAAATATGAAAAAGCAGAGAGAAAAGCTATCATCAATAAAGCCACAGACCATGATCCATTTTTTTTTTTACCCATGCTTATCTTTTTATCTATGAATGTAAAATTTCTCAAGTCAATAATATTTTCAGTAACTCCGAGGGGAGTCAGTGTACAAAAATTTAAATGAAAAAGAAATACATGCTTATGGCTGAAAATCAACACACCATATAACAGTGCAAGTAAAAACACAAAAGAATGTTTTTGCTAGCCCCTCACAGAGTTAATTACTGTGAAACATAGATGTCTTTAAAGTCTTCACAGTTTTAGCACGTCAGGGCAGGGGTTTATGGGAAGACTGTGTCCCAGCCACTTCCACCCGTTCAGTGAGGATTTCTCCTCGTTGGCTGACTGTAGTCGTCACCCAGCCAGCCTTCACATTTTTTAAAGAGAGAATTGTTCCATATGTAGCTGTCGACACAGTGTGTCCGTGGGAGGAGGTGAGTTCACGATCTTCCTACATACACCACCATGTTGAGTCTCTCACCCTTTATGTATTCACTTTTAATTTATTTGTGTATGCATTTTACATAATCCAAATTGGACTACACATACTGTTCTATGAGTTGATTTTTTTCACTTCATGCTATTCTGATTTATATCTAGCTTTATCTAAAACTATCCATTTTTCTTATTATTTCTAATGGCTATATAGTATTCCACAGCATAAATAATCATAATTTTTTTAGCCTTTCCTTGATTTTACCATTGTTCCTAACTAATTCGTTTCTATGGACATCCTTATACTACATATCATTTACATGGAAGTGTTTTTTACAGTATAGATTCCTAGAAATGAAATTTCTGTATCAATGACATGTGAACTGAAAAATTTAATAGATGCTGAAATATTGCCCTTCCAAAGGCTCTATCGTTTTCTACTCTCACCTACATGAAGTATCAGAGGGCCCATTTCTCCACAAGTCATTGATGTTGAATATTTTTCATAATTTAAAATTTTACCAATCTGTTTTTAAGACCTTATTTTTAATTTTCATCCTTAGCTTCATTTCATATGTTTACGAGGCATTTTCATGTCGTCTATGAACTGCTTGTTCATAGCCTATAACCATTCTTGTGTTGTGTGATTTACCTTTTCCCCTGATTTCTAAAAGCTCTCTACTTGAATTTTAAGCTTGTACAATGCAAATACACAGACTTTTTTGTCTGTTCCTTAGAATGGTCTTTCTCAACTGACAATTATAAAAAACATCACCTCTTGTGTTATATTTTTATGGTTTCCAAAGTTTAGATTTTTAATATCTCTGGAATTTTACTTTTAAGTGAAAATATCTATTTTTTATAACTACTCCAAGTAATTCTTATTACTGTCCCAATACAGCAACCACTGTCATAGACTGCAATGGAGTCTAAGTGCCTGGGTTTGAATCCTGGCAATCTCTGTTCACCTGTAAACTTGAGATAACATACCCATCTCGTAGGATTATGCGAAGATTAAATGAGGTAAGAAACATACAGAGCCTAGCATGGTGTCTCCCACAAGAAACTGCTCACAAAACATCGGCTGTAGTGCCATTTGCATTATTATTTTAACATAGCTCAAACACCTTGTTTTGGTATTAATTCAAAGTATCTTACTACTTCCAAATTTCTCTCAAAACTAAGGGCTGTGTCTTGATGTAGATTTTCATGGAACAATCTCCTTTATGGAGCCAAGGGCCCCTTAAGGAAATGCCACTTTAAAACGATAGATACATTTGTTTCCTTGGTCACCAGGCTATTTCTACAGTAGTTGAGCCCAAGGGCCTGAGAGTGAAGTGCTGGCTGACGCAGGTTGATTACAGTACAGCATTTTGAGTGTTGCTGGTACCACTTTGCTTAATCAAAGAATGAGTTTGGCACTTAACTACACATTTTTAAAAGATTTGTGGGCAACTTCTGTCTGGTGGCCCAGCTCAGACTCTCCAGTGGCCCCTGAGGTGTCTGGGACCCTACACGCAGAGCCACTGCCTCCAGTGGACAAAGGGAAGCCTGGTGGCTCTTCCCTCCAAGAGACCAGAGGACGAAGCCCTTGTCTGTTCCACTCATGCTGCGATTCTCCAAAGAACAAAGAGCTGGGTTCCTAGGGACCCTCAGTCTCTCAGAGGACCCCAGCCCCTCTTTTACACTGTCCTTCTCACTCATTACTCTACTTTTTTTAATCCTCACCTGAGGATATTTTTCCATTTATCTTCGGATAGAGTGGGAGGGAGGGAGAGAGAGAGAGAAACATCGATGTGAGAGTGACACATTGATTGCTTGCATCCCGCACGGCACTGACCAGGGCCAGGGACGAAGCACAACCGAGGTCCGTGCCCTTGGCCAGAATCGAACCCGCTACTCTTTGTTCCACAGGCCGACACTCTAACTGCCGAACCAAATCGGCTAGGGCTCACTACTCTACATTTTGACCAAGGATCTCTGGGTCTTTGGAGGATAGGAAATGACATTAAAGCCTGCTTGTGCTTAGTCTACACTTTGTGAGTCCAACTCTCTATCCAAGTCCACTTAATTTTTTTTAAAGGAACCTGCTCCACCTCTGAAAGCAAGAAATAAGTCTGTAATCTGAGAAGATTCAGGAAGGAATTACATTTTGTCCAGCACCAGTGCACAGGGTAGCATTCTATAAGTATCTGTGGTCATTATGATTATTAGATACATAGTATTTACTGAGCACTGTCTTAGTCGGCTAGAGCTGCTCTAACACAGTGTCATAGCCTGGGTGGCTTAATCAACAGAAATTTGTGTTTCACAGTTCTGGAGGCTGGGAAGTCCAAGATCAAGGTGTAGACAGATTCAGTGAGCTGGCTGGAAAACTTGCTCTCTTAACCCCGGATGAAACCCTCTGCCTTGCTGCCATGCTGGTCTGCAGGAAAAAGGATTGACTCCCCTTTCTGGAAAAATTCAGGTGAGATTTGTTTGTTTTCTTAAATAAGCTTTTTCTCTCTCTCTCTCTGCAACCCTTACTTCTTAAAACAAAACACAACCACCTACATTAATTGAAATAAATTGGTTTCAATCAGGTATAGTGAAGATGCAGAAAAGAATGAAGGTTTGGGGGACTACATTCCCAAATAAGCAGAAACAAATGAATGAATTATTATTCTACCAAATATTCTGGAAGACCTGTTGTTATGGGCTGAATCATGCAATCCCAGAGTCATATGTTGCAGTCCCAAGTCTCTCAGAATGTAGTCATATTTGGAGATAAGTTCTTTAAAATGATTAACTTAAGCCCTGACCGGTTTGGCTCAGCGGTTGGAGCGTCGGCCCTCGGACCAGAGAGTACTGGGTTCGGTTCCCGCTAAGGGCACGTACCTTGGTTGCAGTTCGTCCCTGGTCCCCGTTGGGGTCGTGTGGGTAGCAGCCAGTCAAGGTGTCTCTCTCACACCGATGTTTTTCTCTCTCTCTTCCTCCCTCTCTCTCCCCCACATCTATCTGAAGATAAATGCAAAAATGTCCTTGGGTGAGGATAAAAAAAAGTATTAACTTAAAATGAAGACTTTAGAGTGGGCCCTAATCCAACATGACTGGTATCCTTATAAGAAGAAGAAATCTAGACACAAAGAGACACCAGACACATGAGCATCAGCAGGACAACTGTGTGAAGACACAAGGGAGGCCTCTCTCCTGCAAGCCAAGGAGCAAGGCCTCAGGAGAAACTAACCCTGCCAACACCTTGACTTCAGACTTCCAGCCTCAGAACCTGTGAGAAAATCAGCTTCTGTGATTGAAGCCGCCCAGTCTGGTGTTTTGTTATGGCAACCCCAGCAAACTAATATACCAGTGTTTTTGTCAAAGAGAGGGAACCAGAATGTGGGTTCACTGGGAATTTCGCTCTCACTCACGGCTTCTATACAGGCCACTAGAAAGTGGCAAGAGTGTTTTGTTTGTTTTTTAATAAAGGGTTAATATGGGAGTCTTTTAGGGTACAAAGATAAACTTAGGCCTGGGGAAAATAACTAAATATCCCAATTTTCATAACCAAGACAGGTAGATAATCTTTCTCTGTTCCTCTCTTCCTGTCTCTCTGTCGCTGCTCCCTCCTATTAACATTTCCTTCACTATGCTTACTGTGACTGGCCTGTCCTGGCCACAGCGGACAGGTGTGCTGATGAGCTAAGACTACATCTGACTGTAGAGAAATGAGTCAACTAGATGCACGGCGTGAGGTTCTAACCGGAAAACTTCTCCTTACGTTTAGATTATTTATTGGCTGAGCAGGACATGTAGCAAGAAATCAACTAATTCCTGCTACTTGTGGTTTACCCACTCACATTACCTCATCACAGCCATGTCTCCTCTTCTGCCATCAGTCAGCGGGCGGGAGCAGAATCAAACACTGACCTGCGCTGGAACGTTCTCCCCTCACAGCCCCGCTCCCCCAGGAGCCGAGAACGGGCCCAGCCAGAAGTCAGCCTGCCCTCATTCCTGCTCACTAATAACCTCCCCTCGCTTTTGTTTGGATCTTAATGACCTCACCCCTTCACAACAGATCTGCCTCTTTTTTTTCTCTCTTTCTCTCTCTCTCTCTCTCGACATGAACACAAAATGGCAGATAACCCAAAGAAATGAATATAATTTAGATGTAAAGTAAAATCTATCTCCTAGGTCGGGTATGCATGCATGTGTGTCTCATTGGCATGCACCAGATTGGACTAAATGGCAGGAATTTCCCGAGGGAAGATAACCTCCAGATACTGCTACAAAAGCTTTATTCCCCACACTCCGCCAATTATTTAATTTAAACACTGCTTGGTATGACGCTGTGAGGAGAAGGGTGTTTTCCCAGACCCCTGTTGAATGTGTTGGTGTGTATATGCATGTGTGCATGTACATATACACACAGCCTCACAAATGCATTCGCTGCTACAGACAGTCTAAGCACAAGCTTCTGATGGCAGAACCAGGGGCTGCAAATTGCTGTCTAAAACCAGGAAAATGACGAAATGCACATGTAATTTCTCCTGTTTTTGGTGAAGAAAAATAGGCAGAGGTTCAGTGGTTCATCTCTTAGGGTCCCCACCCCCTGGCACTTTCCATTTCCTTCTTTCCACTTCCTTGGTAGATACAACTAAACATTTTTTAAAATCATGTGTGTATGTGTTTGTGTGAGTGTGAATGTGAGTGTGTGAGTGTGTGTGTGTGTGTGTGTACATGCACCACGGTTAATTTCTCACAGTAGAGATGGTCACATTCATAGATATATTTTACTAAACCAGGAGAAGCAATGCAAAGATAAAAGAGTCCGTTTTCGTCAGCAGTGGGTAGTGCTGGATGGTGGGCCAGGGAGATAATTTAGGGCATTCTTCTAATCCTTCTGCTTCTTCCACTAGCGTAGCTTCTGCAGCATCCACATACTAACAGGAAAAAGATACCGGTGGAACAAACCCGAGTGTCCTACTGTGTATTTGGCCAAATTTCATTCTGAAAAAAATCTTGCCTTTTTAAGGAGTTTATAGGTGTCATTAAAGGATGCAGATGCTTTTCTCCCCTAGACAGAATTTCTTTACAGAAGATTCCACGGAAGGGCTAACCCTGCCACAGAAGCAAACCTGCACACACGGGCCCCACACTGGAGATAGTCTTGTTATCTTGGCAAAATCAATTTAAAAGCAAATAAGCATTAGACAACAATTTCAATATTAACTTACTCTTCTTGCTTCTTCATCAGAGCAAGCTAAAAGTATGTGAACTCCCTCTCACCCTTCACCTAGGCTTCCTCTGGTTCTCTCCCTATGTGGTGCCCTCCACACAGGTAAAGTGACCCTCTTCTTCCTACCAGCCTAGTTATTTATTGAACATGCTTGCATTCTGGAGCATTATCAGCTTAATGCATAATTCAAAATCGCTTGCATGTGGCCTGCACTTTTGCCTTATCCCCTGCATTCTGCAGGAAAGATAAGAGGAAGCATTTCCAAAGTGGGCAAACATGAGGATTCCTGAATGTTACACTGCCCACCCCACGCCATGCCAGCCCTCCCCAGCCCTCAGAAAAGGGTGCGCTCTGCAGCTCACACACCCCACAAAGCTGCTGTAGTGAGAGAAAACAATCCCAGAGATGGTCCAAAAGTTTACATTGAGGGACCCGAGAACCTTTGGGGAAAGAGGTCTCTAAAAGTGGAAAAATCACAATCATTACCTTTAGTTACATTCTAGATCGGCAGCCAGATGTTTTCAGCCAAGCAACAGTTTCAAATCTCTGCAATTAAAAAAAAAAAGAAAAAAACAGATTTAGTATGTTTTGTGGTTTTTTCCCCCCAGTGGGACAGGGGAAGCTGTGTTTCTGGTAAAAGGGGAGAGTAAATGGGAAGAGAGGGGCCGATGGAAAAGGCTTTTTATGTGTTGGAGGGAAGAAGACAAGAAAAAGCCCAGAGGAAAAAAGGGTGGGAAGGACAAAAGGGAAAGATGGTGAACGGTTAGGGTGCAACCTGATGGGGGGACAGGGCAGGGAGAGAAAGACAGGACTTGGAGAAGAGAGGGTTTCAAGATCAACTGTATTAGAAGGTTAATTCAGTCAAAATCAATTCAGCAAAAGTGGCTCGAGTGATTTTTTTTCCCCATACTGAATTGACTGCCTTCTGATTGAATTGATTAAATTAACTAGTTGCTTTTAATGATGTGTGAAAAGAGAAAATGAGTAGATAAGCCCACCTGCAAATATACAGATCCAGGTCACCTGTGTGCTCTGATTCAAACACACTAACAATCTGACAAGCATAAAAAACAATAAAAACACATACACACACGTTTGTGTGCATTTGCATGTGTGTGTGGCAATGCTGAATTCTGTCAAAAAGGGTCATCACTGTCCCCCAGAATATTCACAAGCATACTAATACATACATATAATATAATATAATATAATATAATATAATATAATATAATATAATATAATATAATATATATATTCTGAGTTTTGTTCTTTCTAGGGTCCAAATATTAATTGTCTTCATGGAAAACAGTTTATCCTTGATGAAATTACTATGCTGTATAAATGCACCAGCATCATTTGTAAGCATCATTTTTAAAAGTTAGGTTCACCTTCCCTAATGCACTTCTGTCAAAGTCAGGACATGATACTAAAAACCATAAGGTCACCAATATCATTTGGACTTACTACTAAATATGGAATTCTAATAGATGCTTTTTACATGCATTTTGAGTCCACCAAGCAATAATTCCTCCTTTTTTTATAAACATAAAGACATGAATTATTAAAAAATTAAAGACATTTAGAATAATAGTCCTCCATACACAAAGTATTTATTTCAACTTTCATCATTCACAGTTTATTGCATTGATTTTTTTTTCATCATTTTACTTAGTATTAGGCTTCCACTGAACTCATCAATAAGAAATGAATTTTGTAACTTTCAAATCCACTATATTATTTTACCTTTTATTTGTAGTGAATTTTTCTTCTCTCCCTGGTATTACTGCAATAAGTCAGTCATTATTTCTTTATGTTTTCCCTTCTTTCTTTAGTATTTCATTTCCCTTTACAGCACATCTTGTGATCACAAAGAAAACAGAGACACTTATTTCTTTTAACAGTTGAAATTGCTGCAAGTGATTTAGCTGTCATTTAATTTGATTCCTCTCTTCTGTCTGTGGAGAAATATGTTTAATGTACTGGAAATTATGTTAATAAGAAAAAGCATTATCTCATTTAATGAAATAAATATACAAATATTTCAAAATAAAATAAAGAGGCAATCTTTACTGAGAAAAATGTCTCTTATGGTTTGCATAAAATAAACAAATGAGAAAACAAAATCATGAATACATTGAAACACTGACAAAAATTATGCCTACATTCAAAAGGGAAGGGGAAGCGTGGTAACTGAATTACCCACAATTTAATCAAATATCTTTTTGAAAAATATGGGGCACACAATAAGGATCAAATTGTTGATCTTACATTTCCAATTACTACAGAAAAATCATTTTAATTTATTTAGAATGGACACTGGGATTTTGAAAAGTTTTCTTTGTAATTTTTCTGTTCTATTTCAATTGGTCTTTCAATGATTGCTATGGCTTGAATTAATAATTATCAGCAATCTCATTGAAAATATGACCCAACCCATATAACTACAAGAAAGGTTAGAATTCCTTTGATTTTGCTAATCAAAACAGTCAATGAACTCATTCCAAAGCTTTTATATATTAAAATTTATTTAATGTACAAAAAGGTTAAATAAATATTGTTAGTGATTTGAGAAAAACTTGAAGCAATTATGTAATAAAAGCATGACCACAGTAACAGAAACACATAATTAGCAATTTAATTACTGGCATGAAGACAAGCTAAAGATGTCAATAAAAAAAATCTTTAGTGACAAGCCGATTTTATTCTTTTTATTGCAATTTGTGAGAAATATTCACCACCTGATGAGTAAAACCATTTTTACACAAAATACCTACCCTTCCAGAAACCGAAAAGCCCAATTTAAAATATTTCTGATTTCCTATCTTTACACAGTGAATCATTATACTTTCTCCCTTTTAGATTAGCACTTTCCCTTCTCTGAAAACACTGTATTTCAAGTCAGCAAGTAAAGACCATTATGTTTTTTAAAAATGAGTTAAAGTAGCAGGTGTTCTTTGTTTCAATTTCATTCTTTTCCAGCTTCAATAATGTTTGACAGAAATGCTTCCCTATATGTGACATTCCAAATATTCTATCTTTTCTCATCTCCTAAATTTCAGCTGAGAAACACCCCTAAACCATGGATTGCTTTAAAAGGAGATAAATGCCAACTCTAGTAGAAAGAGGCTGTTTGGGCATTCCTCTGGGTCTTTCACAGTTTCATTTTCTCCCCCATCTCTGTATATAGAGTTATAGGTGGGAGGTAAAAGAGAGAAGTGAGTAAGTTCATTCTATTGTGATATGGTCTACTTGTACTTTCTCATCACAATCCCAAGTTTCAGATTTTTAAACAGTCCTGAACTACTTATCTTAAAGTGTTCGATGAATGCTTACTACCTTCTGTGTCACTGATATTCTATCAGCAGCAGAAAACAGATATCTCAAGATAGAACCATCTTGAAAGAAGTTGCCCATCGTGTGATAAAAAGTGAATCATCCTGGCTGGTGTTCAATAGCCACTTGTACAAGCCCAAAGTATGGAGTGAAATAATGAAAGCCAGACTCGCTAAAAAGTTTGGTCTATAACTAAACTTGAAGCATGATGGAATACACTTAAAAACAAACTCCAGCCACTATGGACATAATAAATAACTCCTAATAACATTGCCTTTTATAATTAATCTACCGATTCAAATCATTTTGACATACAGTTCTAACCAGATATCCTAACTAAATAGTCAAGTCTTGAGAGAAGGGCATATAATACAAACTCAGAATTTCTAAGGAAATTGAAAATGTTCTTAAAAACATATTTTACTTGGCTATAGCTTGATAAATATGAAGAAGGCAAATAATTGGGAGATGACTTTTTGGAACCTCATAGCTAATATATTAGAATCATTCATTTCTTATGTATATTTGGATTAGAGGTTGTTCACTTTCATGTAAAGTTCCCTTTCACAGAAGCTTTTGATCCTCATTTATTATAGATCACCATCAGCTTCTAGGTTTCTGTCTCAGCCACAAACACAAACTTACTTGGATTTTTTTCAAGTCTAATCATCTAGGCTTGACATTATCGTTCCTTCTATGCTTTTATGGTCCAGATACAAGTTGACATAAATAAGCATGACACCTTACCAGGGAGGTGAGGCCAAGAAGGGAAAGGGAAGAGAAGAGAGAGGGAGAGGAATGACCTATCGGAAAATATGAAGATGTAGTATTCAAATCACAGACCTTTATGAACTAATATGGCCTAAATTCTTCATAAGAATCCTTTTGTTTTCACAAGGGATTTCTTTAAAATTATTTCTTTTAATATTCAGTGTTACTATCTGTTTTCTGATAACCAATCCTCTCTTCCTACCATGTAGTATGGTAACACATTTATGCTCAGAATGAATATCTTGCTTGTGCAATGGGTCTGGGTGATGGCTTGTTTAAACCTCATTGAGATGCCAGAGAATGTTCAGCCTCAACAGTAGTGTTCTTAAACTTTAGCAAGCTCAACCTGGGAAGCCTGGTATACGTACAGGTTCCTGGCCTCACATCCTGCATCTTGGACTCAGTAAATCTGAGGACCAGCCAGGAATCTCATTTTAGCAAGCACTATGGGTGATTCTGGTATTGGTGTCTGTAGGCCAGACCTTGAAAGTCACTGCTCCAGTGAACTCAAAGTCTTTGGACCACTTTGCCTGTGGTTCCTAATATTCTTTCTACTAAACCCCTTTTCTAACCTGGATGACTGGGTTATGATGGGCTTGACTGTTTCTAAATTACACACAAGGAATCACCAAATTCCTTGCTCTAAAACAATAATGCCTGTCTTGAAATGTACTCCCATATGGAGGGAGAACATCATCAGTCATCAGAAAAAAGACATCCCCTGAGTGTCATGTTACTGTCCATGAAATGTAGCCACCAACTTCCCCTCAGGGGGATCATACCATTTGGGAGATTAGACTTGGGTCTCAGATCAGTTTTGAGAATGGACTCTCATCATCTACCATGATGCATTGAAAAATTAAGTAACTTTTGCCTAAATGCACCCTTAGCTAGGCGTAAACTACAAACTTGGGCTTGACTTATTTTCCCTAGAAGTAATGAAGACATACTCAGAAAAAGGTATTTCATTTTCATTTGGGGTAAGGTAATCCCTCTCCAGCATCATGTCAGGTATGTGTGCATCCACAGGATAAGCCAAAACTCGGGTTCTCTCATTTCCAGTAGTTTCTTAACATAAACATTTGAGGCTACTAAAACCCAAGTAGCAATGATGAAAATGAAAGAGGCAGACCTTCACACATTTAAATGTAACGACAAATTAATATTAGATGCTTCTCCAAAACACCATCTCTGGAACAAGTAAAATTCAGCTGAAACACAAAGGACTTGCATACTCGTAGGTTGTGTGAAAAGAAGTGTCATGGCGAAGGTGCCTTTTTTTTTTTTTTTAATTGAATGTAATCCAACAGAATTTGGCAGACTACATATTTAAAAGGTTGGGAATGCTTGCAGAAATTGATTCATTCACACTGTTGTGAATCATTTAGCACACACTTCAGAGAGAGTTTAGCATCTTCGTCTCTGCCTCCCACATCCTAAGAATGGTTGCTAATCAAAATGAAGACTCATAGATGCAGCCTTGGGAATGGGACAGAGAGAGGAGAATAAGGCCCATCATGAGGGATGATTTTCCTCCTCTAAGGACAGCTTGGGTTTCTCTTTTTTCTTCGAGGGTGGAAGGTTTAATGCAGCAATGTCACATAAATTAATGTATAGATTCTCAGACTGGAGTCATTATTACAGCTATATCAAAACAAAAGCAAGTCCTATATTTAGGAAATGCTTTTGAATGTGCCGGAGTCAAAAAGTACACTGCCCATTGCACTTAAACACAGTTCTCCTCCAAATTGTGAGATTATAGAGAAGGAGCCCAGTATAAATTATTTAAGTGAAATGATTAAAAGCATCTCTACTTATAAAAAAATTATTGATTATAAAAGAAAATTAAATGTCTTTCTTTAAAAAAATGTATACATCATTTTAATGCATTTTTAAAATAATAAATACAGCAATTCTGTGGTGGACTTTAGACCAGGGCATTAGAGAGAGACCATTAAAAGCTAACGTTCACACACACACACACACACACACACACACAACTAATAACTTAATAAGGCCAATGAAATGTGCCAAGTTTATTTTGAGAGTGCCAGTAAATTCACTAGTACGTACTTTAAAAATAAAAGATGATAAATTGTCAGTTAAGTAAAATATGCAAGTGCTATATTGTTAATGGTTAGGGTTTATAAATGATGTTTTCAAATAATTAAAAGAACAAAAAAATCATAAAGAAAATACACAGAGTAGATATGTATTTACTTCCCAGAAAATAGACAAAAACAAACACAGCGGTGTATAAGACCAAAGCAAGAAGAGCCTCAGCCGTGGGTCGGACGCTGTGAGGTGCACCCCACGTCTCACAGGGAGCTCCTCCTTACGGCTCAACCACAACTCACAGCGTCAAGCTCTCGGATATGTGTCCTATCCCTAAAAGGTCTCCTCCTACAATTATTGCAATATCATTATGAGCTCATTCGTATAACTATTTATATCATATTCATCTAGGAAAAATAGAAATAGGAAGGGGAAATTAATTTTTCAAGTGTCTGTGGTAATAGAGAATATAGCCGAAATAACAGCTCATTTAAAGGTCACTTACATTTGTTTTTAAGATGCATGATACAACCTACTGATATCCATTTTAATCTATCCCTTTGATAGATATAAACAAAACGAGTAAAAGACAAATTTACTGCTTTGTCATCTGGCCTAACGCAGAAAATGTGATTCTTAATTCTTTATCTTAACACACTTACTTCATGCCTTCAAGATGTTGGCATGTTAGATTTTTAACTCTCATAGCCACCATATTCCTGCCACCGTTTTACAGATGATGGTGAGGGAAGAGAGTGGGGGAGGGACTTGCCTGGCTCTTGGTCCACACCTGTCTCTCCAGTTCCTGTGCTACATCACAGCAGGGGCAGACCTCCAGGGCAGTCCTGGACTCATATGCATGATCTTTGGTCAGGGCTTCTGTTCTCAAGCCTCGGTCAAGTGTCTTATTCTCTGTGTAAGTAGGCTACAGAAAGAAATCTGATAACATGGAATCTCTTTCCTCACATGGATAATTAATTTGCATTCGTGTAAGAGCGGCAATTTGTGACTAGAAATCGGAATGCTGAAAAAGTGATTCCTACAGATTCAGGAGGAACTTATATGTTGTTTGATTTTTAACGGTGGTCCTCAACCCTGGCTCCACCATTAGAATTACCTGGGGAGATTTTGTTTTTTTTAAAAATCCTTGCCCAGTCCCCCATCCCCAGAGATGCTGACTCTGATGTGCAGCCAGGGCTGGGTCTCACCTATGTCCAGGCTGGGTACCACAGCCGAGGTGTGACTACCTGGTGAGGAGGAGGGCTGCTTTCTGACCTCTGGTGTACAATGGATTTACACCCATAGGCGAGTGAATCTTAGTCTCTTAAGGAATAAAATGGGAGTAACAGTGCATTACATATCAAAGCTGAAGAATTAAATTAGAAGCCTATTTTCTTATCCTGTCCAGACATGGATTGACCTGAAGCTCAAGGCACTTGTTTGGGTATCTTGGAGGAGAGGAAATGGGAGGGAAGCACAAAAACAAAAGAATATTATTAGCACCAATTCTTAAAAAAAAAAAAAAATCAAAGTTCTCCACTTAGACAAGGAACAAATGTATTTGATAAATACACGTTAAAAGATAGCTTAGAATAATTTTTGAATTGCATTTTCTCAACATCTCATTTCCAATTCACATTTACTTTTATACAATTTAAGATCCTTGGAGGCAATGAGGTATTGTTATAAGATGGATGGATTCATCTTCCAACATATTAGGATAATGATACTGCCCATATTCAGGCTGCAACCTTTACCTGAAAAATTTCTGGAAGGAAAAAGCCCTACGCTGAGAGACATGTGTCAAAACTTAATCATTTGACTTCTCAAGTAAAAGTTATAAAAAAAATTTTTTAAAAAGATAGCAGACCACCATTTTCTTTTAATTTTTAAAGAAACGTATTCCAAAATTGTAATGACATTCAAAAGCTTTTTAACTCCACTGATGCTTTTCAGGTTCCCAGTCATAGCCCTGTGTTAATAGCAGCACTGTGAATGCCTTAAAGTAAAACCAGTAGGGCAGATATTTCATTAAAGTCTTAGATTCCTTTTGAACTTTAGTAGTAGGATTGGGTGACATGATCATTATGTTATATAGAGATTTATTACATTTTGATACCAGGTAACATTCCTTGGCTTATATTTGTATCTGTGATATACCTGAGGTTTTCACAGAAAGCAATACTAGTACAAGAGTGATGAGGAGCTCAAACACAATACTTGACCTAAATACATTATGTAGCACTGGGTATCTGTTAAATAGGTCAGCCTGGGCTCTTAAAAGTTATGCAAAACTTATTTCTGCCACACAGGAGATATGTCACTAGTCAAGCTGTATAAAAATCAGCTTTCTAGCAGGAAGAAAATGCTCTTCATCACTGGGAGGAGAAAACTCTTTGCCATACATAAAATGTCTTAAATACTATACTACGCTTGTCATATGTCTTTAGGCCACAGACAGTAATAAAAGCAATGAGGCTAATGAAATGCCTAACAATTCCAGGATTCATTTAAGTGGATGGAGTTCTTTGAACACTGCTATAGAAATTCTATTCTTCCAACAAAAGCAAATGGGATTTCGAAGGTACACAAGTCTCAGCTACCAAACCAAAACGATGCACATTGTCACAGGATGCAGACCCGGACGACTGCTTTTAGCAATGACGAAACGTGGAAAGTTACTACTCATCAGGGCGAGGGTGGTTGCACTTGTCCGTCCACTCCTACTTGGGACAAAGTTGTCTTGATCTTGCTCAGTGTGGCTCCATTAGCTGCCTTCAGTGTGCAAGGTGTTATTTTCAAAACACTGAATAAATTGAAGGCTCACAGAATTCCTTCCATGCTCAAATCAACAATATTTGATGGTGCTAAGGTTTCTGCCTGATCACTAGGCATTAAAAATAGAGCCAGTGGTTCTCAAAGTGTGGTCCCAGGGACCAGCAGCATCATCAACTGGGAAATTGTTTTAAAATGCAAATTATAACCTACCCCATGGAGATCCACTGAATCAGAAACTCTCGGGTTGAGGCATAGCAATTTGTGCTTTAACTGGTCCTCCAATTGGAGACCTCCTGAACTAAGCTATTAATTACTTAGTTTGAAAGTGGACATAACAGTTCCAACATAACAAAACAACTCTTAATTATCCCTAACCGTTAGGGACAAGAATCAAGGTAAATTAAAGAACATCCTTAAACCTCCTATTAGCCAACATCAAGCTCTTCCTTCAAACAAACTTTTTATAAACAATGGGCAATGTTTATAAGAGGTCCAAAACCCTTTCCAACTTCAACTTAAAAAATCTCATGGGATGTCTCTGCTTCTAGAAAAATGAATTAAAGCAGTGAGCACAGGAAGAAAAAAAAGTGAGGCAAATAAAAGCAAACAGCTCAGACTACTCACTAATCATATGGTTCAACCCTTAGGAATTGAAAAAAATATAGAGTTTAATAAGGAAGTTAATTCATAGTAAGGTGACATTTGAGGACTCTTTTTTAAAAATTTCTTGAAGAGTGAACCTTTACAGGTAGGCACTGGGGAATTTAAATTCCCCAAGTCCCCATAGATTTGTGAGCATAATAATATACTCTAAGTTTGGATGTTCAGTCCTGATCGGTAGCTCTGACATTCTAAAATAAAATTAGATGCTTCAGACTTCTCACTGAGGGACTGAGATTTTACCTCTCACCTCATTACCCTCCACACACTCTTAGTAGGTTTAGTTTAATGTATATGAGTTCCATTTCCGAGAGCGAAAACTCTTATGATTTTGCATGATTGAAAGACATTCATTAAAGAGACAGGAAATGAAGTGTATGCAAATTTGAAGCAAGCTAATAAATTTCTTTAAAGAAAAAAAAAAAAAAAAACCCTATCTGTTCCTGGTTACACACTAAAAAACAAAACTCAGAGCAAAACAGATCACAGCTGCTCAACTAAACAGCAATCCGCTCTGGGAAACGGCATCCACCTTATCCCATACACCTGTTTGCCAACAGTCAAGCAGCAGCAAAATCTGCATGAGGAAATTCAGTGGCAAAAAGTAAACAAGCTTCTTCATTATACATTATCACACTAGACTCTCAAACAGGTTTTTACTACTAGCTTCTTGCCGATACACTGAACTTCACAGAGGTTAGTCACATACTGTAGGTAGCTTTTGAGTCAAATTCAGTTCCTCTGGGACAAGTGATTATTTTCTTCTCTCTGACCTAGTGAATGCAGCAATGCTCCACACATACTGTATTTCTGCCCTGAAGGCAGTTATGTCCCACCACCTTACCCCCCAGTGCCCACAATAACGCTAGGCACAGTGACAAAAATAAGTCTGCCCTTTCTTTGCATATCGAAAACAAGACACATACAATGCTGCTGCTGCTTTTATTGCTTTGTTATTTCATCATTATTCACCACAGTTCTTTGCCTTCATTTGCAGAGTTTGGGTTTTAATGTAATGGCCATTCAATAAAAATGTTGCTTTTAAGGGTTTGCATATCATCCCATTTTCTCTTCAACCCTTCAGCGACCATATGGCAAGCAATCAGGTCTGCAATCACTAGGTCCATATTATGTAGAGCATGATTTCGGCATTATGCTATTACCCATCTGTTTCTGTAGAAAAAGACATGAACCCATGTATAAGAGGTCAGTGGTTTCATTGCACACCGTATTCCAGAAATCTATCTCTGTTCACTTGAGATCACTTTTGTGATTTACTCTAGTTTCCAGGCAAGACTTTCTCTCTCTCTCTCCTTTTTTTTTTTTTAAAGAAATACAGACAATCAGCACAATTTGTCTGTCTGCCTATTGTATAAAATTATTTGTAACTGTCAGAGTAGACACTTAAACTTTCTTACTTAAGAATATTTATCCAGAGATTCTGCACTTTAAAAAAAATGTGGGTGGTGGAGAGAGGAGAAATCAATCTCACTAATTTTACATTTTCAACTGTCTACACAATAAAGATGACAGAATTTTCAGGCAGAAGCAGACACAGGAAGAGAGAAAGTCCAGGTTCCTGCCTCCAATTTGAGGCTCCTAGCACCAACCTACACTAACTATAACTAATTTTTCTGGGCTCAAGGAAAGATTGAAAAACACACACACACACACACACACACACACTCACATACATATATATTTCATTTCTGTATGCATGCCTACCCTGTGGGCTCACATACATGATCTTTGAATAACAGACTCAATTTGAGTATTTAATGTTAATTCAGTAAAATGCTTAGTTGGATATTTCATAAACAGAGCACTTATAATGAACTTCAGATGCAATCAATTATAGCTATAAATAAAGACTTAAAGTTTGGAATTCCATCTATCGTAATAAGCCAATGACTCTTTTGGGTAAAACTAGTTACAAAATACCTCCACTGTCTTCTATACTGTTTCAGACTGTTATCAGTCCAAAATTGATTTAGGAAGCCACACAGCAACATACCAAATGGGTATGAAGCCTGAGGCATGGAACCTTTTACAAAATCTTTTGGGGCCATCGGGAGTGGCTCAGAGCAGATGTGCTTTCCTGCCCCATCCACTGGTTCTCAAACCTTGGCAGTATGTTGGAATCAGCTGGGGAGGTTTAAAAAATCCTGATACCTGGGTCCAAACTCCAGAGAGTCTAACGTAATTAATCTGGGATGCAGCATGGACAATTGGATTTTTAAAAGCTCCCCAGGTGTTTCTACTGTGCAACTCAGATTGAGAACCTCTGGTCCAATAAGACATAATTAAATAAAGATCATCTTCATCTCAGCATTTAAAAATGCAATAATAGGATATGTTGTAAATACTATAAAAATTAATGAAAACTGCAAAATGTTCAAGGTATAACAAGGCAAAAAATTTACAAGCTGACAACCATCAATTAAAAATACATGCTTTTTAACAGTAATGATAGTGGTGAGATTTCTATATAGAGTTGGCCTACAGTTTTATTTACAACTTTCAAGAAAGTTGGATGTCATAGAACATGTATAAACAAAAATGTTAATACTGGAACTTCAATAAAGTACTGACAAATTTAATTAAAAATTTTCAATGAATAAAGATCATTACAATGTAATAATTGGAAAAATTACTTAGTACTTATTATGTCCATACTAATAATTATTCACACAAAAATTATATAGGAAATATAGACATACGTCCCTTTCAAAAATTACTCATGTGGCCATAAACTCTTAAAGTTTTGATATGTGTTGTATTTTAAAATCAATATTTATTTTAACTATTAAACCCCACCAGTATATAAATGTTTATTTATTTATTTATTTTACTCATAACCAACCCCCTCTCCCCCAACCCTTTGGCAACCATCAGCTTGTTCTTTGTATCTACGGGTCTGTTTTTATTTTGTTTTGTTTAAAATCAATATTCTTTAGGGCAAATACTTTGGAAAATAAAACTCAATTATTCACAGGTTTTTAAAAGATAAAGTTTCAATTACATTAATGTTTAACACAACTGGCTACAAGCAAGAAAATCTAAAATTAGAGCTGACTCCCAGAACTTACGATGTTGCTCAGGCAATGTGTATTTAATCAAGACTCAAATGCTAAATGGATGGAACTTTAATGATAATGTTCAAGTATTAAAGTGGGTGGGACTGCATCTGGGCACAATGAAAACATACCACGAGGCAGCCTAACTCCATCTTCCCATGGCCATGGCCATGACCACAGCCACCCACAGAACACATCTTTATGCAGGAGAACAAACCATCTGGAGGACTATAATCTTGCTGGTAGATGTGTCCCTATTTAATCAGCTGTCTTGCTCTTGTGGGTTGCACATCAACACATTATGAAAGTTGGTCCATAGAGATTGAGTCCAGTGGGGCACTGAACACAACTACATAAGTTCCTCTGAATTTGTTCAACTTCATAGTTACTCCTATCTTTCAATATTATTATTGCTTAATTACTCTCTGTGAGAAATCACCCTCACTGTGCATGCTCCAAATGCTCAACCAGCTGAATTAGAGTTTGGGTAAGAGGATGTGAACAACTCATTTTTCTTAGTGGTGCAGAAAAGCCATTGTTCATCCTTCTCAGCATCATTCAGAATAGAAACAAAATGTGTTGATTGATTATATGTTGATATATCATTATTCATTACAAAAAAATCCTTTCTAAAAGTGATCTGAACTGAGTTACAATATAGAACATATGTACAGTAAGATGAAATGGCTTTAACTATTCAAAGAAAAGGAATATATTCCAGTTGTGAAGGTTAAAATAGTTTCCATGGTTGTAATATCTGGCCCTGTGCTTTCTTGGCAATCAGGAAAAGAGAGAAATATGGTAGTTTACATAAGCTTTGTTATCATAAAGAAGAAAACACAACAGTTCTTCAAATTAGACAAAGATTTTCCTGACATTAAATTCTGGAAGCTGTCTCATGGGGATATTATACAGGTGACATTGACTAGCATAATGTCCAGTGTTTTCAAAAGAAAACATAGGCACTAACTCTCTGTGCATGAATTTGGTCTATCCTCCTCTCCCATAGCTTCTTTTCCTTACCCATATTTTCTCTTTACCTTTATTTTTAACAGTCTCATTATTATTTTTGTTACTGCTATTATTATTCTTTTTAAGGTATTGTGAGATTATATATATATCACAATATATATATTATAAGTCATCTTAAATTGTTTTGGTAACAACACAGGGTAGAGAAAGTAAATAAATATTGTTTAAAGAGCTAATGAAAAATTGTTGATCAAGTTTGGAATCCAATACCTATTTGAGACTCTTGTAACTCAAGGTGAGATTCCTGGTAATTTGTAGATTTCCATGATCTAAGTCTCATCCTAGTGACATAAAAGTCTAAGCATTAGACTCCAAGGTATTTCTTTTCACACTTTAATGTGCCTGTGAGTCATTTGTTAAAGCTGAGGGTTCTTATTGAGCAGCTGTAGAGTTAGGTCTGAGATTCTGCATCTGTAACAACTTCCAAGGCAATGTTAATACTGCTAGTCTGCAGCTAAAACTTTGAATAGCAAGGGCAGATAGCCAACAACTGAGGTTGCACTCTCTCATCAGGGCACAAGTATTCTACATTCCTAGCTAGAAGTCCACAAGCCTGGGAAACAAAGTGAGCAAGTAGAAAGTATTTATGTTATCAAGAAAACTGTAAAACCCAGCCATGTACTCTCTGTATGCAAGTAGGCTATATGTGAAATGGTTCTTCATCTCAAATCTCACAGGTTTAGTCTGCCTAATTGCTAATTGGTGTTAGTTGTTTGCAAATTTAGTCTCTGGTCAACTGAGATAGTAAGCATCTTGAGGACAAGAAGTATGTTTATACATCTTGGTGATAACCCCACTTCTCCCAGCCAGTAGTGGTTACAAGTGCCTCAGAAATGTCTTGATTGTAAATGGGCAATCAACAACCAAACTACACTGATAGGGCTCTACCTCTGATGAGTCACAAGCAGTATTCAGATTTGCAGATCATTAAAACCTTAAGTGTGAAAATATTTTAAGGATAGATACTAAATAAAACTGACAGTGTGTAGTTGACAAAACCACACCATATCTGAATTTCACTATCTATGAATCTTGCTCAAAAAGCCATCTATTCATTCATGAATTCATTAAATATTTATTGAGCACCTCATTGCTTATAGTCTGTTGAGGTTGATAAGGCTGACAAATAATTATAATCCAAAAAGAATAAGAATAAACTAAATGCACTGTGTTAGTCTGGGTCCTCTGAAAAGCAGATGTCATGCTGGGATTAGAGGAGAGGCTGGTGGAGCCCTCCTCCCACAGACCATGATGCAGTCTAAACATGAGGAAGAATGGGGAGCTTCTACATTGGTAGAAGCTTCCCAGATGCCATGCTAGGAGACTCCAAGGTCGTTGTCAGAGGCCATCCAATACTCCCAGGAACAGGCCTGACTTAGCTTGTCACCAAGCTCAGTGATTGGCTGAGCTATGTAGGAGCAAACTCAGAAGTAGGTTTCAGAGCACAGAAGCTGGGGAACTTGGTCAATTCTGTGGGAACCAGGACCTCCTGAGATGGAACTCAAGTTCACCACAAAAAAGGTGTTCAAGTGAGAAGTTAATTAAAAAGTTCATGTGCACAAGGAAAACAGCATCCAAACGGAGATAGAAGGTGCTGCTCCTGGAGCAAGGCAGGGGAACAATGTAAAGAAATTGGGGCGAGAAAGATGATGTCCGACTGTGACGTCTAAGCACATAGAGGTGGAGACTCTGGCGCTTGCGCAATGGAACCACATGCCTTCTCATGCAGTGCATGTCTCTGGAAAGTCCCTTTGCCTGATAAGGCGGTACCCTGAGGTTACTGGTGTCGCTCTGACTGGGTGCAGGGCTTGAAAGGCAACCGATGGAAATTCCAATCACATCAGGACAGGCTCAGCCCATCTCAATTCCACTTCCTATAGCTGGCATTGTGTGGGCGCATCCTACTGGCTGCCACAGGCACTATATAGATGTTGATACACATATGAAGCTACTAATGGACTTCTGACACATTTAGATGTGTGAGTAGATGTAAAGAATGTTCTAATTTGGCACCTCCACACAAAACATAGTGAAAGTGAGAACATCATATCAAACGTGTCTGTAACAGAAAACATACTCAATAAAATCGTATGTGCCTCAAGGTAAGGGAAATACATTAATATGCTATGCATTAAAAGATTCCTCTGTTAAGTCAAATTACATTATTTGAGATTCACATGCCTGTTTTTAGATACTATAGGAATCTAGCAATATAAAAATACATAGACACATACCTTGAACCAAGTTAAACACTTAACTCCAAATCTTTGTTTTACCTGGTTTATTCTTTAAACTATGAAGTTGATTATAGTCCTTGTGTTTATCTTACAGAAGTGGCATTTTATTTGTATTTGCATATGTTTAAAGTTGTCTGATATAATTTTTGTATGAATTTGAAATAGACTCAAAGCTGGAGGAAATTAAGATGCATTTTACTTTATTCATTATTTTTAGAAAAAGTAACATAGTTGCTAATAATAATTTTCTTTATACATATCTGCCAGTCTCCCCAATTGAGTCAGGGTGAATTTGAGACTATTTTATACATAATATGTTTAAAATAAACCTGCAATGCAAGGATTACAAAGTCTATTTGTTAGTTGATATCTGGTAAAAATTGGCACTTTTATTTTTCTGTTTCTTTTAAAAGTCTTTTGTATATGAGTCAATAATCTATTTTTTGGCAAAAAATAATGTATAATTCCACACTATCTGATCACAATTTCCCACTTCAGTATTAAATGCACTAGGGGACATTTTAACTTCGATTTGTTATACCAATCAAATTTTATAATCCATTTCATTTGGTTGCCTGCATTGCCATTCTGTGGCCAGCCATGAAGCAGCTTCCCCTGAGTACAGATATGATTGCCCAGTTTGATGTTCAAAAGAGTCTGGATGAGCTCGTTTGTGGTCCTTTGGATTGTCCATTCTCATGCCCAAGGAGGTACACGGCAGGTTAGGAGGGCACTGTCACAGCTAAACTGTTTGATCCCTGCTGCTGTGTCCCAAAGATATAAAAATAAAAGATGCCTGTGGCTCCTTTATCATTCCATTTTGTCTTGTTCTAAATGTGATGGCCCGACCTTTCACACAAGCAGCAGGGAACTTTGAACTTTCCAGAATTCATTTAAAAATATTCAGCTCAGTATTTGTTAATGATATAAAATTAAGTCACCACAGAATTTACCATGGACTTAGGAAGTACGAAATAATTTACAAGACTAAAAGACTCTTTTTCCTTCCAAACCTGAGAATAAAATTTCAAGAGAAAAATCTCTCAAGTAAGATCTCAAGATATTACAGTCAGAACTGGAGAAAGCTTATGTCAAAACCCAATTCTTATGGGAAGAGGTCAAACTCCAGAGCTAGGAGAAATCTGACACGTTTTTCTATGATTAAGTCACATGAGAATGCTTGGAGTAAGGGAGACAGAAGAAAGTTATATGAACTGTTACATCCTTGCTATTAATGAATGTCTGGCACATCTATACATAACACAGACATTATATACATACATATACACATTATGCATACATGTACATGCATGTATGTTTATTTCATAATAATCACATTGGAATGAGTTCTTTTCCAACATCCTGCACTCATTATAACTAAACATTTCAGAAGGTGGACTGAGGAGCCAAACAATCTTAGCAACAAGATTATAAAGCTTCCTATTCCAATACACTAAGAGCAAACAGAGCTCCTGAAATAACGAGGGAAGGGGGGAAAAAAGAAGGTAATATTTAGGGTAATGACCCATAATGACCCCAAAATGAATTATTATTTCTTGGAAGAGAGGTTCACATTTAATTAGCATTACTACATTTTTATAACTCATATTAAAGCAACACAAAACAAACAAACAAAATAACAGAAAAGTTAAGCTGAAGAGATTCTCAACTACTGATCAGTATGATCATAATCTAATTTGTTACATCAAATTTTATTGTTCAATACTCATGTGAAATAACTACATCAGAATTCCGCACAAAAAAGTAAGATGTCATATTTATTTAAAGGTTCTTCAAATTAATTCCATGAAGATGCTCTTAAAGTTTTAAAAATAACTAACTCTTGTGGGACTTTTTAAAATTGGCATGGACTGACGAAGTAACAACAACCACAACAACCACTGTATAACAACAGTAGCAACAAAACATTCCTCTTAAGAAAAATCTTTCCTGGACTTTGACTATCTAGATATAGAGGGGTGGCAAATATATGGCACGTCGGCTGTTATTCCACTCTCCTACCACCAATGGTATCCACTGATAATCAATAAGGAGACTCTTGTAGCTAATCTCAGACTTATTTCAGAAGCCTCGATATAGCACCAGAAGCAGCCACTGCCAATCTGTAGGATTTGGCAGGTGACTTGAAACCTATTGGCCACTGCAGACTTAAAGCATATATTCTTTAGAACACTTAATTTAGCACTTTTTATATAGCTCTTGATATTATTCTGTGTGTGGAGTGGCGGATGGAGGGGGGAGGTATGTGTGTATGAGAGGAAGGAAGACAGAAAGTCTCATGTGCCTAAATTCATTATAAATTCCATGAGGCAGATCATGCTTTTACTCCTCTAGCATATCCCTGGGCACCTAGCACAGTGCTTGCCTCATATCTGTTAATAAATACAGGGTGTTCCCAAAAATATATATACAGAGTGTCTGTAGATTCCATTACATTTTGAAAATGAAATGTGTTTTTTTATTGTTGTTGTTGTTGTTTTTCTTTATTGATTTTAGAGAGAGATGAAGAGAGAGGGAGAGAGAGAGATAGAAACATCGATGAGAGAGAACATCGACTGATTGCCTCCTGCATGCCCCCACTGGAGATTTGGCCCACAACCTGGGCATGTGCCCTGACTGGGAATCGAACCAGCAACCTCTTGGTGCATGGGTCGATGCTCAACCACTGAGCCACACTGGCTGGGCAAAAATGAAATGCATTTTAATAAACACTAACTTTATAATTATTCAAAGTTCTGTATATATTTTTTGGGACACCCTATATTTGTTGGCTTTTTATTAAAAGCAAAACAAAACAAAATACTGGATCTAGCATCTACATTCTTGCCATATTTGTCCATATTTGCTTGTTTGATTACAGCAATATATTATGACCCGACTGAAATAAAAATTAAAACTATGACACCCAGTCGTAACTGCAGTGTTTGAGTGAGTATAGAAATACTGGTCTGCAATCTTCCATCTGCAACTCTGAAAACAAAAAGCTCTGTAAGGGTTTTCATAACTCATGTGGCAGCAAAACCAGACCTGAACTAATTTCAAAGAGAGATTTTCAGCCTTTATTTATCCCATGCAGTGTGAATATTCATACACTGCAATGCAGAAATGTGAATGTGTTTGATTACAGGGTGCTGCCCCAGACCCAGCTGGAGATATTGCATAATCTGTGGTATATGTACATATTACCTTTCTAAAATAGAAAATTTCTGAATGCAGAAATGTATCTGTCTCAGGGGCTTTGTATAAGGGATTGTAGACCAGCATATATGGACTTCCTGCAACTCAGACCCTGATCTATTTCACAAATGAGCTACATCACTTAGTCCAATTAAGTAATTTTTAAAGATGAGACATTCGGAAGAGACAGTGCTAAACAAATCAATTTTTATGCCATATCAGATTTTTTTTCTTATTATGAAGTGTGGAGGAGGTGGTGAATTTGGACTGTTGATCCCTTTACATTGGGATCATACTTTCCATCCTTCCTGCTTAAAAGTATCTTCAATCTATGTATAGCCACTGGGAATTTCACACGCCCTCTACTGGATTTTCAGACTAAACCCCATGTTAAATGCTGATTAAATCATATTAGAATTTCATTTGACCCATAGAATTTCTAAACATATGTAACAATACACTTTATCACAATCGGTGTCCCTGGTTAATGCTCCCTTGATGACCTGGCTAAATTGAAAATACTAATATATACACATGAAAGATATGCATTTTCATAAACTACATTGAATGTCATAAACACTAAAACGTATTTGAGCCCCACAAAATGCCAAAGAGGAAAAAAGAATAAAAAATGTGATTTTCAGTTTTTAAGATCAGAAGTTGTATACAAAGGACACACAAAGGCATTTGCCAGGGTCCCGTTAAGCTTGCAGCAGTATTTGCTCAGCCTTCACAATGCTTTCCTTTCTGAGAGAGTTTGCCACCTCCCAGCAATGCGGTGTATTGTTGCGTGATGGGTAACAGGCCTGTTTGTGCTGTCACAATGGCCAATAAAACTGAGCCGGAGACTCTTCATTTTAAACCTAAAATAAATAATTAGATTTCATTTAAGCCTCCCTGTGTGAAGTGCCGCCGTCTTCCCACAGTCTTCACTTTCGCTGCTTTTAATGCCCAACTACTTAGGAATCACAAGAGTGTTGGAGTGTTTAGTGACTCTGATCCTCCCATCAGTAAACTGATCCGGTGATAAAATGGAAAGGGCCTGCTACTATTTGCATTTTTACTCAGTTTAGTCACAGATCACAAAATAAATTAGTAAATTGAGCAACAAGGCTTCCCATTTGCAAAACCCCAATGTTTGAAGTAATCATCTATGCTTAAATTCACAAATCCCTAAAAATGTAATAATTTCCCTGTCAACTATCGAAAATAACAGCGCCACAGCGCCCATTTAGAACTCCCTCCATGCCAAAGGCCCTGGGCTGTGTTTGAATTTCAAACTTAGAAAATAAAAAAAACAACAACATAAGACGTGATAGGTTACATAGGTGCATTTTCCAGCTATCCTCCCCTCCTACCAATATTTTTCATAGGGAAGAAATTGATAGGCGGAATCAGATAACCCAGCAGATTAACTAACTAGTAGTCAAGTACGCTCAGACTTAAATGGCCACTGACATAATGTCACAGGTAAGATCTCTCAAGCCATGAGAGAATCAGGTTCAGTTGCTTTGGCCAGTGTGACAGCCCACACAGGTTTGTTCCCCAAAACAAAAGAACTCCACTGTTTGGAGATAGCAAGCTCATGCCAAATGCTACAAACATTTCAAACTCAAAATATTATTCCTCTCCAACAGAGGCTCGAGTGACTTACAAGGACACCAGCCTACATGCTCAGTTCAGAGTACAACATTTTGGTCAAGGACTTTGGAGCAAAGACTGTTACATTGAGAAATATGCAAGAGTTTTCCTGTCTACCCACTGCTTCAGGCAAGGTCTCATCTCACAGCGGCCTTCCCCCAGGAAACATCTGCCTTCTCTGTCTTAAGGAGAGATGAAGAGGATGTCACCACCCCCTGAGACTCTAATGGGCATCCTGGGAGATTCAGGTTTGCAAATCCTGAAACCAGAGCCCCAGAACCTCAGTTCTTTCTAAAGCAGAGGGCTCTTGAGTGGAATCAAATCCAGACATCTGCGCTCAGAAAGCCCATGCCAGCCAAGCCTTTAGACCACCTAAGCTGAGTTAATTATAATATACAGTAGCAACAAGTACAAAAGCCTTGGGTTTGCCCCCCGCCTATTCAATATCTTTATCAACATCACTGCAGAATGAAAGGCACAGCTTTGAGTCTATTTAATAATGGTATCAGGTAACCAATTAAAGGTAACGGGAAAAGGAAGGTAAACAAAGGGAGGCGAAAAGGCCAGTCCCCAAACTACATGACTTGGGAATGTCCACGTTCTTCTGTTTCAACCAAATCACGGAACACCAGAGGCCAGCCAGCAAGGAACTTCATCAGCTGAAATCCAAATATCAGGGAGAAGTAGTTTGTTTTAATTGTGCTTAATTTCTACCAATGGTTGCGAATTATCCAACACACCACAGGGAACAAGGGACGCGATCTAATAAGTACAATGCGAAGGCTGCCGTGAGCACAGAGGAGTCAAGAGCTCCTGGTTTTATTGGTAACTGCTTTGTTTTTCATAACCACAGGTTTAAAATATAATTTACTGTTGATTTTTTGAAAAAGAGCTCTCAGAGTTATAAATAAATAAATAAATAAATCATAGCAGCAGTGTAACCCTAGGAATATATTCCTGTCTGGTGAGAGATTTTTTTTTTTATGTGCCATAAAAATAAAGATGAAAAACTACCATTCCTTGAGTTTGAAACACATTCTTTCGGAAAATGTAATATGACTCCACATTACCTCTACCGAAGGGTGCAAAAACAGAAAAAACAAAACACAAAAATTCCTATCTGATGCATCATAACATACTCTTTCCTGATGCTAATCTCATTTCTTCACTGTGATACTCTACAATAACAGTGGTCATCTAAGTACTGTTAATCCTTTTAGCAAGCACTAATAATTATGCATTAGTACAAATAACATTAAAGCCTTTTCGCAAATAATTACATATATAATGGATGTGTCTTTTAAAAGTTGTTTACAGCTAATTAACCAATGAATAATTGTTTTCTCTTCCTGAAAGAGGGAAAGCTTATCTTGGAGTCACAGTTAAAAATGCTTTTTTCCAGTTTTACAGATGTTGTTAGCAATTAAAACTGTTAAAACACTATTAAAAAGAAATTCTTGTATTAAAGGGCTTACTCATTCCAGTTGCTGCGGTTTCTCAGCTACTGAATCTTTTAAAAACCATTTCCAGTTTGAAAGGGCACCGGTGGCCTGAACAGAGCGGACCCCTTTCTAAATAGTTCAGACCCCTTGGTGTCGCAATACCGTGTGCTTGTTGCTATATGACTAGTTTAATTGTGGGCTGTAATAAAGGTCATAATTAATATCCCAACACAGACACTAACAAACAATTTTAAATTGCCAGCATAATCAAATGATGCAAACATCTATGAGCTACAAAAGTTCATTGCCGCAACTGACAATTTCTTAATTGTATTCAGTCATTCATGGAAATTTTATTAACATCGAACTGATGTATCCTGCCCTTACTCTGTCACAACACCAGGGATCTAATTTCATTATTTTCCACAAGATTTGCTTGACTACTGCCATGATTCTAATATTGCTTTAGTCCAGATGTTTATGCTATTTAAATTAGGAAGAAAAGGCTTTTGGGTAAACACAATTAAAGAAGTTTTTTTTCAAATTTAGTTTAACAAACTTCTTTTAATTAATGCATATAGCTGCAATGTTGAGGATTTTTCACTGGTTTTATGCTCATTTCCTACTGTGTGCAGCATATATTGAGTGTACAGCGATAGCTAAATATAACCACCTTTTAATTTTTCACTTACATCTGAGTGCTCATTAAAGTGAAAAATATAAGCACATGACTGCACTTTTAACTGTAATCAATCTTGTAGGGGTGTGTGTGTGTGTGTGTGTGTGTATACAACTTGCATATATATACACATACACATCACAAATACATAGAAACACCTATATATATATAGCAAAAGACTCTGGATAAATTTCTCTGATATTTGGTAACCTTCAGAATCCCCCTTTTTTTTTTGCATAATAGCCACATAGCAGTAGGTATATTTAACACCACTCCACCTGCCCCCATCCCCAATATTCTCTAAACCAAATGGTATTTTCAATAAATTTCAAGAAGCATTTAAAAAACAAACAAAGAAAGAAACACCCTCTGTTGATAGATTACTGGTGTGATTTATTTTCATGAGGGGGGCTTCTGGAACTCATGTGTCCTTCTCATAGGAGCTCAGCTCTAACAGATAAGGTCTTTGTTCTCGTACACAATCATTTACATTCTTTGATTTCTTCATTTAAGTTATTATAGTAACTCAAAAATGCTGGCATGTTATTTAATACTGAAATGCTAATACACTTATATCTCTTTTGGAAAAAATGTTATTGGTTAAAATTGCAATGTATAGCTAATGGATATTGTTGTACATCAACTCTTAGAATAACGTTATTTATAAACATCAAGTACATTATTAAATTGACTTCCCAGGAATGCCATCTCCTATTTAATAGTGTATGCAGATGTTACAGAATACAGCATGGAGGTCTCAGCTCCTTCCACATTTTTACACCAAAGAACCACTCTTAGAATCAGGCAACTTGAAACCACTGTGTGTTCATGCCAATAGAGCCTCAGATATACTTTAAAACCATCTGTGAGAATGCTAGTGACAAGAATATCAAGCTTACCTTGTTGTAATATCTTATTTCAATTCTGATATCAGCACAATCAATTATACCACTGCAACTGACTGATGAAAATCCCCCAAGTATATCTGAGTAAAAACAATAAAATTTCCTCTAAGATCTAGGCTTGAAATGTCTCAATATTTCACCAGCACAGGGATATTTACAAACAACGTCAACATCTGCTATCACTCTGAAATCATTCCTGCTTCCATTTATCTGGAAGAGGTTAGAATTCGCTCAATCCATAAAATCGTTTCCCCACAGGAGTTTGGAAGAAGTATAATATCAGTTTATTGATGGGTTTCTCTTACTACTATTATTTCCCTGTGACTGCATTGATTAGGACTGGCTATTTCTTGGATATCCCACATTACCTGGAAAATCTTCCTACTAAAAAATACACATTGCACCAAACATTTCCCTTCATTTTTAATAACTTCATAATGAAATGAACCCTGGCTGCCTCCCTGTGCCATATACAATCCAGGTGACAATGCAAGTTTACACTTACACATAGGGGCTGTTCTTGGGTTTATTTATTTATTTATTATATCGTTTCTATTGTCCAGAAGGGAAGAATAACAATCAAGCATCTGGTTATTCTCATTACTACAAAATAATGACAAGAAAAGAAAAACTTGGTTTCTCTAAGACTTCCATATATATATATAAAAAAAAAATGAGGTGTGTGTGTGTGTGCATGTGTGTGTGTGCATTATATGTGTAAGAGAAAGAGAGAGAGACAGAGAGAAATCAAGAGAGAGAAATAGTTCATGACAGGCATAATTCATCTGGATTACTGAAAAAATTTGCCCAGGATGGGTCTATACCTTTAAATGTTAGTTTATTTCCCTCATGAGCTCTCTATTTTAGAGAGCTACGTTTGGCCAAGTTTCCAAGTATACCGTGTCAATTTTATAAAAACTAAAAATATTGTTGAAAAAATATTATCCCAAGAACATACGTAAAATTATAAATATTCAGCACATCAAGCTTTTGATATACTTTGGTGCACATGAACTGAGTAGCTGTCAAAATTACAACAGGCAACTCAAGTAATTATGCAGATTTATGCAAAACATTAACAAGAAGAATTAAATGCACAAATGAGGTGGCTACACTTGAATTGTTAAGATTATGAATAATTACCATGAATCTTTTTGCTCTTAATATAACTTGTTTTTGATAAACAAAGCCTTAATTATCAGAATACTTTTGAGAATTTTGGTGACCTTCATTAATCTTACAAAACAAGTCTCTTGTGTTCTGCATTGTAAAAGGCACATGCTCAGAATAAGTACACGAAACCTTGGGAAAAGCATATGTTAATGGCTACTACAAACTGGTGAAAGATACCTCTGGTTTCAGGTACACGGCATTCTGTACACGTAGCCAAAACAATACTGAGCACTAGGAGCGACTTTCAGCTGAAAAAAACAAAAATACCCTGTGACACAACTGTGGAGGGAGGCAGAAGGAGTAGAACAAACTCTGAAAAAGTATTTCTATTTTGTAAAATATTGGGTTAATTTTGAAACAGAAGAAAAATTGCAACCTATTAATTCTTCCTTTCTAAGATGCAATGAGTTCAATAAATCATTTCTAAAATAACAAAGTACTGAAAACATTCAGTCATAACTCTTTTACATGTATCTTTTCACCACCAATTTTCCTTAGGCAAATGCTTCTCCCAAAGACTGTGGAAATTGTACCCGCCACCTTGATTACTAGGCGCAATTTTCTGAGTGTGTTCCTCACTCAGCTCCACTGGTAATTTTTACCCTGCCTTCCTTTTTCTCAGATAAGCAGTGGGACCTCTTCATGTCCCCTCAGTTAATTTCAGAATTAATTTGCAACGCTGTCATCAACACTGTAACAATTCACTGATCAACAGTTGCAATTCTTCATAACACTGTCAAAGTCCCAGCTGCCACCGTGGCAAGCTGCATTGCCCCGGCTCCAGACACACTGCTTTGGGACTGGTGGTAGAAAAGGACTTGGGAAGCATTAAGGCTTTAAAGCTATCCACAATATCTCTTCCCTGGAGTGCAAGCTGTCAGATCAATGGTGTTTTTGTCATTAAAAAAAAAAAAAAAACCCACTCTCCAAGAGACTTGAATTTGTTTGGGTAAATGTCAAATAGCTTTGATGCATAAAAATTAACTTAAGGAGGTCACACTCCGACAGGGTACAAGCATGCACTTTAAGAATGGTTGTATCTTTATATATCATTACATGACAAAATAGACCAGGCCAGGAAGGTCTAAATATCCCAGGGACAGTACAGATTGTGCAATGACTCAGAGGAACAGACAGTAAATACTGCTAAATTATGCCCAGACGAGTTAATAATTCTCAAGCATATTTCTGAGGACCGTCCTGGCTAAAACACATTACCAGCACGTTGCCAAGTCCCTGCCTGCTGTCCCAGAAACTTTTAAGATTTAAAGAGAGGAACTTATTTTAAATGATTTTCTCCCCTAGGATTGTGGCCAAGTCAACAGAAAAGTAGCCGACTGGGACAATCTGGTCCCATGTCTGTCCCTCATCGCATCACATGTGTGACTGTGCGGCTAGAGTCACACACGGGTGGCTCAACACTGCAGAGACGCAGAGGGCTGACCAGCAAAAGCAACGAAAGATAAAGCTTTTCCAAACTGAGAACAAAGAGATTTTAGCTTCTTTTTTTCTTCTTTACTATAAGATTTTAGAGAGAAAGGAAGGGAGAGGGAGAGAGATGGAAACGTCGATGAGAGAGAACATCACTTGGCCACCTCCTGCATGCCCCCCACAGGGGATTTGGCCCACAACCTGGGCATGTGCCCTACCAGGAATCGAACTGGTGACCTCTCAGTTCAAGGGTCGACTCTCAACCACTGAGCCACACTGGCCAGGTAAGATTTTAGCTTTAAAAAATGATAAAAATGGCCCTGACTGGTTTGGCTCAGTGGTAGAGCACTGTGAGTTGCAGGTTCTATTCCAGTCATGCGGGAGGCAACCAGTCCATGTGTCCTTCTCATGTCAATGTTTCTCCCTCTCTCCCTTTCTCTCCTTCTCTCTCCCTCCCACCCTATCTGAAGATAAATGGGAAAATATCCGCAGGTAAGGATAAAAAAAAAAGTGTCGAAGAACTTGGCCTAGGCCAATCAAGTAATACCAAGATCATTCCTTCATTCACTAAAACAGAAAAGGAAAAGCTGGACTTGCCATCCACAGCAAGAAAGACTTTTCTTTGTACTCACCCATAGTCCATTAGCACTCTTCCTCACCAGCTCTCACTACTTGGGCAGACAGTTTTCAGTGATGTCCTTTCCCTTCCCACACCCACCCACATCACACACACAGACACACACACACACACACGCACACACCACTTTCAGATTTTGGCTAGATGTTGACCAGCCTTAGTGAGGTGAAAATGCAGGTAAAACTCAACAGTATCATGGCTACCATGTCTATTCATTACCTATGCTAGGTGATGTACGCAACTTCCCCAAATGGTACTTAATAACACAGAATCAAGAGAGGAAGTATACCAAGACTCCTAGTTGGGGAATCAACACACATGCTCAGATGGCTATTCCTTTTGATGCTCTACACCGAAAATTTCATCTTAGCTTTGTTTTCCATCTGTGGTATAAAAATATATAGCCTTCTATCCAGTGAAATGCCACTTCTTTGTTGTTTTCAAAAGTATAACTCAATATCCAAAGATATAGAAAACTCCTGAACTTTATGGTATATAATTCAAACAGTATGAAGAAAAATGGTTAAACATAGCACCTCAAAATTTCAATTTTTTAAAGAGAAAAACACAGAGACATAGAAAGACCTGCTGGTGGTGGACTGGGATGTCGGCTACCCTGCTCGTACAAACTGCCCTGTTCCTCTTCTTAGGGGGTGGGCTTTTCCTTCTCCTTTGTTGGTGACCTTAATTGGAAGTATCCTAAAAAAAGATTCAGATCAGAGAGTGCAGGAGTTCTTCAGTTTCCTATGTTCATATAAATTTTCAACTGGACTTAGTTAATAAATGAATACAGAGTAGATGTCCAAGTCACTAGAAATGATTTCCAATTACAGTGCCTGCACCTGAAGGATGTTTCCAGGAACAATCCACTTATCCATCCAACAGTCATCAATATTATTTTTTTTTTGTTTTTGTTTAAAAAAAAAATTTTTTTATTGATTTTAGAGGGAGAGGAAGGGAGAGGGAGAGAGAGATAGAAACATCGATGAGAGAGAACATCGATTGGCCGCTTCCTGCATGCCCCCCACTGGGGATCAGGCCCACAACCTGGGCATGTGCCCTGACCGGGAATCGAACCAGCGACCACTTGGTGCATGGGTCGATGCTCAACCACTGAGCCACACTGGCCGGGCCCAATATTATGTTTTGAGTACCTATTTCCCAAGTGGCATGTCAGCCTCAGAAGCCCACATTTACTTGGTATAAAGATTGTTGTACTTTGCTGGTATTGTTCAACCTTCTACTCTCCATCAGGGAGAGATTTTGCAAGAAGAACAAAGGGTCATTTTATCTTGACCTCAGATTCACAAAGGGTCTCAAATTTCAACCGACATTATACATACAGTCCAGTCAGAGAGAAACACTGGCGGGATTGAAGGATGATGGTCATCATACAATGTTCAACAACCGTCCCACTGTTGCACTAAGGTGGTGTTCATCATACTCTCGGGAACTCAGAAAATGCACTTCTCAGCTCCCTGCAGTTAGCAGGCCACATACTACATCTAGAGGATGAAACGGGAGCTAAATGATGTGCGTCACTTCTGGACGCTCCAGTATCCCTCGCTCTGGCAGCGCAGGGATGGGAGAGTGGAGCATTAGTCAGCCCTGGCTGCAGAACTACTGGGTCTCCGGGGAGAGTCATCCTACCCTGCAGTGCACTTTGCATGACAAACAAACAAACAAAAAACTTCCACTGTATTAAACCATTGAAATTTGAAACTTTGGTGCTTCCGCATAGGCCATGTGCCCAATGCCTTAGCCATTCCTAATACATTTAGTATTCAGTGTTTAAAATAAATGCTGTGATTGTGATTTGCTCAATAATATAGTATTGTGGGGTTGTTGAGGGTGTTTTGGTGTGTGGATGGTGGGGGTAGGGGAGGGGGCTATAAAAGGTAAATGTTTACTTATAAACACTTAAAATGTACATTTTCAAATGTTATAATTTAGAGGCCCTGATTTGGTATGCACTTTTTTTTTTTTTTTTTTTTTTTTAGTAATTTCTTCTCAACATAAGTAAGGATCCTGGGCTTTCCTCCATCCCTGAGAAGCTATGCTTTTACCTGAATGACTCAGAATGAAAGAGAATGGCTCTCAATTCCATGAGCAAGACTTTCAAAGCATGTGGGATTTACCTGGTCAGTTTCCAGCACTGAAGCCAGAGTAGAGACCCAGCACAGGGTGCATAGAGCAGCTTCTGACCCCAGGAATACACTGCACACGCTTCCCAGTAGGAAGATGAGCTATGCACTCAACATCCATTCCCCCCTCTTTCACTAATACTCTTGTATTTGTTTAGAGAGCCAATGTGCTCTGCTAACAGATTCTATTTCCCAGACTCCTTTGCATTTACATGTGATTATGTGACTACATTTTGGCCAATGAGAATTAACAGAGAAGTCTCTGTAATGAGCTGACAGACTGCTGGGGACCCTTTATTTTTCTGCTCCCTTTTTTCCTGCCTGCCTGGCCATGACAGCTGGAGATTCTGTTGCCATCATTCTCTGACTGGTACTAAAGACAGTAGAAGAGAAGCATATAAGAACTCAGGCTCCTGATGCCCCAGGAAGTCCACCTACTTACGCTGAATTGCCCTCTTACAGGCTTTCTTCACAGGAGAGGAAAGACTTTCCCATCTCCGTGGCTATCAGCAGAACACAATTCCAAACAGATAAAGCCGTGTCACAGGGCAGGCCCAAGGGACAGAGCTGTGAGTGTCTGGAGCTGAGATAACTGCTTGGCACTGTCAAGTTCCCACAGGCCTCTCCCAGAGGCGTCCCTGGCCAAGTCTCTGCTCTGACCATGGGCTTGAAACCTCAGGAGACAACATGGCATTAGTGGCTAAGATAGGGTCTTTGGAGTGTGACCGTCCCTGGGTTAAAAGCCAGCTCTGCCACCTATGGTCTGGGCAAGTTATAGAACAGCTCTGTAAAGTGAGAACAATGGTTTTTCCTTCAATAAAACGAGAAATGGAATGAGCACATTGCCTGGTGCCCAGTGAGCCACAAGGAACTCTCAATTAGCTCCATTCTCTAGAATTCCAGGTATTCACCTGACCTTACAGGTTTATGTTCAGTTCCTTCAAGAGAGTCATGGATGTGTGGTGTCTTATACCCAATGTTGAGCTCAAAGAGTGGACTACATGTGTCCTAGATGCACTTGGACATCCGTTTGGGCCCTCTGTGCACCTGGATCAGGAAGCAGGGCACAGGCTCAGGTTAGCCCCTCACATTAACTACAGGGTCCAGTGACTGAGATGGAAAGAGCTGCGTTTATCTTGGTTAAACAGAGTGATTTTATTCTTGAGAATTCAGGTTCTGAAAGTTCATAGCATGGGTTACTTGTGAATCCAAAAGAGTTGTTACCTTTACCTCATCATTATAGAAATATAACTGAGATATATGTTTATAAATGTCCCCACGCTTCTACATGCGTCATTTTTAAAGTAAAATGCAACTTTCCTATGAGTTTGAAATTATATCAAAATCAAGAGTGATAAGGAGGAATAAAGCCAGTGGAAGGCTCAGCCCTCCTCGTGTCCTCTACGTCACCCGAGAGCCACTCCAAGTGCTGCTTCTGTGATAAAGCTGTCAAACACAAAGCCCTCCGTGCCGCAGACTCTCACGGTTCTGACCCTTACCACCCTCACCTCACACGTGGTCAGTGTGCAACAAGTACATTTTGAAAGAATGACCGTGTAAATGCCATGTCCACCTAACTAGCCTCCCGGCCTCCTATCTACCCTCCACCCCACCTCTGGGATGATCATGTTGCCCATCTGTGTCAACTCTATCAGGATCTGCCCTTTGTCCACTGCATTGGGCTTCATTTAAAATAAATAAATAAAGCTCTGGAACAATTCTTTCAAGACAAGCTGACTCCAAAGCCTAACAGATGAAACAGATAAAGGAGGAGCTGTCCGGACGAAAGTAGGGGTGAGAGGCCCAGGGCACTGCGGATGGGCTTTCCTGTGTTCCACAGCCCTCATCCCACTGCCCCGAAGGGGTTCCAGAGAGCGTGGCTGGAAAACCACTGGTTACACATTCCATTTAAATCCTTGCTTTTGACGCTCATCTCCACCCTTTGCTGCCCCCCACCCCCGATATACAGAGCAAACGGCAGCCACGCAGAACTGCCCAGGGTCTCCTCCGCTGGCACTCTGCTGATTCCGTCCCCTTTATGAAGAGTTCTGTGTTCCACCTTGCTGCCCGGTGACAACCAATCCCTGACTGAAACTCCTGCCCTTCTCCTGCGTCAGTGTTCTCTGAGTGTACAAACCACACTGGCCTCCTTTTCCTTGCTCTCCATGGTGCCTTGTGGGTATGTCTCTTAGCTTTTTTTTTTTTTTTTTTTTTTTTTTATCCTCACCCGAGGACATTTTTTTCATTTTTTGTTCAGATAGAGTGGGAGGGAGAGAGAGGAAGAGAGAGAGAGAGAGAAACATCGACATGAAAGGGACACATCGAGTGGCTGCCACCCGCACAACCAACCAGGGCCGGGGACAAACTGCAACCGAAGTACATGCCCTTAGCGGGAACTGAACCCGGGTCTCTCTGGACCGCAGGCCGACACTCCAACCACTGAGCCAAACCGGCCAGGGCTCTCTTAGCTTTTGCTGTACCAGATTATAACCCTATGAACCACTCATCCTCATCACGTCCACTGGAAGGTATTCCTCAAGGACAAGTCTTGTATCTTATCTTTGTGTTCCAGGGGCTTATTAAGGAATCTGGAATATAGTAGATGCTCAATAAGTCACTGTTAAATGAGTGGCTAAACAAATTGATGTATCATCACACCAACCATTTTTCATATTGTTCGCTACTTGTTTTGTTATTCTGCCTTCATAAGTATAGAACAAATAATTTGAAGACAGAGACCAATTCTTATATTTTTCTTAGTTTTACCTCGGCACAGAACTAGGAACATGGGTACACTACTAAAATGCTTTCTAACTGAAATAAATTACATTTGAAAGAGTTGGCATTGTGTCAACAAATACATGTACGGTGCTTAGCACACGTGTCAAGTTGTACTAATGTCCCACAAACTTGCGATGGAAACGAAACATTTGCATTCTACTGCAGAGGCAAGACAAATATATTTTTGGTAGCAAGAAATCAATTTTGAAAATAAATGTGGCATTTAAATGTCATAAAAACTTAAGAACTTAGAGAGTTTGGGGACATTAGATGCTTTTAAAGTGTGTTATTTCAGAGTTCAAGAAGCTAAAACAAGAAAGGGCTAAGCATCGTCACACTCTGGTACCACAGACTTCAGAAAAGGTGATTTCAAAGTGTTACATGGGAAGGTAAGCAAGATCTCAGGCCGACAGTCATAGAAACAGAAGCTTCTCAAGACAATAGGAAGACTTTCTTAAATGAAATTCTGACAGCAGAGAAGGGACAGGTTTCTAAGCAAGGCATGCGGCAGCCCAGGGAGACTCACAAGTTCTGTGAAGGTGCATACAGATTAGAGGAGGGTAATCCCCGATGGTGAAGAAAGAGCTCTCCGGGGAGGAACAGTATCACGTGAATAGAAAGCCCAACGTGAGTGAAGACTTGTGAGAAACCCCAATGACAATGCAGTCTTTCAAAGCTACACCTAGAGCAAGAGGAAGATGAAAAGTGTTAGAAAGTCTACCTGGGCAGAAAGTATAAAATAACATAACTGATCCCAGAAAGCAGAGCCATTCAACACTTTTCCTTTCTCTGTCAAAGAGAGTAATTATTTAATATAAAAGGATAAACACATTATGGGGGGTGCACATCAAGTCTAGGATGGATGGGAAGATGTGACAGGAGAGATAGCAGCACCCAGAGGTTGTCAATAACCTTATGGCCCCTGAGCGTAACCTTCCTCAGGACACAGATAACTCACAACGGACACCTCGGCCCCCTCCCAGGGAGGTGCTGACAGCTCTGCAGAGGAACTATTGTTCGGGAATGATGGACCATGGAGCTCTTCCCTCAGCTTTGTCTAGCATCAGTGATTTGCTTCGACATGTAGATGCCATGTTTACGGAATACTCGAGAGCCTCAATGCTGAGAAACCTGATCCATCAGATGACGGCACAGTGGGGGTCTGAAAATATCCCAGTATGTTGCAATAGGTTGAATCAACCAATATTCTATTTAATAGGGAGTAAAATCTTCCACTAGATAAAAAGAGAATTATTACAAAAAGTGAAAGATGTGGAAAACGTAGCCGAGAAGCGCGAGCTTGACTGCAAAGCATCGGAGACCCTTAGCCGTGAGCTCCGTGTGCATCAGAAACATGATGCAGCTGCCAGGAATGTTAATTCAATCTTGAGCAGCATGAATAGCAACACAATTCCAATAATAAAGGTGATGGTCCCACTCTCCTCTTAAAAGTGTGACCTACAACATTTGCTGATTTCTGAGAGCTATATTTAAAATGGTACATCCCTCACTGAAATGCATTTAAAAAAAAAGAGCTATCAAAAAGTGTGGAAGCTCAAAATCATAGGCTGTGCATAGTGACTGAAGGAAGTGACGTGGTCTGTCTGCAGACGGAACACAGACAGGGAGATGAACACACAGCCTTCAACAATCGGCAAGGCTCTTCTCTCAAACCTGTCCTGAATAAATCCCATACAGACCCAGGTTCCCTGAGGAAGAGTTACAGAGAAGCCGTCTTTGACCTGGCAGAACAGCTCTCCAACTTTTTGATCTCAGAACCCCTTTATACAAAAAATAGTGAGGACTTTATGTCCTCACTATTTTTGAGGACTTTCTCAAAAATGAGAAATTCAAACATATGTATTAATTTAAAAATAAATTTAAAAACAATTGCATGAAAAATAGCTTTATACAAAAAATAGTGAGGACTTTATGTCCTCACTATTTTTGAGGACTTTCTCAAAAATGAGAAATTCAAACATATGTATTAATTTAAAAATAAATTTAAAAACAATTGCATGAAAAATAGCTATTTTCTAAGACAATAACAATTTAATAGAAAAAGTGGCTTTTTTTTTCATTTCTTCTGAATCTCTTTAATATCTGCTTCAATAGAAGACAGTTTGATGTTCATACCTACTCCTGCATCAGTCTGCTATGATGCCGTGTGTGATGCGGGCACTGAAAAGCTCCACTCACTCTTGTGGGAGGTTGAGAATGAAAAGTAAAACGTCTTAGTATCATTATGAAAAAAACATAGTTTTGACTGTGAAGGCCCCGAGCAAGGGTTTTAGGAACCCCCAAGATTCCCAGACATACACTTGGAGAAATGCTGGCCTAGTATAAGGAGAAACGATTAATAATCAAAATTACCCCCAAATTGAAGAGCATAACCTCATGACACAACAAGGTCTAGTTCCTGCAGCTATTGGAGGAAAGGCTGAATTACCACCTGCCAAGAATGTCATGCTTCAGGGAAGGAGTACACGACACCATTCTGCCTTCTAAGTCCAGCGCCATCATCCTACAGCAATGTTAGGAATCACTTTTCCACCGATACCTGTTTTTAAAGCGAGTATCATTCAACAGATATCCATGTCTGCCAGGTAAATACAGTCTTAGAGATGCTGGGGAACGGAGAGGTCTGTGGTTCACCTTCTCACATGCTGTCCAGTTAGTTCCCTACGCAAGCATTTCTGGAGAGGTCATCCAACATCAGAGACTTGAACCCTTGGATGATAAACATCTATTTCAAGAACCTCAACTACTTCTATTCTTTAAATGTGACAAATTCTCTAGTTTCAAGTATCTGAAGATAGTGATTGTACGTTTATATGCCTTTTTAATAAACAGGTTAGATTTTGTGTGTGTGAGGTATATATTATTTCAACAAGTGGGCCAAAAGCTATTCCCAAAAAAAGCATTTTAATGGGGAAAAAAAGACATTAACTAGGAAGTTATAAAACCTTTCTCTCTACAAAAGTTTTTTTTTTAATAAATCTTTTAAAATACTATGTTGTGATTCAAAGGAACTCAATCAATCAGCCAGTTCCCTCCTTACGTGAACAATTAGTTTACTAGTCCGAAGTTGACTAGTCGAAGGTATTTTTAATCTATATCAAAATGGAGTTTTCAGCCTGATTTATAGTAGATTAATCAAGATAGAATACAAAGTGATTTTGTGTTCTGTGAAATTACATTATATGAAATCTGAATCAGGTTACTGAACTGATTATTAATGAAAGAAATATGTATTATGTATCAAAACCTGGAATCAAAATCTGTTTATGTTTGAGCTGACCCATCAGTCACAAGTGAACTCCCCACCCACTTCCCACCCTAATAATAAAGGAACACACTAATCACCAGCAGCCTGGGTGCTCAGAAAATACACATTCTAGCGGAGTTATGCTAATCACATTCACTTTCATAGATGCTGAATTCACACAGGATTAAAACCTAGGGCTCTGCACCCACTCTCAAACCCCAGGAGGAATGAGTGAGTGGTTAGTCCCTGTGGCTGCCTGGGTTGGAACCACATCTCAGCTATGAGCTGCTCCCTAGTATGCAAATCTCAAGCCTCTTCTTTTGTCTAACAAATTCCTCAAGTTCTTCTGGAGTCTTGGGTCTAGAAACTGAATTTGGGGTACCATTTGGGGGCCTTTCTAATAACAATATGGAACAAACCCAGACTTTCATAACAGGAAGTGTCTACTATTTTCCAAACCTGAGGAGGTGCTTGTGTTATTTGAAGTTCTATAATCATGAGGAATAATTCAATATGAGAAAGGAGACTTATTTTTGTTTTTTCTATGTCTTTGTTTTCTATTAGCATGAAAGGCAGAGTGAAATAACTACGGACTGCTGCTTTGTCTACACTTAGAACACTTTCCACTTGAGCACTAAGTGAATACATCGCTTCCAATCATTACTGTAAATAATATCTACTTTCCTGCCCATAAACCACTAACATCCTATTGTTTTTTATAAGGTAGGTCCTCAATCCTCCCATTGTCAGTTTTTCCACTTACCATAAAAGCCTCTCCCCACCCCACCCTTTTTTTTTTTTTTATTGAAGTAAAATTTACATATGGTTAAATGCACAGATTTTAAGGGTACAATTTGATTTATTTTGATAAATGCACACATATAACCACCACCCCAATTAAGTTATAGATCATTTCTATCACCGAGGAATGTTTTCTCATGTCTCCTTCTAATCAGTCACCATCTACCCATAGTTCTGCCTGTTCTTCAGCTTCAAGTCATAGAAATATGTCGTCATGTCAGGCTTCTTTCACTCAACACAGTATTTTGGAGTTGCATCCATGTTGTTGAATGTATCGGTACGTCTTTATATTGTTGGTCAGCATTTCATGGTATGTATATACCACAATTGCCTATTCTCCTGTTCATGGGCATTTGGATTACTTCAGTTTGGGGCTATCGTAAATACAGCTCCTATAAACTTCCCATATAGGTCTTTTATTGTAGATGTAGATTTTCATTTCTCTTGGGTATAAATATCTAGGAGTGGTGGTGCTGGGTCACAGAGAGGGTCTACGTTTAACTTCACAGGGGACTCCAGTCCTTGTATGAGAAGTTCATTTGCTTCATGTCTTCACCAAGATTTGGTGTTCAGAGGCTCCCATCCATCCTCTGTTCTTTTTAGGGGTTGGTTCAGTGAAATCAAGTTTTTTACATTAAGTTGCTATTACATTTTTAATCATCAGTGCTCATCAAAACAAATGTTTCGACATTCCCACCAGTTTTCCAAAGTGGGTTTCACCAAACATGCATGAGCGTTTTGCTCATCCATAATGTTGTCAACCCTACTCACCCACCCACCCAACACACACACATCTTTAAAGACTAGTATCCAATTAGATCAAGTGTCTTGCATTATGTCCCTTAAAATTTTAATCAGATTTTATGATCTAAAGAAATGTCAAATAAAATATCCCCAAAAGGGAATAAACGATGATTCATGCTACAGACAGAATTTTAATACTGGGTCTTCAATATTATCTGCCCAAAGCCTAAATTTTACAGAACAGGAACTTGGGACACAAAATGTTTAAAGACCTTTGCAAAGCAGACACACCTAATAGGGGACAGCGGCAAGACTAAAACCTTCTCCTCACCCTGTCTGATAACAACCTTAAGACAATTCCACTTGATCTTTTTTTTTTTTTGATTCAGAAAAAGTCTCGCCTTCTACTGTGAGGGGCAACTTTTCTTGATGTGACTTTCTTCTCTGAAAGCTAATATCAAGTCGTTTACATTCATGCTATTAACAATATATTGCATTTATTTAATAGCATTTAGCATTTTCAGAAAATACTAACAATATTTTCTGAGATAGTAGTATATCCTTGGTCAACCTTATACGAAGGGAACGATAATTCCCCATATTTTAAGAAAGGCAAGTAAATTACAAAGAATTAAGTGATGCCCAAGATCAATTGAGCAAAGCACACGTTCCTTGCACTGGCTTCACCAAATGTTTACTATTTTTACTGTTGCATTCAGTTTTTGAAAATGTAAACTTGACACAACTTTTTACCAGAGTACAATAATTCCTGGACAGCTTTCACATGGAATGGTTATTGGTGTGAAGTAGACACGGAGAAATTGCTTTTTAATCACATTGCTCTGGATGCCCAGGCATAGCACACCTGTCCTGGTGCCCCCTTTCCAGATCCCTGAGAGGGTGACCTCACCTCGGGCTTCTCTAGTGTGCTTTCTTGGTGTGTGGTTGTGCTACCAAACAGGCAAAAGGATGGATTTTTTTATAGATTTATGTCAAAATCAATCATTAAAAAAAGTTGAAAAAAATCAGTTCTTAAAATTTCCTGTAACATAAAGAACACTGGATTAGCTATAGATCAAAGAGCTTAACACATTTCAGATATACTGGATCTACAGAGAAATGGAAGAAATAAGAAAAGTTTACATGTTCTAATAGTAAATCCTAAAGAGCCTTTAGGAGTGAGTAGAAAGGATTTATTTTTATGTTATGGAAAAGTGGGTGGTTTCAAAACTCAGTTTATTGCATTATATCGTTTTTCTAATATTGTCTTTTCACAGGCATTTTCCTCTAACATCAAACATTTTTTCACACCTCTATTTGGTGCAGTTTTTATAAACAATTATGTTTACTTTAAAAAAACATGATTGCTTTTTATCTCAGGTATTCAAGCCGCTTTGTAAAACTTCTATCAATAGAAGCTAAAAATCTATCATTTGGTTTAGTTAGTATTTGAGTTTGCAGGAGTAAAATCATCAGTCTACAGCTGTGCACTGTGTGTTAAATCTAGAACTGGTGTTAGTCTATCAGATATGCAAATATTTATATGCTCCTTGGCTAAGTAAACTCTTCGGCTCTGCAGAAATGATAGGTTTGTTTTGGAATGCTATTAAGTGCTTCCCTTTTTCTAATAATGGCTTTTCTTGTGCTGAAAGTCATACTTCTGGTTTGAATTTGCCAAAAATTTCAAACACAAAAATGAACAGAAATCCTATATACCTCTAGAAAAAGAATAAGATCAGTACATATATCAAAACATAGAAAAAATTAGATAGAGCCCAGCCAGTGTGGCTCAGTGGTTGAATCTCGACTCATGCACTAAGAGGTCGCCAGTTCGATTCCTGGTCAGGGCACATGCCCAGGTTGTGGGCCAAATCCCCATTGGGGGGCATGCAGGAGGCAGCCAATAGATGTTCTCTTTCATTGATGTTTCTCTCTCTCTCTCTCTTTCCCTTCCTGTCTCTAAAATCAATAAAAAGAAAAAAAATTAAAATAACCTATGTAATTAAGAAAGCACTATCCGAAATTATTTTACAAAAGAAACGAAAAAATTAGATAGACCAGATGCAGGGAAAAAAATTACTGCAATTTTGACCTTCAGTTTTCAAATATATAAATGAAGGGATCCTTAGAATAATACAACCTTCATTTGAAAAATTTTTAAAGCAAATATATTAAGGTAAGTGCTAATGAATAAAGATTCAAGTCTTTGCTGTTTTGAATGTGCCCTACTAAATTTAAATAACCCCTTGTGTTTGGAAAGTCAGTGCTTTTTTTCTAATTTCTAGGCCCATGGTAAGTATCCAAATACATATATATCATTGTGTGCACCTCTGATTTTGTTTCCTTAGGATGGTGTCCCATCAGTGGAATTGTTAAGTCAAAAAATATCAATAGTTTTAAAAATCTTGATGCTTATTCACAATGTTTTAACCTCAATGAACACTAGTTTCTTAAATTGTGAAATCAGATAAATAAGACATACCTGGCAAGATCGTAAGGAGGGCTAGAGACAAAAGATCTGAAAAATAATTATGTACTATAATGGTTTTCTAATTTGTCCTAAAGTGTGGGATTTATTTCTAGAGAAAATAGCCATTCATTCCCTGGATGAATTTTATTTTTTTTCATCTCTAAATAATATCATTATGATCCCACCAAAGACAAAAGTCACCTGATTTGAACCCTATAGTCAGGGTAGAAATATTTACAACCACCCAGAGTGCCAGGCTCTTTGCATGTATTTCCTCCTGTATCTCCACCTGTAATGGCTTATGTAACCTTGTGAGGCAGGTATTAATATCACAACATACTGGGGAAGAAATTAAGGCACAAGAGCTGGGGTAATGCACCCTAAGTCTCCCAGCTGTAAGGCAGTCTGCCCCATTCAAAGCCCATGCTTCTCCGCAGGCTACAATATCACTCGTGCACTATGCAATGGCAACAAGTGTTCACATAGGCCATAAAAGGTTTCATCGTGAAAATGACGTTGGAATTAAGTCAAGCCAAGAGGAAGATAATTCAAAGTAGAACAAATAGCAACAACCAAAACTTTTTGGTGGAGAAATATGTTGATTCACTGAACAGCTGCCTTGTGCCAGCCACTGTCAACGGTGGTCGGAAGATGTAGATGAAAAGTCAGTCAGCAAGAAGTTTATAAGCAGGTAAGACAGACAAGTATGCCAAATTATTACATCAATGTGCTAACTATTGTGTTTGGGCTATGCCCAGGATGTCATAAGGCGTGGAAGACAGATACCTAACCCAGTGCAAGAGAAAGGGGCCACCTACGTTGAGGCTTGAAAAATGGTGATGATAATGGTAACTAATGCCTAATGTTTATGTTTTACACAAATAATCTAATTTAATCCTTAAAAGAACGCTATGAGGCGAATACTATTATTATTATGTGGTATTAGTCTCCAGGGATAGAAAAGTGACAAGAATGCCATGAGTATTAGATAGAGAAGGGCACATTCAAATTTGCATTTTCAATGATCATTTTTGCAGAGATTTGTAGGATGGCATTGAAAAGGCTATCTGGCAAGATGAAACTGGTTATGAAGTAGCTACCATATCTAGGCAAGATAGTAGGAAGGCTGGATATAAGGCAAAAGTGGTAGGGTTGAGAGGAAATAGAGTTGAGAGCTCCTTAAAAGCAGGTCATGGTCACCTAGTAGATATGGAGGATAGGTGATGGGAGGAATCTGGGATAAGACTTAAGTTTGAGGTGGAGGTAATCCTCTTCTCTAAAATAAACAACACATGAGGAAGAACAGATTTTCTGCAGGAAGCTAATCTCTTCATACTAGAAATATGGATTCTGAAGTCATAATCTAGAGGCAATATGTCCATAGTAATGGGTATGTATGAAGTGGGAAGAGCTAGAAGAGGGATGAAAATAAACACTTGTTTAAGGAGCCACTGATCCATTATTGGGAGTGCTGTTATATGTATGGCTAGAGACCTTAAAGCTGAGGGGCAACAACGTATACTTGGAGTTATATACATGTAAGTGGAGGTTGAACCTGTGAGTGGAAAAGAACACCTTGAAGGAAAAAATATAAATTGAGAGGAGATATAAAGACAGAATGTGCTATATATATAAATGACCATTTTAATGAAGACATTATGATGCATCATCTTCTAAAATATAAGAGAAAAAAATTCAAAGAGCAGAACACTGCTTTGTGTCAATCCAATTGTACTCTCAGCCTGTCCTGTTCCCTTTCAGATTATACCACCCAAAAGTAAGAGTCAACTATAGCCAAGTGCCATAACCTTGACCTTGGAAGAGAGTGAAAATAACTGATGGGCATGAAGAATCAAATTCCTGGTCTTCTAATAAAAAAATCAGTGACCAACTATAGATCTCCATTCCGGACTCAGCTCAGATTTCTAGTGTAAATACTCGTTTTTTTTCCTGTTCCTTTGCATATGCAAAGCAACTAGTTAAAGATTTTAATTGACGTTTTCAAGAACAAGTCATTGAGTCTCACTTGAAGTCTTCACATTGAACTGATATGTTGAAAATTAATCCTGTGGCAATTAGAGAAGCTGTTTCACAATGACGTGGAGACAAGAATCAGCTTTACTTAGGCTGAGAAAATAAATAAATTTCTATCATAAATGTATCCTTTGTAAGAAGAGATAATGGGTGAGCGACCACTTCCACAATTACTTCTAATGCTATTGCTGCCTGAGAAATAACACACGGTGGCTGATCCCTTAGCCACGCTTTCTTAATATGCTCTTCTACCAAGGTGAGAATGTTTAGAGCTCTTCAATGAACAACGGAATAAACTTCTAACTTGTTGACTGCAAAACCAAATATGTGTGTGTGTGTGTGTGTGCATGTGTACATACATATATATATATAACAATACTTATGATGCTATATAAACAATCTTTGTTTTCCACTTCAGAGCAGAAGTACTGTATGGAGATAGTAATCAGCTGTAATTATTGCTTTTGAAAACTCAAGCTTTAAAGCCCACAAAATACTTTATAAATAAATGCAGGAAGCTTCGTAAAATACATTTTCTCAATTCAACAAAGAAAAAAAATCAAACCAGTTAGGACACTCAAGTGTTATTTGCAGCAATCATGATAAGTCAATTTTGGCTTAAACCATGATTGTTATAAACACACACAAAACATATTATTTACCAGATGGCAATCTTACTCAAGCAAACGCATAAAACTTATGTTTCATTATTATCAAATAAGGATGAACTTGCCACTGGGATAACCTCCAGTAGTTAAACAAACACATCTCCACAAAATGAGTGCTGTGGTTTCTCTCATTGGATAAGTATACAGAGTAAAGATACTATCTTAATATTTAGCAGCACTAGCTTATATTCAAGAACCAAAGCTCACAGCAGAATACACACACACATGCAAAATGGCCTAGTTTCGTCTGCGCTTGGATTCGGACTTACATTTTCTTAGTAAAAAAGCTACTGCATTTTAATATTCAGAGAAGGAATAGGTTGAAACTATGACTCAAGCAAAAAAACAAACAAAACAAAACTTGTATTATTTTTTAATTAAATGTATTGGAGTGGCACTGGTTAATAGGATCATACAGGTTTCAAGTATACATTTCTACAACATAATACCTGTATATTGTACTGTGTGCCCACCACCCAAAGTCAAACCATCTTCCTGTATTAAATAATTATTAGTTGATATTATGAAATGTATAAAGCAATTGTCTTGTGACTGCCCTCTTCGCCAAATACAATATCAGAATCTATCATCCATGGAATGTACAATGTAAGAGTTGTACTTCATAAATTATAATATCAGAGACTAATGACAGGATACTAAAAGTCTACTTGTGATGAACACCAGATTATCACATCTCTCTCTGTGTTAGTCTCTTTGGCAAGTGATCCTTTTTACAACTGGAAATCTTTTCTAAGATCATAAAAATTTAAAATGGTTTCAAAGCTAGTTTTTAATATTGTATTATGGCAATTAAAATGGAATGAACATTGAGGACTTATTTTGCTTATGTATTTGTTCCCTGGCCACAAGTAATACTCTCAAGCAAGCTGTCACTTAGAAGCTCCATTGTAAAATGAGACTGATACTCCTTGCACTTGTCCAAGCATAATGAGGGCTCAGAGGTATAACAGCACAGGGAGCCATGGAAATAATCAGAAACCGAGACCTTGGACAGAAACATCAGGACTCTGTGAGAGACAGAAATGACAAATCGTGTCTCCTCACCCTGTCAGGTCCTCCAAGGCCAGAATTCAAGCACTATGGAATGAAATACTATAGAGCATTTATGTCCAACGGGACAATAAAAAATCCAGATTGTTACCTCACTTGTTGCAATACCTTGTGCTGAAAATTCCTGGGTTTCTCTTTACTGTGATTAGTGTCTGTGGCAGAAGTTGGTAAACTGTCAGCTTTCTAAATGCAAACGCAGTTCTTCCACAGGAAGACAACTGAAGACACACATTCTGGCCTTTGAAAAGTTACATGGATATGTTAAATTAGAAAAATATTCCGAAGGCCTTCCTCTTCCCCAAATTGTTCTCTAAAACGAATAATTAAGGGCCGGGACTTCTCATGGCCAAGCACCCAGGTGAAAGACGATCTCTCTCTCTGTAGAGGGGCCGGCAGTCCCTTCATCGGCAATCATTTCACCACTGAAGGACAGACTGCCTCTAGACTGCAACTTTCTTGAGGATCAAGTCTCTCTCTAGAACATTCTGAATTGCGCCTAAAATACGGAGGACCTTCAAAAAGTATTAGTTTGTGACACACAGAAATGGGTCACTTTCACTGTACATCAGTACCAAAAATGTTAATGCACTCAAGCAAGGTCATTTCATGGTTCCCACAGATACAGAGAAACGAAAACGACAGACAGACAACCATCTGGCAGGTGTTCCCCCACGAGTGCTCACCTCACTTGGGCCAACATTGAACTATGATTCCAGACACAAACAAAAAGTGTGTGGTGTGCTTAAAACCTCTAACACCTCAGTAAATTTGGGTGTATTTTTCTTTATAAGGTCTATTATATTCAGTTCTTGCTCTTTAGAAACAAACAAATGCCCCAGGAAAGATAAGTGGCAATACATCAAGCCCAATTTTTTCAGTGACTATTTTAGATATATAATTGAAATGTATATAGCTGTTAGTCTTTCTTGTTCTCACCCAAATTAAATGCTGGTGGAAATATTTATAAAACTGATAACACAATTGTAGCATCTAATAAAGACTTTCATTATTCATTGGTATTATAAACACATTTCCCTTATATAATTAGTGTTGCTTCATTATCATTTGGAAAACTCTCTCTCGTAATTCCTCTACCCTAACACAGCCCCTCTCAGCTCTTTTACTCTTTCTGCAAGTGATGGACATGTCAGAGGAAAAAGTCGTTTCTCGCCCTGACTCACCAGCGGACCCCCAGTCACAGAGTTGCCCTGCTCCTAGCGACAGGGTGATAGAAAGTTCTCTTTGAGATAAACACCAGAAGATCTGTTTTTAAATGAGCCGTCTTCATATAATTGCCCAACGAGTACAATCATTTCAATAATTCTAACTGAATTTTCTCAGTTGCAAAGACTGATATTCCTTATCAAAATGAAAAAAACAGATCATTTTATGGCTACAGAGAAATAGAAATTGAACCTCTTTCCCTACACACTCTACTCCCTCATGGACAGAAGGGATACAGTGAACAGCATTTCTCTCTGTTAATGTGCCTTGAAATTCTGCAATACATTCGAATAGGTTCTCTCCAGCAGACCACTGGGAAATATCATCTGTCTACATTTGTGCCACTAGTTCTCATATACATCCCTCAGTGCCCCTGGTTAATAATGTGATATTTCCCTAGATAATGAAAGGCATAGAGCCATGACCCTTTTAAGCAGAAGGGTAGCATGACAATATAAGTTCTGATCTGCCATGAAGATAGGGTACAGTCGCATCTCCTCTGCAACAGATTCCAATGTGTAGGTAGTTAGTCAGAACCTGACCACCATCTCTGAGCTTTTTCAGGAGGACCTCTATTGGTGTCCAAACTGGCCAGTGCTCTGAAGAGTCTGTGTGAGGGAGGTTCTCTGCTCTTTCTTTTCTTCCTAACTGAATGGGGAATAACACATGGGAATTAGAGAAAAAGGATCCAGACTCTATAGTCTCAACCCTGCCACCTCATGGCAGGCTATTTTCCCTTTCCAAACCTCAATTTTCCCATCTGAGAAATGGGAACAATACTAACGTTCACTTTGTGGGTTGTCATAGGAATCTAAGGAGGCAATGTAGCTTTAAGGTTGTATAAACTCTTGTGGATGTTGTCCACTTTTATTATTGAGAACATAATTATGATTAACAGCGTACTAGGTTAGGGCTGTTGTTTTCCTGGCATGTTTAGAACTAGAAAAATCAGAAAATAATCCCTATTGATCTCATAAGAAGCATAGAAATATAAAACTAAAAAACCAGCCACTTGTAATTAAGCAGCTCTGTTCTCTCTAATTTTGAGAGTACAATACAATATTGTAACTCTTTACTTTTATTAACTGCCAAAATCAGTCTCAGAATCCATTTTCCCAATACTCTGGAATAAAAAGGACAGGATTTTTTTTCCCTTAGACACACAGATGCAGTTTCATCTACATGCATGCATTTCAAAGGCATTTTTAAGCCATAGTGCATATAATGAACAAACTGTAATCATATCTTTGTCCCAACTCAATTACGAAATGAACTCATAACTTAGAGCCCCGCAATAAATATCTACTTCCAATTTTAGGCTGATCATTAAATATGGGTCACACTAGGAATCTGTTAAATAAAAGAATGTTAAAATTCACTTACATCACTGAGAGCATATTGATTCTGATGACAATTAATCCACATAAAACAAGTGGTACATCTGCAAAGACAAGAGCATTTCAGGAAAATTCCGCTCAACTCCCATGAACTGCTGGCTGTGTTCCCTTTATTCTCTCTGTCTCTCTGTCTCTCAGTCTCCTTGTGCCCACACCCTTTCTTCAGTGGCACCCCTTCTTTGCCTCTTGGACATTGGTGTTCACTTCCTTTCATTATCATCTTACTACCTATCCAATCCTACTCTCGGGAAAGAAGTGGAATAAATTATTCACACACAGATATGCTTAGTGATAAGGCTTCAAAAATTACAAATGCATTCAGGGGGGTGAATGTATTTTAGTAGTCAATGTTTGTCAATCTTGTAAAAGTATCCTTTACCTAGAAACCCCTGGAAAAAGTATATCTGTTTTGAGATGTTAGGAGCTCTGTTGAACAAGTGAGGTTATTTAGGACTCTACTTCGAGATCTGTGAAATAAGAAGACTGAACTGTATGGAGTTTCTAATACTCAAGCATCTTTGAAATCTAAAACAAATGACAATTTCATAAGAGTTAACTCAATAGATTACAGGTTATAAACATAAATACCTCAATAGGTTAGGTAGGTAGCATTTATGCTGTCAAGCAGACAGCAGTGGAAACTAGGGAGCACTGGAGTCAATTGCAATGCCTCATTTGAAGAAATTCAGACTAAAAGCAAACAGACAGACAGACAAACAGGCACAAACCATTATGCCAGTCAAACTGAACGAGGCCAAGGTGAGGGTTGGTGGACCACCAGTTTGTGAATGCCCAACTAGATGCTTATAGAGACCCTCCAGCTCTAGCTTTCTGTGATTTTGTGAAGTACATCTTGCTAGGGGATAGGAGTTCTTAAATATATTAACTTGGCTCTTCTGCAACCATTGAGACCTCACTGGGGAGCTAGGGAGAAGGTAATAACTACAACAAGCAACATTCTGCTACTTCCCCCATAAATACCAGTCCTCAAACAAGTTACCATGATTAGGAAACTAGAAAGCAAGAAAAAGATGTTAACATGAATGGAAAAGGAAAGTCAATAAACTGCCAAATTTCCTCCATGACACCTAGTAGAGGATGTGGAACTCGACTAAAGCCTCTCCAATCCAGAAAGTGACACGCTTCTCGTCAGCGATCATAAAAAATTAGTGGGACAACTCCGGAATGCATTACATACCATCATTTATAAAGACAACAAGTTAGTCTGAATTTCAAAAATAGGGGGAAAAAACACACGAAAGTTTTCTTCCAATGTATAAAAAGTGTCTTTATGGATCTCATTTGCACCATCTCAGAAGAGCTCCTTCCCTATTAGCATTTACTAGACAACAGACAGAAATCCAAGCCACACAAGAATGCAAATGCCACCATGTGAGCCTGGTTAGGGTAAGTGCATACTCATAATGGGTTATAGGTTTAAAAAATCAATTTTACACACTTGAGTCAATTGTGGAAATCTTAATATTGACCACGTTTACTCAGCTGTCTGCCACATATATCTTATGGCTATTTCAAGGCTTACTTATGAATACTATGTATATAACACCGTGTCTTTAAAAAACAAGTGGATTAAAAAATATTTTGCTCTTCTGTTCTCTTTAATGGGGAAATTTCACAAGATCAAAATATCTACATATACAGTATGTATGTAAATCTTTATGAGAACATTTACTGACTACATATAGAGCAACTATCACAAGCAGTACAGGGGAGTCTTAAAGGTGTATTTCTCTACAATAAAAAGGTAATATACTTCAACATTTTACAGAAGAAAAGGGAAACACATTTCTTCTTGTTTTATCTCCTGCTTGCCTAAGACTTTGCCCATGACCAGATCTAGGATCTGATTCCATTTCAAAACTTATATATATATGGTAATTTTACTTCCAAGGACTTAAGCACTAGAGTTATACAATACTGGTAAAGTGTGGTGAATTTTGAACGTTTTGTTTTGCTAATGAGACAGACAAAGAAGGTACCATAAAGCTGCATGGTAAAATTTTTAAAAAAGACTTGAAGTTTCTAATTCCTTGGTAACATTTTTAAGTATTACAGGATATCAAATTCCCAAACAAAATATACAGGGGTGGGCAAAATTACATCTACAGTTGTGAGGACACAAAACACAGAGTTTATTCTCGCATTATTTATTTATGAATATTGTATTATTTTCCACATGAACAGCTCTAAGCCTACTTTTGCCCACCCCTGTATGTGTTTGGTTCTTCTTGCTGTTAAGCTTAGGTGCTTATAAAATATGGATGTCCAGAATCTATATACTGCAGAAATCACTACAATCTGGTTTAAAACATTCCTGGAAGATTTATGATAGTAATTCATTGCTGTCTTACAGTTTCAAGTATCATGTCTTATAAAGAGAAGCATGTATTTACTCATAAAAAAATAATAGTACTTTATAAAATAGCCATTTTTATAAGCAATACAGTGGATTGATCCAATCAGATGTGCGATTATCAGTATGAAATACCTTTGATCTAACTAACTTGAAATCGTTATAGAACCTTAATGGTTCCTACTCAGTGTAAACTCCTCTATCTCCCTGGATCTTCTCACTACTGTCTCAACATGGAATAGCCTTACATGCCTCCCTCAAAATACACGATACCTAAAAGGAAAAAGATTATGTTGATGTTCTCATAGATTTGGAAGCTATCAGGACAGGAAAATATATAAGCCAGGTGAAAACATCAATGCTTACCCAGAAGAGGGAAGTAATGAGATTGTGAGAAGTGAACTGTGTTGGTCTATGACAGACAGGAGATCCTCTGTGCCATCTAAAAGGGATAAGAGCAACTTTCCTCTGGTAGGCTTCTCATTTATAAAGGTTAGTACCCCATTGCCAGATCTTCTAGTTTTGGGTGTGTGTGTGTGTTTTTTTTTTTTTAAGAAAAGCTGGAAACCTGGATCTTGTGACTTTTCCCAACTTTTTAGTATGGGCAACTAGTTAAAAAATTATAAAACCCGCCCGGCTGGTGTGGCTCGATGGATTGAATGTCACATCCCATGGACTGAGAGGTCCAGGTTCAATTCCTGGTCAAGGCACATGCCCAGGTTGCAGGCTTGATCCCCAGTAAGGGGACTGCAGGAGGCAGCAATTGATGTTTCTCAATCACATTGATGTTTCTCTCTCTAAACATATAAATAAAAACATATTTTTAAAAAAATTATAAAACCCAAAAGGGACAGACACAAACTCTCTGGAGACCAGAACCTGCCTCTGGGCCACAGGTTGACAAGGTGCATGCAAGCTCCTTTGTCCAGGGTTTATTACTTGCATCTCTTATTACCATATTCCCGCCAAGCTGCTCTTGCCTGGGTTCAAACACTTCTCACTATGGGAAATTCAGCACTCGTCACGTCATAGTCCATACTCGGACGGCTTTTCCTATTTTGAGCCAAATGTACCTGTCATTGTTTCTAGAGCTACCCCTCAGCATCACAGAAACCTTCTTTTACATGAAAAGCTTTCCAATACTTGAAGACATAAGCATACAATATACATTTGGGTAAACAAACAAATTTAAACATTTCCAAACCTATATATGTCTCTCACAATTTAGGGGTATCTTTTTAGACATCAGGCCAATTTTCCTTCCTATGATGAAATAATAAAATGTAATCATGGGAATAGCAGCAGATCAGGTGTTGGAAGACATAAAGCATATTGTTAAGAGAGATCTTGCTAGTGGCTCAGAAAAAGAGAGAAGAAAAGGACTTCATCGAAGGCTGATGCAATTCTCCAGGCCTTCTCAATCCTGTACCATGGTGAGCTCATTCCTTTACTCAGGTCAGTGCATCAATGCCTGTGGACAATGGCCCTTTCCATTTCCTTGCATTTATAATTCTGAAATACTACATCCCATTCCTCCATCCTCAATCAATTCCTCTCATATGTACATCCAATTCAAAATTCCACTTCTGGTTTTCAATCCTCCATGGACCTGCAGCCGTCTACTCCACATCCTTTCACTCTCACTGATCTCTTCAAACCACCTTCCCCTCCTGCTTCTTTCACAGAAACTCGTTCCTTTCCTTTCTAACCTTTTGAACAGTCTTCCAATAAGTCTCCACCCTGGCAACCCTCCCTTTATTACCAATTCTCAGTTGCCAATGCCCCAAATATTGTTCCACACAAAAGACTTTCAGTGATAATTATTGGAGATGTTTTAGAAAATAGTTGTGTAATACTATTCACTTGCCACCTGTATTTAGCTGTTGAAAAAATCCACATTGGAAATGAATAGCATTGTGCTTTCTTTTTTTCCCCATCAGATATGTGAAAATGTGATTTTGTGATAGTTTTGTTCAGGGTGAGAATTTTACCTTCTTTCCCACTTCTTGCAATGGTCTCCGGTGTCAACGTTGCCTATGAAGTGAGTAAAGGCCCTTGAGTTACCATTTCTTTTTTAACCAAGGAAACAAGGATAAGATGAAATCTCCCTCAAGTGCTAAAAAGATAGCAGTTTATTTAATGAAAGTATTTACACTCCTCGCTAATTATTTAGGTGTGCCCACACTGACACCAGCGCAGAAGTTCATACCTTTCAAACATTCAATATATAATTAAATTAAATTCATAAAGAAATGTGGGTTTAAATCAGAGGCATGCTTCAGCAATCGGAAATAAAATATCTTTCAACTCTCTCACTTTTTTTTAACAGAAGAAAAGAAAAACTAATAGAGTCTTCCTTAGAGTCAAAGAATATTTATATAACTGGGTATATATTCAGCATAAATATAGCATGACTGCCCTTGTCCGATTGAAGTTTTGTAGAAGAAAAATTATCTCATTATCTCACCTATTTTCCAGATAGAAAAAAATCTGAAAGAAAAATATAGACTTACAAGTTAAGAGAAAGAACTTCAAACTATCCTTCCCAGACTCAGTAATGGAATATTTTCTTGCCCAGTGTCTTTTCTGAATTTCTACATCCCCAAAGGAATTCCCTCTCTATTTTCTCTTTCATTCTTTCAACCAATATTTACTGAATGCCTTCTATGTGTAAAGAACTGTACTAGGTATTGGGTTGAAATCAGAGAACAATACATATAGGACCTCCACCTTCATGGATAAGGAGATTATATGACTATTTCTTTAGTTAACTATTTAGTTACACACTTTGTGATAATCCTCAGATAAGGGGGATGGTAGACTATAATAAGGGTATATAGCAGAAGGACCTGGAAGGTTAGCAAATGCTTCCTTTAGGAAGTAAAATAGCTGCAATTAATTATTTAGCATGTGAAAGGGGATGGACATATCCAGGGTAGACATGTAAAGGCTCTCAGCCAAGAAGGAATATGGGCACTATCAGGTCTTGAATTTCAAGAGTGAGCAGAAGAGATATTCAAGCTGGCAGAAGAAGGACATTCCCCATCATTTGGGGTTTGAGAAAAAAGCAGATGAAAAATAATTTTATTAGATTTATAAAGGTATGTGTTAAGAGGCCATATGGTCAAGGGAAAGAGATCCTGGTAGCATCATCTAGGACAAAGAATGTAGTAGAGAAACGGACACAGCCAAGACAAATTTAGGAGGTAAGATCAATAGAACATGAATGTTTGGAGATGGGAGGTAAGAGACAGAATGCAATGTTACCATAGAGAAAAGTGGAAAATTTTGTTTGGGGTGGGACAAATGATGTTCAGTTTTTGAGAGACAGTTTGCCCATGAAATGGGACTGGGTAGGGAAACATCTCACAAGAGTCTGAAGGGATCTCTGTGCTAGAGATACACAATTATAAGTCATCACTGTAGTGATTCTATAATGCACAACATACTTAAAGCCATGAGCATAAATAAAACTTCCTGGAGGGGGGAAACATAGCCTTCCAAGAGAAGAGGGACAAGAACAAAGCTTTGAAACTCACAAACATTGAAAGATTAGAAGAAAAGAGTGAGCTAATAAAGGCAATTGAGTAAGAGTAGCCAGACTCATAGAAGAAAGGCTAGAAGATGTGATGTCATAAACCAAGGGAAGAACATGTTTATTCATTTAGGAGAGAGTAATACAATGTCAAAATATGCTGAGGGGACACACACACAAAGAAGATCAAGAATAAATTTAGATTACTGTTGGCCCTTCTGAGAGCTGAACTGGTTCAATAATAGAAATCCAATAGTGTGTATTGAGAGGTAAGGAAATAAAGACAGTGAAGAAAAAATTATATGGACATGTGACTAAACTTCACAATACTTTGACCATGTCTAGGAGTGTCCTAAGTTCTGACTCCTCAGGAAAAAAACAAAACTAGCATTTCATACGCTGTCATAGCCTCACAGTCTTCCAATTCCTGTCTCACCCTTCCCATCACCTCGCCCACTCAGCAGAAAATACCATTCCAATCTTCCCTTCCAACTCTGTGCCCACCCTTCACTTCTCTCTCCTACCCTTCACTCCTCAGACTTTGAACATCCGCAGCAAGAGCAGACTCCATTGGCAATCTCATAGGCAGGGGAGCCTTTATAATTTGATTGTTCAGACATTTAACTCATGAGCCTCACAGTTCAAAAGACTGATGGCTGATAATTTCTTAAGAAAAGGCAGAAGGACTTGATTTTTTAATGTAATAGGGAGTTAAATAAAAAATGTCACCGTTCACTTGTGCTACCTCAACCATAACTGTACTGCATTGAAATTGTCCTTATCTATTCAATAACTAACTGTATCTTGTCATGTAAAAGCTCTGACATGACAATTAACATCTCTGTTATTCTGCAAGTAGAATTAAATCGCTCACTAGTAAAATGGAATAAAGACAACCAGAAAAGGCAGATATGCCACCTATCTTCCTACCTCCATCCTATCCCCGAGTGTCTTTTCCTTTATAACTTACAGGGAGAATGGGCAAAAGACTTAGACATTTGTTCCATGATGTAATAGAGGACTCACCCACCAATTATGTATCAAAGCAGAATCAGACCTCTATAGTTGCTCTGCTTATTGGAAGGAGACAAGTGTAGGCAAAACATTACATACTGAGGCCAGCACAGTGCCCCCTTTCAAAAGCCCCTCTCGTGTCCTTCCCAGTATGTCTTTGAGGATCCAGTGAAATGATGACACTAAAGCCACCATGTAATCAAGACCTACCTGTGCCAGGCACTGCAATTGATGTATCATACACATTCTCTCTACGGGTGATCAGTTGGTATTTCTGTTCCCATTTTTCAGATATGGCTGTACTAGAGAAGTTAAATGATTTGCCCAAGGTCAGCCAACCATTAAGCAGAAAATGGTTCAATGTCTCCAAAATTGACAGTCTTTCCACTACATCATACTGCCTTCCTAAGTAAAAGTTACTTTCATAATGAAGAGTTAAATCAATCTGAATTATTAAATTGTATATGTTAGAATCCATGAGAGGGTTGTGTAGCATCAGGGTTGGGAGAATAGACTATGGAACTGTATTCGTTGGGTTCAAATCCCAGCTTTGCTTCTTACTAGCTGAGTGATTGTGTGACCTTGACATTAGGGGAATTATTCAACCTCATTTTGCCTCAACTTGTTCATCTGTAAAATGGTGATGGCAATGTGCCAAACTTACAATTCCTGTGAAAAATAAACATACATGTAACCTTTAAATACAGTAAATTAATAGTAAGTATTATATAGGTATCTGTTAAGATCACCATACTCTGAACGCAAATTGGTGGTCAGTACATTGACCATGCGTTAAGATTCCCATAGGGTCCAGCTTTGCAAAAAAGAAAAAAACCTTTCTATTCTGTGCAATTCAGATAACTATGTGGACCAGTAATTTACAACTCCAGCTGTGCATCTAAATCACTTCCAAAGCTAGGAGTGCTGGCTCCAGCTCTGAATTGTCTGACGGAGTTGGTCTGGAATAGGGCTTTGGAATGTGGATTTTAGCACCTGCTGCACCACCATGGCTGAGAACTACCGATGAAACATGGACATATAACAACTTCCATTTTAATGGGAAAAAATCATATTAAAATAGCATGCTCCCTTTCTTCTTTAAAAAAAACTTCAGAGTGCTATCTACTAAAATGTTAACAGCATTTATCTCTGGGTGGTAGAAGTATGGGTAATATTTACTTTCTATTTTATTTATTATGAAGTCATTAAATTTTTACAATTCACTGATATATTCATTCCACATATCTGGTTTGGTACCATGTCCTTGGCATTACTTTAGGCGCTGAAGGTATAACTCAGAACAAAACACAGTCCCCGAGCTTGTGGGCTTACAATATTGTGGGTGAGGCAAGGAATAAACAAATAAAAATAGAATAGAAGGTCAGCAGGTGATATATGCAATGAAGGAAATTAAGCAGAGAAAGGTGATTGAGAGCCTCTACTGGGCTATTATAATTCTTAGGATGGTCAAGGAAGACCTCTCAGAGGGGTGATATTTGAACAAAGACCTGAATGAAACAAAGGACCTAGCCATAACCATCACAGAGAGAAGAGTATTCTAGGCAGAGAGAATAATAATACCAAGGCCTTGAATGTTGTAAACACACATTTCGTTTATAATCAGGTTACAAATGACAAGGTTATTTCATTTGGGGAAAAAAGAAAACAAATTTTTTTGCAAGGCCATAGAATGTTCCCTAGCCCTGGACCTCCATCATGAAACTGGCCTCTCTGACACTCTGAACATCAACTATGAAAGGAAGGAGTGTAACTGAGCTTCCACCTTTGGTTTTATAGCACTAGTTGCAAAAGAAAATTATACTAGGGACTAGGGTTGTTTCCTTTACTCACCAATATCTAAGAGGAAAGCATGAGTCAGCCTTCATTCCCTTCCCATCAAGAAAAAGCTGCCAGAGGCCTGCACTGTGCCCAATAACTGAGTGACGAGGGGAGTGTCAGAGAAGCATGAAACATATCACTGGCCATTGTTTAAGCAATCTCAACAGAACTGCTACGTGTCTAGAGCGATTAGAGATGACTGAAATACAGAGTGCATTAAGGCCCAAATGGCTGCAGGCTGCAGAAGACTGAGAGGCAGAGGGAACAAGACAGAGTTAGTGGGTTCCAGAGGTTATGAACTACAGTAGTTATTAAGAAAATAAGGACTGCCATTGATTGGCCACCTTTACATCCCTTTCATCTAAATACATTGTTTTTATTAGCAAAAGCAATATAAGTTCCATAGTCATGCAAAACCTGAAAGGAACATGTTTGGGGCATTTCCCATTTCTAGGAATGGAGACCTCTCAAGCTAGTGAAAGGAGAGTTATAAGGATCCAATGACGTCACGGACATCAGGACATCCGAGGACAGGAAACACCGTAGAGTTAGACCTTGACTTGGGAATCCAGGATGTAGTAACTGAGGCCACTCCCTCCATCCTATAAGGCCTGTGGCGTTTCACTTTACTTCTCTCTGCACATGTGACCTAACCCTTTGCCCAGCTGCTTCCTCAGCTCTTTACTGCCCAGCCATTCATGACTTCAGCGCGCATATATAATATTAGGAAAGCAGTCTCAGCATTAATTCCATACGACCTTGACCTTTCATCTCAAGGGTCCATCAAAGATTGCAAATTCTCTGTGTTCCTGCTTCCAGTTCTCTAAGGGGGGGGAAATCTGATTGATTGAGTCAGGCCTTGTTGTAGATCACTAGGCCACCCCAGAGTCAGAAGACCACCTTCGTTTCCATCAATGGCAGAGCTAGGGCTCCTAGTAGGGGTACCTGGGTGTGACAGTCAAAGAATCCTGCCTTGTTCTGATTAGAACAGGATCCTGGCTTTCAGAAAGTGTGAAAAGATCCACTGGGCCTACCAGGTATTTCTAAGAAAGGTAATAAGTGCATAGTTTATGCCATCAGTCACCATCTGCTCTGGTCTAAAGGGGTGCAGATTTGCTGGTAAAGGGTTTTGAGGGACAGATTTCAGGGATTTGAGGGACTTCCATGGAGAAGTTAAAAACAAAAAAAAACAAAAAACAATCTCAGACTACTAAAAAGTTCCCTTACCAGAGTTTAAACCAAATTTCCTCTATCCAGATGGCTTCCAAGGCCAAGAGGGAGGGAAGTCCTGCTGCCTTTTTATGTTGGTCTTGATTGTTGTTAATGATCCCCAGCTGTAAGGCTCCCACATCTCTTTAACCTCTCTCTGGTTGGCCTCCCATCTCTGCGTCTCTTGCAGGGAAAATGGAACACTAAACACAGCACCCATTCCCCAGCAGAGCGTGTACTGCACAAGTCAGGGAGGTCAGTCTCCAAATGGACCCCGAGTTTTGCTCAGTTAGCATTGCCAGGACCTTTCATTCATCCTGGAAGAAGCCAGCCTCAGCATTCTCGCTCCTGGAGGCGATGTGGAGCCCTGCCAGCTGCCAGCAGGACAGCCAGGGCATGCGGTCACCTGTGGCCCATGCTAAGAGGTTTCTTCTTCTGGATGCATAGAATAACTGCCAGGCAAGGCATCGTTTTCAGAGATGAGATATGCATTAGGGATTCTGATTCTGAAATGGGACTCTTTGCCACATGAATTTTCTTCCCAGGAGCGTGCAGCTAAAGTAGCAGTGAGATGTTCATGGCTATTTTTCTGATACTCTCTTATTCACTTATTCAAAATACTTTTCTTGAGTTGGATATAGATTGCCAACACTTGTAGAGGCAGGGGACACAGAGGAGCTCACTGAGGGGTTCAGAATCTGGTCAGGGACACAGCATTTGTCCTCATTGCACTATAGAGGGTGGGGCAAAAGTAGGTTTGCCATTGTGAGTAGGCGACACACAGAGTTTATTGTTGTTGTTATTTATTCATCATTGTATCATTTTCCATATGAACAACTGTATACCTACTTTTGCCCGAACCTCCATATGTAAGGTATGCATAGTGCTAATGTAACCTGGAGGAGGCTAGGGGCATTTGGGGGAAAAAGAGGGCAGCTCTCTGGGAAGATTTCCTGGAGGAAGTGGCATATAACATGTGTTTTAAAAGAAAGTAGGATTCAACCAGGTTATGTGTGAGTGAACAGAGGAACAAATGAAGAGACAGGAGACTTCCAGGCAGAAAGAGCACAGAGGCAAGACATACAGACTTGAGGGAATGTGGCACATGAGAAGAACTGCAATTCTTTCCTGCAACACATACGAGGACCTGGTAAGAAGGAAACGAGAAAAGTAGGGAGGCACTCCATCCTGTCTGCCATAGTAGGGAGCACCTTGTTTATCCTGGTACGAAATCCACTTCCAAGAACCTCTCTCTGAATGCCCTAATCAGTGCTCACCTTTGACCTCTCTGGTTATCACCATACCATAGGCAGTTATTGAAACTTATAGGTTTCTTAATTAGGGCCAATTGAGTACTATATTTCTTTTCTTTTTTAAACCATCTCCTGTGTAATTTGGCTCAGCCTAACCATAATAGCAAACCCAGGACAGTAGGGAACCCTTTGGTCTTGTTGTCCTGCATCAACAAATACTTGTTGAAATGAATTGAAAATATCCCTGAGAGGACATTGTCATCCCACTGGCAATGATTAGCAGGAGTCTTAACCTCCTTTATTGAAAATATTTCCTTAATACTCCCTTCTACACACACACACACACACACACACACACACACACACACACACACTTTATAGCACATTCACCAAGTCTGCTGAGTGGCATTCCAATTATCTACCCTAGGAGGTGAAGCCAAGTCTGAAGGAAATGCCCCAAGTTCAGGTGAATCTCCTACTTCATGATTTTAAAAATGGACCCAATAAAGAAAATTCAGTTTTCAGCCATGTAATCAAGTTTCCTTTGTTCTTTCATCTTATCCTGGGCCAGAGGGAACAAGACCACCCCAGTGCCTTTATTATGGTTCTAGAGAGGAAGAGAAGGAGACATGTGAGTCTTAGTCCTGCAAACCCTAGCCGAGAGACAGCAGCCATGTGGCCTCCAGACCATGGTGGGGTGGGGGAGACAGGATTATGGGCAGGCCGTGGTGGTACTTTATTCCACCCAGTACAACAAAAGGTAGTACTGCCTGACAGACCCTCGCCCACCTGGCCCTGCTCTTCTCTCTTCCCTGCCCAACATGTTGGTCCTTCTCCCCCTAGTTTCTCCTGACACCACCCCAATGTTCCAGTTAGCAAGGCTCTACTCTCCATCTTCTGTTAGATCCACAAATACTACCTTAAGTGAAAACACTAGAAAAACAGGAACTCACTCGTTGTAGATACTGGGGTGATGTATAATTAATTTATCTTAATTTGGACATTGCTTGTGTGTAGACTCTTGTTTTTGTGGAGCCCTCTCTAAAGAGGAAAAATGGGTTTTACATCTATCTGATTCCAAAGCCCCTATTCTTCCTTCTTTATCACACAGAAAATTCTAAAGAAAGGCTGCAAGACTCATGCAAAAGTTGTATTAAGTTTGCTCTGTATTTCATCTCAGAACACCCAGCATTTATACCAAAAGGAAAAAGGAACCGAAACAGGAAGGGGAGCTAAGCTATTTCAAGAATTGATTACATTTTACATATATGCTAATTCACTTACAGGTGCTTGTCACATCTCTAGGAGGAAGGTCTTACACCCATGATAAAGATGGGAACATTGAGATCAAACCAGTGACGTTCCAGATTGAGACCTAGACCTGTCTGACTCCCTTTCCTTTTCCTGGACCACGTGGCACAGAAAAGCAGTTCCCATCCCCATATAAACACTTGACTCCTTTTGGAGGGTATCTATTACAAGCCGATTGTGCCTGCCGCTCTGTTAGAGGCCGCAGATACGTGTGGCAACACAAGGGCGGGGGAGTCCCCATTTCCAGGCACAGGAAACAAGACCATTTGTATACAAAAGCCAGAGAATATAAAATAAAATAGTAGGAGTACTATTTTGAGTCACACATCAGATCAGCCTGCCGACACGTATAAAAATTCTGTCCAGAGAGTCGTTGAGATTTTCCCCAAATGCCAAAAGTCAGTCTGTTAAAAAAAAAAAAAAATCAGCCCCCCTGGGACAGATGTACAATCCCTCCCTGACTCCATGTCATGTTCCCTCAGTTTACTTCCAGTCAAAATGCACATCTTCCCTCGCCGCTCCCAGGGCTGGGGGGTCAGCCTAGCTAATGAAAGTCAAGCTGTCTTTTTTTTCTCCCCTGCCATCAACAATGGTCAGATAACAAAATGCAGGTTCTGATCCTGGCGTGTTTATTGTTGGTGATGATGTACAAACTGATGGCCCGACAGCTTCATTTTCTCTGAGCTGAGAAGGCCCTGTTGGGAGAATTGGGGAGGAAAAAAACTTCTGCTTTTGACTAGTAGTAAAACAGTTGGATAAACATGACATGACATGGATGTCAGAGTGCATAACGCAACTGCATGAACCCAGATGGGACTAGAGAATATACAGACACGGACAGAATACATGTAGCCGAGAATCAGGCAGGTTTCTCACCCTCTGTATTCCTACGATACTGCGAAATGTTAGGATGGAGTGTTGACTAAAAGGCAAAGCGGAAAAGATCTTGACAATAAAGAGCAATGTTTTAAACGTTTCTATGTTTTTACAAAATAAAGCAAGGAAAAAAAAAAAGAAAAAGAAACATCCCTAAGTAATTCTGGTTCCAAAGGTACATGCTGAGGACATGAGGCACTCGGGTCATCCTGGAAGATGTGGGGTTGAAAGAGAAATCGCACATTTCTGAGAAAGTGACAGCTGGATTAAAACAGGAGGCGAATGCAAACGTGCACTAGTGGAGAGTAAGGAGACCGGGGTTTCCATTCCAGCTGCACCAGAGCACACTGGGGGAGTCACTCACGCTCCTTCGAGGCCCCAGCTTCCCTGAGATGCAAACGGTCCTTTCTCACCATCACCTCGAGGACACGCCTTAGCTCAGATGGTTTATTCCAGGCAAGCACACCAGTGTCAGTCTTAGTTCCTGCCACTGGAAGAGTGGGGTTCCCTCTTCTCCTTAATTTATTACAAAAAAATTTCTGATCTAGTTTAGAGTACAGAAGAATGTCTTAGATATCACAGGACAGAGCCAACATGTCCTTCTCCCTATAGCTCCTTAGAGCAGCGCTTTTATTTAGCTGTTTATAGATTAAAAACAACTTTGATATCTTGATAAAAGAAAGGGAAACTACCCCAGGGGAAAAACAATGCTCATACAGGTAAAATCCTAGATATGATTTCAGGAAGCTCAAGGATTCCTAGAAACTAAGCGAGTTTATGAATCCCAGGCCCAGAAGCAGTAAAAATTCACCGGGTTTCATGGGAAGCACCAGCTAATAGCTTCCCCTTAGCCACATATTCCTGTTGCTGAATGCATGTCCACGTTCTACGTAACCACTACTTAGAACGGGATTCCATGGCCCTCGTTGTTTTGCAACTTCTAATACACAGAGAACGAGAAAGTCTCCTTCATCCTCCACATCTGAAGTTATGTTTCCACTGGCTACAGCCTTTGTCCTCCATGGGGGACCATACACATTGTGAGAGGTTTCCAATATTCTCAGACACACAGGTGACTATTTTCCTGTGTCGGTTCACTCTTTATTTTCTGACCAGACATCCTGGTCGCATCTGGCTTCATCTGAGTCCATCCACCTTAATCACTGTCCATCGCACCCCCTCTGCTTCTGCAGCAGTTCTAACCACTGACCAGCAGCTTCAGTAAAGATGGAGAAGAAAAGAAAAGAAGAGGGTCACAGCACCCCTGCAGGCGGGGCAGCTCCCCCTCAGGAATCTGTGAAATTGTGGCCAGTGAGAGTTTTGAGTTGAAATAAATCAATGTTGCCTTGGCTCCAAGAGAGCGTTTATTGCTGGAAGGAACTGTCAGCTTAATTTGTGGATGAGCTAGCTGGCTCAAGGCCAGAAATACTAGCTCCCCAAGTGGAGGGTCAATACGGAAGGGGTGAAATTAATCCCCTTCGTTGGATGATTTCCCTGCAGTTGTGGCTCAGGGTTCAGGATGTGCTGAAGCCTTTCATTCAGGGATGAAGTCTGACCCTTCAAGGCTGGTCAGATCAATAATGAGGTCCGGTACTTGCTAATGGAAATAAGCAGGACACAGGCAACAGGAGACAGTTTTCTAACTGGAATCTAAAGAAACCTGACTCCTCACTATGCTCAGCTCCAGGGCTGGCACAGATGACCTTCAGACATACACTTCAGTGACTTTCTTTTAGAACCTTGCTCTTCGAAGTGTGGCCAGGGGACCGCAGCTTGTTAGAAATGTAGAACTTGAGCCCCACCCCAGACCTACTGAATAAGAATCCACATTTTGAAAAAGATATCAGATAATGCATATGTATGTTAAAGTTAAGAAGTACTTTATAGAACCCAAAGAAGGTAATACAGTGTTTCAGAGAACTCTCTAGCCACCCAGACTAAGTCATTTCCTCTTTTGATGGATGAGGACAAACTTAATTGGTTTGCTTCAGTGGCAAGAATATAGCTTTCAGAGCGTATTAGAGCCAGAAGAAATGCGACAGCTTGATGTTTCTTCTGAGCATTAGAGAAGACGTTCTTGGATGCATGGGTGTAGGCAGTGTGGAACAAAGTTTGTCTCAGCTGCACAGAGAAGGCAAGAAGACTTCAAGCTGCAAGGAAAAGAATAAAACCGTAGCAGATCACTCAGCAGCTTCTGGACTGAAGCTTGCTGGGAGATTATGATTCAACTACTTGGGATTTTCAACCCATTTTAGGTTTCCTCTAGTCAGTGTCTATGCAGTTTCGGGTGCGATGGACAGTGATGGAGCTCTGTGATAGAGCACCCCTCTCTCCTCTCATCACAAAGCCCATAGATTATAGCAGATGCAACAGAGAGTCAGACATGATATGTTGTCCATGGCACTGTCAACTTGTGATAAATGAATTACACAAGTCTCGATGTTTTAGGGACTCCTGTGAAGTGTTAGATCTAACAAAGCCATTAAAAACTTAGAGAAAGGGGCACAAAGAAATATATTAAGCACTGCCCAGTCACTGATACAATGCTGATATATGAAGCAAAAAATTCGCAATTGTCAAGTTACCACATTTATATTTTTTAAAATACTGTAAAATGTGGATTCCAATTACAAAAATTCTTCTGAAATGTCTCGGAAGTCTTCATCTACCATGTAATGTCAGCCAAAAGAATCAATAAAATTTTCAGTTGACCTAGTAGTTCAGAATGCTTTCACAAATACTTTCACTGTTGATAACATAGCATTTATGTGAGCATTTCTAAATTAATTCATATTCAGACATCTTTATTTATAGTAACAAGTTACCTTTCAGTCAGTTGGCAGAAATAAACAAGGGGCAAACAAACTATGCATCAGGCACTGGTTTCCAAAGCCACAGATAACCGTAGGGAGAACAATGTTAAGGGGCAGAATAGACATGCGATATAACAAGCGTGAACCTTAAAGAAGAAAAAAACACCAGGCTACTTGACAGCTCCAAACTCACAATTGGACACTATCGAAAAGGACAGAGTTGATCAAAGGCCAACTCTTCAAGCTACCCAAGGTTTCTATATTCTGCACTCATTTGAAGGGTCAATGGCCTCTCCCGCAGACCTGCTCAGGGCATTGCGTACATGAGCAGAAACACAAGGTAGAGTTGCTTTCCTAGTACTGTTTCGCTATATGCGTCCTGAAGGCCTGAACATTTTATAATTCATTTATTATTGTATGTATTTGTGACATGCCAGAATGCTAAGATTGAGTTAAATACATTAGGGGCCAAGTGTCTAGGATAAGACCAAAACTAGAGTTCTTCTTAAATTTCATGTATAATAGAGGTTCCCCTTTGCTATTTTAAATTCTTAATTTTTTATTCTTAAATTATTTTATACTAGTCAATGCATGAAGTTTGTTAAGAGGAGCTGTTGCCCTAATGAAGATCTATTTTGAAAGGCTTGCTCATCTCTTATCCATTTGCGATACACATATAGTCGATCTGCTAGTGTCAAAGTTAGAATACAGTTTAAGAAATAAAGTGGTAGCCAACATTTCTGTAAGCAATTAACACAGTCCTCACTCTAGGTCTTAAGAAAGTCTTTAAAATGGACACATTGAACATAATAAATGTTTGTTGTCAATTGTCCAGGTCTCAAAGATTCAGATGCTGACCAGCATCCTTTTTCCTTGAAGCAAACTAAATAGAACGTGTTAAAAAATAATAATAATGGCATCACAATATGCTTCCAATGCTTGATGCTATAATAATAATAATAATATTTCAATTGATGATGCTTCACTCAATATTAAGATATTTGGTGAGTTTGAAGAATTATTAAAGAAGTACTATATATCTCTTATTCAATGGGGTAACCAAGAAATAGCTACAGAAATCCAATGGGCTACACCACTGTTAATACTGAAGCCCAGTAGTTAGGAAATACACTAGGGAGACTAGTGGAATATTGAGAATGAACAATATATGAAACACCCCAATCCAATACTAGCATTTGCCCACTCTCTTGCTGTTTTTGCTGGGGAAAGTAACAGCAAAATCTGGTCTTTTCCAAGCTTATCAAATGTTCCTTATTAATGACGGATACTAGCACAAATAGTCTCCATTCATGAGAAATATATTGAGTTAATCTCTTTGGTTAGGATTCCAGACTTCTGTTCTCCATCAACTAGACATGGAAATTTTGCCTTCTGGGGTTGTAGGGTGGTAGTTTATCATGACATTAATTTAAATATGATACTATGTGAACTGAACTATCAGAAAAACCTTTAGGAAATTCTAGTGTCTCAGTAAGTCAGAAAATTAAAAGAAAAAGAAAAAAATGTGAAATTTGGACCCCCTAGCTACCACATAAGCGTTGCTGGTGATGACCCACTCTGGGATAAGGTAGCAAGTCATCAGCTGATGCCCTCCAAAGCCAGAACAGGGAACTCCAGAATAATTTTACTGCATCTTTCTTCCACAAAACCATCAATCCTAAGCTACTTTGTTGGCTTCTAGAACAATGTGTTCTACGATTCTGGAATCACTAGCCACTTTCTGGATTGCTAGTTATGTATTCAACAAATATTTCCTGGTTGTCTATAATGGATCAGACACTGTTCTAAGTGCTGGGGTAGATGCCAGACATCAGTTTCAAAAATATACAATTTACCAGGGGATGTAGTTATGTAACAAAGGAATTAGTAAGTGATGAGTATTTTAAAAAATATGAAGTTAGTCAAGATGGAAATACAGGAGTTTTACCAGTCACAAAGAAGGTGGAAGAATGCCCTCAGCAGAATAAATAGAAGCATCAAAGAGCCAAAAATGATGAAACAGTCAGAGAATGGCAAGCTGGTCGGCTGGTCGGAAGCACAGTGTGTTGGAGACAGGAGGGGTTGTGAGGCTGGAGGTGAAGGTGGGACCACCTTGTACGAACACCAGAGAGGAGCTGACCACGGTTTTTTGAGCAGAGGAGCAATGTGACATGGTTGATGTTATATATACCAGAAGCTGTGTTCAATTTGGTTTTCTTTCCTTTTGAGTTTGTACTAGTGATGTTCCAACTGTTGCACACTGCATTGATTTAAAGTAGTGGAGTCCAAAGTAGGTTTTGTTCAATAAGATCTGTTATTAATAATTATAATAAACAACAACAACAAACAGGAAAACTCCACAGAACTATAGAATTTTAGAAGTGGTGAACATCACAGATAGTATCTCTACATTTCCCCAAATGACAAAACTAAGAACTAAAGAAGCTAAGTACCTTGCAGAAGGTACATATGGAAATTGGTAGCAGAGAAGAGATTATAACCCAGTCCCTGCAACTGCAGCTCTATAATATTTTCTAAAGGCTAAATATTACTTCATCTCTTTAACAGCCCCCATTGTTACCACTGGTCCTTTACAAAGCGATAAATCCTGAATAGCCTCTGTCTAAAATAGATATGATTGGGAAAAAAAATTTTTTTAATGAAAATTATTAGGTGTGCTCTTTTAGATGGAAGAAAACTCATAGATTGAGATATGTGTTAGTCCGTGGTGCCATTTGTCCAAAAATAATTTGGGCTTTTATGATTTTATGTGTAAGAAAAGGAGCAGCCTCACCAGCACACCGTAAAGTCGACTGTAGGCTATAAAGCTTGTACCGATGCTCGGAGGCATTGAGCAAGTCAATCATTCCAAAAAGGCAGCTTTAGATGAACAACACTTATATTTTTTAAAAAAGAAAGGGGAGGTGGGGGCGGGGCAACTTTTTTTTACATTGCCAGAACAAATATGAAGATACGCACTGCTCAGATTTTCTAACTCTTTTTTAATTCCAGCAATTAATGCAGCAGGATTTCCTCCATTCCCAATCAAAACTTTTGCAAACCTTTTGTTTGTACTGCTTTTTTTTTTTTAAATCTTCACCCAAGGGTTTTTTTTTTGTTTTTTTTCCATTTATCTTCAGATAGAGTGGGAGGGAGAGAAAGAAACATCGACGTGAGAGAGACACATCGACTGGCTGCCTCTTGCACGACCCCAACCAGGGCCAGGGACAAACCACAACCAAGGTATGTGCCATTGGCTGGAATCGAACTCGGGACTCATTGGTCCACAGGCTGATGCTCTACCGCTGAGCCAAACCCGCCAGGGCTGTTTGTTTTGCATGTTGCCTTTAGAGACCATGCGATAGGTGAAGATATTTTGGTAATGTCCACTAGGTCGGTGTGTATATGCTATATTCCTGCTTGGATTACTTTGGAAGCACTACCTGGCTATAATCTAGTGGACAACCTGTTGAGAATATCAGAAATGTAATACACACTGGGTCCGACAGTGTCCAGTCAGCCTGACATTCTGTCTCTGGACTCATCCTGGCGAGGAATCCAAGTGTCTGAGCACCACATCCCCTCTTTGTTCGTGTCCCCGGGCCTGCAGCCACTGCCCAACTTGACCCCTCCCCCCAAGTTAAGATGACTGCTAATTTAATCCTACTAAATACCAATTGCTAACTTTATGGAAACTAAAATCCATAAAAGGAGTTCAAAACTTCTTTAAATGAATTTCAAAATATACTATCATTTGGGGTCAAGTTACATAATTTCAATAGCTACTGTGCAAAATACAGCTCGAATCCTCTTTCCCTAAATTTCTTCTCTCATTCTTTGAGAACCACCTCCAGGTTAAATTCTGGAGTTTGTTGAGAAGCCCGTTTTCCTGAAACTTGTTATGAAAGTCCCTTCAACCCCTTTACTTACTCTGGCTGCCTCCACCGTACCTTTCCAGCTGCAGAAGTTGAATGAGATGGGCTGTGAGTAGAAACCAAACATGCAGTGAAGCTTTTACCTTCCATGATTATATACCTAATAGTTACAGCATTGCCAAGACTGAGCCGTTTCTTACCAAAAACACACACATAAAAAAATACCTTTGAGAGAAAGACTGCTAAAGAAAGAAAACAGCGATCTAGATGAGAGATTTTCAACTGGTGTGCCACAAGAATTTTTAAAACATGCAGTACCTGATTATTTAGTCAGGGAAACTGACCTCTTTTCTCTTAGACTGTCAAATAAAAAAGTGACAACAGCCAACACAACAATAGCTGTCTGGTGTGAATGGATCAAAATTATACCTTTTATTTTTTATTTTTTTGGTCAGATTGGCAAAAAATATATTTTGTGTGTGCTACAGAATTTGAGTAATTAGTTTATATGTGCCATGAGATAAAAAAGGTTGAAAATTGCTGATCTAGATAATGCAAATTTGTAGGTTCTAAAATATACGCATGACGGTCATCCTAGAAGCTACCAGTTCTTGAATCATTTCTATATGCCAGTAATGTGCTAAGCACTTTCCAAATGCTGTTTCACAAAACACATAGTAATCCTATGAGTGAGTTCTTGTCATCCTCATTTTTCAGAGAAGGGGCCAAAGTTCAGCGCTATTAAGTAACTGACTCAAGGCATACAGCAGGTAACTGGCACTTTAGCAGGTCTCTCTGATGTCAAAGTCTGTGTGCATAACCTTTATGCCAAGACCAGGCACTTTTACCCTTGGGCTCCAGGACACCTTAACATCTTAGCGCTACTGTTAAGCAGAAGCCGGGATTCCATATCCCATAAATTTTATGACTGCTACTGTGTGTAACAAAGAAACGTCATCATCACCCAGCAGTGTAGGTACATGATGGGATCACAGAAAGATCAGTAAGTAACCATTTGTTAGGACTCAGGCCAACAGTGCTCTGGCAGATCAGTGGTTCGGGGAAGAAAGTGCCCAGCATCACCCATTCTCTTCTCTCAGAGTAAAGAAAGTTTTGATAATAAGAAAGAGTACTCCAAGGAGAAAAGATAAGAATTCTATCCACTTAGGAAACAACTGTAGTACACCTAGATTTTTTTATGTGAAGTAACTTTTGTTAAGTATGCTGTCTCCTTAATTGGATGGCACATTCTCCTCAGAGCCTCCTCCAGATCACTCAGAGGAATCACAGATCCCTGTGAGACAGATTCTGAACACCAAGAATCAAACCTACGCTTTGCAAGCCAAAGGAGATGCCAAGGATTTTCATGTAGGGCAGAAGTGGCTGAATCTGTACCAAACTATCCCTTTGAAAGCGCATGGAACTTACATGATGTTTTATCTCAGCAACTACAGTTATGGCACTTTCAGTTACTTCTTTCTGTGGGTTTGATAAAACAGGTATTAGTTATTACTCCTGCTGTGATGTTCCTCTCCCCTGCCCAGTACAACATTATCTGCCTCATTATCTGCTCTGTACAACATTATCTGTCTGCCTCAATCATCCCATCCATAAAATGGGGTTAATAATATTGGTCCTCGTTTACCTTGAACAAATGCTGCTGGGGAAAATGAGAATATAAATTAAATTGCTTGCTGCTTTTTGGAAGAAAGTTGCCTTAGAAACACAGGCTTATTATTTCTCCATAGAAAAAGCAAAATATATTAGGGTTTGCACACTGTTGCTAGCTGTGATGTTGCTCTTTTTTAACCCTCGGCAGAAGGACTACATTAATTCCAGTCCCTAGGTGAACCTTTTATTCCATTTTTCCACTGGAGGAAAAAAAAAGTTACTTTGCAAAGGAAGGAAAGAAAGAAAAAAATGTAGTATTCCCAAACCTCATTTACGGAACATTCTGTTCTCCAAATTACAGCACAGCAAGCAGGCAAGTGGGAACTTTTAGATTCCTGCATCCAAGCCGGCTCCACACAGCACCCACTAATACAAAATGGCTTTAATTACTTTAATATAAATCCTGGAAATGTGCAGATGGATTGTAATAATTATGCAAAACTGCAATGGTCCTTTATAGAAACACAGATCTTGCTAGCTTAAAAGAGAATGAAAGGAACACAAGTTCAACACAATATGTCAGGAAGCATATCTCCTAAGAAGTCCTGTATTTCAAATACCAAGCTGTACGTTTCATCTGATGTGGCAGTTGTTATGGAAACTATGCTTTTTGATTGAATAGCAGAATAAATACCTACCTAAAACCAGCATGATGGGCTAGCGCATAAATTAAGAACTCCCCAAGACAACAATTACTTGGAGTTCTTCCTTGAGATAAATTTGAATATATCTATATCTATATCTATATCTATATCTATATATATATATATACACACACACACACACACACACACACACACAGTCTATTACAAGTTTAAATATTTCTGGACTGAATACTCTTCCTTGCCTAGAACAGTTAAACCTGCTGCACTGTGTGTGTGAGCGAAACTATGTTTATCCTCCAAACACACTCACTCACAACCTTGTACAGTTAAGGCTTGGTGAGTAAAAGGTCTAACGCTTTTCCAAAAAAAAAAAAAAAAATTAAATAGCATTTCTTCACTTTCCGTCTAAATTAGTGCAGGAGAATCCTTGGGAAACGAGTGTTGAGTTATTATCATTGTCATTTTTAAATCAAGTGGGTCATATATAAATGTGGAAAGATCCCCAGGCATGAGAGAAAGGTCAGTTAAACATGGCTTTCATATTTTCATGAGGCTGGTGTTAGACTGTTGCTGATTCCTATTGATATTAACAACCTTTCATAAATCATAGTACAAATATGTCTATCTTTCTGTGTAGATATAATTCACCCATTTGCTGACTTAATTAAAGGCTTGCTGTACAAAGTATGAAATAAAACATATTGAGGCTTGTTTTCCTCTTTCACGTTTTACATGGAATGATATGCCAAGGAAAAAGTGTGAGTGCAACAGGCACCCAGATCCCAAACTTCTCCATAATGGGCATGCATTCGCCCATTGGATCAACATCTTTCAATTTATTAGCATGACAAAGGACACAATTATTTTGGATATGCCTGAATGCAATTTTCATTAACTTTGCAATGATTTATTAACAAAAGTGTCAGGAATGTAATAAAAGCAGCAGGACTCCTCAAAATGCCAAAATAAAAAAAATAAAAATGAAGAATACAGCAGAATTTCCCAACATGCCTTACGGCATCAGGTCAATAAGGTTGCCTGATTCCATCAAAGGCATCACCATGGTGAGTGAACTCTGCAATTAACAAAGAGTAAGCACAAAAAAATGCTAATATCTCATTTGAATGTAATTATGCACAGATTACTGTTCACTGGAACAAGAAAAGGGATTTTAATTGTCATCCAAAGTTACACGCAAACCCTGGATTCTAGTTAAGTTTTTTTTTTTTGAGGAGTTCATGTGAAAATAAAGCACGCAGTTCACAAATTCTTATGTTCAGGGACATTGTAAAAGGCATTGTCTTTGTTTAAAGAATACAACTTGCAAAGTTTTAAAATACCATCATTCCATGTATGTTGGCAAGGTTAGTTTGTAATAACTTTCACCATCGTTTGCATTTTAATACTATTTGATCTCATTTACATGTTTAAATTTGTTCCTGTAATAAAATTCATTAGTATGTTTATCATAACCACATAATGAATATAGCCCTTATGTAAAATAAAAAATTGAAAGTACATTAGAGACATTACAAGCTGTTTGAAATTACTGTGCTTTGCATATTATACCTTATTAATTAAATTATAAATTATTTATTTATGTATTTCTTTAATCAGGGGCAAGCACTAGAACAATATTATATTAGTATAAGAAACACAATACAACTCAAACCTAATTCACACGTGGACCAATTTTATGTAGAGGCATGCAGACCCATTTTGCCATGGGTAGTGAATGCCACTCCCCCTGCTGAGCATCAAGGGATATGAAATTGCTGTTTAAAGAAGAGTGGAAGGCAGAGGGATTAGAAATGTTTCTTGTGCAAGTTAAAAACTTCACTTGTTAGTATAATATCTCCCTTTGTCTTCTCATTTTATTAGTATAATTAGATCAGCTATGCAGATGGAAGCAAAGAGGAAACCTTTATAGGAATTGATACCATGTTTATTTTATTTGGAGTCTATGGAAAAGGAAAAAGTAATATTTTCTATTCTTTTTTTTTTAACTTTGTCAGTAATAATCGAGAATATGAATGAGAGAGAGAGTGAGATGGAGAAAAAAAGGACAGAAAAAAAGATTGGAAAAGGAACTCAATATTTAGGGAAATAGCATTAAGTTCATTTTTCTTATTCATTTTTTAAAATAATTTTTTGAAACAATATGCAGAATGCCTGTGATATCTTTCTCATTATGTTTATATGATTTACAGATCTCTTTTTGAGTTAGTTTCCTAATCCCAGATTTGAGTACACTGGCTTGATTATGGGTTCAGTCTATGTTCAGACACACAGTAAGATTTGATTATTTTCATAAGCAGTTACTTCTGTCTATGTGGTCAAATATGATGAGCCCTGGATAAGGCCATCAGCCATTAAAGCCTGGGGAGTTGAAATGGGTAGGGGCGGTCAAAGGACTGCCTGGTATGGAAGGTACATGGGTTTTATTCAAAGAGGTCTGGGTTTTTAATCAAAGCAGTCTTTTCTCCTTCCAAACAGGAAAAATCCTAATTCACAGAGTCATTCTGATGATTAAATAAAATTAATATTCCCAAAGGGTTTAACAGAGCTACATAGTAGGTGTTCAATAAATGTTAATTCCAGGACTATTTTTGTGCAGAACCACAATAGGACAACACACCAGAATCTCCTTCTCTGAATTCCCACAAGCCAGCATGGCACGCTGGGACTCATTTTTAATAGATGTCAGCCTCTGATACAGGAAAAGGCAAGCTAAATCTAAGAATGGTAATGTTCAAAGCAACTGATAAAAGGGATCAATACAAGTTATTTATAAACATCTCCCTAAATAATAAAAATAATCTTCCTTTCTTCATCCGTTTTAAGTTCAGTACACAACTCCCTTCAATCTCACAGTTTCCAAAATTTGATAAACACCAGGAGAGAAGAGTAAGTGGAGGAAGCAGTAGCAGGAAGAGGAATTGCAGGAAACAGAGGGGTCCACTATGCTGTGTGTTTTGGGTTGCAAATTTCACAGAGTCTTTGGCAGATTGCTAAGAGCAAGACATATCTGTATGCATTTCTTGGAATCCCAGCCAAACCTCCTTTCTGAGCTACCCCACAGTTAGATGGAGCCATATAACTGAGTTCTGGTTAGACAGACAGATAATTGGATAGACAGAAGTAATATATGCTATTGCTAGACCTGGTATCTAAAAACGCCTTCCAATCTGCCATGCAGAGTCTTCCAGAGATAAAGTGGGGAAGGCCACTGGATGGAAGGAACCTGGGTCCCTAAATGACTGTGAGGAAAACAGCCCCATCGTAATTACTGTCAAGAAGGAGAAAAAAAAATACCAGTGAGAATTTAGACTTTTTGTTACAACCATCCTGACTAAAACATGGTCATAATGAAAGGTGGGCAGGTTTTATTTTTCTGAAAAATGTCCTTTTATTAGAAATATAATTCTAGATATAATTAACTTTATTTGTGTTAGAAAAGGTGCCCTAAACTATTCTTTTATTAAATTTTAAATAAAACTTTGCAAAGATAATTACAATCCTGCAAGGTTATTTCAATAAAAGAGTTTTCTCTACTACTATAGGTATTTTCTTTTTTTATATACATACTTTTTTTCTAATTTTTTTATTGAGATGTAGTTGACATATAACACTGTGTAAGCTTAAGGTGTACAACATATTGCTTTGATATATTTATATATGCAATATGACTAGCTAACACCTAGTACTAAGGTTTTTCTAAGTTAATAAATGACCACTAAAACAAATGACTATATATTGTATTTTCAAGTACTGCTCTCTATATAACTACAGGACAGGAAAATTAACCCTTGAGAAAGAAACAAACCAATACATATAGATGTTCATTTTAGAGAAATTACATTCACTCAACAAAAGGTTTCTTCAAAAGCACATATTTGTGCCCTGGCCAGTTTGGCTTAGCAGTTAGAACATCGGCCTGTGGTCCAGAGAGACCCGGGTTCGGTTCCCGTTAGGGGCACGTATCTCGGTTGCAATTTGTCCCCGGCCCTGGTTGGTCGTGCGGGAGGCAGCCACTCGATGTGTACCTTTCACATCGATGTTTCTCTCTCTCTCTTTCTTCCTCTCTCTCCCTCCCACTCTATCTGAACAAAAGGAAAAATGTCCTCGGGTGAGGATAAAAACAAAACAAAACCAAAAAAACCCCACATATTTCTAATCAGTGCATTCTGCTTTCCCGAGGGCAAATTTCCAGCCAAAATGCTTCATTAGCAAATAACCAAGACACCCAAAGTTTGTTGTGCTACTTCTAAACTGGAAGCTGCCAGTGGGCAGTAAAGGGAGGATAAAGGGACTCACTGAACACAAGAATTCTGAAATCAACGAATAAAATAGGAACATAAGTATGTTATGGACCTGCTCAGTCATGGAGCGTTGTGAGATGCCATGTGGAAAAACAATGTCAATAGAGAGGAGAAATAAAATTGAATTTTATTACATCTCTAATAATTTAATAGGTAAAGACTCTCCAGATGGTCTAATATTCTATCAGTTGCTATTTTAATCAGCACATTTAAAAAAACTTAAAATATCAGTTGCTTCTATCGTGGCCGGGTGGCTCTGTTGATTGGAGCGTTGACCTGTCCACCAAAGGGTTGTGGGTTCGATCCCCAGTTGGGAAGCGTTTGGGAGGCAACTGATTGATGTTTCTCTCTCACACTGATGTTTCTCTCTCTCTCTCTCCCTCTCTCTCTAAAAATCAATAAAAACATATCCTCTGGTGAGGGTTAAATATATATATATATCAATTGCTCCTGTTGATATTGGGCATAATATAAACCATCTTTTGTAATCTACGTGCATTTTCTCAGGTTTATTTAAAGCATCTAAATAGCTTTTATTGGTTATGAGCCTATTAGCATGAGGTTGAATGTTCTCCAAAGGTAAGGGCATAAAGGTCCATTTAAAAGTTTATTCAACTTGCTTACATGATCACAGCACAATTCAGAAGGCCTATTAATAAATGCTTGTGAAAATAAATATTGTGATATACTCACTAGAAAGAGAGCAAGTACAAAGGCAGCTCAGGTCAAGTGAAGGTGAGCTCTAAAAGTATTTTAAACCAAGAAGCGGAGACTACAGCCAAGAGGTATACAGGGTGGGGCAAAGTAGGCTTATAATTGAGAGTACTCAAGCAGAGTTTACTCTTGCATTATCATTTATTTATTATTGCATTATTTTCCATACAAACAAGTGGAAACCTACTTTTTCCCAACCCTGTAGAATGATACGTCTTTAGGAGAAATGTGCAAAACACACAAACATGCACACAACAACTGATTTGCCACTCGGATGCTATTTATATCTAGTTATATACAAAAAATGGTCTAAGCCTGGCAGTGAGAAGGTAAAAGAAAAATAGAAGTAGGGCAACTTATGTTTGCTAAGCACCTAATATGTGGCTGTAATTCTCATGTCACCATGGAAACATCTCTTTTCAAGGGTACGAGTGACCTCTCATAGTTTTCCATACCCAGCCTAGACCTCTCCACTGAGCCCCAGACCAACACGTTTGCCCAACTCCCAGCTCATAGCTTCACTGGGATGTCCCAGAGGCTTCTCAAATGCTAAGACGTGTTCATTCCACTTGTGATCTTCCTACCTCTCCCACACCTGTTCCTGCCACAAAGTGCTCCATCTTAGCAAATACTAAGTCCCTTTTTCCAGTTTCTCAGGCCAGGAAAAAAGGGTTGAGTCCTTCTTGATTCTTCTCTTCTCACTTTCCACACCCAAATCCCACAGCAAATCCTGTGAGCTCTGCCAGCACAGTGTATGCAGTCCCTGAGTGCTTCTCGTACCTTCACTGACACCAAACGACAACGGGACTTCTCCTTTTAAAACAGAAGTTACATCATCTCACTCTCCTGTTCAAACCGCCCATCATAATTAGGATAAAGACCAGAGTCCTGATAATAACCCATGACCTGGTCTCATGATTACCTCCCTGACTTGATCTTCCTCTCTCCTCTCTCTCTTGCCACGCCAGCTTTCTTTGCAGGCTCTTCACACATTCCAGCAATGCTCCTGCCTCAGGACTTTTGCACCTATTGTTCCTCCTGCTTATAACACTCTTTTCAATAAGACTTGTGTTGAGCCTGGCCGGTGCTCAGTGGTTGAGCATCAACCCATGCACCAAGAGGTTGCCAGTTCGATTCCAGGTCAGGGCACATGCCCAGGTTGTGGGCCTGAGTCCCGGGGGGAGGGGGGGAAGGAGGGGGGCTGCAGGAGGCAGCCAATTGATGTTCTCTCTCATTGATGTTTCTATCTCTCTCCGTCTCCCTTCCTCTCTCTCTAAAAATCAATAAAGAAAAATTTTTTTTAAAAAAAGACGCATTGAAATGTCCTCTTTTCTGATGATCTCATCTTCATTTGCTGTCTTTCCACTTCTTCTTGCCCTAGCATTCTCCATCCTCTTCTTCTTGGTCCTATTTTTATCCATACCACTATCACATCTGTCATTTTTTTTCTTTCTTGTTTGCCTCCCCCCATTAGAATGTAAGCTATATGAAGGATTTGCTCTCCTATTTTGTTCCCTGCTTTATTTCCAGAGCCAAGAAACCCCAAATGTTTGAGAGTATGTTATTCAATTCAAATGGGCCTTCTGAGTTAGGAGTTCGTATTCTCATTGAATAGTTAAAAAACAAAAACAAACTGAAGCTCCCAAAGACTAAGTGATTTTCTATGTAGCAGAGACAGGACAAGGTAGGTGGACGAAAGAAGTCTTGGTCTATCTTTGGAGTCATCTTGTTGCTTCCATTCTATGACCTGCTTTCACATAAGAGAAATTACACCTGATTTACTTAAAGCTTATTGGGCTCTCAAGTCTGAGATGAGTTAAGTATTTCACTGCTGCTTTGTTTAAATTTTCCCCTCCCCTAATCCATTTGGTTGAGTTTCTTGGACATATCTGAGTTTTAAAAACTACTGCATCCTAAAATTAAAAGAGTGTTACATCAAATTTTTTTTAAAAGAATTTCCTTCAAAGTTTACACATTATCTAACTAGAAATAGAATCACTGATGTGAATTGACTTCCTAAGGTATATCTGAGATGTATGTTTTGTTTGATTTTGTGCTGTAAAAAGTTTGAAAAGTAAGTTTCAGGGACTAATCATAATTTGATTTTTTTTTTCTAAGTTCTCTGTACTGATAAGTCATCTTTCACCCAACAGATACATAACAAGAAAAAAGAGAAGGGAAGGGAAGGGAAGAAGGGAGAGGGAGAGAGGAATAAAGATCAAGAGGGTTCTATTTCACAAATGGGTAATAGTCATTCTTATTCAAATCTGTCTCCAAAATTTAGAGAAAATTTAAAGAGTTCTTTAAATAGATTTGGGGACCTTTATAGACTGTGATTCAATTCAGAGAACAATTTTTAAACTGATAAGAACAGATACTACACTTGCTCTTAGCCAAAAAGCCGAGAAGTGATCAGAGAACAATTTTTAGTTAAGACTACATAAAATTCAGACTCCATTCCCACAGAAATGAATAAACTGCTCTGTTGAACTAATTTAGTTTCCAGATAAAACACACACCACAGACTCAACCCCTCTGTGGACATTTATCTTAAGCCACCTTTACTATTTAGGGATTTCCACAGTTCTTTGAGATACTGAAATTAGCATCCCTTATCATTAACTTATTGGATATTATTCTGTGGAAAGATTTCCCCTACCAAATTTAGAAATACAAATTAATTCCTCAAGCCTAGATGTTTAAACAAAAGTAAAGATAATTTCAAACAAAGACGACATAGAAGTAACATACCTTCTGCTAACTTCTAAATATTGTTTCATATATATGGAAAAGCACACTGCAGTGAATATGTTTATGTCAGAAGGGTGAATTTGAGGCCACACATATTCCTCTTACAGAAGCCAGTTGCTTCTAAAGGGATCAAATATGGCTGTTTTAAAAGGCCTTTTAAAATAAATAAACAGTACCTTAGCAAAATTTCAAGTCAAAATAATGACTGGCATTATTATTCCTAAAATTGGAGAACTATTTTTCAATTCTCAAAAAAAAGCTACCTAAAAAGATATTAATTCTGATTCATCCCTGTTTACCTACTGATCATTTCACACTCCTGTCATACAAAGGGTGCAGCATGGACCAGCCACTTCCGCTTCACATGGGAGCTTTTGAGAAATGCAGAGTCTTGAAGCCCCCCCCCAAACCTAGTGAGTCAGACTCTGCCTCTTATCTAGGTCCCTGGGAGATTCATACATACATTAAAGTTTGAGAAGCATTTATGTACACTATTATAGAAAATATTTTTGTTTAGTCAAGTTATAAGAATTAAACTAACTTTGGACAACCAAAAAAATGGGCCTAAGAATAAGCTACTGCAGAAGTGGTATATCTGGAGGAGGAGAAGAGACTCTATCTTGGGGACCCTATCTCTTTTGCTTCTTATTTTGTATAGGGAGTAAATGCTAATAGAAACCCATACACAGTAGCTATGGCTTCTTGAACATTTACTCAACTAGCCTGAAAGCAGAGTTGTTTTGTTTGTTTGTTTGTTTGTTTTTAAGAGAGAGAAAGGGAGAGGGAGAGAGAGAAACATCAGTGTGAGAGAGAAACATCGGCTGCCTCCCATACACACCATGACTGGGGATCGAACCCACAACCTGGGTACGTGCCCTGACTGGGAATCAAACCTGCGTCACTTCGGTGCACAGGACCATGCTCCAACCAACGGAGCCACACCAGCCAGGGCTGGGAGCAGAGTTTTTTTTAGCTCTACTAAGAGGATCGCCATTATCACCTGAATAAAAATAATTTCATTCTGAAGTCTAACATTTAAATGATATAAGATTCCAATTTAATTAGGACAACAATGTGAAGCCAAGCTCAAATAAAAAGCAGGAACCGTTTTCTGAAGAATTTAAATTACAAGCTTGTGACAGACTATGAAAGATGACATATTCACTTTTCACAGGAGCTAAATGAATACCTTAGATAAAATGTGAGCTAAAAACACAGCAAATCTGAAATTAATGAATCCATTGACAACATATTTTTAAAGAACTCTTCCTCTTGGAAAGGGAAACAGATCTGTGAAGCCAAACAATTAGTTAAAATGGAAAAATCCAATATATTATTGGAGCTTAGTAACAAGTTAGGAATCTGACCTTTCTTCAGAAATTGAAGATGCTGTAATCAGAATTAGCCAGGTGCACACTGGGGTCAAGTGCCATCCTGAAGCTTCACTAAATAGCTTCTATCTAGCCTCTGATCGCAAACGCTTCAGATCCCAGGCTTTGACATCTCAGGGACTTCAGTATTGTGGTGAGGCAGCTGCCACTTATTTCATTCTCAACGCGTCAGGTTTTGCATGCCTTAACTAAGGGCCTTTTGGCAAAATGTTTAATCTAATAAATTCATGACCTAGCATTTTGCCTTCTTTATCATAGCCTTCGTCACCTTAAGAAAGAGAGAATTCAGATATGACTGCAGAAACGGTGGAAAATGAGAATGTAAGTGTATACATGCTTCAAGACATCACGGTGAACTAATGACTAATTACTGTGCAATTGAATACTAATGGAGAGACTCACGAAATCAACATGAACAGGAAATGAACTCAATATGACCAATGGTTGCACAATTAAAATCAAATAAATGCCTAGTAATAGAAAGACTTAGAAGATATTACTACAACCAGCCAATTATTCTTCAGGTTACACTTTACCTCCCCCATCAAAAAAAAGGCAAAATGCTAGGTATCTACCTCAATATGTTCTGAAAAGTTAATGTGCATCTGAAATGTGAATTATAGTACTGTAATTATCTTCAAATTAAAGTATGTAAAACTAGTTCAATAGCAAGTCACTTATTAAAGCAAATCAGATAAATATGAATTTCAGGAAGGAACCGAGAGGTTAACTTTCTAGGACTCCTATAATTAATTAATTGTCACTCTGAATGTTTAACTCTTTATGTCTTGGCAGTCCAGTCAGAAAATTGTCAACAGAAAGCGCGCTTGGTCATTGAGAAAAGAATAACATACAAACAAAACCAACAAATACATTTAAAAGGCCTTTACTTTTAAACCTAAAGGGCTAATGGCAATTATAAAAATTGATGAATAAAATTTTACCCCCACTTCTAAGAAAATGCATGCATATTTCCTTTAGTTCTATTTCATTTACTTCCTTTTCCACAACCCAGTGGCTGGGCAAGGCAGACTAAAATAAACTGCAATATTTTCTCTTGAAAAGTCTATTCACTTATCAGCTGTGTATCTAATCAAGGACCTAATAAGTCCATAATGGTACATTTGCTTCCCAGGAGAAACCACTGTTTCTCATCATTGCAGAAAATACCCCCTTGCAAGGTGCAACCAAGAGCCACAGACTCACTGCAACAGTCTAATAATTTGATTGGAGCCCTCAGGCAGGGATAACTTAAATTACAATTAGAGAGCCCTCACACTGGTGCTAACATCTGTGTACTGAACCACTGTATACTGATTAAAGGTTTTTAAAAGAGAACTAAGTACTTCCCACATTAGAGACGAGTGTAATTCTAATGGCTCTAGTTCTTGGTATGTAATACTTCAACATTCCCTGCCGAGTTTCCTGCTCATGAGTCCAAAGAATGCACACCCTGGGTAATAACTGTCTTAGATGTGTCCAATAAATGCTCAGGTGTAAATGGGCAGAGGAGCAGAGCCCTGGGAAGGGAAAGAAAGCACCGTTCATTTCATCACTCAACCTATGTCTACTTTCCCCCTGACTTTGTGGCTACGTTGAGGTGTTTCTGTTTTGGTTTTTCCGTTAAAAGAGTGATTCTAAGGAGAGGGTCAGAATGCAGAAAAATTGCCATGGGGGCACCAATTAATGAAAGCTGAAATGAATGAGGACACACACACAGCGTCCCTTGGTGTCCCCCTGGTTGTTATGAAATGAACCGTGCATGCAAGGAGCACAGAGCCAGAAGAAAGCAGAGCCGTGAGCTCTCCCCCCACCCTAGCCACTCCTCTCCTTCCCCCTCTGTTCATTAGGGCCCTTTTCAAGCACAGAGCTGCAGCAGATGTCCCTGAGAGAACATTTTGTTCCCCCCTGCATCCAGGCTCCAGCACCTGGGCTCTGACATGACGTCCGGTGGAGGCTATTTTCTTTTTCCTTTTTTAAACTTTCCTTTTATTTGGTTTGCATACAAGGCTAATAATGAGGTTTAAAAAACTATACACAATCAGTATACAATTACACTCATCGGGAGCCTGACATGTAATTTCTGATAAACCCATATAACTATGAACAGCAAAAGGAACCACAGAGCGCACACAATGTGTGGGGTCATCAGAACACAATGCCAACACAATCTCTGCGTCATGTCTTGTTGCATAGTATTAATCAGTGCAAACATTGTTTAGGAAATGAGAGGGGAGAGAAAGAGCAGTTTCCCAGCTGCTAGTGCTTTGCCATCAAATGGGATAGTCAGTTCCATCTAATATAAGAGACTTCAGTAATAAAGCTTAGGACCAACTAATGACTCTTGAGGAGTCTACTTAAACTGTTCAAAATGAAATCAAATAACGGATCCTTGTATATAATCCCAGCTCTCCTGATAATTTCACATCAGACGTTTCTTTCGCAATGTGTATTTTCATAAATTTAGGAAATGTATTAGCATCTTTAACAACTACACTAGGTGGGTATTAAGTATCCAACATTATCTAAATGATCAGTGTTCTAGGCCAGTTCATTTGCTACAGTTTTGATTTATTTCAAATCCTACATGTGGAAACCTATTTTTTGTTGTTGTTGAATTGTTATAGGTAAAGGATACAATAAGGTTGCATTATGAAAGAATTATTCGGGACCATCAGATGACAGCTCAGGTCACTGGGGAGCAAAATGCAATACTATTGTCAATACTATTGATATGTCTTAGGAAAAGTGAGTCTGGGAAATGCAGAAATGTCACAAGCTTTGTTTTACCTTCATTTTAATAGAGCATAGCATGACCTGTGTGGGAGGGGTTGACTACTTCAATTAGGTTTTTGCTATTTTCAATAGGACTTCCAATCAGTGCATTTAGCTGGAAAGCAATTCCTGACTTTATTATTACTGTTGTCATCCTTAAAATGCATTCTATTTATTTTTTTAATTCACCAGGAGGGGCGAAGGGAAGACAGGAGCAATAAAGAAAAGGAGCCAGTAACATGCCCTTAGGGACCAATAGCAAAGGGAAAAGAATCACAGGAGAAGAGAGATGGAGATGAAAATGAAGGACGTATCTTATTAAACCATCATAATTAAGAAGTAATAGGTATTCATAAAGAGACCCGTGCCCAAAGGCCTGAAGATGTCTACAGCAGCCAGGGCAAATGTTTTCTAATAGGTAATAATCAACAAATAATCTCCAGTAAAAAGCAAGCCGTACCCCACAAGAACAAGAAGGCAGAGATCTGTCTTCTCACAACGCCCCCCCGCCACCGGTTCAGTACAGCAGCAGAACCTGAAACTCAAGAAAAGAAACATCGGCGATCTCTTTTCAAGTACACGCACATTCTGGCAAACACAGAGGTAAAAAGCATTTGATAACAGAGCACCTCGATCCCTGTCACCTGTAGCTTACATTATGGGGTGGTCTCTGGCTCGGACCCCTGAGATAACAGTTGCTGCCAGAGATCCCAGAGAATCGGGGCCTGAGGATGAAACTGACCCCACATGATTCATTTCGGCACAAAACAAGAATTAATTGGATGGATTTTCCCTTAGCTCCTGTACTTTAAGTTAGCTAGACCTAGGAGTGCTAAGGAGATGGGTCTGAAGGGAAGGAGAAATACATTTGGTCCTTGGACACCCCCTAGTGTCTACATGAGCGTGAAAACTTCCCGCAGGTGATCTTCCTTTCCTGCTGCGTCTTATGAAGGGAATAAGAGCGGCTCCTAAAAGAGGGAGTCCCAGGACTCCAGCCCAGTGAGAAATGTACTTCTCAGAAGTGACCTCTCAGGTCCGCAGTCAAGGTGTCAGACTTGAAACCGCTTTTAGATATTTCCTAGAATTTCTGTTGCCATTAACTTTGTCTCAATGTGGCAGAGTTTCGTCTCCAGAAAATGTGGAAAATGATGGGTGGAGTCAGGAGGGGTCTATAACTTGTTTCCAAAAAAAAAAAAAAGATGAATTTTACAGTTAATATTCAGGGTGCAAAATGAAAGAGAGAAATGGAGGGAGAATCTGTTTCCAAGAATATATGGTAGTTTGTCTTTATATAGACAACATGTGAGTGTTGGAATAAGCGCTGTGATGTATTTATGTTTACCACTGTGATTGCATGTGAATACTGAACAAAGTCTGGAAACTGCTTGCCACTTCTCTCAGTCAGCGGTTCTTGGAGCAGTATTTCATTGGTGTGATGAAGACATAATTTAAAAGTGGCTTGGAAAAAAAGCTGTAGTGTAAGCGCCTTTGAAAGTGCCCACACAAATTGCATGTGATTCCCTGTCCACCTAGGTAAGTTGATTTTTTGTGTGTCCCAGAGTTACCTATGGACTAGGCTTTCTCTGTTCAAACATGGCTAAAATTATGAAGTGTTACCACAAGTTTCATCCACAGTCATCTCAGAAGGGTAGCACGCATGCCATTCCTACACTGAGCTGTTGTAAATACCCAAATCTGCCCCGTGTGTACAACCGTAGGAAAAGCATCCCTGTCAATGGTGTACTGAAACTTCCAGAGACACTTTATATTTTTCTAGTTTTTTTGGCATAACGCTGTGCCCCCAGCTGCTCTGGGGAAGCATGCTGTTCTATTAAACGTTGAAGCATATATTATGGAAATATAGAGCACTTTTTCTTCCTGCGTCTGGGAGGGTTGTATTTGCAACCTATACAAGATCTGAATCTTTACAGATTCACGGAATTTTCACATGTAAGGGTCCCGAGAGAGCACCTAATTCATACCCTTACTTGCGGAAGGGGGAGCTCAGAGGGATTTCATGACTTGCTCTGGGCAGAAGGCTGGAACAGGAACCCAGAAGTCTCACACCCAGGCATTTTTGGTCACTGACGTTTCTCAGTGTAAAGTTGCAAAGTGGGAGCTTTATAAATGTGAACACGTCATCGGGGGCAGGAACAGAGAAGCCTAATGGCAATGTTTCTACCCTTCATGTTGGGGACACATTGCCTGAAAGTTGAACCCTGAAAGACAGTAACTGGGTTCAAAGGCTCTTGTGCCCTTGGCTTTTCATCTGCAGCTCTCATAGGAGAATTCATTTCACTGCAGAGAGAGGGGAAGGAAACGGAGCAGAATGTCAGAAACCTCTTGCAGGACCACCCCAAGTGTGTGAACGAAGCAGTTTTGTTCCTTCCCCAGCAGGACATGGTACTGTTTCAAATACCAAACAAAGATAGCTGCTTGCTTCTGGGTACAGCCGCACAAAATAAACTTCCTTTTAAAAAGGAGCCTTGGCATATGGTAACAAAACCTATATAATTCTCTTGATCTTTAATCTCGATGCCAATGTCTATTGTACAGATTATGGCCTCAGCCCCTGACAAATCTGCTTAGTGAATTTTTGGCTGACGAATCTGGCAACACAAACGCTGTCTGAAATATATTCAAAAGGCTAAACGTTTTCATAATAGCTACTTTACATAGCCTAGTAGGTTTCCCTTTAGGACACCAATTAGATTTTTTTTAAAGTGACAGTGTTAATTTTTATGATTATACACAGAACTGAGATTTTTATTTAATACACTAGGCCTCCTTTGAAAGCTTTTCAAGGGGATCGACCACTTTGCCAACAGACGGGTGGTTCAGCAGGGGTGATTATAGTAATTTTTCACGTAATTGGGAGTCACCATTTGGCCGCTATCTTTCACATGCTTGTTGACTCATCATATAATCCTTTATAATGGGGGTTTGTTGTATGTCACGGGCATGTGCCAAAAGCAGCCAGGAAATAAGAAACAGAGGAACCCCCCTGGCTGGTGGGGACCATGAGGGTTTTTAACATCTGCCCTGTTCTTTAGACTGCAGGAAATTTTACTTAACAGCAGTGACCAAACACTGAGAGAAAGGTTTGGAGGATTTGGAAGAATCTGTGTTTTTTCTCAAATAAAAGTGTCTCAAATAACAGATTCTATTCCACACCATGAGGGCACAGTTTTAAAAAGATAAAAAGGTGTAAGCACTCATTAGAATGATCAAAGTCCCTTCCCAGAAATTCAAGAATTTAAGCCCAAAGCAAATGCAGCATGCTGTCCCTCAGGTTCACTTATCACAATTTCACTTTTCATCTCATCTTTTGAATCCCAGTAGCAAAGTGCTTTAATGGAACAAATGCACGAACAGAGGTTACATGTGACTATTAGATGCTTATGAAATAATGGGCATAGGTCTGAGCTGGAAGCTGAGACACCTGAGTCCTTGGCCCAGACCTGTCATCTTTGGAGAGTCGTGTGAGCATAACCTAAGCCTCACATACCCTAATGTGATAAGCGAAGAGGAGCGCCACTACGATCACGGAGTCCCCCCATTTTTCGACCGCTAAATAAATCAGAGTGAGTCTGGACATAGGTCGTGAGTTAAAGCACTCAATACTCGGCCGTGCAGTTTGACTTGGGACGATGGTTTCTGTTCACACGTCGCCTTCTGCGAACCAGTCAAGTTGGCACAGACGTCTATAATGTGCTTTCCATCTGACGCTGTGTGCATATTGCCTTGCATATTTCCTTTGGAATTTTCCAAGAGTATTAAACTCAACTGCTCATTTTTATGAAAAGTATCTGATGAAAAGTCTCCTCGCCATTTGCTTCAAGCAGGTTCAGAGGAATCCCTTATTTTAACCTTCCACATCAGACCCAGGATTATTGGCGGCCGTGTCGCCTGGATTGCATTTCAGCTGGATCCAATTCTCAAATATTGATTTGACAAGGAACCTGGATTTGCCTTTTAATTTAGTTATCTAAGTACTATTTTATAATTCAAGCCCAACATTCAATATGTCCAATCTTACTCAGTTCCTAAAATCTGCAATAAAGATAATTTGCCTCACAAACCATGTGTTACAAATTAGCTGTAATGTGTGTTAGCCATAGGTTAGATATCTTCAACAAATCCTATACATCTATATACTATACTTTAAATAAATAAACACAAGATACAACTATAGATGAAAACCTAATACAAATAAACAGTGTAATTAATCAAGTTTAACTCCATGACACCAAAAATAACTACAAAACAAGGTTATCCTACCGTAAGTTAGAAATGAGTATATATGTGTCATGTACTTTAGACTGTTGCCCAACCATAATTATTTCCAGCATTTCATGTCACATATCAGTACCTTCAAAGGGCCACTAGTGATGTAGGTTTTTGATAAAAGCTAGTTGAATAAAACACCATTAAAGAAGACAGTTGGTAAAATTCAAATATATTTTCAGCTAATAATTACTTCAGATAACTAAAAGTAAAGGCAAGAATCCATAAGACAATATCCTCTATACGTCTATGGTAACAAAAATCTGTAAATAACTGTCTGCTTTCTAGGAACCCCTAGTCAGTAGGATACTTTAACTATGGAGTATTCATATCTGCCAAGTGACACGAGAATTAATAAATACATTATTGATCAGTAAATAAGTGAGCTTTTAGAATCAAGATGAGAAGTTCATTTCATAAACTACAACAAACTTTTAATATACACAAAAGGAAAAGAATTCCTTTGTGAAGTTTAGTTCCACTATTTAAGTCAGAAGGACATTCCACTAGTAATGACTTTTATTCCACTCCTAATGTTCATGACTATAAAATCTGCAACATAGAAAATTATAAAACCAACCTACAGGTGACAGGCCATTCTTTTCCCAAACAGAGGAAAATATTTCCTCAATTGATTCATGTTAGAAATATTAAATCTGCAAGACTCCTCTGCCTTTCATAGCTTCCCCTCATTGGATACACACATTTCTTTCTGATGAACTACTTGTATCCAGCTGAATGACGCTGATCAAATTATGGACAGAGAAAAAATTACGCACTCTTTGTCATATTCCTTTATGACAGAGCTAACAACTTATTTCATTCCATTAATAAATTTGCTTTGGTCGTATTTTTATCTTTTTCCTCTTTGTTTTTTTAAACTTAGAAAAAGAGGAAGGTACATGAACACCAGGGCATATTAGGATTGATGTAGCTTCTAGTTTCCCTCTTGAGTTTAAAATCATAAACTATTCACTAATGTGAATTCTTAGGAGCAGCCTGTCAGATCCATTGTGATAATTAATATAATGGCATACTGTAAATGCCGCTGTTGCTAAGGCTGTTATCTTGGTGATTGCTGTTGTTTCTGACAATGCTATTAATAACATTACTATGTTGATAATGGTAGTAACAAACAATGTTAAACACAAACAATCCAATATACTTTGTACTATACACACATACTGGAATAAGTGTATTTCCTGGCTAAAAGCTGATCATCTAAATTGCAAGTGACACCCACAGTACTTGTCTTCAGAGCATCTATATATTGGATGTGAGTGGGTGAGACTTTGCAAAAGAAGAGCTGGGGAACCAGTTTTACATAATAGCTCTTCAGAGTACAAATTGGAAGTTGGAGGACTGTGTGAAGATTGGAACAAGAGGAATCTTTGGTAAGATTAGACCAATGTGAATGGAGAAGTTAGTGAGAAGCTATGATTTAAAATGTTAAGAATATCAAAGAAATATATATTATAGCCGTGACCAAGCAACAGCTGGACAACTTTATTTTCCTAATCTTTTTCTGATTATAAGTGCAATCTACTCAAATGTAAGAAAAATAAAAGTAAAAAAATTAAAAATGTGGACAATACAGAATAGCATGAAGAAGAAATTAAAAAGCATGTGTAATATTATCACTGGGTATGTATTAAATTCTGAGTCACTTACGGAAAATCCTAATTAGATAAACAGTTTAAATGCTTTTTAAATATTAAGTCACAACCCATTAGTGGAAGATACAATCAATTTTTTAATTTATGATCAACATCCTTTTTTTAAACAATAGAATGTGAGTTTTACAGCAATAAAACTTTTATTCATATATGATGGATATAGGTACAGGGTATGATATAAAATTAATTTCTAAGTGTAGGTCACAGACAAATGTTTCACTTGCTAAAAGCCTGTCATGATTTTAGTGGATTTATTTGAAAAAGGGGAAGGAATTGGTACGAAGTTCTAAAAAATAATGAGACAATAACCTTAATCTTGGTAACAAATATCTTTAAAATACTACTTTATTATGACACTAATGGAGATATCAATTGCCTTCACCGGGTTGCACTCAAATATGCTGAATGCCACCAAGCCAAAGCAGACACTGGCGTTAACCTTAGGGAGCTCACAAACTAGATATTCATCAAATAACCAAGCAAATACTTGTATAATTTCAGCCGTGATAAACACCATGGTGCTCAGAGGGTCCATAATAATGGAATGTAATCTAATTTAACTTAAAGGAGAATTCAGGGAAGGCTGCCCTGAAAAGGTAGCATTGCTGCATTTTAAAGGGTAAGTATAAGGTGCAAAGGAGACATTCTAGACAGAGAGGACAGCATGTTAAATGCCTGGTTACCAGAGGAGTCCTGGGAGAACAAAGACCAAATGGTCACACTTGAGACCTGCTCCTAAGGAGATCATCACAGGTGCTCTATGACCTGGATTCGGTGTATATGTATGTCCAGTGGGGAGAGACATCTTTCCTCGATGATGACCTTCTGCTTTTTATTTCATTTTTGAGTTTAAAACTGTGTGGATCATATAGCCTCAAAGGCTTACAATGTAAGTGAGCCTCTTGAGGGTCAATCCTTGTCTTTGTATACAAGTGACTATGCATATACCCCTGGTAATAATTTATTCATAAAACACCAGCACATCCCTCATAATCTTAACTGCCCATGTGTGTCTCTGCATAGGGGAAAGGGAAGTAGGAAACTATTCAGCATATATTCTATACACTAAAAGGTACACTAATACAGACTGCTGAGCTATAACTCTGAATTCTAAAAACTGTAGAATAGAGGAACATTTTAGTATCTTCTACTCCAAAATCTTCTCCTTTGCTCTTCTATTCTGAAATCACTTGGCAGCTTGTTAGGTATTCAACACTAGGAACCTTTAATTTAAAAGAAAACCAAGGTTTTAAAAAAAGAAACACATTTTGAGACAAAGTTCAGTCTCTTGAAGTATAAATATATGAGAGTAGAAAAAACAAAACAAAAGCAAATTAGGAGAGGCAAATTTCATTTTGTCATGAAAACTATAGAGTAATATTTTCTCAGGCCATTTTAGCAGGTAATTCTCCCTCCAATGTTGGCTACCAAAAAGTAATTTGTCCCTAAAGCACTATTCCACATGTGGTCTGCAAATTAATTTATTCACTCATTCATTTAACTAACATGAATTAGAAACATGTAATTATAATTAAAAATATTTATTGAATTATCTAGATGTAAAGGAAATCCCTTCAATCCATTTCCTACATGGTGACAAGAATGACTTTTGGAAATCTTATTATGACATTTTCTGCTTCAGTGATATTCCTCTGCATTTTAGATAAAAATCTAAGTCTATGTCATGGCTTTTTACAAAGCACTACAAAAATCAAGTCCTCGCCTGTTCTCCAGCCTCTTCTTACCAGCCCTCAAATGCTATGCTCTGGTCACACTGGCCAGCAATCAGCTCCCACTTGGGGCCTTCACAGAGGCCAGTTCCTCACAGAGAACAGAATTGCCTCTGTTCTTCATTTGTGTGATATTCCTCATTCTTTACATCTTCACTTAGAAGTTCCAATAGAAACACCAATGAAAAGCATGTCCTCCTATGAGAACACCCTGCACTTTTTTTCTATAATATTTATTATAATTTATGATCATGCATATTTTTCAATATTTTTTAAAAATATTGTTTTTCTTCATTAGACGGGCGTCTCTAGAAAGGCAAAGAGACATCTGGTTTCTTCACTACCATATTTCTACGGTTTAGCTAAATAAATATAGAATGCTTTTGTTTCAATCCTAGATCCACCTCTAATTATTTAGCCTGGCACAAGTCACTTAACATTTCTGAACTCAATTTTATGATCTTAAATACCACCATCATATTATATTTATATTATATTATATTATATTATATTATATTATATTATATTATATTATATTACATATTTCATATTATATTTAAATATTTTAAAATACTATTGCCTAGAACAGAATAGGGCTTAATAAATGAATAAACTTATTTCCCGCTCTGTCTCCTTCACCTCCATGCACATGTAAAAATGTTGCAACACTCTGTCCAAAATAAAGCAATGATTCACAAGTCTGGCATTTACCAGCTACTAGTTTACTTTTCCCTTCCTACTCCCCAATTAAGAGAAAGCTCATTTTGAGGTTTAATGGAGAGTATCGCAGGTTCATCAGAGTTCAATTCAGCAGTCTGGAGTGAATCTGTAATAATCCATGACCACAGACCAGTTTGTATTTTTCCACTAATAAAACTCAAGAATGGCTATGTTTAAATGGAATTTTGCAGGTCATTAATCCATTCTAAGGACTGACTCTTGGCTGTTTAACTGAGAAACAGTGGTGGTCGGAGCAGATTAGGAATCTGGATTTACCTAGAAGATAAGGTGATGATAGACTGTTTATATTTTATTAATTTTTACTTCAAAAGAATTTCTGAATGACTTAAACTGAAAAATTCTAAAGACTACTGTCACTTTTCCAAAGCAGACAGGATTTAGATAAGATTTACAATGATTCCATAAAATGCTAAACTCTGGTGGGCTAGAAAGGTCCTTCCTTATTTAAAACTGAAGAATAAAGCTCTACAAGATTGTACTTAGTTGTCGTGAATTGGCCACAGTCCTCTAGTTTGCTGCCTCTGAAAAATACTCAACCCTTTTGTAAGTGACTGGTTGAAACGCAGGCAAGTGCCACAGTTCTGGCCAATGGAACACGAGGGGATGTCTACAGGGGGAGGTTTCCGGCAGAGCTCTTCCCTCTTTAAATGGTACACACAAAGAAGAGACGTGCCCTATTCCTGCCTCTGGAGGTTTTCAGTGTAAGATATCTGGCATATGGCAGCTGCTTGGGAATGGAAGTTTGGGGTATGCAGGATAAGAAATATTATCATCTGCATTTAACAGAAGAACTGAAATGTACAAATGTGGAATAATTGGACAGAGTCCAATCTGCTCATCACACAGATTGCCTCAATTGCTGCAAATTATCTGGTAATATTCTTCTCCCCCTTCTCCTCCCTTTTTCCCCACGTTCCAACCAGTCCTGGAAGTTTCAATCTTGGCAAATGCCTACACCAAGGCCCCATCACTCTCCAAGTACCATATTTTTAAAAAATTCTAAAGTACCAGCTGGAAAAAAGATGGCCATTTACTAATCTCACACTTCAAAGGGGGATGATACATGGGTAGATGGATAGCTAAATAAGTGAATAGATGAATATAGCTCTCTCATATATACATTTACTTAACATATATTGAATATGTGTACATTTAACATATCTCATACACATATAACATGCATTTTACACATATATAATTTGCATATATAGTTTACATGTATGTAGCATGAGTGTGTGGCATATACATCTACATCTATATCTACATCTACACCTACATATGAGAGAAAGAATAGTTAATGGCTTATGGAAATCCTAAACAAGACTGGAAACAATCCTCAATCCCCAGAAATTCATACATTCAGTGTTTGTGAATGACTAGCATTGTTCTTTTGACAGGGAAAGTTCATGAAAATAATGTCAGTAAATAGTTTCCTTATCTCTGCAGAGGTTTAGTGACTAATTGCCATTCCTCTCCTTTATTTATCTAGTGTCTCAGGAATTGTAATGACTCTCCCTAAAATGATGACTAAATATCTAAGGTGGCTTAATACTGTCACCCACATTAAGGACACAATTAGAAACTGTCAATGATTAGGATAATCAGGAAATACCAGATTTCTACAACAAAACAAGTGACCGCCACTAGAAATGTTCAGTTGGTGTTTCGGGTAGGTGCACATGAAGTTAAAGAAACAAACAGTAGTCTCCAGCAGTCGTTCCAGAATTATCACCATGCTATCTTCGTTTTTTTCATGGAATAGAATGTTCGATTCTGTTTTTCTGGTGTTGTTGAAAAACTGGGCATCTTGGCTCTCTCTAAATGTAATCTTTTTGTCCTCAGTATGCAAGATTATACCTGAGAAACAAGCTGAGAATGAGTGACCCCTTCTCCTGATCTGGTACTTGCAGAGGGCAAGGAGTGAGGTTTAGAAAACTGAGAATTTGGCCTGAAAGTAGTTTTCTTCTTTTTTTAAAATATGAATTAGGTACTCCTATTAATTCATAAATTATATGCCTCCCATCTCTAACTCATTAAACCCTAACCAATGATTAAACCATCTTATCACTAAAAATAAAATAACTTTTCTTCTTTCTCTGCTAGTGTATTCCTTCAGGAACCCTCATCCCCATTTTTTTCTACACCAATTAGTGAGTCAGGAAGAAATATATGATACGTTTTTGTTATTAGTAATCTTCACCCGAGGATATTTTGCCATCGATTTTTAGATAAAGTGGAAGCAGGGAGGGAGAGACAGAGAGAAACATCGATGTGAGAGAGACACATAGATTGGCTGCCTCCCACATGACCCTGACCGGGACTGGGGATCAAACCTGCAACCCAGGTACGTACCCCTGCCTGGGAATCAAACCTGAGACCCTTTGAGCCACCAAAACTCTAAAGGCTGAGCCAAACTGGCCAGGGTTATGATAAGTTTTAGTGTTTATCAAATATCATGGTGATACTGTTGTAAGTAACTCAGTTATTAATAATTGGAAGAAAGCAAAGGGAAGGCCAAATAGTACAGTCATTTGTGCAGCTTTGCCAGGAAGCTGAAGTTTAACACTTCCCATGAAACCACCAGACTGGACAGGGGAAGAATAGACACATGCCTAATAAAGTCTGGGTGACTTAGGGAAGGTACTTACCTGTGAATCACATCTGGGAACAGGTCTTTGGCCAGAGTAGGTGTGGCCACTGCAAGCACAGGAAGATTTAAGATACTTTTAGCCCCTAAACAAAGAAGTTTGATCTCTTGCCTCTAGGCATGCTCTTGCATGCTTGGCTCCTGGCCTATGGGACTCTCGCGCTCCTGAATTGCCCACATGGCCCATGTGGACCCCACACAACGGACTGAAACTAGCCTTATGCTGTACTGGACCCAGCTCCACTATGGAATGGAAACTCTGGACACTGGCTTTCTTCTAGCTCTGCTGAATCTCCAGCTGCTCATGGTCTGGGACTGGATTTAGGGAAATGGGACTTTAGAAACCCAAGTATGAAATTCCACACAAGTAAAGCTTTCTACCACATCTCACCCTCTCAGGGGGTAGGGGAGCTCCAGAAATGCTTATTCCAGTGGCACCCAAGAGCTCCATTCCCACTAGCAAAGGAGAAAGGCAATCCATATGTTTCTCTGATAACAACGGCATACCACAGACCTCATAAATGAAAGCAGTAGGTCTTCAGAATTAATAACAAGTTTATTGATAACTTGTTTTGTTTCACTAACATCCTACTTATTAATTCTGAATAAGTGATTTGAACAGGTAACCTTTTTATAGATATCAACCACTGAACAGTAAGAAACTATATTGCCTTTTATAGGAAAGACATTAAAATAGAATACTCTGACATGTAAGACTATAATATTGCCAAAACATGTCACCAAACCCAGGATCATATATGTGCAATATACTGCTTCAAGAAAAGTATGAATTTTAAAATTATAGCCTATGAAATCCATTTTAAGATGACATAATAGAAGATGTATTAGTCAATGTTTCTCAGGAATGAATCAACCCATTGCATAATTACAATCACATTTAATCATGACAGCAAAATACAGGGAGCATTGTAATCTCTTTTCTATTTGGACATCTCAGACCAGAATTCGTCTGTGAGTAAAGTCACTGAGGGTTGCTTGTTTGGTTATACTTCACCATTAAATATAAATTTTTTTTTTTTTAATTCTGGGTTTCAACAGAAACATGGCTTTCTAAAATAAAGGTAGTTTTTATTGCTTTGTTTTGTTTTTTTAATGCAATCACTCAGTGTTTGTTTAATGTTTGATTCACTCAATAGCAATTCCTCCCTTAAGCATTTGTGAAGTAGTTTGTGGACATGCTTGCAGTAGTATACTTGTGTGCAAAAATCAAACATAAAAACTGATCACATGCTCACAGCTGGAAACCGTGTCAGGCTTTATTCAGTAAGGTATCAGGCATTATCATTTAGCGCTCCCACAGCGGGAGGAAAAATGGTGGCACAGAGGAGAATGAGCACATCAGACACACTCCAGGGGTTTCCTTTCCCTACATTGTTCCTCTCCCAAATGTAACTCTTTAAATTTTAAATAGGAAAAGAACACACAGAATCATTGCTCAGAACAAAAAAAAGGGGGAGGGGAAGTGGATACAGAGGAGGAAGGAAGTGGCAAAACAACAAGAAAAACATTTCTCATTAAATAAAGTGAATACTAGAAAGTTCAACATACACTTTCATGTGTCCTTAAGAGCTAAGGAAGTACACAAATCAGAGAGGTTTTGTAGAGCTGCTTTAGTTCAGACAGAGCAGTGTTCTGCTGGGCTGTGTTACAATCGCTGTCTGTACACAAGTGACTCCTTAGTAATCAAATGCAAATGAATTCAACAATAGCTAATTGATGAGGTTTTGTCTTATAAACCTATAATATGGATATAATATATATTAAACATATTAGGAGAACTGAAAGAATTGAAGACACATGAACTAGAGCACACTTTATTTTTCCTTTTCCAGAGAAGAAATAATCATCAAACTCTGTTATCTAATTCTATTTTTTCATAGAAAATTATATAATTTAGGAATTAATTTTAACCTCCGAGAAATCCCAAATTTCACGTTAGTCCTTGTTGACTACCCATAAGACCATCATTATTTAGAGAAAAAAAAATTTACAGTGCTAGATTTATTTTACCAGAAAAGCAAAGTTCATGAGAGGTTTCATTTCAGCAGGTGGAAAAATTCTAAAGAAATAACAGTTGCAGTTTCCTATCAATGGTAGTCCCTGCCAATGCCTTCAATAGCCACATAACCAGCTCCGGAAGGTCCACAGGTGGATGGTCTATTCAATGTTTCTCCTTCAATGTATCTGCTGCACCTACTGCTCTTCTTGCTGACACTGCAGGTGCTCTTGGCACACTTCGCAGTGGAGACTAAACAGTGGCCCTCTGACCCCCCCGCACTTGGTTATCTCCGCTGCTTTTGGAATAGTTTGAGAAAGAAATCTTTATCAGCATGTAATACATAGCTAAGTAAAGGTAAAAAACAGATCGCGGTCCATCCATCCATCCTTTTGTAAATCCCCTAGGATTAGATATGAATCACCCTTATCCCTAACTTTCATTCTGAAACACCATGGCAAACTTCCAATGTGTCTTTCTTGTGACTCTGTCACACATACAGAAACTAAGCCATGATCCGATTAATTACAAGTTTAGTCTAAAATAAATCTTGAATAAAAATGTTGGCTTCTAGTTTCTGACTGAAAAGCTGTGCTTTCCATGAGCTCCTTTTCTGAAGTATGTGCATGAGAATGTATACATATGAATATATATAGTGTATATGTATGTGACTATATAGTATATACACATGAGAGTATATATCATAGGTATGCATGTGAATATATATAGTATATATGCAAATAAATATACATTCACATACATGCTTATATACATCCTTTTAAACTTTCAGTTTTTTTCTAAAAGAGGAAAAATATAATAACTCCTTAGGCAGAAATAAAGAGGAACAAACTGAATATGTGCATTTTCCTTTTAAACAGGGAATCAGATCAGCCTAACAAGATGTTTCCCTGAAATATTGGCCTCAAATGAGTCCATTCAGCCATGGCAAGGAGAGGTTTCCAGCCAAAACATTTAATTAGTGCCCAATTAAGACAGCCAGAAGGATGTGAAGTCCGGGCTCTGGCCGTGTGCACGCCTCAGGATGGGTAAGCAGCTTAAGTGAGTCAAGTCTGACGAAAAGCTGTCAACTGTCAAACTGTCAGTGGGCCATATGGGTCATGCAGCATCTCTCTGAAGAATTCGGCCTGTCCACTCCTCAGGGGAGAAACACCTTCGACACCACTGGGCTGACAAATACACAGAGTTCCTCAAAGTTGGAAGGAGTTGACGTTATGGTTGGATAAAAGGAAGAGTCCTGTCATGTCCCCTTTTAAACTGTCCTGGCACCCCATCAGCTATAGGAAAATGTCCAAACTCCTCCACATGGCAGCTAACACCCCTGCCTAATTATCTGGCCTCACCTCTCTTCCCTCCCTCTCCCTGCTTTACCCTTCAGCAACGTTATGCTTGACACACCCTCCATATGCACGCACACTTCTGGACTCCAAAGCTGGGCACATGCTGTACCCTCTGCCAATAATACCACTCTCTCTTCTCCACCTCAACTCATTCACTCAAATTCATCCGTTCATGCTCAACTTAGAAGTCAGCTGCTCAAGAAGCCTTCCCTCCCCATCCCCTCTCCCATCCACCTCGGGCAGGGTCACAGACCCCTCTCTCATGTTCTCATAGCCCCTGGTGTCTAACACTGACCTTAGGGCATGTGATTCTCATCATCTCTTGATGAGCCCATTTTCCTCTCTTGACTGTACACAACCCGGCAGGATGTCTTCTTAATCCTAGCACCAGGGGCACTGAATGTTGCTGAGAACGTTGTTGATAAGAATCAACAAATTAATCATGAAATAATCAAGTCAAAACCAAACTCCCCCATGCTTATTTCTTCTCTCGCTTCAAAATGTCCCTTTTAGGCAAGCAAATATCATCAAGCAATTGGATTGATTTGCCTGTGTAGACACAGTAAGTTAATAGTACACAAGTGAGTCACTGCAACCCTCTCGCTCATCCTGTGCTGAGGTCAGTGGGCTTGCCCTTCCAAGACGGCATGCACAAGGCAGAGGAGCCTGGAGTTACAGTTGATTGAGGCATGAGGCTGAGTGTTAGCCAATGCAGGAGTGTACTGGCAATCAGAGTCAAATGATCCTTCAACTACTTTAACATTGGCATTTTATCATAAACAGGAATCAACCAGGATGTGGAAGACTCTGGAGCAGTGGGGAAAATCTTGGAAACACCCTAGTCCTCTTCCGGCCTCCTGCTCACTAGAAATGTTTTCATGTGAATATTAGAAAGAAGAACTGTCAGAGGCGAACTTGCAAAGGAAAGAAGGTGGGAGATGCTGCCAGAGTTCAGCTACAGCTTGAAGTATGTATGTGTGTGTGTGTGTTAGAGACAGAGGTACTAATTCCCCAGAACCAATTCAGTAAGTATGGGCAATTGTGACCTTTTCACTCATCTGTCCACCACCTTCTTGAGTAAATGTGCTGCATTAACTCTCCCCGATGCCAGCCCATCTCTACCACCTAACAACCCAGGAAGGGCAAAAGGGGGTTGCTCTCATGACAGTTCTATAAGAAAATGTAAATTTTTTAAAATTTTAGATAAAGAATTAGTCCACTCTATATCTCCAGAGCAACTATCTTAAAATTAGATCAAAGATTAGAAATATTAACTCAATCTAAATGTCACATAATAATTAAATATAACCAAAAATGGAGGAAAAAAAACAACCTTTGATAAAGAGCATGCATTACAAAACAATAAAAATTCTCAAACTTAATACTTCCTAAGCTCCACACAAAGGCAGAAGCTATGAAACAAAGGTGATCTGATCATTTGGCCAAGGATCTTGAAAAAGAGCCCAGAGCACGTGCAAATGATGCCATCTTGCAAATATCAACTGTTGATCACACCTCCCAGTACAGCTAAATCAGGCTGTAGCTACTATCAAAAAACAAGTAAAACAGATATTATTTTAATACATTGATGAACCACTTTCAAAAATAATGCTCATGCACAAAACTGGAAAACAGCTTTCTCTGGCTATAAAGAAAAAATCCTAACGGCTCTGCACTAACTGCCCTGAGATATGTGAAGAGTCACATGCTTTCCTCAGGAGTGGGGTCTGTTGTGTGGATAAGAAATTGGTGGGAAAAACCTTGTCCTAGGGTGGGCATGTCCAGGAGATGAAAAAGAATTAGAATGTAACTATGACTGTCTACTTAAAGAATAGAATGTGTCACCCAAAAAATGTAATTGTTTTCTTCATTTCCAAAGGAGAAAAGCTTATCTTGTTTCCACCTTCACAAAAAGAACATGTGTCTGTCGAGAGGACACAGAATCACCATGGCCATGAAGGGCTCTCCAAGGTGCATGCAAACAAGCAGGAGGCAGCCCTTCACGAAGCCATGGTGGTGACTGAGCTCCAACTGCTTTCCCTCTGTACCGGAGTCAGACCACATCAGCCGACGCACCCACTCCACCTTTCCTGCAGGAGCTGAAACTACCAGGAGTACTGAGGTTCCTCCTGGCCTTTCCACCATCTGCAGGGAAGTTTCTGAGCCTCTTCAAAGAGACAATAAGAATACTTATGTGGCCAGGATGGGATTTTCTTCATTCTTTTTCTCCTGCCATTTCTCTCCTTCCTTTGTATTTGTCCTCTTTTTAGGAGGAAACTACTTTTGGTGAGGCCCAAAAGAGACAGAGGACCTCTTAGCATAATTATGTCAGGCATATGACATGTCAAACCTAGGGAACCAAAGGCCTGCTGCTGCCATCCAGCTAGGGAAAAACCAAGGGACATATTCTCTAAGAAACAGAATTCTGGAGAGAAGGAGAAACAAAGGGAAGGAAATGAGAAGAAGCCCCTAATGACTATCTGGAATTGTCTATATACTTTTTTTTTTTTTTAATCTGGGGAAATTTTAATCTTAACTGTAGACATTTTATTAATTTATTTTTGTTACAGATGTTTCTCCCTTTTCCCCCATTGCCATCCTCCTCCCAACCCCGCCCCCCCCCCACCCCCAAGCATTGTTGTCTATGTCCATTGGTTACGAATACATGCATATAAGTTCTTTGGTTTATCTCTTCCCCTCCCCCCGCCCTGCTCTTCTGAGGTTTGTCAGTCTGTACCCTACTTCTATGTCTCTGGGTCTGTTTTGTTCATCATATTCCACAAATAAGTGAGATCATGTGATATTTATCTTTCTCTGATTGGCTTATTTTGCTTAGTGTATTACTCTCCAGGTTCCTCCATGTCGTCTCAAATGATAAGAGATCTTTCTTTCTTACAGCTGCATAGTGTTCCATTGTGTATATGTACCACAGCTTTTTTTTTTCTTTTTCCTTTTTTTTTAATCCTCACCTGAGGATTTTTTTTTTTTTGCATTTATTATCAGATAGAGTGGGAGGGAGAGAGTGAGGAAGAGAGAAAGAGAAACATCAACGTGAGAGAGAGACACATCGAGTGGTCGCCACCCACACGACCCCAACCGGGGCTGGGGACAAACTGCAACCAAGGTACATGCCCTCAGTGGGAACCGAACCCAGGACTCTCTGGTCCGTGGGCCGATGATCTAACCACTGAGCCAAACCAGCTAGGGCACCACAGCTTTTTTATCCACTCATCTATTGATGGACACTTGGGCTGTTTCCAGATCTTAGCAATTATAAATAGTGCTGCTATGAACATAAGGGTACATATATTCTTTGTGATTGGTGTTTCAGGGTTCTTAGGATATATTCCTATTAGTGGGATCACTGGGTCAAATGGCAGATCAATTTTTAATTTTTTGAGGAAACACCATGTTGTTTTCCACAGTGGCTGCACCAATCTGCATTCCCACCAGCAGTGTACTAGAGTCCCCTTTTATCCACACCCTCGCCAACACTTGTTTGATGATTTGTTGATGGCAGCCATTCAGATATGTGTGAAATGATACCTCACAGTCATTTTAATTTTCATCTCTCTGATGGTTAGTGACATTGAGCATTTTTTCATATGTCTCTTGGCCATTTGCATGTCCTTTTTGGAGAGGTGTCTATTTAGATCCTCTGCCCATTTTTTAATTAGATTCTTTGTCTTCTTTTTGTGGAGTGGTATGAGTACTCTATATATTTTGGAGATTAACCCCTTATCTGATGTATCGTTGGCAATTATGCTCTCCCATATAGCGGGTTCCCTTTCCATTTTGATGCTTGTTTCTTTTGCTGTGCAGAAGCTTTTTAGTTTGATGTAGTCCCATGTGTTCCTTTTTTTCCTTTGTTTCTCTTGTCTTAGGCATTGTATCAGTGAAAATTCTGCTTGTGATATCTGAAATTTTGTTGCCTATATTTTCTTCTACAATTTTTATGGATTCATGACTCACATTTAAGTCTTTTATCCATTTTGAGTTTATTCTTGTGTATGGTGTAAGTTGATGGTCTAGTTTCATTTTTTTGCATGTAGCTGTCCAATTTTCCCAACACCATTTATTAAAGAGGCTATCTTTACTCCATTGTATGTTCTTGCCACCTCTGTCAAATATTAATTGAGCATAATGTCTTGGGTCAATTTCTGGGTTCTCTGTTCTGTTCCATTGATCTATTTGCCTTTTCTTATGCCAGTACCAGGCTGTTTTGATTACAATGGCTTTGTAGTATAACCTGATATCCAGTATTGTGATCCCTCTTACTTTGTTCTTCTTTTTCAAGATTGCTGTGGCTATTCAGGGTCTTTTTTGTTCCATATAAACTTTTGGAGTATTTGTTGTAGTTCCGTGAAATATGTCATTGGTATTTTAATGGGGTTTGTATTGAATCTATAGATTGCTCTGGGTAGTATGGACATTTTAATTATTTAATTCTTCCAAACCATGAACAAGGTATATGCTTTCCACTTTTTTGTATCTTCCTCTATTTCTTTTTTCAATATCCTGTAGTTTTCTGAGAACAGGTACTTTACTTCTTTTGTTAAGGTTATTCCTAAGTACCTTAGTTTTTTTTTTTGCTGCAATGGTAAATGGGATTTTTTTTTTTTTTTAGTTTCTCTTTCTGTGAGATCATTATTGGTCTATAAGAATGCCATCGAGCTCTTGATGTTAATTTTGTATCCTGCTACTTTGCCAAATTCATGTGTTAGCTCTAGTAGATTTTTGATGGAGTCTTTAAGGTTTTCTATGTACAATATCATGTCATCTGCAAATAATGACAGTTTCACTTCCTCCTTTACAATTTGATCCCTTTTATTTTTCCTTCTTGTCTGATTGCTGTGGCTAATACTTCCAGAACTATGTTAGATAAGAGTGGCGAAAGTAAGCATCCCTGTCTTGTTCCTTTTCTTAGGGGAAATGCTTTTAGATTTTGCCCATTGAGTATGATGTTGGCTGTAGGTTTTTCATATATGGCCTTTATTATGTCGAGATATGGTCCCTCTATTCTCACATTGCTGAGCATTTTTATCAGAAATGGGTGCTGGATTTTGTCGGATGCTTTTTTCAGCATCTATTGATATGATCATATGGTTTTTATCTCTCAATTTGTTTATGTGGTGTATCACACTTAATGATTTGTGAATATTGTACCAGCCTTGCATACCTGGGATGAATCCCACTTGGTCATGGTGAATAATTTTTTTAATGTATTGTTTGATCCGATTTGCTAATATTTTGTCACGGATTTTGGCATCTATGTTCATCAGGGATATTGGCCTGTAGTTTTCTTTCTTTGCAGTATCTTTATCTGGTTTTAGAATTAGAATTATGCTGGCCTCAAAAAATGAGTTTGGAAGTTTTCCTTTCTCTTGGATTTTTTGGAATAGTTTCAGGAGAATGGGTGGTAGTTCCTTGAATGTTCGGTGAAACTCCTTCGTGAAGCCCTCTGGGCCTGGACTTTTGTTTGCTGAGAGTTTCTTGATTACATCTTCAATTTCCTTAGTTATTACTGGTTTGTTCAAGTTTTCTATCTCTTTTCACTTTAGTTTTGGGAGACTGTGTGCTTCTAGAAATTTGTCCATTTAGCGTAGATTGTCCAATTTGTTGACGTATAATTGTTCATAATATTTTTTAATGATCCTTTGTATTTCTGTGGTATCAGTTGTTACTTCTCTTTCATTTCTGATTTTGTTTATTTGGGTCCTCTCTTTTTGTTTCTTGGTGAGTCTGGCTAAGGATAATCAATCTTGATTATCTTTTCAAAGAACCAGCTCTTTGTTTCTTTGATCTTTTGAATTGTTGTGTGTTTTTTTTAGTTTCTGCATCATTTATTTCTGCTCTGACCTTTATTATTTCTTTCCTTCTACTTGCTCTGGGTTTTTCTTTTTGTTTACTTTTTAGTTCTTTAAGTTGTAGGGTTAGAAAGTCAATTAGAAATTTTTCTTGTTTCTTGAGGTAGGCCTGTAGTGCTATGAACTTCACTCTCAGGACTGCTTTCGCTGCCTCCCATAGATTTTGTGTTGTTGTCTGTTCATTTTCATTGGTTTCCAGGAACTCTTTCATTTCTTCCTTGATCTCCTTGGTAACCCATTCGTTGTTTAATAACGTGCTATTTAGCCTCCATGTATTTGAATGTTTTTGCATGTTTTGTTGTAATTGATTCCTAGTTTCATGCCATGGTGATCTGAGAAAATGCTTGATATGATTTTAATCTTCTTGAACTTGTAGACTTAGTTTGTATCCTGACATGTTGTCTATCTTTGAGAATGTCCCATGTGCACTTGAGAAGAATGAGAATTCTGCAGTTTTGGGGTGTAATTCTCTGTAAATATCTATTAAATCCATTTGATCTAGTGCATTATTTACAGTCTCTATTACTTGTTAATTTTTTGTCTAGAGGATCTATCCAGTGATGTCAGCGGGGTGTTGAAGTCCCCTGCTATGACTGTAATGATGTTGATTTCTCCTTTGAAGTCCTCCAGAAGTTTTTTAATGTTTACCAAGGTTATATCCTCCTGTTGGACAGATTGTTTCAATATCATATAGTAGCCTTCTTTGTCTCTAGATATGGCCTTCATTTTGAAGTCTATTTTATCAGATATGAGTATTGCTACCCCAGCTTTTTTTCCTTTCCATTTGCTTGGAAAATTCCTTTCCATCCCTTCATTTTCAACTTATGTGAGTCTTTTGTTGTGAGGTGGATCTCTTGTAAACAACATATATATAAGTCATGTTTTCTCATCCATTCAGCTACTCTGTGTCTTTTTTTTTTTTCTTTACTGATTTTAGAGAGCGAGAAGGGGAAAGGGAGAGAGATAGAAACATCGATGAGAGAAAACATCAATTGGCCACCTCCTGCATGCCCCCTACTGGGGATTTGGCCCACAACCTGGACATGTGCCCTAACCAGGAATCGAATTGGTGACCTCTTGGTGTATAGGTCGATGTTCAACCACTGAGCCACACCAGCCAGGCTACTCTGTGTCTTTTGATTGGAGCATTTAATGCATTTATGTTTAAGGTTATTATTGATATGTACTTATTTATTGCCATTTTTATTTATTATGACTATGTTTCTCTCTCTATTTCTTCTGCTTATTACAGTAGTCCTTTGAACATTTCTTGCAGTGCTGGTTTGATGCTAATATATTCCCTTAGCCTTTTTTGTCTGGGAAGCTCTTTATTTGACCTTCTATTTTGAATGATAGCCTTGCTGGATAAAGTAGTCTTCGATTCAGATCCTTGTTTTTCATTACCTTGATTACTTCATGCCATTCTCTTCTGGCCTGTAGTGTTTCTGTTGAGAATTCAGCTGATAGCCTTATAGGGGTTCCTTTGTAGGTAACCTGTTGCTTATCTCTTGCTGCCTTTAGGATTCTCTTTAATTTTTGGCATTTTAATTATTATGTGTCTTAGTGTGGGCCTCTTTGGGTTCTTCTTACTTAGGCCTCTTTGTGCTTCTTGAATTTGTATGCCTTTTTCCTTCACCAAGTTAGGGAAATTTTCTGTCACTATTTCTTCAAATATATTCTCTAACCCTTGCTCATTTTCTTCTTTTTCTGGCACTCCTATGATGCAGATGTTGTTATGTTTCATATTCTCTTACAGTTCTCTTAGGCTGTCTTCCTGTTTTTTGTTTTTTTCTTTTTGGTTCTCTGATTGGGTGATTTTTTTCTACACTGTCTTCTAATTCACAGATCCGATCCTCGGCTTCCTCTACTCTGATGGTTATTCCTTCTAATGTGCTCTTTATTTCTGCTATGTCATTCTTCATTTCCAATTGGTTGATTTTCAGTATTTCTATATCTTTACTCATGCTGTTGAGCTCTTTAGTCATGCTATTGAGCTTCCTCGTAATTATTACTCTGAACTCTACCTCTGATATCTTGCTTAATTCCATTTCATTTATCTCTTCTCCTGTATAATTCTCTTGTTCTTTTATTTGGGATTTGTTTCTTTGTTTCACCATTTTGGCTATCTCAGTGGGTTTTGGAACCTGCCAAATTTTCCCTGTGGGTGTTGGTGTTCCACTATTTGTGGCTCCCTCTACTAGGTTTGGATGAGTTGGGAGGACCCACATTAAACACCACTATCAAGTCTTCCTTTCCTGAGTAGATTTGCAAGCCCAGGAAAGGTTCAGTTATCCTTTAGCTTTTGCCTGGAGGCTATTAGTCTCAGTTACTTGATAAGCCTCAATTTGTAGCCCTCAGCTGAATGAAAAATCCCTCAGGTGTAAGAGGATTTCCAGCAGGTGGGGCATTTACTTGCTGTCAGACTCTAGATGTTAATGAGCCTCAATTTGTATTTCACTGGCCTTCCCTGGTGGTGTTGAATTTCTGAGGGAGGGGCCATTGCTTCTCCACAGGGCTCTGGGAAGGGGCTCTTTGAGTAAGATGGCTACTGTCCTATGAGGGAGTGATTCAGTACAAAACTCCCAGTATCCTCCCCTCCATCTCTCTCCTGAGCCAGGAACCCCGAACTCTCTCCACACAATTCCAATCCAGCCCACCCTCCCTCTGCCAGAGCACAAGGTGAGTGGCTGTAGCTGATTTGGTGCTTTTAAAAACCCCTGCTTTCCCAGCAGAAACTGCTCATAGCTAAAAAAAAAAAAAAAAAAAAGCCCTTAGCTGCTGTCCATGGGCTCCCAGCCCACCCTCTCTCGCCTCCACAGTTCCTACCAGGCTCAATTTGGCATTCTCTTTCTGTCTCTGGTAATACAGGTTCTCTCCAGCTGCTTTTCAGTTGGTTTTTCCCAGTGATTTGTCTTTATTTTAGGTGTAATTCCAGTTTGGTCCTGGGAGACAGTCTGTGTAGCTTCCATTCACTCTGCCACCATTTTTCCTCCTCCTTGTCTATATTCTTGAACATCATTTTTCCTTATAATGAACTGTTTAACCCTCATAGCTTGCACTTAGAAGTAAGTCCGTGAAATCTCTCCTGTTCCCTCCTGGAGAGAATGTGGGAGATGAAGAAAGGTCCCCCCTCTCCCTTTTCAAGGAGCATTCCTTTCTTAACTTAGAGTAAGTGAACTGTATTGCAAGGAATCCTTAATTTGGGTATGCACAGCATAGGTCAGAAAGAAATCAGAACAGGGCTGTTTGTATAGACAAAATAAAAATCCAAGACAAGGCTATTGTAGGGGGATGTTCCCAGATTCTTGGTACTGAATTTGTAGAGTGAGTTCATCAAAGTCAGGGAAGAAGCTAACATCATAAGTGTCTTACTCAAGGGACCATAGTGGTCAGGGTCAGAAAAACATACAGCATAAAGGAAGTGATGTCAGAATCAGATAGCCAAAATTTTAAAGAGTCAGAAACCATGGTTGTAGAAGACCTATGACTCAGAGTCATAAATTTTCAAGGTCAGGACCACAGAGCCAGGTCATCAATAGAACAATGATATCTCCGTAAGTGTGATTTTTAAGATCTGAAAGAACAAAACTAGCAAACTCACATAGGTACTGTCTAAGATTTATTTGTAAACACAGATTATGGTGTAAAGAAGGTACCAAACTCCATAAGCCTTGGAAAAGTAAAAACAAGCTTTGTACTGGTAATAACTAAAAAGTATAATTGGACATTAATGATACATAGTAAATAGAGGAAATCAAGTGCTGAGCTTGCTATTGCCATATTAAATGTTGGATTTAAAAAAAATAGCCAATTCTCTTGACTTGGATTAACCCAGATGATAAGACTAGGAAAGCAAACTGAATAAGAATCCTCTAGGTGATAATGATCATAAAGTCTGTAAATTGTTTGAATGACAAAAAAAAAAAAATTGGAAAAATGTCTGGTGATGAAAAACTGAAATCAAATGGCAACTGTCAAAGTGAGAAAGAACTGCACATTGAAATTTAACTATATCAAAATTATTCCGAGTTACTTAAAAAATGACAGTACTCTTTATAATAATGCTAGAGACTATGCTAATACATATTTATATATAAGGCTAAAAATACAGAAAGAAACATTAACATTAAAAAGAATAAAAGAATATTAACTCTTTCAAGGTATTAAAATCAGTATACAAAAATATAAAAACAACAAACATTTTTAAATCGATATTTCTACTGTATACAGTTCAAAAAAGTAAGAAAGAACAAGCACTTTATTAAGTGCTCAATCAACTAGGAAGAGACATAGTGGGGCTTGTAGGGTACTTGTTAGTTTAGTTTCTTGATCTGGGTATGTTCAATTTGTAAAAATTCACTGAGCTGCACAATTATGATTTGTGCGTTTTTCTGAATTAATTCTATGCTTCAATAAAAAGTTTTCTAAAGAAAAAAAGTCTTAGTCCATGTTCCTAAAACCTTGAGATTATCTTTGCTACGGTTTTAGAGAATAATGCTCAGAATAAAAACCAATAATGACATCCTTGGGGTACCTGTTTGAGTCCCGAGAAGATGGGTGACGGGTGTGAGCAGGGAGTTTGACTCAGGGATGTGTGAAGCTGGGCCTGCTCAACTTGGATGAACTGACTTCAGGAGTAACATGTTCTGCTTGACCAGGTTCCTTGAGACCTAAGAAAGCAGCACTTCTTGAATACCATATTCAAGTCCCAATTCCACCACTTCTAACGTGCTGAGCTTTGGGCAAAACATTTCACATCCTTGAGTCTATGATTTCTATGTACATAGAATAGGATAACACGGCATGCCCCATCTACCTTCGTGGGTTGTTTTGAGTCTTACCCAAGATCATGTAAGCAGCAGTTCTCGGAAAGCTGTAAAAAACTGTAGCAGTGTGTTAGATTAATTCAACAAGGAGTCCACTAGACTGAGGTGGCTCGAAGTGGCCACATAAACAAACTGAAACCTAAGCTGTAATGCCTCAAGGTTAAGAAGTCAAAACTTAAAAACACCCAATCTCAAACCGCCAAGGAGGCTTTCCCAAAGAAGGTAACTGCTCATGCGGTTGTCAATCAAATGATGTCCTTGCTTTGCTTCTATCTCTTCCCTGTCAAAGTCTTTCTCCTGGTAGCACTCCTAACCACTTCCAGTTTGACGCTGCCCAATTCAAATTTTTGCTCGATAAACTCTTAAAATCTGTAGTATGCCTCAATGGCATCTTTTAACAGATGTAAAACAACATGAGTCTGTTGGTTAGCAACCTCAGGCGTCCCCCAGGTGAAATTCGGAGCTGGCCTCCGTACACCGAGGGCAAGGAGAGATTGGAGAGAGAGGCAGGACACTCCACGCGGGCAAGTAGCAGTTTTGATAAGCAAGGGAACTTAACGAGGCTTGTCTTGGGAGGCCACAAGACGAGTAGATCTCCACACCCACCCACCAGAATCTTGAAAGTTTATATAGAGGCTTTAATGGGGTTCAGCCACAGATACAGCCCAGATGGTTTCAACAACACCTTGCTCTCTCAAGGGTATGTCCTTGAAAACGGCTCAAGCTGCGGGAACAGTGGGCAAAACAGACATTCCAAGGCCAGGGCGGGGATGAGAAGCTTCCAATCGCCCAGCTGGAGGGTGAACAGGTGGCCACATTCTCTCGATGACCAACTCCAACACACTCCCAACTGAGCAGCTTAAATTTGATGATGCAGGCTGATTGAGCTCTGTCTATTATCTCCATTTACTGTCTGTATGCTGCTAGCCACCTTTGATGTGTAAAAACACATACAGCACATCCTTGAATAACATCATTTCATTATAATATGGATGGGGAAAAAATCAGTTCTGGCCAGGGCCACTGCCTGTGTGGGGTTTGCACGTTCTCCCACATCTGTGTAGGTTTCTCCAGATACTCTGGTTTCCTTTCACATCCAAAGAGTAAACTGGCATGCCTGAATTGTCCCATATGGGAAAAGTGTGGGTGCGGGTGAGGGTGTGATGCACCCTGAGATAGAAGGGCAGCCTGTCCAGGTGGGTTCCTGCCTTACCCTCCAAGCTGCCCGGATAGGCTCAGGCCCACAACCTTGAGCTGGAATAAGTGGGATAGAAAATAAATGTCTTACTTGTTTTTATTAATCTTTCTTAAATGTATGTATAGCTCACATTTATTTCAATGTTCAATATTAGAAGTGTTTTCAGTCTTTACTGAGAAGTTGAGTGTTTTTGTGAGCAGACATGTGCCGTAGGAACTTAACTCTTATGTCAATTAGCCTATGGTAAAATCAGTTTGATCCTAAGTTGTGTCACTTCATCAGTTTCCAAGAACCAGTCAGTGATGTTAAATGAGAATGCACTGGGTTTGCTATATTGTGTTCTTGTTTCAAACCTCCGGCAGCTCACTTCTCCATGTGGCTCCAAATCTTTGATAATGAGGTCCCGGCCTTCCTGGTCACTCTGTCGCCCGCAAGGCCCATTGCAGCCCAGTGCCGCAGCCTTCCGGACCTCACCGAGTCCCTTCCACCTCTGCAGGCTCGCTCCCGTCCTATCCTCCCCATGCGGTGTCCTTGTTACTCTTTTCAAATTAAAAATATCCTTTAAGTCCCTGCTCACATCCTTCCTTGTCCATGATCATCTATATTTCTTTACCCTTTCCCAGTTCTTGCACAGTATTAAGTACACCGTACTGAGGTGATGAAACTGAGGCTTGATAAATATCGGGGTTCTCAAAAACTATCAATGGAAGTGAATTAAGTTAAATTCCTAAAGGAGGCATTGGACAGTTACATCGATGTCTGCATATCAAAGGCATTATTTCTCTTACTCATTTCAAATATACCTTCTGAGAAGTGCTTTGAGAAACTACAAACAAGTCTCAATCCTATATTAGAAGGAGCAAAGACAGAGCCTATGTCACTGTCCCCAGTATACAGGACTCAAATGCAAAATTTGTCCAAAACACATAAATGCAGATTAATGATCCCAAACATGACCGTGCCTAATTATGCCATGGCGTGGCTGAGTTTTGACAAAGGGAGTTCTGCCAACTTCTACCAAGATTAGATTCAGCAAAGCAGGTGACTGAGGATGGAGGATAAAAATGGGCACAGGGTCCAAAAGTCAGCTGATTTTAGGCTCGGCCGTTAAGTGCCTCTGATTAAACTCCTGCAAAGAGGTCTGACTGCAGGTGGGTGGTGGCAGGGAGATCAGCAGGGTGCAGACGGTGGAAGGGAGAAAGAAGAAAAGACAAAGGCAGGTCATGGTGAGGAAATGGAGGAAAAGGTATTTGGAAACCACTAGTTGGCTAACCTTTGTGATACAGATTTTTGGCACTTTTTTTTTTTTACATTTCCCCCCCTCCATTTTGTACTCTTTTGCCCAGGCTTGAAGTGATGGTTTCATAATAACAGATAAATAATTAAGGAACCCAGAAAAGATCCAAAAGTCATGCCAAGAAGGTTTACCAGCATGGCTCCAAATCTGCCCATAGTGAGAGACGGAAAGCAGGTTTGGCTTTGCCTGCCTGGATGGCTGGAAGCAGTGACAGGCATCCAATTACAAAGCTCAGGGGGGGCATTTTCTCTGGCCACCAGTGGCTGCCCAGGCTGCCTGGCATTCATATTTTAAAACATTTCTTCAAGGGACAGTAATGTTTTTCCTTCCCTTCCAGGGGGTTTCAATGTACACATATATTCCCACAGACCTTCCTTTAGCTCCAGGAACGAGCTGAGTTTGGGGAGCACCTAGACTCCTACAGAGCGAATGCCCTCGAGAACCAGGGCTCTCACATTCCCAGCTGACAGCACATGCCTTTCAGCACTTGCCTCCCCGTCTTCGAGACCGGCCCAGTGAACAAGAAAGTGGAGGGAAGAATACTTGCTATAGAGAGACGATGATTTAGACAGAGACTGCAATTTAAGTTCATAATTTTTTTATACGTTTTTAAAATTTTTTTTCACAACTATCATCTCATTTGATCCTCACACAACCCTGTGAAGCCAGCGAAGTAAAGAAGATCATCCTTATTGTGTAAACAAGACAGAATGCAAGGGTACCACCTGCCTAGCTCTCGGTCACAGAGCTGGTGCACGGCCCTGGTGGGACTAGAACCCCAACAGCATCCAGATACACACAGGCTCCAGAAACAGAGGACTGGGCACCTTGAACAGTGAAGGGCTCAGGAATTGTCTGAAAGATTTGAGACAGACATAAAATCTCCAAGCCAGAAGGGCGCTTAGAAAACATCCAAGGTCAAGTCCCTCACGGGATAAGTTCTAATTGGGTTGAGTGATTGGCACAAAGTGATTCATCAAATGCATATAAAAATCAGCTCGCCTAACTTCCAGTCCGCCATTCTTTTCTACCCACCATGATGACATTTCCTTCCATTCTGGCTGGCTTAAACAAAAACTCAAGAAGTCAGTGAGACAGTTCAAGGTCCATTTTCCCGGGCAAAGTAAATCGGAATTTTGAACAAATACCAGATACAAATGGGTTCAGTAGAGTTACAAGACTCCCCTTGTGAAATAGGAAAAGCTGTGACGCAGTCTGGGAGGTAGGAAAAAGCACCAGATCCAGAATTTGTTGATTCTGGGAGCCTGGCGGAGGGTCAGTTTCTTCATTTGCAATACCCCCTGTGAACAATGCCTACTTCACTGGGTTGTCAAGAGAAAGTAATGAGATGATGGGTGTGAAAGTTCATTACAAATGATGATAAGGTATTTTCATCCTTGCTGTTGTGGTTTGGTTTCCTAAACTACCTAGCTAATTGTCCTTTCTTTCACTTGATTTTTGTTTTTGTTTTGTGGCCCAGGCTAGCTGTCTAGTGTGAGGATGAGAGGCCATGGTATAATCACTCTCAGATTAGACCTTAAAATTGTCCTTTTCCACCAGGTGCCTCAAATAAGATAGTGAGTGTATATGGGTACCCCAAAATGTGGAACTAAGATTACCTCTGGGAAATTGAAAAACAATGAGCTTAGCCATCCATGAATAAGTCACATACTAGATTATTCAGCTATGTCTGATGAAGAAAATGTGGAAATATCCAAATTTCAAAACAATATCAGTAATACAGTTAAAACTGAAGAACCACACTTGCAGCAGGGAGAGAATATGCTGACGAGTTATACAATGCCCAACATCGTTTTAAGTGAATAAACTAGTATTAATTCTGTCATTAGTTTCATGTGAGCTAGGGTTATAGGTGGTGAGTCCTCCTGACCTTAGTTACTCTGGGAACAGACAGGAAAGAAAACCAGAAGACCTCACCTGTTCACAGGTGGCTGTGGTGAAAATTGCTACAAATAGCAAGTTATAGACCTGAGAGAACCTGAGCAAAAGGTCTGTAACTTGCTACTTGTAGCATCTGAACCACAGTTACCTGTAAACAGGTCTGGTATACATGTGACTGAGAAGGCAAGCCAGGTGCAGACAATCCCCTTAGGCAGTGCAGAGACCCCGCCCCTGGCTTTTGTAATTCCTTTACATCCACCAACCACCTAACCTACAGCAGAACTAGAAAGTCCCCAAATACCAGGAAGCTATCATGTATAAAAGGCGGCTGGAACCCGGGCTTGTGGCTCAGCCTTTGGAAGAGACTCCGCTGGGCCAGCACCTGTGTGCATTAAACAGTCATTTTCTAATCTTTTGAGTGCATGCAGTCTGTCTTTTCCTGCCGACCGAATTTCTGCCACAACATGACAGCAGTCAACCTGGGTGGAAAAACCACGTCACTCAAGAGGGGTCCCTTCGTCAATGAGAACTCAACCAGAATATATACTAAGTCAATTTCCTTTCAAAAAATACTTTTGGAAGAAGGAGAAAATATGTCAACAATATTAACCATTTTTAAAGATTAGGTTATGCTCTATGTGAGTTACAAGTTTAGCCCAATTCTTCCTTCTTTTTGAGGCAGTTTTGAAAGTGCCCACAATAAAGATGTGAAACAATGAGGAAGTAAATAAAAGCACTTTTTATGAACTCTATTGCCAAGTTAAAATGAGAACAAATATGTTCAAGGAAAAAAAAAAAAAGCATCTCAATGAAGATAGTTGGAATTAAAGGAATTATATTACCTTTCAATTAACCAGAAAACTCAACTCAATTAACCAAAGTCAACGTATTCACTAGGCTTTTCAGTTAATCAAGATTTTGGAAATTTTAATAATAATTATATATCAAAATTTTTCATGAAGATAATATCCAGTTGTTATAGTACATACTGTGCCAAGAATTTCTTTCAATTGTTATTCTATTGAATGCTATTTATTTCAGAAATAGTCTAGAGTTAAAGAGGGGTGACATTCTAGTGATTAATCTTAAATCCTTTCAGGATGGGAACATGGCCCTAGGCCAGCAAAATGGAAAAGATGCACTGTGATGAAATCAGCAATTCCTTCCTCAAACTTCCTAATCCAAGTGGCCAATTGTTGGTTGTCATTGCATTAATCTAATTATAACTCTTTCCTATTGAATTTTAAAATACATGAAATGACTGGAAGAAAAAATAGCAATGTGTAAAAATCAAAGGGTTCCACAGTTAATGTTACATTCAAAGGCAATTACTCAACACACGCAAAGCTGAACTGCACAACCTACAATTCTGCGACTTTCTATAGGCTCTTTTGCTTCTACTTTAAATAAAAGAAATCCCTTTCTTTTTGTCAAGAAAACTTTTCTCTACCTCACTACTGCCTGACAAGGGAACAGATGGCAATTTAAGGGGAGAATTTATGAGAGCCACAATCTTAATGTTGCATAAAGGAAAGAAAAAGACTCGCATCAAAACCACTGACAAATGTACTTGCTAATATTAATGCACTCCCCATTCATCCAATATGCTTCCTAATTGCTTTTCTGTACATAATAATGTGGCACCTGCTGCTCAACATTGCAAACGCATCAGGACTGCTCCAAAGTCAAACAGCTCTGCAACTGGCCCTCTCCCAGTGATAAATGTAGAGCACTGTATCACGCACAGTTCCTGTCAGTGGCATAATTAAAATTTTATACTTACAGAAAAAGATAGTAAACAATCAGTTCTTAAATGGATTCACAAGAGGAACTCTTGTTACAGCCAACTTTATAATTAGTATGCATCATGTACTGCTAATATATCCATGACAAGGAAATAGGAAAAAAATTAGAAACTTGAGTTGTTCCCTTTAATGCAATGTTGAACTACTAAAAAAAAAAGAAAGAAAGAATAGAAAGAAAAAAACAAAATAATCTGTTACTGTAGTATATCAAGAGCCTTCTCTCATAGCTGCATAACTATTTCTTCCCTATAACTTGTCTCTGCTTTCTCATGTGCCGATGGGAATAAGATTAGAGGTTAGGATGGAGAACACTGTTTTATGCGCACACACCAATGAGAGCATGACCCAAAATTCCATATATTGTTTAGTGTAGGGGTTAAAAAACTATAGCCTTCTGACCAAATCCAACCCACAGACTGTTTTTGTAAGACTTGTGAATGAGAATTATTTTTATGTTTTTAAATATTGGCATAAAAACATTAGGAGAATAATGTTTCGTGACACATGAAAATATATGAATATCAATTTTCAGTGCTTATATCGTCAGTGACTGCTTTCCTGCTGCAAGGGCAGAGCTGAGCACTTGCCACAGAGACTGTCTGGCCTGCAGAGCCTAAAACACTTACTATCTGGCCCTGTTCAGAAAGAGTTTGCTGACCCCCAGTCGAAGGCATTTGTACTGCATAAATCTATGCAGGTGGAATGTGTACTTATTTATGAGTGTGCATGCATAAACAACTAGTAATCAATGAGACAAAAGTGGGATTACAGCAAGCATATACTTGTATGCACATGTGTATGTGTGAAAAGTTAAAAATTAATTAAAAGTGTAATTAAAAATCAATGTCTGAGTTCTGATAAAAATCAAATTGTACTAATTATCTATCTGGGTTTTTCTTTTAGTTGTGATTATATCTTGCTTTGCTTTTGAATCTAAACAACTTATGTTCTTATGTCTGTGAAGAGTCCATTTATTAAACAAGAAAACAACCAAAGCAAAACGACAAGATTTACTTTTGGCTATCATGTTGAAATAATAGGAGATTTAGTAAAATATCGTCACTATTAAAGCCACCTGCCTATTTTTTTTTATTGATTTTTTTTTTTTTAAAGAGAGAGAGAAACATCAATTGTCTGCCTTCTGCAGGCCCCCTACTGGGGATCGAGCCCACAACCTGGGCATGTGCCCTGACCAGGAATGGAACTGGGACCTCTCAGTCCATGGGATGATGCTCAATCCACTGAGCCACACCAGCTGGGCTACTTCTTTTATTTTTTATTTATTTTTTTTTACAAAGCTATAATTAAACTTTTTTTAAAAAAAGTTATTTGATAAAATTGCTTAGAACTACATGTGCACACAAAAACACAAATATACAAATGAATGTATGTAAAATCTGAATGAGATCTGTGGAGGGTATCAATCTCAGTTCCCTGGTGTTGATATTGTACTACGATTGTCAGATGTTACTGTAGTAGGCAGTTAGACAGGCATGAGCAGAGCAAGGATGGTGGATATGCTAGGTCACCAGGGCAGAAAGCCCCAGTGCCTGGCAACAACAAACAATTGTAGGGTGGGACCTGGCCTCCAGGGTGATCTTTCTTCCCCTGGCATATGGCTGGTCATGCAGTTTAGACCTCCTTACCTTTTATATCGCTGATCATGGGGTTCAGACCTTCCTCTGAACTTTCCTCCCCTGGCATATCGCTAGTCATGTGGTAGACCCCTTAAAGGAGGAACAAGTGGTCTGGAGCATAGCTTCATAGGACTCTCAAACAAGCCCCTGCATGACCACTCCCTTAAGCATTAAACCCTCAAGACAATGAGGTTCTGACCCATATCAAACAATGTTAGAAACAAAGCCTTAGGTCTGCTGAGCAGGGAGACAGAGTTGTGGTCAAACTAGAGATAACATCTAGGCCTCAGTTGCATTTCAGCTCCAGGCCCAGAAAAGCAGCCAGGCCAGATGGGCAACACCATGGTTGACATCAGAAACAGCTGCATGACTAATGACCCCCTGCCCTGGTGTCAACCCATCAGTGGAGACCACCACCCTGAAAAGACCTTTACCTGGAAAGCTGATGAATATTCTATTGAGGTTCTCCCCTGGGACCTTTCCTAAAATCCCCACCCTTAAAAGCCCAGAGGATTGAGGACCCAGGGCAATCTTTCTTTCTTTCTTTCTTTCTTTCTTTCTTTCTTTCTTTCTTTCTTTCTTTCTTTCTTTCTTTCTTTCTTTTTCTGTCTCTCTGTCTCTCTCTCTCTCTCCTTCTCTCTCTCTCTCTACACACATACACACACACACACACACACACACACACACCCCTTCTTCCTTTAGGGGTGTCTCCTTTCTTTCTCCTAAATTCCAAGGACCCTTCTTTTGCCTCTGTAACTTCCATTCTTAGCCCACGCAGCCTAGCTGCTCAGTTTTTCTACCTCTTTGATTTTCTAAATAAACTTTCGTTTGCATTTGAGTCTTGATTCTGAATTCTTTCTTAACCAGAACTTAAGTTTCAAGGTTGCTGAACCAAGGTCTAACATCTGGTGCCATTTTGCCGCTAACATTACCAGCGGGAGAAACTGGGGGAAGGGTATATGGGAACTCTCTATGCTATCAATAATTGTTTCAAAGTAAAGTTTTTTAAAAAGTTATTTGCAAACAGAAAACTACTCTGGACAATGGGTTGGCTCCTCTATCTGATATGAAATTATATTATACCTGGATTTTTAAAAACTAGACATGGTGATAGATATAAACAAACAGATCTAAAGATTTATACACTCTCCATATATGAAATGAAGCTGAAACAAAGCAATCAGTTTAATTTTTTTCTAGTCAATATAGTGGAGGGGGCAGGAAACCAGCTGAACGGATTATTTGGCTTGGTTGACAAAGCACCTGGTTGACTAGCTGACCATTTAACTATATGTGAGGTTGTCAAGTGTTCCTCTTCAGTAAGTCTGGTCTGCAGGGCCTGATGACAATTTCTTTGCTCCTCTTTTCATGTCCCCCAGGCACATTTCTATTGGTCAGAACCTTTCCCTTATTGTACAATTACCATCTTTTACATCTAGATGAAAATCCTTTTCTTCACAGCTGAAAGCTGAAAGCGAAAGGAATTTGAATCTAGAGGATTTTAACTTGCTTTGCTTCACAGGAAAGCATGCCCCATACAATGTAGTGCCTTTTTAAAATTGCTGCCCCTTTGAGCAAATAGTATTAATTCCAACACTTTTTAAAAGAAAGGGAGAACTACCTGTGAATATAAATAAAGTGACAAATTCCACAACTAAAGATCTCAGGGAGATTAAGGTCTAAATCAGAGGCACAGATGCAGATAAAATAATTTGTATCATGAATGAAAATGTTACACGCTAAACTCTAGGAAAAACAAAACCTTTTTGAAGATAAAACCACACAAAAATTGCTGATATGAGTAAGGAAATAAAGTATGTTTTTAGTTTTCATGGCAGGAAGAAGATGAGATTCATTTTTATACCAGCTCCACAAAGGCTTGCTAGCAACCTGCTTAGAATACAATAGATGGGATTTAAATTTTCTTTTCCTTAACATGGTTTGCTCATTTGCATGCTAGGCCCCAGAATGGTCCTTTCTCTCCCTCTCTCTGTCTCTCTCTCTGTCTCTCTCTCCCTGCCATTTCACAGAAACACTGGGATCTGAGCGCTGGGAGCAAACTGAAAGGTCCAAGGGTGCTTGTGAGTTCAGCATGAAGCTCTTTTATCAGTGTATTTGCAAGGGAAAAATGTAGGCCTCTCCCCACTTCATTGGGCAGCTTTTCCTTTGAGAGACAGCTTCAAAATCTCCTCCCCAGAAACACCTTTCAGAAAGTGCTCTGGACTCCTCAAAAACACAGAAGCAAACAAGCCATGGGGGTGCTGCCAATGAACAAAGACAAAATTAGTGTTGGTTTAGAAGGATTTTAGAAAAAGAATCACTCTACCTTTCTCCATCCCGATGTCAGTTTTTCAAATTTCTTTACTTAAAATATGATACATGGCTGTTATTCTGGCTGACCAGAAAGTCCAAGGGGATCAAGACACTGAAGGAAAGGAATAGCCAGACCTTTTCTAATCCATTTTAGGATGATTCAAGCGTACACAAATGTCACGACTATCCAACCAGTGGCTAATAATTTTAAAGAAGAGAAGGAAATAAACACAAGATATTTAGTTTAAATAGGGAATATCAATCCGATCCACTGATTGTGGTAGGTTTTCAAGCCTGAAAAGCACATTCTAATCATAAAAAGACATACTGTATATGAAGAGAAATGCTCCCTCATTGCAATAGAAAGAACTCAGATGTGATGCCCAATGAAATAATACAAGGACTATATTCACCAACAGTCTTAACACTGCACATTATTCTGGGTTACTGACAGACAACAGTTCACAGGCACTGGAAGAGGGAGGGATGGCATTCCTATGTAAATAAGAGGGAGTGGTGCTGGGGTGTTGTTTTTTCCAGCAGTTGCCAGAACCCTCACAGCAGGAAATGTGTTATTGTAATGCAAATGTATTTGATTTCCTCCAAAATCCCCTTTCACTGTCTTTCCTGTCTGAATGTCTCATCACACCGTATTTGCAATTCTATTAAGCACCATTTTATATTAGCCTCATTTACGTAACCTGCCTAATAGGAATCGGAAATGTTAGTTATTTTACTGGATCCAATTAGTATTTCATTGTTTTAGCCTGAGCACAATATTGTACAATAGTCCTCAATACTCAGCTAAATGGAATAGGATGTACTCCGAGTAATACGATAAATGGAAGCATATGTTTTAAGCTAATTAAAACGCAGTTAAAACCTGCCTGAACTGAAACCAATTGCATCCTTTAATATCTGGTGGGTGACTTTAAAAAAAAATCTAATAATGAAATGTCATATCATGGTGAACTTAAGGGAAAAAAAACACAAAAGTTAAGTACTGAAAATAGCTGTTCTAAATTACTAGTGAATTGTTTCCTGGAAACGCATTTTTTTTTTCTTTTTATGTGTCACACAGTGAAGAAGAGTGAGTTTTCCCCAAGTTAAATACACAAATTCACAGAATGTGTAAAATTGTTGGTTCAAATACAACAGTTAAAAAGAGGTGGAGGAATATTTTTAAGTATTTCTACAAATAAAAATATAGTTTGCTGTCCTGTTTTCTCATTTTAACATCTGTTCAATTTAAATAAATATATCAAGTGTTGCCTTTTGTGAAGTATATTTAGAAAAAAAATTACAAGACTTCAAATCAAGAAAATTTTGCAACAATGATCAATTTTACAAGTGTACCAAAGGCAATAAAAATACATCAATGGCTTCATGTGGGAATATTATTAGTGTAAAGACTGATATGTTCTATAAAAATTTTGAAATAATTAGTAAACACTGTAGCTATCAACAGCATAAATATATGTAATTCCTTATAATACAGGAAAATATTTTTTCCTAATTTCAGAATTTTGCTAATGAATTCCTATTGAGTTGTTATGCTGTTTTTCATCTTGGTATTGTTGCCTAAGAAGCACAGGGTTCTCACAATATAGTATTCTATAGTAAAATAATATAACATTTTATATTAAAATATAAATAGGAAATAATCAACTTATATCCAGGAGAAGAAAATACTGAGTGACACATAACACAATTAAAATCATATTTGCTTCTCAGTTTATATACAGACACCTCTCAAATCCCATTCCTATGAAGAGAAAATAGTTTTTTAAATTGCAGCTTTGCCAAAAATAACTTTCAGAAAAAGAAAATAGGTAAAAAGAGGTTTTTTCATATATCCAAAGAGTGCCAAAAAGTTTACTGTTTAGCAAAATATAAAATGCAACATTTTGTGAAAAAAATCTTATTTTCCAATCATGACAATAGTAAGAAACGATAGTAAAGTGAACTCCTGGGCCGACGGGAGATTTTTAACGGTAATATTATGATGGCTGCACTAAACATGAGAGTGTGCTTTATGTCATTTCTTTCGACTTTGCCATTAACTCCATAACAGCTGGCATCAAATATACTAAATTGTGATATAATGAGCTTGTATATTGCTAGCAATTACAGAGTTAAGTTGAATAAATCCTTAGAGTACAAAGTGAGTGTGCTTTCCACCTGACAATAAATTAAAGGTGACACCTGCCTTAATTTAAAATTGCCTAAGATCATATATAAAAATCAACAAAAAAATACTGTGATTGAAACCACATCTCAAAATTTGCCAGGTTTGACTATATCCATTTCATATATGTTTATGACATCTGTCATCTCCTCGATCTATTATTTAAACACTTTTTATGCATTGCTGAGTTATGAAGTATGTTTTGTGATAACTATACTTCTAAATTTGAAAGCCTGGACTGTGAGTGCTATATATCTTAGTTTCCTGTCAATATATATATATTTATATATATTTGAATGGAAACTAGATAACCAGACCATAATATTCTTTTAAAGTATGATACCAGAAGGATTGTGGCTTTAGAAAAACAATACAGTTAAAAGTCTGAGGACCAGATTTTGTTTGGATGCTGCAGATTACCACGTAACCATCACTTATTCAGTGAAACTCATACATGTCAAGAAATTAATTTTTTCCTTAATTAATTTTGGAAAAATACATTTTATAAAAATATAGTGTGGACTGTAGATTAATGGACTATGTCCAAAAGGAATTCAGGTGGCAGCTGCAGTTAGAGACTCCAACAAGCAGGGGCTTGGGCTTGATCTGTTCAGCAGAAAAACACCCCATGTAAATTACAGGGGGATGGGACAAGTATCAATACAGGACACACACACACACACACACACACACACACTCACACACAGAGCAAATATTAAAATCTAAATAAGAGCCATGGAGTCTTATGGATTACAGAGAGTTGGAAGTGACTTTAAAAAGTGATTAAAGGCAGCATTTTGGTATCTAGGAAACAAAGAAAACTACCTTAACTGATAGTTATAGGTTTCCCTTCTGAATATTTTCAGGGATGGAAACAATTATCTAAGGAAAATGTGGCATCTTCCCATCTTGAACACTTCATCATATCTCAAATGAATCTCTTAGGCACCCTAAATTCTTTTGGTGATCTGAAAGGTGTAAGACCATCGTATAAAGACAATTCAAGCTTTCATATTTCCATCCCAACAAAGCAGGCTGCCTGTATGGGACAAAGACGAACCTCATCATTGCATCGTTTTCTATAGAATCAATTTGTGTTATTGAGTTTGAAGGTACAGACTGGCATAAATCCAAGGTACAAAATTAGATCAGCCCTAAAAGAAACTAAGCTTGTTGGCAGGCCAGAATTTGAACTGAAGTGGAAATTACAAAATATAGCAATTAATCATTTCTTTTCTAATTGCCTAATTCTCAGACCTTGAGTGGGTAGAAGCAAAGGTGAAAATCTGAGCTCTAAAAGAACTGTTTCTCAGTTATTTCTAGATCCAAGTACAAAATCAAATGCAAGACAATTCAGAATCCTCAACTTTTTTTCCCCCATAAACTGTGCATTAATTCCAAAGGATTAGCTTATGGGGTGACCAAAACTGATGGCACAGGTGACTGAAATGACCACAAAGACAGCTTTGGGGATATTTACCTGCAAAGCTTTTACTGATGTGCATGCTCGCAGATGTACACATTTTCAACCACAGATTGACTATGACAGGATGTACGAACAAAAAAAGGAGGGGGTGGTATTAATGAGAATTTCTTTTTTATCAAATGGTCTTTGTCCGTTCAATCTTGCAAAAAATTCTCTAACAACATAAAACTCTTATGCTTACCAGGACATCCCAGAATTACTTCTCAGAATCTCTTTCCTCCTTGTTACTCAGCAGCTTTGTAACACTATCCTAAAGTAATAATAATAATCAGCAAAGACAATATTCTGGAGGAAAAAAGAAAAGACTATCTCTAATTGACTAGGAAAGAAGAGGTCAGTGATGGAATTGGTATTTGTAAAAAGTATACCACGATGTCTTACCAAATAATCTGCTCACCAACATGCCCATTAATCTCTTGATACTCAATAACATATGAATTTCTCTTTCACTCCTAACTCACAAAATCACAAGAGAACCGACCCATGGGCTGGCGTTCCTTCTTTCAGTGGCCAAAGTTTCAGATGGGCCAGGCCACTGTACTTTTGTTCTGGGTGGGATGTGAATTTGTGGGCAGATGACAAGGGGCTAATGAGAAGCTAATGTCCCTGCAGCTGGCAACCTGCCAACCTAGGGAAGGGAGGATTAGAGCATTTGTCTGCATTAGCCCTGGACAAAGGAGGGAGGGCCTGGGGAAAGCCAACTCCAGGCTGAATAACTTAACTCACATTGGATTCTGGGTCCCATTCCTAAAGTAAGGGGCTATTTCAGGATAATTATGCACTTTTCCTAGGTGGCATGGTGAGTTCTCCTGTGGATACACTTGACTTGGTTCTCGTTCTGGAATAAATTAGTTAGAATAGGCAAGTTCAGAACCTGTCCCACCTCCTCACCAACTCAGGATATAATCATATTAATGAGGAACCAGGTGAAACTTCTTGTCTCCAGTACATTCATTCATCATGAATGTAAAATTAGTTTATACAAGTGTCTAGCCAGATCACTTCTTGAATTCAAAACTTATTTTTAAAAGAGAAGGGCACTTTATTTTCTAATTTTGCCATCAAAAATTCACATCATGAGTTTCTAAGCCAGGAGGCTGATTGGAAAAAAATTCCAGAGAGACTTGAAATTTCAATAGAATCATTCTGCCTGAGCAGAATACAGTGAGGAGCTCACACCTGGGCATTGTTATCAGGTCTCCCCAACATTCGCTTCAGCAACAATTATCCCTGTTACATTTTCAAAATCCCACCAATATGCTCATTAATATGGGTTTTCAGGTACTTAAGGAAAACAAGGAAGGTTTTTCATGGAAATACAGGTTTGAAGGGATAAAATATACTTCCTTTTCCTGGAAATATTTTTTTTTTAAGCTTGAAACATTGAAAGTAAATATTGTTAACACACTAAGTAATAATTCTAAACTGCATGCACTTTAAATTATATCATTTTAACTTAAAGACATTTCATCTTTTATAAAGACATACAAAGGTGTGTTTATAAGATTTATTTTAGATATGTATTCTATATAAGCTCATGGCTACATCCGCGGTGGTGTTTTAAATTTCCTACATGATTTGCTAACTAAGGATCATGGTATATATGCGCCTAGTCACCCCACCTCCAGCCCCCGCCCTGACCTGTTGTCACATTCCTGCTGTACAATGAGAACCCTGTGGACTACTTTATCAACCTTCCAACTGGAATCTTGCATTCCACCTTTGGTATCTTCCACACAGAAGCCCGCTGGATCTTCTTACGAAGTAAGCCAGAAATCAGATTGTTTCCCCGCCTACAAGAACTGTGTTTCTCAATCTCCACCCTGCTCACCAAGCTTCAACTCTCCTTGGGGTTCTTTGAAACAGGACAAAAAGTTTCCACCCCAGGACTTTTAGAAGTTCTGTGCAGCGTGCCTGGAATGCTCTCCTTCCCAGAGTCAGCCTAGTTGGTTCCTTTTCATCCTAGCAATGGAAGCGTAATTGTCCCTCAAAGAGTTTCCTCTGCCCATTCTGATCTCTCTGCCATAAGGGCATTTCTCCGTGCAGTTCTTTAATTTAATGCTCCATTTTATCATTCGTAACACTTGAACACAATGTTTATTTCTTTCACCAATGTTTATTTGCTTTTGATTGCCCGTTTTCGTCCCCACTGGAACCTCATGAGCTTTCCTTGCTGAGGTATCCCCAGAGCCTGGCACAGTACCTGTACTCGGTAGACACTAAATAACTCTGTTCAATTAATGAGTGAATGAAAGATGTTGAGTAAGCCCTAAAACATTTTAGGATGCAAGTTTTAAGCATGATATTGATATTGCTCTAAATAACCTTGTTATTAATAACAGGAAAGGAGCAAAGGGGGAAGCCAGCCATTATAGGCATGTCATTTAGGCAGCTTCACCAGGAAGCTACAACTTGACACTCCCCAGGGGTCCAACAAAAGGGAGATAAAAGCATGCCCAGTGAAGTTGGGGTGACATAGGGAAGGTGTTTGCTGTCAGTCACACCTGGGAACAAAGGTCATTGGCCAGAATGGGCATGACCACTGCAAGGGCATGAGATTTGGGATATTTAATCCCCTGAACAAAGAAGTTCACTCTCTTGTGCCCTCTTGTGCTCTTATGCTCTTGTGTGACTCTAGGCTTGTGGGGCTCCCTTACATTCTCCCATATGGCTCATGGCCATATGGACCCCACACACAATGGACTAATGGACTGCAGCTAGCCTGAGGCTGTACTGGACCCAGCTCCAACATGAAAAGGAAACTTTGCTTCTATGTCTACTGAAACCCCAGCTACACTTCTTCTATGACTGGACCAAGAGAAATGGGACTTTGGAAACCTGGATATGTAATTCCATGCAAATAAAAACCATTCATGCTCCCATGAGAGTTGCAGAAAATTCTTTTTTCTCAAAATATCATAAGGACTCCACACCATACCCAGGGGAAAAATGGACCCTCCATTTCACCTGATAACAATATCATCCACAAAGACGAACAAGACTTTTTTAGGTGTTAAAGAATATTGAGTTTTAGACAAAAGAAAAATTCTGTTTAGAGTTACTTCATATATTATCAATGACATTGTATTGCTATTCTGGCATCCAGGATCCTACTAAGTCTCTTTTTTATCTTTTGAGAGATAACTATGAAACAATAATAAGGAATATTAATTGAGCACCTTTCAAAGCACTTGTATAGACTCATTTAACCCCCACCTTGGGGGTGAAGACAGGGAAGCACAGAGGTGACGTGTTAACTGCCCAGGGACCTACAGTCCAGGGTCTGAATCTGGACACCAGCCGCAGACTGTGCTCATAACCACAATATGCCGTTGCCCATATTCCTGTGTGCGTAGTAGGCGCCTTTGACAGACTGTCCTATGACCACAGGCTCTCATTCCACATGCATAAACAGAACAAGTGTGAGAGAAAAAGACAAAAGGAGAAGGGCTTATAGAATCATGGCAGAGCTCCCTTTTGGGGTGGTTGGCTCACCAATTCCCTTCTTTTACACAGATTTGAATTACAAGTTCCCGTTCACCCTCTTACAACATCACATAAAACGTCTGCTTTGTTCATAGCACTGAATGGTTCCGCTTCTGGTGCCTTCTGAGCTTTGACTTCCTCTAGCCCTGGCTATCCTTGAGCACTCACAGCTTTCTCTCTGTTTCTCAAAAAGATTCTTGTCAGCAAAACAATTACTAATATTTTGGTTAGGTTGCTACTATTGACCATATCCAAAACAGCTGTGTGTACCAGATCAAGGAGACATACTATGGGAACAACTGCCCACGGGGCTACCTGGAGGTGTGTGTGTGTGTGTGTGTGTGTGTGTGTGTGTGTGTGTGTGACTTTCTGAACATGGCTGATACCAGTTGAGGAAACGGCCTTAACAAACACAGAGGATTAACTAAAGGCAATTCCCACAGATATGTGAGGGTCAAAAAGTGCATGTGGTAAATCAACACTTCTCTTCCTGAAGACAAAGGCAGGGAGTGATCCCACGTGAAGATTGCAAAATATTAACCAGATTCGCAGCCTAAGAGCATGAATTGAGTCAGCAGGAATTTTGTGAAGGTAGAAATAGCCTGACTCCATAAGGATGCTGAAAACTGGTATGATGAAAGGATGAAGAAAGTAGCAACACCCCAAAGAAAATATGTTTCCAATGCAGTTGCGGCTCTACCGGTTATGCTTTCATCGGTCATGTGTAGGATCTGATGAACAATGATGTAGATTCCAAAATAAGTATCCTGGTAAGTGTGGGTAATATCTGAGTTAGGTGATACCAATGGGTATCAAATTTTATATACCATTTAAAAACTAATACTACAAAAAATAAAAATAAAAAAAAAAACACCTCTAATAATATCAATTGATCTTTGACTCCATGGTTGACTTTTGCCAAGTTGGCATTTTCTTACCCAGATAGTAAATATTTTAGGCTTTGCAGGCCACATGATCTCTGTCACAACTGCTCAACGCTGCCATCGTGGTACAAAAACAGCTGTAATGTTGTAAAACCGGCACGAGAAAGAGCAGATAATAAAGAAATGGGCTATGTTCCAATGCAACTTGATCTTTGGACACTGAAATCTGAATAGCATATCATTTTCATGTGTCACAAAATATTATTCTTATTTTGATTTTTTTCCAACCATTTAAAAATGTAAAAACCATTCTTAGCTCACAGGCTATACCAAAGTAGGCAGTGGGCTAGATTTGGCCCAGAGGCTACAGATGACTGATCTTTGCCTTCTACTGTCACAGAAAAACAAACAAAAAACTCTAGAAGGGACTTTTAAAAGGAGGTAAGTCTTTCAGAATATCAAAATTAAAAAAAAACAAACAAAAACTAACCATAGTCCTTATATTTTCATGTTATTTTTAAACTTTTGTATTCAAGTATGATATACATACAGAAAAGTGGAGAGCTTGATGGATACTCACCGACCAAACACAATTGTCACCTCACAGTTCAGCCACCACCGTCCACACTCCATGGGCAACCACTAGCTGACTTCTAAATGCACAAATTAGTATGTTGTGGGCTTTTTTTGTATGATAGTTTACTTTTAAAAAAAAAAAACAAATTTTAAAGTGTTGTAGGATCAAGTATGGTTGGCTATATAATAAGAAGACAATTAGTTGCTGCAACTAAAATTTTTAATTTTGAAACCACATAATCATAGACTTTAGAAATAGAAAAGATTTTAGAGAAGATCCATAATTTATACCCTCAATTTATATCAGATTCTTGGAGTAACGTAACTAATATATTTATAATTCAGTTGTTTAACCAAATATTAGATAAGCATTCTGCACATGGGCATGTGGTCAAAATCTATATACCAATAATAATAGTGACACTGAGTAAAACGATAAAGTAAATTTCTGGTTATGCTATTATTGTGAAAGCTCCTATCTCCCTCATTTTCATTACATAATTGACAAAGAATTGAATTTGTTTACACTGAATATCTAAGACTGGCCAATACTTTCAACTATTGGCACTGCTAACAAAGATAGGTCTTTACTCCAATTCACAGATAATTAGCCTTCATGATAAGGTGCAATTTGATAGAATTTTTTTAAAATGTTTTCATTGATTTTTTTTTTCTTTTTTAGAGAGAAAGGGAGAGCGATAGAAACATTGATGTGAGCCCGGCCGGTGTGGCTCAGTGGCTGAGTGTCAACCCATGCACCAAGAGGTGGCCGGTTCGATTACCAGTCAGGGCACATGCCCAGGTTGTGGGCCTGATCCCCAGTGGGGGGCATGCAGGAGGCGGCCAATCGATGTTCTCTCTCATCAATGTTTCTATCTTTCTCTCCCTCTCCCTTCCTCTCTCTCTAAAATCAATAAAGAGGAAAAACAAAATTTTTTTATAAGAAACATCGATGTGAGAGAGAAACATCATTCTCTGCCTCCTTCCTGCACACCCCCTACTGAGGATCAAGCCTGCAACCCAGGCATGTGCCCTGACCAGGAATCAAACCAAGACTTCTCAGTCCATGGGGCAATTCTCAATCCACTGAGCCACACTGGCTGGGCAATAAGATGCAATTTGAATAACATTTAATAATTTATTAACAAGTTTATTTTGCTATGTATATCAAGTATGTCTGAGTTTTCATTGTAATATCAACTAAATATAAAATAATATCTGCTATTTTCATTGAAGTCACAACAGAAACTTTTTAACATAGCAATATACCAAGTCTGGGCATTTTAGCAATCTGATAAAGAGCAGACATTTAAACAGTTCCCACTGCATGTCAAAATTATGATATAAATACAGGAGCAATGTTAGATAAAAGGTAAGATCTGGAGCAGTTTTCGAGCATTGTTCTATATAGCCCCCTATGCAATGCCTTCCTTCTTTTCCCCCCAGTGAATGTTTTCACCAGAAAGGTATTTTATACTAATGGGGTCTAAAAAATGTTTGTTTTATGGAGAAAAATTAAAATGTGTTATTATTTAAGTATAAATAGCAATGCACAATTTATCACAAAATAACTCATTAGTATTTAACAGTATAAAAATAGACTAATTCCAAAGATTTATATGGGATTGGGTAATCCTGCATGGTGCTGTTCTGGTCTCTGCTTGGTGACAAACTTCTTGTTTTGTGATCTAGATTACGGCGCATTAATTTGAACCTCAGTTTCCTCATTTACAATGTGATATTGCAAAGTTTCTTTCCAGTTCTAAAAACATAATTATTCTAAGAACAAGAAAGTGATTAATGTCCAAGTGAAACAATGTCTTCTTCCCTGAAATGCCTGAATATATTATTGTTAAATAAGAAATAAAGTTTAAAAACAATTTTCCTAAAATGTAATGAATTTGTCTAACAGTTCAGAGGCTAAATGTGAAACCACATCAACATTAAGAAATGAATGTTTTAAATAGTAAAAATACACCTTCCAAATAGGCAGTTACACTTTCCAGCTGCTGGCTAGAAAACTTTATCAACTCTACATCTTTTAAAAGGGAAAACTTCTGTGGCTGGCCCATACCGATCAGTATAAATTCAATCCAATTTAAAGCACAGTCACCACGTGGGCAGTCTCAGACTATTACTTTCAATGGGATTGAGTCCCTAAGGATGGCAACGACTGAGTCCCATCGAAAGTAATGGAGTAAGCAATCACATGCCATTACTTTCAAGGAGACACAGTCTCTACTGCCCATAATAACATGGTAATATAAATCTGCACTGACTCATCAGCATGAAGGATGAAAATGTAAAAGAATTTCAAAGCCACCAAGACAAAAAGAAAAAGTCCTCTTCTCTCTTGCACCCATAACTCATCAAAGTTAAACATTTGAGTGGAGCTAGAAAGGTCCAAGAACCCAGGGTAAGGCATCATGAAGATTAGGAACAAGTTCCAGACCCTCTCATGATTCCCTTTGAGCAATTATTGACACGTTAAGTTTCATCTGTAATTACAAGCCTGTTTTGTGCCCTTTCCATGCCCACTTTTGAAGTATTGGTAACTTAGAGAATAGTTCCTCGCCCTAAGAACCACAATTGGTAGAAAATTTCATTATAAATGAGCTTTCTCCTTCAGTCTTAATACATGTGTTGATTTCCCCAACAGGTGATAAAAAATCCAATTTTGATTTCTTTCCATATTGATGTGTGGTTAAAATGCCAAGCAAACCTGTGTTTTAGACATAATAAAGTGTACCAATATTTCCTCATGTAATTTTCTTTAACTAGAATCTGGTTCTGAGCAAGATTTGCTCTTCCAAACCTCCCCTCAGTCCTAATCTCTAAACCAGTGAAAACAATATGAACAAGAGATTGGAGCTATTTCAATTAAGTATAGTTGAGATTCCTTTTGTTAAAGGAATCATCAGGAAAATCACGGTTAAACACTTGCCAAACTGTATCCAGAGGTGGGCTAGCAAAGGTTTAATAGTTAGCTCAGGGAGGAAAAAAGGGCTCTGATCATAGCTTCTGCCAATTTTACTGGTGTAAATACTCCCACCAGGCCTATTTTCAAGTTACCAACATGATGATACTAAAGGGAGAGTATGAGAAAACATGTGCAGAGACACACCATTATATGTTTTCACCAGAAAGACATAATAGATATAAATAACCTCGAGACCATAAACAATAGTAAAGTGTCATAAAAATTAAAAAGGGATGACATTTTAGTATCTATTAGCTTTATTTTAAGTACAATTAATTTAACTGTAAGTGTAACAATGTGGCTGTTTAACAGGCTTACAAAATTTCTGAGGATCTAAAAATTGGCTCATGTGAGCCAGCACCGGCCAGGTCCAGTACAACCGCTGGGTGTTTTTCTCTTTAACTTGCAGTGGTCAAGTTGACATGTCAAGAATTGCAAGAGGCTTAGGTGAAGACTTTTACATACTGCCTTAAGAGTTGGATTTGTCCTAAGTAAGAGATTCAAGTAGACTAAACATTTTGAAAAGTTCTATGCAACCTGCTATGACTCAACTTTTGCGATGCAGATGAATTAAGGCCACACCTTCAAAGGTGTTTTCATTTAAAAATTTTGATGTGGAAAAGGCATTTGAGTAGGACAAACCCAAGTTTATCTCAGCTCACCTTTGCTACTTGTGTGCCCTTGGATTATTTGTTTTAACGTTGTGCTTTTTGTCTCATTTATACAATGAGGCTAATAAGAGATTACACTACTGACCATTATGAGAGCTATAAACAGAGTCTTTCTCAAATCTTTATATTTCCAAATACCAAAACAGTGTATGATTTATTTCCCTCATGCAATGCAATAATGTCAGTGAAAAAAATTAGGCAACTCCTTCAGACCCCTAATGAGCTTATAAATACAGGTTTTCAGTAATTTATGAAGCTATTAAAATAAATTCTACCATCTGTAATTTTCACAAAAGTTCCCTCTTCTATTTAAAGAACAATTTTTGACTCTGAAACAGCTTCGGGAGTCACTTTTTCTTCTGCCTTTCCGGTGCACAGAGTGAATTCTTCAGTTACAGATTTCAGCCACAGACAAATGCAGCATTGCATTCTTAAGTGTATCCGACCTCTAATTTTCTAAGACCTATCATTTTCTTTCACTTCTTCACTTCTATCACTAGCACTTGACTTTCTCTATAATTTCTTCCACACTCAAACATGTAAACAAAAGTATTTAAATTACAAAAATTCTCAGGGAGGAGCAGAGAAAACAAAGACATGTAAAGGTATGAATATTATGAGATTAGCCAGGTACACTCACTGTCTGGGACCTACACCTACAATTCAGACACCCTTTTCAGTATAGGTAGACTTTTCAGTGACTCATGAGGAGTCATAAGGTGAATGACTCATTTACAAACGCCAACTGCCCCTTACTGGCGCTCCTGGCATGTTTGTGAGAGTATTAAATAAGATGCTATGCATGAAGTCCTGGGAATAATGCTCGGGACTTAAATATATCAAGTGTTTCTCCCTTAGTTCCTCATCCAACACTGTAATGATTAAAATGGCCTCAGAAGAAAACAAAACACAGAGCGAAAGGTCTAGATTGCTTGCCATGTGAATTTTAGACTCTTCAAGTTGCAGGACATCAACATGTCCACCATCCTTAACATTCAGTGACAGATCTAGAGAAAAAAGAGACAAAAGTTCCTTGCTCGGGTATGCCTGTACACACCTCAACTCGTGTCTACCTATTTGGATCTTTCTCTCTATTTTTACTAGATTGTCCCTTCAACTCACCTGCCCCTCCCCCAAAAGGAGAATGAAGCAGGGTGGGGGGAGCACTGTTGCTTACAGCAATAAGTATTGCTTCCCCATCCCTCCTCTGTCTTCTCATGTGGCTCAGCTACATGTACCACCAGAACCTTCCCTCTCTCTGGTTCACAGATGGCCATCTTCTTGCTTGTTCTCACATGGCAGAGGGGAGACAGAGAGAGAGAGAGAGACAGAGAGAGTAAGCTCTCTCTTCTCTTCTTCTAAGGACTCTAACCCCATCATGAGAGCATCACTCTCACGATCTAATATCTCTGAAAGGCCACACTTCCTGATTACCATCCCATTGGTGGTTAAGGTTTCAACCTGTGAATTTTAGGAGGACACCAATATGCAGTCCACAACACCTATTTTCTACCTCTATTCTACTGGATCCTTTGAAATTCCCAATCTTTGGTGACCAAGTGTCATAGATTTTCCTTGAGTATGGCTTGCAATGTCCCTGTGCTGATCAAATTCTGGCTGTCTCTAGCAATGCCACATAGCTCAAAAGCCTAAAAAGTCAGTCACTGAGGGGCAGTTCTAAGAGAAAACATTATAATAAAATATTTTTATTAGAAAATTAATTTAGAGTATACGACATGGGAAAAGCATCAGTTTTCCATTTTAGCATAGAAATGCTTTGTTGTTTTTCACAGGATGCCAGCATTCTACCAAACACAGGCTTACCCACGACTTCAACTCTCAAAGAGCAGATAGGATTCTCAGAGAAAAGTCTACCAAAACATCAATCTCTATACATTAAATATATAAGATCAGACCTCGGATGCCTTAGCCAAAGTATTTCCTGGGAGATATGTCTATCGTTACTTAATACATGTTTGTTGATTTATTGTACTAGATTCAACATATAGAATATTCTGAAATTGAGGGATTACTCCTAATATAGATAATTTAGAATCTTTAAGGCCATATATCACAAAATCAGGAACTCTAGGAAAGAATCTTCAAGTTAAAACATATATATTTCATATTAAAAGAAAGCTTAAAAAAAAGAAAATGAAACCTTAATATATTATTATTACAACAAAATCTTATTTTGAACAGAGTCTATTTAGTTACTAATCTAGAAAAAAAAAATCCCCTCCCTTTACTTACCTAACTGTATCTCAATCTTTCCTCTAGCTACCAAAAGTAGTTCCCTTTAGGCCACATGTCAGATTTGCAAGCAATATTTTGGACATGCTCTTTGGCATTAATCTATCCTTAATATTTATGTGTTCAAAGAAGCCCAAAGAATGCAGTTGAATAATGGGGAATAATTTCAATGTTGTATGCACATTGTCATAAAGACATGAAGAGGAAATGGTGTCAAAAGAGAATGTTCACATTATAATACAAAAAGAAAATAGTTTTCAATGCCTACTGATGTCTAGAAAAATATTTCAATCCCACTAGACTGAACTTGAAGATGTCATCATTGCTTGCAAAAATTCTTAAAGCAGAAAAACTGTCCCATCCAGCACTTGAAAATAGAGAAATATACCCCTTTGAGGAATATCACGAACACATCTTAGGAACTATTTTGGCTATATCAGCTATAAGCAATGGTACTTGTAAGAGACATGTTTGTATTCATTTCCATGTTCACCATACAACCATCGAATTTTGCCCAGTTGTCATCTCTTGAAACAGTCTCAGGACTTTAGACAATTTTCAACATGTAAGTACCAGCTAGGTCATAATATCAACTAAGCGTGGAGAGGCTTAAACAAACTTGATACAGCGTTTACTTCTTTAGACAAGTCTTCCTCCTTTTCCCCCATTATTTGCTTTCATCTTTAGCAGCTTCAAATCTTCCTATTCTGTATAAACCTCTATATTTTTAAGAATTTATCAATGCAAAGAAGTAAAACATTTCCTAAAGTGTTCTGAACAGCACAACGGAGAGGAAATTATCGTGATAAATTTAAATAGTTGGAATTTCTTTTCTCTCTAAATAAAAGCTGTTTTATCTTACTAATACTGGTGATGATATGAAAACCTATTCAGTAAACAGTTATGTTTCAATACGTGTGTTTTTTTCTTATAATTACACTCATTTAACATCTATGAATTTGAGAAAGAAGAGCAAAGGAATAAAGATGGAACAAGAGAATAAAGGAAGATTAAGAAATTGGTTATACTGGCATTTTAATTCAGTTCTTCCTAACTACAAGCAAAACAAAAGAGAGGACAAATTAACAACAGAATCTTATTTCAGTGTGATTAGTACACAGAGTAGGTGATCACATGGGCAAAATCGGTGCATAGTACATCACACCCACACGAAGCGGTTTAGTTTGTTTCTCAGATGAATGGCAATCCTTTACCAAACACATTTGTATTTGGTAGAGAAGTGCCCAATACTTTTGATGAATGGTGAGAGGAAGCTGTTCTAAATATGAAAATCCAGCAAACTGAACTTAACTTGTAGATACGATTTGGTTGTTCAGAAAATTTGGAAGTTTAAAATATCTATTAATCAATAGGTAGGATGTTCAAGGTAGGGATAAGCAGGGAACAAATTATTTAAGTTCTGTGTTCTTTCCTAGATGGAGCTGATGCCATTGTAATTAACCTAGTTATTAACAACAGGAAAGGAGCAAAGGGAAAGCCAAATATTATAGGCATGTCACTTGGGCAGCTTTGCCAGGAGCCTGCAGCTTTACGCTCTCCAGGGAGCTACTGGTCCATTCCCTGCAGATCCCTGGGGGGAAGGGACTGAAGGAGAATAGATATATGTGTAGTAAAGTTGGGGTGACGGTGGGAAGGTATTTGCCTGTCAGTCACACCTGGGAACAGGTCATTGGGCAGAATAGGCATGGCCACTGCAAGGGTGCAAACTTTGAGATATTTAGTCCCCTAAACAAAGGAGTCCACTCTCTTGGTATCTCTTGGGCTCTTGTGCTCTTGGTTGACTCCTGACTTATGGGATTCTCACATGTCTGCTTTTGTATTTGCCCACACACAAAGAACTAACGGACTGCAACTAGCCTGATGCTGAACTGGACCTTGCTGTAACACAGAACAGAAATTCTGGACACTGGCTCTGATTTTAGCTCTACTGAATCCCCAGCTGCACTTCTTCCAGGACTGGATTAAGGGAAATGGGACTTTAGAAACACAGAGGTGTAATTCCATGCAAATAAAAACACTCATCCTCCAGTGCAAGTCTCAGAAAATTCTTTTTCTCAAAATATTGTAAGAACTCCACCCCCAGTACTCAGGGAAAGGGATACCCCACTTCCACCGATAACAGAGTTTCTGCTTTGTTTTGTTTTATGATACATCTTGGTTGCAGTCCACCTTTCATAGCCTCCAACAGCCGGCATGTCTTCCTGCAAACTTTTGAAGTGAGTTTTCTTTGTGCGGTATTTCATTACAATTTATAAATGTCTGTCCGGTGTGAAGTCCCACGTTCTCTTGGAGGGTTCTGGAATCAGAGGATCAGGAAGTCGGATGGCAGCACAGTCCTGGCAGCCACACCCCTGCTATGATTTGTGAGTTTCCCTGCACACGCAGTAAGTTGAGGAGTGGACTCTCCTCTAATAGAGTGAAATCGACATTCCTATAAAATGATCATAGTTGTTCTCTGTGCATCCACTTCACAAATTATACAGACAAGTTTAGCATGGCCTCCAAATGGAAACAGGATGCTGAGGCTCTAAAACTGTTTTCACATGATTCACACAAAAAACTCACTCTTCAATGCACGTGAGTCCTGTTCTCCGTTTCTATAAACTCTCCTTGAAAATTCAAGATTCGTTCATTTGGTACCTCTGAAAACCGAAATAACCATAAGGTTTATTTTTTATGGTTTGCATATCTTAAGAAAAAAAAAAGGAAAATAAATCATTCATACATTAAGAATGATTACGCGCGTGTGAAGTGGAACGCAGAATTACTTTAGATATATTACACACAAAGCTTCTCAGGACGGCAGCTAATTTCCAGCAGAAAGGTCACGCAAAAAATAATGTGATTAGAAGAGGTTGAAGGAAAAAAATAGCCACATATTTGGACATAGACCAAATTCCCTTTTTGCCACTGTAACTGAAAACCATTGCTTCAATATTTAATGAAACGCTTATGCTGCAGCACCTGGTCACATTGTCGGCACTGCCGAACCACTGCCTCCCCCGTGGGTCATTACTGCAGCCATCTGAAAGGGGGCAAACTGTTCATCGAGGACAATAATGCCAGTCTTTAAGAATCTACAGCTACAAAACAGCAGGAGACAGAGTTACTTTGGCTTTGATCTTGGGAAAAATGGCTGGGGGCAAAATGCTGTTTCCTACCCTCAGAGACTATACAGTTAGCAATAATTCTGTAAGTCAAAGCCATTCACAGGACTCAACTTGGCTGCCCTGCTTTGCTTTCCTCTCTCCCCTTGCAAAAAGCTAGCAGCTCCTGGTGAGAGATCCTTGTCAACAGGAAAACACTAGTTCACGCTACCCTGCTAATGATCCAATGCATCAATACCTCAAACAATCACAACAAGCAGATGTCCTAAGTTAATATAGACTTCCATGGGATTTTCCTGGTGAAACATGGCTTTAAAAGGCATTAGTCTTTTGTCCTCACTAGAGAACGGCTAAATCCTGGCACCAATTCCTTGGGTATGTGAACCTCAGCCTAATGGAATTTAATTACTTTAGTGGTATTAATCATCTGTACAGTAGAGCAAAGAGTATTTTATTACCACTTTTAAGGGTTATCGGCACATTTATTTCAAATGAACTGTCAAACTGCATTACGTGTAAGGCATGCCAGGTTTGAATTCTGCAGCTCAGGTGAAAATAAATTTACAGTTTAAAACTCTTCCCCTATCATCAGCATCCCACCCATTAATAGTGGCAGCACATATGTACGACTCTCAGAATTAAAAGAAATTAAGTGTTGAATTAGCTATCCATTTTTTACTCTCTGGTTTTATTCCTTATCCCAACCATTTTGACTACTCATTTGCAAAGGTTGCTTTATACCAAGGACCCCTGGAACACCAATTGGCACCAAATAGGCTGTGACACCATTACAGGCTTAGTTACAGAAAAGTGACGCTAATCTTGTCCATTATCAGGCAACAAGCGCCAGCTCAATAACATAAGATTCCTCCAATTCACACCGTGGAGCAAACGCTTTTGTTTTTGTTCAAATTCAGGGAAAATGAATGTGTACTTCTCTCTCCTCTGGGTTGTTTTTAGCCCTATTTAAATTTTTCTATAAAGAACTCTAAGAAACTCTTGCATCATTTATAAAGCTCTCCTCCTGTGCTAAATAGATCCAAGAGTGGATTGCAATATGCCAAACTCAGGTTAATTCTGTAGACTTCAGTAAACTTTCTATTTTTCATAAAGTATTCTACAGAATTCAGCAAACTAGAAGACCAGGAGTGGGGAAAATGCAGATCAAGAGTCCTGATACAAATGTGGCCAGAGAGCTCTCTAGGGACCAATCCCCCAAGTAGTAGTATGTAGTATGTTGTATTCTGTAGATAGCATATAGTATATACTACACTGTGGTATAATAAGTAATATGTCTGGTCTTTGTCCCCAGTTCCTGGCACATAGCTCCTCAAACTCTTGAAATTTTGAGAGATAGGAATGATTTTGTCATCCAAAAGAAGCCCATTTTGAGTTTATGCTAATGAGCTGAGTTAGGGTAGGGTCCCTAGATAGCCTCAGGATGGGCTGGTCAGCAAGCAGAGACCAAGGGATTAGATGATGGAAAGTTCCACACCCCTCAAGAGACCTTTAATCTGGTCTGCAGATTAAACTCTAAAAACTCTTGAACAAGATTTGATGAGCTTCCAGGGTGGTGAACACATACCTGGAGGTGCTGAGAGAGTGGTGTGCTAGAGAAGACAGGGAAGCACTGAGCCCTTCCCCACACCTTGTCCTATACACTGCTTCCATCTGGCTGTTCCTGAGTTACATCCTTTTATAGTAAACCAGTGATCCAGTAAGTAAATGTTTCTGAGCTCTGTGAGCCACTCTAACAAATTAATTAAACCCAAAGAGGGGACTGCGGCTGCTCAGAAGCACAGGTGACAACCTGAACTTGTGACTGGCATCTGAAGTGGAGATAGGGCTGAGCCCTTATCCTACAGGGTCTGATGCTATCTCCAGGTAGATAGTGTCAGATTTGAGTTAACTGCTTGGTGGTGTTGAGGAAAATACACATATTGGAAAGAGCTTAGGTAAATACCCAACTGCCTCAGTTTTTTCCTCTGTAAAATGAGAATATAACTATAGGCTTATTTTTAGGTTAAAGACAGTATGTACAAATAACATAATCTCAGCACAATGTTGATGTTGTTGTTGCTATGATTATAAAGAGGATGCACATTATTTGAAAAGTCACATATTCCACCTTATCACGATAGGTCAATATCATGTTGAACAAATTATGAATTCCAGTGACTTCTAAGACACCTTCATTTTTTCCTTCCTCAACCTACCCCTCCTCCACCAAAATCTTTATAGCCCCCACCCTGTTTCCCATCCACCTGTTTAAGGCATTTCCCACTCATCTCATTTCAGAGATATTCTGCAGTGAGAAGCAAATGAGAGCAATTTGTGACATGAGATACTGCATGTGCGAAAGACACATCATTAGTGTCAAAATGGATGCATTTGCTTTTTAGTCTATTTGTCCTGTGATTTCAAATGAATCAAGCTGCTATATCTCTCTCAACAGCTTCATACTACTCCATAATGAATTAAATGGCTCCTTTGAAAAAAAGTGTAAGGTTTATGAATAAAATGCTTTTTCAAATGTTGGGATAAGAAGGACTTAAAAAGACTCTTATGTCTAGTACCCCTTCGTTCAAAAATCTTCTCCGAACTCACAATCTTTGAAAGAAAAGCATTCTCCAATTAAAAAAAACAAAACACAAAACTTCTTTTTTTCATCTTTCCAAAGGTTGTAATTACCAGTGAGGGGTAGAAAAAAGTGACAATATTCAGCAAAGGCAGAACAGGGCTCGGAATTTCCCTGCCCATGCTTAGCGCTCTGACATCCTACACATGCAATCAAGGCCCCAATTCCTTTTCAAAGACATTTCATAAGAGAGGAAAGAATGCTCCACTCAAAGCTATAACATGTTTAGATTCTACTATTCATGTTCTCTGTTTCCACTCCATGCTATCCTTCTCTCTTTCTTCTCTGAATATTTCTGTTTGGTATTGAAATAATACACCTTCTGAGTTCATTCTCTTAACTCTACCTTTGAAATAAGGTTGGTTCCTCCAGTTTCCCAAACTTTGGTCTTTACTAATCTCCTTACAGATTTGAAAAAAGGAACAAAGAATTTTTGAACCTAAAAGTCTATAGAAAAGGCCAAAAAAAAAAAATCATTTGAAGTTGAAGACCAGAGCTACAGTTGGTTAAAGGGAGAGTGTTAACGAATAACTTAATTGAAAGCAATTGGGTATCTAAGAAAACAGCTCATACTGGTCCAGCGAGATATATACACATCTAGATTATATACAAGTCCGGTTTCTAGTAATGGAACATGCTTCACATTTTGGAAGGAAGTTAAAATTAGCAATAGATCGATGGGACTAATCTTGTTATTTAAACAAGCAGAAAATAAAGGATGTCTCAGAATTCATCCAGTGGTCCATGGGGGTTGAGTTTACTTCATCGTTTTCACTTGCAATATAAACACTAATTCTGTAAACTGTGAACTAGGTTCACAGGGAAGAATTTAGGATTTAAGCCTAGTTCCTTTCACTTTTCCAACCATAAATTTTGTTTCTTCATTGTGAAATGAAGATAAAGTTCCTCATCTTAACAAGCACTTGAGGATAAATGAGGTAAAATTTACATAACAAGTTAAACTACATAAATCCAACATGGTATAAAATGGCAATCATATTAAAGAAAAAATAAAATAATTTAATTTCTTTTCTTAGATGAAGCCCCAACATCACAATGGTGAGTTCTAGCTATTTTCAGTTCTAGGTAATAGGCACAAAGTATCCTTTGCAGTGAAAAAGTTTTTGTATAATCTGCATTCTCCAAACCTAGAATTCCTTTGGGATAATTTCTCTGTTCTCCATGTATTTGTCTCTAGAACTGTCCATGATCACTACTTGAATGATAAACCCTGTTAGCTGCTATCAGAAACTATGGACTAAGCTTCCAGTTGCTTATGGAACTGGGCTAATGTAGATATCATACAAACCCAATGGATGTTTATAATCTAGAGGGCAAATGATAACATGATGTGAATACATGTAACTGAAAAAGATATATAGGTGAAAAAATAGCAATGGGAGTCATTCCTTCTTACAATTTGCATGATCAGAAAATTCATCATTTTATTAAACATTTCCTATTCATTGATCACTTTATAATTTTATCTCAGAGTACAAAGTTGTCAGTATCAGGACCAGCAGTTTTATAGAAATAATTGCATAAGTTGTGGTACATCTAGTGATGTACTATTGTCAAAATTATCACTAAGAGCTCATAATACCAGAGGAATATGTTTTTGTTGAAATGAAAAGAAACAAAACAATTGCATCTGTGGTATGATTACAACTATATAAAATAAGGCACCCAAGCACTACAAATAGGTAAAATTTTGGAAGAAAATACATCAAAATGCTCACTGTGATCGGTTTTGGTGAGCAATGGTAAGAATTTTTTTCCAATTTCCCCAAATGTACTAATATTCTGTAATAAGTATCTTACTTTACGCTGAGGAAACACACATGCGATTTGTTTTGTTAACTAGTAAAAAAAGACAAGACCTTGTGTCACCACAAAAGGGTATAAATCTATAATTAATGTTATGTGTTGGTTGGGGACAGAGGTTAAGTACACAGCTTGGTGGAGAATGCAGCCACTAGCTTGGAGGCTCTGTTTCCATCATGGATGGTCCTATTCAGTTGTTTAATCAGCAATTCTTTTCTAATCCCAGACTGGTTTAAAGTATCTTTCCACTTCTCAGATAATACTATCTATTTTTATTTTTTGTTTAGGTTTATTTATTGTTGCTACTTATTTTATTATAAGCATCAATCACCCAATTACCAAAATGTCCTTTATTATTGTGCTGTTCGGGAAAACAAGTGACTAACCACTTAACAAAACTTATTTCTTTTGAAATAAATTATCTTTACATGAATTCATCCCCAATTTACCCATTTTTCTGCATTCCTCTAGATATTTTCATTCTCTGCTTGACATGTTTTAAGGAGCATTGATTGAAATTAGACTCGGTATTGTAGATGAAAGTGTATCATTATTTGATATAACATCAACTTAATATTTCCATATTATTTTCTCCCTTTTTTAATGCACCCTGGAGTCCTATTTGCCTTCCTAACTGCCTCCGTGTGATGGGGAGACTTCTTCCTTGAGCTGTCCGTGATGACTCCTAATTCATTTAAACAGCACACACTGTTTTAATCATATCTGTTTTCACAGATATCACATCTTTTTATGATCTGCATTGTTCTTTTCCTAACTTAGCTTTTCTTTTATGTGAAATGTTCTAGGTCAGATAAGTAATACAGTTTTCAAAGATATAATGATAAAAAGTAATGTTAGTTCAGTGGCACAAAAAAAAAAATTATGTTTCAAACATAGTGTTAATCGTGTCTACAAATACATGAGAACTACATTAAAAGATTTTCCTGAGTGAATATTAAAATATTTAACATTTTTGAAAGAGATTTATGTGCCTCTCTTGTTTTTCATAATGTCTTTGCCATTTTACTAATTAACCAAGGATATTTTTATTTAGACAAATTTTGTCTCCATCACAGCCTATGCTGTTTCTGCATTACTTTTTCCTGTAGCAAAATTAAAGCACTCAGTTCCACACACTAATCATCCTCTAGGTAACAGATTGCAATATTTTGAACGTAAAAGTCTGAGGCAGGAAGATGGGATGTTTGGGCGCTCATCCCGGATTTTCTGCTCAGTGTGGGTGCCCCCGAAAATGTAGCTCTCTCCTTCGCCTCACTTGTTCAAAGACTGGATATAGCAATTTAACTACCTTTCAAGGTGTCGCCATTTTTGTGGTTCTCACCTTTTGCGACAGCATGGGTGGACCTGGAGATTATTATGCTAAGTGAAATAAGCCAGTCAGAGAAAGAAAAATACCATATGATTTCACTTATATGTGGAATCTAATGAACAAAAGAAACGGACGAACAAAATACAGAGTCATGGATGCATGGAACAGACTGACAGCTGTCAGAGGAAAGGGGGTAGGGAGGGACTGGATGAAAGGTGAAGGGATTAGCCAAAGAACATATATGCACAGCCCACAGACACAGACAACAGTGTGGTGATGACCAGAGGGAAGGGGGTTGATGGGGGTTGGGTGGAGGTGAGCAAAGGCTTGGGGGGGGGCAGGCAGGAAATGGGAGATATCTGTAATAGTGTCAAAAATAAAGTTTAATAAAAAAAGAACTGTGATTCTGATTCTTTGCCCCCAGATTACATTTGGGTATTCTTAATCACATCTTAATATACTTTCTGAAGACTATGAATAGTGAGAATGTGCCCTGGTGTGTAGTCCCAGACTCAAATTTTGTAGGTGAACTTCACTACATTTCAGATTCTTTCCAACCAGCTGTTTCAAAGCATAGTCTTACTATAAATCTTTTAAAAGGCATTTATTGCCCTGGCTGGTTTTGCTCAAGGGTTAGAGCATCGGCTCGTGGATCAATGAGTCACGGGTTCGATTCTGGTCAAGGGCACATACCTCGGTTGCGGTTCATCCCCGGCCCTGGTCGGGGTCGTGCGGGAGGCAGCCAGTTGATATATCCCTCTCACGTAGATGTTTCTCTCTCTCTCCCTCCCTCCCACTCTATCTGAAGATGGATAGAAAAATATCCTCAGGTGAGGATTAAAAATAATAATAATAATAAAAAGGCATTTAGCCCCTGATACTCATACTTTTCATGATTTCAAAGCCTTCCCTTTCAAATTTAGTCTATGTGTATTTATTTGGGGAGAAATATCCCTCTGTCATTTATTGGAGCGAATAGTTTAATACCATTCTAGTTTTGCCGTTCCAGTATGCCTCCGTCCACTTTCAGATGAAATGTGCTCAGGACATAAAAATCAGAATTTATATTAGTGGACTTAGTACAAATAAAGCATAATTAGTGAAATAAACATTACAGAAAATATACATATTTGCAAATATTTACATTAGGAAAATAGATTAGATTAACACATTGGACTTTAATTTCTATTACATACCCCTTTCATATAGTTACACTGTTCCCCTTGACTCATCCCAACTTCATTTTAATTTAGTTACAGGTTGAAAAAGATGGTGACTCATTTTTACAGAGAGAGATAAAACAGAAAAAAAAAGATTGCTACGTGGACTGAAACAGAATAGCACACTGCAGGTACCTTGGAAGTATTGCTGATTCATTCATTTATTTTATGCTCTAGATATCTAGTGAGCATTTACTGTGTACCAACTACTATTCTATGAGCTGAGGCCATGAGAGAGAACAACACAGAAAAGTCTCTTCTATCACAGAGCTTACAAATAAACAAGAAATATGAATTAGCCTGAACTCCATGCACTGGCAGTTTTTGTCGGACAAAAATGGTCATTATCTACAATTTCATGTGGTTCAGCCTAAATAATATGTCAGATGGTGATAAGTGACATGGAGAACAATAAAGCTGGGGTAAAAGAGAAAGCGAGTATATGTGGGATATTACTCTTTTAAATAGGGTAGTTGGGGAAGGAAGGAGCCTTCAATAAGCGAGGGAGCAAGACAAAGTAAATATCTCTGGAAAGAGCATTCGAAGCACAGGAAACAACAGAAACAGAATCCTGAAGCAGGACTGGGTTTACCGAGTGTGGCTAGAGCAGGGTGGGCAAGGGGGGAAGTGGAAGACAGCGAGATCAGCAAGGCAGAGAGGGGGCTGTAAAAGCAGCAAGGTCACATAGGGCCAAGTGGCCACAATAAGGAACTCGATTTTACTCTGATAAAATTGGGAATTTGGGGAGGGCTTTGAGCCGAGAAGTAACATGATGCAGTTTACTTTTTAATGGGACCACCCTGGTTGTTGGGTTGAGAGCAGCATCTTAGGTGGCAGAGAGAAGGAGAGAAGTGGGGTGGCACATTAGGGTACTCTTAACAATAATCCAGGCAAGAAGTGAGGGTGGACTGGTGGATAGAAGTAAAGTCGGTAAGAAGGAGTCATGTTCAGGATGTGAATTGAAAGTAGAACTGACAGGTCTTGCATATGGATTAGGTACAGTCTGAGAGAGAATGGGTGGGATGGGTGAAGATAACAGCAGACTACAAAGTGTCCGGCCTGAGCTAATGGAAGAATGGAGTTGTTTCTCACTAAAGTGTGGAAGATTGCAGGTTTGGTGGGCAGAGTAGAAAAATCTAGGTTTCGGTTTGGAACATGATAAATTAATGAAACTTATTAGGTATTCAAATGGATACATCAAATAGATGGATATGCATGTCTGGAGATCTGAGGAGTGATCTGGGCTGACTTAGTTTTTAGAGTTCTCAGCTCATAAGTGGTATAAAAACCCATGAATGGTGTCACCTAGAAAGTGAGTATGGATAGAGAAGTGATGAAGGCTAAAGATTGAGCCTGGGGATAACCCAACATTTAGAGGTCAGGAAGATGAAGATGAACCAACAAAGGAGATTGATAAGAAATGGCTAGTAAGAAAGGAAGGGTCAAGCAGAGTCATGTCCTCAAAGCCCACAGAAAGTATTTAAAGAAGCAGAAGGCCGATTAACTATGTCAGTTAGTGCATACAGCCCAAATCTGCAGAAGCTGAGAATGAGCCCTTGGATTTCGCAACATGGAGCTCACTGGTGACTTTGACAAACACTGTTTTGGTGAGAAATGGAAACAAAAACCTGATCAGAGTAGGTTCAGGAGGGACTATTGGAACAAATGACTAGAGACAACATCTTTTTGAGGGTATTCCTATTAAAACAGAGAAATGGAATAGTAGGTAGCATTTGAAAGTAAGATACTTTTTAAAAATGCAACTTGATATGACAGCATATACATTTTGCTGATGGGACTAAGCCAAGAGAGAAGGAATAAATGATGATGCAAGAAAGATAAAGGAGAGCTGCTGAAATAATCTCCTTGAATGGGGCAGAGGAGATGGAATCCAGTGCAGGAGTTGGGGATTGGCCTTCAGAAGGGCACAAGTAGTTTATCTACTTTACTATCCATGTAAAAGGCAGAATATGAAAGTACTCTTCTAAAAGAATATGAAAGTGATTGGACTAGGAAAATGTACTAGAATTTCCAGGAAGTACTCAAGGCCCATTTGGGGTTAGTGTTAAAGTGGGATTACCAGCATGATTGTGAGTTTTTCACCAGGTACTCAGTTGTGAGGGTGGAAGGATGACCTAACCAGGGTGGGAATTTGTCCATGTAAGATGAACAGAGGGGGAAGCTAAGACTTAATGGTTATAACCATGGACCACCAAATCTAATTAAAATATGAGTAATGAGGACATGCGGGTGATAATGAGAAAAAGTGAAAATTATTGATGGATCTTAGGTGTAAGCTGACATACTAGAAACTTGAAAGATTAAAACTATGGTGGTTGGAAAGTAGGAGGCTTAAATTGAGATGATAGAATAAGTAGAGCTATTGGTACCACCAAGGTCTAGGCCAGTGGTTCTTAGACTCACCTGGAAGGTTTGGTAAAGAAATTGCTGGACTTCACACTCAGAGTTTCTGATTCAATAGGTTTGGGGCAGAGCCCCAAAATGTGAATTTTTAGTAAGTCCCAGGTGATGCTGAGTCTGCTGGTCTGAAGACCACACTTTGAGCCCCTGGTCTGGAATGTGATCATGGGTGAGGTGAGGTGGAAAACAAGATTCTATGGGAGAGGAGGTCAAGGAACTTAGAGGCTGGGGTATTAGAATAATCACTCATGTGACTAATACATTAGCAGAGATATTCAATTCACACACAGGTTTTAGTCAGCCACCAATTATAAGTCCAGTACTGTGTCTGATGTGAGGTCTCATACACAACTAAAAAACAAAAACAAGCAAACAAATCAGGAAACACTTTAACTTCTGTGAGACTCACATTTTAAAATCATGTCTCTCCCATGGAAAAGATGCAGCACATGTATGGGCTTGTTTATTCCATTGGCACATATAGAATTCCTGGTGTACATCGTCCAGAGCAAAGAACATGTGTTTCTGAAAAGTGACACATAAATCAAGTAATTTTAAATGTCTAGGAGAACTCATTAAATAAAATCTGACTTAATCATTTCATAAAGTGAACATCACCCAATTTATAAATTTGGATTTTTATATATTGAGGGTGTGTGTGTGTGTATTCATGTTACATGGTAAAGTAAGGTAAGAGTGAAAGGTAATACTCAGAGTAACCCTCTTTGGTAGTACTATCAACATCCAGACAAAAAAGCCTTTGACTCCAGGTTTGTTGTGAGTATTTTAGTCTACACATCCTTACTAGCAAACCCAGCTTTGCTGGTACCTTCTAATTCAATGACCCTCAACTATCTTTGAGTCACTTACAACCTTTGAGAATATAATAAAAATTATGGACTCTTTCCCCATAAAGGGAAAAAGGTCCCCAAACACACAATATTATTCATATAACTACAGGGAGTTTAAGTATCCTATGAGGCTCATCCACTTTAAGTATCCTCAATCTAACTAAAAATCAACCCCAGATAGAACTTCAGGGGAAAAAAATGTTATTGTATCTTTCCTCTGCCCATACCACACACCAACCATTTTCTAACAAGTAAATCTCTTTTGTAGAATAAGTAAATAAATAAATAAGATACATTTTCTAAGCACAAGAAGTGTTACAAATATCTCTTTGGTGATCAAAATCAAATAAAGAAAAATGGAACTGATCATATATTTTCATGGAACCTGAGCAGAGTGAAGCATCCAAAGAGGTATGAGGTTATGGTTTTGGACCTCAAGAGTTATTTTTTATTTATTTATTTATTTTACTATGAAAAGGAATATAAGTTACACACACATGAAACTTATCTAAAAATACATGGGTGTGAGTAAGGATTCCAGGAGGCGAAGGGAGAGCTGTCACAAGGTTGATAGTAAGTTTGTTGTCAAAATACGAGCTCAAATACTAAGAGCCACTGAGGCAGTGGCCTTTCATGTCAGAATAGTGAAGAACAGGCTTTCTGAAAGAAATCAACCTGGTGTTGGGCTTTGTAAAAGGAGGCAAAACAAATGAAATCAACATGTAGAAAGAATGTCTCAGAGACCGGGGTGCATGGCTACCTGTTGGTCTGAAATTTGACATGTTTGGCAGGTTCTCCAACAAAATGCACCAGGCCTGTCATTAGAGAGTGAAATAGGCCGATGTGAAAGATCTCAGCAGAGCAGATGAGCAGATTCAAATTAATGCAGAAGCTAAAGCACTAGCTAAAGTCTCCTCCAGGAAAGTTGTTTCCCTGGTTCCCAGTCGGTGCTTAGGGAATATTCAATCATCAGCCTTGTTCAAAACACCCACTGCTGTCATGTTCTCATCATTAATATATCTGTGAGCACTTTACAGTTTACAAATGTGTTTCACATACATGGTCTTGTTTCTCGCTGTTAATAGCATTTGTATTGACCTTTCACTGAGCAACTTCAGGGCCATAAAAACAATGAAGAAAATGGATGTAATTATTTGATCTATGTAAAAATCTCATTTGATTAAGAGAAAAGTCATTAAGAAGTCACACAGATTGATACAATTTGCACCAAAAGAGCAATGCAGCAAGTACCTTTGCTATTATTGTGTCTTGTGATACCCACGTAGGTCGAGATTCATGAGTCAAAGAGAAGAGAAAACATAATTTGTCTCTGGATAATTAAAAAGAAAAATGTATCATATTTTTCTGAATTTCATAAGTTGCTGAAACAAATGTGTTTTGCTCTTGTGGTTCTTTTACCAAATTCTTTAAATTAAAATAATGCTGTCCAAATTGGAAGTATTCAAGGTATATTATTAATAAGTTTTCTGGTTAACTTGGGTAGAGTAAATTGAACAGAATTTAATTTTTTTTTCATAATTTGCAACCTTGAAAGGTCTCTTGATCATTGGTGATCTGGGACAGCAGGGATATAAGGTAGATTTGAACTTGAACAACCCTAGCACTAAGGAGGAAAAGGTCAGTGCTGAAAAACAAATCCACTTAATTAAGGGTTCTGGTAGATTAGGATCCAGATTATTAGGCTTTTAAATTTAAAAAATTAAAACCTTGCATTTTAATTATTTTAACTATCCATTTCACCTCCTAGACCTGGCCTTTCTAGCCTTAACACTTTGTCTTTAGAATATGCATTTGTAAAAGAGTTGAGAAGTTTACTGTATCTTGGAAATAGATAATGAAGATCTGACATACTGAAGAAAACTCTCTTTTCTGAATACGAAAAATGTTATGTGAATCCTGGGGGAAAAATAAAAAGAAAGACACCTACTAGGAAGGGCTCCTGGTAGCTAACGGGGCTCAAATAAAATAAAATAAAATTATAAAAAGCAGAGGCTTAGCCTGGCTGGTGTGACTCAGTGGTTGAGCATCAACCCATGCACTAAGAGGTCGCTGGTTCGATTCCCAGTCAGGGCACATGCCCAGGTTGTGAGCTCCATCCCCAGTAGGGGGCGTGCAGGAGGCAGCCGATCAATGTTCTCTCTTACCGATGTTTCTATCTCTCTCTCTCTCCCCCTTCCTCTCTCTCTAAAAATCAATAAAGGAAAAAAATCTTTAAAAAAAACATTAAAAAAAAAAAAAAAAGCAGCCATTTCTGCACAGGGGCCTCTCATGCAAACTACACTTCCCAGAGAGGCTTCTGCATGGCTGAACTACCTGCCTGCTCTGTGTGTCTGCCATGTGAGCCAGCCCTTATAAAGGAGTTCCTGGAGTCTTATTTCAACCAATAGGACTGAGGCTTTCCCACCCAATTGGAGCTGCACAGCTCTGACCAGTCAGAGTGGCTCTATTCTGACCAATCAGGGACCAGGGGTGGGAACTACTGTCTATATAAGCCAGCTCCCCTCTGGCTCTGGCTCACCTCCACTGAAGACTGAGGACTGTGTTTGCCTGCTGCACAGACGGGAGTGGAGCAAATTGGAATGGAGCAAACAGACCTGGAGTGGAGCAAAACAGACCTGCATGGAGCGAAGCTGACCCATGTGACCCACATGAAGCTGGGCAGAGTGGAGCCGACCATGCTGAGCAAAGCTGGTTGGATGAAAAGGGAAGTGGCCCCAGGGCCACCAGAGGCAGCCTCATGGTGGTGCTGTTTCCACAACCATGCTGTAGCACTATTGAGCTGTTCTACACCAGCGCTGTTTTCACAGCCATGCTGTGTTACCATTGAGCTGTTTGCACTAAATAAAGTTTCCTTCTTCACCACACCCTAAATTGAGGATTCCTGTTAGCGTTTGAATGGGCGCCATCCACCACTGGTTAACAGTTGTTCTGCCCAGAACTACTGCAATTTCATAGAGTAAGCATAATGGAGCCTGGAAAGATGAATGGCATGCCCCAATCAGGGCTTGGAAAATCCCAAGGCACCTTCCGACTTCTTAAAGGCCAGAGTACAATTAAATTTGGTTTTAGTTTTAAGGGAAGTTAGTTTGGCTCTGATTACTAAAAAAGTTAACTTTCTATAAATTATATATGGTTAAACAGAGCATTTTATTTTGTAATCATTCCAGATAACAGAGTTCACTATAATTTGTATTCAGAATTTTAATCATTAACAATAATTCCTTTTCTCTGCAACTATCTACCATGTGCAGTTGAAAAAAATGACTAAATTTCCCTTTTTCCATGAAAAACTGCATGCACTAGCCTGGTAGTATAAGATCTAGGAAGAAAACCCAAATAAATATAGAACCAAGAAAAAAAAAGCAAGGTATCCAATTTCACCCAGGAGTGATTAAAATCTCTAAACTATACGTAAAGTTTTACTGACTGGATTGAGCCAGAAGTGAAATAAAGCAAGCAAAAGTTTTTTGTTTTTTTTAATATGTAGTAAAAAAAAAAATCATAGTTAATCATAAGCTCTGCTCTACCAGGAAAAAATAATAAGACTTAAAATTGTTATAATAAGGCAGTGGTTAAGAATAACCTACATTGTGCTAATTATCATAGTTATACCATTAGCCAATGTAAATTACTACACTTATTAAAGGGACAAAAATGGCTCTGCGCTTAGAAGATACAGATAAGTTATAGGAAGGTTTATAGGCTGAGAGTAAAATTACGACTCTTTTGCAATAAAAATAATGGTTTTAAATAGAAAATAATAAATAACATGAGTGAACATGCAAGTGTATAATAATTAGTTTAACTTTTATAGAGGGCAGGACCTCAGTTTTATTATCAATAGTGTATCATATTCATGTCAGCTCTGTATAACTGTAGCCTTCTTTAGTTAAAGCAAATGTTTGGTGTGTCATTATGGCTTTAATTCCTACAAGGCACATTCATTTTTTTCTTTTTGTTTTTCTTTTTGCACCTGTGAAGAAAGAACCAAACTAATTTTCAAGACCCTTTCATCCAATCATTACTTTAAGGTCACACAATCGTCCCCTCATCCTCAAGTCAAAGATTGGGCGATACTTTTGACATCTTCTCCACACCATGAATCAATTGCCAAGACCTGTGAATTCAATTTCCTAAATGTTTTTCAAATCTCTTCCCTTCTCTCCATCTCTACTACTAATATCCCAGTCCAAGTCACCCTAATTTCTCACCTCAACTCTACTATCAGGTTTTTACCTGGTGTCTCTTATCATGCCCTCTCAGAGAACTCAATATAACCATGTCTCTCCGCAGCTCCACGGGTAACTTCCAATATCCTCACTTGACCTACAAGCCCTACAGAATCCTGCCCTAACTCACTCTCTGGCTTTATTTCAATCCAACTTTGCGATTCATATTCCAGCCTTTGCCACCTTTTATTTCAGATCCTTCAATGTTCTAATCTCCTTCCTGCCTTAAGGTTTTCCCTCTTCTTTAATGCCTTCCTCCAAACTATGGCATTCTCTATTTAACAAGCACTTCCTTAGAAAAGTTCACTTTGCTCTCCACATAGTTCAGGTGAAATATTATGGGTACCATATACTAATCTGCTGTATAAAGATCACAGTTCTAATTATGTGTTTATATGTCCGTTATCCTGCATTCTCTGTCCTACACATCCCTTCTCTCGAAAACATACTCATCACATTACACAAACTTTGTGAGGGCTGGGACCATGGAGGTTTCGTTTTGTACTGGGCCTCCATCCGCAAGAACAAGCCATACCACATAATATAAATACCTACCAAACTACTGAATACCCCACCTCCTGGGGGAAAGGATAACCCATAGCTTTGGTGCTGGAACAAAGAAAGGCTCCATTGAAGAATAAACCTGGGTAAAAAGCAGGAGGAATTAAACCATCTTTTTTGAAAAGACTTTGACCTTGCTTACCCTAAACAAAATGAGCATCAGTAAATCCGAGTTACGAATAGCTGCTGGACATTGCTCCCCAGGTTGTACGTACATTCTAATAAAACAATCATGACGACAATACTTTCTAAGCTATAAAGAGCTATGCTATTCAAATGTAAGTTATTACTGGGATATGTGTGTACATGTGTATAAAGATGTTGATTTGAAGATGTATTTATATATAATTATAAATATTTATATTTCCCCAAATGTGCTGTGATTTTCTCAAGGATAGAGATTGTGCCTTCTTTTAGTGAAGTAAAAATTATCTTTGTTTTTCAAAGCTGGAACAAGTGAAATAATCTTTTCTAGGTCTTACCCAGTAAATGGGCACACAATGGTTGCCTACTAGTGCTTCATAGATGAAGAGTTCAGTGGTCTTTAGTAACCAAGGAACAAAAAGCTATGCAGTGACAGGCTCTGTAAGGAATCACTAGTAAGCAAATGACACATAGCTTCTCCCAGGAAAGCTTCTGTATCACTCCACACTTACTGTAGATTAAAGCAGTGGTATTGGATCAGGTATGAAACACTCATGATTTATATTTTCCCTAAGAAGGAACCAGCTAAGTACCAATCTTTTTTTTTTGCTAATCAGGATTCAAATTTACAGATGTAGCAACGGAAAGATAAAGAAATTATCTAGTCACTTATTTCAAAAAGAATTATTAAATTTATTGCTTTTAAAATCCAAAATTGGAAAAGAAAGTAATTTTTCGTGTCTACAATAAAAAAAAAAATGTTTAGTACAATAATATAAACTCAGAAAAAAAATGTTACAGGGAATGAAAACTATGAACAATACAAAATACTAATCAAATTGTATGGTACTGGCATAGGAATAGTCAGCGAGATTAGTGGAACACACTAGAGAAACCAGAAAAAAGTCAATAGCAGAAATTTAATATAGAGAAAGATGTGATTTCAATCAAGTAAAGAAAAGATAATTTATTAAAAAATAACAATGATAACAGTGGCTATCCCTCTGAGAGAAAATAAATTATATACTAGAATTCCAGTTTGCTTAAAAATTTAAATGTAAACCTAAACCAATAAAACTATTAGAACAAACTTTAGGACAGTGAATTGCCAACCCAGAGATTAAAGAAAAGACAGATATATCTGAATGTGTAAAAATTACAATCTTTTGTGTGACCATTCTATAAACAAAATCCATTGGCAAATAATATACTAAGGTGGATTTTGCAATCCAGATGACATAAAAAGTTTAAAATCTAGAATCCACAAATAGCTTTTCAAATTGATAACAAAAAGCTATACCACCCATGCTCATGCACCTTGAAAACATCAGGCTAAGTGAAAAAAGCCAGACACAAGAGGTCACATATTGTATAATTCCATTCATATGAAATATCTAGAATAGGTAAATCCATAGTGACAGAAAGCAGATTAGTAGTTGCTAGAGGCTGGGGGTGGGGGAGAAATGGGGAGTAACTGCTTAATAGGTGTGGGTTTTCTTCTGGGGTGATGAAAATGTTTTGAAACTAGATAGAGGTATGGTTGAGCAACATTGTGAATATACTAAATACCACTGAATTGTTCACTTTAAAATGGCTAGTTTTATGTTATGTAAATTTCACCTCAATTCAAAAAAAGATATATGTTCCTATAGATGTACAAAGAAAGCATTTGAAGAGTATTTCACAGAGGAAATTCTAATGCCCAATAAACTTATAGAAAGATATTCAACTTCCCTAGCAGACAGAAAAAAAAAAAAAAGTGAATTCCATGAGATATTTAATGTCCATCAGATTAGAAAAGATTAAGCAAAGAAGTAACACATACTTTTGGTGAGGATGCAGGCAAACGATTACATTTAACAACTTTAACTGCAGAATCAATCTAATATGGTCCTATCCTGTTTAACATGGTACTGAGTTGCTTCTCAGAGACAACAAACCAAAACCATCGTCATGCAGCCCAAACATGTGCAGAGAGAACTTCAACCTTCAGATATACCTGGAACCAAAGTCTCACCCAACCCCCCACCCCACAGACCCACAGGACCAGGACATAACTAGGCACTTGAACACCAGAACCCTATCAGAAGCAAAGGGTGCACTGTCCAGGAAGATCCAGTGCGGATGCCCCTTACTGTAAACAGCCAAGCTCTAAGATCCTCCTGCTAAAACTTGCCCCGCCAACACTTCTGCATACCTGTCCTCCCACATACTTAAAAACCGACCTGAAGCCTGGATGGAGGAATTGGGGCTTTTCAGGCATAGCTTTCCAGTTCTCCTGGCTTAGCGCAATACAAATAAAATGACTGATTTCTCCCCTGCAATTCTTGGTGTTTAGTGTTTGGCTCTGCTAGTGCTGGGTGGAGTAACACAACTTTCCGTTCAATAACACAACTAGCTGCTGGAAATATGAATTGTTACAGAAATTTCTGAAAGGAATCCAGACAGATTTATAAAAATTAAGATTGTGTATAACCTAGTCCCAGTAATCCTATTCCTGGGAATCAATCTAAACAACAAAATCATCAGGAAGTCACAAGTAGTTTACTGAAGCACAAAGAATGGGAAACAAAGGCAGTTTCGTCAGTGGGGAAATGGTTGAAGATCAACTGAACTGGAGGAATTTTTTTTCCAGTGTCAAGTGACAACTAGAGAAATCTATACAATGTGATCTGCTTTTACAAAGCAAAGGAAGTCTATGTGTTTATATAGGATATATGTTTATGTGTTTATATACGAACATGGAGAAAATCACAGTGCACACACACAGGTTATTACTGTTATCATCATGATTAGCTAGTTGATTAATATTAATAATAGAAAGAGAATAAAAGGGAGGCCAGACATTATAAGCTTGGTCATCTGGGCAGCTTCACCAGGAAGCTGCAATTTCACATTCCCCAGGGAACCACCAGTCCATTCCCTGCAGATCACTGGGGGAAGGGGTCCAGCAAAGGGGGAGTTGACACACATACAGTGAAGTCAGGATGACATAGGGAAGGTGCTTGCCTATCAGTCTAACCTGGAAAAAAGATCCTTGGCTAGTGGGGTGGAACCCAATGTAAGCCCGTAAAAATTTGGGAAACTGGTTAGTTATTTTGAATAAGCTTCTGGTTCCTCCCAAACCTGAGAATCCATAATCCCAGGTGATAAGGAAGCCTTCCCTTCATGTGCTCCGTGACCCCCTGCCCTGTGCACTAGCTTCTATGGCCATGTGACCTTAAGCAGCCACGTGGCCCGTGACCACGTGAACCCCACACACAATAGGCTGCTACTGGGAACACAAGCTAAGCTAGCCAGATGCTGCGCTGGACTGAACTTGAACATGGAGCAGAAATTCTGGGCAGTGGACTTAATTCTGGCCCTGCTGAAGACAAGATTGGACTTCTTCCATGGGGAGACGGACAAGGTTCTCCCTGGAGGAGAACCCCTTAGTTTTACATCATCAATAAAGCTTTCCACAAAACCCCATCCTCCCTTGGGGACCTCATGGAATTCTTTTCCTCACGGCACCCCAAGAACTCCACTTCCACCGATAACATTACTAATAGTGACACGGTAAGGGAGGGGGAGATGCAGATGGTCTGAGGAGGAGAAAGAGAGAAACAGATAGAAGAAAAGAAAAAAAAAACTGTCTTATTATTTATAGCCCCATTTAAACCAGGTATAAAAGTGAAGTAAACATTCTCCTTGAGGCAAGGAGAAAAGTCCAGTGTGAGACACCTGGAAAGACTCCTACAGTCTATCAAAATCCTCCCTTGGCCACAGTGATTAAGGATTTAGGGTTTTAACCTACTTTAGGTGGAAGACTGAGATTGGTATTAGAAGCAACATCTAGTATACTTAAATAAGGGCTCTGCCCCTCATTAGCGTAATTTTGGGTAAGTCCTTTAAATTATTTAACCCAAAGTTTCTTCATCTATACAATTGGAATAATAGTACCTACTCTATAGGGCTGTTATAAGAACTGAGATAATGCATATAAAAGTCTTACCACAATGCCTGGCTCTTAGTGAGCTTTCAGTAAGTAAATGGGAGCTTGTAGAAGTGGAGAACAAGATCCCCAAACTATGAAAAACTCCAAATCCAACACTTTCCCCACTACCTAAGCTGGTCTCCACTACTGGGATTTGAATAAACTTTGCTAATTAAAAATCCACCAAATAGAAGTGATCACCCTTTCTACTATGCATGAGCAAGTATTAAAACATCTCTGCCTAGAAAAATACAATAGGATTACATTATCCATGATTCCAGTATGAGAGCATTTTTCAAGGTTGTTTTTATTTTTTTTTTTAAATAAGAGCTCCATATGGTCTCCCCTTCTTTAAAATGGGTTAGTAATAGTAACTGTTTGATAATACTGTTGTAAACCTTGTGGAGGTTTACTATTAACAGTCCTGATGACAGCTTTCAACATCAGATTCACACAGGATTGAGCTCATCTAAAATTTCAACAAAAAAAACTAAAAAACACTCTGACATTTCATATTCCCCTTCTTGCTTTATTTTATTGTTTATCTCATTTATTATCTGTCTTCCCCCTTAAATGTAAGTTTTTATGTCTTTATTCCCCACTGTAATGTAAGGCAGGTGTTTTTGTCTGTTTTCTTCTCTTCTGTAGTTCTAGTACCTGAATAGGTGGTGCATATAGGCACTTTAACAATATTTGTTTAATGAATAAGGAGCATTGTTTAAAATGTGTGACAGAAAGACAAACCTATAACATAGTCATTATTTTTTAAAATATGTTTTCATTGATTTTTTTTTAGAGAGAGAGATAGAAACATCATTGTGAGAGAGATACAGCCATTGGTCACCTCCTGCATGCCCCCTACTAGAGATTGAGCCCACAACCAGGGCATGTGCCCTGACCAAGAATCGAACTGGGACCTCTCAGTCCATGGGACAATGCTCAATCCTCTGAGCCACACTGGCCGGGCATACATAGTCATTATTGATAACTAAAGTAAAATGTAAGGATTAACATGACAACTTTAAAAGGAACGTATTTTAAACAAGCTTATTGAATTAAAAACAAGCTCCTCTTTTTAGACTTGAAGTAAATATATCAAAGATTTCAATTTGTTGGTTTACATAAGACTAATGAGTCAACCAAGAGAGTTGAAAATAACCTTCATACTGTTGAGGTCTCACAAAAGGGAATTTTATTTGTAGAATCTAGGTGTTCATGGGGTTGTGCTTTAAGAAACAGCATCTGATCCAAGAGAAGAGGTCCTTAATAATACAAGGCTATGTCTAGTTAAATAACAGATGAAACAAGATGTCATGAGCAAAAGTTATCCTCTTAATCCTGAACTTCAGGTTCTACACAATTGAAACACTATTGAGAATAATTAATGTTGCCCCTCAGCTACCACTTAGTGCCCTCTGGGTCATGACCATAGGAGAGATGGCCTCTCTCAGAGAGATTCATAGATGGCACTGAAGTTAATTCCCAGTGAGACCAAGAATCTTGACTGCAGTAAAAATGTATTCATTAAAAAAATGAAGGAGGGGATATTGATAGGAATCCATATTTTCATAGGTTTGAGGTGAGATACTTTCATTACCACCAGATGTAAGAAAACATGAGATCTTAGGAGATTTTCTAAAACAATGCCATGTCATTAACTCAGGAAATATGAACTGGAATATGCCTTCTCAGGTCAAGCCAATCGATGAATTTCTAACTGTTTACCCAGCAGCCACCTGGTGCCCCACCTTGCTGAGCACTGGGAAGGACACAAAAGAAACTTCTGACAGAATCCTTTCCTTTAAGAGGATTGCAATCTATTTAGCTGGGAAGATAAAACTAGGGTCCAGGAAAATAAGTTGAGAACAATTAAGCTTTGCCAGTACAATAACAGGAGAGCAGATGTTGTCATCTCCATGGAGAAGGTGCGATCTGAAGTGAGCCTTAACAAGAAGGGTGGGGCAGGAGAGGCAAAGGACTGGGGGGACCACACAGAAGGTAGCCGTGGAGGGGGCAGTGAGCTCGGCACCTGCAAGGGTCCAGGGAAGAAGACAGGGCAAGTGGGTGAAATGAAACTGTGCAGGACCTAAAAATCCAGACCGAGGAATGCAGATTGTATGCCGACCGAAAGGAGAAACATTAAGGCTGGAATCTGATCCTTTGCCTTCCTGTTCCACAGTCACTTCTCTTATAAGACACAGATCTCAGGTTTCTTTAGTTTGAGATAAAAGCTATTTGGCTTTTCCAAATCCTCTGCAAACGGCCCAGACAGGCCATTTTGTTCAGATTATTACTACAACCAAAACTTGTGTCTTCAAAACACAATGAACTCCATGGTTTATATTTGTGCACACTACAAAGGGTTTCTCCTTTCTCTTAGTGGCTGCTCATTTCACCTCACACAGTCAACAGTAATAAAAATCTTCAGTGACGCCCAGTTTGCAAACTTTGAGCCAATCCTGACTCAGACACAGGGGCTTAGGGCCTAAATCCCTCCCCGAGATCAGGGTCCCTAGACTGTTCCCTCTGATATGAGTCTTATTTCCCAAAATCTGTGATCTCTGTCCAGGCCATATGACTATCCTTCTGCCTCAGTTTCCAGAAGGCATTCTAACTCCTTGGTCCCTCTTTTCTCCTCTGGGGCTAGAGCTCCTCCCTGAACTTCAGCTTATCTGCTTGGGGTCTGAACCTGGTACTCTGATCAATATTCTGCTCCTAGGGCCTGGACTCTTCTATACTTACAGTCCCTTATTCAGTACAGTAAGATCTTCCTGGAATAATGATAATTGCATATATTGCTTTTAACGTGACTTAAACCAGAGATTCTTGCTGCCACAGCCTCCTACCCAACTAACTGGATCCCATGGGCATCTGCAGCCTGGATTTCTGGATTCCAGTTGGATAAATGACCTGACCAATGTGGTGAATACTGTGATATGCCATCTACGCCCCCCTTCAACAAAGGACAAGTTGTCGTCCTAGCTGCTAGGTTTGCTGTCAGCACAGTCTTCCGTTGTTAGCCCTACCAGGGATCACCCCACTTCCAAACACTGGCCTTACTAAAATTCACTTCTTCTCCAAAAAGGGGAGTGGCTCAGTTGGTTGGAATGTCATCCCGTGCACCAAAAGGCTGTGGGTTTGTTCCCACAGGGGCACCAATGGGAGGCAAGCAAATGATATTTCTCTCTCACACTGGTGTTTCAATAAAAACATATCCTCGGGTAAAGATTAAAAAAAAAACTTCTCCTAAAAACTGCTTCTCTAGAATAGTCACATGCTCATCATTAGAATATCTGTTACAATTTCAAGGACCTTAAAGTCCAAAAGAAAGCTTTTGATAAAGATCGTATTTTATATTTAGATGATTTTAGCCTATTTACTGTAATTGAACCCACATATGAAAGACTCAATGACACTTAGCTTGGAGTATGGGCCACTTATCTTCCTTCTTCATATAGGATACAGCAGCACTCACCTCTAATCACGTGGTTCTCAGTGGAAAGCCCTAGTAGTCGTTTTGGAAAACACAGGGACATTTTTGGTCGTTATAATGATGGAGAGGGTCCTTTAGGCACTTAGTGGGTGGAGACCAGGGATGCTAAATATATTGCAAAAAGTGAGTCGATCCAATATATAACAAAATGCTAACCTGCATCCTGAATAATTTTCTATTATCTTGTAATACATTCACATAGTTGAAAACCCCATTTATAATTATTTAAGCTAAGGGTATAACTCCATTTTTCACATAAACAGAAAGAATTTCTATCACAAATTGTACACACACTGAATTTTCTGGGAATGCAACCACCATGTAATCAAGGCAAGATTATACACTGCTTTGTTCATAAGTTTACCAAGGATTACTCATTGTTTAGTAATGCACCTCACTGATGACAAAGCCACTCCTATGTCTGAGTAGCCTACAACAATGGTCAATCACGGCGATCACACACGGGCAATCAGACACACCTCAGCCAACTTTGCTCCATCTTCTGGTACAGTTCTGCCAAGTCTTCACATCCTGAGATACATATTATTTTATGTAAATCATGGTCCTTTGCCTTCTCCTTTACATTACAATTAGAGGATTATGTTGATTATTTAAAAATGTATATGTGTAATAAGCTATATTAAATATAAATTTTATCTCAGGATAATCAGGGGAGTTACAAAATGTTTATATTAAAAAGATTATTGGCTCTGATAAGGTTGAGAAACACCCATGCAGAATATTTTGCCAGTTGTTAAAGAGGTCAATTTATATCTTCTTTTGACACAAAAAGATGTACATATTTAATGTGTACAACTTGATGAGTTTTGAGATAAGTATTTACCCATGAAACCATCACCACATAAACATGTTCATGACCTCCAAATGTTTCCTACCACACTCTTTAGTTTGTTTGTTTAATGATAAGAACACTTAACAAAAAATCTACCCTCTTAGCATCATTTTAATAAAGCTTTTTAAGCAGAGAAAATATCAGGCTGTAATCACAAAATACTGGCCTTTAAATATTCAACCCATGATCACTGTTCATATTTTAATTCACAGTAATTAAAACATGACAATAAACAGCTCAAGTGAGACTAAAGTAGACGCATTTACAAAATTACAAAATAAGCTTTTTTGTCATCTTTCTCTTCTGTCCATACATTCTAACAGAGGAGGCAAAAAGGTATCTCCCTAGGGAGTCAATGTTTTATTTCTTGAGTCTTTTTAATCAGAAACTTATAAAATACTATGGTTTTAAAAAGACAATAGTAACATAAACCTTATGCTATGGCATCAGACTAATAACTTTTATCTCAAGTTATTTGATAAGGCAAAGTTCAAAGTTAACACAAACACTACCTGCAGTTACCAAGCTAATGAAACCCTGAAAAGAGCTACATCCCAAAGACTTCCCTATCATAGTGCCATATGTATGCTACCAATACAAAATCAATACAAATAACATATCATTAAAAGTTGCAAGCTGCCCCGGCCCGGTAGCTCAGTTGGTTAGAGTGTTGTCTGGATACCCCAGGGTTGTGGTTTGATCTCCAGTTAGGGCACATACAAGAATCAACCAATGAATGCATACATAAGTGGAACAACAAATCAATGTTTCTTTCTCTCTCTCTCTCTCCCCCTTCCTCTTTCTTTCTAAAATCAATTTTAAAAATCCAAAAACTTCATTTTAAAAAATAAATGCTCTTATTGTGCCATACAAAGGCCTTTGATGTAAAATAAAACATTTATTTCTACTGTATAAATTTCAGTGAATATTCATATAATCATTACTTAAATGTAATTTTAAACAATAGTTATAATGCCTTTTACTTAAAATAATATTTCTGAAAGTTCAAAGTATTTCTTTCCTTTAAAAACCCTGGAAGGTTGAAGTACTTATTGCTGTTTTATAAATAAGGCCAAGAAGGCTGTCCCAGTTATTAAAAATAAAATAAAAACAATAACAAAGGCAGACCTAGGGACCATACAGACCCTGTACACTCAACTCAGTCAATTTGTTCTCATTACAGCTTCTGAAAATTAAAAAACACTGTGCCTGAAAAGTATTAGCATTTGGTTTGAATTCAAAAAGAAAGAAGTTAATGGGAGATGAAAAATGATTTTTAAAGCAATGATATAAAGATGGCAGAAAAAGAATAGTTTCACTTACCTAGAAAGCTTCTCGTATTCTCTTAACAAACTACATTTAACCTCAGAGTAATCCACAGTGGCAATACTGGCCAAAATGCACTGTATATCTGTTCATTAGATATATCGTTGACCCTTAAAGAATACAGGTTTGAATAGCATGGGTCCACTTCACAGATTGTTTTCAGTAAATACAGTTGCCCTCAGTCAGCCTTTCCTTTCATATCCCAGGATTCAACCAACCTCAGACCTAAAACTATTTTCTCATTCTCGTACACAGATTCCAAACCGTGGATTCTCGGCAGCAGTTCCCCAACCTCGGGAGAAAATACTGTTTTCCATCCCCTTTGGTTGAATCCATGGATGTGAAGAGCTAGAAAGGTCGGCTGTAGAATCAAAAGTTACATGCAGATTTTTAACTGTGCAGGGTGGGCACCCCTAACCTCTATGTTGTACAAGGGTCAGCTGTATTTCTACCTGTTCTTCCTTTCTACCTAAGAAGGCACTCACATGGGTGAAGAGAGCTGCCTTTTGGAGACAGCCTTTTACTCCTGATGGCCTAGTATTTTCCCTTAAAAGCAGAATTATTTCTGATGCTGCATAAAAGTATTTTAATCTTATCTTAACATTGATCATAGACTTTTTCTTAAATAAATCACAGAAGAAAACACTATATTTATTCTTACAATACTAGCATCCCCTTCTCCTGGACCTCTGTTTGGAGTATTCAAACACAACCTTTCTCGTTATCATACTATCTCCAAACCCGACTCCCTACACACACACACACACACACAAACACACACACACACACACAAACACACACACACACACACACACACACACACACACACACTCACACCACTTCCCAATCTTCACTGAGAGAGGAGAAAACTTACATATCAATCAGGCATCAGTATAGGGTTTTCATTAAATCAGGTAAGTCTTACTCTCTTTAAGGAAGAATAGGTTCATCAGTTACTCAGCAATCAGAGACAAAGATAGTTGGTTTATACATTTTATTAAATGAATAAGCTCTCCCTGCTTTCTGCAGTTCTTAATGTTCCTCAAAACGGGGAAGGAGGATGATTAAAGCAAAAAGACAGTGCAAGGCAGTACCATAGTCAACACTCATTCATTATTAAACACATATTTCTAGAGCATCTACTAGGTACCAGAAACTCTATTTATATTACTCTCCCTATTATTTATTGCAGAGGTTAGCACAATTTGACTTAGCCCCTAGCCTCATAGTCACTGGTCAACTAATTAAACAAATAAAGACATAATACAAACTATAATACCAGGTATCATGTCAGACCATAAAAGAACAAGATGTGCCTTGGAGGAAACAGAGGTGGCTTTCCAGGGGAAGTGAAAAATGAATTGCTGACTAAGGTTAAGTAAGAGGTGACCAGGTAAATGGGGGAAGAATGATGGAGAGAAAACAAAACAAAACACATTTTAAATGGTCATATAGAAGAAAAGAGAAAAGACTAGATAAAGAGGTGAAAGACTTCCAGTGTGGTTGGAGGCCAGCACTTGAATGGGGAGTAGTGTAACTGGAGGCTGATTCACTGGTGGTCAGATTGCACAAAGCCTTGTGGGGCTGGGCAAGGTCTTTATTTTTAGAGCATTGGAAAGTCACCAAAGAGTTTGTTTACATGTAAATGATAGAAGAGTAGTTTAAGGGGGGGGGCAATTTATAAAAATAATTAGAAGGGCATTTTAAAATATTCTATAGATAAATGCAGTTAATCTTTGTTGGAAAACTTTTAACAATTATTTACATAATCATCATGCTTTACAGTTTAATGTCAACAGCCGTAATTCCATGGGGCTAAAGAGAGAAAAAAGAAAGACAACTAAAAATAAATCTGAATATAAGTATTTAAATTAAATTAACTGAATGAAGGAGAATATATACATAAATAATGCATGTGTATTTTATGTTAATACTACAACAAAGGAAATTATTTAGTTTAACAAAAAATTATAAGTCCACATTGAAAATACAATAGAAGTGTAGAAAACCAAACAAATTCATACATTTATAAGCTAATACCTGCTACACAGAAGAGAACAGACAGTAGATTTGGAATCTCAAGGCTTAAATCCATGAAGTTTCCCTAAGTTACCAATGTTACCACTTTTACCTTTATCTAGACTAGGACCATTGGTCAGCACAGCAAGAAACAGACAGTATTTGTTGGATGAATTAATGAAGTTTCTCACATGTTTAATATAAAATAAAGCAATCTAAGTAAATTAAAAAATTAAAAATACTGTGCCTGTACATGATAGCTGCCATTAAGTAGTTGTAGAAAATCAGTACACAATGTTTGCCTTTTCTTTGCCTCTAAGCATATTGGGAATCCACACTTAAGAAGGGAAAGAGGGAAGCACAGTTTCATTCCACTATTGATCTATCAGACAAGAACTTAATCAATCTTCTTTATAAGCTATTACAGCTGAGCTCCAGAAATGAACTCACCTGACGCATTCAACATTGATTGCCTCTTTCTAAGAACTGAATATGTCAGTCTTATCTACTACTACAGCTGTGATTCAGTTTTTAAGGGACACGATTTTGCCTTCATTAGTTTCCTCAAAATGCTCCAATTAAGAAAAAGCATTCTTGATAGTGATCCACCGTAAATGACTAAAACAAAATGAAGACCATAACCCTCCACTTCAGTCACAGTCTCCTGGGAAAAACGAGAGACCAAAAGCATATGTTCATCAAAGGAAACTCAGCACCAGTCCCGAGATCCTGCTCTAGCGTGAATTCTGAGGAATGCTCTGGCAGCATAAACGAAGATTGAGACCTTAAGCTCAGATAAATCTTGGAAATTCACAGGGAAACTCAAGGCAGCTGTAAATCTGTCTTTACCGCATATACATTTCAGCCAGGGGCTTCTATATGTAGTATTAGGTTATGTGACAACCCATTCAGCATCTAACTGCCTCATAAATATAGGCAGAGAGGTCATTTTATATTTACAGGGCACTCCCCAAGTGCTAGATGCTATACGCTGGGGGAAGGAGGAGGGGGAAGGCCCTACTTTCTCTGTTTATTAGGAAAGGTTAATAGCACAAATCCTCAATGACCAAAGAGAGTTCCCTTTGGCTCAGCTTTCTGATTTCCATTTCCTCTTTCTAGGTCCCTTAACAGTAAAAAATTAAATACTGGGAGAAGCAGCAATAAAGAGTTGTATCTACAGTGTTCCAAGGCTCTGAGTGTGCTTGCCCACTTTAACATAGAAATATTGCTAACTCCCTCATATAACATGAAGAACATTTCCTCTGGATTTGTTGTTAGTTTGTTTTCCCATGGTAGGTAAGAGGGAGAAAATATCTAGTCCCACTCGCCCACCTCCTCCACCCCCGATGTCTCCTTTATTTCTCTATATTCCCTGCAAACATAACCCAGCTCCATCACAGGCTATTGGGTTTCTCTGACCAGGGCTGATGTTTCACAGGCTCCCCAATCATATTCACCCAAATCCTTTCTCAGCATTCCTAATGAATTCACCCACAGGCAGACTGTGGCAAAGTACAGAGAGAAGCAAAGGGCCTAGAGCAACATTTCCTATCAGAACATCTCCTGCACCCAACACTGCAGCTCAACTATCTTCTAGAGCAGATTCATCCTCATATCCTAACAAAACAATCAACCTCTCTGCTATTAAAGGTGCTATTATATGTGTGCATTTCCTTAGAAATCCAAAGAGTTAATGGCCTCAATATTTCAGAATACCTAATACATCCAGGAAGATGGGATGCAGTATGGGGTCTAATGTTTATTTATTGCAAAAGTCAAGAATAGCTGGAAGTCCATTAAGAGGATGTTCAGCAGATTATATTAATTTGTAATTAATTTTCAGTGGTATTTATGAGAGAACCCTTTAATCAGCATAATTCAGACTTTGAAAATTATAATATTAACTAATATTAATTAAATAATAATTTATAAAATTCAATCATTTTAATTATCTTTTGATTAAATTACCTGTTAGTCAATTCCACACTGCTTTTGATATTAATTAGCTAACTTAAACATGATCTACTGAAACTACTCCCCTGTGGATGAAGGCACATTGTCTAAACAGGTCAACACTGAGATCCTTAAGTGTGACAATTTAGATTGCATGATTAGCAAAATTAATTGTTTAAGGCACTGGCTTTTTCATTCTCAATTTGCCAGTGGGTAAGGTCTTTAAAATATGCCCTGGGTTTCCCTAGGCCCAAATTCTGAGACATCCCACATTCTGTTATTTCCCCTCTCCACCCCCCCCCCCACCTTCCTTCTCTATCCTGTTACAGAACGATCTATTCTTCTGAGACCTAAATTAGTGTCAGCCTATTAATCAGCCAACAAAATATGTCAGAGGAAAATGAAGTTGCAACCCCACTTCCCTCTACAGACAGATCCTTCGCCCCCCTCTCAGTGTGCTGTCTCTGCCGTGGAGCTGGGACCTTAGGGCCACAGCCCAATTTAGGTCTCCTCTGTGCGGTGACAATCAGCCCAGGCCTCATTTTTTAAAAATGTTAATATTTAATTTAAAGCCACCTCCCCTAAAGTTCTCAAAGAAAAATGGACCACGGACTCCACATGTCACCCTTTCTCATTGGCTGGGGCTGCACCATTCCCTGCCCCCAGCCCCCAGCCCCAGCATTCCACTTCAGGAGGTAAGACCTTTTTAAATGGGTCTCTTGAAACCAGTTATTAAAGTGACAGTTTGTATCAATTACGAACATCTTCAAGAAAGGCAGAAGGAAAGGCAGAAAGGCTAAAGTAAGAGAGGGATTTTATTTTTGCCATGTAAAACAAAAAAAATGTATACCAGTTTCCAGAAGCTCTGACTGACCATCTTCTCTGAGGAACCACAGGATTACTAAAGCTCCCCACCAGCAAATAGGACATAACTTTGTCCACAGATCTTCTATTTGGGGGGACAAAATCCTCACCAAGAAGGTGCAACCGTTTAGGTTATTCATAGTATAACATATACTATACTCTAAATAATTTCATCTCCGAACGCCCTATTTACAGTTATTAATAAGGACCTATTACATTTCAGAGCCCTTCCCCTCACCTGGACAGTGTCTGATATTCCTTGCACTGGAGCTGAAAATAGTGTTTCACGTTAACATGAGAAGCAACAGCAGTACTGGAAGTAAAAGAAACATGTCCTGAAATTTCACAAACAGAAAAAACAACACAGACATTTGTAATGTCCAAGGAAGATTGAAGGGACATCCTTGTCTTATATGGGTTCATATTCTGGGATAGTCAGACATGTTGGAGCAACCAGGTAGTTAATCAAATCAATTAACCAATAACATTATTTTAGATAACAAGGGTGATTTGAAGAAAACTAATGTAGAGTCAGAGTGCAGAGTAACAGGGAGGGCTAGACCTACTGGAGATCAATGGTCAGAGAGGGCTTTTCTAAGGAGCTGATATTTGAGAGGAGACCTAGATAAGGTGAAGGCACAAACCAGGAGTCTTTGGGGGCAGAGCCTTCCAGGTAGAGGTGATGCGAGAGCAACGGCCCTGAGGAGAGAGGCTGCTTGTCTGTCCAGCTGCAAGGGGGCCAGTGTGGTGGAGCCCGGAAGATGGGTGAGAAACAGGAAGCCTGCAGGCAGATGGTGCAGGGCCTCATAGGTTGTGGTAAGAACTTAGCATTTTGATCTAAGTGTGATGGAGCAGGAGAGTGGCATGATATAATTCAAATTTTGAAAGAATAACTGTTTTGTGAAAAGTAGACTATCGGAGGCCAGAGTGAAAGCAAGGAGACCTGTGAGGAACTCTTGCTGTGTGGGTCAGGGGAGAGGTGTGGTGACTTGGAGATAAAGTGATAATAACCGGTTGGATTCAGGACATACTTTGACAGCAAAGCCAACAGGATTTTCTTATATATTGGATGTGGGATATGAAATAAATGATCTGAATAATGCAAGAAAAAATAACAAAAACAATATTATTATGTTGATAATGTAAATATTTGAGCCAAAATAAAAATCTTGGATAGAATATAAAATCAAGAAAGGCTTTTTGTTAAATATATTTAATAAATATAGTTCTTTCACTGGTGAAAGAATGGTGGATAATTCTAAAAAGCATGTAGGCAGAATCTGAGAGCTACGTAGACAATAACTTTATGGTTCTGCAGAATATACCATTATTTATTTAACTTTCATTTCTTCTTCTGATCTCTGTCCCCAATAATAGATGCTACTTGATACATTAGAATGGTGTTTATAACAGGAAAAAAAAAAGAAAGAAAACTATAGTTCCCAAAGCTCATTTCAATAATTCTTTTCAACTTCAACAATCATCAGCTACTTTGTAGGGTTGCTGACCAGGTGACAAAAACGATTATTTAAATTTCCACTCCTCTTATTTTCTACATTCACATTCTGGAGAAGGGGCTATATGTTGTGAACTGGCCCCAAATTAATCATCCAAATAAAAATAAAGAAAAGACATTGGCACATATTCATGTAATAAAATAATTATGTTATTCTTAAAATTATCTAAAGTCAAACTTTTAGCTCTAATGTTAGAGCTTTATCACATGATTTTTAGAAGTGTTTAAATAAATTCTGATATATAACTAATAACATTATGTAAATTTGGTTCTTTAAGTTTACTGACATCATTTTTATTTGATTGAGGTAAAGAGGATATATAATATTATTATGCACAGTCTGACTTACCAAATGTTATTAGAGAGATAAGGAAAAAAAGATCTTAAAAACTGAGCTGAAAATACTGAATTTGAGAGTGTGCTTTATTTTCATGCATGTGCCTACATCCATATCCTTACATATTTCAAATTTTCCCACACTATCGAATTATTTGATGTGAGATATACAGATTTCTCTCCTTTTCGGCTTTTATCTAAGGTTTTACATAGCTGGTAATAATATGTCAACAAAATTGGTGATTGTACCTTGACTTGTAAAATAAAACTCATTTGAAGAGTATCATAAATCTAACAGAGCATATCTTGTGTTCTGATTGGTAGAAAATTGGATATTAAACACCAGGGACAAACTAATCTTCTAATCCAGTACTTGAATACGTACAAAAGAGAAAAAAAGAAAAGGAGAGAAAAAAAATCATTACTTGGAATGGATAGTTTAACTGATCATGATCAATTTGAAGTGCTTATTGCTTAAGTAAATGACCTTTGGGGTGATTTCATTAGCTCCACATACTGCAAAAGGTTATATCTGAATTCAATTTTATGATTGAGTCTAGGCATATAAAAACCTCAAAATAGTATGAATGGGTGTTAAACACACACACACACACACACACACACACACACACAGATTCTGACACAAAGAATGGACTGTAAAGATCCTGCTTGGCACCGCTGCTCTAATTGTTGGCTTCATGTGTGAATAAATATTTGAGAGAGGAATGGAGGAAAGGCAATGCACTGATAGCATCATCACCTGGTGTTTGTGGTTAGGGAATGGCTCTGAAATTAGCTATCAGCCCCACCTTTTGAGTTGTAAATTATTTTTCACTGTAAATAACATTTAGTCGTCCACCCCCCACCACCTATTTTATTTGTTCGATAACATCTCTTTACTTTTATAGAGTTGCAATACCCTGTAATGATTTTGTTTAGGTTCTACCACCTTCCCTTATTATTTTATTACATTAAGATATGTCTCAAATGCTTTTGAAAAGAATTTTACATGATTCTTTAGGACATGAGGTAGGAGAACTAAAAATGGGTGTTTGAAAAAGAGATTAGATATTGATGCTTCCAGTCTTCACATGTTATTGGTAGATGAAACAAGGCCAAAAGTCATCTTTAAACATGCCCAAATTAGTAATGATAGGCTTAGAGAAAAAAAATGTAGAAATTTATTAAAAGAAATGGAATGATATTTTTATCCAACTGACCTTGAAACGAATATGATTCATCTTCTTGAAGTTTCATTCTCTTCAGTCATTGCTTTTTAGGATATTGCAAAAGCACGAAGGCACTGCCTGTCTTTTAAGTATCTTACAAGTTCAGGTCCACTTTTGTATTCCTTTCCATTCTTCTCATTTCTCCTCTGTCTTCTTATTTCTTCCTCCTGCAGATCATTTCGCAGCGGGGGGCCACTCCTCAGATACTGGGTTTCAATCTCTTCCTGAGTCTATTGGCAGTCAAGGACAGGATCGACAGCAGCAGTGGTGGGAGGGAAGCATGAGGTGACCCCTTGGTGGTCCCTCTTTCCTCTCTTCTTCCCCTCATTCTGGAAACCACAAAAAGGACTTCAAACCAACTTCACCACCTACTAGATATGTGGCTTAATAATACAATCACTTTGCATCTTTAAACCTCAGTGCTTTAGGTGTTTTTGTGTGTGTTTTTTTTTTTTTTCCATTAAATAAAACTCAGAACTCTTGTTCTACCTACCTTATAGGGCTGCTAGGAAGTCTGCTGAATTGAAAGTACTGTACCTGGTGAACTATTTCTTACTTTGCAATGTTAAAAGGTGGCTATTAAACACTGTATGGTAAAAGTGGCAGAGGATCAAGTGGAAAGGGTAGAAAGCCTGGCTTTGAGTCACAGTGCTGCTTCCTGGTGGTGTGCTCCTGGCCACATCACCCAATCTCTTTGCACACCGATTTTCTCATCTGCAAAAGGAGTAACAGTGACATTAGCTCATCTATCACCTATAAAAGGTAGTGATATTTCGCTCATTTTTATCACAAGGATTGAGAAAATGATTTCCAAAGTTCTCTGTGCAATACAAGTAGAATGGTTGTCAAACTGACTCTATGGAAACTGGGTTTAGTTGGTCCAGTCCGAGCTCTTGTTACATAAAGTATTGGCCACTCTTCCTGAGTGATGAGCCATGATTCCTGAGGAAGAAGTAGCACACCTTTAATTTCTGAAACATTGGTTACCTTTTTATGAAATTAGCATTGCACAGTATGATTTTGTGATTATGACATTAGCAAGCCAATGGATTGATAGAGTAAGACAATTTTTAGACTTCAGTGGTTTGACGAATATTTGATGATTTTTAAAAAGAATTAAAAATGGAAACTGCCATTAGGACAGTGGCTACCTTTAGGATCAAGGTGTGGGTAGTGGTTGGAGTGCTAGATGGAGGGAAGGGAGTTTTTAGGTCGTGAGGGATGTTCTTTTCTTGACCAGAATGAGAGCTGCAGAAATCTTCATTTGGAAAGATGTAGTAAAGCCGTTCTTTATGTTTTATATGCTTTTACTAATTGTGTGATATAATTTGAAATTGAAAAAGAAAAATGTAACTGACAACTTTGACAACCTTCCAAATATATAGTGCTCCATGGAAAATAGGGGCTCAATATTCTTTAATGCTTTCTCACTTATTTTAATGGCAAAAACATCATTCACAGTGAATGCTTCCATATATTGAAAGATTGAGCAAGAAGAAGCATGGGTCCTATATGTCAGTAATATCATGATACACAAGTGGTTATTTGTTTTGCACATAATTTCTTGCACTAACCCATTCCTTAGAGCTGATATTTCCATATGACTTATCATGTAGGATATGAGATAATTAAGTCCCATACATTTTGAAGATGTAGGAAAATAAATAACTATTTTGGCCATGTCCTAGAATTTTGGAGATTCTACTTTTCCACTTTTTCTGCTAAAACATGCTATCTTCTTCCTATTTCCACGCCCTCTCCAGGAAAGCCTTCCAACTCAAATATTAAAATGATAACAATACTGCTTTGTAGCGTGGTAGAAAAGATTCAGGCTCTGGAGCTAGACTGCCTGAATTCAAGTCCCATGTGCCCTTTTTATTAGCTTTGTGACTTTGTACAATTGTGCCTCAGTTTCTTCAGCTGATAAATGGGTGTTACTGGTAGCACCTATGGCATAGGGTTGTTGTGATTTAATACATGCAAAGTACCTGTGACAGTGCCTCACACACAGAGTCAATGTTTAGTCAGTACTCTAGAAACTAAATCATCCTTTTAGGGCTAGCCTTGCTCTACTGAAGCCCAAGATTTCCCTACTTAATCAAGTTTCTCATGTCCTTCTTTGATCCTGCTTAGGAATAGATACTGCTTAGTATTCGTTATTTTGTCTCATTCTCCCTGGTCACTGGCTATACCTAAAGCAGACCTTATAATGTATTTTCTTTTCATGACATAAAACCTAAAGAAAAAATTGGGTGGATGTTTCATTAAAATATCCTTTATTTTCTGTCTCTGAAAGCCCAGAGGCTTTTCATTCATCATCATTCCATTCCCACCCCACTTCCTTCTCTGGCAGCATAAACAGGCATTACGTTCTCAAGTTCTCCTCACCAGGCAGCCCACGCCACACAACTAAGTGCTTTTGAAACCATCTAGAAAACATTTCAAAATATTTGGAATCAACAACTTTGTAGGTAGGTTGATATGTTTGTTTCTTGATAGAAATGGAGGAAAGGAGGAAAGATGAGAATTCAAGAATTTTATCATCACTAAGTTTAATCATCACAACAGAATTCATTCAGATGATACAAATCTTAGACCAGAACTGCTAGGAGGAACCCAAGAAATTATACTGGGCCTCTGTTACAGATAAGGACTATAAGTTTCAGATACGCCACCTCCTTACCCAAAGCAGTCAGAATAAATGCAGACTAGAACCAGGTTTCCTGCCTCTGGCCCAGAATTCTTTCTTTCCTCTATCTCGTGATGTCTCAGCCAAAGTGGCTGTGCTGTGATATCTAAGAGGAAAAGTAATCAAGAATAACTATCTACACGGCTGAACAACAAAGGTAAATGGCTTTTATACATCAAGGTACAGTCTGGTGGGAATGCCACTTCCTTCTTCAGCTGTTCAGATAGTGTTTCAGAGAGCTTAAAGTATAATCACATACATTTAATAATTCCAACAACCCTGTGAGAAAACTCACTTTCTCTTGCCCAAAGTCACAGAGCAAGTAAGTACTTAACTCCCAGGCTCAAGCTCAAGTCTTCTTTAAACACTGACTTACATTCTTAAACACACCACTCAACAATTACTGCAGACAGTATTAAGTACTTGGTGCAGAAGAAGACAGAGATAAGAGAGCTCAAACCAGGCAAACAACTACACAAAACTGAGGTAAGCATAGTGATAGAGGTATGCCAGGGGGCAAAGGGAGCCCAGAGGAGAGGGTCAGAGAACTTTTTTGGGATATGTAAAGCAAGCTAAGTTTTAAAGCCAATGGAGCCATTAATTAGAGCAGTAGGAGAATAGTGTGTGTGTGTATGTGTGTGTGTGTGTGTGTGTGTGTGTGTGTGTGTGTGGTGTTGGGGTGGACTAAATAACTTAAATAACTTGAAATAGCAATAACAACAGCTACTTTATACTGAGCACTTGCTATTCTCTGTGCTTCACCCACTTCAATTATCTGATATAGCAATTACTATAATATTCCCCTTTATAGCTGAGGGAAGCAAGAACCAGACAGATGAAGTGATTTGTCCAGTGTCACACAGAGCCTAGATTTCAACTTTGTCGGGTTTCAGGAGTCCACACGCTTAATAACTGTCCACCACTCACACCATGTGAGAGAAAAAGAACAGTGTTTGATTGGGGTCAGTCCAGTTGTCTCAATTGCAGAAAGAGAAGATGTGAGAAGCGTAGTACAGAAAGGCTGGCAGAACGGGCAGGAACCAGGTCTTGATCTGCATTCCCTGTGAACATGCCACAGCATTCGGAGCTTGGTGCCTGCCTCTGCCCTGCTGATGATGGGATGCTTGCCACTAGAGAATATCTGCCACGGAAGGGGCATGATCAGATTTACATTGTGTGGAAATTAGGTCGGCTTTGGACATGACAATTTTGTGGTATGGTGAGAGAATTATCTGGCGGTCAATTGGGTACTCAAAAGGTTTGGTGGTCAAAAGACACATAGGGTTGAAGTTTGGGGAACAACATATGATGTGTGATAGGGAGGGTCATAGATGTGAATGAGAGCAGCTGGGCAGCAGTTTTAGGGACAGAGGAGGAGCAGACCAAAGAGGGAGTCCTGAGAAATGGCCATTTAAGGAGCTGGTAGAAGGACTGTGCCCAAGAGGATGCTCAGACTCAGGAGAAACCCACAAACTCTGGTGTCACTGAAGTTCATGGGTGAAGGAGCTTCAAGAAGAGAGAACTGGTCTATAGTATCAATTGCAACAATAAGGACAAATAAGACAAGAGCAACATGGACGTTAACTGTTGACTTTATACACTTGACTCCACCATCAGGTTTCTTCAAACCATCTGAGAGCCAAACACCAGCCAGTAAAAATGCAAATGGCTCCTTTGATTATTCAGTTTGTTTATATGTGGAATCTCTGCTGTGTACATAATTATTTACCATTCCTTGAAGTGCAAGAGAAATTCAGGAGGAATATGGAAAGAATGCAAATTTATTTGGCCATGTTATGCACACTGAGAAAGCAATCTCAACAAACAGGTAGAATACAATAGGGCTATGTGAAATGGGGGAAAAGATCAGAGTTAAGACAGCTTCTGAAAGATAAACACTGTACAACAGGTACTAAAGAAGTGGATTGTCAGGTAGAAGTTTAGGAAGTGGTCAGTAGCATCACGGGCAGGGTGCACTAACAAGTAAATCCATCAGTGCATCTTTATCATGCATCCTCTAGGCTCCACGCTGCCAGAAGCACTGTAGACAGTGCCTCAGAGTATAAGGGAGGGTCTTGGATAAGAGGACAGCCATCACTAATACACAGGAGAAAGCAGGGGTCAGCAAACAGGTGGACAACACAGATCTGTGTCAGACAGGTCTGAGATGGGGTTCCCTGTTATTAGTCTTTTGGCAAGTTAGGGAACTACACTAAGCTTCAGTTTTATAATTAATTATATAACATATTCTATTATTTCCTGATAATATCATCAGAAAATAATAGCTCACAGTTCTTGTGTATTTGTTATATGCAATGTAACATGCACTAGTTTATCCCATTTAACCATCACAAATACCCTAGTCGTGTGTTACTATCATTGTCCCCCTTTACCAGGTGAAGTAACTGGGACCCAGAGGGTTCAGAGATGTGCTTAGGAACACACAGGGAGTATGGAAGGGGCAGAGCTGGGACTTTAACCTAGTGCGTCTTAGCCTGGAGGACATGCTTCTGTAGACCATGCTCTCCTGCCTCTCAACAAGCACCACAGAGATTCCAGTAGACACAAATATCTGTTTCATGGAGGCAGACAGATGGGATTATGGGACAATAGGATTTGGATAGGCAGAGAGTGTTCCTAACAAAGCTGCTGTCCACCAAGCCCTTCCAAATTCAGGCACTCAGGCATATTAAAATTCCTATAGACACACACACACTCAATCATATATACAAATACATATATGTATACATATAAGTAAATCTAAGTGTGTGTGTGTGTGTGTGTGTGTGTGTGTGTGTGTGTGTATGAAATGGAGCAGAATTTTAAGAGAAAATATACTTAAGCGACTATGGTGATGCTTTTCCTTGCTCCGGTGAAAGCCATGTTGGTGGGAGCAAAGTTTAAACTCTCAGCCTTTTCCTCTGCTCCAAAGCGGACAACCTGTCAATCAGCAGGGAGGCACCTTACCCAGGAGTGCCAAGGCAGTCACCTAACTGCTCCCTACCAATTTAGTTAGGGATTCATTCCAACTCTTATTTGAAGTGCCTAGAAATTAATGTAAGATTTCCTGCACTCATTTGCATTGCCTGCGGGCTGGAAGCGCCCCCTTGTGAGGGCCACCGAGTTAGGCAGGGAGCTGTATCCAGGGCAACTCAGTACCATGGTAAAGCAGGAGGAGCCCTTGAAGAGCAGTGCTGAGCTGACACTGGGATTAGGATCTGTTCTGAGAGACCGGGTGCCCGGCTGATAAATTGAAGTGGTAATTTGGGATTTAACTAGATAGAGCAGTAAATGTATTAGAATGAGGAAAACCCAGGGGGAGCAAAGACTAAGGGAACTATACAAGTTGGTGAGTGAGGATTTGTTTTGTTTTGATGTTTAAATTCCAGTCTCTCCTTTGGCTTTGCATTTAAGTCCTGAATTTGAGCATCTCTTCTGCTACTGCAAATATATTAGTAAAGTGGATTGCCTTTGTTAGTCTAAATTGCGGTGTGTTTGCAAATACATTTCAAGAGAACGCCACTCGAGAGAAAGCTTCTCTTGGACCCAAATCACAGTGTCTATAAGTAACTCTTGACCTTGATGCATCTGTGCCCTGTGTGTAATGAAAGTAGGTGCAGAAGCGGTTGAAATCTTCCCAAACTATTCATCTCTTATTGATTCACTTGTTCTATTGTGAGCAGAGAGACACCTACACACTGGTTTAAAATTAGGAGCTCCCAAGACTGTGATGAATAAAAGAGACATGATTTGCCCTTTGGGATTTAGAAGTACAGAATTTTCTCAGTCAGTAGTTGTTGAGAACCGTATTATCCTGGTGTGTCCTAAACACATTCATTAACGTATTTCTTTAGTCTACAGATCCACAAACATTTCTAGGATCACTGTTTTTTTTTTTTTAAGCCCAATTACTTGTCAATGCTTCAAAGTACTATCTTATGTTTAAATGAATAAAAAATAATGTCTGAGAATTCAAATTAATTGGGGGTGGATATTATGAAGTGCTGAGGGGAGCAAAGGTTTGAAATTCCTTTCAATAAGTTAGAATCCAGTAACCCACAAATGATGTTGCTGCATACACACCAGGGAAAACTCATCCACTCACATAAACAGTTAATAAAAGAAGCACGGGCCACTTTAAATGCATAGATGGGCCTCTATTTCCACTGAAAATATTGCTCTCGCCTCTAATACTTTCATTTTAAAAGTGGGGCAAAGTAAACATAGCCACCCCCATGCTCAAGGGAAATCGGTCACCTCACTATCAGAGCCAGGGTTTATTTTTAAGCTGCTTCTCCCACCTGGAACTTAGTAACATTTGGAAAAAGCTAGACGACGCATCAGTTCCTAAACCCTAAGAACGACCCAGAAGGCAAGGGAACAGCTGCAGGGGTGAGCAAAGCATGAGGGGATGGGTGTTAATTATTGTACTGAAGGTGATGAGATGGATTCTCCTTATTTTATACCTTCTTCAGCTCCAGGAAATTCCTCTGCCTGAAATAGTGACTATGGATTGAACAAATTCTTCCCTGGTCTTCTGTATGGACAGCTCTCTATCCACTGATGCATTTAGACCCCCACTCCTCTGTTCATACTGTTTCACCCACTCAGAATGCCTTCCCGGAGGCAGATACACCAGGAAGCATTCGCATGGGTCCTTAACAAAACTTTGTATCCAATTTTGTATTTATAATCTGCACTATTTATTTTCAAAAGGGACCTGACAGTGTTCACACTTCAAGCCCCACAAAACCTGGATCCTTCCCAGGCCCACCTACTTATTCAAATCCTATTCATCCCCCAAAATACTGGTCACTTCCTGTGTCCCTCATCTCACCAACTTGTACCATGAAAACCTAGTTACAAAACAGGGAAATGATAAAATCGGGACCACAAAAATATCAGACTGGGCAAACAATGTTTCCTTTACATTTTTTTTTCCTTTATTGATATTAGAGAGAGAGGAAGGGAGAGGGAGAGATAGAAACATCAATGAGAGAGAACATCAATTGGCCGCCTCCTACATGCCCCCCTGGGGATCAGGCCCACAATCCGGGCATGTGCCCTGACTAGGAATCAAACTGACGAACTCTTGGTACATGGGTCGATGCTCAACCACGGAGCCACACCGGCTGGGCCGTAACGTTTCCTTTAAAGTCCAATATCACTAGTCTATATTTCACTAAGGTAAATGTTTTGTCAATGGAGTTCATTTGCTTACATACAAATACATCATTGATTTCGTATTGCCTTCGTTTGTCTCTAAAATTTTAGATACAAAATTGATGATGTTTTGAGTTTACACTATAATCTCAAAAACTCAAATTGAACCTGTAAGAATAAGCCTTATTCAAAATGATGATAAAACCAAAAACCTCTAAATTCAAAACAAAGGGGGATCCTTACCATCATGAAACTGTGTTTACAATAAAACATTAGTTCATTTATTTTTTTCATAGAATGGTACTTTATATACTTCTGATAAGTGGCATATAGAAAACAATTTTTTAAAATACAGCATTTTACAATTTTAGGGGAGAGATTTCTTACAAAGGGTTCTAATGTATCAGAGAACAATTTGTAAAAGCTAAACAACCACTTCCATTTTTTCAGAAAGCCAAATCTTGACAACTTGTTACTTAAAGACATTTTTGCATTTGAAAAAAAATAATTGATGGGATAAGAGCAAACAAAAAAATTACTATTCTTACTCTGTTAATCTAGAGCAGTGCTTCCCAACTATAATGTGCCTAAAACTCCTATGGGATTGATCAGGCCGATTCTGACTAGTGTGGCCTGGAGCTGGAGAGTCTCACAAACTGCCTGGTGATGGTGATGTTGGTGGTCCCTGACTACACTTTGCAGAGAGGCCTAGAAGATATTTTCATTTTTTCTTTCACCCCCTCCAACTTAGTTTATTTTTGGAAACACAGATAAGAAATTCTACCATATTCCCGTCTCATTAATGGCTTAGTAGAGCTGGAAATTTCCTGGTAAGGAGCTCTAGTTTTTCAATGATTTGGGAAATAATTATAGAATGGGAAGATAAGATCGAGAAAAAGATCTGACTCCTAGGTTGGAAGTAACCTCAATTTTTATTAGTGAATCTAAGACTTACACAGTGTGATCCTGGATAAGTCACAGGGCCTTTCCAAGCCTTGGTCTCTTCGTGTTTAAAATCAGGATGCTGGACAAAGTCCTTGCTGAGGCCTCTCTCTAGTTTCTAGATTCTGTAACACTGGCCGTGTGTTTGCATGTGTCATGAAAGATAACACATAGTTAATCTGTTTACTTTTGCTATTTTAAATGATCAGTGCTGATTGCCAATCAACATATCTGCACAATCAATATAATGATACTGGGGCTTAGTATCAATTAGGAAGATTGCTGAGAAGAATAAATATTTATTTATTTCTTTGTTCATTTATTGCCAGCTATAGAGTCTGCTTTTGTGCTTTATTCATACTAGTAATTCCCAAAATGAGAAGTAGGAGATGTGAATCAAGACATGTCTGTACAACAATGAGCTTTGAGTGAGTCACTTAAACTCTCTGCAGATGAGCTTCCTAATCCCCATCCTAGGAGAGTGATACCGGCCTACTAACTCGGAGGACCATCAAGAAGCCAGAACAGGACACAGTATGCCTGTGCCGCATTAGAAAGTTTTAAAAACTACTTTGCCAATTCAGGTTATATTTTTATCATCCCCCACTCCTTTCTAAATAATTTATCAACTAGCAAACAAAAATACACTTTGCATTTTGTTATGCAGGCATTTTCTTTTCATCTATGTATTGACTGAAATAAACACAAAGAGGCAGGGAAAACAGAAAGAGATGAGTAAATGAAAGAAAACATTCCCCTACAACACACAGAAATCTATGGAAATAGATTTTTTTCCTGAAGAAAACAGTCTATTAGAATAGTCTTAATGATCTAATAAAAGAAGGAAAAAGACTCAAAAGTTTCATAAATCATTTTGCACTTATTTCGTTATTAGAATAAAAGGAGATTGTGTGGCAATACGCAAGTTATGAACACGAGAAATTATAAAGTGCACATCTGCAAATGGAATATGTTTATATGTGTGCAGGAATGCAGTTAATAACTATGCCCACACATTTTACATTGTGATGGAGTAACTACTGAACTATTATGGAAATAAAAAATTTCCTTGACAAAGTTGCATTATTAATAGACCCATAATATGTAAGATTATTCTATTTTTCTTTCTCCTGGATGATAATGGTAATCTTACTAAATATGATCTGGTTTCATTTCTTCTTACTGCTCTTCTGGTGCTCAAAGTTTATATGATACATTAAAATATAAAAAAGATGCTAACCCCATCAAAGACACTAGAAAAATTGTTTTAAACATTTGTTTGGATTCATTTTACTTCCAGTACAAGCAGAAACACAGACCGCTACTGAAAATAGGAAATAAGCTGAGTCACCTTGCAGTCTTGCTAGTTCTGCTTGCCCTACTTCAAAAGCAAGATAATTCGTAAGTCCCTAAAATATGTTTTAGTTAAATAACTGAATAAAAGTAGGATTTCCATCATACGGCCTTCCTGACTTAAAATAAAAAAAAAAATAAGCAAACAAACAAAAAACAGATGTGGATGCCTCTGGAATCTTGAAGCTTGGTTAAAGAAAGGCTTTATTATTTTAAAATCTTATTCTTTTAGCCCTAAAGCATTCTTTAGACCTGTCCCAGAAAATGCAGTGTGGTTAGCACAGTGAATTGTTATTTTCATAATTAAGGATTTTGCCCTACCTCGGGTTCATTACTCCAGACAGCGTCTCTCACTGTCCAGGATGGTACACATCAAAGTTTAAGATGGGACTGCTCCCAGGGCATCCCTGGAATTCTTTGTTTTAATACATGGCATTATTTACTTATGGCTCCCAAAATTAAGACTAGTTTTTAAAGTATCCAATACATTTTCATGTGTTTTTATCGCTGTAACTATCCTAGATGAAACCCTCACCACCTTGCACCCAAGCGAGTGTAGAACCCTCCTCAGCAGTCTCTCGCCTCAGCTTCTCCCCTTCCTCCCTCCACCTGCTGCCAGAGTCACCTTCAGGAAGATGGTTCTGCCAGGTCGCCCCCACACCCCCTTGCTTCCAGCTGGAGAAAGCAAACCACGTGCTCGCGTCTACCTTCCCTTCCTCTCCGAGTCCGCTGAAATGGCAGGAGAGGTTGTTTTGTTTTCCAAAGAATAAAACCCTAAGGATTCTGGTAAATAAATAAAATTTTAAAAAGCAACCCAGAAGCAAACCATGAAATTGGAGAAAATTAATTTTTTAAAAAAATGAGAGCAACTTAATGCAGAAAAGACTAGAAGGAAAACGTCGGCCCAAAACTTCAGAGGAAACATCGGCCCAAGTTGTGTGAAGGGGGTCAAAGGGTGTGGGGCTGTCAGCAGGGGGGCATCAAAGATCTGCGCTCTGAACAGCTGACCTCGGAGACCTTTCCCCCCCATCTCCATCTCTGTGTGATGTGAACAACAGTGTCTCCTCAAGAAAAAGAACCAAGAATTTCTTTCTAAAGAAAGTGGGTGATATGACTGGTAAGTGAGCCCCGGGAGGGAGGGGGAGCTGGGAGAGAAACAGAGCAGAGCTAGAGGCATTAGGCTTTGTCCCCAGCAGCTGAGGAGAGGAGAGAAAATCAAGTGCTCCAAGGCCAAAACAAAGTCTCCTTATGTGTTAGCTGTGGAAGTTGCCACGGTGCCTGCCTCTCAGCGCCCACACCTCCTTCAGGAAAGTCTTCAGACACACAGTGCCTCCATCTGGAGGGGAGGTCTGTTGGAAACCTACCCGGCTGCAGAGGAAAGACACATAAACACACCTGGGGGCTCCCCACCTCAGACCCCAGCAGCATGAAAGGACCATGAAGAAATGGCAGAATAGATGAGTTAGTGGAGAAAGGGCATTGTTCAGCAAGCAAAAGTAAACTATTAGAATTAGTATCTTTAAAAAGATTTGAAAGAATATGATATCCATGAACAAGAACAAGCTGTTTATGAAAAAAACAAAACCAGAAAAAATACCTGGAAATTAAGAGGAAAAACAAAAGCCTGCTAAGATTTAAATATATATCCACTGGGCGTGGAAACTTGGGAGCCCCTCCTCCCAGTGGTGGGAGTTTAGTGAAATATGACTTCATCTACAGTGCCTACGCCCAACCAGAATTCATGGTACTGCCCTGAACAATATTTACAGACTATTTTATTGGATTAAATATGTACAATCACCCTATAGTTAAAAAGAGAGAGACGAAGAAGGCTTAATTATGGCTACAGAATAGAATGTATGTGTTATAAAAATTGACAAAAATCAGAATAAAGGGATGTAAGAGGACGTGGAAGGCAGTGATTGTATAAAATGAATGTGCCTTTCATAGTAGACAATCATCTGAGTAGCCTAAGATTAATAACTCAGAAAATAAAAGAAAAATTTTACCACCTGACAAGATAATTGAACAGAATAACAAAAAGAGGGAGAGAAGGAAAAAGAGAGAGCTGGAGGGAAAGAGGGAGAAAAGAGCTAAAAGTGGTTTCCAAGGGGAGTGAAGCTGTTGGACTGACAAACCTCAGGGTAGGGGGGTGGCGGGGATGGAGGAGATGAACCAAAGAACATATATGCATGTATGCATAACCAACGGACATAGACAACAATGCTGGGGGGTGGCGGGGCAGGATGGGGAGGAGGGTGTCTAGGGGGGAAAAAGGAGAAACATCTGTAACAAAAATAAATTAATAAAAATTGAGAGGAAAAAAAAGAGGAACTTTCACTTTTCATTGTTGTCCCTTCTGGACAGTTTACATTTTCAAAAACTATTATAGGCATTACTTTTATTTTTAACTGACATTAATAACAAAGCCAATTAATTGAGGGCCAGTTAGCTGAAATTTCAGTGTATATATAATTTTCTCTGGAAAAATGTCACAAAGACATTGATGTTTTTGCTCACGAGCCTAATTTACAACATTTTTCTCAAGCAGTTTATCTAAAACAGAAGCCTAAAAGGTATACAATATGAATTTCACATTCATACTTTAATTTTATTCTTAAATTATAAAAAGTCTGGTTTTATATGTAATAATTACCTAGACATTAGGAAAGATTAAGGGAGCTGATGTGACATAAATCATATATATATTTAATGCAAACATTGATTTTAAAGTAGGCATTGCTGCCCTGGCTGGTTTGGCTCAGCGGTTGGGGCGTCGGCCTGCGGACCAGAGAGACCCAGGTTCGGTTCCCACTAAGGGCACATACCTCGGTTGCAGTTTGTCCCCGGCCCTGGTTGGATCGTTTGGGAGGCAGCCAGTCGATGTGTCCCTTTCACGTCGATGTTTCTCTCTCTCTCTCTCTCTCTCTCTCTCTCTTTCCCTCCTACTGTATCTGAACAAAAAATGGAAAAATGTCCTTGGGTGAGGATAAAAAATAATAATAATAAAAAAATAATAAAGTAGGCATTGCTCCAGAAACCATTTCCTCTTTGTGTTTGTTTTAAATTCATGGATCCTTCTGCCAGGTATGCAGCTGGACACTCCCACACAGCGCGGTATATTTCATTTTTGATGCTACTCTATTGGGTGTGCATATGTATGTGTACGTGTGTCTGCGTTTGAGTTCACACGTCTATAACAAAAACATAGGCTTACACCTTGGCGGCCTTGGATCAAATTATGAAGGTTTATGCTTCTAATATGTATATAAATTAGAATCACTAAGAAACCCACCTTTAAAAGGTATAACTCACAAACACATATTTAATCATTGTTGTTATCCATGAACTTGTTACCAAGAACAGCCCAAGAGGATTTTCTATATTCTTAGGAGCCCCTGAGCCCCTGATAGGAAGTGCTGCCATTGGGTCATGGAAAAGGGTCATGGCTTTGAAAACTTCACATGTTCCCAGGGCCAGAAAATACAAGACAGCTTTCAGGATTATCACTCCCATCCACAGCCAGAGAGACAACGGTGCATTGTACCCCACCTCACAACTATGTTCCAGGTGGTACGGCAGGTACTCCACTTTGAAATACAAGATGCCTTATCTAGAACTTGACATTAAATCTCCACTTCACTGCTGGTAAAACAGAGTAGAGGATCCCACCTGGCTCAGACTAAAAGACACCATTTAAGTCTTCTGAGTTCCAGTGCATTTACCTGTAACCTAGCACATGTCTCACATGGTTGTCACTCTTCTAGGTGACTAGGGGGCTCAGGCTCCCTGATCAAGTATAACTTTCTCAAAAAAATTTTCTTAAGAGGAAAATCTAAAACCAATTTCAGACATTTTAAGACCAGTTCCTGATGTTGTCAAAGAGCAATGTGTGGGAAGATAATGGAGAAGAAAAGTACTTTTCTCTTACCTTCATTTTTGGAAAAATATCTAAAACACTTGTCAAATCATGTCTACCATGTCTGGATCATTTTGTCCTGCATCATGACAGATCCAAAGTAGTATATGGAGCTATCACTATGGAAAAGGAACTTCAAAACCAGTTGGTAAGACAAGAAATAGAGAGAGAATAATTATTGCAACTTGGCAAAACATGATGTGTGTCAAATAGGGGGAGCTCAGGAGGGAGAAAGAGAATTATTATTATTTATTGGATGCCAACTGTATGCCAAACGTACATGCATAATGCACTTAATTCTTACAACTGTATGGAACTGACATTATAATTTCCACTTTAAGGTTGAGTGAGATTACTAAATTGAGGCTAAGTAAATTGCCCAAGGTCAACCAGCTAGTGTGTGGTATAAAATTCATTCAACTCCAAAGTCTATGTCTCCATTAAGGCACACTTTGTGCAAGTGAGCACATAACCTTTTGAAGCAACAGTGACATGAGAAATTGGAGTTTGAAGGGCTGGTAGAAATTGGACAGGCGGTAAGGAGAAAGAAAGGATGGAAAGAAAGGGCATTTTAACCAGGGGAAAAGTGTGGGCAAAAAAAATGTGCAAAGTGTATTTGGAAACTCTTGTAGTCCAAGGTTTGTTTGAGAGAAAGTACAAGACAAGGGCAAAAAGCCAGGTTGAAGATCAATTCCCCATTTTTAAGTGCCCAGGAATAGAGTTTCGATTCTGTCCTTTAGGGAAGTGAAGAGCCAAGGAAAACAGTTCTGAGCAGAGGAGAAGTTCTAAGCAGTGGCAATGCTTTACGATTCTCCTGAGAAGTATGCAGAATGTATCAGGGTGCAAACAGATAGAAGGAGTGGTATGAAGAGGTTTGGGGGCTCCTGTTATGACATTAAGTGTCTCAAAGACTGGGAGCTTCAAAAAAAGCACTGACATCACTTTAAATTTGTCATGTGCATGCTCCATATCCATTAAAATCTGGTTCCATTTTCACTCACCTATTTTTACTAATAAATAAATAACTGCAATATTGAGTCCCAGTTCTAACCAGTACACTCCAGATCCCTGGTGTTAATGGGTCAAGTCCCCAGAGGGCTCCACATTTGGAGCAGACGGGTTGCACGTGTGAACAGGGCTCATACATTCTGTCATGCCCCTGAAACAATTGATGTGCTCCAGTATATGGTGTATGTTTTTTTATAATTACACCAGCAGAAAGCATTCTTTATGGAAATAAATGTGCTTTTAAAAAACACATTTCTAAAAAGCAGCAGGCAAGGCATTAATAACAAAGTGAAATGATAAACCGAATGGAAGTCTGAGAAAAATTCTATATTTGTATTATACAGGCATTGTTTTCATTCCTGGCACCTTATTTTTCATGTACATAAAGAGAACGCAAGCTACAGCAGGGTGAGACAAAGATCAATGCTGAATGTATTACTTGGCACTGGTCAGACGCAGTTTAATAAGAAAAAAATTGATCCATTAAGCTAAACCTAATTTTTGGCCTAAAATGGTTGAAATCTCTTCTTTATATTGCTAGCTTCATAAAGACCTGTAATATTTGGAAGAAACAACTCAAGGCTGAGTTTAATAAGATTAAATGTATTGCAAATATACTTAACAAGAATCTATCAAGTTGTTAATGATTGCTATTAATATCAAACAATTTTTGTATAGAATTTTTTATTAGAGCAATTGTAAAATACAGCCATAAGAAATGCAATATAAAAAGGCTTTCAGGTAATTTGTAACAGCTACAATTGCAAAACTCAAATCTTAACCTACAAGATATAGTAATTTATTTTATCAATCAGTTTCTAACACAAGTGCAATTCAATTTGTAAAGTATTTAAGTGCTGGTCTTAGGACCGTGTAGCGAAGTTCAGAAGGACCACATCTACAGCAGGAGGAGTGCTGTTATATGTCAGAAAATTATAAAGTGAAGGATTTGATGTTATAATATTTGGAATTATTTCTGAAAATGCAAGGCTAGCTTCCAAGAAATTATTTTAATTCAGCTTCATCTCAGATCATAAAAAAGCAGAAATTTTACTCTCATACTTCATAGAATCACAGAACTTTAAAGATAAGGAATTCAGTGACGGTCTGGTTCAATCTGCCCATCTATAGATATAGAAACTATGGCTACAGACTGATTCTGTAAAATAATCTGCCAAGTGTGCATACACTGGAGGAATACTGAATGTTTTTATTCACGAGATGAAAAATGCAGCTAACAACAAAAACTGAGGTTACAGAAACGTGAAATAGACACTTGTAGCCATAACCACAATATATCAACCTGAAAAACATATGGACAATAAATACCTTCTTACCTAAATAATAAAGACCTTGGTTCGAATGCTCTAATTCTTTGCTTCCCTTTATTTGTATGGATATTCACTAACTAGCATTACAGTAAATCCAGAAATACACACATACTCGCCTATACATTTGGCTCAGAAGCTAAATGATCGATATTTAAAATGGATTCATGAAAATTAGAATATTTTGAAGATCATGATTTATATGAGCACTTATACAAAAAAAATATTTTTAAATGACTGTATTCCCAAAAATTGGAAAAGGAAAATCATGTTCTTGTACCTTTTTTTTTTTTTTAATTAAAAATCCCCTACAGCCTGGGCACTGGGTGATGAGCTATGCCCTTTTACCTCCAGGATACCAATTTAAATCTGCTCTGCATCAGGAAGGAGAAAATATTGTTTCCATTTTAATGGCCGTCCAGTGTTCTATACAAAATGAATAGGAGGCTTCAGTTCAGTTCTTAGTAGATAGATGCTTACATTATAGAATTGTCACCCAGGAGAAAGGACAAGAACTGAAAGATTATGGTGGAGAGGTACCCTCTTGCCCTACATACAGTGCATCTGTGTATGGGAAGGACATCTAGAGTGCTTAAGAATGCCTTTCAGTTCATGGGAGCTAATGAAGTATGTCTCACAATTACTGGATTTATTATACTTTGTAAAATCAGAACGTTTGCATGTACATCTTTTACACACAGGACACCAGCTTGCAGGAACGCTGGTGGTCAAAGACAGTGGTCATTAGGTCACAGGGAGCTGAGAATATTTTTTTTGAATGACAATTTCTGAATATTTTAACTGCAAAGTATGATGCAAAAACTATTGATGATTAATTTGTATTTTAAGCATATAAATCACCTCTTGGTTGCCATGTTAATACTGATTTAGAAAAATACACACTTCAGCTTATATTGATCTGTTTTTCTAATTCTTCATCAGAAGGGTCTAATATGGTTGCTTTTGCAATTTACTTTCAAAGTTATCCTTTTAGAAGATGAAGTAACCAAAAGATATTGAAAATCCAAAGTAAATTACATCGTACCAGTTAGACTTCCCCGAAGGGATGGATACACCCCTGTAATCCGCTCAGCTCCCAACTAATAGGCTGGGGATTCAGCTCTGTCTTAATCTTTGCTAAACTATGACTCTTTTTAGCACACAACATTTGTCTTCAGGACATCTATCAAATATTTAGTATATTTTCTAACACAATTAAATTACAATCTACATTATGAATCAGAGCTTTAAAATGTTTATAAATCCAACATTATGTTATACTTATTAAAGCACACCAAAAACAATGTTTTGGAAAATATTGTGCCTCATTTTTAAAGCTCTAAACATCTAACTAAACAATTTTTTTAAATCCCCTGTTTTTTGAAACTGAGAAGTTGAGTTTATACGAACAAACAAACTCATAGACACAGATAACACAATGGTGGTTACTGAGGCGAAGGGGGTGGGGAGAGGTCGAAGAGGGTAAAGGAGGTCAAATATACAGTGATAGAGGGAGACTAGACTTTGGGTGTTGAGCACACAAATGCAATATACAGGTAATGGATTAGAGAATTGTGCACTTGCAACTTACATAATGTTATTAACAAATGTCACCCCAATAAATTTAATTTATAAAAGAAGTTGAGTTTATATATAATTTGATAATGGAAAAAGGGCCTAAATATATACCCAGGAGCAAAAATAAACCCCAATCCTCTAACTGAAGCTAGAATTTGAATATTGCCACATAGGAGATTATACAACAGTTGTCATCTAAACAAAGAAAGTGCAACTGAATCATATCTATCTATGCATACATGTATGCAGACAGAATACATACATGTGTGTAGGTGTGTATGTATACACACACACATAATACTTGCATAAAGACAGATGGCTCATATACATTTACAGGGGTTGGCAAAAGTAGGTTTATAGTTGTGAATATGTGAAATGGAGTTTATTCTTGTTTATTATTTATTAATTAATTATTGTATTATTTATTTTATCATGTAAACCTACTTTCATTGAATCCTGTACTTAATGTCTTTAAAAACTATAAAATGAAAACTAGAGAAGGAGCTACCAGGTGATAAAAGCTATCAAAATTTTTCCATGTAACTAAATTTAACTAAATGTAATATCTAAAGTAAAAATAATGCCAGAATAAGAAAAGCTTACTGGGCCTCCTACCCTTCAATGTCATCTAGACACCCCGCCCCCTAAAATAAATTGCATGCAAAACTGTAAACAGCGGACAGAATATCTAGAAGTAATCGATGTTTCAGGCTTCATTCAACGATGAAAAGGGAATTAATTAAGAAAGCTCGCCTAGCCCGTGTGGCTCAGTGGTTGAGCATCGACCCATGCACCAAGAAGTCACCGGTTTGATTCCCAGTCAGGACACATGTCCAGGTTGTGGGCCAAATCCCCAGTGGGGGGCATGCAGGAGGCGGCCAATCGATGTTCTCTCTCATCAATGTTTCCATCTCTCTCTCTCTCCCTTCTTCTCTCTCTAAAATCAATAAAGAAAAAAAAAATTTTTTTTAAAGAAAGCTCAACACTAACACAAATACAATCATAAGAGAAGAGACCTAAAGAATCAAGAATGGTGAAGGAGCTTTAAAAGTGAAGTTAGTTAAAAAATTGCAGTAAAGCTACAGGACATGTCGGGGGACTCTTGAGAGGGCTGAATGAGTTTAGTGCATGGCCCAACAAGAAAAAAAAAATGGAATAAGACAAAAATAAAATGTATTAACTACCTCGTAAGATAATGTACTACCTTTCCATTAATATAAAGGTAGATAGCCCCTAAAAATGTTTCCCTGGTTTAAACTGACGGTTAAGCTGGTAGGAGTCTTAATTCTATTTCCCAGAAATGTTTTGTTAGAGTTTCTGTCAACCAACATGTCTCTGTATTTCTTTAAAAATTTATAACAAACCTATGGAACAAATCTATAACCACACAGCATCTGCCATAGGTTTACTACTGTTACTGTAAATTGTTTTTATTAATCCACATGATATCTAAGTCCTGAAGCTAGAAATAGAACCCAGGCCTTTTGATTTTTAGTTTACTTTGAAAATTAATTTTAAATGATGCTTTCTATGAAGTTTCCTAATACTATGCAGTCAGTTTTCAGTTAATCAGGGTAATGGGGAGACGGAGGTCATAGATCACCAAAATCGTGATTAAGACAAAGCTAATAAAAAACACATTTTAAATGGAGTCAGTGTAAACTTAATTAGTTAAAATTAGTTGGCTAATTTAATTATGATGCATTTAGACAATAGAATGCATGCAGTTATTTTTTTTAAAGATGAGGTTCATATAGTTATATTTATATATGTATACATGAATGTATATATGAAGAAATGTATATAAATGGAAATATAGAAACAGAAATACACTGCTATTTGTGTGAAAATTGTGTGTGTGTATAAAGTTCTGATTTTATGGATGTATTTTAGCATCTGAAATGATGCACACCAAAACAGAGTCAAAATAGTCTAATTTGGTCTTGTTTTTGCTAGCTAGTTCCTCCTGCCGATTCACCTTGGCTGTCATTTCCTCCTCTCAAAACACTCTCATTTCAGTGTCACAAACCCTGGCCCCACCACATCAAGTTATTTTAATCAACTGTTAAACATGAATCCCATGTCGTTGTTTGGATCAGACTAGCCTACCAGAATGTTCTTCAAAATTACCCTCCATTCTGAAACTATCAAACAAACATTTTACTTTATCAGCCCAGATTAACAGGGATTCAGGCATTCCCTGTCCCCCATCCTGACTGAAAAGAGCCCAGAATTGCTTTGTCAAGGTCACCATGAAGGAATGTCTTTTCATGGATTTAGGGCAGTAGCTCTTTGTTTTTCAGTCTACTTGAAGAACTTAACCAATACTCAGAAAATTATTTTTTATTTTTCAAATTATTAAAAATTCTACCCCTAGTTCCACTGTCAATGAGATTGTTTAACAGGCTCCTCTTTTTATAACTGTTTGAAAATTTCAAGATTTTTTTCTTGCCCTGGCCAGGTAGATCAGTTGGTTAGAGCGTCATCCCAATATGCCAAAATTGCAGATTCAATCCCTCCCAGATCAGGGCACATGCAAGAATCAACCAATGAATGCACAAATAGGTTGAACAACAAGTCAATGTCTCTCCCTCCCTCCCTTCCTCTCTCTCTCTCTCTCTCTCTCTCTCTCGCATTTCCTCCCTCTCTAAAATAAAATAAATATTGTTTTAAAAAATATTTTTTCTGTCCAGCTGGTGAGGCTCAGTGGCTGAGCATCAACCCATGCACCAAGAGGTCACCAGTTCAATTCCCAGTCAGGGAACATGCCCAGGTTGTGGGCCAAATCCCCGGTGGGGGGCATGCAGGAGGCGGCCAATCGATGTTCTCTCTCATTGATGTTTCTGTCTCTCTCCCTCTCCCTTCTTCTCTCTAAAATCAATAAAGAAAATAAAATTTTTTCTTAAGTATTTTTTCTTAAATGTTAAACATTATTCTTTTTACATTAAACTGACAACATTTTAAGTGCATGGCTATTCATCTGATGAGTAGATGGCATAGACTTTTGCATGTAGCAGAAAACACTGCCTTGCATTTATTAGTTAATACATATTTCTAAACAGTAAATGTCTTCTAAAACCTAGGGTGTTTGTTTTGAGTAGATTTATAGTAGTTCTGTTTCAATTTCTAACAACAGTAAATTTTCAAATTCATGAAATTTTAGTTAATTACATTTATTTTTGACTACTTCCTCTTAAGCACCACTAGCTAGTACAATATCACATAACTAAATGGAATAGATAGTACAAATGCACACGGGGAGACATCTAATGTGGTGTTGAAACTCTTTCAGTTTGTAGAGTCCTCACCCTATCCTTTCAATCCTTCCTGTTTTTCCCCCGTTGAGAAAATGAGAATGAAAAAGAAAAGATTTATTCAGAGAAAGACAAGGATCACATTATCTCACTTATATGTGGAACCTAATGAACAAAATAAACTGACGAACAAAATAGATCCAGAGACATGGAAGCAGGGAACAGACTGATGAACCTCAGAGGGAAGGGGGTGGGGGCAGGAAGAGATAAACCAAAGAACTTATAAGCATATATGCATAACCAATGGACACAGACAATAGTGTGGTGAAGGGGGGGAAGCAGGGAGGAGAAGGTCAATGGAGGTAAAAAGGGGGAATATCTGTAATCCATTAAAAAATAAAGACAATTAAAGAAAAAAGAAAAGATGTTTTTCTTCTTTGGTTTGGGTGTATATTCACTTCATCTACTACACTGTTAATTAAGCTGCTCAAAATATTGCAAAAGATGTATTATTTTACTTAACATTAGTGTTTCCCCTTGATCAACAAAAACAGATTTAAGGAACTTCAATGGTAAAAATGGAAATAGGTTACTGAAATGCTAAGTGTAGACAAAGTCTTAGCAGTGATTCCTCCAGGTCTCTAAGTGTATATAGGGTATTTTGCCTTAAAAAGAAATGCTCCTTTACTGACAATGGGCTTTCAAGATTACTATAGTCTATATAATTAAGAGACAAGATCATTTAGGAGACAGTAGAGACCAGTACAATAAGGATGTGAGTTTGAATCTCACCAGTGTCTTTTGCTAATTATATGACTACGGACAAGTCACATAAATTTTCTCTAAAACACAATTCAGTAAAATGGAATTATTATTATAAGAAAAAATACAGTTACTTAGAGTTTCTATCTCAGATCTGCTCAGGAGAGAAAGTTAGTCCTTGGGATTCAAGTTATTTCTTAGCTCAATGCCATAAATATTCTTAAAGTAGAAATATATGCAGGGAATTTCAAAGAACAAATGTCAAGTACTTTTGGTGCATAAGATAAGACCATGTCTATGTGTGTATGAATATGTTAAGTATACATAAAAAAATTCCCAAAGTCTACATAAGAAATGTTGTATTTCTCTCTGAGAAGTGGAACTGGGAGTTTTAAGGGGGAAAGAGCTCAGGGAGGGAGATTTCAACTTTCAATTTTTTCCCTTCTATTATGTTCAAGCCTTTAACAATGTATGTATATTATTATATGATTCAAATAATAATTTGGAAGACTAATTATCTCAAACATCAGCATGATGCAATAGATCTTTTTCAGTACGGAAGTAATTAATCCACGCTCCTTTTCTCACAAAAACTAAATGATCTATGAAACTTAAAGTACAAAAAAATTACCAAAAGCAATTCATGTCTAATAGAAGATTAAAATGGCAATAAGAGATTTTTTAAGAATACCTTATAGATACATTATGCCTTTGGGTTAATGGCTAATATTTGTCAGTCTCCCGAAGTACGAAATATACCTAAAACTCAAGAGAGAAGAGATGAGACCCTACATCCCTTCATGAAGCTCAACTACAATTAGTCCTGTTGGGTATTGTGAGCTACCACTATATTCTTCCAAAAATTTCACTTTGTTTTTTAACTTTATTTAAGTGGGTTTCTATTCTGTGTAAATGAGCTTTGAGACTCCTTCTAATACAACTGCCTGTAGAATTTTCACTATACGCTCTGGCTTCTCCCATTGCTAATATAGAAGAACGAAGAACTGTACATATTTACATCTAAAGCCAACCCCTGTCCTTGTGCACTGGATCACATTCCTTCTCACCTACTCTGGGAAACTGAATCTAGCAGTTCACTGCTTTCTTGACTCCACCATCAATGTTTAGCTATTGACTGGATTCGTCCCTTCAGGATATACACAGTAGCTGTTATTTCTCTCATCGTAAAGTCAAATTTCTGTTGACACCATGGTGGTGCATTAGAGCTGGCTCATGCCAGCTGCCAAGAGCCAATCGTACACATCTCTTCTCAACTCTTCATTCCGTGAAATCAGCCACCCTGGGGGTTTAATACTCTCAAAACTGGCAAAATTTACAGATCAAATTTGTCTTTTACCCAGAGAACCATTTGTTAAATGCTTATCAGCATACCATTTTCTTGACCTTACTATCTTCACCAAGTATCATCCCATTTTTTTGCTACCTTTTAATCAAAATATTAAAAAAAAAGAGTTGTACATATATGTTCTCCTTTATTTTCACTTGAACCCATTATAAGCAAACTTCTGTCCCCACCACTCCACTGAAACTGCTCTTACCAAAATCTCTGATGACTTCCACACTGCTAAATCCAGTGGTCCATTCTCAGTCTTCACATTACTTTACCTATCAACAATATTTGACCCAGTTGATTATTTTTCTTCTCCCTCACTGGTCATTTCTTCTCAGTTTCCTTTGCTAGTTCATCCTCTTTCCTCTGACATCTTAACGTCAGAGTGCTCCAGGGCTCAGTCATTGGCCATATTCTCTTCTCCATCTTTACTCACTCCTTTGATGACTACACTCAGACTCATGGATTCACACATCATCTATAGCAGCGGCTCTCAACCTGTGGGTCGCAACCCCTTTGGGGATCGAACGACCCTCTCACAGGGGTCGCCTAAGACGGTCGGAAAACACATATTTCCGATGGTCTTAGGAACCGAGACACCGCTCCTCTATCCGTCTCCAGGCAGGTCCGCCCACATGCAGATAACGCCCACATACAACATGAGGAACTGTATTAAAGGGTCACGGCATTAGGAAGGTTGAGACCCACTGATCTAGAGGCTCTTGGCTCCCCAATTACATCTCTAGCCCAGACTTTGTTCTTGATGTCCACACTCTTAGATACAATCCAAGATATATGTCCACTTGGATATATAAAATATATCTGAGTCACCAATAAAGCTCAGCACTGCACTGTTACTGCAGTCCCCATATTGTTTCCTCTTAACACGAAAGCCAGAATGACTGACCCTTTTAAAACTAAAGTCAGATCACATCACTTCTCTGATCAAAACCCTAGAGCTGTGCCCTAGTTTTCTCAAAATAAAAGTCAAAACCCAGATAATGGCCTACAGGCCTTTCACGATTTAGTCTTCTGATAACTTTCTGATGCCTTCTCCTAGCACTCTCCCCCTCACTCATCCCTTTCCAGCACTGGAAGCTGCGCCTTGAACGTGCTAGACATGCTTTTGCCTTTGAGCTTTTGCTCCAGTTGTTTGCTTTGCCTGAAACCAGCTTTATCTATGAACTTGGCTGAGTCCCTTAAGCCTTCAGTCTTTTCTCACATCTTCCCCTATTTAACATGCTGCAACTTATCCACCAACCTTCTCCCCTCCTTACCGGTTTTTCTTTTCACTTTTTTTATTGCACTTTATAATTTACTTATTTGTTATGTTTACTGTCTGCCTTTCCTCACAGAATATAAACTCTCCAAGGGCAAGGATTATTGTCTGGTTTGCTGATGATCCAAAGTATTTAGGGTAGCCTGGCTCCTAGTAAATTCTCAACAGACATTTGTTGGGGAAAAAAATTAATAAATGAACAACAAAGGCCACAAATGGCAAAGACCTTACTGAATCTATAACATAGAAATAAATCTGTTATAAAAATTAGAAGTTTTAGCATTGTTTCCCTAATGGAATTTTCATTTCTACAGTTTTCTGGTTGAAATTTAAAATTTACAAAAGAAATGCAGCAGTATTCCCACAACTGTACCTAAACCTCTCTCATATCTGGGACTCAAATCCTGGCTCATATAAGAGCTCACAGCTCCTATAGGAGTTGTGCATTTATCAGTGGTGACACAAATGGGCCCGTGTAGTATTTTGTACATATGGTGTTAACTTTTATGCTTTAATATATATGTGCAATAAGTCTGAATTACACTTGCTCTAGGAACCATCACTTTTATTTTACTGACTTTTGTGTATTTAAAACCTCAGGCATAATATAGTATTGAATTAAAGGTTTTTACTTTCTTTTTTTTTTTTTTTTTTTGGTTGTTTCATTTTCACAGAAGTAAGAAAAAGAAAAGAATAATTGATTTAACATTCAAATCTCTTCATGGCTTGCACATACAAAATTTTCCCAAGTTTAGGAAGTACATGAGAATTAAATATTAGAAAATGAAGGTGAGGTCCTCAAACATCTCTGATCAACTTCAAGCGGGTTTCTAACACATGTTTATTATACCTAATTCATTTAAAATATACTAAATAAAAGAATAATGTATAGAGCTTATAAAATATTGATGAAATATACTCATTCAAACTTGAATGAAAAACTACAGGCATAGGTTGCTGTTGTTTCAAACTGAATCTTATTTTATACTCTTCAATTTAATCTTATAGTTATTATAGTGCAAGAAAATATCTGAAAAGAGTGCATAAGTAATTTTAAATGCCAAATGCCACTTAAACAACAACAACAAAACAATGGACACTGATATACGATGAGGCTAAAAACTGAGTTTAAAAGGAAACATAAAAATCCCCAACACAAAAGCATAAAAATTAAGAGCAGTATGAATGCATCATGATAGCTAGTATTAACTAAATTAATAACTAGATGGAATAACTTTTTAAAAGTTATATAATTAACTGTTATGTAAATATTATATAAGCCTACAGATATACCTAAGGAAGACTTCAACGAAGTTTGCAAATATGTCAAAGTAAAATATAAGTCTATAAAATAGAAAGATCACTTGAATAAAACATCTGCGAATACTGTTTGGAATGTATTGTACTCAAGCTTACTTGCGTCTATATCCATCAGAAATTTTATCATAATTGTATATCATGTCCTTTGCCTCAGTTTCCATGCTCGGGCCCAGCTATAACCAACAGCAAGCATTACAGCTGGAGTGGTGTCATGGCCCAGATGTTCTCAAATAGTTTCAATTTCAAATACTCTCTTCCCATGTTTCAGTTTGTATGAACCAATATTTGTTTCAAACATGTAGTTTAGAAGTCTCTTTGCCCATTGTAACTCTAAATTTATAAAAATTAAGAAATAATTTGAATTGACGTATCAATTCAAAAAATAAGATTTTAGAGAGAATATACTGTATGTATTAATCTCCTTACTTCAACAACTTTTTGTGAGTCCTTTGGCATCATTTGCATATAAACCATGCACTAGTAATATCGAATACTTATCATTTTGATCTGGCAGGATCTCTACTTGAAAAATGCTATTAGCTGCAAGTTTTTGTAAATAAAAATAAATTGCATTTTTTTTAATTTCACAATTCATTTTCACTAACTCAGACTGACCTATCCACGAACCCCCAGATTAGTTTAAATTAAATCAAGTATCGGTTAGAAAAATCGAGACAGTTACTTAATCAAGTAACAAATACCTGAGCAGGCTGCTCAAAATTATGTTCACTGATACACTCATAATCAGGTCCAGTGACCAGAGTCACCTACCTCTGCTATAGGTGAAGGACTCCTGTAGGGAGGAACAGTTTTACTAAAACTTCCTGCATAGGATACAACTTTCTTTTGAAAAAAATTTAAGAGCAAATAAACTAAAAAAAAACAACCAAAACATCATGGAAAGATTGACTCTAAAAGTATGACTGTCCTGGTTGTTCAGCTTTATTTGTGCCCTGAAATAAAAAAAAAAAAAATGTGTGCTGTAATTATGTGCTATCAGCTCAGAACCTAGCACAGGAAGAAGGTGAGCAGACAGCAGAGTGAAGTGGGGTGATGGAGAAGACAAACTGGGGCCCAGGAATCAAATGGCCCCTCCAGCTCTTCTGTGGTTTCTGGGGCACAGACACTGGGGCAGCTCACCCCTGTCCTGGCATCTTGCTTTCATTTCTCACTCCATTTTTTATTTCCATGATTTTCTGTTAACTTCCTATTAGCATCCATCAGAAAATCTTGTTCCAGTTCTGACCAGCCTAAGGGCAATAGATTGAATTGGGTCGTGGAAAATATGAAATAACTGACATAGTTCCCACAAGGTCTTCATGGACTGAAGTGAAATTATTCAGGAAGCGCTAAAGGAAGTAAATATTCATATTCTGTCTTTCTGTCTGTATCTGGCTCCTTCTTGGTTTTTTTGTACTTGGTTTTGATGGGAATCTGTATTTCTAAGGGTGGGAGTGGGGAGGACGGGGTCAATGGGGGGATAAAAGGAGAGGCATCTATAATACTTTCAATAACAAAGATAAATTTTTCTAAAAACCTTAAAAAAAGAAAAACTCCAGCCGGTATCTGAATTATCTTAAGCTAATGAAAATATGCTAGATAGAGGGTATAAATGGGTCAAGATTTATAATTTCCAGTGAATATTTTCAGTTTCTCTGGATCACCTACACTGTTCTCTTACTAATAAATTTTTAGAAAGTCACCTTCAATGGGACATGTAGAGTGGTTAAAACATGACATATTTCTGATGAGGAAAGCAAAAATAGAGAAAGCAAGGATGATTAAAAAAAAACAGACTCAACAAGTAATTTCTATTTATTCAACAACTATTTGTTAGCTCAAAAAATTACTGAGTTCCTACCACATGCCAGGGAACAAAGAAGTAAACAAATAAGTTCCTGCCTTCATATTATAATAGTGAGACAGACAATATGCACCCCTCCCCCAATGGATCAATTAGTAGCAATAACTGCTATGGAGAAACAAAGTTGGGAAAGATAGTAGAATGGGGGCGCTGGTTTCCACAGGGTGAACAAGGATGTCCTGTCTGAGCTGGTGACTCGGAATAGTGCAGGGAATGAAGGCAAGAAGCAAGTCATGTTCCTGTCGACCTGGGGCAGGGGGAGGATAATGGCATTCCAGGAAGAGGGATCAGTAGAAATGTTGCACAGGGTCTGGAAGAGCTGCAAAGAAACCAGTGGGATGACGCACTGGGTTGCTAGAAGAGAGGTAGCAATAAGGTTGGAGAAAAAAATCAGGGGTCAAATCATATGGGGCCTTGTGGGTCATCATAGGTCTTTGAATTTATTCTAAGCATGACAGAAACACATTGGGAAAATGTGCCATTATCTGACTGACACTTGTAAAACTTCACTGATTTGCTGGGTTAAGAAGGTACTGTAAGGGGACAAGTGTGGAAGCTGGAAACCCAGTGAGGGGCCAATGCAGGAGGACAGACAAGAGACAAGGGCAACTAGAATGGGAAGGCAAAGACTGGGCAGAATGGTCAACTTTGAAATATCCTTGAGAAGTAGAGCCAGCAAAAATTGCCGATCGGGTTGTACAATATAGTCCAAAAGACAGAGAGGAGTCGAGGATGAATTAGGGATTTCTGGCTTGAGCAACTGAGCGAGTGGGGATGGCGGTGCTGGCATCTGCTGAAGTGAAGAACACTGAGGGAGGAGAGGGTGGCAGAGCTGCGGCTAAATGGAAACGCAGTGTTCTGTGTTAAATGTGTTCATTTTGAGATGCCTATTAGGAGATGGTAAGCATTTGGAGCTTAGAAGAGAGGCAGGTGCTGTCAATAAACACTGGGGGTCATCAGCACGTAAATGGTGTCTAAGCCACAGGACTAAATGTGATCGCGTCCAGCGCGTGCGCAGATCCAGAGGATGAGACACCTGAGGACTGGGCCCTACCACACAGCGATGTTTTCAGGTGGCAGTGAGGAGGAGGGACACCCAGCAAAGAACACCCAGGAGACAACACTGAGGTAGGTGGGGTGATGTCCAGGAACACTAGCCAAGAAAGCGTTCCGACTGGGAGGCTAAACATGAGTCCTGGAAATGTCAGTCAACTAACAAGTATAAAAGTCTCACTGGAGTGTGGTCAAGAAAGAATAAGAGGCAAGCATGCAGAGAACACCGGTACCTTAGCAACAGTCTCTTGCCAAATTAGCAAAGCATCGCCTGGAATTGTATGTCATGTTGTTCCTTAGTTCTTTGTTGTTTAATTTTCAGCATGGCCTCCAGTCATTTTGGTATTGAACTTCTAAGTCCAGTGGTTGGTGTTGCAGTAAAAGCTTCACTTTGAGCAGTTTAAGTAAGAAATAAAAGAAGCAGAAACCACGCAGGCACTTCAGTTCAGGATTCTTCTATAAACTACGCTGTTTTCGTTAGCATTATATTATACTAGTTAATTATCTGATGCTAATATTTATGCAGTTGTGTTTTTCTCTAAATCTGTCAAAGAGGAGAAGTTAAAGAACTGCAAAACATTGAAATGACAGAATTTTTAAAAAGCATATGTTGGACTTAATGAGTGTTTAGTGAGAAGTAAGCTTTGAGGACATCAGGTCTCTGAGATCATTTTGCATGGGTAGGAGGAAAGTGATAGGCTTAATGTGATAGCAGCAATGGATTATTTTATTTTTTTCTTCCCTCCTACCACCAAACAAAATGAACCATCACACAGATCAGTGAAATGTATACTCTCATACCAAAAAGAATCTCACAGCCATTCTCCTCTTTCTTCAATGTGCCTCTTATGGACTTTAACAAGAGTATTATGAATAAGAATTATAGGACAGTATTAAAGGAAAAAATACTTAAACCAATGAGCAAAACAGTTTCCCCTAAATGTATGTGCATGTATCTACACTGTATTCATATTATCAAGATCCAGCTTGGTCTTGGCCGGTTTGGCTCAGTGGTTAGAGCGTCGGCCCGTGGACCAGAGAGGCCTGGGTTCAGTTCCCACTAAGGGCACGTACCTCTGTCGCAGTTTGTCCCCGGCCCCGGGTGTGTGGGTGACAACCACTCAATGCGTCTCTCTCACATCAATGTTTCTCTCTCTCTCTCTTCCTTCCTCTCTCCCTCCCACTCTATCTGAAGATAAATGCAAAAATGTCCTCAGGTGAGGACATTTATATATATATATAAATATATATATATTTCATCTATAATCTTGTTCATTTTTTTCATTCATTCAACTAATATTCACTGAGTGCTTATGAAATGTAGGACAAAAGAAAGGGGAACAGGGGGTTCCCATTTTTAATATAGAGGTTAAGTTGGAGCTTACTAGCAAGGTGAAATCTGAGCCAAGACCTGAGGACTTGAAGGGGGGAAGAGTTAGGACACAGATATGTGGGGAAGATCATCCCAGACAGTAGGAGGAGCCAATAGAAAAAGCCAGAAGGAATACACCTTGTGTTTTTAAAGAACAGCGAGGAGACCAGAGTGGCTTGAGGGCGGTGAAGGAGGGAAGAGTCAGAGATGGGGTCAGAGGCTCATGGTATAGGTCTCTGCAGGACAGCGTGGGGCAATGCAATGGGGCCATTAGAGAGTTTTGAGCTGAGGAGTGCCATGATCTGACTTTCAGTTCAAAGGACCCTCTGCCAACTGTGTTGAAAAAATGGGGGCGGGGAAAAAATAAGATTAGGGAGACCAATTAGCAGACCCTGGCAGTTATCTAAGCAAGAGATGATGTTCACTCGCATTCAGTACGAACAGTGGAGCTGGTAAGACGTGGTCAAATTCTTTTCACATAGCACTTTTTAATTTCTGTCATATCTATGTACACATCCCATCCCCATTTCTAGACCACACCCTCCTTGAAGCCAGGATTCGTGTTCATGATTACATTTTGAACAAGGAGTGCTTAGTAATATTTTTCATGACTAAATGAATGGTCACTAGACCAGAATCTAGTGTATTAATCTCTCTGGCACACACCCTGTAGTTCAGGCATATTTACGAATGGACAATAGCACCACCAAGAGCATCAACTTTAAGTAAGAGGAGCAAAAAAAGGAGAAAAAAAAAAAACAGATCTACATACCGCATAACTGATGGCAGAATTATATACAAGGAAAGCTGTCCTTCACATACATGAATTTTATTTAATTGCTTACAAGTTTCTAGAAGTAATCTACAGCTTCTCTGCTTTCTCCTTAAGGTAAAATAGTAGCCAAGGGAGAGAGAAATTTCTAGAGAGTACAGTTTCACAGTAGGTTTTGTCATGGAAATATTTATCATTGTAAGAGCCAGTCGAATGACATTCCATAATACGAACCCTTACTGTAGTTAACACTGCAGGGAAGAAATCTATCTCTGTCTTCAAATTCCATTATAATAATAAAAAAGAAAACAAGTGCATATAAAACAAATAACTTCTCTGATACATACATATTTGGCATTATAATAGCCAAGTGATGCAATCATTTGCTATTAAATCACAAATTTCTGAAACTTCAATGTAGCAAGAGGAAAATTCCTTCAGAAAAAAGTACCCACAAAGATGTCCAGTCATAGTTATAGTATATAGCTAAAGATTTTTTCTTTTTAAATAAAGTGATCCAGGTTTTAAAAATGCAACATCCAATTTGGTACAGAGTTCAAGAAAAGCTGCTACATGCAATGTGGAAATAATTTACATGTACATATGAAAAAAAACAGGAATGGGGCCGATTTCAATCTCTGTTAAAAATACGACGTCAGAGTCTGCAATTCCTAATTGAGTCTGTAATCCGTAGAAAAAGTTTCATCTCTCTCTCTCTCCCTATTTCCTGTGTCCCCTATTTCCACTTCCTTTATTAACTATTGATAAGATTGTGTCCAACTTACAATAAATCTAGTTGAAAACAATCAGCCTGAATTGCAGGTTAGTGTTTTGAGACAGTGGTTCTTCCATCTAATTATTCCACAAATATTTATTGAGCACTTAATATTTCCCAGGGAAATTATACAGTCACTATCTTTTGAGAAGTTAAAATTTTATGAAACAGAGAGACAACTGTGCAATGAAACAGTTTGACAGTGCTCGGATAATGCAAGGCCCAAGGTGCTCGGATAATGCAAGGCCCAAGGTGCTGTGGCCACCCAGGGTGGGGACACCCGGACAAAACTGAGGGAGCAAAGGAATCTCTACTATTGCATTTCGAAGGATGAGCAAAGCTGGCCAGAGAAGGCAGAAGGAAAGAGATCTTTAGCAGAGGGCAGGCATGATCACGAGCTAAGTTTTAGACTGCTAGCCCCGACACCGGTGTCAAAGATGCAGTGACAGAGGGGGACTGGAGGCAGGGGGGTGTTCCAGAGGCTCCAAAGAACATAGAAAATAATGAGAGCCTGAATATAGAAAATGACAGTGGACATGAAAAAGAGGGGCAAGTTTAAGATAAATTTAGGAACTAGACCACAAAAGATGTGGTCTTGCACGGTCAGGGAGAATGAAGAAGAGGGAGAGGCTTGGGACCACTGGCAGTTCTCTCGCAGAGAGACTGGCCGCAGGGAGCACTGTCCTCTAAGGGCAGGATCACAGGAGAAAAGCAAATAAGAACAGAGAGAATTCTTTAAAATCAAAATAAAAGATCGGGCATGATAGGTATTTGAGATTATGACTGAATTTACAAATACAAATTTGTGGTCTGAAGATATTCATTGAGAAATACTAACAGAAACGTCCTTCCTTCTCATTTCTCCTCAAATGTAAGGTATTGACAAGCTTGAGACTAGTAGACAACATAGATTTGAGGATGTTTATCAATTTTAGAAACTCCATTACGCAGTTAGAGGCATGGCTTGTTCTTGATCACTTTTTTCCTACACTACATCCCACAACAAAATCTTACCATACTATATTTTAATGAATATTGACATATAAAATGAAAAGGAGAGGAAAGCAATAACAAGTATTTTCTAAATACTTGACTTTATTTACAAATTAATAGTGGTGACTTTTTCATTTGGGATCCTAATTTCAAATTAATTATTTCACTTAAATTCAGATACACTTCAGCCCTGGCCAGTGTGGCTCAGTTGGCTGGAGCATCATCCCATACACCAAAAGGTTGTGGGTTCTATTCCCATTTGGGGTACGTACAAGAGGCAACCAATCAATGTTTCTAACATAGATGTTTCCCTCTCTCTCTCTCTGTCTCTCTTTTCCCCTCCCTTCCTCTCTCTCTAAAATTAATTAAAACATATCCTCAATGAGAATTAAAATAATAATAATATTCTCAGCACATCTATATATTTTTTTAAATTCAGATACATTTCAAAACCTTGTGAAATTTCATTATTCAAGGAGTTCCTCACCATAAAAAGATGAAAATGTCTCTCTGATCACTTATCATTTTTGCAGTAGTATTTCCTTCTTTTCTTCTCTTTTTTTTCTGCTTCCAAATATGCACTGGATACACCAACATGCCCATGAAATCAATCCCTTCTCAAGCAGGACATTCTAAGTCAGAAATCTGAAATATCACTCTGTACAGCTTCCATGAAATAATTTCTACAGTTTCATTAATAACCAAAACACTTAAATAATGTATTCTAGGATGCTCTATTTCAAGATCTTTAATACTAGAGATATAGATAAGAAAATGTATATATTTACTATGTACTTCTATGTTCACAAATAATTAGTCAACCTTTGTTTGACTACACAACTATGATTCACCAGTAGAATGCTTCCATCCCAAATCTAACCAGATTTTATCTACCTGTTATAAAGTAAAGAAGCCTGTGTACCCCAGCAATAAAAAGCATTGTCTAAATCAATGTTTTTTAAATTGCAGGTTGTAACCCATTCGTAGATCATGAAATCAATTCGGTGAGTCAAACCAGCATGTTTACAAAATGAAACAGAAAATAGTAGATAATATCAGAGTGCATTACATTTTATAAGAGTATGTATGGTTTTGTGAAAGTTTCGTATGTACTAGGTCCTAATGTAAATTATTTCTTACCAAGAGTTGCAGTCAAATAAATTTGAAAGCGATTGGTTTAAGTAACCTCATCCATGAATGTTGTTGAAAAATGTCAGGGGGTTATAGCTCAAATATGAAGTGAAAATAAATTTTATGAAATGTGAAATTTATTTTTGTATAACAGTTCTCTGAAAATCAAGCACTCACTTATTTCAAACTGTCAAGTATCTTACAGAATAATACCTAACAAATAGCATCAAAGGTTTCTCCCATACTGTCTTTTGTTACTAAGTATATATGATCCAACATCACTAAATGACAGATTCTCACTTGCTTGAGTTAGCCTTGCTATTTGGTAGCAATTATGGACAGAAGTCTCATTTAGTTGCATTGATCTTGTATTTAACTTTAGAATAAATTCAGAAGTTGAGACATAAAATGCACCATATGAGTCCTTAACCCATGGACCCATAAAAGATAAGAAAGCAACTGTAATCCTCATGAAAAACACACAAATACATGTGTTATCATTATGTATAACCTATGCACACATACCCAAAATCTTATTAGTATGGACAAACTATAGGATATGCTACTGTACTTACAGAATAAATGAACACAAATACAATTCTAATGATTGCGCATCACTGTAATTTAATGAGAAGTCTAAGAAACATTAAAAGTTATATACAATGCTTTATTTATGGTACCAAGAATAAGTTTTATCTATGGAAATGGTGAAAAACTTGGCCTAATATCACACCACCTGTTATTCCTCACCCTGTGATTCTGTAACTTACATATTTTTACAAATAAATTTTAACTCAGTAGCTATTAATAAAGTATCAGCCATGAGTTTGACCTTGAAACAGTTTAAACTTTGAATAGTCCAATTTTGAGAGAGTTATAGTAAATATGAGTTTTATTTTATTTCACTTCCATCATTCCATTCCTGAGGTTCTTTATGGTATTTTTAAAAATCCATAATATAATTCTATGGGAGTTACCATAATAGACTGTAACAGCTGTTATGGTCTATTGTGTAAATAAGTAATTACAGAATTTACAGACTATCATGTAAATATGTAATTATGGACTTTTTAAAATGTGCATTATTTACTCGATAGTCTATCGTTTACATATGTAATTATGGACTTTAAAACATGTATTATGTACTCAGTCTGTAACAGCTCCTTGGGACAGAGTCATTCTGGCCTATCGGGTAAACATGTAATTACAGAAATTTTTTAAATATGTATTATTTATCTGATAGTGCTGCTGCAGATTATCACATCCATACGTAATCACAGATTTTTAAAAAATGGTTATCATTACTTTGTCTAATGCTTATGTAAGTCAACCCAGAGATTTTCCATTCACGGATCAGTTATCTAAAACTATGCAGTGATGCTATCATATAGAATATTTTCAAAGAATAGTGGTGTTCTGAAAGCCACCTAAGTAAATTTTCAAGTTTTCCAAAGAAGTTAAAGAACTGACCCCAAAAAGAACAAATCACTTCAAGAGAAAAGATGCTTTAGTAGTAGTCTCTAGCTTAAGGTTCTATATTTCACTTTTCCATAGTTATCTATATTACCATAATACTTATTTTTTAAAGCCAGAATCTCTTAACATTGGTTTCTTTCAGGCAGTATATCTGGAATGCATGTCACCTGTTATCTTCTTTCATATTCAATTATGAATATCTTAGGATGATGATTTAAACCATTTGCCAATTTCTGTAGTGTAAATACTTTCACCCAGACTGATTTCAAGCTAGCAAAGGGACATCAGTTATCTCGAGTGTCACTTAACTGCCGAACCATAATTTCTGGTAGAAACCTGCTTCAGCACACCACTGCCTATTAGACCATTTCAAATTTCCATGATTGCCTTGTGGTACCTGAATCCCATTTGCCATAGACTCTGAGAAAGTTAGGAGAAAAAGCCCAATTGTTAAGGGCACATCAGGTGTTTAAACTTAAAATTCAGTGACATATCCTCAAGTAAGACTGACTAAGAGACTTTGTAGTGAGGTTCAGAAGATGTCTCAATTTTCTCTTAATCAAATGTGTTGAGCAGCACTCTGAGGTTGCATGGTGGAGAGGACACTGTTTGGGGTATTGGATAGAAGCCCAGTCTTGGGGTAACTCATTACAATTGAGGTCACTTATGAAAGTGGTTTTGCAAAAATATTCTAGAGATGATTTAAGTATCAGATGGTGGTCGGGCTGGAGAATTTTAAGATCTATTCCAGGTCTATGATGCCATGTTTCTGTGATTTAATAAATAAATGATATAAAGGTTAAATATATCACATTTCAAGAAGCCATCCATTGTCCCGCAGTTGTGTATTAACAGATATATGGCTATTTAACTGAATAATAAGTTGTAAGCTCAGCTAGGCAACTCCAGAAGATGGACCTTTAAGATAATTGCTGTAATAATGAACTTCAGATTCTGCTAATACCAAAACTAAGGACATTAAAATTGTCTTTTATTTGAATAATAGACTTAAACATTGTTCAGAACTGAAATTCAGAAACTGAAAATTTAAAAACTTTTGCCTTATTTATTCATTTAAAAAATATATGATTGAATATTCATAGATAAATCAATAAAGATGGATAGTATATTCAGTGACTATTAATTATTTCAAATACTCCTAATTTCTGATTTAGGGGACACTATGCTGATCCCCTTATAGAGGACAGACAATGGATCAGCACATATATATGATGAATTCTCTACACAACAGGTTGTGTTAAACACATCATACTGTATGGCCAATATAATAGATGGCTAGAGCAAAAGAACTGTCAGAGAATTTCCATCCAAAGGGAACAAGAAATTACATACATCTGTCTAAGATGCTTACACGATTTTGTTCCCTTCACCACTCAGAACACTCTGTGGAAGACAGGACCTTCCATACACACTAAATTTTAATTGTGTAGAGCCTTTTTCAAAACCTGACACTACAGGTTGCATACCTTCAGGGAGAGATTGTGTTTCCCAACGTTTAAATCCCCATGTAGAGCAAAACACAAAATATACATTATGTTAGCGTATCGCATGGCCAACGACTGACTAGAGCATGCCAGGGAGAGGGCAGGTGCTGCCTGCCAGAGGCTGCAATTTAATATCCTGCTATAAAAGCAATAGGAGGCTCCTGTTCATCTGAAACCTAGAACCTATAATAAAAACAGTGAACAATTCAAAATTGGCACATTAGTCCTACTGGTTGAATATGTGCCCGGATTTTTTTTAACCATACCAGAGTTGCAAATTGTGTGCAGTCCCCTGACACAACTGAGCTCTTCCTATTTGTAAAGTGGAATTGTGGGTAGTAAGGGATTTACTATATAGGAAATTGTGTTTTCTTTGTTTTAAGGAAATAAGGGTTATATATGTCCCAATGGTTCTTTGGGGGAACTCACTTATTCTGGGTTTATTAAAAGGCTGAACTACATAATTTTAGATAAAGTAAGATTTCAACAGTTAACAACCTGAGGCACAGAAACGGGAAAGGTAAGCCAGAATTTATAAACGTTCATTTCATCCAGGTGCATCTCACTTTAAACAATAAATGCATCCCAGGAGTGATGTGAAAATAAAATACTTATAAATCGAATCATATTTTAAATTAACTAGGAATGTGGTGACTTAAAGAAAGCTTCAGCCGGGTCTTTGGTAATGTGGATGACCAATTTGCAAATGATCAGTTTATGAAATATGAATTTTCAGATGTAAGATTTTAAAGCACAGTATATACAGACATATGTTTATATGTGTATATACTTACAACTATATGTCCTAAATATTCCAAAAAGCATTACAGTTAAGATCAAAATACAGGAAAGGCATTAATGTTTAGCTTGATCCAGATGGATTTTCTGGGTTTAAATGAACATATGAAATATTTGCTTGAATAATGATGTGTTAGAAAATGAAAAACAAAGGTTTCCACAATTGCAGTTATCTGTGAAGTGGAGTGCCGCGTGGTAAAACTCCGTGTCCACTTGGCTGCAACAATTAATATGAAGCTATTTTCAAGGTGGGATTATGGGCAACGGAACCTCTAGGGATGGGCTGTTTTGCCCATGTGTTAAATCCTCATTTCGTGTGAACTTAATGAAAAGATTGCAATATGTTCTGTCAATGGTTCCTAGAGCATGGAGATGTCTCTTTCTTTTTCCCCTGAGTAAACGTAGTGAGATTTGTGCTGCATTTTATGGATGGAAATGTAAAGAAAGTGTGTGCTTTTTACTTTGTTTAGAAGTCCTGAAGATAGAGAGATTTAAACTCACACAGGGACACACAGTTGGTCTAAGGATGTAGCATTGACTGGATACACAATCAGTACATTTGTAAAGTTTGCTGTGTTTGGGGAAAACCTCTAACTTTATAAAATATGAAGGAGAAAAAGTTGAGTTTTTCTATAGCATTTTAAATTAGACAGTGGCAGTTTTCAACAGAAGCTTGCTGGTCTGCTTAAAAAGGTTTTTATTTATTATTCTAACTAATTTGAATTCACAAGTACTGTGTGCTCCGGCCAGAATAAAGACTTGCTTTGCACAGAAATGTTCAGATGCTGTGATACAGTCAGGTATGTGCTGATCTCATTTTGATAAAAAGAGACTATTTAGAATAGCAAATAAATGCACAATCCAGATAAGTAACAAAAAACCCAGGGTAGAATAGATAGGGACAGAAACCAACAGGTCACTCACTCTTAGTAGACACATCAGTAGGTGCCCAATCAGCTCTCAGGCATCCTTAGCACACCCCCCATACTCTGCGTACATCAATGTACATAGGGCCTCCTGTAGCTGAACTGACACTTGGACGTCTGCTTGAAGCCAAGGACCACTAGAGATACCCACAGAGTCAGGTCCCTCCTCTCCACCCCTCCTCAATCCATGGCTTACATAGGACCAAACTTGTTTTTTCTCTGGGTTGTTGAAGATCGCCTTGGGATTCCTGGAACCGAAAAATATTTAGGGTCCTAAATATTTACTAGCAAACAACTCAGAAGGGCTCTTCATAATTAGCATAGTGACCCAGTTACATTAATCCCTGGATTCTGTCCTTACCTGGAATCCAGGCATCAGAAGTTTTGGAATCTAAGCCAGTCTTGATTCAGCAAGCCAGAGTTTATTTTTGTTTTTAATACCATAGAATTCTCTGGGTAGAAGGAGATCCTACAGATAATTTAGTCAAATCCTTTCGCTTTAACGTTAAGAGAGCTAAGGCCCAGAAAATTGACATGGTTAGTGGCCCAGCCATAGGTGGACCTTCACTCCATGGAAGAGAAAATAGCATTATTACACTAAGTGTAAGGTAACATTTGTTACCACATTTAACCCTCACAAACCCCCTAAATCATACTCATCTTCATGATCCCCATTCAAAGAATAAAGCAAGTGAGATTTAGAACAGTTAACTACAATGTATACTTTTAGGGAAATATGCTGAAAATCCATTCACCAAATGGCCAATTTACCAAAGGATGAATTTGAAGAATTTGCTGAATTTACCAAGAACTTCTTCCTTTAAACTATCACTTTGACAGCAATTAACATTATCCACAGTAGTTAAGGCTTTAAATATTGCTTTTAAAGTTTTAGTTGACTTTTAATTTTGTCTTCCTGGCAACAATTTTTAGGAATCTAAATTCACTTTGTATTGGTGATTAGTATATGTCAAATCTGAGGTCCCAATTAAATGGTCTCTCCAGGCATGCCTGCTTTTTTCTACTGCTTTTAACAATGGTATCGTCTTTCACCTTGAATCTGCCTGCAAACTTGTCCTAAGCCAATATACCAAAGAAAAGTCATAAACTTTTCACATTTTCTAAAATTTCTAGCAAATTGAGATGTATGGGATGGTCCAACAGCCCTTAACAGTATTTTGAAGATTGAATTTAACGCTGTTTAGTTGGTTTTTGCTGTTGTTGTTGTTTGGTAGTTGTTTTGTTTTCACCATAGCCCCTCAAGCCCAGTGCATCTGCCAGTCCAAATCCACTAAATGCCATTGCCTGTATGTTTCACATTTTGAACACTTTATTTAAAAAGTTTAAAATGTATTATAAATCATCCATTTCATTTGCCCCCATTAGCAAATCTATGAATCAAAAAAGTACAAAAGGGAATGGGCAGATCAAAAATGAGTTGAGTGACAGAAACTCACCTTATCCTTGTGATTTATAAAAGTTATTGATGTTAAGACAAGCAGAACACTGTGATTTAAAAAACATTCATTGTAATTGCCCAAAGTCAGAGACCAACACTCTGAGAAAACCTGGTCAACACTGCAGTTTGTTCAGAGCCTATCGACTAATTAGTGTAAAATGGCTACAACAAGAATAAAAACTAAGAAGAGTTAGACCAAACTAAACTGAAACTATAGACTATCCCCAAGCTGCTGCAGTCACCTTATACAACAGGATTTTCTATAAACTTTAGGAAAGCTTACTAGAAGAAAAGTGTTGACAAATCAGTGATTTTGCAAATTGACCATTCCACAAATAGCTCAATAAGGGAACTGGATTTTGGTGAATTGACTTTCAGAGAAGTAATTTTTGGAGAAATGGTAATTCAAGGAATTATTCCTTCCAAAAGTTGTTTTTGGGTGAACTGACCAGCTTCTGATCACCAGACAGGGAGGCATGAAATCCTGTCTGCTGACTCCAAAACTCAAAGTCTAGCCTCCATAGACTTTCCAATTAACCATGTAACCGTTGGCTACAAAGTGGAAAGATCTTTGAAGTTCTCCAAAGCCAAAGAAATGAAATGTGGACTGATGTTAGACCACTGAAGAAGTTCCTTTTAAAAGTATTCAAATAAGTACATTGAATAAATCTCACAGTCGAGTTGAATGCAAATCTTATACTACTATATACTATATGTCCCAGAAGAAGAGTGAGATCCAGTGATTTTGACTTGCCTTGTGAGAATGAGCTTTCCCTGATACCAAGAACCTTAATTTGAACAAGACTCCAACATTTATATTCATATCATGTGGATCTGTCTGGCCACAGTTAATTTGAGCGTGTCACTTTATTCCATGTGCAGAATATCTAAAGCGTTACGACAGATTCAGGGAGCCTTTTATTCCTGAAACACAAACACTTACACAGCGCTCTCATTAACTGGAACTTGCACATCTGCACTGAAGTGAAAATAGAACCTAGAGCTCTGTCCTGCCTCGTGTATGTCAAGTAACACAGATCAGAGAGGGTATATTTGACAATGGCACTTCATTCAGACTCCAGAGGGAAAGTGTTGGACAAGCCATAAATCTGCCTATCGGTGAAATAAAAATAAATGCAGTGATGTTTAAAAAGCATACTAAAATAAAAACTTTAAAAATACCTGATAAAGGCAAAGTTTTGTCTGTTGTTCACTCGACTTTACCCCTATTTGGCACAACCCCTGAAAAGGTGTGCCTCTGCTACTTTAAAGCTAAAACCACCTCCAAGTCACCTGGAGGCACAGATGGAATTGGGAGTGTGTTTCCACAGTGGAAAAGAAAAATAATTATTTGGTTGCCTCTTCAGGTTGAAATAGTCTAGGCCAGTTCTGCCCACAAACGATAATGTGAGGCAATATATAATTTAAAATTTTCTAGTAGGTACATTAAAAAAGCAAAAAGAAACTGGTGAAATTTATTTTAATACATTTTATTTAACCCCCAATGTATCCAAAATATTAGCATTTTAACATGGAATCAATATAAAATATCTTGAGATATTTTACTTTTTTCGTAATAAGTCTTCAAAGGCTGTTGTGCATTTGACTCTTACAGCATGACTCAGTTTGGACTAACCACATGTCAAGCACACAACAGCCAAATATGGTTAAGCAGTTACTATGTTGGACAGCACAGGTCCAAAGCTACAGTCTCAATTGAGAAGGGAAGGTCTTTGAAGGTACTGGAATTGAGTGATTCTGTCTGGATTGGACTGGCCCACAGTTTGCTTATTGTCAAGTCTGAATATTAGGCTGCTCTGAGAATGCAGACCAAAAAGATCATCAAACTCAGGGCGGTAATGCACACACCGGTTAACATGCAATTAGTATTTCCAAACAGTAAAATGTTTGGGCTGTCCTTGGTTTTCTAAATATTTTCCTTGACATCTAAAGCCAGGTAGAGAAGAAATACAGGAACCTTCTTCTCTTCCCTGCACCCCGCCTGCAGGCCTCCTTCGTGCTCCGCTCCATTCCTTCCACTGGATTATGAGAGAAGCCACCCCCGAAGGTGGTTGTCCTTCTGTTTGCCTGAGCCGTGCCCTGTGAACAGTGCTGCTTGCACTGCCACACCTCCGTCACCAGGCTGAGTTCTGATCACTGTCCAAAGTCCACTATACTTTCACTTGCCCTAAAAACCTCAAGACTACCCCAAAGACCCAGACCCAGTGCTCTTTCTCCATGTTCCCACAGCAAACACTGTGGGCTCTGATGCCACAACCTTTCCATTGTGTCTCTCACCCGAGTATTATCACATCTGTTAGTTATCCCTCTCTGTCCCCCAACCAGACAGTGAGCACCTGGAAAGTATCTCATGTACCTTTGTAGTTACAGTGCTTAGCATAAAACAGGTACTCAATAAAGGCTCATAAAATGAAATGTTGAACAGTATATCAAAAGTATAATCAAGTTTATTTATTCAAAGAATAAATTGTTCAAAACCATGTCTAACATATTTTATAGCAAAATTTTTTTTTAATTCAACCTATAGCCCTGGCCAGTTTGGCTCAGTGGTTAGAGCATCAGCCCGGGGACCAATGAGTCACGGTTCGATTCCCATCAAGGGCACGTACCTCGGTTGCAGTTCATCCCTAGCCCTGATTGGATCGAGTGGGGGGCAACCAGTTGATGTGGCTCTCTCACATTGATGTTTCTCTCTGTCACTCTCTCTCTCCCTCCCTCCCACTCTATCTGATGATAAAAAACAAAAAATAAAATAAAATTCAACCAATAGTTACCTTCCAAGTTCCAGGTGTTAGGCTAGATGTTGAAGCTATGGAGGTCAATGAAACTCCAGACTCTGAGATAGCAGCTGAGCAATGGGAAGTGAATACCCATCACCGGGGGGAAGCTGTTGAAAAGTAGATTCTGATTCAGGAGGTCAGGGGTACGGCCTGAGATTCTGCATTTCTAACAATCTCCCAGGTGATGCTGCTGGTGCAAGGACCACATTTTTAAGTAGGTAAGGACTATGGCCTGGGAGTCAGGAGACCTGAAATTTAGCTCAGACTCCTGTTGTATGGATATGAGTCATTCCCCTTAGTACTGCCAGATCTGTTTGCTCACTCTTCAATTGCCTGGGAGAGGAGAGGAGATAATCTATATTATCTACAAACTCTATAACCCACAATATCCATATTCTGTCAACCTGCAGAAGATGATAGGGACCAGATCAGTGATTCTCAGTCACCTGGAGCTAATTTCAGAAAACTGATGTCCAGAATACAACCCAGACCCTATTACCTCTGAATCTCTGCAGACGGGGCCCAGGCATCAGTATTTTACACTCCTAGGGTTGAGAACTACAAAAGAGTGTTATTAGCACTCACTCTTATGCTTTCCTTTCTTCATTCTATTGGTCATAGAGTCTTTTTTTTTTTTTTAGGGCTAATGATCTGCACTATTATTAATAATCTGTGTTGATTATTAACTCAATTGATTGGTGTCAATGAAGTCAGAGATTAGCAAAGGTGCTCCCCTGCCAGATAACTTTATCCTGTTGGCAGTACTGAAATGCCATTGTTGGTCCAAAGAGCCAGATTAAATTCATTATAAAATACTATTTCTAACACTAAAAACGCAACACAAAACACAGGCGTTGGTGTGTGCCATTGTGCACAGAAGAAAAGCTATGCTGACACCATAAGAATCATCTGCCAAGCTTCCTAGCTTTTTGCAGTCACTTCCTTGACTCACACGATCAAAATGAAAGCAGGGATTTTTTTTTCCCAATGGGAAATAGAAGAACCAGCACCAACGAAGCCACTGGATAGTTTTGCCTTGCAAGCGCAGTCACATCCTAGGTTCTTTTAAAATTAGTTTTTAAATGAGAAAATTTTAAATGAAAAAGCCCACAGTTTTTAACTGTCCTTCATCAGTTTTCAAAAAGGAAAAGACCCTTTGTAATTCTCACCACACCTCTTTACGCTGGGTTAAGAAGAGAAGGAGACATCCAAACGTCTAGTCTATACTTTTAAGATATCTTAGCTTCAAACCTGTTGGTGTCTTTAAATTTTTTTTTATTTGCTTGCTTGAAGAAAGAAAAAAAGAATTAGATTCTTTTAACATAAGTCAAGTAATCAATTATTCTACAGCACATGTCACTAAAATACTATTTTTTTTCCTTTATTAGTTTTCACTTTGGTCAAAATATATTGCTCTGTACTTTTCCAAAAAGAGATTGTGTTTAACAAATATATCAACAAATAGCTCAAGAGTACATACTCTAACCAAAACATTCTAGGATTTGAGAGGTAAAAGTAGATGATGCCCTATTATCTTCAAAGGCCTTAGAACCTGCCAGGGAAGATTAAACTTACCTTCTGTGAAAAGATAGCTAAAATTATGAAAAAAAATAATAAAAGCTAAAATAGTAGCTTTAAAGAGTTCAAAAAAGAGGGACCTCTCACTTCCAGCTGGCATGAGCTAATGGAAGGCTAAACAGAGAAGAGAAGGGTTTCACCTGAATCTTGAAGGATGAGCAGGGATTAGATCATTAGCCCAGGAAAAGAAAGTCTATGACCAAGAACATAAAGAAAGTGTAAGATGGGCTTAAAAGTAGTAATGAGACAAATAGAGAGATTAATGAGATAAGAGTGTTTGACCTGTGTCAGGTGAAAAGTTCCATATCATCCAGGTTTAGATCCAAAGGATTAAGAACTATGGCAAAAAAACAACAACAACAACAACAACAACAAAAAACAAAAACAAAAAAGGAAAATTAGATTAGTTCTCTTGCTCTCCAGGACAGGGACAGGGTCAAGTTGATAAACATAGGTTGGTATACAAGTTGACAAAGATAAGGTAGCATGGGGCCAGAATGGATATATTTGAAGGCCCGACTGAGGATTTTTATTTTTATCTTTTCCCATAGGTAATGGGAAATTGATAAAGACTGTTGCTTGCTTGCCTATTTGTTTGAAATATTACAATAGAAGTCATGTTTTCAGGAAGACAAACTTTGAAGCGATACAGCACAAATTGGAGCAAAATAGAACTTGATGTGGAAAGAAAAGGTTAGTAGACTGATGCAGAGACGCTAATCTGAATTGTAGCAATAGAAAGAAGGATGCATCAGAGAAATTACAGAGGGAAAATAAAAGGTAGGACTCGGTGATTAATTAAATCTGAGAGGTGCCCATTGGTGCCCCCCACATAAACTGCTGGCACCCACTTCCTCACATTGAAACCTGTGATCTCTGTTTGAGGTCTTCAGCCTGGCTGAGGGAACATGCTTGGCCAAGCCAGAAATGCCAGAGATGACACCCTCGGAAGTGTCCTGAACCAAGGAAAAGAGTTAGAGGATAAAGGCTGCATTTTCCCCATCCGTCCATGAGAACAACTTTTAGTTCTACACTATTCCTATGAGTACTCCAATGGGATTAAACTTCAACATCCCAGTGACCATTTGCTTGAAACACCATTCCTTTTCTTTCTTCCAGTCTTTATTTCATTTCCCCGCTCCCTTATAAGCATTTCTTGGTATCACTCCCAAACAAACCCGTGACACTGTGATCTTTGCCTTGGTGTCTGCTCCCAAGAGGAAGCCAAATTAACAGTTAGGAAGAAAGTAGAATAGAAAATTAGGCAGAATAATGCCCCCCCCTCCACACCCTGCAAAGACGTCCACATCCTAATCCTGGGAATCTGTGAATGTGATACCTTCTATGGCAATAGGGACTTTGCAAATGTCTTTAAGGTTAAAGACCATGCGATGGAGAGACTACTCAGGTGTGCCCAGTCAATCACATGGGTCCTTCCACTCAGAGACTGCTCCTGTGAAAGAATGATCAGAAAGATGCCACACCAAGATGGAGGAAGGGGGCCATGAGCAAAGGCAGGAAATGGATCCCCCCTCCCCAGCCCCGAGACAGGAACGCAACCCTGCCGATACCTTGATTTTAGTCCGGTGAGATCTGTCAGAGTTCTGACCTGCAGAATTGTAAGATAGCAAATTGTGTTGTCTTAGGCCACAAAGTTTGTAGTAATTTTTAAAATGGCAATAGAAAACGTATACATTATTCTTAAAGTAAAGACTACTGAAAATTGAAGGTAGTCATCAAAAGTGAAATAAAACAGAACACGCTGATGTTTCAGGAGATATTGATGGGAGTGTTCAGTACGTTGATCTGTGTGTGTTCTTGATTGTGATATTCTTAGAGATTCACAAAGCCTCGTGTGTGTGTGTGTGTGTGTGTGTGTGTGTGTGTGTGTAGTCATTCTTCAACTAATTGTGAGACAGGAAAGAGGTTTGGTATTTGTTTTGTTGTGTTGGTTTTAGCCAGGAAGTTACTGTCATTTAATCAGTTCTGTTTATTCATACATGATACCTTCATGAAGATATACTTCTGCAAATCTGTTGGTATAGAGGAAACTGACAATGCCGTTGTCAAACTCACTGTCTCTCTCCAGTGCTCAGTTTCACCTGGGCTATATTTAGAAGCTTTCATTTGGAAAGGAGGGCTCTGTGACAAATGTGTTGTATAAGTATAATCTTTGGATTTAAAAATTTCACTGAGCTGTGGCAACACACACAAGGACTTGATATACAAATTTTGACACATTAATTCAGAGCAAGTTAAAGTAACTTCTAGTGCATTGTTGGAAATACATAATCCTGGGCACATAGTTTTATTTGAGCATATGGTTTTTGCTTTCAAACTTGACACCTTTAGAATATTATATTCTCAATGTTTTACTATATTTTAATCCTGAAGTTTCATTGGATTTCCCCATTTTTATCAACCCCTGCCTTTTCCTACTCTGTCCCTTCAATCTTTGTCCTTTGTTCAATCCTCCCCATCCCTCCCAAAAAATCACAACAGGAAGCCCATGATGATAAGAGCTGGTGCTTCTTTGAAACCCTGCCTTCCCTTAAAGCAGATTCCACAGGTTTGGGTTAGCATTGCTCTGTGGCCTTAGTTATTTATATTGCTGCTTCCTGTGAGGTGAGCAGCAGTGACGATGGACGGGGGACCATATCTGCTACTCCACTTTGTTGTCCACAGCCTCTGACTCATAGCAGCCTCCACTATTGCTCCACACACACAGCATACCTCAAGGCTACATTAATTAAATCAAATTCCTATGTAAAATAAACCCTTATCTATCTGCAAATTGTCAAAGCCAAATGTGTTGCTTTTGCTTCTCCCTCTCTCACAATACACCATTTACCATAAAATAAGCTCTTGCCAAACACATTTTAAATAACTCACTTTATATGTATACATTACAAGTGTAAAGCCTATGATCTTTTTATGCATTATAGATTCACCTCGATCAGGTAAGCAGCAGGACAGGACAAGACGTTGCTGTTCTCTCTGGTGGGCTGTGTAGGCTGGTGTTTCAGAAGGGCCTCTGCTCACAGCACACCCTCTAACTGTGCAGATATGATACCAGATGCACACCCCCCACACACAAAAAAAAAAAAGAAAAAAGAAAAAAAGTCCCTTAAATACCAAGATAATTTGTAGAAAGGCTATGTGGTTAGAAAAGCATTTTGTCAGGGCTTAAGAAAATGAAATAAGTGTGAAAGACATTGAATTTCAAGTAAGAATGGGCTCAAACACCTTAAAGCCCAAGATAATGTGTGTACCCTAGAGCTTGGGGACCTTCTGCCTCAGCTGATCACTGTCCTGTAGACATTTGTCCCCAAATGACTAAAGAAGATGATTCCAGAGGATTATCTGTTGGTACAGGCTCTTGCTGCTGCCAAATGCGGCTCGTTGTGAAGGCAGGTGCCTTCCACAGCTTTTATTTGCTATGGAGTTTTAATGTACTTAATGCTGTTTTAATTCTGTTTATACTAAGACCCTATTTTCTCTGAGACTCAGGCTTGTGAACTGAGGATTTGACAACCACGGCACCTTCCAAGAACGTCACCCTGAGACATCCTTCATTTAAATGATCTACTATAGCTTTCCCACCATCTCTTTCTCTTTGTCCTCTCACAATCTTGCCTTTGATCCTAACCCCTCAGTCAACACTAGCCACCCTAAGTTCAGCACTGATATCCTCTTTGCCATATTCAGTGGTCTCTCATGATTCCGGGGACCAATCCCTTGTTTTTGAAACTATCAGACTTCCCTGACACCCTTCTTAGCCTTGGTTCTAGAGATATAAAAATATCTTGGTTCTCCTATATTTTTCGGTATAATAATTCTTGGATTTGTTTTTGTTTTGCTTTCCTTTTAATAAACGTTTAGCAATTAATTGATTAAAAAACCTCTACCGTAAAGTACTGCTCCTTTTGCAACCTAGTTGACAGAACCAACTGAGTTTTGAATGAAGTTCCATATGAAGTGAGCAACCTACACTACTCCTAACCTATCATATGATTGGGAATGTAAATTTTACAAGCTTCTTAGTTTCCTAGCATTATTGACATACTGATTACCAATGGTGAGATTAAAGAGTAATCACTGATGATATCCATGCCACCAAGATTCCAACTACCTTGGAATGTTCCAGAAATGTTAGCAAGGCCAGGAAAGAAGAAACATGCCAAGGATTTAATAATACAGTCTAGAGATTGATTTCTAATATATATTGATCACAAATGTATGCCTCATTGGGGCCTAAGATTCACACTTCCTGGTAGGCAAAGTCTAGGCTTAGGCATTGACCACTGACAACAAAGAACTATTCCAAGCCAGCAAGTTACAGAAACAATCATTTCAAGTCTAAATACCATACATTAAATCTGACAGTCATGAAAATGCACTCCGAAAATAATAGAGTCAGGGTGCTATGTACTAAAGACAAAGATGTCGATTTTAAATCCTTACTGTTTATATGTATTTTTCCATTTAGAGATGGTGTTTCTAATTGGATACTTCTGTGTATATTACAAATTCTTCAACCAGAAAATATTTTGCATCCCAAAGTCATACATAGTTGTAGTACAAAATCTTCTATTTTCTTCCAAAGAGTTTATTTAACTAACTTGTTTAGTTAAAAAAAATTTTAAGTCCATGATAAATATTGATTTTTTTTTTTTTTTTTTTTACTTAACCTTGGGAAGTAAAGAGTAAACATAAAAACAATTTCCTACTCTAAGTTCAGGTCTAACAATGTGCTAATAGCCCATAATGAAGATAGCAGCCATCAGTTAATCAACCCATTAAGTTGGGATCAGAAGTGTCAACTCAAGTGCAGTCTACTAATTTACTGACCCTTAATGGGTCAGCAAGATCTATAACCCAAAGACTGATCTTTATGCTTCTGTTAAAGTCACTTTGGAGGCCAATTCACTTCCTTCCATGATTATGATCTCTGACCTAGTGTGGGCAGGGAGTCAACATAAAATCCATTTATGAGAATGTGCTTGGGGTTACTGAGTAATGGAATCTAAAGCTAACTGTTAAGTGTCTGGGTAGACGCTCTTTATGGAAGCACCAACTTTGTTTTTCTATGTCTTCACAAAGGTGACAATAGACATGTACAATCGTCAGTGGGAGCTTCTGACTCCAATAAGTTCTGAGTTCTTGAGTTAGCTAAGGCTTGCCAACCACTCCCATCTCTATACTGCTCTGTGAGTACATCTTAGTTTTTGAAATGTCAATAGGTCAAACCAAATTGAGTAGCAAGATGGTAAGAAGTAGGAATTTGCCTGCCAAATTGTAATTGTAAAGTAAGTTTTGCTTTACTAAAGATGTAGTGGGTTGGATATAAAATTGTTTGGTGATTAACAAGCAAAAAAATAGATATAATTTGGTTTAATCTAATACATGAGATTCAGTTACCCAATGTTTGCTACTTTCAAGAGGAAGAAAAGAAAAAGTAGGAGCAAATCTTATTCCAGATGGGGCTCTGAGAGGATATAATACAAATTATGAATCAAATATTCATTCACTTAAATTATATTTGTATAGAAAGTATATAATAACTGCTATGATAATACAAGTTATTATTATTATTATTATTATTATTTCAAAAAAGCCCCACTTTCTTTCTCAGGTGATAAAGCAATTCACTGAACTACAAATTACAATGTCTGTTAGTAACCTGTCAGGCATGTGATGCCAGAGACTCAGAAGGATGTGTGCAAAAGAAGCAACTGGGCTTGGTTCCGTTGCCCTGGTCCCAACTTAAGCTTGCACCAAGGCAAATGTCACTAACTCCAGTCCTTGTCTTACACACAGTTCTTGGCTGTGATTTTCCTTGAGATAGGACACAGGTAAGATACATTAACTAAGGTTCTGGAAAAGGGAAGCACGAAAATGAGAACAAGCAAACTATTAAATGTACTAAACATTAAAAAAAATAATAAAAGTTGTATTGGGCAAAAAATGAGATTAACTTGAAGGACCTAAGGATTGGTTTTCCTCTCTACAAAGGAAATATGTCATTCATGCCGATGATGCTTGAAGGATTCCCGCAAAGGAAGCCATCTTTCCTGGGAAAATAGAGAGCCCTTTCTTTTGTTGGTGGCATTGCCCTCTGTTTTCCCCCCTATTTGTTGCCTTTGTTTTCCTCCCGTCATTAGCCAATCTCCTAGTCTCACTGTGCCAACCTCAGCACAAAGACACTGCTCTAAAAGCCTCTGTAGGAACAAGAGTTCCGTCTGATGGAAACAAGTGAACCCCGGGACCACAAAATACGAAGAGTCAGCCTTTAGAAAAGCTCTCACAGACGTGGTGGCTGTGGCCAGGTCAGACTTTGGAGGTGACCTCTTGTGCAGGTTCTCAACCATAGGCCTGCCTCAGAGAAGCACTGAGGGGAAGAGGTAGGGAGGGTGAGAAAGGTCATGGGGATGGAGGGCAGGAGAGCCATGTAGGAGGGAGCGACGGGGACCGCGTGACCCTGAGGATGGAAGGCGGTCACCCTTCCTGGGGCCACGTCTTCCACTAGCATCTCCGCCCCCCACACTGACACTTCCTGCGGGGTCACCGCCGGGCCCCACCTCCTGGGTGCAGCGCGCACGCCTCGGTCCGGGAGGCTGGGGCGCCAGGCGAGCGCACCGGAGGCCACCAGTCTGACCCCAAGAAGCGACAAAGCGTGGAGGGGGTCCTGCTCTCCAGGCTGCTCTCCTGCCCCACCCCAGCTCTCCCACGCCTTCCCCACGGCTGCAGCCGCGGCAGCATTCAGCCGCAGCAGCCCCAGTAGCAAAGACACAGAGCCACAGCGTCACCGAAATCCGCGCGGAGCCCAGCTGCGCCGGGGGCAGGAGGAGGGGGCGAGGGCGCTAGACGAGGGGGAGCGGCGGGGGGCGCCGGCCGCGGGGAGGCGGGGGCGGGGCGCGCGGTGGCCGCGCCCGGGCCGCGCCGGCGTCACTTACCCGGCCAGGGCGCGGGGGCAGCTCGGCCGACTCCTCGGGGGCGGCGGCGGCTCGGGCCGGCGGTCGGGCAACCCGGGCGCTGCCAAGTGTAAACAATCCGCCATGATTTCTTTGTTTAGCTAATTGAACCTGCCGCCGTCTGGCGTCCCAGGCGCGCGCTCCTTCCTCTCCCCTTCCCCCCCGCGCGCTCTTTTATTTATTTATTTGTCTCCCCCGCGCTCCTCGCTCTTTCCCTCTTTCTTTGGGCTCAGTCGCTGCTTTTAATGGGAAGTCGAGGCAGTTGGGTGGTTGATGCAGGGCGTGCGGTGGTGGTTTTTATAAATACAGGTGAGATAATACCCAAATACGAGACTGAGTGTAATTTCTGGAAGAGGACGGCGGTGCTGCTCTCCCTCCCTCCCTGGTCCCACTCCCCCACCCCCCGGCTATTGTACTGTCCTCCGTGGAAAGTGCCAGACAAACGTGGTGCATCGCCCAGTCTCCCAGGCCCCTTTCCTTTCCGCCGAACTCTCTGGGACTCAAGTTCACAGGTGGATTTGGGACTCAGCAAAAGAGCCAGGGTCTTCGCTTACTTTGAAGACCTCAGTATAAGTGATGTCCGACTGCCTGAGGGCGTGCAGAATAGTCTCCACTCCAGGGAGGAATAATCATAATCCAGCGTGCTCATCAGGGGAGATGACCGATGGGCGCGAATTCAACTCCTTCGTTAAGAAAACACCAGATTTACACACACACACACACACACACACACACACCTTCAAACTAGCACCATCACAGTGGAAAGCTCCTAGCAGAGCTAACAGAGGGACATTTAGCCTTCCATTTGTATAAATTATTAGTATTTATTTTTGCACAAATATTTGGGGGAAGGGGTAGACTGTGAGCATATATTTTGAGTTTAAAACTTCGAAGAAATATTTAGGTCCTGGTGGGAAGGAAGGCTCGGCACCTCTTTATATATGTTTCTGTGGGTAGAACTGTATGTGATCAGTATTCACTATCCTTAATGCAAGCATCATTTAAGTCCTGTTCTAGGCAGATTTTATGATGAGATTCAGGGTAATCCCTGGCAGAAAAATTCTAGGGTTATGGCCTCATTTATTTAAAAAATTACTCTCTCAGTCTTACTTCTATTTATAACCACCATGGTGATGAAACCAAAAAGTATCCAGTATTTTAATTTATAAGGAGGATTGGAAGTCATCAACATCTTACAGTAAAATGGTGCCTAAATTATCATCAGAATTAATCTCATTTAAAAAGTTATTGCCTTACTTGTGCTTAATTCTGTGTGGGGAGAGCACTAATTGGTAGAATAATGCCATCCTTAGAAGTTTGGACCAACCATTTACAGATCACATAATCTGATATAGGTAAGCAAACCAACTGATCCAATCAAGAGAACTGAATAAGGAGTATTTACATTATAGGCCAATCACTGGCCATTTTAACCACTAGGTCAATTAATAAATAGGTATTCAAGCATTCTGATTATACATAAGGAGAAAGGAATTATATTGCCAAGCTATCAAAATGATCCCAAATCTCCTATTTATACTGATCCAATCAAGAGAACTGAATAAGGAGTATTTATAATATAGGGCAGTCACTGTGGTCGTTTTAACCACTAGATCAATTAATAAATAGGTGTTCAAGCATTATGATTATACATAAGGCAAAATAAGTTATATTGCCAAGCTATCAAAATAACCCCAAACCCCCTATTTACATTGGCTTTATTTTAATCCCTCAGGATAGTTTAACCGAGGTTATAATCATGCTCTTTACCACACTTGTGATGTTTTTCTCTATTCCATGATGAATTTTACATTTTCCAAAATTCTAACTGAACTCTGACCTTATGAAACCCACCTTAATATTTACTTTCTTCCAATGATTGTGCCTTATTTCTCTTGGCATCAGATAAGAGACTTCTGAGCTTCAGAAGTACGTGATTGAGGTCTTTGAATAGGGGATTTATGTTCTAAGTACATGGAAGAATTTTTTTATTGCACAAAATTAGACTTAAGGAACCATAGTTTCACTTTCAAAAGTCAGATGAAAAACAAATATGTTCAGGTCTTTAAATAAATTAATATTTTTTTTATTCCTCACCTGAGGATATTTTTCCATTGATTTTTTTTTTTAACTTTCAACAGGAAATATTATTTTATTTCTTTTTTTTAACTTATCTTTTATTTTCTTCAAAAATATTTTTTTCTTTATTGTTTGAGAGAGAGGAAGGGAGAGGGAAAGAGAGATGGAAACATCGATTAGCTGCCTCCTGCATGCCCCCCATTGTGGATTTGGCCCCCAACCTGGCATATGCCCTGACTGGGAATCGAACCAGCGACCTCTTGGTGCATGGGTTGATGCTCAACCACTGAGCCACACCAGCCAGGCTAAACTTATCTTTATTGTTGAATGTATTACAGATGTCCCCCATTTTTGCCCTCATTTACTCCTTCCTCCCCGCTCCCAACCCTCTCTTGCCTTCTTCACACTATTGTCTGTGTCCATTGGTTATGCATATATGCATATAAGTTCTTTGGTTTATCTCTTCCCACCCTCCCCTCCCCCTTCCCTTTGAGGTTCCTCAGTCTACAGACCAATTTGTACTTCTTAATCCCTTCACCTATTTCACCCATCCCCCCAGTCCCCCTCCCATCTGGCAACCAACGAAAAGTTCTTTGTATCTATGAACCTGTTGCTGTTCTGCTTGTTAATTTTGTTTGTAGATTCAATTGTTAATAAATATGTATTTATTGCCATTTTATTCATATTTTTATCTTCTTCAACATTTCATCTAATACTGGTTTGGTGGTAATGAACTCCTTTAGCTTTTTCTATGTCCATTAATATGTCCATTGATTCTAAATGACAGCTTTGCAGGATAGTGTAATCTTGGTTGTAGGTCCTTGCTTTTCATCACTTTGAATATTTCTTGCCACTCCCTTCTAGCCTGCAAAGTTTCTTTTGAGAAATCAGCTGACAGTCTTATGGGAGCTCCCTTGTTGGTAACTAACTGCTTTTCTCTTGCTGCTTTTAAGATTTTCTCTTTGCCTTTAACCTTTTGCATTTTTATGATGATATGTCTTGGTATAGCCCATTGATTTTTAGATAGAGTGTAATGGAGGGAGGGAGAGAGAGAGAGAGAGAAATATTGATGTGAGAGAGACACATCAATTGGTTGCCTCCTGCATGACCCTGACTGGGGCCAGGGATCCAACTTGCAACCCAGGTATGTGCCCTTGACTGGGAATTGAACCCTAGATGCTTTGGTCCAAACTGCTGAGCCAAACCAGCCAAGGCAATAAAATAATTTTTTAAAAATTTTATTTAAAGACCTGGACTGCTTATGTAGAATTGCTGATCCACATTGATATTAATTTTTTCTAATACAATTGAATTTTGCGTATTCCCACTATTTTCCTATTCTCAGATTCATTTTATTTGTCACCTTCCATGAGCTGAGATTTGTTTTGAAAGTTGTAGGGAGAGGTGCAAGTAGAACTACTCTTGAGCCCATTCCAAATTCTCATCTCTCTCCTTAAACTCAGTCTTCTACCTGTGTGTCTCCTTTATTTGCACACCACTACCATACTCACAACACTTCACCTCTGACACATCTGGTCACCAAATGTGTGGATTTTTCCCCACACCAAGCAATTCTCATGACACCAGCTGTGGTGTGGGGGAGGGAGGTCCTACAGTTTAATTCAAGTATGACACTCTACCTGGAGCTGGTGTCAGAGCCCACAAGTTAAGGCCTCAGTCCCATAAGACTGCCCCTTGGCTACAAATCAGGGCTTCCTGTGACCTCCTCCCCTTTTGATTCAATTAATTTGCTAGAACAGCTCACAGAACTCAAGGAAGCACCTAGTTATGTGTACCAGTTTATTATATAATAAAGGGTATAACAAAAGATACAGATGACGAGCCAGATGAAGAGATACATAGGGCCAGGTCTGGGAGTTCCTGATCATGGGAGCTTCTGTTCTTAGAGACTTTGGGGTGTGTCACCCTCCCATTGTAGAAGTGTTTGCCAACCTGGAAGCTCTCTGAACCCTGTACTTTGGGATTTCTATGGATGTTTTATCATGTAGGCATAATTGGATCAGTAACTCCAATTTAAGCCCTTCTCCCTTCTCAAGAGAATTAGGAATAGGGCTGAAAATTCCAAGCTTTTAATCATGGCTTGGTCTTTCTGGTGACCAGCTGCCATCCAGGAGCCCACCCAGAGCAGCCTCAATAGAAAAAAAGTTACTCTTAATGCTTTTATCACTTAGAAATTTACTTCCCTCACTGACCATGGGCTTAGCGATGCAAATTGCTTTGGCCATTAAGAAGTGTAAAAAGCAGAAGCTTGACAGCACTTGCATGTTGAAGCTTGTCCTTTGGGGATGTTCCATTTTAGATTCCAGCCACCAAGATTTAAAGAAATCTAGACTATCCTGCTAGAGAGAGAGGACCTGTGGAGAACTGGGGCACCCTAGCCTTGCTACCAGCTGAATTCAGCCATAGAAGTGATCCCAGCCAACACTGGGTGGAGCAGAATAACTGATCTGTCAATTCATGGAATCATGACACTAAATCATTGTTGTTTCAAGCCACTAAGTTTTAGAGTGGTCTGCTATGCAGCAATGGGTAATTGATACAGCTCTCACCAGTTTTAAGGACTAGAGACATGGTCAGGTTCCTGCTGGAGATAAGGATTTATTAAAAGGATGTGGAGGTGGGGGAAAGGAAACTCTTAAAAACTGCCTGGTAGAACGTCACGGAACTAAAACGTCATTTGTCTCTTAGAGCTCAGTGACACACTTACTCCAATGATGTAATAGCCATTCTGGTGACTGTCTTTTTGTCATCACTTCAGAATTGCTAATGGCCTTGAGGCTGTGAAACTAGGAGGTCACAAGACACAGGCTCTGTATGGAGTTCAGTAATCCTGTATTCAAATCCCAACTCTGCTTCCAAGTAACAAAGCAGAGTGAATGAACTTGAATCCTTCCCCAACCTTGCAGCTTCTAGAAAATATATATTTTTCTCAGGAAATTGTTTAAGTGAGAGCAGGAATGAGAAGAAATTTAAACTTGGAAATTGTGGGCTCAGATTCAAATCCAATACATGAAAGTGGTTGTCTGAGTCAAGTTATCTCCCTGTATACAATGGTCCTTGATTGTGAATTAGGTGCCCGAGGACTGACCTGGGTCCTGAAACATTTGATTTGGTTCTCTGTATTTGCTGTTGATATATAAACACACACACACACACACACACACACACACACACACACACGTGCATGCACACCTGTTATCCAAATGATTACAAATGAGAGTAGGGGGTGGGCCTAATAGAATGAATGTCTCAGCATGGCAAAGGACTGAATTTGCTAAACTAGAAAACGTGAACAATGTTTTGTCTTCAAAAGAATCTCTCAGACCCCTAAATGCTCAAAAGTTTTATACAACTATGAAATAACATTTACAAATTAATCAAATCCATAAAGCCAAGGAGACCTAAATTAACCAATTAATTTAATGTGATAATATTTTGTCTAAACTAAGTGTGACCACTAACCTTATGAATTTAGTGCTGGTGATTACTGCATTCCTATACTACCACGTGCCAAGTAGTTGAGCAACGAGCCCATCATTGTCAGTATTCAGAGTTCTGTGGAACATCTTTTGCACAGTGCCCCCTTACCTCATTTGGCCATCACATGGGATGCATTAAGTTCTTATCTGTTTCAGTCCAAGATAATGAAAGTTGAACCACTTAGCATCAGCTCTAAACACAAATATGGGCATTAAAATGATCAAGAATATACTTATTTTTAAGGTTAGCATTGAATTAAAAATCCCACTTTGATTAGTATCAGGTAAATAGCACTGGGGTAGCAGAAAGGAGACTTGAGCTCCAGTTGTATATTTGACACTAACCACAATTTAACTTGACAAGAACTCTTAGTTACTTCAATTTGGGAAGAGGAAAAATCTGAGACTGACGAAAATATTTTTGGTAGAAATCATAAAATGATGTGGGTTTTTTTTTTTTTTTTTTTTGGTGGAATTTGAGCAATGTGAGAGAGAAAGGGGGTACCTGTGGGAGGGTGGCTTTTTTTTTTTTTTTTGTATCTCTCCTGTAATGTCTAACATTTAACGTTTTGTTTTGGTTTTTTTATCCTCACCCAAGGACGTTTTTGCATTTATCTTCAGATAGAGCGGGAGGGAGAGAGGGAGGAAGAGAGAGAGAGAGAAACATCGACGTGAGAGAGACACATTGACTGGTCGCCACTCACACAACCCCAACCAGTGCTGGGGACAAACTGCAACCAAGATACGTGCCCTTAGCGGGAACCAAACCCAGGAGTCTCTGGTCCGCAGGCCCATGCTCTAACTGCTGAGCCAAACCAACCAGGGCTGTAATGTCTAACATTTAATTCCACCTAGACTTAAGGCTTGTCCTCATCTCTTACTCTTTGATTCGTTTTTCTCTCCTTTGATTTTAATTCTACTATTTCTCCAAAAATTTTAGGCATATAGTATTATTATTTTCACAGTTTCCTTAAATTATACCACTTACTTCCAAAATATGTCCATTAGTGATGAATAAAACAACTCTTCTGTTATGGCTCCCAAATGTTCATTAGGCTTTCAGGAAATACAATTCTTTTCTCTCAGTCTAGGAAAAAGATTTGGCTGAAAAGGATTACTTTTCAAATCCAAGAAGAATAAAAACTGGAAAACTCATGCATTTTGTAGTGTTTGGAATGAGTATAAGGTTCTAATATGCAGCAGAGTTATGAAAAGATAAAGTTCTCCTAACAGTTTCATTATACTCTTTTTTAAATGATAGCCACAGCATCCACGGCAAACCCGAAGACAAGAACTGCGGGTCTTGACAATGCTTCTCCCTGCACTTGGCGCAGGTAGTTGGGGAACATGAATCTCCCGCTTCCAGCCAGGCACTTCTTGGAATGGGTGCAGGATCATCCATGGGCGCAGCTGCTGCTATACTTGAGGGGTCCCAGAACCCAGACACAGCTTTCTGAGCAGCCAAATGAGTATCTTCCTAACTACTACCACCTCATTCACTTTTTTTTTAAAGCCTGAAATATTAAAATTAGCCCAAAGTGTTTTTAAATTTTAATTATGTTCTTTGGAATCCATGCTTTGGAAAACTGTTATTTTCCCTTTAAATAAACCAATATCTGAAATACATACATACATATCTGTGTATTAAAATAATGCTTACAAAACACACTTTACTATAGCATGCAGCCTAGTAGGAAAAGTAGAAAAACCCACAGTTCACTCTTTCCCATGTTTTTTAAAAAGATTTTCAGACTATACCTAGAAAGCTTTTGTCTTTAAGTAATGCACACACTCGAGTGTGAAGCAAATCTTATCCCTTGTCTTAGTAGTAACCCTAAGGGGGTGGGGAGAAGTGAAAATGACAACCACCTTTGTATCCTTACATTGTATGCTCTTTAGAGGTGGGTCTGGTAATGCTCCCTATACCGAAGTAATAAATGCTATCTTCAGGAAATGGTGATTATAATAATGATGCTCCCTCGCCAGAAAAACTAACAAAGGTATTTTAAATTGTATTTTTATCATGATAGGGAGATTTCAAATAATTTAGCTAATTTTAACTAATAACTACTGAGAATTAACAGTATTATTTAATGTAATCAACACTTGAATAGAACAGAAATCCAAGAAGTAAGCACTAGGGGAGATGTGGAACAGATAAAGCTTGGAGATTTGTAATTCTCAAGAACAGAAAAGGGAGAACCCCAAGGAAATTAAGTGCTGGTTTTCTCAAATAAGGCGATTAGATTTTCTTATTTCTTAAAATTACCCTGCAAAGCATATATTTTATGACATATGTGTATTCTTACAATATCTACAATGTAGATTATATGCATTTTCTACACGAAGACTTTTAATTTTATTTCCAGTTTCTGTTTCTTTTTCTAAACATCAAAGTGAACTGTTACTTCTTCATCTTGTTTTCATAGATTATTTGAAAATATAAAATATATTTTAAAGCAGCCATTCTCAACCTGTGGGTCACGACCCCTTTGGGGGTCGAATGACCCTTTCACGGGGGTCGCCTAAGACCATCGGAAAACACATATTTCCGATGGCGATTCATAACAGTAGCAAAATTACAGTTATAAAGTAGCAACGAAAATAATTTATGGTTGGGGGTCACCACAACATGAGGAACTGTATTAAAGGGTCGCAACATTAGGAAGGTTGAGAACCACTGTTTTAAAGGTTTATATATTATAATGCTATATCAACTTGTTCGCTCTATTAAAGGCACTTAGCATTGTAGTTGCATTTGGGAAATATATAAGCACAATAAAACTTCACTTAATATGCTCCAGCATTTCTTCAGTAAACAGTGTGAAGTCAGATTCCTGTGTAATTTAACAGTTGCTAGCAGCAGCACTCTGTGATACTAGTTGAAAATAGCTACTCTGAAACATGAAGCACAACACAGAGAAATTATTCTATAGGTTTGCTCATTTCCCAGGGTTCTGTCCAGATTGAACCAACTGGTGCAGAAGCATGAACTTGAGAAAGAGCAGTGTGAGCAAGCTCAGGTGTTGAGCTATTTTAGCTGTTTCTGTCTCCCCCTCCTTCTGTTCCTCCCCTTGGGTCACTTGAAAACACAAATAAAAGTGACTAGCATTTTAAAATGCCCAATAAAGTGGAAAATTATATAAAACAGTAGTTTCCAAAGCAAAGTGCAAGAACAAATTATTGGAACTTCTACCTATAGGCACTTATTATTATTATTATTATTTTATTATTATTACAGTTTATTATTTTCATCTAAAAATAAAAATAAATTATGCTTAACCTTTAACAAGTGAATGAGCATGAGTGCTCTCAATAATGTGTATGGCCAATGGCCGGACACCCATCAAGTATGGTGCATATGAATCCTGATGGAAGAAATGTGTATTCAGAAAGACATAATTTCAGTGGGCAATGAAGCTATTCTATCTGACACCTGGATTTAACCCTGTCCTTTCATTGATTTGAAGCAGGAAAAGCTGAGCCATGTTCAGGAGGAGCCACATATTCTCTATAGGTACCAGTCAGCCAAAAGGAAGATTTCTGGACCTCTAGGGATCTTCCAACCTGGGGGCAGTGTTGAGAAAATGGGAAGCTGATCTCTGGGGGCCATTTTCATCTTTTTGCTTTTGTCCATGTACCATTTGAATAGATTTTCTTCCTTGCTTCTTTTTCTCCCTCTCTTTCCTCCCCCTCTTTCCTCCTTTCCCCCTTTCCTTCCTTCCTTCCTTCCTTCCTTCCTTCCTTTCTTCCTTCCTTCCTTCCTTCCTTCCTTCCTTCCTTTCTTCCTTCCTTCCTTTTTTCTATCTTTTTTTTTAATGCCCATAGTACAGTGCTTAATATAGTTAAACTATGTCTGGGGAAAAATGAAACCTGTGCACATGTCACTGACACTGTTAACATGCTTCTATTACGCGTTCTCACAAAACAGTGTCCAATAACCAAGAAAAGATGCTAATGGAATATAAATTTTCTTGGCATTATAATGCTATTAAAATCATTTTTTACGTAGAGACTCCCAAAGTTTTCAAAGCCCCATCCTTGAGAATGAATACCTCAAAATATACATTTAAATACATTTAAAGATATTAACATATATTTTATAAAACATAATTTATTATATTTATATATGATGCATATAAAGGTATATTTATATAGTACATAAATATACATCTTAAATAATTTATAAGTTATGTATAAATATAAATACATTCAATATATTTAAATTATATATTATATTTTTAATTGTTTTTTATTTTTTAATTACAGTTGACATACAATATTATATTCATTTAAGGTGTACACCCCAGTAATTAGACATTATATAACTTACTAAGTGATCATCCTGATAAATTTCATACCCATCTGACACCATACATAGTTATTAGAATATTATTGACTATATTCCCTATGTTGTACTTTACATCCCATAACTATTCTGTAACTACCAATTTGTACTTCTAAGTCCCTTAACCTTTATACCCATCCCTTTGACCCCCTCCCATCTGGCAACCATCAAAATGTTCCCTGTATCTGTGAGTCTGTTTCTGTTCTGCTTATTTGTTTTGTTTTATTTTAGATTCAATTATTGGTAGATATGTATTTATTGCCATTTTCTTGTTCATATTTTTTATCTGTTTTCCCCCTTTATCTTCTTAAAGAAGACCCTTTAACATTTCATGTAATAATGGTTTGGTGGTGATAAACTCCTTTAGCTTTTTCTTGTCTAGGAAGTTCTTTATATGTCCTTTGATTCTGAATGGTATCTTTGCTGGGTAGAGTAATCTTGGTTGTAAGTTGTTGCTTTTTATTTTATTTATTTATTTATTTTTTTAATCCTCACCCGAGGACATTTTTCCATTTTTTGTTCAAATAGAGTGGGAAGGAGAGAGAGGGAGAGAGAGAGAGAGAGAGAGAGAGAGAGAGAGAGAGAGAGAGAATGAGAGAGAGAGAGAGAGAGAGAGAGAGAGAGAGAGAGAAACATCGACGTGAAAGGGACACATCAAGTGGCTGCCACCCGCACGACCAACCAGGGCCGGGGACAAACTGCAACCGAGGTACATGCCCTTAGCGGGAACCGAACCCGGGTCTCCCCGGACCGCAGGCCGACGCTCCAACCACCCAGCCAAACCGGCCAGGGCAGTTGTTGCTTTTTATAACATTGAGTATTTCTTGCCAGTCTCTTCTAGCCTGCAAAGTTCCTATTGTGAAATCAGCTGACAGTCTTATAGGAGCTCTCCTGTAGGTTACTGACTGCTTTTGTCTTGCTGCTTTTAAGATACTCTCTTTGTCTATAACCATTTGCATTTTAATTATGATGTGTCTTGGTGTGGGCCTCTTTAGGTTCATCTTGTTTGGGACTTGGCACCTTCTGGACTTGTATGTCTGTTTCTTTCACCAGGTAAGGGAAGTTTTCTGTCATTATTTTTTCAAATAGGTTTTCAATTTCTTGTTCTCTCTCTTCTCCTTCTGGCACTCCCATGATGTGAATGTTGGTATGCTTGAAGTTGTCCCAGAAGCTCCTCACACTATCCTCATTTATTTTTTATTTTTTGGATTCTTTTTTCTTTTTGCTGTTCTGATTAGGTGTTTTTGGTTTCTTTATATTCTAAATTACTGTTTTGATTTTTGGCTTAATCTACTCTACTGTTGAATCCCTGTAAATTATTCTTCATTTCACTTAGTGTAGCCTTCATTTCTGACTGGTTCTTTTTTTATGGTTTCCATGTCTTTTTTATGCTGTTGAAGTTCTCTCTAAGTTTGTCTACTCTTCCCCTAAGTTCATTGAGCATCCTCATAACTAGTGTTTTGAACACTGCATCTGGTAGATTGCTTGTTTCCCTTTTGTTTAATTCTTTTTGGGAAGTTTTGTTTTGTTCTTTCATCTGGGATATGTTTCTTTATCTCCTCATTTTTACAGCCTCCTTTGTTTCTATGTATTAGGTAGAACTACTATGTCTTCTAGTCTTGGTACAGTAACCTAATGTAGTAGGTGTCCTGTAGGGTCCAGTGGCACAGCCTTCCAGTTCACTCAAGCTGGTCACTCCAGGTGTGCTCCCTCTCCATGTGGACCGTGTACACCCTCCTGTTGTAGTTGAGCCTTGATTGCTGTTGGCATGTCAGTCAAAGGGTTTGACCCCCAGGATGATTGGCTGCAAGTACTGCCTGCAATGAATCAGCTGTGCAGGAGCCCACTCCACAGAGCAGGACTTACTTCAGCAGAGCTCTGGTATCTGTTGAGTCTTCCCTTTGAATGTGTTGCTTTTGGGGGTGGTTGGGTGGTGCTTCAACATGATCTGAAGCTGTCTACTGTGTGTGCAGGCTCTGGGGTCTCACAGGAAGTACAGGCCAACGTCAACCATCACCTGTGTTCTGCCTGAGGCCACCCAGCATGAGCTACAAAGCAATTTGCAGATGGCTGCTACTTGTACTGGGCTTAGAGGTGCCCAAGAGTGGCCAAGCTGTGAACCAAAGCTGGCTGATGCTAGAGCCAGGCCTAGGGCCACTTAGCAAGAGGGACAGGGCATGTCAAGGCTATATGCTGCCTTTTGAAAGCGTTTAGGAAAGTCTGAAGCATGAGCCAAGAAAAAGCACAACCAGGGACCGGGACAAACTGCAACTGAGGTACATGCCCTTAGCGGGAACCAAACCCGGGTCTCTCTGGTCCACGAGCCAACACTCTAACCGCTGAGCCAAGCCGGCCAGGGCTCCCTCCCAATTTTTAACTGCCACACATGGGTTCTGACACCAGCCAGTTCAGTGTCTCCGTCCTTACTACCAGTTTTGATGTGGCTTCTTTTTTATATCGTTAGTTGTAGGACTTCTGTTCAGCTAGATTTCAGTCATCTATGAATGTTGGTTGTTCTGTAGTTTAGTTGTAATTTTGATGTGGTTGTGGGAGGATCTGAGTACCACAGTTACCTATGCTGCCATCTTGACCAGAAGTCCATTAAATATTATATTTAATTCACCATATATTTACGTACACGCCACTGTACCAATAAATTATGCATTTTGTGAAACAAAGTAATTTTTTAAAAGATAAAGAGTAAATAAACACTATTATTAAATGTTTTACTTTCTTCTATTCATCAAAAAAAATTCAACTTTATTTTTCCCTCTCATAATAAATATGCTCTGTCCCTAATATTCTGAATATATCAGCCAGAGTCTAAGCATAAAAACAAAAGCCTATTTAAGAATTTTTAAGTCATTTATTTCACAAACATTCATGGAGTTCCTAACATATGCAGTGTACTGAGAGCTGTTTCGTCAGGACTATCAACTTAAACTTTCTGATCATTACATATATGTTGAGTCAGCATAGTTTAGTAGTTCTGAACAAGTATTAAGACTACCTGGGTCAGGTCCTGGCTCTGCACCTACCAGCTGTGTGAGCATGCCTCTTCATCTATAAACAGGGGAGAATACTAATATGCACTCTGTAGGATTGATAGATGAATGAAATATGTTAATATTGTATAGCACTTAGAACAGTTCTTGGAAATAGTAATTTATCAGTGTTTATTAAATTAAACATATGAATACTGAGTCACTCCTTTCTTTGTGCTTCCACAGCCTCATCCATATTTTCAACATAGCATTCATTACATTGAGCTGGAATCTGTACATCTGTCACTTCTGGTAGAATATAAGCTCTTGCCAGGGAGTCCATGATTAATTGTTTTTTGGTATTTCCAATCCAAAGGACATAATAGATGCTCAATAAGCATTTAGTAATCAGGCATTTTATCTAAACATCCCCTGCATCACAAATCATAAAATAAAATAATGAGTGCCAAAGGAAAGATATTTTTAAGTGTTCCAAGAAGAGAGAGCTTAGCCTACTGGACTTGACATTCATGGAGAAGGTAGCATCTAAGCATTTAAAAATTGCAGCTAATTGGAAGAGCTGAGGAAAATACAAACAAAGGCCTAGAAGTGGGAAAGCATGGGGCCAGGCACAGGAGCAATGTGTGAAAGGAGCTTGAGTAGACATGGTTCAAAAAGGTAGGTTGGATCTAAATTGTGAAAGTCATATAGGAAGAGCCACTTACACTGTGGGCCAAAGACTCTCAATCTCTGTTTCAATGTGATACCCTGAATGATTAAAAATTACACTTGTATCATCACCTAAGCATGCTCAAGATTAAGTATGGCCCCTTTCTTACCATTTGAGATAGCACATCTATCTACCTCTCTATTGTTTATAACCTGAACTGTTTTTAGTATCAAAGGTACAGATGCCCCAAATTAGTCTGTGGTCAGGAACTGTTACTTCAGGCAATGGGGAACAATTGGAGAAATGAGTTGAGTATTTTCAGATTAATCATCAGGGAGATTATTGTGACAAACATCTATAAAATACTTGTTAATAACAGTGTCTGGGTTAGTATTATGAAGGCAAGTTCTCAAAAATAGGTGGGTGATGAAGGAAAATCAAGCTTGAGGATAAAATTCATGGCCCAAATTGTTAATTCAATAATTCAAAATGCACAAGGGCTTATTCTGTACTTCATTCCAGCTAGAGAATTCATTCTAAAATCTGAAAAATTGAGACTTCTGTAAGCGGCTTTGTTTTTATTCTTTTGCATGCATGGTGCACTGCAAAGCTCCTGAGAGCTGTCATTCTGCTCTGACCTACTTTGAAGCACATTTCATTTTTGGCTAGGAGCTGTGAGAATGTACACTTCCTCAGGACAGTAAGAAATGCCCATCTTTGGGATAAAATCAAGTTTCCCACAGAGGTACTCAGTGGTGAGTTGGTCTCATATGGTCTAAATCCTTTGCCTTGTGTGATGAGGTTGTTCTTATTGTTTGGTTTGGTGGTGAGTAGCTTCAGGAATCTCTAGGTGAGTTACAGTCCACCTTTTGGTCCAAATTACCTTTCTGCCCTTTTACAAAATTCCTACTTCTCTCTGTCCCTCTGCCTCCTTCATGGAACTTGTTTTCTCTATCTAGCAAGTGAAACTTTGTGACCTCCTCTGACTGTGTTATCAGCATCTCTCTGTGAATTGGTCAGCAGGATGGAGATATTTTCAGAACAATTCAGCCAGCATATATGGTTCCTTCTGGGTACCAATTACCTGAAATCTCACACATAATATAAGTCCCCTGATACCAGGGGAGAATGTTTTTCTGCATCTCATGCTTCCTTATTATGCTTGGTTTTTCCTTCTTTGTTTGAACCTCAGTTGAGAAATTTTAATAGCTTCTTTACTTTACAAAAGTATAAAGGAAAAAAAAACATAGGGTTTTTTTCCATATGGAGAGCTGGTATGTATAATTTCATTATGTTGTTATTCATTAGTTAGGTTGTGTAGGCAAATCCTTGCACTCTGATCTCAGTGTCTACTTACTTTCCTGGAAGATCATGTGGTCCAGCGTAATCTGGTGGCCAGGCTCCAATATGGCTCCCAATGAGTCTCCTCTCCTGCTGTTTATGTATTTGTGTAGATCCCCTTCACATTGAATAACATCTAATATCTCAGAAATGATGGAGTGTGGCTTCTGGGCTTAGGTCATAAAAGATATTATGGCTTCTGCCTTGCCTGCTTGGAAATTATTCAGTTTGGGGAATGTCAGTTGTGCCATAAAGACACAATCAGCCCTCCTGAGAGGTCCACGTAGTGAAGAACTAAGGCCTCTACCAAATGCAGGTGCCAGGCACTGGAGTCAGCCACGTTGGAAGTGGATCCCCTAGCTCTAGTCAAACCTTCTGACAATGGCAGCCACATCTGACACCTTGACAACTAACTCGTGAGAAACCTGAAACCAGAACCACATAGCCAAGCCACTCCTGACTTCCTGACCCACAATAATTGTGTGAGACAACAAGTGTTTCTAGCCCAGAGAATCTCTGTAAGATTGTTTCTTATGGTGGTTGTTGTTGTTGGTGGTGGTGGTGGGGTGTGTGTGTGTGTGTGTGTGTGTGTGTGTGTGTGAAGTGCTGTGATTATTCCCTTTTACACATGAGGAGAGCAGCTTTTCCAAGATACTGTAAGTTAAAAGGTGCTGAGCCAGGGTTCGAATATGAATCCTTCTGGCTGTAAGTTCACCCTTTATCACTCTGCTCCACTGCCTACTGATTGTTGCTTAAGGTCTCTCCATTCCAGGGTAATTCGCTGTGTAACAATGGATTCTATTACAGGGGGCTTCCTTTCTTAGTTGCAGCTGTTTTACCCCTCAAGTATTTATATTAAAGAAAAACAACAACAAAACTCTCCATTATGAGAATGAATTTTCTCCCCAACCCCTTTCTGCTTTCCATGAGAAAATGATATTCCTTTTATTACCATTCTTTGGACCACTACAAAGCATTTAACCTTAACTGACAGTAATTGGTACCCATGCCCCACACTTTTCCCAGTTACTAAATTCTACTCTAACCTCTGTGAGGGGTGAGGAGGTAATCGATATGGAAGAAATTTAATCCCAGCCTGCTGCAAAGGAAAAGCAACATATAATATGTTACAGCAAAGTTGATATTTTTTCCTAAGAGGAAAAAAAAACCTCTCCTGTAGAGACATCCACTATGTCATTAACCAATGGATATCATATATTTTACATTATCTTCATAAATTTTCTCTAATTGATTAAGAGCTAAGAATACTGGATTCAAATTTTAACTGTGCTACTTTGTAGCCTGTGACCTTGAACAAAGTAATTTTTCTAATCCTTAGCTTTTTCATCTGTAAAGGGAAAGTATTAAACTCTACTTGTTCATTCAGCCATTACTACATGTTTATTTAGTGTCTTCTATATGCTAGGCCCTGCACCAAAGGTGAATAAGACAGGCATGATTCCTGACTTCTTGGACTTAGCAACTTATGTTTAACATTACATGACTTCATTTTTGGAATAAATGAGTAAATAAAATTCATTGTGAATCAATTTTATACGTTTACAGATGAAGAACCTGAGTCAGAGAGGTTATATGACTTGCCTAAAAGCACACACTTAATTGCATAAGCACCATATGTAGGCGAGCACCCACACAGATTTCAATGCTACTTGGGTGAGACAGGATGTGAGTTTATACCGTTGGTCCTATGCCTCTTACCTTGATTCTTCTTTTTTATTTTTAAGACTTTATTTTTTAGAGCAGTTTCAGGTTCATAGCAAAATTGAGAGGAAGGTAGAGAGATTTCCCATATACCCCCTGTTCCACACATGCGCAGCCTATTCCATTATCAGCATCCCCACCAGAGTGGTACATTTGTTATCATCAATGCACCTACGTCAACATGTATCATCACCCAAAGTCCACAGTTTACATTAGGGTTTGCTCCTCCTTAATTCTTTTTTGATTTTGGTTGTAGCTACAGCAGAGGTAATAGTAGCATACCAGAAGAGAGATGTTGAGGAGAAGACGAGAGACAATCAGGTACATATTCTTATTGTTCAGGGGTCTTGCTCCATATAGCAGACTCTTTCAGCAAAAGAAATTTTTGCTAGTAATGAGAAAGAAAAATTGAACCAATTTTTTTTCACTTTTCAGATATAAGTACTTTTAAAAACATTAAATAGAAATTAACTTGGCAAATAATGAATTCCTTTCAAATTAGCTGTATTAAACTAAAGTTTCTATTAAAATCATTAGAAAATATGGAAAATGAGATAAGAAATTTGCCTTACTATCTTGTTTCTCTTATTATTTTCCCTTTCCCAATTACAGAATCTTAACGAGAGGATTTGTCTAAATGGAAAATATGTATGTATAATTACAAAATTATGTTTCTCTTTCCTTCTTCAAAAGCTGCTTCTTTGTTTAGAAAACTGTATTTACTCACTTGCATATCGTGGTTTTGCTCAAGTGTCAATTTCCCTGTAAAGTCTAACTCTATTAAAATATATTTGCCTGTGGCCATGCCATCTCTAAATTTTCCTTAATGTGCATGCACTTCATACCTCAATGGAAAGCCTAAAATGTCTGACACAAAGTCTATACATAACAATACTTTTGATTGACAGAAAGGTTTATTATGCATTGATATGACATCATATTTATGTATAACAATGACTTTTTGATTGACAACTAAGCAATGATAGAATTCTGGATACCTTCTATATACCATTTCTTTTTATAAGAAACTAAAATATCCAGATAATTGGCTGAAATTTTCAGTTTTCATGCCAATTGCTTAGCATTGAATATGGAAAAACACAATGAGCTAGTTTCTCATTCCTTACCTTTCCCAGTGGTGGAAAATGATATTTTGTCCCAGTAGAATATCATATGGTCTCACTCCTTTTTTTTTTCTTTTAATGATTTTCTGTGTTAAAAGTTGGCAACTCTGATATTAAATGAACTGATTTTGAAAAATAGGCATGCTTACAACTGATCTGTGGAATATTTTCAAGTACCTGATAATGAGAAGAAAATTTTAATGGGATTCTGCATTCTGATCTTATGAGAAGGCTCATTCAGGAGGCGTAATTCACATCAGTGAATTAATGCCGATCGGTTAACTCATCTTTGTAAACACCTGCCATGCATGCAGTCAGCGTCCAATACAAAGTTCAGACACAAGAAAGACTTAGGGAGTGCCACAAGGCAGTACATAATTAAGTGTTAAATAATGCTGTAGACTAAGAATCCAGAGAAAGGCAAAGCCAGAGTTGGGAGGGAAATCTAGTGGCCTGCCCTGTAAGAGACTCGGGCTCTAAATGTTTACCCTGACCAGCTGGAAGACCTTGGGCAAGTTGCTTAACAGCTTCATGTCTCAGTTTCCTCATCTGTAATATGAACTAGAGTGATCTCCCTGCTCTATTGTATAATATATCAGAGAGGCTCCACTGAGCAAGCAAGGTCTGCCCTGAGCCAGGAGGGCAGATGTTTAAGCCAACTCTGGGGTGAGCATGAATGGACGAAAAAGGATGTCCATGTCAGGAAGAGAGCCCGCACAAATGTGAGCTTCTGCAATAAAAATGGCCCTGCTCTTCACAAAATCATCTGACTTAGCTAAGTGAAAAAGTAGAGGAATGGCAGCATGACAATAGTAGAATGCTTGTTACTTCTTGCAAGTAAATATGCATTTTTAAAAAATAGACAGCATCTAACTTTTTTAAACTGATTTGAGCACTGGCCGTTGTCATGGTGAAATGATTAGAGTTTCTGTGTAACTCCACAGCGCTGGACCAGATGGGGGCATCTCACTCAATCACTCCTCTCGGAAAGAGTTGCAAATCTTGTGTTTATATTGCAGGCATGAATTGTTTTCTCCGTTCTACAGGTTCTCTGAGTTATGCACATTTTCCTGTCTTTTTTACAGAAAAGAAGTAAGATGGCCAACTCTGTAACAATTTTGAAAATAATAAAGTGGGACATTAGTTTAGGCTCTGGCCTTGAGAACATCTGGGAAGGATAAAAATTTCTGCACTTAATGGAGGGGGGAAAGCAGCCTTTTGCTCAAATTAGGATGTAAGCAATAGATTTTTGACACTCGTACAAAAGAGACAACTCTGGGGGTTTTTGGTTTTTTTACTGTTGCCTCTTCTTACACCTTTGATACCTATAAACTTAGCCCCACATACATGGCTTTTACCAGCAGTTGTACACTGAGCTAGAACAAGGCACAACCAAGCAATCTATGCTCAGCAGTTATTTATAATTCACAACTTGTATTGCTTTTGCCAAATAAAAGCTACTTTAGAATAATTAAGCTTTATTCTATTTGGAAACATTAGGTCCCATCCAGCTATGGCTATTGACAGTCAAAATTCATCTTTACTAGTCACTAACAAAGAAAGTGATTTTAGCCTTTTTTGTTTTCCTCAAGAGAAACTAAGTCCAGGATTTTACTCTAAGAAAAGATGGTGTAAAACAGATTCCATTTTAGATTTCATGATATTCAAGGTTATGTATATAGGCTAGGGAGTAAAATATTATTAAACACCGCAAATTTTATCGGGTATTTTTTTTTTCAAGAGTTATAATTAACAATAGTTTGGCGGATGTTGACATTGGTTTCTTTTGTTTTGTTTCATTTTTTGCATCTACATCATGAAAAAAAAAAACCCATGACAATGCTGAAGTTAAAGACTTTGTATATAAATATTTATGACCTTCAATAGCATGGGCTGAAATTTCCCAAAATCTGGAAGTCCATATTTAGGATAGGCAAAACTAACTTAGCACTTCAGAAATATACGCTGCTATTGTCTACTGATGTAAATTTTAAAAACTGCAAGCAAAATAGTAACATTTTACAAACCTACGTTTGTACCACAAGCAGCACAGGCAGCTCCTGGAAATGCGGTGGCAGAGCATCGGTGTCACTGCGGCCACAGGCCAGAGGCCACAGAGCTGGGGGTGTGAGCAGCCCACAGGCTCCGACCTGTTCATGCACCTGCGAGACAAGCGCTGAGGCCGCACAAAAACACTTCACAAGGGAACCTTGCAAGGTGCGGGGGTCCTGCATAACCAGGTTTGTTGTTGTTTCTTAGATGGGTAGAGGTCAAATGTCCAAACGGCAAAATATGAGTATACATTCTAACATAAACACAGACTGCTGAACGCTGGGGCAGTAGACTAACGCTACTGACTCTCAGAATATCTTCCAAGGCTTGAGGGATTCCAATCTGCAAAAAGGGTTACTTCAAGATGGAAAGTTGGTCCGGCCGGTATGGCTCAGTGGTTGAGCATTGACCCATGCACCAAGAGTTGCTGGTTCGATTCCTGGTCAGGACACACGCCCAGGCTGTGGGCCTGATCCCCAGTCGAGGGCATGTAGGAGGTGGCCAATGGATGTTCTCTCTCATTGATGTTTCTATCTCTCTCTCCCTCTCCCTTCCTCTCTCTATATGATCAATAAAGGGGGGGGGGATGGAAAGTCAAAAAAATGCAGACAAAATCTGTTTGAATGCACCCATTATCAGGGAAGGAATGATAAGAGAGAGTGAGATAGGTAGGTAGCAACTGAACTGCCCACACTGCCTACCCCAAATTCTCCATGCACTTTGGAACCATGAAGATGTCATGGCATTGAAACAAGAGTCCGTACTCGTGTTGGACGCAGGAGAGAAGCTGGCAGGAAGAAGGATGTGGTTCGACCAACTCATGACTGGAAATAATCTTATGTTTCCATACATGGAATCCGTCCATAAACTTCAGCAGTAAGCTGATGTTGGGGGAAGTGAAAATGAAGGTCACAGAAGTACTGGCCTTGGGAAGTTGTAGAAGAATTCACTCTCTACATTTCCATGCAAACATTCTTTCCTGATTGCCAACACTGCCTTCAAAATTAAGGAAGGAAAGCTCGGAGGAGTTATACACAGTGTCATCTTCACATTTAGGAGAGTGTCTTCAGACTGGGGAGACTTAGTACCTATTTATGGAACCGAAAGAGAAAATGGCATTATTTCACTTGCTTCCAAATTGTTTTATCTCTCAATTCTAAGTTTTCACTACAAAACAATCTCTGTCACATTTCTGTTCTTTATAATCTGCAACTTTTTCTATTATATGCATACAAAATAGGAATATACATTTTTCTTTTCTCATTTTTTTTCTGCACCCCCCCTTGCAATCCACCTTCATTAGGTTTAAATTAAGAATGGACCTATGGTGCCCTGGCCGGTTTGGCTCAGTGGTTAGAGCATTGGCCTGCAGACCAAAGGGTCGTGAGTTCAATTCCCGGTCAAGGGCACATGTCTGGGTTGCAGGTTTGATCCCTGGCCTGGTGGGGGTCATGCAGGAGGCAACTAATTGATGTGTCTCCCTCACATCATGTTTTTCTCTCTCTCTCTCCCCCCTCCCTCCCTGCCACTCTGTCTAAAATTCAATGAAAAAAGATCCTCAGGTGAGGATTAACAAACAAACAAAATGGCCATTTGGGGAAATGCCCCCATTTTGCAGTCTGTCATTGCTTTATTTCTATTCTTTCTCAACTTAATAACTCAGTTCTCCAGTGTCTACATATCCCAGTAAAATATCTTGGATTTTTGTACACACGCAAATACAAACATAGTGCATGCATGTACGCATGCACGCACACACATACACACACACTTTGAAATTGGTTCTTTTTAAAACAAGGCAAATTAGAATCACATCAAATTTAAACTCACATACATTTTTATAAAAATGTAAAAATGAATATGTCATTCTGAGTTCCAAAAAAATGAAGAAAATGGTTTAAATGATGGGAAAAAATCTATAGCTCCCCAGAGGCTGAAATATTATGATAATGATTTTCATAATTCAAATGAATACATAATTACTAGACATCAACAGGGAAGATTTATAATACTCTAAACTAAACCAAAAAAAAAAAAATCAGTAGCAATCCGTATAGGAAAATGTACCCTCTTATAGCTGAGGTAAATTAATTTTGTTACTGAAATGTCATTATGTTGTCATATTTCCTCTCCTATCACTTACTCAAACATATCCATTTTTCCTTCCTAATGTTTTATTGCTAAGATAATTGAACTTTGCAGTTTTTATCTCAAGCTTATATTACTTAAAAATCTCTGTGTGCATTATTACAATGAAAGGGCAAAGGTAGAGATAGGACTTATTTAGCTCTCATGGTTTATGATTGCATTGAAGCTCACAATTGATTATAGCTTTCTAACCTCTCTTTTCCTACTCATTACCCTCTTCATTTTATAGCACTATTTCTAGCTATTAGACTATCTTTATTTAGGAGGAACAAAAGGAAAAGACCAAGAAGAATTTGAAAAATAATATATTTTTGTTTTGATGTTTCAATTTAATGCAGGTTTGAAAATGCGGAGCTGTCTAAGGTATACTAAATATTCATTAGGCAGTTTAGCTTTTACTAAGTTCTAAATGAAAATGACCCAGCAAAATCAAATTGAAATTTCATAGAGCACTTTTCAAGTATGGTTCTAAAACATACATTAAACAAAATGCATTCATTTGAATGCAAGTCTCTCTCTCTTTCTCTAGAATTCATACACACCCTAGGGTCTATTATGCTTTCAGTTCAGTGCCTCCGAAATGTGTGTGGTGTGGATCAAATAAATAGTTCAACAGCTTTCATGAGCAAACAATCTATGGTCTGGTATATCAACAAACCTCTTGTGCTGTTTCTTTATGCTTCCCCACTTACAAAGGTTAATGCAAATTTCATTTGAATTCAAGCAAAATATTCTGCGTTATTTTCTACATAGACAAATCTGTTCAGAAAGAGCCCATCAGAATTTATCCATGTGAATCCAATAGCCCTTTATGGACTTGTAGAATCATGGCAAAATATGCTCACTTTTAGAAATCAGACTTGCCACTGGCCAGCCCTACAGTCATAGTACTGAGAGGAGAAAGGGCTCTAGAAATCATGTAGACCAACTCGCCAATTAAAAAAAGAAGGTAGGCCAGGCTGGTATGGCTCTGTGGTTGAGTGTCGACCCATGCATCAAGAGGTCGGTTCATTCCTGGTCAGGGCACATGCCCAGGTTGTGGGCTAAGTCCCCAGTGGGGGGCATGCAGGTGGCAGCCAATCGATGTTCTCTCTCAACGATGTTTCTATCTCTCTCTCCCTCTTCCTTTCTCTCTAAAATCAATAAAGAAAAAGAAAATTTTAAAAATATATATTTCCTTATATAAAAAAAGAAGGTAGAATTTAGCATACATTCCAAATAGACTATCATGTCACTTAAATTATATCCTTCTTTGCCTTTGATAATATTTCTTGTCTTGTTGTGTTCTTTATTTGATATTAATATAAGCACTCTAGCCTTCTTATGCTTACAAGTTTCATGGTATATATTTTTCTATCCTTTTATTTTCACTCTATTTGTGTCTTTGTATTCAAAGTGCATCCATTTCATAGAACCTATAAATGGGTCCTGTTTTTGATCCAGTATGACAAACTCTGCCTCAACACTTGGGGTGTTGGCCCCTACAAACTTAATATAATTATTTTATTTTTGTTGTTATTTTTTTCTATCTCTGTTTTCAAAGCTTTTGTTTTTCCTTTCAACTGTTTTTGGTTTAATAAAATATTTTTAAAATAAAAATTTTATTTTAGAACAGTTTTAGATTTAGAGAAAAGAATTATGAAGATAATTCAGAGTTCCCATATAACAAACACCCAGATTTCCCCATTACTAACATCTAACATTCACATGGTATATTTATTGAGCCACTATTGATACATTATTATTAATTAAAGCCCTACTTTATTCAGATTTTCCTTGTATATATCTAATGTCCTTTTTCTGTTCCAGCATCCCCTCCAGGACACCATATTACATATAGTCATCATGTCTCCTAAAGCTCCTCCTGGCTGTGATAGTATCTCAGACTTTCCTTATTTTGCATGACCTTGACGGTTTGGAGAAGTACTGGTCAGGTGTTTTGTAGAATGTTCCCAGTGGAGATTCATCTGATGCTTTACTCAGGGTTAGACTGGGCTTACATATTTTGGAAGGCAAACCACAAATGTAAAGTATCATTTCATCCCATATATCAAGGGTACATATCATCACCATGACTTTTCACTGTTGATGTTGATCTTGATTACCTGGCTGAGGCAGTGTTTATCAGGTTTCTCTACTGTTAGGTTACTTTTGCTCCCACTTTCCGTACTTTACTATGTGCCGTACGGACGAAAGTCACTATGTGCAACCCACTCTTGAGGAGTTGGGAGTTATGCTCTACCTTCTTGAAGGCAGGGAATCCACATAAATTGTTTGGATTTTTTCTGCTCGGGAGACTTGTTTTTCTTTCCCATTCATTTATTCAATCATTTATCTATATGATTATGGACATGTTACACTTATTTTAATACTTTGGGTTATAATTCAGTACTACTTTATTTATTTTATTGCTCGAACTGTTCTAGTTTTCGCCACTGGGTTCTTGTATCCATTTGAACTATCCCCTACATTGTGTGTGCACGTGTGTGTGTGTGTGTGTGTGTGTGTGTGTGTGTGTGTATGATAGAGAGAGAGAGAGACTTTGGAGGGTTTTTTTTTGGGGGGGGGGCGGTGCTTAGTATTTCCTTGCTCTCTGGCACCATAAGATGTCCAGAATATCTTTCTTTTCCCAATCCTAGAATCAGCTATTTCTCTAAGAAGCTCTGGTTCTTTTTATCTGAGAGGGGTATTAGAAACCAAGATCTGGGTGCTAGGTGTGTTCACTGCTACTGGAGTAGCAATGTGTGGGTGAATATAGATCCACATATCTATAATATTTCTATATGTAACTATATATACATATACTAAGATAAACATGAGTTCATAAGGATGTCTCCCACTCTAATCCATTGCCACAATGACCATTCTAAACTTTTCCCCTTGCTTTGTGTAATCTACTCACACAGTGAGAAACCTGGATCCCACCATCTATCATCCAGTTACTTAATTGTTCAGTTTCAGTTTACATGTTTTGCAATATCAGAATGGCTTACCCACATCCTATAGGAAAGAACTTTATCAACTAGAATACAGTGCTCATGTACAGATTCTTTTGCCTCTTGTCTTATACACTCCACTCATTTCCAAGGTTACTTAGGTCAGCAACATTTACTCCCGTTAGTGAAGTTGTTTTGAACATGTGTGATAAAAATAGATCATCTTGTCACATTTCTACATTTCATACTGAGATCACACAATGTTCTAAGTGATTTTTTAAAATGTTTGCATATATTAAAATTTACTCTTTGTGTTGTAAAGACATGTTTAAAAAGGCATGTTGTCATGGATTTACCATTATAATATTATACAGAATAATTTCACTGTCCTAAAATATCATTGCCCTGTACGTCACCTATTCAAACTTTCTCCCAAAAACTCTTGGCAACCACTGATCCTATAAGGTTTGCCTTTTCTACAATTCATTTAATCAGAATCATAAAATATGCAGCTACTTCAGACTGGTTTCTTTCATGTAACAATGTGCATTTAATCATGTATTTTCATTTTGCATGGCTCATTTCTTTTTTATCATGGAATAATAATCCGTACTATGGGTATACCAGAGTTTGCGTATCATTCACCTATTGAAGGACATCTGGTGTGCTTCTAGTTTTTGGTGATTACAAATAAAGCTACTATAACCACTCAAGTGCAAGTTTTTGTATAGACACGCTTTCAGATCAGTTTAGTAAATAAATAGTACAATTACTAAATTGTAAGATAAGATTATGTTTAGAATGGTAAGAAACTGCCCAGGAGTCTTCCCAAGTGTCTATATTAATTTGCATTACCACCAGCAAGAATGAGAGTTCCTGTTGCTCATCCTTGCCAGCAACGGGTGTTGTCAGACAAGTTATCTTGTTTGGGTGATTTTCTGCTCTTTTAGTAGCTGTGTGTGTGGTGATATCTGCTTGCAGTGTTCATTTGTGATCTTAAATGCCAGGTGATGTGGAGCATGTGTCATTTGCTTGTTTGCTATCTGTGTATCTTCTTTGGTGAGGTGTCTGCTCAGATCTTTTGCCCATTTTTTAATTGGGTTGTTTGTTTTCTTATTGTTTAGTTTAAGAGTCCGTTATGTGTTTTGGGTACAAGCCCTTTATCAGATAGGTGTTGGCAAATATTTTCTCTCAAACTGAAGCTTATCTTTTCATTCTCTTGACAGTGTATTTTGCAGTGCAGAAGTTTCTAATTTTAATAATTCCAATTCATCAGTGTTTTCTTTCATGGTTCATGCTATTCATGTTGTAGCTAGGAAAAAAAAAAAAAAAAAACTCACCACTAAACCCAAGGTTACCTAGACTTTCTCTTATTTTTTTCTAGAGAAGTTTTATAGTTTTGCATTTTTACACTTAAGCTTATGATTCGGTTTGGGTTTATTCTTGTGAAAGCTGTAAAATCTGTGCTAGATTCACTTTTTTTTTTTTTTTGGCATATGGACATCCAATTGTTTCAGCACCATTTGTTGCAAAGACTATTCTTTTTCTACTGAATTGCTGTGCTAGGCAAAATAATGCCTTCCCCCTCACAAAGATGTTTACATCCTCATCCCCAGGACTTGTGTATATGTTTAACATGGGAAGGGGGAATTAAATTTGCAGATGGAATTAAGATCACTAATCAAATGATCTTGAGATGGAAAGATTATTCTGGATTATCTAGACAGGTCCACTGTAATCACAAGGGTCCTTAAAAGTGGAAGAGAGAGAAGCAGAAGAGTCAGAGAAGATGTGACAATGAAAGCAGTGTTAGAGAGATGAAATATGAAAAAGACTTGACTGGCTATTCCTGGCTTTAAAGATGGATTTGACCATGAGCCAGGTAATGTCAGCCTCTCGAAGCTGAAACAGGCAAGGAGACTGAATTTCCCCTAGAACCTCCTGAAAGGAACTCAGCCCTGAAGACAACTTGATTTTAGTCCAGTGAGACCCCTAGCAGACTATATCTGAACTCCAGAACTATAATATAATCAATTTATGTTGTGTAAGCCACTAAGTTTATGGTAATTTGTTATCACAGCAATAGTAAACTAATACAATTGCATTTGCTTCTTTGTCAAAGATAAGTGACTATACTTCTGAGGGTGTATTTATGGGCTCCTTATTCTTTTCGGTTGAGCTATGTGCCTATTGTATCACCAATACCGTGTCATCTTCATTGGTGTAGCAGCTTTATAGTAAGTTTTGAAATTGAATGGTGTTCTTGTTGTTTGCTATTTTAGGTATTTTGCCTTTCCATATAAACTTTGGAATAAAGTTGTTAATATTCATGAAATAGCTTGCTGGGATTTTAATTAGAATATCTTTCCATTTAGTTCTCCTTTATTTTCTTTCATCAGAGTTTTGTAGTTTTCTGCATATAGATCCTGTGTATATTTGGTTAGATTTATACCTAAACATTTGCTTTTTTTATTCTATTGTAAATAGGCTTTTTAATTTTTCAAATTTTAATTTTTTGTTGCTATTATATAGGAAAGCATTGGATTTTTTAAACTAATTGTTGTATGCTAACCTCATATCTTAAATTACTTATTGGGTCAATGAGTTTTTTTGTTTTGTTTTCGGGATTTTCTACATAGATAACCATGTCATCTGAAAATAAAGACCCTTTATTTCTTCCTTTCTAATTTATATACATTTTATTTCCTTTTCTTGTTTAATTGAACTAGCTAGGTCTTCCAATACATTCTAAAAATTTGCTTTAATAAATTTAGAATTCAGAAAATAATAATGACTGGGATAAAAGTAAATATCCATCAATATTCCATAAGGTAGACTGGTTATTGCATAGTAGTTAAATACACGCATTTCAAGCCACAAAAGACTGTCATTTGATTAAAGATTTTAATCAGATTCAATGTCATTTCCATGTCAAATCAGTGTGTCTCAGACAAATGTCTTTGTTTCATTTAAAAATTTCCCAACTGCCCTACTTCCTAAACATCAAGAGAATCCCAACTGCTATCCTGGTATTTAAGCCCAAATCTGTGCCATTATCTTTACTTTCCAATCTTTCTTCTTCCACAGGTCCTCATTTATCAACTTTAGCAGCTTCCTTTGCTCTGTCAATCCCTTGTTGGGGCCTGGTTACTTCCTGATTAGAATATTATCAGTTTGGTTCTGTCTTCCTAGTCTCCAGCATCTCCCTATAAAGTTTCTAACCTTACATAAAGCACATATGTAAACTACACACTCACTATACACATGATTTGTCTGTATGTCTTATTGGGCATCTTTCTATATAAAACCTTAAAGAAAGTCTGGGCAGTGATTTTTATAGGAGAAGAGTGTTCTATAATTGGGGAAGGGGAACAGTAAATTTAGCTTTATGTGTAATGTACTGACTTTTTAGAAAGAAATGTACCCTTGTACCACTTAGGTAATACAAATTAAAATGTAAAGAAAATGCTTGTGCTTACTGTCATAGCAATGTCTCTACACTTTTCCTCTTTGTAGTGACTCTCCTTCATCCCCACATATTCTGGTTTTTCCATAGTTCCCTCTTTAACATGTAGCCCTTGAATTCTGTGACCTAGTTCATAGGTCAGAACTTCCCCTGCTCCTGTTTTTTTCATACCATTTACTTTCTGGCTCAAATCAGAGAATAATTCACTCAAGTGCATTCTCTCTACTCACCTGTCAGGATGGGGGCTTGAACACAATATTTTAAACAGATTTCCTATGATTCTCCTTTCAAAAATAATTTTCTAAATGTTGCCTGAAATGCTTTTACACACCATGCCTTCCTGTTCTCTATTCTTGGTTAATATTTTCCACATTGAGCCTTCTCCTCTACATGGTCTAGAATCCCAGAATTTTCTATTCTTTTTTTTTCTTTGTTGATTTTAGAGAGAGAGGGAGAGAGAGCTAGAAACATCGATGAGAGAGAACATCAATTGGCCACCTCCTTCATGTCTCCCACTGGGGATTTGGCCCACAACCTAGGCATGTGCCCTGACCAGGAATCAAACAAGCAACCTCCTGGTGCATGGGTCGATGCTCAACTACTGAGCCACACCGGCTGGGCTAGAATTTTCAATTCTTAATCTTCACCTTATAGCCGCCCAATCCAAATTCTGACTGTACTGGTGGTTGTCTGTATGTAACTATATCTGATTTCAAACAACCATCAGAGTTATCTAGAATGAAGTTAGAAAGACATAGCAATGGAAAATATCAGTCAGGTTAAGAGATAGAGTGGAAAAGTTCAATGCATGAAGTTGCAAAAGGAGGTGATAGAGACAGCTGAGGAGACAAAACATTTGAAGAGATAATGAACATACAAGACATGGGTCCTCATGATCACCACAGACAAAGAGAAAGTTTCAGTGTAGCTAGAGAGAAAAGACAGAATCTAATGAAGGAAAATCAAATAGTCAAATGCTGATTTTTAAATGAGAAACTGGAGTATCTGTAAAGCACTGAGAGAAAATTTGAATTATATATAATCAGTGGAACTTTTTAAGAAACAAAGACAAAATAAAGGCAAGCAAAAAACTGAGTGTTCCATGAAGAGACCCTCAGTAAACCACCTTCTGAGGTTTCCTTCAGAAAGAAGAAATATAATCCTAGAAGATGGTTTGAGATTCAAGAATTGTCAACAATAAAAATTATTAATATAAAAAATCATTAATATACAGGTAAATTTGAACAAACTCTGATTGAATAAAACAATGATACTATATAAGTTTTCTATTGCTACCATAACAAATTACAGTAAATATAATAGCTTAAAAAATACAAGAAACTCAATGAGAAGCTCTCTTTCTTTGAGACTTGAAACTTGGAGGGTGTAAGCCTGAAGATGCTGGGAATCATCATTGCTTCATTTGTTCATTAATTCAATATTTATTCAGCATTTACTCTATTCAGCCAGGTAATTGTCTAGATGTGGAGATAAAGTAAGGAAAAGTATAAACTCGACCCTCACTTTTGTGGTGCTTACATTGTAGTTAAAGAGAAAGATACATATAAAAAATAAATAAAATAAATATAAACAAGCTAATTTCTGATAGTAAGTTTCATAAAGAAACTAGAACAGCATAGCAAAATACTGATTGGAAGCTTTAAGATTGAGATTGGGAGGTCAGGTTAAGTGCTACTCTGATAAGGTGATCCAGTTGTGTCACTTGTCGGAACAGACTTTTGAGTTAAAATTTAGATAATGAGAAGGAAGAATAATTGTTCTGTGCAGAGACAGAAGCTTGGGCAAACTTTCGATTTGGGTTAGCACTTGGCCTCTACAAAGCACAGAAAGCAGATTAGTGGAAAAGGAGCAGAGGGAATGATGGCAAAAATGACAGGAGAGGAGGACTTACCAATTCATATTGTTGTATTGTTTCAAAATATTTTATGACATGTGATTGCTAATTTTTTGTGTCAACTTGACGGAGCCAAGGGGTGCCCAGATATTTGGTTACACATTAATCTGGGTGTGTCTTTGAAGGTGTTTCTGGATGAGATTAACATTCGAATCAGTAGACAGAATAAAGTAGACTGTCCTCCCCAAAGTGGATGGACCTATCTAATCCCTTTAAGGCCTGAATGGAACAGAAAGGTTGGACAAAGAACTTGCTCTTCCTGCCTGATTTTGAGCTGGGACATTGGTCTTCTCCTGCCTTTAGACTCAGACTTGACGTATACCACTGGCGATCCTATTTCTTATGCTCCAGTCTTGGACAGGAACTCTGCCATCTCCTGGCTCCAGCTTGTTGACTACAGATTTTGGGATTTAGCCTCCATAATTATATGAACCAACTCCTTTATGTGTATATCTTTATGTGTATATCCTATCGGTTCTCTTTCTCTAGAGAACCCTGACTAACACAGAAACTCATTAATTACTTTTGCAGTTTGAGCATGTGCCTGGGTTGTGGTGGGGGGGCATGCGAGAGGCAGTCGATTGTTTCTTTCTCACATCGATGTTTCTCTCTTTCTCTCTCCCTTACCCTCTCTAAAAAAAAAAAAAAAATCAATAAAAGCATATTTGAAAAAATTAATTAGTTTTGTAGTTTGAAAAATGTTGTATTTTAAAAATAGAAAAGGCCTGGCCAGTTTGGCTCAAAGGTTAGAGCATTGGCCTGAAGACCAAAGAGTCGTAGGTTTGATTCTGGTCAAGGGTGTGGACCTCATTTGCGGTTCGGTTCCCAGCCCTGGTCAGGGTCGTGCAGGAGGCAACCAGTCCATATGACTCTCTTACATTGATGTTTCTCTCTCCTTCTCTTTCTCCCTCCCACTGTCTGAAGATAAATGGAGAAATATCCTCGGGTGACGATATAAATAAATAAATAAATAAATAAATAAATAAATAAATAAATAAATAAATAAATAAATAAATAAATAAATAAATAAGAAATAGCCTGGCAGTGTAGCTCAGTGGATTGAGTGTCATCCCATGAAGTGAGAGCCCCGGGTTCAACTCCCAGTGAGGGTACATGCCCCGGTTGCAGCTCAATCCCCAGTAGAGGGCGTGCAGGAGGCTGCCAATTGATGTCTCTATCTCACATCAGTGATTCTATCTCTTTCTCCCTTCCTCTCTCTGTAAAAAAAAATCAAAAACATAAAAAATAAAAATAAGAAATAGACTTTATGCTAAAAATGAGGAATATACAACATTGAAAAATTATTGAAAAAATTATGTGGGCAAGTAATTTGATTTCAATTTCCTCCTTGTCGAATGACAGTATTAATAGTCCCTACCTCATGGGGTATTGTGAGGGTTAAATAGAAAAATGTGTTAAGAACAGTGATTGATATAACAGTGCCAGGTGTGCATTGTCATTGCCAAAGAAGAGAATCAATAACTGAGTCTGGTTGCTTCTTAACAGGAATGAGAGCGGGCAAAAGCAACCAATAAAGGGTGAACAGAGAGGAAGCATACAATTTAGGGGAAAATAGCATTACAAAATCTAAGAAAAGGAAAAATACCAAAGAGGGAGTGGTAAGAAATTTTAAATGCTGACAAGAATACTCGGAAACTTACTACAAACTAAATTCTATGTACTCTCCTCTATTGGCATTCAATAGTCCTCATCCAGTGGCAGTAATGAGCTCATTTTGCTGTGCTGGCTCACTCTTGTGTATGTTTTAAATCATAATCATTTACATAACATCTGAGCATCATTTTCTTCTATGTATGTGGTCTCCTCAACCAGACTCTAATAAAGCTAGAACCATATTATTTTTTTCCCAAGCAATAACCTTTTACTTTGTACTCTCTTACCTCTTTTTGAACACTCACACACACACACACACACACACACACACACACACCTTAATATGGACAGCACGTCATCAACAGGGATTTGACTGACAAATGTCAATAAAGACAGAGAAGCAAACTTTAAAAAAAAAATGTTTTTATTGATTTTTTTAGAAAGAGAGGGAGGGAGAGAGAGATAGCAACATCAATGTGAGAAACATCGATCAGCTGCCTCTTGCACGCCCTCTACTGGGGATTGAGCCTGAAACCCAGGCATGTGCCCTGTTCGGGAATCGAACTGGTACCTCTCAGTCCATGGGATGATGCTCAGTCCACTGAGCCACACCGGCCGGGCAAGATGCAAACTTTTAAGAATTAATTTTAAACATAAACTGTCCTTTGTAAATTTTGTTAGAGATGCTTTATCCAAGAGCTTTCAAACTTGTATGCTTCTCTCAAGAGCTTTGCCTTGATAAGTTTTGAACTGTGTACTTCTCACAGAAAAGAATAAAACAAACACTCTTTCTTTTGGTTGTCATATGAGTTGATCTCTTAATCTACCTCTTAATCTACCAACAGGATATCTTTACAGATACTATCTTAAAGGAAATTTTTGTTCAGATAACTTTCATTGTTAACTTCTATTAACTAATTTAGTAAGTGAAATAAGATGTTTCCCATTTTTTCTTTTTCTCTGCTTTATTCAGTTACTTTAGTAACTTCTACCCAGATGAATGAAAATGACTAAGACTCTTTTATTTTGAAATAGATCATTTTTATGGTAGCAGGCACTATCAAAGTTTTATAAAAGTTTGGCATATAGCCCATCATATCTATAATGAGCATTTTTCTTTTTAAATCCCAAAAAGCAACAATTAAATTTTATATGATGAAGTAAATCATTTCCATTGCAATGCCTTTTTTGTTTCTTAAAAAAACAAAACAAACAAAAAAAAAAAACAGAAATAAGCTTTCATAGTAAAAAATCCAAGTCTTTAAAAATATTGTAATATAGATTTGTGCATGATGGGTACAGAAAATAAGTAATAAATGATGAAAATAAATCTTCATTGTGTATTTTAAAGTGAGTAATTATATATCTCAAAGTTTTCATGTTGGCCTTAATTTGAAGGACTCACTTTCTGCTGATGATTCTGCTTCTTTTTTCTCTGAGAAAATAGAAGCAATTTACATACATCTACCACCAAAGCAGCAAACTTACCTATATGTAAATCCACACTTATATTCTGGTTTTCCTTCTATTACTAGAGATGAATTATAATAGGAATATCTAACTAAGGCCAACGCCTCCCCAGATCCTGTCCCCTCATATCTGCTTGGTTGCATCTGCAATCATCACCTCTGTGTCCTTTATAATCCATTTTTCCTTTTCTACTAGTCATCAAGAAAGCAATTCTTTGAACCCAGCTCACATTCCATCTACGTCCCTCTTTCTCTGCTTCCTTTCTTAGCAAAATTTCACCTAATGAGACTCATCTATACTCACTCTGTCTAATTCTTCTTTTTCTATTCCCTTGTGAACCTACCATAGACTGTTTTTGTTCCTACTACTCTTGTCATCAGATTTTGTCAAGGTCACAAATGACTTTCACATTGCCAGATTCAGTGGTTAATTTCCATCCTCATTTTAGTTGGTCTATCAGCATCCATAGACATAGAAAATTGTTCTCAAAATACTTAGTTCCTTGAGACTCAGAAGAATGATGCCTTGATTCTTTTTTCTTACCTCACAGTCCACTTCTCAGTTTCCTGTGCTGGTGCTCTCTTTTTTCCCCCCAATATTGAAACTTTGGTGTTATTCAGAGCCAAGTCCCAGTCTCTATGTGATCTCATCCAGCCTCATGGCTTTTGCTATCATCTATCACTGATGACTTCCAAATTTTTATTTCCATTCAGGCCTCTCCCCTGGGCTCTAGATTTGTATAACCAGCTACTTATTCACCATCTCCATTTGCATATCCAACAGTCATCTTAAATTTAATTTAAAAAAAAAAGTCTCTCACAACTCTCTCTTTTTGCCTGAGCAAATTATACCTCTACCCTTCCAGTTGCTCAGACCAAAAAACTTATTCTTGATAACACATCCTATCTATCCATGATTCCTGAAAAATATACCTTAAGAAATATGTCCAAAATCTAATCACATTTCATCTTTCAATACTGCTACCATCATATAAGCCACCATCAACTCTATTTCCCTTGATCTGCTTTATTTTTCTTTGAAATATTTACTTAATGTTATGAGCTGAGTTATGGTCCCCCCGAATTATTTTGAAGTCCTAATTGCCCGAATATGACTTTATTTAAAAAGACTTATGGCAGATGTAATTAGTTGAAATGAGGTTACACTGGAGTAGAGTGAGCTCTTACTCTATTATGACTGGTTTCCTTATATGAAGACGATCATATGAATCTGACACAGAGAGACACACAGGGAGAATGGCATGGAATCAGAGACTGGAGTTATGTTGCCATAAGCCAAGGAACACCTGGAACTACCAGGAGCTGGAAGAGGCAAGGGAAAATCCTCCCCTAGAGATTTTAGGGAAAACATGGACTGGCTCACACCTTGATTTTGGACCTCTAGCTTCTAAAACAGTGACAGGATAAATGTATGTTGTTTTAAGCCACTAAATTTATAATACTTTGTTATAGAAACCCTAGAAAACAGATACATCTAGTATATTTGTATTTATTTTATATATTTGTTTATGTACTTGTTCATTGTCTGTCTATCCAAAGTAAAATGTGACTTTCCTGATGACTAGGATTTTGTCAGTTTTTTTCATTGCTATCTTGCCTTACGTCAAAGAGTGAATGGTTTATTGTAACTAGTAAAACCTCAGCGAATAGGTCTTAGATTAAACTCTATTCAGTTAGGGACAGTGACTTTTAAATTTGCTGTATTTTTAAAGTTGCTTGCACTTTGAAAGACAAAAAATACTCAAAATGATTGGGGTAAAAAGAAAATTTTTAACACAAAACCAGGACAAATTGTATTAAGACTGTATAGAACACAAAGATAAAAAGTCAATAAGGCCCAGAAGTGTAATACCTACAAACAAAAATAAAAATATATAGTGCTGAGATTGTCATTGTTAAAATGATCTGCTATGCTACTCTATCAAAAATAAAGCCAAGAAGGATAAATCAAGTGTTAATTAAAAAAAAATAGTTTATCTAGAAGGCAGGGAGAAAATATGGTAGGGGAAACAGGAATGATGATAAGACTATACTGAATATTTTTTATTATATAACTTTGACTTTGGAAACGAATGTTTTGCTTTCTCAAAAAATTAATTTAAAAGGAAAATTCTGAAATAATAGAAAACAAAATAATTTATCCTGAATGTATACCAAATGATGGCAAGTGCACACAAAGCAAATAGTTATTTCAGTCACTTTATAAAAACATATATCCCTAATGATATATATCCTAAGGCAAAAAGATCTGCAAAGAAATGTTAATTTTTACTTAGTCGTTTATTAGTGGTAATATTGATATTTTTACTTTAAAATTATTTTATGTATGTGAGAGTATAATGCAAACAAGTAATTGTGTTACTGCTGTCAGGAACCTAGATTTTCAGTGTAAAAGAGAAAAGATGGAAGTATAAAATAAAAAATGTTAAAAACATATCATTTTTCTTTTTTATTTGTATTTATGTTTGAATTAGAATAGTGACATAAATTCATTTGACTTAATTGCTTTAAAAAATTCTTTTTAGCTTTGTCCTAAATAGTTCTAGAAGCAAAGACAAACTAAGAAAAATGAGTATACTTAGCGCCAACTTATGGCATTTAAATACCAGTCCCCGGTAAAAGGAATCAGGGCTTCATAAAAAACAAGCTACCTAATTTTAGAGATCAGGGCCAGAATTTGTACAATATGAACCTAGGTTGTCTTGGTGTATTGGAAACTATGGTCTCCATCAAACCTATGATGTGTCCAGTGGACCCAGTGTTCAACATGAAAGCCTCCGCTGGCAAAAGATGGGGCAATTTGAAAATTAAAAAAATAATAATAATTAATGCAATTTGTTGAAACCATTAAATTCTGTCTTAAGAATTCAAAATTATCTTTTTAAAGAGAGAGTGGTTAAGAAAGAGAATTCCAAGGTGAGCTGGTGGGGGGTAACATCTCACTGGACACCACTGAAAGTAACTAAGCATGAGCACCTTACTCTGAAGACAGGCAATTAAAAAGGAAGAAGTAAGCATTTATTCTGCCTTTTCTGTTTAAACTACATTGCAGACTAATCTAATAGCCCTGTTGATGAAGGAAGAAAAGTTCCACTTTATAAGTCAGTTCCATAAATTTGCAGTAGGTAATGGAATTGAAAAAAAAAATCACTATTTTCAAACCCTAATAAAATAAGTGATTGATGCAAAAACCATCAATGGATGAACCATTAGGTGAAAAGTTGATGGAGGGATCAGGCTGTCAGCACTTGAACCCATTGATCAACCTTAACAACACTAAAAGTTGGACTTAAGACATTATGTGCCTCCTGATATATAGCACACAACACCACCTATAAATTACCCTTGCTATAAAAAGCTGAACTGTATTCTAAACAAGTATCTAGGGGGAACCTCTATGTAGAGCAGATACAAGAGGGAAAGGAACATACTAAATGACACTATGAGAAAGCAATAGACAAATTCAGACTGTGAGATGCTCTTCAAATCAGCAGACCCAGTTTCTTTAACAAGCCAAAGGCAGAGAGAGAGAAAAGGAGGGAGCAGAAGAAGGAATAAAATGCTTTTGATTTTGAGAGGCTTCAGGGACATATCAAGAAAATGTTACGTGTGGACCCTGTTTAGAGTAAAACAAAACAATTATAAAAAGACATTTTGGAGGTAATTGGGGAAAATTTGATTATAGTATTGGGTATTAGATTATATTAGGGAATAATTGTTAATTTTGTTAGATATGTTTGTGACATTATAATTATAAACGAAAATTTTCGTATTTATTTAGAAGAAGTACCTAAATGTATAGCAGTAAAATGACATGATGCTTTGTATTTGTTATTGAGTAATTCAGCAAAGAAAAAAGAAAAAAAGATGAAGTAAATGTGGCAAAAATCTTGATCATTGTTGAATATAAGTGATGGAGATACAGAGTTTGTCATGTTGTGACTTGTCTGTGTTTGGAATTTTTTTATAAAAAATAGGCTACTGCATTTAAAATTAGGAGATGATTCTTCAGAGACATTCCAATTGGATGGCAGGGCAGAAGTTCAACTACAATATGTTTAAGGAGCAAATTGGCAATAAAGAAGGGGAGGCAGTATGTTTCTATTCGTGTATACACAGAGAAGTTCAAGAAGGAGGAAGCAGAATGGCAGAACAAGGTGAGATGAGCTGAGAACAGTTGAGATGGTGAGTTGAGATGGTGTGTTACATGTGTTGTGTGTGCATTTGTGTGTGTATCTGTGTGTATATTTATATTTGTATGTGTTAGATTAAGAAAGAACCAAGCATTAAACATTTTGACAGTTATAAAAAATCTAGTAAAGAGTAGCAAATTCATTATTTTCTTATAAAGATTTTGGGGTTTTGTTTTATACAAACAGTTGAATCATTTTTCCCCATGTTCACAGAAGTCAAACAAGAGTCATTGTGATTCAACTTAAAGCTGGAAACATTTATTTTGGACCAAATTCAGAATTCTTTCTGTCCAAATCCACTTCAACCAAAACTTCCACTTCAGCACCTTCATGGGTTGTAGGGTGAGGCTGATGCGCTGTGTGCCTTCAGCTCCCTCTTGCTTCCCCAGCCTACCTGATTGACCATTTCTTTCAGCCTGTCATTCACCTACAAAGCACCTTCAGTCCTCCCACTGCCTTTGGAAGAGTCACCAAATCCTTGAGTCTTATTCTATAAAGTTCTCCACTGCCTCACTCCAATTTTACTTTTTAAATTTTAGTGTATTTGATTTCTTATAATTGAATGAACACCTGCTCTGGCCAAGTTATTCCACTCATTCTTGACCTGACACACCTTATTCATCTCACCTTCCCATACTTTACACGTACTTGCTCCTGAAGAACCAGCTTAGAAGCCAACTTCTAGAAAAAGCCTTAAACATGTTGCATTTCCTAACTTATATTTTTATAATTCAAAGGATTATTTGATGTAGCATATGATTACATATACGATGATATGAACAGAGTAAAGAGAAAGTTTTTTTAAAAACAACATAAAAAAAGATATATTTGAATACAGATCCCAGGATGGCAGCTACCCTTTCTTTGGTCATCTATTGCCTTGTATTAGTTTTAAATGGTTCATGCATCTGTATATTTGTGCCTTTACCAGAATATGTGCTTCTCAAGGACCAGAGTTATTAAACATTAAAATGGGATATAAAATTAAGCAGTTGGGTGTATCCTTGGAGAGCTTCATAAAGAGAAGAAACATCTGTCCTACATGATAGATGTTCATCTCCTGAAGTCAAGACTATGTTAAATGATCCCCATGGTAACTTTTACTTACATCTTGTGGTAATGGAACTTCCTTCTACTAGCAAAGTTCAGCAAATAGATGGAGTTACTACTCGAAGTGGGGTCCCCAGACCAACAGCAATGACATTACCTGGGAACTTACTATAAATGCAGAATTCTAGGACCTATCCAAAATCTACTGAGTCAGAATATGCATTTTATAGGATCCCCTGGTGATTTGTGTGCACATTGACATTTAAGACTAGAATAGTATAGCTACCTCATAAAAAGTATATATATGCTTTTATATATACATATAGGAAAGAATTTCATATATTTCAAGTGTTTTCATATATAAAATATTATATATATAAAATATTTCAATATTGTTAAGGAAAATGTCTCTTTTAGTTAAGAAAATTAAGGATTATAGTTTACCAAAGCATAAACCATTTAATTTTTACTCTTACAAAAATTGACTGCATTCACTGGCAATTGAAAAATGTAGCACTTGGGCATTTAACAGATATCTTTTAATGTGTTCATTGTTTTGATCATATTTTAAAGCTGTATGCTAGATTGGTTTTTTTATTAGCAGAACTCTTGCATTTTGTTCAATCTTTTTCTTAACAGTCCTAATTTTACTCTTGGCAATCAAAAATGAAAGCAAGATTCATTACTTATTTTTTGCCTTATTTACCTATTGATAGATTTTAAATGCCAGCAGCTCTATTCATATTTCTTCACTTGAGTTATTTAGGCTATAAAACAATAGCTATGTTGTAGATTTTTAAATTTCCCTCTAGCATTAGAAAAAAAATGATTCTTGGTAACACAGCTGAAGATTTCCATGAAATTTCAACTGCTCTCTAAAATGTTCCAAATTACCATTAAAAAAACCTGACAAATGAATCTTCATGCAGAAAGTTGCTGATGGAGAAAGTTTTACTAAAACATTAAAAATGAGGAAATACATTCTGAAGTTTTCATTCATCCATAGTATAATCTGGTTCTAGAAAATCTACATGATGTGTACAGTCTGCAAATGTATTCATTTATTCATTCTTTACTTCTGTGTACAAATATTTATTGTTTTACTAATATGTGTCAGACAGAAGTCTAGGCATATCCAATGTAGAACAAACTAGAACACCTCCCTGCCCCCATGGAGTTTTGAGCCTCTTGAGAGAAGACACAAACATAAACAATATAAAATTGCATATTATAATATGTTCTATGAAGAAAACACACACACATACACAGCAACAGCAGCAACAACAAACAGGGAGCCATGAAACAGGGTTTGATGGCAACAAAATGCCTCTCTGGGGAAGTTACTTTTAGGCTGAGGCCCAAGATATGCAGAGAAAACCAGGGAAAGGATGGATGCAAGCAAGGATGAGTGAATATTCCTGAGTCAGCAGAAAGGAAGTAAACGGAGGCCAGTGACAGAGGCAGAGCAAACCTAACAGAGAGGGGCACAGGTAGGTGAGAGAGATTGGTGGGGGATAAATTATTCAGGGCCCTGTAGGCCACCGCAGGAAAGTTTTTGAAGAGTGCCAGGCTAACAGTATATCTATACTTTTAAATGCTTTATTATAAAAAATTTAAATATACACAAGGAAAACAGAATAGCATAGTGACCAGACTGTATCTGTTATGCACCTTCAACAATTATTAACATTGTCATTTTTATTTTACCTACTTTCCCCCATTCCCTATAACCACTTGATTATTTCTATTTTTTTAGGTAAAATTGATATAATCTCATATGCACAAATCTTAACTACACAATTTTTGACAAATGGATTCACCCATGTACCCCATACCCCCATCAAGATAAAGAATATGTCCATCACCCAACAATTTTTAAACAGCTTTATTGACATAGCATTTACAAAGCATAAAATTCACTCATTTAAAGTGTACAGTTTAATGGTTTTTGGTAAAGTTACACAACTGAAAAATCATCACTATTATCTAATTGGAGAATGTTTTCGTCTCTCCCCAGAGAATTCAGATATGCATTAGCGGTTACCCTCCATTCTCCCACCCCAATTCACCCCAAGTCTTAGGCACCACTGATCTACTTCTGTTTCTACAAACTTGCCTATTCTAAATATCTTATATAAGTGGAATCACACAATATGTGGTCTTTTGTGACTGACTTCTTTCATTAAGCATGTTTTCAAGGTTTATGCATGCTGTGGCATGTATTAATATTTCAATTCTTTTTATTGCTAATTATATTAATTCATTGTATGAATATACTACATTATATTAACTAATTTCTCAGTTAATAGACTTCTGAGTTCTGTCTACTTTTTAGATAGTATAAATAATGCTGCTATAGCCCAGCCAGTGTGGTTCAGTGGTTGAGCATCAACCCATGCTCCAAGAGGTCAGGGCACATGCCCAGGTTCTGGAACAAATCCCCAGTGGGGAGCATGCAGGAGGCAGCCAATCAATGTTCTCTCTCATCGATATTTCTATCTGTTTCTCTCTCTCTCTCTTCTTCTCTCTCTCTAAAATCAATTAAGAAAAATAATAATAAAAAATAATAATGCTGCTATGAATATTCAGGTACAAGTTTTTATGTAGATCTTTATTTTTATTTCTATTGGATGCATACCTAAGAGTGACATTGCTGTATCATATTGTAGCTCTTTGTTTAACATTTTGAGGACCTGTCAAACTGATTTCCAAAGTAGCTGCATAGTTTTACATTTCTACCAGCCACACATGAATGTTCCAATTTCTTCACATCCTTGCCAATACATTAGTATTTTATTATAGCCATTGTAATGGGTGTGAAGTGGTTTTGATTTGCATTTTCCTAATAACTGAGAACATTGACATCTTTTTATGTGCTTATCATCCATTTGTACATCTTCTTTGGAGAAATGTCAGCTCAAATTCTTTGCCCATCTTTTAATCTGGTTATCATTTTATAATTGTGTTGTAAGAGGTCGTTATCTATTCTAGACACAAATCACTTATCACATCTTATTTGCCAATATTTACTCTCATTCTGTGGTTATCTTTTTACTTTCATGATGGTATTTGTGGCACAAAAGCTTTTGCTTTTCATAAAATTCAATTTATCTTTTTTTCTTTTGTTGCTTATGCTTTTTCTTGTCATATCTTAAAAAAACTATTGCCTAACCTAATGTCATAAATATTTATTCCCATGTTTTTTTTCTAAGAATTTTATAGTTTTAGCTCAAAACTATATTTAGGTAAAAAATAAAATTTTAGTTAATTTTTGTATATGGTGTAAGGAATTGGTTTAGTTTCAATATTTTACATGTGACTATCCAGTTGTCCCAGCATCATTCATTGAAAAGATTATTCTTTTCCCATTGAATTTTCTTGGAACTATTGTCAAACATCAACCGAGCATAAATTTGGGGGTTTATTTTGGACTCTCAATTCAACTCCATTTATCTATATGTCTATCCTTATGCCAGTGTCTCTCTGTCTTGATTACTGTAGCATCACTGAACAATTTACACTTCAAAATGATCATCTCCTCAGTCTTGTGTGAAATGGCTTAAAGAGGGCCAAGAGTGGAAACAATGAGGATGATTAATAGGTGATAGCATTAGTCCCTGTGGAGAAATCATGGTGACTTGTACCGGTTGTCATTGCAGGGGGGGAGGTGTACAGAAATATTTTGGAAAAGAATTGCATGTTGAGGATGAGAGAGAGATAACAGAAATAACTCATAGGTGCCTTGATTAATCAACTAGACACGTGATAGAACCATTACTAAGATAGGAAATATCAGGAAAACAGCCACATGTCTGGGGGATGGTGATCTAGAATCTGATTATATTTATGAGATGTCTTGGAGATAGTTAACCGTTGATGCCAAGTATAGCCTTTGTTATACAATTGTTTCTGTTTCTTAAATTAGTCAAGCTCAGGGTTGTTGTACCTAGAAAACTTTGCCCTAGACCTAGGTTGTTTCTTCTCATTTATTCAGATCTAGGGCTCCAATGCTTACCTCCCTGGAAAGACGGTCTCTGAGCCCTGCTTCTCATTCCCTTCAAACCTCTGACCCCACCCTAGTTTTACTCTGTCACATTACCCTGCATCTTGTTTTCATAGCATTTATCACTATCTGAAATTATCTTAAATATATATTTTTTTTACTGGTTTACTGTTTGCTTTCCTCAAAGAATATAATTTCCATAAAAAAGGATCTCTTATCAGTTTTGTTCACTGCTATATCCATGGAGTGGTTTCCTGGTGCTCCTCTATGGACTATTTCCTTCCAACATTATATGTTGAAGCCCTGTGTGATGGTATTTGCAGATGAGGCCTTTAGGAACTAATTAGTTTAGATGAGGTATGAGGGTAGGGCCCTCATGATAAGATAGTGGATTATAAGAAGAGACACCAGAGCTCGCTCTCTCTCTCCCCCCAACTCCTCCACACCATGTGAGGACACAATGAGAAGGTGGCCATCTGCAAGCCAGAAAGAGAGCCCTCATTGGGGAAATGAATCAACCAGCACCTTGATCTTGGACTTCCCAGCCTCCAGAACTTGTGTGAGATATAAATTCCCCTTGCTTAAGCCATTCCATCCATGGTATTTTATTAAGGCAGCCTGAGTTGACTAGCATACCTAGAATGAGGAAGATACATAATAATTTTTATTAATGAATGGTTTTAGAGCTCAGAAGATTGAAGGTTGGTGTTGGAAAAAATATAATTTGAGGAGTTTTCAACATTTAGATGGTATTTAATCCTAAAACAATGGATGGTGTTAACCAAGGAGATAGAACAGAGGACCTAGGACAAATTCTTTTTTTTGTTGTTGTTGTTATTTTTTTTATTTTTTTATTTTTTTGTTAATTTATTTTTGTTACAGATGTTTCTCCTTTTTTTCCCCATTGACACTCTCCTCCCCATCACCCCACCCTGTCCCCAGCTCTGTTGTCCATGTCCATCACTTATGCATACATGTGCATAAGTTCTGTGGTTCATCTCTTCCCTCCTCCCCACCCCCTCTTCTGAGGGGTGTCAGTCTATACCCTACTTCCACATCTCTGGGTCTACCCTGTTCCTCAGACTGTTATGTTCATTATATTCCACAAATAAGTGAGATCATGTGATATTTGTCTTTCTCTGCTTGGCTTGTTTCACTTAGGATAATACTCTCGAGGTCCCTCCACGTCATCTCAAAGGATAAGAGATCTTTCTTTTTTACAGCTGCATAGTACTCCATTGTGTATATGTACCACAGCTTTTTTATCCATTCATCCACCGATGGACACTTGGGCTGTTTCCAGATCTTAGTTATTGTAAATAGTGCTGCTATGAACATGGGGGTACATGTATTTTTTCTGATTGGTGTTTCAGGCTTCTTAGGGTATATTCCTAGGAGTGGGATCACTGGGTCAAATGGCAATTCAATTTTTAATTTTTTGAGGTAACACCATAGTGTTTTCCACAGTGGCTGCACCAGTCTGCATTCCTACCAGCAGTGTACTAGAGTCCCCTTTTCTCCACACCCTCGCCAACACTTGTTGTTTGATGATTTGTTGATGGCGGCCATTCTGACAGGTGTGAGGTGATACCTCATTGTTGTTTTAATTTGCATCTCTCTGATGATTAATGATGTTGAGCATTTCTTCATATGTCTCTTAGCCATTTGTATGTCCTTTTTGGAGAGGTGTCTATTTAGTTCCTCTGCCCATTTTTTAATTGGGTTCTTTGTCTTCCTTTTGTTGAGTTGTATGAGCACTCTGTATATTTTGGAAATTAACCCCTTATCTGATGTGTCATTGGCAATTATGCTCTCCCATAGAGTGGGTTCCCTATCTGTTTTGATGGTTGTTTCTTTTGCTGTGCATAAGCTTTTGAGTTTGATGTAGTCCCATGTGTTCATTTTTCCCTTTGTTTCTGTTGCCTTAGGTGATGTATCAGTGAAGATTCTACTGCGTATGATGTCTGAAATTTTGTTGCCTACATTTTCTTCTAGGATTTTTATGGATTCACGAGTCACATTTAAGTCTTTTATCCATTTTGAGTTTATTCTTGTGTATGGTGTAAGTTGATGGTCTAGTTTCATTTTTTTGCACGTAGCTGTCCAATTTTCCCAACACCATTTATTAAAGAGGCTATCTTTACTCCGTTGTATGCTCTTGCCACCTTTGTCAAATATTAATTGAGCATAATGTCTTGGGTCAATTTCCGGATTCTCTGTTCTATTCCACTGGTCTATATGCCTGTTCTTGTGCCAGTACCAGGCTGTTTTGATTACAGTGGCTCTGTAGTATAAGCTGATATCCGGTATTGTGATCCCACCTACTTTGTCCTTCTTTTTCAAGATTGCTGTGGCTATTCGGGGTCGTTTTTGGTTCCATATGAACTTTTGAAATATTTGTTCTAGTTCTGTGAAATATGTCACTGGTATTTTGATGGGGATTGCATTGAATCTATAGATTGCTTTGGGTAATATGGACATTTTAATGATGTTAATTCTTCCAATCCATGAACAAGGTATGTGCTTCCACTTTTTTATATCTTCCTCTATTTCTTTTTTCAATGTAGGACAAATTCTTAAGGGAGCCTGTGAAGAGTTACCTAGAAGGCAGGAGAAAAATCAGCCAAGACTACAGTTTATTTCAAAAAGTCAATAGTGCCAAATACTATTGAGAAGGTAAGTAAATTATAGTTAGCCAGGTCAGTAATTCTTCAGCTATTTACTGAACACTTACTAAACAGAAAGCTAGACCTAGTGGATGGGAAGCATGAAAAAAATAGAACTACAGTGTGTGGTGGTTTATAACTTAAGTCATAGCAGTAAGGATAAACTCTAAAGAATATATTGGATCCTGGGAGAAGAATGTAGAGAGAAGGACATTCATCCATTTGATCATACAACAAATAGTTTTTGAGTATATTCTAAGAAAAAGGAATCATATTAACACAGATTAATAACTTTAGCATAGTCCAGGGTTTTTCATTAGAATGAAGGACAGCATACACTTCTAGAGTTTTTGATTTGCAAAACTGTGATTCCCTTTATCTTGTAAATATAGAAAACAAGGTATCTTCCTGAGGATAAGGAAAGAATATGATTCGTTGACATTGGGAAACCCATTAATGCAAGACCTTTGCAAAAGAACTCAAAGGACTAAATTCAATCAAGTATTTTTGGGGTACCCAATATGTATCTAGCATTAAAATTAACCTTATAGTGATAGCAAAGAAGTCATAGAAACCATTATTACAAGCTTAAAACTAGAATAATCAAGTGATAAACAAGGGCATGTGTGCTAAACAGACATATATCACAATGAGCATGGATTAATTTAAACTCAATATATATTTCCCTTAAAAAATGAGACATTGTCCAATAATACATCCTGCATCATTAAAGCCTTCCACCCCTCACTTTATTTAGCCTCTGTTAAAGATATAATGTTTTGTATTTCATTATGTGGAAAGAGAAAGGTAACTTGACTGTGTTTTTCACTAGGTTAAAAAAGAAAACTCACATCTTGGAAAGGACATAATAGAATATCTGAAGCAAGAAGAGTTTTAACATTTACATAGAAAATGACCCCATTTTCCTTCAAGGTAAATTCTGGCTACAAAAGGCTTCTTCCCTGAGCTTTGCCAAGGCCACGATCATGGAGCTAACAGGTATAATGAGGGCTTTGTGGCTAAGTCCCTGTGCATTGTACTGAATACTTATCTCAATAAAGTGTATGTAGATGTAGCGAATGTAACAGCCACATTAGAATTACGAGCTGTAAAAAATATTGCAGTATGAATTATTTGTCAAGAAACAGAAGATGCATTGTAATTTGCCAAGAAACAACTGTCTAATGTGTTTCCTTTTTTTTTTTTTTAATGTGCTTGCTTGCAAAATATTTAGAAAGTAAATTATCTATTACTATTGCTTGCTTGCTAATTGTCAGTAATAATCCCTTTCAATTACTATGGTGAAGTAGGTCAGCCAATTTTTAGTGCTCATGAAACTCGCAATTTAGAGCAAGGCAGCGTATCAGCAAGTTAGACTTTAATATGATCGAGCAAATAGACTCCCTTTCAGTCCTCTTAACCCTAAACATGGATGCAGGCCAGCTGTAATATCTAAAAGTAATTATGCTTAATTTTACTTACATTATTTTTGTCACTATTTTTAATGATGATAATTCATTCTCAACACTTCTAATTTTATTTTTGAATTAATATATTTTATTTTTTAGAGCAAGTTTAGAGAAAAATTGAGCACATAGTATAGAGAGTTTCCATATATCCTCTCTCTCCCCCTCACTAGCCATTTTATTTACCCAAATTCTTTTTTGAACAGTTAATATTCTTGCACAGTTTAGAAATCTGAGACTATCTATAGTTTTAGTAAGATGACTTTTTCTTTTTTTACTATACTTACTCCCATGGTTCCCCCAATGTTTCCAGTATCGTATCCACCAATATTTTTCATATGAGTCAGGGCTCCCAGCCATTGAAGATCTTTAGATGGGCCACTTTGGTGAAGAACCCTAGAAGCAGTGTGAGGAGGATGTTTGGAGCAGGAAGAAACTGGAAGAAGGAAAACCAGAGTCTGGGCAGAACTGATGAGGGACTGAACTATAGCAGTGGTAAAAAGGATGGAAATGAAGAGACAGATTTGGGAGAGTTTGGGGGTAAATTCAAGGCCTAGCAATGAGTTAGATGTTTGCATCAAGAAAGAGTGAAAAGAAGTCCAGGTGTCTGACCTCAACTACTAGAGTGGCCATTAACAGAGATGGGTAAATTTGAGAAGAGGAACAGATTTAGGGAGGCAGTAAAGACTAACTTGCCAAGTGAAGATGCCCCCTTTGCTAGTGAAATAGGGGCACATGCTTGAGGAAAGTTCTCAGGACTCAGTTACAGCTGAGTGGATCATCAGTGTATGGTGAAAACAGAGGCATGGCTGGATATGGGATGGGCCAGGGAAGCAGTGGCACTTGTAGACAGAAAAGATCAGTTTAAATGCCACCAAATCCATGGGTCTGGCTGGCATTGGAGGCAATAGAGGAGTAAAAGAATCACAGGTATTTGAATTTGGTATCCTCATTCTGATTCCAGCTTTACCACCTAACTGAGTGACCTTAGGTAAGTCATTTCATCTCTCTCTCTCTCTCTCTCTCTCTCTCTCTCTCTCTCTCTCTCTCTCTCTCTCACACACACACACACACACACACATCACTCATTGAAAAGACATAATGAAGTTTGCCTAATTTACATCATGGATCAGTGTAAATTAATAGATGTGGAAAATTGTTCTCACAAGTTAAATATAAGATATTATCTGTCTCCTGAGGTTGAAAGTGCTTTGGAAATTCTAACAGGGGAGCCAGAAGAGAAAGAGAGAAAGGAAGGAGAAGAGCAAGGCAGGCCTAGGGTGCTCACTAAAGGGTGTAAACAGCCAGCAGTTCCTTTAGTTTTAACACTTTGTCCTAAGAACTGTTTTGAGTTGAACTGTATTTCCTCAAAAAAGATAGGTAAAGTTCTAACACCAGCTACCTCAGAATGTGGAAATAGTCATTGCACGTATAATTAATTAAGATGAGGTCATACTGGAGAAAGGTGGGCCCTTATCTAATACGACTGTTGTCCACATAAGAAAATAGCCATGTGAAGACACAGGGAGAAGACCATGTAAAGACAGAAGCAGGGATGAGTTATGCAGCCACAAGCCAAGGAATAGCAGTAAGTTTTTGTCAATTTAGCATCTTTTCCCTTCAGGGATTGTCTCCCCCTCCCCCATGCTGACATCAAATGGCCTCGCTCCCTTACCTCAGGGCCAGGCAGGTGGCCTTTCAAGTTCCCATCTCTTGCTCAGCCAGTCTCAATGGTTAGCAACTGTTATATGGACAACAAGGTAGAATAGTTTTACTCCATCCTGTGGACACTGAAGGCCAGTGCCGGCAGCCATCTTGCTGCCCCGTAGAGCAAATGTGCTTGAGAATGAAACCAACAGGGAGGAAAGCAGAACTCAGTGATGGAGAGAGACAGAGGCACTAGAACATCATGTGAACCACTAATTTCAGCTGTGCCTTGGCCACACCATCCACTTGCATTTTCCAGTTATGTAAACCAGTGAATCATCTCCCCTTCCCTTTTCCCTTTACCTAGTTTGAGATGGGTTTTATTATTACTTAACCTCTCTGATTTTCCTTTTTCTTACTTATAAGTAAGGATATTACCCTTTAACTTCTACCATTACCATGAGAAGAACATGCGCTGGCTACACTCTCCAGCATAAGAAGCACAAGAGACATGTGGAGTAGGGTCACCCTAACTCACCCAGAGACCTGTGACCTAAAGCAGAGCTATCAGCAGAGCCCAGCCTAGATCAGCCAAATCCCAGTGACCCTAATAATGCAGGGGCAGTAAGAAACAGATTTTTTTTAAGTAATAAAAATATATTCAGAGAATTAGAGGATGTTTAAGACAAACTTAATTTTCTCATTAGCATCTCTGGTCTTAAGTCTAAAATTGTTACTATTGTATCCCCAAATTTCTCTAGGAAAACCAAAAAGGTGCAACTACTATATACTAATGGAATAAAATAGGTCCACATATCATATTGAGCCCTTGAATTTTAGAGCTATCAGGGATTATCTAGTTCAATTTCCTCCTCTTAAGGATGAGAATCCTGAGGTCCAAAGAGTTTTCCTGACTTCTCAAAGGTCTCTCAGCTAGTTCATGTCAGATGGGACTGGACCTCAAGCTGTTTAATTCTCACTTCATCACTTCTTCTGATGACAAATCTCTTCTGGTGTTTACCAGGTTTGGAAGGGTTCAAAGCTAATATTCCCTTCTGATCTCCCTGTTTCTAATTTTTCCAGGTATATTTGGGGCTTTTAAAAGCGGTGAGCTTGCGCATTGAAGTTTCTTCTTGTCCAAAAAATGAAGAACAAATGGAAGCAGCCAGTAAGCCTGATGCTTTGTTATTCCCCTATTTTATGTTGCCTACGTTTCCTATTCCATAAGAGTACGATAATTCTGCCATTCCAAAAAAAAAAAAAAACAGATTTAAGTCACCACTCCATCTCTGTCTTTTATGACAGCAATTTTTTAAAGGTTGAGCAGAGTTACCCCCACACCTGTTTCTTTTAAACTGAAAGGGACCCAGCTGCACTCTGCAGGGAAATCACTAAGACAACTGGAGATCTTGTCAATTTACAGCCAAGCTTGGCTGGAGAAGAGTGGATAGCTGATTTGAGAAGATAAGGGAATAAGTACATTTACCTGAAGATGAGCATGGCCTAGCTGAAGAGAACAGAGATAATGAGGAAGGCTTCCTTTGGTTTGGCGGGAAATCTGTGATTCTATAACATCAATCAAGACAGTTTTATCTGATTGCTAAGTTTCAAGAAAAGCAGTGAAAATTTAAAATAACTATACAGAAAGAGAAAAAAAGGAGATAAGGGAAGGCACAACCATTCTCTGTTATGTAAAGTTGGAAACGAAAGCCCTACATGGTATGAAATTAATATTAAATTTTAATGTTCTCACATTGAAGTAGTGAATTTGGGATAATTTTAAAAGAACAAAGGATCTCCTTGTAGATTTCCAGGTCTTGCCTTTCAGGGATTTTGACCCCAGTTCAATGCACATAGAACAGAAACAGGACATTGGCATACGAGGGCTGGGACAGCAAAGTGAACTTAATAATCACACATCATATATTCTTTTAGATGTTCAATAAATGTGGATTAAGATAATTTGCATTCCACTGTTAGATTGTATCATTTTATCTTCTCATTTACCTGTAGACTATAGCTTTAAGCAGCTCATTTTTGTACAATAGGTAGCAACCAGGGGACATAATCTGAGAACGTTGGAAGAAACTCATCATTTCTTTCCAAATACAAATACACACACACACACACACACACACACACACTCACACACACACGCTCTGTATAGAAAGTCCATATTAACTGGCTTTAATAATCTGACTCACTCATGGGCAGAAATTAATGTCTGATTAACTCACTATTGTGATCTACTAGGGAACAATTTGATTTTAGGGATTGTATGAGATACTGGAAACATAGAGCCACTAGCATCATGATATAAGTAGCAAGATTCTTGCAACTGGGGAAGAGGCTCACAAAGAAAGGAGAGGGATGCCTGAATGTCAGTCTATAAGCAACAAAGAGGAACCACCTCCTTCTCAATTAATGCCACTTAAATATATATATTTTTAATCCTCACCCGAGGATATTTTTCTATTTGTCTTCAGATAGAGTGGGCGGGGGTTGAGGGCGAACATCAATGTGAGAGAGACACATCCATTGGTTGCCTCCTTCATGACCTGACCAGGCCCAGGGACCAAACCACAACTGAGGTACCTGTCCTTGACCGGAATAGAACCCGTGACTCTGGTCTGCAGGCCGACGCTCTTAACTGTTGAGCCAAACCGGCCAGGGCTCACTTAAATATTTTCAAATATCAATTATGTGTAAAGGACATACAGAAGTATTAATCATCTCTATATTTAAGATGGCTGCTCTGTGATTAAGAATATGAAAAAAATACACCTAAAATATTAAAATATACAAACAGTGAATGGTGATATTAAAATATACAAACAGCGAATGGCAGTGACAGATGACTGGTCCTGGCACTAAGGACCATGATGTCTGGAGATGAATGATATTATTACAAGGTGGGTGTGGAGGGTGGAGTTCAAATAGGGATTCAGTACAAGATAAGTCTTGAGCCAGAGCTTCAGGGATGGTAGGATGCGGACAGAGATGGATGGGAAGAAATTCTATGTTCGGGGGAAGATGTGAGCACAGTGTGGAGATGAGATGCTGGAAGTACGTCCAGGGAGGACACCACCTCTGACATGAGGAGGAAGATTCTGGAAGGTTGTAAGTGAGAAAAAGCCAGAATGATTCAGTTGTGGGCTTTTCTCTATGAAGAATATGAGAGCCTATTTTAAAGAAAAAGTATGTGATTTCTTTTAGTAGGATTGATCGGCTTCTAATGACCTTGGCAAAGGGCCTTCTCCAACGCGAGGCTCTGGGACGCGTCCACGCGGAGACCAGCTCAGTAGATGGTTGCGTTTGGAGAACCACCGGTGACCCTTCTACACTGAGCGGAGCCCAGGGTCAGATCGGGTGTTTGGGAGACACATGGGACCACTGCCGACAATACCACTTTATTTATTTTATCAAACCCGATCTTTTAAAAAAATCAATCCTAGTAGCAACAGTTTCTATTTCTAAAGATGGAGAAAAGACTCGCCTCTGCGTCCTTTTTCTGCCACTTTGCGTCAGCAGGAGGACCTCCCTGCTTTTTTTTGTTCTTGCCTATGTTGTCATGTGATGGAGGAAACAGTGGACAATTCAAGATTCTCTCAGAACTGTGGGATTGCCATCTTTAGGGGGCCTAATCCTGTGAGTAAGTCCTGTGTGGGCATGTACCTGTTCTTTTCCAGTTTCCTTCCCTATGAACCTTCCAGGGAAACAATAAGGCATGGCCCTCAGCCCTTAACTTCCAGTCTCCCACCTCCCCTCATTCACATTCACAAAAGGAACAAACTGCTTTTACATCCTTCCTAGTCATTTCCTGTGGGCTCAGTTTTATGGAATTTATATAATTCTGAGGAATATGAGAAGGCTCTGAATACTGAAGCTTCTTTTGAAAATACTAAGCTGGCCAGAGATTCTCACAGTGAACGCTTCATGAAGGGGTAGTGGCATCTTAAGCAAATAATCTGCTAAATTAATAAACCTCATAAATTACAAAATCCCTGAATACCAACTGCTGAAATACAATCACTCTCTGACCTGAACCTATTAAATGAAGAAGTCTGCTGTGCATAATTTACAACGGTGCTATGAATGAAAAATAGCTTCTTAAAAGGAAGATAAAATACAAAAGTGGTCTTGCTGTAGAAACAGAATTAGTGGTTATTTCAGTTCTTATTTATTCTAATAATGGTTTATGGGTCACCTAATAATTTTTTTTCCTTTGTCGTTGTTATACTTTCAATTGCTCAATCATCCAAAATCGAGACAATATTACATTTTGTTGCTTGGATGGCAAGAGCAATGTGAGAAAGGCGATGCTCATTGTGTTTAAATTGCACATATGCATACCACTTCCTGAAAGTTATAAAATATAACATTGCATACTGATGTCTGTTCTATCTATCAAAGAATTATTCAGCCCCAAAAGTCAATAGTGGTGCTGGTGAGGAACCCTGTATTAAAGTGATAAATATCAACCAAAATTTTGAGGTATTTGGAAGGAGGGCGATCTCTCAAGAACAATTTCTTACCAAATTCCTTTGCTGAATTTTTGCCCCCAAATAGGCTATTTTGAGTCAGCCAAATGAATTAGGACCTTCCTGAGTCCCCTCTGGAATTTTGAGTAAAAGACTCACATCATCCATCCTTATTTGTTTCAAGATTGCACATGGGATTTGAACAGACGCAAACCTTCCAGAGAGATATAACCCAAACCATGAGAAAAAGCTGATAGAATGTTACAGTATATCTCACATGAGTATTTTGGACCCAGATGGGCTAAAAGAAATAGAGAAAGAAAAATCCTTGTCCTGCCCTCATGCTTGTTCTATTAATGAAATAATGTTTAAAACCTCAATCTCGACTTCCGGTCAAGATGGCGGCATAGGTAAACGCGGTATCGCATCCTCCCACAACCACATCAAAGTTACAACTAAACTACAGAATAACCATCATTCAAAACCGCCTGAAATCAAGCTGAATGGAAGTCCTACAACTACAAAATTAAAGCAGCAGCCACAGGATAGAGACTGGTAGGAGGGGAGGAGGCGCGACGGGCTGGTCCCACACCCACGTGTGGCGGATAAAATTTAAGAGGACACTCGGCTGGGAAGGTCCTCCCTGAGGACTGAGGGGTCCCCGTCCCACACCAGGCACCCAGCTCAGGGTTCCAGTGCCGGGAAGAGAAGTCCCCATTACTTCTGGCTGGAAAAACCAGCGGGAACTGAGGCTGAGGCGGCTGGAGCCCCCGGCAGCTCCTCTTAAAGGGCCCGCGCACGGACTTACTTGGACTCGCTCCCTCCAGGCTCCAGCGTGCGAGAAGGAGCCTGAAAGGCACCAGAGTCATATGGGGAAGAACTGAGCTGTTTGGCATTGGAGCAAGTGCTGGAGAGTCAGTTTTCTCCTAGACAGATGTGCCATCAGAGGCTTTTGTTCCTTTGGTGAGCCCTTCCCTGGGCCGGCAGACGCTGCCATATCTGGGACTCCAGCTACCTGGCTCACACTGTTGGCCCCGCCCTGGTGATGCCCTGAGGTCCCACCCCACGCAACTTCCAGGCCTACCCAAGCTGTTGCCAGTTGCTTTACCATAGGATTGGCCTGTCTTGGATCCTGCTTCAGCTTTTCCTAAATTCTTTCAAACAAGCAGCATCTGGTCTTAGCTAGCCCTATACCTCTCGCTAAGTAATACATAGAAACAAACACAGGGAGGCAGCCAAAATGAGGAGACAAAGAAACAGGTTCCAAATGAAAGAACAGAACAGAACTCCAGGAAAAGAACTAAGTGAAATAGAGTTAAGCAGCCTAACAGACGCTGAGTTCAAAACACTGCTTATAAGGATGCTCAATGGACTTAGTGAGAACCTCAGTGAACTTAGAGAGGGCATCAACGGCATAAAAAAGGACCAGTCAGAAATGAAGGAGGCACTAACCGAAATAAAGAATAATTTACACAGATTCAATAGTAGAGTAGGTAAATCCAAGAAGCAAACCATCGATTTGGAATATAAGGAAGCAAAAAACACCCAATCAGAACAGCAAAAAGAAAAAAGAATCCAAAGAAATGAGGATAGTGTAAGGAGCCTCTGGGACAACTTCAAGCGTGCCAACATTCCCATCTTGGGGGTGCCAGAAGGGGAAGAGAGAGAACAAGAAATCGAAAACCTATTTGAAACAATAATGGCAGAAAACTTCCCTAACTTGGTGAAGGAAACAGACATACAAGTCCAGGAAGCACAGAGAGTCCCAAACAAGATGAACCCCAAGAGGCCCACACCAAGACACATCATCATCAAAATGCAAAAGGTTCAAGACAAAGAGAGAATCTTAAAAGCAGCAAGAGAAAAGAAGTTAGTTACCTACAAGAGAGTTCCCATCAGACTGTCAGCTGATTTCTCAAAAGAAACTTTGCAGGCCAGAAGGGAGTGGCAAGAAATATTCAGAGTGATGAAAAGCAAGAACCTACAACCAAGATTACTCTATCCTGCAAAGCTGTCATTTAGAATCGATGGCCATACAAAGAGTTTCCCAGACAAGGAAAAGCTAAAGGAGTTCATCACCACCAAGCCATTATTGTATGAAATGCTGAAGGGTCTTCTTGAAAAAAAAAAGATAAAAAAATATGAACAAACAAAATGGCAATAAATTCATATCTATCAACAATTGAATCTACAAACAAAATGAACAAGCAGAACAGAAACATTCTCATAGATACAGAGAACTTTTGTTGGGTACCAGATGGGTGGGGGCTGGGGGGAGGGGTGAAAAAGGTGAAGGTATTAAGAAGAACAAATTGGTTGTTAGACTGACAAACCTCAAAGGGAAGGGGGGTTGGGGGGTGGGAAGAAATAAACCAAAGAACTTATATGTATATATATGCATAACCAATGGACACAGACAACAGTGTGGGGAAAGGCAGGAGGGGGGCAGGAATGGGGAGGAGGGGGGCAATGGGGGAAAAATGAGGAACATCTGTAATACATTCAACAATAAAGATAAGTTAAAAAAAAAAAAAAAACCTCAATCTCTTATCTGTTATTTAGGGACTTTGAGGGTGAACACTTGCTGGGATTGATTAAAAGAATAAAAATGAAAAAGGGCTTGTAATTAGGGCACTCATATTTGTATTGCTAGGTCAAGTTGTAAAAATCACAACTGAAATATGCAGAACTTTCTTCATCTAAAGTCAGCTTTGCCAGCACACTTACACACACACACACACACACACACACACACCCCATGACTACTGACGGGAAATTTTTCATCTTCCCACTTCACGGTCAGTCCATCTTTCTAATTTAAAAATATATGTTCCACTAGTCATATTCAAGTTTCTCCCACTCTCCTTTCTCTTATTAGTGTCCAAGGAAGACCTGAGTTCTCTGGACCTGATATGCCTCTAAGAGGAGAAGTTTGAACGAACTGGAAATACAGCAGGTCTTTGCTTCATTCAATGTTGTTTCACTGCAATAGAAACTTAATTCTTTATATCAATCACCTATGGTAAAATTGGTTTTGTGATACCTGATTTCACTTAAAGTTGCAGAACCTATCAATGATGTTAAGTGAGGACTTCCTGCATTTATCTCACCTTAGAACCAGACCCTACCAGGTGCTGGGACAAATGAGGTGCCGGGCAGAGGACATGTGATGCTCCATGTCAGAGTACCTACTTACCGAACCAATCCTGTGCTCCTACTTCTCCTGTTTAAACTTTGCTTCTGGTTCCAGTGGATAATCTTTTTACTTCTTGTAGCTGGCATCCAAATTCATTACCACAATTCCCGCATAAGTTCTGAGTTTCTCTCTGGTACTCTCGTTACTTTTTGTCTATCTAGGTTCTGTGGACACCTAAGAATAAGTCCTCACTCTACATTCCTTTCCCCCCAAAAGACTGGCATCCTGCATCTGAATTCTAGTCTGTGAATGGAAATCTGTGGCCCACTTACAGTAGGGATCTTCCAACTTGTTTTCCAGACAAGAGCAATCATATCTCACAACTGGCTGGGACAAGTATTAAAAATGACATTTTATCTTTTAGATTTTCTTTTTACTCAGTCCATTCTTGAGTCTGACTTACTAAGGGAACAAAGATGGTGCAGATATTTCCCCACAGCTCCTAACAAGAACAAAAATAGATTTTTTAAGTCCTTTTTCTCCACAATCAGAAGAGGTAGATTGGAGAGAAAGGAGATGAGTCATCTGTATCAAGGCTCTATGATTGTTTAGATAGTAGGAATTCGTATTTCTCACATGTAGGGAAGGTGGTTCATTCTGTTGCTTAAAGGGTAGAGGAAAAAGTGTTATCTAAAAATAGCATCACCACAACCCCATTAGCCATTAATATCTGAAATGATAACATGACACATTGAGTCTCTGATTATTAAGGAATTGTTCATTGATGAAATACATTTTGGTGGGAGGGCACATTTAACTTTGTCACTTCTTACAGCCCAATGTAAGTCATTTACCATTTGGGCATATACTAGGCAAGTATTAGTTCTGAGATGTTAAGCAGAGAATAGGACTAATGTTGTTATATAAATTTTTATCATCTAATATAGATGGGGGTAGAGCTGAAAAATGATCACATGCACACACATACATATTTAGATGAGGAAGCTGAGACCCACAGATGGTTGATCAAATACAGAACCAAGGCTGAAAACCAAGAGCTCTGCCCTTAGATGTAAGGTGGCATTCTCCTTAGACATGGGACAGGATGCAAATGCCTGTGAGCGTCTCCACATGCTGTTGAAAAGTTGAAGAATGTTCTTGTGCCCACTTGGGGCGTAGGTTCTACTGGTGGAAGAGATAAAGTCCAATACAGGATTTTGGAGTTGAAATATACCTGAGGGATCAACTAATGTCAATCTCTCAATTGCATCTTGAGGTAACTGATGCCCAGGATAATTAGTGACAGATCCATAGCTAAAACCCAAGTCATCCAATTTCCAGTCCAGTTCTCTCTTTACTTTATCATTCTTCTGTAAGAACTAGAAAATAAAAGTGGCTGCCTGACTTTCATGAAGAGAAGAAGCAGAACGCAAAATTAGAAGGGTTAGGTTATGTGAAGAATGAACCTCAGGCAGAATTTCTGTTCTGGAAATCGGTGAGCTAGTGATGTATGAGAACAGGATGAAAGGAACTAGCATCGCTAGAGTTGTAGTTCTCAAAATGTGATCCCCAAATTAACAGCACCAGCATTACCCAAGAACTTGTTAAAAATCACATTCTCAACCCAACATCAACCTACTGAATCAGAAATTCTGGGGGTAGACCCTACCAACCTAAGCTTTAAGGAGTCTGTCAGATAATTGTAATGCACCCTAAATTATGTGAACCAATGTGGTAGAGAGGTTTTTATGAAGCTCCTCTGGACCCAATTCTCAGCACACATGAATCTTCTGATAGGAAAAAGCTTTCTGTATCAGACACATCTTTCTTCTGTCTCATCTAGTCAAACTGTGAAGATTCACCTTGATTACCTTCATAGGCAACCAACAAACGTAACATGGACAAAATGTTCATATAATTCTCTCTCATTTCTTTCAAACTCTAAAATTCTTATTCCTTTTATGATTATGTCTCACTAAGTCATTTTGTGCTATCTATTTATCTAGGGATTTTCCCCCTATAGTTCCCATGCTTCTATATAGTTTGTAATGTCAACATATGGTACACTAAAATTATTTAGTTTCACCATATCAGAGAAAGAGCATATTTAACTAAAAAATATTCTTTTTTTTAATCCCCACCTGAGGTTATGTTTTCACTGATTTGAAAGAGAGAGAGAAACATCAATGTGAGAGGGAAACATCAATTGGTTGCCTCCCATATATGCCCTGACCCAGGGATCAAACATGCAACCTAGGTATGTACTCTGACCAGGAATTGAACCCATAGCCTTTTGGTGTATAGGATGACGCTCCAACCAACTGAGCCACCCAGCCAGGGCAACTAAAATATATTCTTGACAGATAAATCAGAGTTGTCTTCTTGTTCTTCAGATCAATTCCACATTTGTAAACTTTATCATTTAATTGAGTCTTGAAATTAGCACAGTTAAGTTCTAGTATAGATATATTTAGTTTTGATATGCTACCTTACTAGTTTTCAAACATTTTTCTATACTAAACAAAAATAAAGAAGCCTAGTTGATTTAAAAAATAGGTAAATAATATAGTTGGGAAAGGGGAATCAGCTTAAAAAAATAGATAAAACAAGCAGCCCTATAAACAATGAGGAAGTGACATTGTCCCATATGTTAAACAGAGCTGGGTTTTAGTCCTTGCTCTGCCTCCTCACAGAGGCAGTCACCTGGAGCATATCAGTTACCCTCTAGGTCTGTTTTTGTTTTTTTTTTAATTTAGAAAACAGGAATGTAGGTACTCACATTCCTATTTTTGTGATATATATATCTCCAAATGAGATAAATTTATGTAAGGTAGTATTAATGACGTTCATTTATTTGGTGAAGTAATGTTCTCTTAATGTTCTGTTCTGCTAATTTTGCCTTTACAATATGCTGATTTGTATTGTTAAGTGCCTCTCAACTGTCTTATAAACTCACTGAGGGCAGAGAAGGTATCTGAGACTTATTTATAATTCAATCAGCCCTCTACACAATGCTCTGAACATCTAAACATAGTAGACCTCCAATTGCTGACAGATATTCAGGAGGCAATGGCCAAGGAATAGAACTAACATTTGTCCGTGGGCTGCTTCATGTCATGGGCTGCTGGAAGGGTTCATACTCTCTCTGTGGTCCTACTCTCTGTCATTCTGAAACAGACAGATACAACTCATAGGATTTAGCCACATCAAAAATCCAAGAAAAGTTTTTCCTCTAAATAAATATGAAAACTTGGTCTGATGCTCTCGGTATACTCTACAGTGGTTCTCAAAGTGAAATCTCTGAGGAAATAGCATTACTTGGGAACCAGTTAGAAATACAAATTCTCAGGTCCCACCTCAACCTACTAAACCAGAAATCTGTATTTTCACAAGCTCTCCAGGTGATTCTGATGCACACTAAATTTTGAGATCACTGGCCTAAAACAGAGCCCTGGTTTCTTCTTCCTAGATCCAGGTGTCCTGACTAGCATTGATGATATTCTTAGATGGTATCTTTTCAGGAGTAGATAATGGGTTAGTAATGTCTATATTATACCAATCAGTAATAGTTACATAATGAAAACAGGACATGGAATTTCTTAAAGTGTGTTTTATGGGTCAGTAGTTCATAGTCTATTATAAATACTATGTTAAAAAAGAAAGAAAAGAAAAGAAATTACTTCAGCAAATAAGTTTAGGGTAACTAGGTTAAATAGAATTTATTCTCTGAGAAATTCCCAATTTTTTAATATGCTTATAAACATTATAAATCTTCAAAATGTCCCCAAACTTATTTGAAACCACCTTACTTTTAAAATAAAACTGTATTTTGCTGATACAAAAACCCCTTTGTAGTTGAATTTCCCACATCTGAATTTTGTTAAACTTATCATTGAGAAGTGTTTGATGTTATAGTATTTTTACTTGGAGCCTTTCAAAATTATTGGTTCTCAACCAGGTTCTCCTATCCCTGAGGGGGTAACTGCAATGTCTGCAGACTTTTTTTTTTTTTTTTTTTTGCTTCACAACAGGGGGAAGGAGTGTTTGCTACTGGCATCTAGTACGTTAGAGGCCAGAGATAATGCCAAACATCCTACAATACACCGAACAACCCCTCACACACACAGCACACACAGCAAAGAACTTTGCAGCTCCAAATTTCAATAGTGTCGAGGTCATGAAACCCTGCCTTCTTCAATCAAGTGTTGAGTGGGCTACAGCACAGACTGTCTCCATCTTCAGAGTTCTAGAACCTACTACAGTGCCTAACACAACAGAGGCACCCAGTAAGAGCTTATTTAGTAAATTAATTAATAAAACAATTAATGATGGGGGGCAGATATGACTATCATAAACCTTACAAGACAATATAAAAACCACATCCTTTAATACAGGATGTGAAGCCCATGTCCAGGAGGGCTTGGAGGAGGAGGGGAGGTTACAAATGGTCTTAAAGGACCAGAGCAGAATTGGGAGAGCCGATGGCAGTCCAGCTGAGGGGGTTATGACAGACACCACAGAGAAGAGGGGAGAGCCGTGTGCCCTAACACAGCTTGTGGGTCCTATGATTCTACCGCAGGTTCTACTCCCCTCCTTTGAGCCTGTCCATGTCCTGTCAGACAGGTAACAAGTGGCAGAGATTCCCAACTGGTGGCCTGAGAGCCACAGAGTTTTGTTTACCACCCCAATTTTGTTGGTCTATCTGATTATGTTTAGGAGCTTTGTTTTCTTTTTAACTGTTTTAAATTATCTAAAGGACATATTATACATACCAGTGAATATTTAACAAATAATTCAAATAAAGCTCAAAACTCTCCTTGACCTCCACCTGATCCACTCTCCAGTATTTGACAACACAGTTGTTTATTTGTTTAATCGAATTTGAATTTAGAGATGCACTTTCTAGTTCACCACAGTCTCCACCTCTTCTGTCGCCCCAACCCACTGTAATCGTGTGTGCCACATGCCTGCCTGGCTCTGAGATCATCTGCTGTGAGAGGAAAAGGGAATCATAAGATTATCCTTTGAATCAGCCTCGGCTGGCCACGAAGCGAGTGGGCTTTACTCTGCTCGTTTCTAGGACCTGTGCTCCTGACGTGACAAGATTATTGTGAGAATTAAAGCAAATACCATCAACAATACTACCTGGCAGGCCATCCTTTCCCAAGCAGGTGGTGCCCTGAGCAGGAGAGCGTATATCTCAAAGAAGCCTCCAATAGAGCAAAACCTCTTCCCTGCCCATGATCTGTGTGCAAATCAAACAAAGTCTGAATTCCAAAAGTGATACATTCCATTAAAAGCAGTAATATATGTGAAGTGCTTAGACATTGCCAAGACAAAGTGGTTCCCAATTTTAGTATCAGTATTGTTGCTTTAAATAATAGTAATAATAAAACCCCATTTATTTTTATAGAAAAATGTTTTAAGTTACTTTCTGTTAGGTAAGTTGATACCATAGGAAGATGAGCTATGTTTGTTCTACAACTTCAGAAACTTCCTGACACCCTACAAAACGTTACACAAATGTGAGATATTATTATTACCAGTTTTTCTAGACTCAGCTAAAGAACTCTTTCATAAAACCTTCTCTGACCACTCCAAACTTAACTCCTCTGAATTCCAGTAGTGGTTATTTCTCTCTCATTTTCTTGGTCATTATGTGTGCATATGGCCTGGCATTGCTTCTTTTGTTGTCACACACTGTAATTTAAATATCTGTGGCATTGAAATGCTAGTCTTTAATTGTTCGTCTGTTTATCTCATCTTGTCTCAACTGGAATACGGGCTTCTTTAGGTCGGAGGCGCCGTTCTCTGCCATACTTCGAAACACACCACACACGTATAGTAGGCGCCCAGTAAGTGTCTTTGATTTCATTTGAAGAGAGTGTTAGATCCTAGAAGTGCTACAACAATGTGTCTCTTAAAACTCCTCATCTATGACCTTGTCCCTTCTGGTGTGCAGCCAGAGAAGAGCTTTGAAGTGAGGTGACAGTATGTTTCTTTCTTACTTGTTCCTTGGAAGAAAAGCCCTTGTTTTCTACCCTAGCAAAGTAAGATGATTTGAATCTCTCTAAATGCAAAACCCAGTGTATATGCTGCTCTTTGTATCGAAGGTCATCCGCTAGAATCTAAAAGTATCTGTTGGCAATAATTATTTAAGTAGCATTATTTCTAATCTTCAAAAGGATAGTTTTGTGTTTAAAATTAATTTTCTTATTTGTCTATGGTTGCAACTTAAAACACTTTTCCTTATATGCACTATAAAATGTTAATAGCTACAGATAGAATGACTTTACGACTGTGGTGTCATTTTTCTCAGCTTGATCAGCTCTTTTGAATGCATCATTATGATCAAAGTTGTTTACAGTAATAAAGTATGAATAGTTTCGATAAAAAAAGTAGACACCATTACAATTAAACAGTATCTGGCATTTTAGAATGTGATAACTACTCATAATGCTGTCGTAGGATAAGCAAGTCTACAATATAAACATAATCACAAGAATGATCTAAACAAGTCGGTGAAGCACAAAAAGGAATATGAATTGGGGGAGGTGTGGTGTCATAGGTTTGGCCAAGGGTGGAGGGGGAAAGCTGAATATTTAATACACACCTGATTCTTTCAATGAAAGTGTGAGTTTGTTAACATTTTATTTATACTGGTACCCATTATCTTGTTGTATTTCTGCAAGGAACAAACAAATTTTAAAATTAAGACCACATGCCAAATATCTCAATAAAACTTGAGTCTTAATACTTTGTTTGATAAGGTTTACTGCAAAAATTAGCATCTTCATATTTGTAAGGTATGTATTCAATTATATTAGGGTGCCACTGAAAAGTGTGACGACTAGGATATATGAAACAACTCTAAAAATATTTCTACCAGGTACTAACACCTCTTCAAATACAACACACATATACATTGTCACCATCATTAGAGGGGTGTCAGGTAAGAGAAATTTAATAAATTTCTAATCAGTGTTGCTATTGGTTTGAGAGTCTGAAACAAGATTTGAAGGAAGTAATAGATGATAGAATGTTTCTTTGGGGATAAAAAAAACTGGTTTTAATAATTTTAGAATGGTGATACTATTTGCAAAGTTGAAAGTAAGTAGAGTTGTGAGGGCTATCACAGAAGTAGCTGAATATATGAATATGTTGGCTCCTTTATTGAAGAAGGGAAATAAGTCCTTTTTTTCCATGATTCTTAATACACAGAGTAATTAGGAACCTGTGTACAAATAAAAAAAGCACTGTTAAAATTTACTTAAACAAAACACATTATATGTATAACATTAAATTATACATTATATGTATAACATTAAAATATAAATTATACATTATAATGTATAAATATAAATTATACATTATATGTATAACATTACATTATACATTATATGTATAACATTAAAATATAACTCAAGATATGTGATCTCTTTACTAACTTATTATATTTTGTGAATAATATAAGTGCTTTCCCATGCTAGAGTATTTTATTTTGCCAAATTAACAAAATCCAGACTTCTTAGGCCTTCATTTAGAGCTTTCTATAATCTTACGTTGACATCCTTGAACAAATATATGACTCCTCAGCTCTGTATATGAACCTATCCATAGCCTCTTGAAAAATTGTTGCAGATATTTGTCTCCATGGAATCTCAAACACATACACACACACACACACACACACACACACACACACACACACACACACACACCACTGCCCAATCCCAACTTCCTCTCTACATATCTATATTGTATCTTTCTTATGAGGCTATTCAATTTCCTCCACCTCTTCTGTAACCAGCCTCTCCAAAGCTCCTTTTGTCGAATCTTCTTCCATTGTCTGTATCAGCCATTCAGCACTTATCCAGGGCTATTTTAGATTTACAGTCAGCTACTTCTGGCTGCCGATCACATAGTATATGCTGAAAAATATTTAGTGGGAAATTTTAATATTCATGAGATATTCTGCAACAAAAATATATTACCTTAGTCTGTGAGCTAGAATTTCTTGTTGAACTGGCTTTTGCACTTTCCTTTAGGGTCCAAAGTGTCCTGTCTCTCTTTCCCATACTCTCTGCAAGGGATATCCTTTTTCTTCACAAGTCAGTCTATAGGATCCAGCAGTACCTTCGTTCCAGATTGAGTTAATCAGTTATTATCTTCTTTAGCTACAGAAAGACCAGGATTAAACTTTGAAATTGCCTCTTTCAAGCACTTAAATTTTTAGACAATCTACAAGTCTTTCAAAAGGGGAATGGCTAAATAAATTATGGTAGATTTGTCGAATGGAATTTTATGTTGCTGTTAAGAAGAGTAGTTCTCTATAAATTGACAATGCAATATGCTATTGTGAAATAATAGCTTTTAAGTTAAAAAAGGAAATTATATAAAATATGGACGATACTATACCATTTTTTGGTAAAAATAGATATATTTGTGTATTCATAGAAAAGAGTCTACATAGGTATATTTCTCTCCAGCAGAAGAAAAACAGTAACTATTTATTTGTAACATTTTAATTATCACAAGTATTTTAAAAACAGTTTTTATGGTACAAACATTATAGAATCTCAGAGAATTTCTACCAAACTTCAAGAGAGACACAATTCCTTTATTACTGTCTTGTTTGCAAGCAAAAAGTAATGGAAAATCCTCAGTTTATTGAGAGGTATATTTTCCTATCTGTATTTGCTATTTCATTTCATTTGGAAATTATTTGTTCATGTTTTATGGTCATCTATTGGAACATTAAAAATTCCTGAGACAGAAACCAATACTGGTATATATATCCTAACCTGAGCCAATGATCAGCATATGGCTTTGTGTGTGACCTCAGAACTGGCTCGGGGTGGCTGAGCAATCTCAGCCTCCTGTTTGACAGTTGTTTGACACTCCCACTGGACAAAGTTGAGAGTCAACACAGCCTTGTTGACTGCTGGCAGCCACTCTACAGCCCCAGGGGAACTAGCCTTCAGATGAAGCTGACTCTGAGGATGCAGAGCAGAGAGATAGAGAGTAACTGGCTATTTGGTGACGTTACCAGGCTGATGGATTGACTATCCCTGAAGACTTCCCCATTCTGCATTTCCATTTATAGGCAATGAATTCCCTTCATTATTTAAGCCACCTTGAGTTGGTTTTTCTGCTAGTTGCAATTGAAGACATCTTCTTTTTTTTTAGGCCTCTGCACATGCATTCAACAAACATTGGGTGTCTCCATTGTGCTAGCACTGCTCAGGGGGCTTGGGAATACATTAGCGAACAACAGACACCCAAGTCTCTGGAAGGCATCTTCTTAATATATTTTTCTATTTGCCTAGCCTCATGTGGTTTTCTCTATGATGCCTCTGAATTCTTCCAACTTGTAGCTCTATTCTACTTCCCTTCCAAAATTCAGCCCAGGTACACCTCCTCCAGGCAACCCTCCCATGATTGACCCTTTCTTCCTTGCACCCCAGGTTGGTACTAGCCCCTCCTCCATGCACCCATAATAGCTGTGGTTATTGTTTCTTTAACTGATGGTGTTGTAATTATCTGGTTATGTGTCTTTCTTCACCATGCGACTGTGAGCCTTCAAAGACAGGGACTAAATAGTTTATACCTGGCTGTGTATTCCTAATGCCTAGCCAAAGGCCTAGCATTGCCTAGATGCTCTATAAATATTTATAGACTGTGGTGGATGGTTAGATGAATAAATGAATGAATCTTAACCATGGATATATCAAGAATGTAGGATGGTTAGCGTCTAATTTTTATAACGGTTTTCTGTACTTTGCACAGAAATGAGAAAAATTGTTTTAAAAATAATTGGCTATTTATACAGAAATCAGGACTAGACCTTTTGTAAAAAAAAAATCCATATATTAAACTCCCTTTGTAAAAATTTACTAACCACAATTCATTAATAAATATTTATAATTGAGATAGCTGAAGACAAACCCCATACTGTTACTCTCTCATGAAAAATTAAATTGACTTACTCTTTTGATTAATTTTGAAAGCTTTGGTTTAAGGTTATAGGAGTCTGACAGAAAAATTGAAGCCGTGATTGATTTACATGACACACTTTTAATGGAAAATACTGTAAAACATTGCAAAAGCTCTCTGACATCGTCAAAGATGAACTCAGATGAGAAATGCCAGGTTTGCAGGGCAGGGAAAGGTCTCTATAAGTAACCTTCACCTCAGACCCCCCCCTTTCTGAAAACCCTGGTGGGGGGGCACTTCTCCTTTTCTAACTGATACCTACAGGAATAGCAGAGAGACCAGACATCACTTCCCTCTCTTACAAATAATGGGAATACTAAGCTTTGTAAAAAAGACTTAAAACAGCAGAGAGAATCTAAAATAAATTCTGAATCTGTACATTACATATTAAATGTGTAAGGCTGGCAGAAATCCCTTCTCTCTACCCCTCCTTGAGGACAGTATTAGTCATTTTCGTAACCACACCGCCAGAAGAGTACATGTCATACAGTAGGCATTCTAGGAATTGCTGAATAAAAGAAATGTCAGTGGTGGTTGTATGTATGTAGTGGGATTACCTATGAGTATTATTTTCTTCCTGGTATTCTTTGGCATTTTCTAAAGTTTCTATAATGGCAATGTACTTGTGGTGTTCATTTCATGAGCTCAGTGTCAATTGAGAGAAAGGGGAAGGAAAGATGATATTCTAATATTGGGAACCTCTTTTTTTATTTATTTTTTATTGATTTTTAAAAAGAGAGGAAGGAAGAGAGAGAGAAACATCGATCAGTTGCCTCCCAAATACACCCTAACCAGGGACCAAACCTGCAACCCAGGTATGTGCCCTGACCAAGAATCAAACCCACCACCTTCCTGTGGTGCACAGGACGATGCTTCAACCAACTGAGCCACACCGGCCAGGGCAGAAACCTCTTTGTTCTCTTCTGTAATTCAACATGCCCCTAATAATTGGTGCTTTCGTATATGTGGCCAACCAAGCAGAAACAGGTCTGCATGCAAGCCTGTCAGACATGTAGCTTATCTGATTTTTCTCCTCTGGTTACGTGTCTTTCAGAATTTTTACTGTAATATCTACCTATGTAAAATCTGAACTCAGAGGAGAGTTATAATGAAGAGAACTAATATTTGCTGAGTGCCTAGTGAAACTGATGCTTAGGTTACCCAAAAAATATCCGTGCTAACTCCACATCCCATGGTGTTGATAATGGGTGGCTTGAGTAAGGGAGTGTGATCTTTAACTTCCTTATAATTTCCATCACTTTCAATAAATTTAAGTGAAAACAGTGTGCTAATTCTCCAAATTCAGCCTCAAGACAAATTTCTTCACCCCTCTTCAATAAGACTTCCATCTCTGGGCCCCTTCTAGAAAGATGATCTGTAGCTACCACTATGGGTATTATTATTCTCATTTTATAGATGAGAAACGATTAAGTAAACCACTTCAGGGCAAGGTTAGTGAGAGGTAGAGCACATAAGAGAACACTTCTCTTTCTAAACCCAAAGTCTGTTCTTTTCCTACTGTACCATGCTGCAAAACTTTGTAAAACCATAAAATGATAGCTCCAGAATGATAGGTTTAGAATTCACAGAAGAAAGACTATCTACAGTTTATTATTCAGGCAAGTAAAGCACAATGATAAGTGATTCTGGTATTAACTGCTAAATTCTCTTGACTAGGAAACAGAAAAGAATCTCTCAGCTACCTATTACTCCCTAGTTTAATATCTCTTTCAGATTGGTCATTCTGTTCTGTTTGTTTGTTTACTTTTTACATTATTTGATTTTCTGTGGCTCATGTTCACATATTAATGATCTCTATGTTGTAATTATTATTTTCTTATTTTGAAACTTAAATGTTAATTGCAGAAAATATTTATTCTACTTTAGATTCAATATTATCCAACCATATTTCTCTCTCCCCAACCAGCTCTGTTATTACTTACTAGATACTGTAGAGATCCATGTAATTCTGGAATGTAGAAAGACAGGTGATATTTCAAATTGCTTACTTCAAGTGTTTAGTTATATTATGTTGAAAATTAAGTATCTGTATTTGAGCCATTTCTGACCTTCAGTTTCCTGTGACTAAATGAGAAAATTTGTATAATCTCTGGCTTTTCGGAAGCATGAGAATAGTTATAATCTGGTAAAGGCTTCCTACCTTGGAACTGAATGTACTTACTGTTACCTCAAGTATGACAGCTTAGCATTCCTACCCTGACCACAGCAGACTGTTTGAGGCTCAATAAACAACCAGGGTTCTTAAATAGACAGCTTACTTTTATCCCTGTGCATTGTTCTTCACACGTCTCGTTACTACTATTAACTTCCTCCTCGGAGACATCTTATCTCTTTTCCATAGAATCACTGGATACGTTTTGTAAGCCTCAATCAATTTTAGTCAGGGAAAGAACTCCAGGAGTTCGTCTTGAACACCTTCCCTTTTCTGCACACATAGCTATGTGTATACACGAATGACCGCAGTGTATTGTTACACACGCAGGCCCCAGATCCAGATCTCCTGGGTTTGAATCCTGGCTCTATAACCTACTTAGTATGCTTTTCAAGTTCAACCAAATAGCGTTCGTACAGTTTTTGTAACTTTAGGAATAAAACAGAAAACTTAAAAATTGGCCCCTAAGTCTGATTTAAGCTGTTAGGAAAGGTTTTGCTTACTTCCAGATTTTACTCCTCCCAGTTAATGAAAGGTTTTCCTTTTACATGGAGAATTAGAAATTTAAGTAAAGAAAATGTGAGGCCACATTTTACTTTGATGAAAGCTTACTTCGAAGGTCAAGTTTTTGCTTTCCTTTGGTCCTGGCTGGAATCTTGTAAAAGAAAGACTCTACTTGAGAAAAAGAGATGCCTGGCAATGAGTCTGAACTAGTGACAACTTAATATTGACATTTATTTAAATGAGTTTTCTTTCTGTTTAGTTTTAATTATGTTCTTACTAAAGCAGGCTAATAAACTTAATACGTAACCAAGTATGCTGTAAGTATAGCTCATTGACAAATGTTCAATTCATATTATCCAGAAGCAACTTTATTTTTGCACTGTTTATTTTATTTATGTGTGTGTGTTTAATAGCTTTAATGAAGTATAAATTTACATACCATAAAATACACCTATTTTAAGTGTACAATTCAATGATTTTTTATAAGTTGACAGAATTGTATAACCATTGCCACAATCCAGTTTTGAAACATTTTTATTGCTTAAAAAGATCTTTTAGCCTGACCAGTGTGGCTCAGTGGATTGGGCATTGTCCCACGGACTGAGAGGTCCCAGTTTGATTCCTGGTCAGGGCACATGCCCGGGTTGCGGGCTTGATTCCCAGTCGGGGGCGTGCAAGAGGCAGCTGATCAATGTTTCTCTCTCACATTGATGTTTCTATTTCTCCCTTCCTCTCTCTCTAAAAAATCAATAAAAACATTTTAAAAATATTTTATTTGCAGTCATTCTCTGTCCCCACTCAGCCCCAGTAGCAGATTTTAAGGAGAAAAAAATCTCTTAAAAATGACCTAACTCTCCTCTATTATCTACTCTTTACATAGGTCAGTAGGCCAAGGGACTAAATTTAACAAAGCAAAACCAAAATTCACCTCAAACCAAGCTAGCTTATGAAGTTCCATGCCTGCCCCAGATTTATTGATTTGTTTATTTATTTTGCTCAAAACTAGCCCTGCTTAGGTCTAAAATATGTTGGAAAAAAAGATCTAAGAAGTGAAGCCAGTAAGTTACATAGGCTGCTTCTGTTTATTCCTAACTAAAACTCAATAAAAACATATTTTTAAGCATATAATTGAAATGTATAGAGATTTTAAAAAACATAAATTCATGTTTCAACATCCTTTTTCATACTAATTTTTATTTAAATTTTTTTTATTTTGAACAGTTTTTTCCGATACCTTTCCAATTATACAATTATTTCAGCAAAAACTTAAAACAAAGGCATCTCATTATAAAGTCATTGAGGCAAGGGCCAATTTCCCTGCATGATTACATAGAACCAGGACACTCCAGGTAGTTAAAAGGTGACCTTTTGGAAGGTAGGCTAGGGATCTTTTAGTACAGACAACTGCCTCATCAGCCTTGTTGGCCTTGCAGAAGAGGTTACTCCTTAGTGGCCACATAGACTTCTAAGTTATTAATTAACTACCTAGAAAAAAGTAATGAAAACATAAGGATTGGGTTATCAGGTTAATATCAGGAACTATCTCATATCTCTCCCACCTGTTCTGGGGTGTTCTAAATGATTTCACTGGATAGTAAAATATTTCTTTCCTGGAAATAAGAATCATCATATCACTCTATACATACAATTGTTAACAAATACATAATATATAATAAAGAGCCTATATTGTAGAGAGACTGTGCAATGATAAAATTAAAAGCATCTTATAGTTTGAAGATATTTGAATTGTGTTGTAGACTAGAGAGGATGAACAAAAGTACTTTAATCTTTCTGTAATTACTCTGGAAGATTTCAGGAAGAAGACAAATTTCAGAAGTTTGTTGTAGGTGCATGATAGACTCAAATACTCTAAAATTGGATCATAAAATGACAATAGACAGAGCTCTGGTGATATCTAAAGAATGGAATTTTATTACCAATATAATGATATGAGGCCTATATAAATATGACCATTTTCAATTCAATTCCTTTCTTTAAAATCTACAAGTCTTTACTGATAGCTTATTATATCAAAGCCACTGTGCCAGAGCCATGGGCAACATACTGGGCTATATAAGTAAATGTAGTAAGAGAATTTCTGCTCAGTTAGTGCTCAGGAAAATACAGTTATGACCTCAAGCATACTAGTCATCATATTGTCTGTCTATCTTTTGGGCCTAAACTTAAAATTGTGTAAGGATTAGTCATCATACCTATTTTCTTACTGGGTTGAACAATCAAGTCTTCAGATAGAGAGGCTCCTTTAGGCAATATTAAAAATAACCCAGGTCCCTCTAAATTTTCCTACCTAACCTTGAAGCTCTGCAAGGTAAAATTTCCACAATTTTTCAAACTGTGCCACATTTGATCAGTAATCCACCAAATCCAAATATAATTTTGAAATGATATATATTTAGAGGGGTTCTTAGGATCACTGATGTCTCCTCTACCATATGCCTGAAAGTTGCAGGACAATGTTGGCATCGTGCAGAAGCTCTGAGTTCTGAACTAGAGGGAGGCAAGAAGCCATGGTGAGGAGGAACACTTCAGGAGAGCTGACTCTGAAGGGGAGTTCCAGAGGCAGATGGCTAACCTTTCTCTGGGCCTCTTGATAATTTGTCCCACACTGCACACATTTTCCAGGGCACTCTGCTTTTATCCAGGAAAATCTACTCATTAGTCAATCATTTGGCTTACTAAGCATCCCCTTTTTAAAATACAACTAACTTTTAAGAAAATAATAAGGCTAATAGTCACAAATTAATGAGAATTAGTTTGAAAATGTTTAATATAATTGCTTTCCTGCTAATAACAAAGCAGCTACATTGTCAAAATGCTAGTTTTTATTTATTTGAGTAGTTATAAAACAAATATGCAAGATTTTATCTATCTATCTATCTAACTATATCTTTGTTTAGATATTAAAATTTAAAAATAATTGTCATACTTTGATGCTAATAATGTCGTATGCCAAAGAAGACACTGTTGGTTGCCTGCTATCAGTTGTTTGCATGTAAAACTCTGATTTGGAGTACTCCCAAAACCTCATTTTGACTCAAAGTCAAGTAAAAAAGTCTAAAACCATCATGGTGTAACATTTGCCTTACCAATGATTGCTTTGAGGTAAGCATATATCCCATTTCTGGCCAATGAGATCTGAGGGAGGTCTGTTGGAGGGCTTCAAAAAAGGTAACTTTACTCTGAGGGGAAAAAGAAGGTAAAGTATTCACAAGAAGAAGTAAGTCCCCTTTCTTCCATCAGATGCTATTATATTTGCATGTGAGAGCAGCTTCAGAAGGGAAAAATTAGAAAGGTAGAAGTCCTCTTACAACCAGGGGATTGCTAAGTCACCATGCTGAAAATGGCTGACAGAAAGATGGAAAATTGTAGGTCCTTAGTCCCGTTCATTAGCCATTAATTTAAATATTCTAGTAGCTGCACACTCTCAGGGGTTTGTGTCCTATGAATAAATTCATTGGCCTTATTGTTTAAGATAATTGAGTTGAAGTTACTGGTTACTGCTAACTGAAATCACACTGATACTGTGAATGGGTTAGATCCCTAACTTAGAGATGATGGTAACTGAGGTTTAAAGATTAAGGAACTTGACCAAGACCACATGGTAAATTGCATGTACGTGATATAGTTGCAATTTCACATTCCAAGGTTTATAGGACTTACATTTAATGCTGTATCAATTTCATTCATCTATCCTCCTCAAAATAGGAATTCTGTGGTAGAGGGCTTAGGGGGTATCAGAAAGAACTCTGGGAGATTGAAGCTCAGAAAAGGAGTAGCAAAGTATTATGCTCACATTTTGCTTGTTTTGAAATTTTGTCTAAAGCTGGCCTGAAACTTATGAGAAAATTGAAACACTCTTTCTCCTCCTTTTTCCTAATTCACATGCATTTCTACTCCCAGGACCCTAACCATTGATGAGTAGTATTGGTAATTCTGCTATAGTCTCTTTAATAGCACTATATTTCATCATATGACTTATGTAGAATCTCTTGATGACAAGGAAAGTGACCCATTTAAACTAATGGAAAAAGACAAATTTATAAAAGAATGAATGGGAAATGTCATGGAACAGAAAGGCAGAGAGCACTCCTTGAAAGAACAGGGCTTAGAGCCAGGAGTGAGAAATCTATCAGGAAATTATATACACCATTACATGGGGGTCTGAGGCAACGTGGGCTCTCTTTTCTAATGTATCTGTCTCTCAGTGCAGATCAGCTTTTCTCTACTCCTCATGCCCTGGCTCAAAAGATGCATTCCCCCAACCACCCCTCCCAATCCCCACCTACCCACGAGCACCAGTTTAATGTGACCTTCCAGGCAAATGCTCTATTCTAATGTACCCATTCTCCCTATGGCTCAATCCTTAATTCCGAATTCCTAAGAGGGAGAATATGTCTGGCCAAGCTGAACCACTGGATTGGTTTCATTCAAATGAGACATCCTTACTTTTGTTCAGTCAACTGTTGCCATAGATAATGGCCACATTGTCCCATCATACTCACCTCTATGGTAAGAAATGGTTCTCAGAGAAGTGGCAGTAGCTGGGAAGTACCCTCAAATGAAGTCTAACCAGTATTTAAAACTTCATTTTATTTTGTTATTTAATGATTTCAAAGTTTCTAATAGCCAGTATGTAAATAAAAATTTAAACATAATTCAGTGGTCATAGTGGGAAACTCCCTTTTAGTAATGAAGAATTCAAAAAACCAGACATCCTTGATGATAATAATAACTGAGTGTGGATAATGACATCATAATTGCTGGTGAATCTAACCATTTTTCAAAATGCAAAGATCTTTGTAATTTATAATTACCCATTGCACTTAGTATATATGTTACAAATACAAAATATTTGCATATTTGTACATGGTCAAGGAGAATTCAAAAATAAATATATTTTTATATGGAAAATATATTAAAAATATAATTCTTACATAGATTGTTTGATTGCATTCAAGTAATTCAGCAATATGCCTTCAGATGTGCTGTTAAAATTTCAGATAAACAATTGACATACGATACTGTAATGACATCAGAAAAAAATATATTTTAAAGTGGTGAAAATGAGTAACGTTAAAGCTAGGCCATACTATGAATGACACCAAGCATACAAAATATATAATTTAAGTCAAAAAGCGCCCATATGTGAAATAAATTGAAATTAAATGTTAATGAAGGTTAAGAAAGTACAGGTATAAAAACTGTTAAGAATTATGTAGGTTATAAATTTTAACCATTGGATTTTTGTAAGCTGAAATTCATGTCCTATATGTGTCAACACCAGTATGAATTTTGTTTATCAAAAATGTTTTTCAAGTGTCACAAACTTTAGGGGCACAGTGACTCAAATAATAAATTCTGACATGATATGTGAATCTATGAAAATATATATTTATATGTGAAAATATATTAGGAAAAACCTAGCTAACATGAAATTCATTTTATAAATTGAAGTAGGCAATAATACAGTCTTTATGCGATTTCCAGGGAATTTGAAAAGAAATGCTATGTTGAGTAGATCTTTTTAAAAAGTAATGACTTAAGATTTCCGAGTGAGATGACAGGACATGTCAGAATTAAATCACATGGATTCATGTGCTGTACATAGAGGAGATACCTAGGATGGGAGCTTTTTCAGCATAAAAATGAAAGTAAAAATCATACCATCCATTTAGAAAAATCAGAACTGCCCTAACATTTACCCAGTACTGCAAAAACAAACTTCCCACTTCTTTCAGAAGCTAGGGCCATTTTATTCCTTTGTTAGTTTCCATTTTCACTAATCTCTGCCCTACCTGGGTTGAGTGAATATGCCAAAATACTATGCAAAGATCTGCTTAGTATTTTGCAGCTTAATTGGGAACCAGAAATACAGAACATCTCAACGGATTCTTCACTGAGTATTGCAGGCATGAAATGTTTGAAGTGTTCTGATCAGATTTTAGGTAAGAATGGGAATTATGTATATAAAAATGCCCTTAAATCTCCAAGTCTTCCGCCAAGTTCACTGTGACTCTAACTGAAGAGTGACATTTTATACCTTAAGTGAGGCTGAACCTGCTGTAATCTCACCAGAGAACTTCTGGAAAGCCTAGCCCTTCTTTCTAGACCTGTATATATTCCTTAACATACACACACACACACACACACACACACACACACACACACACTGAACTAAGTCATAACTATGAGACAGAACTAGAAAGAACTTTAGAAATCATGCAATCTACCCCCTTATAATGAGAGATTATTTATTTTCCTACCATGAGACAAACACCATCTACAACATCTCAATTAATGTGAATGATTGGTCTCCTTGTTACCAGTGTTACTTCCCCACAGTTGCAAATAGGTACCCTTTTGTCTCACAGTAGCTTTAGGAGTAAGTAAAATGCACGTCTTAAGGCTATAAATTCCTTAGAATGTTGAGTCCTCCTCCCTTGCATCAAGATGTTAAGAAAAAAACCTCTCCTCTCCCCCCCCCCCCCGCCTCTCTCTCTCCTCTCCCCCCTCAACCCCCCTCCCTCCTCCTCACCTCCATCCCCTAGGAGATGAATGGGAGAAGAAGTCATGCCTGTCAAATTTTTATAGCCCAACTTTCCACACCCTGAGTGAACTGTGAGAGGCAGCCCTCAGACTTGAGGAGTACAGATCAAATGACAAGCTAACCAGCCTAAGTGAGCCTGGGAGGCAAGTGTGAACCTACACATCAAGCAGACTGTGATATCAATCTCCAGTTTACCTGTATCAAAGGAGAGACAATGGGAACCACCTTCTCACTTTTCAGCAGCATCATCTTCTTGACTCAAATAGTTAGGCACTTCTCCCAGAATAAAGAATGTTGCCCTAGTGGCTAGTTTTTATTGTTACTGTTGTTGTTTTTTTAGACTTGTTTCATGTTTTCTTACCCATTGTCACTACATCTCTAGTCCAGTCATACAGGGCAATCAGAGTAAAAGGCTTAAGGCCAGCATAAATCAGTTAATCCTAAGTGAATACCTAAAATTAAAGAAAAAATACCTAAAATTAAAGCCTTGAAGGGTGACTATGTATATTACTCAAAGAAAAGAGAACTCACAAGTAAAAAGGCAATATCATGCTCAAAACTCACAAAGTTCATTACCACTCATATTTTTGTTATGATGATTATAAAGAATTATTCATTGTTAAACAGTCAGCATAAACACGGATTTGCTTTGTGTGTTTTATTTCTCATCTTCAAATTTCTGTAACTCATTTATGCACTTAACATACAGTGTCTGTTAATATCAAAGACATAGATATTCCCTGGTGCTTGTGGGCACTTGGGTTTCTCAGTACAGGAACATAGAGAATTTACAGCAGAGTTTGAAAATGAAACAAGCATGCTGTAATATTTTTAAAGTCTAGTATACATGCTTGTGATTTTCTGCAGGTGGGAACACAGATTAAAACATAGGAAGTTCTTTTCTGATAAATTGTACTTTTCTATTGTGGAAACTTCACAGTAAAATAATTTTTAAAATTTCTTGCATGAAATTCAAATTCTTCCTTTTTATTTGAAAATCTAGGTGTGCTTATTTGTCATTTTCAAAGCTTTCTGTACTTCTTATGTAAGTAAATGACTATTCTAGATTATCTAAAACAGAAGAAGCCCGGCCAGTGTGGCTCAGTGGTTGAGCATTGACCCATGCACCAAGAGGTTGCCAGTTCGATTCCAGGTCAGGACACATGCCCAGGTTATGGGCCCGATCCCCAGTGCAGGACATGCAGGAGGCAGCCAATTGACGTTCTCTCTCATCGATGTTTCTATCTCCCTCTCTCTCTAAAAAAAATCAATAAAGAAAAAATTTAAAAAATAATAAAACAGAAGAGATAACTTTTTGCATATATGCATAACCAATGGACACAGACAATAATATTGGGAAGGCAGGAAGGGGTGGGAGTGGGGAGGAGGGGGGTCAATGGGGGAGAAAAGGGGGAACATCTGCAATACTCTCACCAATAAAGATAAAAAAGAAATAAATAAAAATAACACAGAAGCATCTCAACTGATAACGTTTCTGAAAGAAAGGATAGAGGTGGAAACTACTGTTTCTTTGGATCTAGACCTGGGTTCCCCACCCCTCCAAAAAGGAAAAGAAGCCAGGTGTTAGACATTTTTGTTGTCTGATAGCAGCCCAATTATTTATTACAGACTGCTGTCATATTAATTCTTAATTCAAGTTTGTATTATTTCTAATGTAAATTTAATGCAAGGGATAGCAGCTCTTGCTATATAACTTGTCAAAGATAATAAAAGCTGAATTTGTTTTTTAGGCTCGAACAAACCTACCAAATTTACACAGAGACTGTGATATACAGTGATGACACAAGCTGTACTCCTGTTATCAGAAAATAACACAATTGAATTGCACTGGGCCAGCTCAAGTTGTCATATCATGTTGCTATTGTTTCTTATAAAATAAATAGCTTTGTTTATCATGGGCCAATGTGACATGGCAGTGCACCATCATATTCCATGCTGTGGCAGCAGAGAAGGGAGCAGATGTCACCACTCAATGAAACCTGCAAAGTCCTTTGGGATTTTTATTAAAGCCCATGTTCTTTGCACCTTTGTCACTGGCCACTCTACATCTTCTGCAGCCAAATTCACAAATATCTTCACTGATTAACCAATAAAGTGCCCTTATCCCAAAAAACAAAGATCTTTCTTAAGAAATGCTTGAATGCAAATTGATTTCACCAGGGGCCACCCAACTGAAAGTGTCCTGCACACTTACATATAACCAATTACACTGCTCTTTCGTCACAGTTAAAATGTAACTTTTAAAAATTGTTCCTTTATATATAAAGTACAGTGCAGAAATCTTGCAATGCACCATTCATAATAATAATTTCATTTACCTGTCTCTCCACCTCCTCTTGATTTTTCTCATTTTATCTCCAGCATCCTGTGGCTTTTCTTTTGTTAGCTGCATTATAGAACTTTACAGTGAGGGCACAATAATGAAGGAAAAAAAACTAATGGGAAAAATTATAATTAAGCAGTCTATGGCACATGTCTGCATGAAGCAGTGGAGGCAATTTACATTGGTCATACCTGTAGGAAAAGCTTTCGTTGTACTAAGGCACATTTTTATGCTGATAAACTATCGAGCCTAGAGTGCACTCACAATATAACTATATTCTATGTCCTGAGGTGAGGATGAAAGTGAAAAATAAAAATCAAAGCAAATTGATAATGGGAATACTTTTTTCCCAGTGAAAAGTGGAAAAAGTCATGTACTCCTTTTTGGACACTAAATAAATGGTCATTTTACTTCTTTATTGTGTTTATATATGTGTATATATATTGCATGTGTATATGTGTGTATTTGTATATATAGCTCACATATATACATGTAATATAGACACATAAATATTTTATATATATATATACTATTGTATATATGGAGTGTATATATAATATAAATATATAAATATATAAATATAAATATATATATATTTACTTTGGGGGAGACTATAAGGCAAGATGCCATAAGTATTCATGGAATACTCTTCCTACATGAATCTCAAGGAATTCTTTAAAAGGTTAATTTGCAAAACGTGCCCACTGATCACTTTTCACTTTCCCTATTTTAGAGATTTGTGACCAATGATAGAGAAAAGAAAAGTGGTTAGCACGTATTAACATAGTAAATAAAAGTCCATTTCCTCTTCTTGAAAAATGCATCCCAGTTCTTTGCCACCTTCCATTGAACTCAGTCTTCATGGGACTAGGAAGCCAATGAGTGGACCTGTGAATCAAGCTAAGTCATTCAAATCAGACTCTTCTTGGAATTAGAATTTTGAGCAGAGTGTCACCAGAATAGAAAACAGCTGAATTTGACTCATCTGGAAACGTTATATTCAAGCCCCACTATTTGGACATTTCTAGTGGCACAGAATCCATACCTCATTATATTTTCAACTAGCTTTTATTGTTGAAAGGTTCATCATTAATGTTAAACCTAATCTTGTAACTTCCACCCTTTGGTTGGTCTAAAATCTGTCACGTATAGCTATACAACATTATCTAATTCATCTTCCATGACAGCATGTTAATTATTTAACGACACTATCATAATCTCCCTTGTCTTCTCATTGCCAAGCATCCCAATTTATTCAAATGTTTCTCATAGATGTGGTTTCTGGACCTTTTATCATATGGATTCAGCTCCTTAGGACACCACCAGATATTCAATATCCTTTTTAAGTTGTACTTCCCAGAATAGGAGCCTAAAACATGTGACCAGTGACAAATATACAGATACCTTTTCCTTTCTTAATCTATAACCTGGGCTTCTGTTAATCATTCTAATGCTGATTTATTTGGAAATCCACATTACAGATACGGTCGGTCTCCCACTAAGCTTGCCATAAACTGAACTCTTCGTATATCAGTGTTTGGTTTTTTTTGTCTGTGTGAACTCTAAATCAGATCTCCTTAGTTCTTAAATTTGCAATTAATCTTTTCAACCTTTCAACCTTCATACAGGATGCTATAATTATTTATGTAATACACAAAATGCTCTGCACAAACCAGATGACTAACAAATGTCTGTACCTCTCTTTCATATACATCTCTTATCACAGAAGTAATGTGTTTACAACGTGTTTATTTGAGAGTGGGGCCTGTGCACTACATTCTCATCACTTAGCAAAGTGGCTAACACACAGTAGTTGCTCAAAAACACTCTTTCTTTACCTAGTTCTTTGACTGCATTGTCATGATGCTGAAAGTCAATTCAGAGAAATAGTGGTTGCATCATCAGTCAATTTACTTTAAAGAGTTAACTGAGTGACTTCACGGTGATAGTGTTTGAAATAATTTTCCGAATAAAGGATCAGTACCATTAAGAACCCAGAGTTTGGGACAGATTTCCAAAATACACTGCATTTTACCTAAGAATGTAAACTTTGTGCTAAGCAACTAACAATGCCATAGCCTGAAAAGCATTATTTTTACTGAGTAGAGTGGCTGTTCGCATGCTTAGTCTCTATAGTGCTGCTTTGTAATTAGTGGGTTCACCATACAGATGTCCACATGTAAGGTTCAAAGGAGAAATACTTTATTTTCCTAGCTTTACTAACTCATGAACATTTTGATTTATGCATGTAAAATTTGTAAGGCATATAATCCTCTTCTGTTTCTTTGATTAAGTAAAGGAAAATTCAAAAGCATCTCCAAAAAACAACTTTAAGAGAATAAATGTAACTTAGAAATAAACCATGGATGCTATTGGTAGAAACAAGCCTCTCAACAACCTAAAATTTCTCATTAAAATTGGGCTGTCACAATTTTATAGTATGTAAATGCAAAAATTATCTTTTGTATCATACACTAACTTGATCCATAGTATTTCATAAAGTAAACTTGAAATACCAAAGGATTTTAGAATTTGGGAAGCTTTAGATCATTTTTTTCCCCGAAATCTCATATTTATGGAAGAATAAGCAGACAAATCTCCTATTATTTCATAAAATAACATCAGGTACTTCTTGGAAACAGGACACACTAGAGAGAGGGACTGTTTATGAGTCAGAGAAACATGTGCTACTGTCAACTTGAATAAGAGCCATCAGATGTTTCTGGTGATGAAAACCTTTCAGCGAGGTGACACAGGCCACGTTCCATTCCTTTTATTTTCAGAGATGAGATGGATTTGAAAACCATAACCTGGCTTCTTGATGCAAGGACTCGCCACATGAGATAATCTCCAGCACATTACTATTGGCAAGCCGATCTTTCACCCTTTTGTCTCCATGCATTACAGAAAATGTTAAATCAGTTTGGTGTCCATATAAACTTTTGATCCTAGGAATAGCCTAGGGTACCATCATTATCTTCCCAAGGACCATGTATAGGCCTTCAGTAGGTAGTACTAATTTAATTTCTCTAGTAGAGGAAAAAGTAGCTGATTTTCTAGATCAATATTTGATTGAATATGTTTGAAATGTTAGCAGATAAAGGCCCCTTTTCTGGTCCAAAGACTTTTTGAACCACAGAGGTATAGCGTTCTAGCTCCCCTGGGATTTGAGTGGAAGGAGGTCTCAAAGATCTGTAAGAAGCCTTCCTGCCTTTCCTTGTGTTCTTCCAGCAAGACTCTCTAAAGGTTGAGATGAGAAAACGATAAGATCAAGAACTAGAATGTCTTTATATCCTTTTTTTTTTTTTTTTTTAAATCTTTCCTGGGGCTTCTCTTAACTAAAAATAATCGTTTATAACACTAGTTTACAAAAACCTCTTATAATAGGATGGTAGAAAGAAAGCCCATCTGATCAGCTTTAAGGAGATAACCCGGTGACTTTGGCAAATAATTTGAGACCTCAGATTCTATCACTCCTACGACTAATTAAACAAGAATGCCCACGTATCATCAAAAGGGAAATGAATAGAAGTTAAAATGCTGAGGTGTTAGACACAGATTAGAACTTGAGTTGTCTAGTTAGACTGATAGATAGAAAAGTTTTTCACAAACTGTGCTGGTTTTGTAAAGACATTTACAAAGAAAAAATGAAGATTGGGGGGAAATTCCATCCATACAATATTTGACTGTGCAAACAAAATATCTGTTTCAGAAGTATATATATATATTACTATAATCCTTATGTTTTCATTTTAAAGTTTCACCTAAATTACCAACTCTTTCCCAAATAAAACAGCCCACACATGACTGAAAAGTATTATTCAGAGTAAATAATGCTAGCGATAACTGTTTTCTAAGTCTACATATGAACTTCAAAGAAAGATTCTTAAAAAGAATATTTTTCTTTAATTTTTTTCCTTTGCTGCAGAAATGCACACACACTCCCTAGTAAAAAGAGGAAAGGATACTCACAAAGTCCTCCAACTTTCTGATCTATCAATGAACTTTTGCTTGACTGATGAAGAAATTTACTTTTCCTTATCTACTTATTTGAACACACAAGTTCATTTTATAAAGGAGAGTACCCACTATTTGCAAAGTTAACTGCAATTCCTTGGAAATGCATACTTCAAAGGATGTATTTTCCACAGATTAAGCCAAATTAATTCTCTTATTTGAGATGAGAGAATTACAGTCGTTTAACTTTTTCTTTTTCCATGACAATTCCTCACAGTTTCAATCTCTATAGGTAAAATCACCTAAAGTAATAATATTTACAATGTAAAAATTGAACAACTATTCAGGGCATCATATAATTTTTTTTTACTTAAAATGGGAAATAATTAGCCTATGAAATGAGACTTTGTTTTCTATGATTTATTTTATAACATCTTGCTCACTGCTAGGTATGGAATAGGTATGCAATAAATACTTAAGTCAATTGTATAAATTTAATTTTCAATTTCTGCTTTTAAGGAAGAGTCATAATTGGAATGAAATAGATGAAATGTCTACAACTACATATGAATTACACAATGCTAATGTCATAAGAGATTGTACTAGAATATATCTTCATAGTGCTTATATGTCAGTTGAACATAACATATAGGCCACTGCTATAGGCAGAAGGATCTTAAATGCAAACTCAGACTGCCCCTGAATCTTTGATTTAGTATCCTTGCTTCAGGGTCTTCTTGCAACCAAACCTTCCTCACCAACCAGCCAGCTCTGATTGTTAGTCCTTGAGAGATTTTCCATTTTTTTTTCATGGTCTAAAAAGAAGAAAAGAAAAATGCAGTAAGACAGGTTGTTAGATGTGAAAATTTAGAGTGACTCTAGCAGGAGATATAAAGTATTTCATGTGCTTTTCCTTAATATTATTGTTAATAAAAATGTGACTCTACATGTCCCCAAAACTTTGTTTTGTAAGGTTCAATTTACATATCTGTTGTAAAAGTTCTTTCATATGCTAAGATTTAATGTTATAATGTTCCTGATAATTTCCCTAAATAAAATGATGGGCACTTGGATAATATATTTCACCAGTACTTGTGAAAATTTAATTTGAAAATTCTGTCAAATTTGATAATATACAGAATTGGTTACATACCCACATTCCCCATCTTTTCAGAAACCAGAATTTGTGTGTGTGCAGGGGGTGCCTCCCAGCTTCAGGAGAATCTTATTGACTTGCTTAAAAACTTGATCTCCCATGATACCATTGTAATTAGCTAGTTATTAATAATAGGAAAGGAACAAAGGGAAGGCCAGACATTATAGGCATGTCATTTGGGCAGCTTCATCAGGAAGCAGCAACTTTGCACTCCCCGGGGAACCACCAGCCCATTCCCCACAGATCAGTAGGGGAAGGGGTTCAACAAAGGAGAGAGAGAATTTACAGTGAAGTTGGGGTGACTAGGGAAGGAAGGTGCCTGTCATCACACCTGAGAATAGAAATCAGTGGCCAGAAAGGGCATGGCCACAGCAAGCCCACGAAGATGTTGGAATGCATAATCCCCTAAACAAAAGAATTTTCTCTCTTGTGACTCTTGTTGCTCTCTTGGCTTTCTTGCATTTACCCATGTTTCCTCCACAGCCATGTGGCCCTGTGGACCCCACATGCAATGGACTGATAGACTGCAACTAGGAACACAAACTAAGCTAGACTGATGCTGGACTGGATTGCTCCAACATGGAATGGAAACTCTGGACGCTGACTTTGATGTTATCCCTATTGAAGACCCAGCTATACTTCTTCCTTGGCAGGCCAAAGGGAAATGGGACCTTCAAGGCTCAGGGATTTAATTCCATGCAAATTAAAATCACTCATTCTCCGGTGTGAGTTTCAGAAAATTATTTTTCTTGGGGTATCTCAAGAATTCCATTCCCAGGAGCAACAGGTGGGGATGAGGACCCCCCCACACACACTTCCACTGGTAGCAAACTGAAGAGGACACATGGAACTCCACTGAGGCAGTATGCCATCACCTAACTGCAGGGGAAAGCAGCCTGGGGATGAGGCCCTTGCCAGAACCCGCAGAGAGCTGACTACAGAGCAGAAGTACTGAGTCCTTGTCAGGATGCTGAAGTCTCTGGATCAAGGAGCCCTGAAATCTGCCCTCCTTCTTGATTTTTCTTGCCTGAGCAAGTGATCTTCTTCATCATTTAGGCTGTCTTGAGTTCGGTTTTTCTGTTATAGTATTACAGGTGCTAAGAGATACTCTAACTTTCCATTTTTTCATGCATTTCTTTTCCCATTTTGTCATTGCCACAAGGAACACAGATCATTTGTGTCAAACTATATTGTTTCCTTGCGACTCCATAGTCATGTCCTAAATTCTGCAATTTTTATATTTAAAATTTAAATTCATTTTCTCAATGGAGTTGTCATTATTTATAACATCATAGTCAACTCAGAACTCAAATTTTAAAAATACCTGTTTTAAGCCTGACTACCTCCCAAGTGACTCCGAACCTAGGGATGTAAAGGTTTTATGAAGGTATAGCCTTGATAGAGAAACTGACTAATGAGAGCAGAAGGTTTCATCCATGCCAGGCACATCCTGTTGAAGCCCAACAGATCTTTTACTCAAGCAAAGAATAAGCAAAGCAACATTATTTCAACATTATCCTGAAACAGTGATGTTAATATAATTCCATTCAGAGGAGTTCAAAAATATAAATACATGACACTAAACAAAGTGACATAATGACAAGTATCATAACTAAATAATTCCATTTAACCATATCATATAAATAACATTTTTTATTGACATGAATCAAGGAAACACTTTTCCAAAGAACCTGAATGGTCATTACACAGATTTTTAAGTTCCTCAGCTTACTAATCATTTTTGTTTGTCCACTTTTGTCGATGAATTTGCAAGAGACTTTAAGACAGCTGAATTTTACAAATGAAATTAACGTATGTCTGGAGGCACTGGGATGCACTTAGTAAACTTACCATTTGTTTTGATTATGTGATTAGCATGTTCTCACTTACTCATAGCATAAGAAATAGGATATGGTTAATTACATGACTTTTAATTATGAAAAAATATTGCAACTAAAATCTGCCATTTAATTTTCCTTTATCTGCTACAGTTACCTATATAACACTTTTGTTTGGTAATGAGAATTGGATGCTCATTTCTATTAAAATAGAAAAAGATGAACCACAGTGGGTACTATGAATTCACTCCTGACGTGTAGTAAAAAAAAAAAAAAAATGAATACAACACATACTGAAAAATCTGAGCAAACTCTGTGATATTTTCTTTATGTTTACATATAAAATATTCTGAAGAATTTTAAATAGTTTGAAATTAGTCATCTTTTTTTATATTGATATTCTGGAATGACTACATTAGTCTTTAAACTAGCTAGATAAGTAATCCTGAGCGCATGCGCGCCCGCGCGCGCGCGCGCGCGCGCACACACACACACACACACACACACACACACACACACAAATGCTATGATTCAACATTGTGGGTATATGTTACAATCTATAATTGAGGGATGGTAATTCCCCACTTACTGAAGCAAGAAATTCCCAGGAGGACAGGGAATAAGTTTATGGTTCAATGACAGTAGAAGAGAAAATCCTGGGAGTCATGTAGCCAGATTGGCTCTGAGATTGTATCAGGGGGGTTAAGCCTTGTGTACTGGGTTTCTTTCATTTCTCCAAAAAAAAAAAAAATAACACTGCAAGCAGAGTCCCATCATGTAGACAAAACACAGTTACCACTAATGCAGGACACAATCATGTTTCTGGAGTCGGACAAAGGGGATTGGTCATCTGAGATGTGTCCATTCTCATCTTGGAGATGAGGCTTCTGGGTACAATCAAGGTAGGATGGCATCATCTCCATTCCTAGATGGCAAGACAGGCTTTCAGGCCAGTTGTATTATGGGTACAAAAGTTAGGTGATAGAAGCAAAGACAGGGATGATGCCTATTGTCTCAGGAAATCTACCAGAAATGTGTAACACTTTACACTTTATACCAGGACACTAACACTGCTACTCATAGCATAATGCTGAACGATTTCTCCAAAAGCTACACACTGGGGAATGTTTTAGATGATGTCTTGATACATCTTTATAAATAGAAGCAATGACGTTGGCTCATGGAGACAGGGGATATGTATTATGTACTCCTTGGTCACTTTCTGGATCCACATGTTATAGACTGAACATGGTATGTTGAAAAGAGCATGAGTTAGAGGCTCTGCCTTGCAGTCTTGGCTGTTGCCAATAATTGCATTGCTTTGGGAAAGCCAGAACCAGTGCAAGTTTCCCTTCCCATTTCCTCATTTATGCAATGAAAAAGAGGAAATCAGTCACATGATCTCTGAGATCTCAAAAAATTCCATGGTTTATATATTTCTGGTAGATTTAATGAGACAATAGGCATTACCTCTATTTTTTTTTCTTGCCCCACCTGACTTCAATAGCCTTTTACTATTCATTATGTATATAAGCTGATTTTCCTAAAGCACATGTCTTTCAAAGATCAGCAGCTCTTCCACAATTTCCACAACATCCTAAGAAAGTTGATTATATCAAACAGTAACTCTAAAAGAGTAAAAACTAAGCACCCAGAACTGATGTTGGATATGCAATAGTCCCCAAAAAGATAAGAGTAAGCCTGGCAAAATCTTTGTTTTGTACCTGCCTCCAATACATTTGCAAAGGAGCATTAATGAAAAATGGGAGTGATGTTCCCATCACACATTTTTGGATTACCGTGCAGCAACATCAATTGGAAACCTAATGAAACAGAGACCACCTACAGAGGAGGGATATTGTGTTCCTCTGTCTGCCTGCATCTAATTTCCCAACTGATTGTATGGAATAAGCTGCCTGTTTGTTGGAGCCCCTGGTACTGACTGACCATACATTTAACATTGATAATTGTCATTGCCAATTTCCACTGTCTTTCCCTTGTCGAATTATGTCATAGCTCTTCACAATTATGTGATAATGGTAACAGAGAACAGGCACATCACCACCTACAGTCATCTCAAAATTCCAGCACTGTATCCTCTCTCAATGGTGAAAACGTGGAATAAGATTAAGCCCCAGATAAATTAATTGGTCATTTTCTGTTTAACACTTTTTTCATTGATGAAGGGAACATGCTATGTGTTCATCAAATAGAATTTCTTTCAAGCAGGGGAATAACAATAAGAAACCTAGTAGGTGAGTTCCCACAAAGCATATCAGGGATTACATAAAGAGGAAAGTTGATGATGTTCCAAACGTAAGTGTTCTATTCTTTGTTTCTGCACCTGTTCAAACTGGCATCTGGTATTAGGCTTCGAACTAGGCAAACATTACTACTTTCTGTCGAACTGGCTGGGAGAAACAAAGGAAAGAGAATATAGGGTAAAATATTAGTTCATCCTTGTGTGTTATTTCAAAAGGCAGTTACTGCATTTTCCTTGTCAGGCTCCCTACCTGTGCTTATCATCGACTGCAGTTCATTCTCTTTTTTTTTTTTTTTTTCTAATTTGACTTCTAGAAGCCATCTGGCTTTCAGTCTAATTCCCACATTATGGTTCTCCATAAGTCAGTCTGCTGACTGCCTGTCAGGTTATAGGATTAAGTTTAAGGTTTTCTTAATTCATTGTGAGGTTCTTCATGGATTTGATCTATTATGTCTTCCTGAGCTTGTCCAGTTGTAGATTTCTGCATGTGATTGATGTTTAGCAGGTGTTAGTTTGCTAGAGCTTTCTAAATATCAACTTCACAATGCAAGGGAAGCTTGGGAAGACACTAGGGCTCAAAATTGTATTTTTCCACAACTGGAAAATGGCCTCCCTGCTGAAATTCAATGTTGCAGACCTATTTATTAAGTTAAAAAGATGGATATTTCAATATATGGAAAAGTAAAGAGGCTCAAATTCCATCATCAACTCACCAGTTGTGCCTGTGTATTCTGTGGCTCTCAGGATATAGTATATCATTTAACAGGTAGGACAACTAGGTGAGTTTAAAAATACAGATTTATCCTTTGCTGTAAATTACCATGAAATTGAATGTTATTATGTGATGCCCTACTTTTAAGTTGATTCCTTTGTGTGATTTTTGTTTTCCTGGTGTAAAGCTTAAGTGCCTAATGAAAACCTAAGTATTGTTAAGGAGAGGGGGAAAATGGATCTCCTTGAGAGAGTGGACTGAATAAAGCATTAAAAAATGCAATATTTTACATTTGGAAGATGTATAATATTGAAGGGGACATGAATGAAGGAATAATGTTCGTTTAATAATGAATATCCACAGAAGTGTCTGATAGCCATTACAAAATTTTTATTTTTTAGTCCAGCCAGTGTGGCTCAGTGGTTGAGCATCAACCCATGCACCAGGAGGTCGCCGGTTTGATTCCTGGTCAGGGCACATGCCCAGGTTGTGGGCCCGATCCCCAGTAGGGAGCATGCAGGAGGCGACCAATTGATGTTCTCTCTCATGGATGTTTCTATCTCTCTCTCCCTCTTCCTTCCTCCCTCTCTCAAATCAATAAAGGAAAAAAAAAATTTTTATGTTAAATGCATTTTAGTAAGATTTCTAGATTGGAATATGGTCACTTCCATACTTCTCATGACCATGAACCATTTGTCTTATCTTTGTATAAATGACACAAAACTTACTGTCTATTAAACCCATAAAATCTCTAGTTTCATATTGGTCTAGTTTCATGTTGATGATTATATATGTCTTAAGCCACTCTCTGTTTTATAGTTTTTCCTCACCTCAACCACAGGAAGGAAATCATTACACACACATTATAGATGAATTATCCAAAATACAGGGATATTAAGGTACTGTGCCTGTGGTCATGCTGAGAGTTAATCAAAATTAAAATGCACAGCTCTGAGTTCCCAGGCCACCACTCGGCCCCTGGAGCAATGCCACTTTGCACTATAAATTGTCCCTATAATTTTAAAAATTTATAATGTGCTCATCAATTTGCATATCTGAGTATGAATTACAAACATTAAAATTGGCTACAAGTCCTCATCACCCAATTACTAGCAAGAAGCACCTAAAAGGTCAAAGTCATGAAAGACCAAAGTAAACAGATATGTGTGGACATTTTGCTAAACACCGTGCATACAATCCAACCTGTATTCATTATTTTTTTGACACTAGAAGATAGTTCAAACCTTGGTTTATTCATAGTAGTTGACTCTGAATTATTAGGAAAAATTAAAATAGTATTTCAAAAATTGTTTTAATATGATTCAATCTTGATGATATCAACTTTAGATACCATGTATTAGGAGAATGTACTTATGTACATACAAGTCAGTAATAAGATAAAACGTAATTTGTGAATTGGAAATTGGTACATTTATTTTCTTATTTTTAAATATGTTTTTTATTAATTTTTCAAAGAGAGGAAGGGAGAAAGAGATAGAAACATCGATGTGAGAGAGATACATCTATCGACTGCCTCCAGTACACCCTCTACTGGGGATCGAGCCTGCAACCCAGGCATGTGCCCTGACCGGGAATCGAACCAGGACCTCTCAGTCCATGGGAGGGTGCACAATCCGCTGAGCCACACTGGCCAGGCTGGTACATTTATTTTTAAAGTCAGTAATATATAGAGTCGTATAGCATTAAAACAAGTATTAAGTAATGACTAAATACATTCTGATTTTGGAATTTCTTGATTTCCATGAACATTTCTTCTATAATAAGAAGTTTTCCACATTTTTTTTTTACCTTCAGCTGTCGTCGTTCTCATATTTTGTCTTATTATGGCTCCATTGTTTGGTTTCTAGCAGTCAGTCTCAATGGAGCAATTAACCATATAGCATTGATAAGAATGCTAACTCAAGAAAATTGTCAAAAGAACAAGGAAAATTCAGGATCTTTTTTAAATGCTGGTGGTCTCATGAAAACTGTAATTAAAGTATGTGTGATTCTGCTTCTGTGTTTGTTACACAAATCTACTGGTCTCGAATTAAAGAAAATGTGGGCCCCTACAGTGGATTGCAATGGGAAAGCACTTTTATTCTCTAGTCAGTGATAATAAAGCATAACTCCTTAGGGAGGGACTTTTTCCCTATATTATTTGTACCACCTTCCTTTTAAATGCTGCTAAGTGTGAAATTGGTGTTGTCCCTCAAAGTGCATAAGATTAATTGCCAGTAATTGAACACAGTTTGGGGGCTAATTATATAAAAATTGATATTAAAAGAATACTACCAGATTGATTGAGTTTTACAGTTTGCATTTAGTTTTAAAATTACATGAGTTGAAAGGCAGTGGTAAGAAACAATAAAAATCCATTCAAAGCTGCTAAAGCAAATTAAGGTTTACTAGTCCTTTGAAAGACAAATGAGTCAAATGCTACAATGTAGGGAAAGCAATAAAAATGACTCTGAGATTAGCTATAGAATTAAAATATCAATTGTTCTCAAGATTGTACGGGTTGACCACATTTTTTGGAGGTGACTTGGTTTTCCTTGGGCATCTGATTAGTTAAGGTAGAGTAAACCTGGAAAGCAGGGTTTGTTTGTTTTGTTTTGTTTTGGAAATGTAAGTTATGATGATTTGACTGGAAAGTGAAAAAAAAAAGTACATATACTTTATTGCCTCCTCTTATTCCCAATTTACCGGTTTGGCTCAGTGGTTAGAGCCCCAGCCCACAGGCCAAAGAGTCCTGGGTTCGATTCCAGCCAAGGGCATGTACCTCGATTGCGGTTCATCCCCGGCCCTGGTTGGGGTTGTGCGGGTGGCAACCAGTTGATGTGTCTCTCTCGTATCGATGTTTCTTTCTCTCTCCCACTCCCTCTCTGTCTGAAGGTAAATGTAAAAATATCCTCAGGTGAGGATTAAAAAAATAAATAAATAAGTAAATAAATAAATGTTCAGCTAAAGACTTTTGCTTCCTGAAATATAAAGTAGATAACCTTTTCTCTGTTCCTCCCACTGTGTAAAACAAAGAACCCTGGGTATTAAATACAAAACAAACATAAGAAGACTCTTATTCTAGGAAAGTAACCTCACAGGATGATCTGATCATAAATTCCCCATTGGGCAAGTGATGGTGGGTAGTCATGCCCAGGCCTATAATTAGTAAAAGGCTTCTCTTTGCCTTAAGCCAGCCCTGCCCGTTGTTTCTGTATACAGAGGTTAACACATCTTTGAAACACCCTTTCCAGATCCCTCCTTCTAAAGCTTGACAACCCTCAAGAGAGCACATACTCTTGTTAATAATGCTGTAATCCAACCCCCACCTTGCTTTCTCCCACCTTCATGTAATAATCTTCCTTACATTCCCTCCTTAATTTCAAATACATAAAAGCAACTGCAAAACTGTTATTCTCCAGAGCATTTGAGATCTTACTTCTTGACAGTTGTCATTGGTTTTGGCTCAAATAAACTCTAAAAATTCTCTACAGGTTTGGATGCTTCTCACATCAACGCCCTGAAAGGTGGAGAGAAGAAAGCAGTCTGGCTAGTGATGTGGGGATCAAAGGAACGACACAGTGGTGAGTTCCCTGGGTTTTCATTATGCCTAGTATATTCCAGACTGGGTGCTGGAAAAATGCCAGAAAACACCAATGGGTGTAGACGATAAAGCCCAGCAAAAGCCTGTTCTGTCTTGCCAACAGAATAGAAGGAATAGCCTCGCTGGACAGAAATTTTTAGACAAAGACTGCTCTGCTCCAGCAAACACCACAAGAAAAATGGAAGCTCTTAATTCCTAACCCCTCCAGGAAAGGTCAAGTGGGCAGCCTAAACTCCTACCTTTGCCTGGCTGTCCAAGGCACCCAAGTCAGCCTCCTGGAATTAACAAGACAAGATGAATAGAATGTAGAATTATATGAAGAACACACTAAACAACATGAAATTAGCTTTAGTAGAAATAAATAAATAAACAAACAAACAAACAAATAAATAAATAAATAAGGCTTAAGGCTACAAAGAATTAAATCTGATACAGTGGCTAAACTTGAAAATGTTCCCAGACATATAAATTACATAAAAAGTGAAAATATGAATTAGAGTCTAAAGAGTTTTTAAAAACAGAGCAAACAGATCAGGAACAATAAGCAAAGATGGAACAGAAAAAATTTCCAAGATCTAATAAGAGACCCAAGACCGGAGACTGACAGAGTTAAATATGTAGCTGAGAAAAATTAGAAGCAGAGATTAATCCCTAGACATGGCCTGGTAAAACCTTAAATGTCTTGATCGATGCAGGGACTTGTAAGCAATCAGTACAAATATGCACACATGTATGTACATGTGAACACATGTATATTTGCTTTTGGAAATAATTAAAATTAGATTTCCTCTGCAGAAACAAATGTCAGAACATAGTTGGGGAAGTTTCTCTAGAACTTCTATAGCGGGAAAGGCAATGTTCCAATAACTTTATACTCAATTATGTTATTGTTCACGTGCAATGACAACGAGAAGACATTCTCCGATACCAAACGCCACAGAAAGTATGTCAGCCAGTATGCTTTCTGAAAGGTTACTAAAAGATGCTTTTCTACTGGAAAATGAATCTAAGTAGATTGTATCACATAGGAATGAGAAATGAGAACCAAAATCAGTGAAAGGTATAGCAATAAGTGGAGAAAAGAAATCGGGAAATGATTTATATTATCACAATGATTAAAACATAGAATTAAAAAATTAGAAAAATGAAACATTTTTTAATGATACCTGTCTCCAGATTAAATTAGCAAACACTAATAAAATAGTTTTAGAGTAGAATGCCAAAGCATGAAGTTTCTTGTTTTCCCTAAAATAAAAAGTCATCAATCATTATTTAAATTTTGCTAATAAGAAAAACATAGGTTTAGCTTTAAGACAAATAGCGTATTTTAAAACAAAATGTTTTCTTTACAAATCATTAAAGTATAAAACAGAATACAGAACGCAGTGCATATCACAAAGGAGCTTTTGCCAGTAAACAACAATTGAAAAATAAGCAGTAAAGAAACATAAAAATCGAAAAAACTAAGAATTGTGTAAGTTTGGGTAACACCAGCTGCTATAAACATTCACACATTATAGCGCTTCTCTACAATAAAAGTCTGGGGTTTGCTCACAAAATAATTGACTGTGCACTTTGGCGGTGGGGGACGCTGTGTCAGGTCATGCAGGGAATTATGTGGGAGGGCTCTGCCACCTTCAGTTTCAAATGTCACCTGGGCCTTGACATCCATCCAGAATGTTGGGAGAAGAGTGAGGGTAGAGAGGACACACTCACTTTGCTCACACTTGTGGCACGCACAGATGCAGCCTCTGGGCTGAACGGCCTTTTGGGGGTGACAGCTCTGCATCATGGGAGAGGAGCCCACACCTTCCACAAACAGCAGCCAGCCATCTCCTCCACAGCCACACGTGTGAATGGTTTCACTGAACTAAATGTCGAAGATTCCCAAGTTAGATTAAAAAAAAAAAAAAAAAAAACAACAATTGTCTGATTATAAAAGATATGGTTTAAGCAAAACAATATAGATAGGCCAAACAAATGTAAAAGGGACTCACGTAAAACAAACTCAAGCAGATAGAAATTAAGGTGGCAGTGTTAATTTCAAGTAAAATAGAATTTACAAGATTCACTTAAAAGTGAAGGCATTTTAGCCCTGGCCGGTTTGGCTCAGCAGTTAGAGCATTGGCCTGCGGACCACAGAGTCCCAGGTTCAGTTCCCGCTAAGGGCATCTACCTCCATTGCAGTTTGTCCCCTCCCGGTTGGGGTCGTGTGGGTGGCGACCACTTGATATGTCTCTCTCACATCGATGTTTCTCTCTCTCTCTTCCTCTCTCCCTTCCGCTCTATCTGATAAATGCAAAAAAAAAAAAAAAAAAAAAAAAAAAAAAGTGAAGGCGTTTTATTTCATTTTTCTCTATTAAAGAGAAACAAAATGACCCAAATCCGAATGAGAGTGTAGTCGGGCCTTCTTTTTCTGACAGGATTCTGTTTCTCGGCTGAGTGAGGGCAGATTGCCCCTCTCTGGTATCTTGCTAACACCTTGCTGGTTCCATCCCACACTCCGGAAGCTACTCAAACTTCTGTCCTCATATTTTGTCTCACTACACGTACCCAGCTCTCATCTCAGGCTGTTTAGTCTACTGCACCCACCACTTGCCCATCCCCATTCCCCACGTCATCTCTGGCTTCCTCTTTGACTTGCTGGCATGGAGCCTGTTTTTCTTCTCGTAGCCGTGGCATCTACCAGGGCTTTTGGCAATGTCACGCTCTCCTTGTCAAACATCTTCCTGGTCTTCAGCTGCCGACTGCATTCTTTCTGAGCATCCTGTGGACAGGGCCCACAGATGAATTTGGGGCTACCCAAGGCCAGTCATCACTTGGGAACTGATATTAAGTGCCAAATAACAGGGCCAGAATGACAACATACTTAAGAAAAAAACTTGTTACAGAACCAAAAAAATTAATAGAAATACCATCATTATGCTAAAATATTTTAACACAGTGCTATCAGTCTGAGACAGACAACTTGGCTAAAATAAATAAGGTCTTAGAGAATCAAAATAAAAGTTAATAGTTTAGAAATCTAATATATTGAAAATTATACCATCCAAACATAATGTAACTTAGAATTCTTAGGATCCTCTGGAATAATACAAAGTCAAGAGTTACAGTCTGTGGGGGGGAAAAGGGTGTAATTGTAATTACTACACATGAAAACAATTTTATACTAATTAAAACAGTAAAGTTCTGGTGTAAAAAAGAGATAGCTAGGTTAATGGAACAGGAACAAAGACTCCAAATAGAGTGTATTATGTATAATAAATTAACATATCATAAGGGCTTCTCAGTTCAGTGGGGAAGAAAAGGCTTACCGGTGGCTAGTTTGGGATAATTGGTTGGCAATTTAGGAATAGGATCAATTTGACTTTCACTTTACACCATATACCAGTGTTTTTTTTTTATTTACTTCTCAAAAACAGAGTATATTTTCTCAAATACAGGACCAGGGATAAAGGAGAGCAGGAGAAAGAGATGGGACTAAGTGAATTGACCCCTTCCCAACACCAATTCACCTAACCCATTTCACTTTCTTGTTCTTATCAATTGCATTTCTATGTGAGATTTTGCTTGAAGAGTTTTTTACCGAAAGGAAGTAATAAGTTTGAAATTTTGCCATACATGAAACTACATTTAGAGGAATAAAATGTTATTGAAATTAAAACACCTAAAATCCAAAGGAACACACGTGTCACTTGTAGTGAAAATCTGAAATAAGTAGAATTCTCCCAATGTAGATGCAATAGAATAAACATATAGGGAAGAATAAGAGATGATGAGGTAAAAACTTTAAACTTTCCTTACATTAAAATAAACCAGCCCAGCTGGTGTGGCTCAGTGGTTGAGCATCGACTCAAGCACCAAGAGGTCGCCAGTTCGATTCCTGGTCAGGGCACATGCCCAGGTTGTGGGCCTGGTCCCCAGTGGGGGGCATGCAGGAAGCAGCCAATCGATGTTCTCTCTCATTGATGTTTCTATCTCTCTCTCCCTCTCCCTTCCTCTCTCTCTAAAATAAATAAATAAAGGAAAAATAATAATAAAATAAACCAAAGTAAAACGATGGTAAGGATATATTTATATATGTGAACTTTAAGGTGTTAATTCCTTACTTTTATATAAATGTATTAAAAATACAGTGATCGCAGTTTTAGAAAAAAAGCAAATTATCTGGATGGCTATGTCCAACAGGGGAGAATCCTGGTAAATATAAAAACAATTAATATTGTTTCTGTGTATGAGGAATTCCAACCAATTTTTGCAAAATGGAAGGTGGGTGGAGGAGTGGTGGTGACTAGTGACAGAGGGCAGAGGGGGCGGGGCCTACACTGTGTAGAGTGGGCTGATTGATCTGCCCTGCTGAGCCCCACAGTAGGACCCTGAAACATCAGGGAGTAAAACATGGGGCTAGAAAGAAAGATTCAGAGGCGGGGTGTAAACAGAATTTAGTCACTGCTGTTTCTCTGCACCCCGTCTTGCTCCCTTCTTCTTACTCATGCACACACACTCACATGCAGAATCCCCAGAAGTCAAGCATTTATTGCCCACTTTAAAAAAGAAAACAAAACCACAGTTTCCTTTTCCAAAGAAAACGAACCTTTTCTTTGGAGAGAATACAGGAGTGTGATACAGCTGCCCCACAGCAAAGCCTTCTTTCCTTGCTTTCGGACCTCCCAGCATGGTGCTGGCTCCTACCCCACTCACCCTAAACCAAGCATGCCAGTGGATAAAGTCTGCTCATGTATACGAAGCACACAGTCATCTATTTTTATTGTCACATTCTTAAACACAAATAAATAAAAGGGATCACTTGGCATTGAGCAAAGCCTGTAATATGAAAGAAAATGATAACAAAGTACACGCAGAAATGACCATCAAAGAAAGACAGAATGCAGGCTACAGAAAATAAATTAAGAAAAATAATCTCTAGTAATGCCTCATGAATATTTTATAAAATATGTATTCATAAGTATAAATAGGATGCTATTTAAAGATGAGGGCCAATTGGAAAATAAGAAAAACAAATGGAAATTAAAATAAGATAGCTAAGCAAAGAACTACCACTCGTAAACAAACATATGGGAAAATGAACAGCATCACAAATATGCAAATTAATACAAAAATGCCCTGCTTTGTTTCACTATTAAATTAACAAAAGCAAAAGAAATTTTAATAAAAATACTTAATGCTGATCTTGAGAAAGAAGAACAAAGTTGGAGGTATCACAATATATGATATTGAACTAAACTACAAGGCCACTGTAATAAAAACAGCCTACTACTGGCATAAGAACCGGCATATAGATTAGTGGAACAGAACAGAGAGCCCAGAAATAATACCACACCTTTATGGTCATTTAATATTTGACAAAGGAAGCAAGAACATACAATGGAATGAAGAGAATCTCTTCAATGGAATAAAGATAGTCTCTTCAATAAAGAGTGTTGAGAAAATTGAACAGGTACATGCAAAAAAATGAAACTAGACCACCAACTTACACCATACACAATAATAAACTCAAAATGAATAAAATACTTAAATGTAAGCCACGGAACCATAAAAATCCTAAAAGAAAACATAAGCAGTAATATCTCAGACATCTTGTGTAGCAATATTTTTGCTGATATATCTCATAGGGCAAGGAAAACGAAGGAAAAAATAAACAAATAAGACTACATCAAACTAAAAAGCTTCTGCACAGCAGAAACCATCAACAAAATGAAAAAGGAATCCACTGTATGGGAGAACATATTTGCCAATGATATATCTGATAAGGGATTAATTTCCAAAATATATAAGGAACTTATACAAGTCAACATCAGGAAGAGAAACAATCCAATTAAAAATGGGCAAAGGACCTGAATAGACACTTTTTCAAAGAGGACATACAGATGGCCAATGGACATATGAAAAAGTGCTCAAGATCACTAATCATCAGAAAGATGCAAATTAATGCCACAATGAAATATCACCTCACACTTGCCAGAATGGCTATCATTAATAAATAAATGAACAAAAATGCTGGTGAGGATGTGGAGAAAAAGGAACCCTAATGTACTGTTGGTGGGAATGCAAACTGGTGCAGCCACTGTGGACAATAGTATGGAGTTTCCTCATAAAATTAAAAATGGAACTGCCTTTTGACCCAGCAATCCCACTTCTGGGAATATAGCTTAAGAATCTGAAACACCAATCAGAAAGAATATATGCACCCCTAAATTCATAGCAGCATTATTTACAATAGCTAAGATCTAGAAACAGCCCAAGTGCCCATCAGTAGATAAGTGGATAAAAAAGCTGTGATACATTTACACAATGGAATACTATGCACTCATGAAGAGGAAGGACCTCTTATCTTTTGCAACAGCATGGATGGATCTGGAGATTACTATGAAAGTGAAATAAGCCAGTCAGAGAAAGACAAATACCATATAATCTCACTTATATGTGGAATATAATGAACAAAATAAACTAATGAACAAAATAGAAACAGAGGCATGGATTTATGGAACAGACTGACAGCTGTCAGAGGGGTGGAGGAGGGGGCCTAGATGAAAGAAGGTGATAGATTAGCCAGAGAACATATATACATAACCCATAGACAGAGACAACAATGGGGTGATGGCCAGAGGAAAGGGGGGCAGGGGCTGGGTGGAGGTGAACAAAGGGGGTAAATATGGAAACATCTATAAGAGTGTCAACAATAAAAATAAAGTAAAAAAAAATACTTAAAGCTGGGGAGGATGCAATGAAACTCTGCTTGTGGTGTTATTTATTTGTACAACTCTTTGAAAATAATTTGACAATATGTACAGGGGTGGGCAAAAGTAGGTTAACTGTAAGTACGAGAAACAGTTTATTCTTTTATTATTTATTTATTATTATATTATTTATTTGTATTATTTGTCTTACTATTATTACTTTTATTATTTTGTATCCTTACTTCTGATTTATCTTTTAGGTAGTGATGCCTGGTATTTTAACATACTTTTGCCCATCCCTGTATATAGAAAGAGACATGAAACACACTTTTGGCCTAGTAATTTTGTTTTGTTTCCATCTGAGTGGATGATGTAAGTAAGTTAAAACAAAATATAGAAACAACTAAGTGCCAAATATGGTATTTAGAGAATAAAATAGTGCTCTTGGAATAGCTGTTCTTGAGGAAGACTTCTCTATTTAGCATGTACTTCTGAAATATCCAATAAGAAGCACTGAGGATGTTTTAAATCACACCCAGCTCTACCCTCACAGAGTTGGCCCTTGCAAATGAATTGTTTTGGCTTTTCTTCTCACCTGTGCTTCTGACCAACTGGTTATGATTTGGGGGTTCCCACAATACCCTCCTCAGGTTTGATAGTTTGCAAGAATGGCTCACAAAACTCATTTACTTACTAGATTACCAATTTATTATGAAAGGATACAGTAACAGTCAGATAGAAGAGAACCACAGGGCAAGGTATGTAGGAAGGGGTATGGAACTTCCTTGCCCTCCCTAGGTGTGTCATCTTCCCAGCATTTGCATGTGTTCAGCAACCTGGAGACTCTCCAAACCCTTTAGTTAGGGTTTTTATGGAAGCTTTATTATGTAGGAATGACTCATTACATCATTGGCCATTGGTGATTAACTCAACCTCCAGCCCATCTCTTCTCCTGGAGGTTAAGAGGTAAAACTAAAAGTTTCAACCCTCTAATCACATTGTTGGTTCCCTTGGCAACTGGATGCCATTCTTAGGGACTTTCCAAAAGTCAGCTTCTTAACATAAATTCAGATATAGTTGAAATGGGCTTGTTATAAATGACAGAAGACTCTACTTTTATCACTTAGGTTTATCCAATGGTATATGTATTTCTTGTTATAAATTATAGTATCACACTATAGATATGGTAGAAATAAATGGGGAGTAGAGAGATGGGTGGAAGATGATGAGTTCAGTCTAGTATATGTTACATTATATGGTTATTATAGGATATGTCTAGTAGGCAGTTGGAAAAGGTCATGGCTGAAGGCACATTTTTAAAAGTCATTAGCATTTTAAATAGGAGTTAAAACCACAGAAAATGAGGCCATTTGTGCAAGAGAGTGTGTAAAAAAAAAAGTGAATAAAAAAATGGAACTTTGTAGGGCACCAATATGAAAGAGGTAGGCAAGGAGAAAGAATCTACAAAGAAATGAAGAAAGGATGGATAGCCCGGCTGGCATGGCTCAGTGGTTGAACATCGACCCATGCACCAAGAGGTCGCTGGTTCAATTCCCAGTCAGGGCACATGCCAGGGTTGTAGGTCAAACCCCCCAGTGGGAGCCATGCAGGAAGAGGCCAATCAATGTTCTCTCTCATCGACATTTCTATCTCTCCCTCCCTCTCCCTTCCCTTCTCTTTAAAGTCAATAAAGGAAAAAAAATAAAAAGGATGGATAGAGGTGGGAGAGGAGAATGAAGTAACAGTAAAATGGCAACCAATGAAGTAGAGCGTTTCAAGAACACATCAACAGTGTTCAATGAAGTAGAGCGATTTATTAAGCTAGGGACCAAAACAGGACCTTTGGACTTGGTTACCTGAAAGTCATTGGTAGATTTTTTTCCCCCCAACACTAGTTCCTGCAGAACCTAATTATAGGAAATTTGAGTGTTGGAGAATTATAGGAAGCAAGAGTCATCTCCTCTTTAAAGGCAGCTGATTTAACAATAAAGGGGAGTGGTAAAGGCAAGTAGGAAGAGTATAAAGGGTGTGTGTATGTGTGTGTAGGGGAATGGCTATCTTATTGCTTTAAGACTTGGAGACACTTAAACATATTCACAGGATAAGAAAAACAAACAAGAGAATGTAAAACATGAAAATAACAAAAAAGTGCAAGCTTGGAGTAGACCTCAAGCACTGAGATATAAAGCAAAGAAAGTGAGGCTCTTAAAGAGAAGTAGACTTTAACCTGTGAGACTTGGGAAAAGCAGGTGAGTATGAATACATATATAGATAAACTAGTTGGGGGAGAGTGGGGGAAGAGGGGAGAGAGGGAATAAGCTGTGGTCCCAAACCTCATACATTAATTTTGAAGTAGGAGGCAAGCTCATTTAGGTAAGGAAGTTGAAGAATATGGCAAGATGTTGAAGTATCACTGAATCCAAACGGGCACTGACAGGGTATAATTTTAGGATTATGGAATGGCATTGAGGCCTCGAGGTTAGAAACAATACATGTGTAATAGCACCACTCTTTCTGGTCCTGAGGTCTTTCTCTAGCTATTCTCAGCATACCAAGAGAAGCAGAGAAAGTGCTCTGTCAGTTTGGCCAGGATGAGATGCTGCTGAGTGGATATGTTAGAGGAATAGTGGTTGAAGAGCTTGGAGAGGAAACAGTTGATGTAATGAACTGTGTAGTTTAAGCCAGGAATATAAATTAGGCCAGAGGTGGGGAGGACACTAATAGGCTAGGGAGAAATTGATCAGTCAAGAGATTTTTATCAAATAGAGAGCAGGTGTAGCAAGAGTGGTTTTTACCTACAATGGGTTTATATTACTGTTATTATAAGAAAAAAAATCTGTAGTTTTTTTAAAGCTCTGAAAAATATAAGGTGTTAGTGTTATAAATAAACAAATAAATAAATAAATACATTTTTGCACTAAAAGCAAGAACTTTGGGGGGGGTGGAATGCTTATCTATCATTTTGTTTACTAGCATTAGCATTTGCTAGCTGGAATCTAATAAAGCCCTCTCCATGAATGAATGCATCATTAATAAAATCTTCAAAATGGCTTCTCTCATCATTTTCCTTTTGATTTTTCATGATTTAATTAGAAACATCTTTTAAAAGGCTGGTTTTACTATGGTAGTATCACATCTGCATTTTCAGCAGTATGCAGTTTAATCACAATGGGTTATAAAGTGAAGCTCCCAGTAGTTATTGTATTATCTAGTAGAACCCACACATTGTGTGTTTTTAGTGCCCCTGAGTCATCATCTTATATTTGTTCATCAACACTTTAACTGCCCCTCTTTAAAAAAAATGTAATTTGATAGTTCATTTTCTAAACTTGTTATTCTTTTATTTCTTTTCAAAGTAATGACATTTCATATGTCTTTGATATTCTTCATCCTGCACCTGAACCCTAATTCTCGCACAAATCATTTTGCTCTTTTTACTTATGTTATTTTTGTATAGAGACTTAATAAACTTCTTCTAAAAATTAAGTTTCACGATCATCAGTAAAAAATGAATTAGCAATTTTATGCCACATCATTGGATAATTTTAGAATATACATAAACACTACGGTGGTAGTATTGCAATAGGGTGAGATGAAAGATACAGTATATATATGTGACATGTTGGTTATGTTGAAAGCAGAAACATTTTTTCCCATTATTTTTGAAGCAATGATTTCTTTTCTAATAAAGAATAATTCTCAGATTTTTTAATACTCAAAGAATGGTGAAAACAATTTGTAGGTTAACTGCTGGTTTGAGAGTTTTTCATTCATTGTTGCTTGTCCGGAACAGAATCAAACATGTATAAAATGGGTCACAAACCCATTGGTAAAGAACTAAGGCTATTTCCTTCCCATGTACCCCACCCTGATTCTTCCCTCCAGTCCCTGTTCTCTTCTCTTCTCTTCTCTTCTCTTCTCTTCTCTTCTCTTCTCTTCTCTTCTCTTCTCTTCTCTTCTCTTCTCTTCTCTTCTCTTCTCTTCTCTTCTCCTCTCTTCTCTTCTTTCTCTCTCTTTCTCCCTCCCTCCCTCCTTCCCTTGCTCCCTCCTTCAGTTCAATTTCTGAGAAAAGGAGAAAGCAAGTTATTTAGATAAGCATGTGTTGTTCATTATTGTAAGCTGCCTTGAAAGCAGGAGCCTATTCTTGGCATCCTCCACCACCCCTAGCACAGTACCTTAATCGTTGCCTGCATTATACAGAGTAATAGCTTAGAGCATGTGTTCTGGAGTCCAGCTGCCTTGATTTCAGTCCTGGTCCTTTGGGCAAGTCACTGGACCATCCTTTATTATGAAATGTAGTATTAGTAGTAGTAGTGTTTTACTTATAGGGTTGTATGAATTAAATACTACATTTAAAGCATTTAGACCTATTTTTGGCCCACAGTAAGAATTCAATCATTGTTAGTTATTATTATTATTATTATTATTATTATTATTATTATTATTTCTCTGTATCATTTTTCTGGAAAGGTAAATTTCTTTTCTTTTTAAAAAATTTTACCCAAATAGCTCTCTTTTAAAAAGTTTATTCATTAATTCATTCTTTTATTCAATAAGTATAATTGAGCACTTGTCATGTTTCCAGAACATGTCCTTCCCTATTAAACAAGTAGTTACAATATAGTGTTATTAAGTATCATGATAGGAGTGGTGGGGTGGTGTGGAGCCAGAGATGTACACCCAACCCAAGTTGGAAATGCACCTGGTGAGGAGCCCCAGCAGGTGGCAGTAACATCACCATATTGGAGAATACCAAGCCTTGTCACTCTAACTCTTAAAACCTCCCTTCCTCATCTTAGGAGGTGTCTGCAGACTCACAAATTGAGTGTATTTGACCTCATGGGATGTGACCTCAGCGATCTATATACTTAGTACTCCAGTTGATTTTGACGTAAGAATCTGAAGACACTTTGCAATGGGCAAGACAAGAAATGCTGGAATAAAATCTCAGTGTTTCTGCAGCCTATCCAAATTGTAAACAAATTGGTATATCATTCCTATAGTGCATTAAGGTGAAGACCTTTCAAAGAGAGATTTATCCTAGACAGGACAACTAATCAGTCATCACCTTCTATTCAATAGTACCCATAAACCATGCCAGAAAGACCCAAGTATCCTATTTTAAAAGACTTCCAGATAATAAAATTCTATAATATTCCTTGATAACACTTCCTAGTGATTATAACATTAATTATTATTATATTCTTGGGTAAAATCAGGAATTTGATCTCTCTTGCTCCTGTTTCATTTTCTGCACATTTTTTTCACCTTTTACAGCTCCTCTAATTTCTTTCTTCCTTCCTTCCTTTCTTCCTTCCTTCCTTCCTTCCTTCCTTCCTTCCTTCCTTCCTTCCTTCCTCCTTCCTTCCTTCCTTCCTTCCTTCCTTCCTTCCTTCCTTCCTTCCTTCCTTCCTTCCTTCTTTCTTTCTTTCTTTTTTAAAATATGCTTTTAGACAGAGAGGAAGGGAGAGGGAGAAACATCGATGTGAGAGAGAAACATTGATTGGCTGCCTCCTGCATGGCCCCTCCTGGAGATCAAGCCCAAAACCTAAACAAGTGCCCTGATAGGAAATTGAACTGGAGGCCTTTCGGTGCACAGGGCAATCAATGCTCAACCAACTGAACCACACCAGCCAGGACTAATTTCTTCTTTCACCTTCTTAGTTCCCCTCTCTTTTTCTACTCCTTTTCTAAACTCTGTATCTGGAAAGTAGGTGGAATTCTTTTAAAATAGTGCCATAATGATAAGGTTCAAATAATAATTCATTTTAAAGACTATTTGTATTTTAAGGTGAGAAAATACTTAAAGAAATACAAATTAAATTTTGGAATTTTAAAAACAGCAAATGATGTACAGTTGGGTTTGTTTTTTTTTTGTTTGTTGTTTTTTTTGTTTGTTGTTTTTATTTGTATTGCTCTTCCTTAGACTATACCACCCCAGATGGTTAAGATTGGCAGCCAAAGCTACTTTTGGGGTATTTAATTTCTAGGACCATTATTTGTGTACTCCTCATCACTGTATATGTGCTGTCCTAGTCTGAGTGTATACCATGTGCTGAGAACTCTATGCTCTGATCGTTTCTGAGATATGGAGGAGCAAAATAAAATTGTTCACAATAGTTTTAAAAGCCAGTTGTTACTCTTTGTCCACGGCAGAATAATAATAATAATAATAATAACAATAATAATATTTGTCACCACCTAAATAGTCTTTCATCCTCAGACCTCAAGGCACTCCAACACGGTTACTTCACATTATTGGAGTGAATTTCTTTCGGAAGACAGGACAAACTGAGCAACACACAATGCATGGCTAGCTGCGCTAATTTTGTTTTCTTTAACAAATGTAAAATAAAGAGCCTACTAAAAAGCCACATAATATCTTGAAGAGAAACCCGTTCTAAAGTAGGTTATGCTAAACAAATGTGTTTTGTTTATATCAATGTTATTTAAAATTTTTTTATTCAAACAGACATAAATCCCAGACTTGATAATACTGATTTTGGGGGGCTTCTATTTTGTCAGAGAAACAGAAACAAGCAAATTGCTTGCACACAGAAAAATGGTTTTAATGCACAGTAAAACTACAGATTCTTAAAGCTTTGATGCCTTCTAAATTTTATGAGTAAATTTTGTGGAAAACTGTAAATAGGGCATAATTATTTGAAAACCAGAAGCTTTTGTTATTAATCATCTAACTGTCATGGGTATACAAATCTCCCTGCTGTATAGACAAAGGACTGGAAAAAAGTTACCTGTAGAGAGTTCTGCTTTTGAAAGAATAAAAAGTAACGCAATGGGGTGAACTTTTGGTTCACAGATGCAAATACTAAATGCTAAACCTGGCTGAGGGAAAATCAGTTTAGCCTGATAACCGGATTACTCAGAACAAAAATAGAGAAAATTAAGAACTAAAGAGCAGAAAATTAAGGTGGAATACAATTTGAAGAGTAAGTAAATGATGTAAGCTTTCATTTTCTTCCCCCCACAGTGTCCAGCTAATTAAAATTACAATCAAATTGAAAGAGTCTAAACTTGTAAATATCTTTAGCTAATGATTTTGTCTTTTTAATCATCTTCACATTCAAATTCTTCTTTTATTCATTTAGGTCTTTACAATAAAAAGAAATTGTTTTTCCCTGTAAAAACCCTCCTTTTAATTTTCCTTATCTGCTTCTTTTCATATTATAAATTATGTAGTGCTTTTTTCTTTGCTTCTCTCTATACCATATTTTTTTCAGTTTTTCTTTTACTTTGAACACACTTTACAGAAGGCAAAAATTGTATAGAGGTAGATGTTGTATCATTTTATTTTTTCTAGGTTCCCTCACACGCAAAATTACTCCTTATATAATATATAACTTATAAAATTACACTTTTTAAAATTAAATGGATTCAATTTTCTTACTAGAAATATTTCTCTATTTCTTTTACCATCAGGAATAATTTTTATATTCCCAAACGAAATCACAGCTAAAGACACTACTGATACAGGGAAGTGTTGCTTATACATCTGAGTTAACAAATGTATTATGCTTCAAACTCTTCTGGAATAAGTATTTGCGAACCTAGGAAATGCAAGACACCTAAGGAGCATGAGGCCCCAAATGGTGGAGCCCTTTATGTAAGTGACCAGGTTCAATGCACATTAATTGGGCACCACCATTTACACACCTTGTTGAAAACTAGTTCCTGAACCTAGAGGCCAGATGGGTTGCACATAGCAACCCATCTCCCTCTCTTGATCAGTTTCTGCTCTAGTTGCTTAGGTGGCTATTTTATTTTCCGGCTTGCTAGCCTACAAATACTTTAAACCTTGGCTACTAAAGGTGTGGACAACAGCATTCCCATAGCCTGGGAGCTAGTTGAAAATACACATCTCAGGCAACAAATCAGATGTACTGAATCAGATGTACTCCATCTTCACAAGAACCCTAGGAAATGTATATGCACATTAAAAGTTGAGAAATACTCTCTGAGGCAATCACCTCTAAGCACTCCAGGTGTATGACTACTACTTTTTGGCCCCTTTGCACTCCTTCAAGCCCCATCTATGAGTGGAGAACATATAATGTCTAAGGTAGGAAAGGAAGGGATTGATTTTCATGTCTGGTCAGCACAGGACCTAGCCTAGGATGTCATTTCCCATGACCTGGGTTCCTTCCTGATAAGCTGGCTACAATGTCTAAAGCATGAAGCCTGACTTAGGTGGTAATGATGGTGTGCCGACTAAGGTCAGCTTGTCACTGTCAATGCCTGCCTCCCAGATAAGAGACTAGCTTGGACCAGCCTCACTCAAGACCAAGCACAAGGGCAGTCAATGTGGGCATGTATTTTGGGGAAGGGGTGGTGTAGGTCTTTCTACAGACAAGGGTGGATGCTCCCAGCACGCATGGGTACCTCTATATCTATGATATCCAGGTACACTGCCAGGAAACATTTTGTTTTGCTGATAAAGGAGGAATCTAGTACAATCTCCTATAAACTCTTCTACATTCATCCATTCCATAAATACGGCTGCTGCTAACTGGTTTTGCTCCTATCTCTTTGATGACTTATTTTCATTGTCTTTTGAGGGCCCCCCCTTTCTCTATCCAGCCTTGAAATATTTGAGTTTCTCAAAGTAAACGATTCTTTTCGTACTCATTTGTCTAGACTCCATTCTCTGTCAATAGCTTCAATTACCATCTATATGCAAACTACGCCCATTTCCATCTCCAGCCTAGATCTTTCCTCCTTGCTTTAAACCCATATAGCTGGTGCCCATTTTGCATATCATCTGGATGTCTCACAGGCATCTCAATCTTTGTATATTCAGTACTGAACTCACAATTTTTCCAGTCACTAACCCATTCTTTCTCTGTTCATGAGCCTCGTAAATAACTCAACTATGTTTGCAGGTATGCCCATCTTACCTCATAGCTAATTAGCAAGTCTTATTGATTCTATTTTCTGTCTTTAGAATCCGTTCATTCTTCCCATCTGCATCACTACCACCCCAGTCCAAACATCATCATAGATTACCCAGGTTACTTCAATAGCCTCTAAATTGTCTTTTGCTATCTACTCTAATGTGTGAAAAATACGGCTTAAAAGATTGTCCTGGGAAAGCTCATTTCAGATAATCACTAGGAACATCCAATGACCTAGTTAAAAGTTAGTAAAAGCAGTTATCTAACTCTTCTCTTAACTAATCCCTACCTTCACCCTGGCATTTCTATTAACATCACAATCACTAAGATTTTATATATCAAGCATGTTATATACTATACTCAGGGTGATCCCTCCTCACACAACTTCTAATTATGTCTAATCATGTCAGTCTCTGGCTTAAACCTTTATTATAAAAGTAACGTTCTTTACCTTGACTTCAAGTCATTCTAAGAACTGTCTTCTGCTTCACACATTAGCACCATTTTACTCCTCTCCACACTTATAGTCTTTATATTTCAGTTTCTTGAATGTATCATGCATCTTCCTACCTCAGACTGGCACCCCTGTACATATTGTCCTCTTCTCTTTTTCCTGATTAACTCCTATCCATCCTTCAAATCTTGGATTAATAAGTTCCTATGAGAGTTTATATCTCATACCTCAGATTAGGTCATATCTAGGTTACATGCTTTCTTATTAACTTGTGCTTGTCCTCTGTAATAGATATCATACTTGTACTATATGATATCTCTGCCTCTCCAGTTAGATGTAAGCTCCATCTTGGCAAGGACTGTATTGGTTCTTGGTCACTACTTTAGCTGGAGAGCACCTTATATAAGCAGGGTCTCAATATTTCTAAGTGAAGAAATGAAGTATTGAAAATTAAATTTGGCTAAGGATATAGGATGTAGTTGTGGTAGACTACAATTTTATATAGAGTTAACTTAGAACTCTTATTAAAAAAATAACATTTGGGCAAAGACTTGAACATAGGGAGAGAGGGAGAAGCTATCTGGGAAACAAACATTCTAGGCAGAGGAATAACCAGTACAAAGCCTTGGGACAGGAGTATGCCTGGTGTGTTTAGGAAAAACAAGACTAATATGGCTGGAGCAGTGAGCAAGAGTAGTAAGTAGGTCATGGGATCAGAGAAGAAAAGGAGGTGGCGGGAGAGATCCTGTAGGACCTTGTAAACTATAATGAGGACTTTGGCTTTTACTTGGTTGAAATGGGGAGCTATTGAAGGAATTTGAGCAGCATGGTGACATGATGTGATTTTCATTTAAAAAGGATCTTAGAGGCTTCTGCGGTGGTAATAGAGGGGCAAGGGTGGAAGCAGGGATCAGTTAGGAGACTAGTTAGAGACCTATATTTTGCTAGTTTTCTAACTAGGCTATTACCTGTCTCCAGTAATAATCCTAAATGAGCTGTGTTATGGTTATACATTTTGTCTTATTTTTTATATAGTGATGGACCTCACAGAGATGTATTAAATATAAATTAAATCAATATAAATACTCTTTCCTTGATAAAAATGGTAGTGTCCTTGTGAAACCTGAGAAATGTTAATAGCAGTTCCTTGGCAGGTAGAGATAGAGCACTGTTGGTAAAAACTGGTTTTCTAGAGTGCAGAAAGGCTCTCACTTTTCCCTATCATGTTCTTCAGGTAAACAGGAAACCTGTGATATTCATTCATAAATTTATTAAAGTTATTCATTTAATTCCTAATATTGTACAATATAGTTAATGTGTACCTAATTGGCTGATATAGGGGCTAGAAAGAAATATATGTTCCTAGCCTTAAGGAACTTATTTATAATATAGTTCATTTCATGAGACACAATTATTATGGATTAAGAATAATTTTTATATAGGGAATCATACTTATTACCTCCCATATGATAGAATACCACATATTTATGATCTGATATAGTCAGGCTCCTTAACATTTTATACTTAAAAGTTACCATAATCAGATTGTTTCAATAAATAATTTCACCAATTCCATGCCAAACTTTTACATGTAGTAACAGAAATTGACCTTCAGTGTAAATATAGAGTACTCTTAAAAAATAAAAGACATATCAGTTAAAGAGTACCTATTATTGTAGATAAGATTAGAAATGGTCTTTGGAATATTTTCTTAAAGGTTAAATAAAAAATGAATAGGATCTATACTAGTAACATAAAGTAGCAACTTGAAATAAATAACCCTGCATTTCCAGATTTGAAACTTAAGTCCTAAAATACCTAAAATTTGATATAAAAGTCAATTTTAATAGGAGCCAATAGTAAAAATGTATATAGCTTTGATCAGTGGCCTATGTTTGTAGTGCTTTGTTAATCTCATTTTAGAATTTGTTATGATAAAAATTCTTTTATAATAATTACCAAACTGTGTTATAATAATCAATGCATGTGCCCATATATATTTCATATATTTATATATGCATATGTGCGTGTGCGTGTGTGTGTATGAAAGACCATGGCTTAACTTGAGTCTTGTGAATGCTAGTGCTTTCTCTCACTAATTTATAGACTCAAAGAACAAAGGGATCAGCCCTGGCCGGTTTGGCTCAGCGGTTAGAGCGTCGGCCTGCGGTCCAGAGAGACCCGGGTTCAGTTCCCGCTAGGGGCATGTACTTTGGTTGCAGTTTGTCCCCGGCCCTGGTTGGTCGTGCAGGTGGCAGCCACTCGATGTGTCCCTTTCACGTCGATGTTTCTCTCTCTCTCTTCCTCTCTCTCCTTCCCACTCTATCTGAACAAAAAATGAAAAATTGTCCTCGGGTGAGGATAAAAAAAAAAAAAAAAAAAAAAAAAGAACAAAGGGATCAGAAGAATTGTGTCTTTTGACCACTCTTCTTAATAATACAGAATTCCCTCTATACAACCGAGCACAAAAGAATAACCCATCCACAATCTATAAGTGGCCATTTAAATTATATTACATAATTTAAAAACCTGTTATTCTAGATTAGACATAAATAGTCTTATTTGTACCTGGTTAAATGGACCAGTTTCTTGAATGCCAGGTCATTTTCAGATCCATATGTGTTGCTGTTGCACAAGTCTTTTAAAATGTAAGGCTCAGAATCTTTGACACATCCCATAAGATATATAAGCCTAAATCAAATAGCATGTTATTTCAAGGGTTGTTTAAAAAAAAAATAGAGTTTATCAAACCCTGCCAAAACCTTTTACAAATGGAGTAAACAACGTATTTTTTCCAGGGGAAATATTTTCTGTGACATTACAAAGCAGTATTTGTCAAAATAAAATATATTTGAAACCCAAGGGTTCCGTTTGTAAGAGGACCCCATGAAAAATACTAGTACTAAATTAACTAATATTGTTGGTATTAAAAAAATGAAACAATTTATGGTACAAGAACTATCCCATCAGTACTGCAGATTAATTTACATTCTCTTCTTTAGTAACATTTTAATATTTTTCCACATAATTTTCAATGATGGAGGAAACTTTCCATAAAAAATGATTAGTAGTATTCCTTCTCTAGTATAATCTTAATTGTATATTTTTCATGCTCCCCTACTGAATCCCTAGTTAAAGTATTCTAAAGGTGTATTTTATTGGTTCCAATATTTCTGGGTTTTAAAGTTTACCATTTTTGCCTCCTGCCAAATGTCTTTGCAGAATGATTCAGTTCATGTTTTCAAAAAGCAGAAATTCAAAATTAAAATGCAAACTTTTACCTTTCATTTCCAATAAAAGTACAAAATTTACATGTATCAGTATAACCTTGAATTTGACCATTTAAAGCCTATCCATATGATTCAAATCAAATTAAAACATCTTTAACATATCTTTTGTATCAATAGCCCACTAACTGGCAAATCCACCATGTCAGAATAGAAAAGAAAAGAGAGTATTTGCTAACAAATTTTTTTTAGTTTGGGTAGGAAAACACCTTCAGAGAAACATCAACAAATACCAATCACTGTAATGCAGTCTTCACAGATCACAAAATCAATGTGTTGATTAAGGATGGATTAAAATTAAGATGTAATTAGGGTGACTAAAAAACACCTTTGGAGCAAGGTTTTGAAAAAGTAAAAATATATGAATTGGTAGGTGAGGGCAGAGCTTTCTAGTGAGAAGAGTAGGGCAAAGACATGGAGAGGAGCAAACAATAGATGGGTCAAGACCATACTAATGGCCAGAGCAGAGACTGGATGCAAGATATGCCATTTTTGACCCATGCACTCCTTTAATCTTACAATCCTCTTTCCTTCAGTTGATCACCTATCACTTATTTGCCCATTCTGCATAGTCCCTATGATATATCACCTCAATCACTCTGTGACCAGAGCACTCAGTGCTTTATATCCTGTCTTGTTTCACTCCTCTCTCCGCATGGTAAGTTTCAGAAATCAGAGGAACAAGCTTTGTAGGCAGACCTGTGCAGTGGTTGCTAGTGAATTTAACAAATGTAGCCAAATTGAGTATCTTTCTTATGTGACACAATCCTGCTCTCAAGCACTGCTTCCTTTTATGTCTTCTCACCATAATCGTAACTTTCACATTAAACTATTATCTCTGTAATTTTTTTTAAATTACCGATGTTGCAAAACAGAATTTTCTCAGACAGAGCAGTGGTTCCCCTACTCCCTATCCAACCCCCCTGCAAGCGGTACTTCTAGTTATAGCCACTGATAAACCCCCAGATTTGCATCAATTTAATTTTTCTTAAATCCAGGATGTTGAAGAAAAACTCATTCTAGCTCATATTGTAGCTATAAATTCATCATCTCTGAGTCATTTGACAAAAATTCCACGTCTCCCTTCTTTTTCAATGTCCTCTCCATGTTCCATTCTCTCCTTTCTAATTGCCCTCCTCATATCTCCTACCCCAACACCAATCTTGATGAGATCAAATACCATGCCAGAAGGCCATCCTGTCTACCTGATTATTAAGGACTCTTCTCCTTCTTGGGCCTTCTGCTGAGTATTTGCTTGAGGTACAAACATTGCCAGGTCCTGGGACTATTTTAAGAGATCCTCCAAACATATATCCATTCCATAAGCTTGCTTTTTACCAATCCTTTGTTCTTGTTCCTTGTAATTCCTAGATAATCCATACATTAGTTCCTACCCAGGAGTCAGTATATATCCTGACCTCAGGCCAGATCATCTTCTATGAAAAGTATTTAACATGTAAAGAGCAAGTTTTGCCCACTAAAGCGATTTCTATTCTCCATTATTTTAAGAGCCAGCAATCATCTTCCATCTAGTAGAGGCAGATAGTATGGGGCTATCCTTAAACTAGGATGCCTCACTTCCTCCACTACTTAAATCAGGATATAAAATCGACTTTAACATCCTCAGTCAATTGCTCATAGGAAACTTTCTCTAGGTTATGGATGTGAGCGGAGACAAGTCTGGCAGTTTGCAGAAGGCATAGGAATGTAGGTCACGTCCAGTTATTAAATTACTGGGCACCACAAACTTTATGGCTGTGAGGATTGGATTGAACATAGTTCATCAGGAGTAGCTTGAACCAAATGGAATCCCATGGTCAGTTTCCTCCAGAGCTAATATCCAGTGGGAACTTTTTCACAGGATGTTAACTACTGAAGAGGGCATGATCTTTGTCCAGACTTGAGGATCCTTCTCTGCGTATCTTCTACCTGGAGTTAGCAAGTGTCTATTCAGTATTTGCCTACTACAGAACAATTCGAGCACTATGGGAGTTTCCCAGTCATAAGGACCTGTTGACAGTTACTTTGCGCTGCAACAGTGTGCCAGGTGCTAACCTTTCTTTTATTATGGACCCCAATATGGATAGATAAAATTTGGATCATCTTGTTAATGGTCAGAGTAAGATATAAAATAAGCTGCACTCAAAATTTAGATAGCCATTTTGAAAGGAGTAGCCTGGGATGCCACTGATTCTCAAACATCCAGGCCATTTTCTGTCATATCAGAGGTCTTTATTTTCATGGAATTTCGCAGGCACACATATGACTTACAGAAGCATCTGAGATTATTTCTACCTTCTGATCTTCATGTCCTATCAGCCTGATATTTTGTGGCTATTGGATCAAAATGACATAGTACATAAATCAAAGTGATAACATGGTCAAGGTTCCAGCAAACTTGGGTGCTACATAGAGTTAGAGAGCTGACATATCCCTGAGGCATGACAGTAGAGATTTATTGGTGTTTCTGTCAATGAAGGCAAACTTCTGGTAATGCCTACACCAAGTAGAAAAGAAATGTTTTGGCAGGACCAATAATTGCATCATAAGTGCCAAAAGATACATTAATTTATTCTAGTAAGGAGAAAAAAATCTACAATAGCAGCCACCACTGGACCCTCAATTGATTTTGTTTCCAATGATCCACAGTCATTCTCCAAGACCTTTGAGGCAGAAGTCAAACCATCCTGTTAATTAATCACCAAATCTACACCTTTCAGGAAGCAACCTCCAGGGTTGTAGTGCTTTTGTTCATTCCTTATTTTGACAGGAAAGGAGGGTGCCAAGTGGCCTTCACGTGGACCTTCCTAAAATACTTACTTATGATGTAAGAAACTGTGTGGGATTCTGCCATTTTCCTATAATATCCATTCCAACAATTCACTCAGGATCTGAGAAAATGACCCCAAGATAGTTTTGGGTGTTCCACTTAGGCTACCATGAAATAAATGCAGGTCAGAACTCCATTAAAAACCTGGGCTCCATAATGATCCTCAATTCTAACCAGCTGATTACAGTGGAATTACAGGCCTCAGGAATAAGTTATCACTTGGGATGATAGCCAGTATTTCCTCAGTTGAAGTATTTCCCTTTCCTCAATGCACAACTATTCAGGTTAATGACTGCCAGTCCCATTAGGAAGAACAAAGCAGAAGATTCACACTATTGCTGGGTACAGTTACAGCAAGATCCTTCCTCACAGGTACCAGCCTCCCCTTCACGGGGTCTGTGAACCCAAAATTCTCCAGCACATTGGCTCCAGTGAGGCCTCTGTTCATCAGACCTAGAATAGCTTTGGTTAAATAAATCAAGACACACCTTAATTGGCTGTCTGTCTATTTCATTCCTGGGGACCCCATGATTAATTAACCACAGTCAGAGATTTCTGCTACTGAAGCCATTCCCTGATCCCTGAATGTAGCATCTGGCTATTAAAACAATACCCACTTTGCTTCAACTGTTAACAGTCATCACCTGGGCCAGGCCTCAGCTGCCTTCTCACATCCCCACTGAGACCAGGAATACCATTTTTATTGTATCTCTTTCCAAAAGCATTCCAAGCCCAGGAAAAAAAAAAAAAAAGAGCCAGCAAATCACTTTTAAATATTTGGGTATTTCCCTTTTCACTCTATTTTTACTGGCACGGGAGAAGAGTCTTCAAGGCCCTGCCAGGATCTAAAGGTGAGACACATGATCCATTTAATCTACATTTTTATCTCCCAAAGTCTTTAAATTCTTTCCTCTACATTGTGCCAAGGACTTTCTGGCCCTTTACTTTACCAAAAGAGACCAACAGTGGTTTCCTGTTTGCTTTAGCAAATCCAGAAAAACTGTTAAAACTACAGCCAACTGCTTGAGCTACCACACTGAATGCAGTGTGTCTGAGGAATGAACCCAGTATAATGAATACAGTTCAGTGGGAAAAGATCTTAGATTTACAACACTGGCTGCACATTAAAATAAATGAAGAGGTTTTTTGTTTGTTTGTTTGTTTGTTTGTTTTAATGTGATGCTTGTTACACCATCCACTCCCAGACATTTAAATCTGAAGCTCTGGGGTTAAACCAAGCATCTGCATTTTCTTACAACTGCCCAAGTGGTTTTGATCCACAGTGAGGTTTGTGGAACAGTGCTGTAGAAGTTCTCATTCATTCCCAAGGTTTCTATTGACACCTATACATTAATGATGTATATTTATAAGTCCTTCTAAGATATGTCTTCTGTGTTTCAGCCCCAAAACAATATTTCTCTCTTTGACTCTCTCTTCACTTTTATAAGAATCTGGAGGCTTACACAATATAAAAGGAAATATCAAATATATGCTCTTACCATGTATCAGAAACTATGCCAAGGTCAAAGTAAAAAAGTCAACATTAGTCTGTCTTTTTTGTGTAGACATTTGATTGCCCATTGTGAGGTTTCTTAACCTCAGTACTACTGACATATTGGGCTGGAATATTCTTTGTCATGGGGGGCTGTCTTGTGGATTTCTTAGGAGCATTCTTAGCCTCTACCCACTAGGTTCCAGTAGCATCCTACTCTCTCCTCTTTGTGACAACCAAAAATGTCTCCAGATATTGTCAAATGTTCCCTGGGCATCAAAACCATTGATAGTTACCTATTAAATATATTAACTTTCTCTTTCTTGTTCTTAGTCTTGAATGATTTGTACCATTATCAAAACTTCACCAATCCAGAAATCTCTTTCCCAGGGCCACTGTATGTGCTTGCATAATTGGTTTGTCCAAGTCACTGTTCAAATTTTCATATTGCTCTTGAGTGTTAATGTTTCCTAAATCTTTTTTAAAGCTCGAAACAGTCCTTTTTTCTTCTGCTGGTTTCTTTTTTCATGCCATTGACTGGATAAATAAATCAGTTTATTTGGCCTATGGTATACTTGATGTTCTGGATTTGCCTGATTGTCTTCCTGATGTCATTTAGCTTGTTCTTCTACACCCGTTTTACTAGTAAACTAGAAGTTACATCCAAGAGCTTGATTAGATCTATGTCAAATACTTTTGGTGTCATACTTCTTATTGCAACACACCAGTTGACCCTTAATGTATGGGTGTCTGGCTTGTAACTAAAGAGGTGTCAGGTGGTGATAGCTTGATTACACTGTTATAAAGTTGATCATTTTGCATTGTGTGAATATTTATTTCACCATAACCTTTCATATTGTGGTTTAAGCATCTATTGATACTTATTGCCTAAGTCAAGTATGTCTTTAAAAATTATAAAATGGTCAATTTTTGGAGGTTCCTTTTGACACAAACAATTTGAGATAACAATTAGACATCTGAAGTTGGTATATCATGTAGTAGTTAGGTATGAAAGTCTGAAGGGTGAGGTGAGAAAGATAAATGTAGAAGTCATCAGTATATGGCTGACATTTAATATTCATAGACTACATGGGATTACTGAGAAGAAAGGGTATATAGAGAAGAAGGACAGTAATGAGCAATGAGGTACCCCAACTATTACAACAGGATGAAGAGAAGGTACCGAAAGAGGGCAGAGAGGCAAGATCTTCACCTCCTTAATATTTCTTATAACTATTGTTTTAGTATATTCTATGGATTATGATAATCATCTCCTAATTTATCTCACTGCTTTTAGTCATGCTCCACAGAGCTCTCTGAGAAATTTTTCTAAAAGTTAAATCTATTTAACTGGTTCCCATATTTAAAAACAAAACAAAAAACACCTTTAATAGCTCTGCAAAAGCCCAAATGCTCGTCACCATATGAGACTCTAAGGTGTTTCTTTTCTACTTGCTCAGCCTCACGTCTTGCCATTCCCCATCCCTTACCTGTAAACACCTCATCGCAGTTTGTCCAAACATTTCAAGCTAATTAATGTTTCTGTAAATTTCATTCAACTTTTTTGTAGAATTTAATTTCACTTGGTGACTTCTTTCAGATTTTAGGACTGAGCTAAAGTTAACTCACTTTTTAAACCTTTTCTGACCCCAGCAAGGTGGAGTTCACCTCCATTATTCTACTCTGCCCCCACTGTGGAGTGTGTGCATGTGCGCACGCGCGTGTGTGTGTGAAAATGTGACCTTAATGCACTGCATTACAGACTGAGTACAAATATGATAACATTATCTTTCCAATTAATTACCTAGAGTAGACCTTAAATGCCATACTAGGGGAAAGATATATTTTCCTCTTTACTCCCTCCCTCACATTTTACAAGGTTCTAGAAGTTTACACAATCTAAAAAGGATAATCAGAGGGCTATTCACTCTGTGATAGGCATTGGAGTTGTTTTAAAAAGTCCTGATTCTCCTTCCAAACACACAGTGAGTATGTAGTTTTCTGTGACCTTGAAGAAAGAAGTGGCCATTTCATTGCTTTGGCCAATGAAATGTAAGCAGAAATGACATGTTTCACTTTCCTGTCAAAGCCTTTAAAGTCCAGTATTTAATTTGTTCTTCCCCTCCCTCTGCTGCAGTGGTTGTGGAAACATCTGTTGCAGTGGAGTCTTCATCAGCCAGGGCCCCTGTGTGATGGTATTTCATCCTGTGTTGGAATGTAGCATGAGCAAGAAACACCTTTTTGGTTTTTTTTATTCAGCCACTGAGTTGTAGGTGTTATTGGTCATCACAGAGCAACATTGCCAATGTTGGCTGACATACACAGTAAGCAGGGAGGGTATAGAGTCTGATGATTCTAGTAAGCAAGGCTGGTAACCACACTGACTGCTGAAGAGTCCCTCTGCACATCCCCGTACAGCTGAGTTTCTCAGTCTTGGCATGCTTGACATTTTGGTCTGAAAAAACTTTTCTCGGAAGAGGCTGTCCTATGTATTGCACGATACGATACTTAGTAACATTCCCCTTCCCCCACCTCAATTTGTGACAACTAAAATGTCTCCTAGCAGTGACAAATATCCCCTGAGGGTCAACACCGCCCCTAGTGAAAAACCACCGCTATAGGGGATACACATATGCTATTGATGCAACTCTTCACTCAGGCTGTTGTAGATCTTTGAGAGAGAAATGCCACCCTGTCAGAGCTGGATTCTGCCAGTGTGCCTTTCATGGGTTCCCTAGAGTCACAGTTTTTACGTCTGGGCTCTTCCAAGGCCACAGAGCTCAAAACACAATCCCCTCAACCTCACCTCATGGCAACTCCAGAAAGCACGCAATTTAAAGTTCATTCAGATGTCTGCTTCTTGTGATCCTGGATGTATTATCCTTGCATATCCATACAATCAGGGATGGGGTAGCTATCACGTTTTGACCCTGAAAAAATATTTAATTTATGCATAACCTTTCCAGAACAGTAGATATATCAAGCTCTTTTTGGCTCAGCTAACCTAATAGGACTCCAGAGAAGCTACACACTTCCCTTTGGGAAGGGGAACTAATTTCAGTGCATCAGAGTAACTTGTTCTCTATGGAAATCTCTCTCACTAGGAAAGAAGGAGAGAAAAAAACCTTACAAGTTTAATTCATGGTGGGACATCCTAATGATAGTTACTATTAACATTATTATTGATAATAATTACTAACATCTGTTGAGAGCTATGTGCTAAGACATATTACATATATCTCATTAATCCTCATGACAATTCTAAAAGTAGATATTTTTGTTATTCCATATTTTATAGCTAAGGAAACGGGCACAGAGGAATTATGTAGCTTTCCCAAAGTTATATACTAGCAACTTTTATAGTCTGGACTTATATTCATTCTGTTTGAGTCCTAAGGCCCCTTCCCCCTTAAGTACTTCCATTAAAATGTAATCAAGTGAGAGAGTTCCACTTCTGGAAAAGAGAAGAGGGACCCAATGAAACAGTCACAACCAGTAAAAATTATTTTTAAAAAACCAACCCACATTTAGTATCTCTGGAAATTGTCCTAAGAAAATACAGGAAAGGAAGAAACAGGTACTCAAGAAAATCTACTAAATCTTGGTAGAAACAGTGCATCACTTGAACCATGACCTGTTTGCTGTCTCTGTCCCATCTTCTAAGCTCATGCTGGAAGCTCCACTTTGGATGGGTGTTGCCAAGATGGAGCTCCTTTTTCCTGCAGCTCACAGTCAAAGGATATGGTATTTCCTCAGGAGGGACAGGCTATCAGCATTTCTTATTCCCTCCAGCTCCAAGTTGCCAAGGCTAAATTCTTGCAAGTATAGCTGAGAAGACACAACTCCCTTCTTCCATCCAGACCATACTCATAAGGTGGAGGTTGTACCCCAGGCACAGCATGGTTCAGAATAGTGGAGCCCCTGATCAAACTTACCCCAACTTGCTTGTGATGTGGAGGTCTCACACTGGGAATCACAGATAAAAAGAAGATATAGAAATGTTCAACAGCCCTGGCCGGTTTTGCTCAGTGGTTAGAGCGTTGGCCCACGGACCAGAGAGTCCCGGGTTCAGTTCCCGCTAAGGGCACGTATCTTGGTTGCAGTTTGTCCCTGGCTCCGGTTGGGGTCGTGTGGGTGGCAACCACTCGATGTGTCTCTCTCACATCGATGTTTCTCTCTCTCTCTTCCTCCCTCTCTCCCTCCCACTCTATCTTAGGATAAATGCAGGAATGTCCTCGGGTGAGGATTAAAAAAAAAAAAGGAAATGTTCAACAAGCACATGAGAAGATACTCAATATCATTAGTCATTGGGAAAATGTAAAGAAACCACAAGTTACCACTTCACACCCACCTAAAGGGTGGGGAACATACGGTCCCCAAAATCAATACCAGCTAACATGACACGCTTCACCAAATTAGCCTGACCAAATATAGCAGGCTAATTTTTTAAAATGTCTTTATTGATTTTTTTAGAGAGAGATAGAAACATCAATGTGAGAGAAAAACATCCAATGGCTACCTGCTGCACACTCCATACTGGGGATCAAGTCTGCAACCAGGGCATGTGCCTTGACCGGGAATCAAACCAGGATCTTTCAGTCCATGGGAGAACGTTCAATCTACTGATTCACACTGGCCTGGCTAGCAGGCTAATTTTTAAGTTGATGATTTTGTATGACCCGTGAATGATGTTATAAATATCCAAATGGCCTTTGGCAGAAAAAAGATTCCCCACCCCTGCAGTGACTAGGATGACAATAATGAAGCTGGGATATAATAACAAGTGTTGAGGAGAATGTGGAGAAATTGGAACACTTATACACTGGTGGTGAGAATATAAAATGATGCAGCATTTTGAAAAATAGACTGGAAGTTTTTTAAAGGTTAAATATCTCTAGAACTACTGTATGACTCAGAAATTCCACTTGGGTATATACCCAAGAGAAATCAAAATGTATATCTATATAAAATTTTATACATAGCACCATTATTTTTTTATAATGTTTATTTATTTATTTTTGTTACAGACATTTCTCCTTTTTCGCCCCATTGACACCCCCCTCCCACCCCCCAAGCATTATTGTCTATGTCCTTGTTTACACATACATGCATAAAAGTTCTGTGGTTTATCTCTTCCCTCCTTCAATGTCCACCTCTTCTGAGGTTTGTCAGTCTGCACCCCACTTCCATGTCTCTGGGTCTATTTTGTTCCTCAGCTTGTTTTGTTCATTATATTCCACAAATAAGTGAGATCATGTGATATTTGTCTTTCTCTGATTGGCTTGTTTCACTTAGGATAATACTCTCCAGGTCCCTCCATGTCATCTCAAAGGATAAGAGATCTTTCTCATAGCTGCATAGTATTCCATTATGCAAATGTACCACAGCTTTTTTATCCACTCATCTACTGATGGACATAGGCTGTTTCCAGATCTTGGCGATTGTAAATAGTGCTGCTATGAACATAGGGGTACACATATTCCTTCTGATTGATGTTTTAGGCTTCTTAAGGTATATTCCTAGAAGTGGGATCACTGCATCAAATGACAGTTCAATTTTTAACTTTTTGAGGAAACACCATATTGTTTTCCATAATGGCTGCACCAGTCTGCATTCCCACCAGCAGTGTACTAGAGTCCCCTTTTCTCCACACCCTCGCCAACACTTGTTGTTTGATGATTTGTTGATGGCAGCCATTCTGGCAGGTGTGAGGTGATACCTCCTGGTTGTTTTAATTTGCACCTCTCTGATGATTAGTGATGTTGAGCATTTTTTCATATGTCTCTTGGACATTTGTATGTCCTGTTTGGAAAGGTGTCTATTTAGGTCCTCTCCCCATTTATTTTTAATAGCCAAAAAGTGGAAACAAACTAAATGTTTATCAGCTCATAATTGAGTAAAAAAGCAAAATGTGGTATATTCATACAATGGAACAATATTTAGCCACAATTGAAGTACTGATAGATACTACAACATAGATACCTTGAAAACATTAGATTAAGTGAGACAAGCCAGTTACAAAAGACCACATATGATTGTATTTATACAAAATGTCCAGAATAGGCAAATACAGAGAGACAGAAAGTAAACTAGTCATTGCCTAGGACTGAGGGTGGGGACAGCATAAATGAAGAGTAACTGTTAATGAGTATGAAGTTGCACAATTTAAGTGGGAGAGTTATATATGAATTGTATCTCAATAAATGTGTTAAAAATATAATCAAGTGTTATAGTGTCTTCCGTACTAGATGGCAAATCCTTGAGAGTAGGAGCCATGTCTCATTCATCTCGATTTATCACAGAAGTCTAGTACAGAGATAAAGAGTATAGATTTTGGAATTACATCAATCTGAGTTTGAGTCCTAGTGTTGTGACATACTAGTTTTGTGACCTTGGGAAAATCATTTCAGCTCCCTGAACCTCAGTTTCCTCACCTATATAATGGAAATAATAGAATTACCATCATAGAGTTGTCACAGGGATTCAGTGAGATAATACATAAAAAGCACTTGCTGTGGAGCCTGGCACAGAGTCAGTTCTCAAGAAATATGTCTTATTTCTAGCAGGTGCTCAATAAACATGTGGAAATGACAAAAGGAAGGAAGGCAATATAGTGTATGTGTGGTCAATGGGGTTTAGGGGTTTGATCTTGAAAAAAATCTAAATATGTTTATCACATTGAATTCATACTGTCAGAATGACTAGGAAGTTTCAACATATTCTTGAGATGAGGAATAAAATAAAGACTTCTGAGATGGAGTTTTATAGCAAGTATGAATAAGAATCTTTTAGAGAAGTGGTTATAGGAAACAAAGCAAACTGTAAGAAAACACGAATAATTTCTGCCTGGAAGAAATAAGCCATTTCTCTTCAAGGCTTAGTTTACATAGCTATAAAATGTGGATAGTAATCCTTGTCTCAGCTACCCAACTGGAATAACATGTAACTAGAAAAACTCAACTGACATAACAAATATGAATGGAAAATATTCAAATGAAATAAACCCACGTACTAAATTATTAGTCCTAGACAAGAATAGTAGCTATTCTGCACACATATTTATTAAAATGTTAATTGATGATTGTAACAAGTTGGGTTCCCCATGAAGCAGACTTTGAGAGGGAAAGTTTATTAGGAGGAAGTTTATCAGGGATTTTCTGGGAATCAACTAATACCTGTAGAGGAATGGAAGGAAATGGATTAGGTAGAGGGGAAAGTGGGATTCAGGCACAACAAATCCTCTGCTGATTACACCAGCTCTGAAGCTGAGATGGCTCTTGAGGGAGAGAGGCCTTTATAACTCTGCATTAGCAATCATTAGATAAGTACTGTCCTGGGAACAGGTCATGACTTGAGGCCAGTCAGCTCACTTTTCAGTGGAGAGCAATTCACAGGAAGAGCTGACAGCTGAGAGGTATCAATGGCCAACCTTCTCAGTAGGTGAGGTGATGTCAGTCAGTATGGTAGGGGAATTTGGGCAGAGCAGCACATTATCCTTGACAATGATTTAGAGAAGGGTTGGTAGTCAATGGGTAGATTCTACCAACATATTTCCAATTTGGATAAATCAGGCCAGCTGTGTTGTTTTTGTCTTTGTTATTTCATTGAGAAACAAAACAAAACACACTTTTCTTTTTGACGTAAAGACTAAGATCATTTTGGTTATGTCCATGATTGACAATTTCCTAATACAAAAGGCTTTTGGTAATCAGGATTATGAAAAGGTAAGTAGTCAAAGTATCAAAAAAGAATTTCCTTTCATAGGGGAAACTTCATTAAGATGGTTTGGGATAAGGGACTTATAGATTACATCAGGTATATATTTATATTTTACTGCCGTTGAGTTAAATTGATGTTAAAGTTTTGTACACATCTACAAAATAATCTCCTTTAAAATCATTAGAACCCAAAACAATGCAGGCTCCAAAATATTTTGATAATGAATCAAACACATTTGGGGCACACAAAATTATTTGATCATCAAAAGAGAAAGTAATTTTGACAACAAAGTCTTTTTTCAGATTTCTTAAACAGTGAAAGTGTGCTCTTATTTTGGTCCATTGGACTCATCCGTTGTGAGGCTGCTATTTGAACAATTTAAGAAGTCAGTTTAAAATACAATTTCCCCCCATAGCTTAACTTTTAAATCTTGAAAAGTCTTTTTACATTTTAATGACTTTTTCTTTCTTCTGAGATTTTTTAATGTTCAGAATTACTGACTTTAGGAATAAAGAAAGGTAAGAGCAAACTTATGGACAATGAAATATTACTGAAATTTAGTATGAATTTATTACTAGTCTAGAGTACTAGATATTCTTAAAGGTATTCAATTTTATTACTCCTAAGTAAAAAAAGGCTAATGAACTGTTTTCAAATAGAATTTCAGCAGGAAAAAAACCTTTCATAAAGAGAAAAAATGATTTTAATTTTTTATCCCAGGGTAGTTGTTTTGAATTCGTTGAATGTGTTTGAGTGTGGATTCTTTTTTTTTCTTTTTCTTTTTTTTTGGTCCATGCCCCTAGCGGGAACTGAACCCGGGACTCGCTGGTCTGCAGGCCGACACTCCAACCACTGAGCCAAACCGGCCAGGGCTGAGTGTGGGTTCTTAATCTGCATAATATCACCTGGATTTTATAAAAAATAAAGTGAAGAATAATAATAGCACCTCAGAACTGTGACTCAACCTTCACATTATTATTATCTTTAATTATACATATATCTGTTGACATCTAAACTTTTTCATTATACGTTTAAATAGTTTCAAAGGATATAATTTCGGCATATTTCAAATATTTGACTTTTTTTTTTTACAATAATACTGTTATTTCACTCTTTTAAATGTTCAAATGGAATCTAAATACCACAGCAATTTGATACTCACTGTTAGTCAGAGTAACGCATACCATATACTTATGTAACAAATGAACTCCACAATTTCCGTGTTTTAATATAAAATATAAAGGTTTATTTCCCCTTTGTATCAAGTCGATTGGAAGACATTTCAGACACAGCTTTTTTTCTGCTTTGTACCTGCATCATTTTTTAGGGCTTCAGAATCCTTTGATTCAAGCCAGTGGATAGGAAAAGAGAATGTTGAATCATGCATAGAAAGCATTTATGAACCACCCACATTCTATTGGCTAAAACTCAGTTATTTCATCACATCAAACTACAAGGAGGCTAGAAATGTAGTGAGCTATGGGCCCAGGTAAAAGAGGAAATGGTTTTGGTGAGCACACAACAGTCTCTACTCTAGTTACTCTTCTGCTCACCAAATATCCTTTTTCTTCTCACACATAAAACACACTCACACCATTCCCAAAGTGAACAACCCAACGCTTAATCTGTCACTGCTTTCATCTTAAATTCCAGGATCTCCCAATGGTAAACATCCTTTCTATTAAAATCTGGACTTAGAGTCCTCTGGTCACTGCTACCACCCCCCTCCCCATCACACACACAGACACACACAGGTGCAATAGGGACAAGATAAATACAATAAGTTTACCCATTTGGAAAAGGGAAGAGTAGAAGACACGAAGAAGGTCATAGAGGTTGTTAGCAAATCCTCAGGGCAGGGACTTGTAATGAGTCCTTCCCAAGCAGCAGAAAATGTTTCTTAATTCAATTTCCATTCTGTCCATTGGGAAGAAGTACATTCTTCTCTGTGGTCCCCCAAATTTATTCTTGTCCACTATCATCCATAGTCACATTTGACATGGGTATTGCTTCATTTAGAATGTCCTAAAGATTATAGTTTTTAGCTCAATAATCCTCTAGAGTATATAAAGTTGTATGTAAATAAAATTGAATTGAAAAATAACTAAATAAAGTATAAGCTAAGACTATTCTGGGGAATAGATTGTCTATGGGGCTTTGCCTTTGTTGGGTGAAACTGTTTGCTTATTCCATGAATCCAATTTTCATATTCTTCTGAATTTACGTGTGTTTTGGAGTCTCAGGATAGTTGAAGAAAATAGTATAATTTAGGTTGTGACTTCTACTAAATCATTCACACTAGGGTACTCTTTTTCAGAAAATTGAACAAGTTTTAAATATAGGAAATAACTTTTACACTATTATAATTTATATGAAACATAATAGTATAAAACTATACATATATTATATTTATATTAATATATGTGTAGTGAATAAATATCAGTCCTCTGAAAAGTCCTAAAAACTTATATGATATAATTTTTTATTTTGGCAGTCAGGTTTTCATATGGAGTCCCAGCTATAAAACTAACCAGCCAAACTTGACATGTGAAATGTCTTCCTTTCACACCATCTTTTCCCTTGTATCCTTTTTAGGTTATAAAGGAAAGTGAGATTACTATGAATTGTCCTCACAGCAACTATTTTGAAGAATAGAACTACTTTATAAAAAACAATTTTATATATACTTAAGATTTTGAAGAATATTTTAAAAGTCCTGCTAATTTTCCATAATTACATAAAATGTTTCTGTTGTTTTGAAATGGTTATAAATGTGTATATAAAATTACATTGAATTTTGAAATGACAATGTATAATCATTTCTAAATGATAAGCACCTACAGAAGGAAGATGATCAACATTTGAATTTGTAAGGTTTTTAGTGTATAATTTGAAGACCAATATCTTAAGGATTTTAGGAATTCTTAATTAAGAATTAAGAGTGTTTCAACTCTTTGTTGCTACTTACACCATACTGAACATGAACTTTATTTCCTGCTGCAATAATTGGTTCATAACTTTTCTACATAATTTCCTGAAAGCATTACCATCCAACTAAAAGTGTAGAAATTTATTTTTTAAATTGTTGACAAGATAGTGAAATTATCCAATGTAAGTATTCCACTCTAGATTTTACAAACACATTCAGGTAGCTGACAATATTAATATGATTTTCAAAGTAAGTTTTTTTAGATTTATTATTCCGATAATCCATATTTAACTATAGTCACTGTTTTAAAACCCATTCATTTCTTACAAATCCATTTTTTAAAAAATGTGTTTTTGTTGTTTTTTTTTTTCTCAGAGAGAGAGGAAGGGAGAGAGAGATAGAAACATCAACGTGAGAGGGAAACATGGATCGGCCGCCTCCTGCACACCCGCACAGGGGATCCAGCCCACAACCTGGGCATGTGCCCTGACCGGGAATTGAACCCGGACTTCTCAGTCCATGGGAGGTCAGTCCCGGACCTCTAAATCCACTGAGCCACACTGGCTGGGCTACAAATCCATTTTTAGAATTGCAAAGGACCTTAGAAATCATTACGATTTATACAAAGTCAAGCATTTGAACTAAAGTTTCTCAAATCTCTCTTCATTATACTGTGTTTCCTCCAACTCAGTAGATGATTTTAAGTCTGACAGCATTTACATTTATAAAAATCTTTACTAATGACTTATTTTTTAAAATCCATGGTACTGTCAAATAACTTGTTTTACATAAAAATGAAAGATCCTTTATCTTTAAAATATATTGACTAGTTATAAGTTTCTTCTTTCTCTGAATACTGTTTTGCTCTTTTCACATATCAGAATTTCATATACACTTTTTATGTACCATTATTATACACACATACATATATTTGTAATTTTAATGAATTTTAGGTATTCTATCATGTTATAATTTGATTGTTTCCAACTTATTGGACATTTGGTTGTCTCCTCTTTCTATAAACATTTTTGGTTTATTTTCTTGGAATATACTCCTATAAGTAGTAGTTGTTGCTCAGAAGAAAATTTTTATGGTAGATTGTTTTTAGAAATATTTTACCAATTACACTTAACTATCAGCAATGTTTTTATTATATTTGATTATATCTATGATTATATCTGTTTCCCCATAGACTTTCTAAACTTGACTTAATATAATTACAATTTTGAAGAATAAAAAGAGTGTTACTAATTTTTTGATAGACACAAAATGTTTTTTATTTTCAAATGACTATATGTGTATAAAATTATTTCTGAATTTTAGAGTAAATTTTAATTTCTTTTTGTTAATTTAGTTACTTCTCAAAATTTTGTCAAATCAGTTATTTTCACATTACAGATAATTTGTATTACTTTATTTGCTCCATGTTGTCTATAAATAGAAACAAGCAGCATTACATAGAAACCAAATTGCTATTTTAGCAAATCTTATTCCTATTAACAAAGAATTAGAGAAACTACATAAGCCAAAATCATATCTTATTTATTTTTTGTATCTGAAGAACATTTAGGATGGAAAATACACTTGTAGTTTCATGGAATGCTATTCTACTTGTAGCATATGCCATTACTATATAGATCATACTGAAGTTTCCAAAATGTAAAATTGGTTCTTTATTGCTTCTTATAATGTTACCTATTCATCTGATTTCTTAATTGTTAATACTTTTTTTCTTTACTGATTTTTAAGAGAGAGGAAGGTAAAGAGAGAGATAGAAACATTGATGAGAGAGAACATCGATTGGCCGCTTCCTGCACGCCCCCCACTGGGGATTTGGCCCACAACCTGGGCATGTGCCTTAACTGGGAATTGAACCAGCAACCTTGTGGTGCATGGGTGGATGCTCAACCACTGAGCCACACCAGCCAGGTAATCTTTAATACTTTTATAGATGATGTTCACTTCAGTTAGTGGACAAAATATAAATCATTTTTAATATCCCCTTGAAAAGAAAAGTCATCTTATAAAAATATATATAGGGAAACATGTTATCATATCTTGGGAAGTAAACATATTTATAATGGATCTTTAGTCTGCAAATTTGTTATATAAAGTATGGATTTAATTCATAATGTTTTGCTAGCAAAGGTCCAATCTTTTTGTTGTTGGTGGTGGTTTTTGGGGGGGAGATTTTAGAGTGTTGCAGAAATGAAAAGTAGCCCATCTCACCTATTCTTTATTCTTACTAGCAAAATTCTAGGCAGTGTATTTAGCTGAAAAACTGCATTTCCAGACCCTCTGCATGTGGCGATGGCCTATATAATGTAAAACTTGTTCAAAAGGGCCTCTAGCAAAGTATCATTGCCCTTCCATCTAGTGATGGCCAGAGCTCCAGCTGCAACCTTGGAACCATGAGAAAAAGGTCAGGAAAATTTTAGTTCTCTAATATTATACCCAGATTGGAATTAATCTTTCAGGTTTTAAAAAAAAATGTTTCTCTCTCCATAATTAAAATAATCTCTGCATTAAGACAGTCTTTTAAATAATGGTTTGGCACTAATAAACTATATTTATTCATTTGGCTAATAGCTTCTAAGTCTTAACTATGTGGTCAGCTGTGAGCTTGGAACTGTAAAAGCTCTCTCTGAACAATCGTTCACTTGATTAGTGCAATGACTTTCAACTGGCTGCACAAAAGAATCAGATGTGAAAATATAGATTTACTAAGTCTAGGGTAATGGTTTTCAAATTTTGGCTTGCATCAGAATCCCTTATTAAAACATAAATTTGTTAAACATATGCTTGTTAAAACAGATTGCTGAGCTCATCTCCCAGAATTAAGTGATTCAATAGGTCTTCGTTAACATGTTCCCAGGTGATGCTGAGGCTGCTAGGACCACACATTGCGAACCACTAGTCAGGGATACAGCCAGGGCATCTGTGCATTAAAATAGTTTAACATGCTTTTTATGGTTGAAAGCAGTATCAGAAATTTGTAATTGAGAAATGGTAAGATTACATACAATTATTCCCTTTCATCTCCTTTGATTTATCAGTGTCAGTTTTTCAGAATAAAAATGAGGGCTTTGTGCATCTTTTTTTCTCGTTGGGTACACTTTTTCTCTTGCTTCCTTCTGGTATCTTTGGGTAAAAGGGATTGACTAGCTTCAGGCAAAATTTCAAAATAAATTAACAGTCATTTTTTTCCCTTCCATTTTTCTTTCTGCATCCTTCATCCTCCACTTAACAAGTACTCTTTCCAGGCCCTAAGTGTTTGTTATTCTCTTACTCCCCTCAGCCTCTAGTGTTGGGACCTTCCTAAATTTTCATTCCCCTGTGAATACTTCTGAACTATTTTTCCACGTAACTGCAGCACTTATTACCTGAGTTGTAATCTTTGTCAGGTGTTAGCCATCTGAAGACATATCTTCCAGTTGCTCGTCAAAAATTAGAAGTTGTTATTCTATCAGTGACTTTGGTGTGGGGATGAGATTTTTCCAGAAAGAGGGCCTTTTGGTGCTTTGCTGGAAAAGAGGGTTGTCTGATAACCCGGATTCTCCCATTTCAGAGGAATTCAGGAATCTTCAGAGACTTTTTGAATAACCCATTTACCTCTTTATTCTTTCTTTAGATGATTTCATAAATATTCTCCTGATTCCAGTTCCCCTTGTAATCCATTAACTCTTTTAGCAGTCTTAATCCTTAAATGATCCTTTGTTCACCTGTAGTTGGATTGTTGGTGTCATTGCTCCTTGAGTTTACTGCCTGGATTGAGTCAGAAATTATTTTTCTGCACCTGCCATGAATCTAGACTCATTATTGGTAAAACCTACCTAACAAGGGAGTTTGTTCCTATGGAGTTTGGATAGGGTTGTATGAGCTATGATATCTTTTTCATAAATCACCTACCAGACTATGGTGACATAACTCAGACTTTATAGTTTATTTATCATCAAAATGTTCTTCTCAAGATTTAAAAACTTAAAAACAATGCCAAAATTATTCACTACATTGCCTTTTATGAACTGCTTTTTTAAATGTGTCTTTGGATAGATAACAAGCAAGAGCAAACTACTCTTTAAAGTTAAGCAATACATTTGCAATAATCAAATCCAAAGGCCTCCCAGTAATTCTCAACTTTTTAAATATCATGAGGCACTATACACTGCTGACCACACCTTAATTGTGAATATCTGCCCTCTTTTCCTTTCTATGACATGGTGTCATAGATAATAGGATATTATTGTTCTGTTTTTACAACCTTGGAGAAGACTTTTAAATAGCTAGTCTTCTTCTATTCTTCCTTAACTTTAGCATTTTCGAATGTTCTGCCTACTTAAGAAACCTCTCCATTATTAATCTCATTAATGGTAATGGCTGGCATCCTATTTTACTCCATTACTGATGGGACTTGGGAGAAAAAACATCTGGACAAAGTTGAAAAGTTAGGCAATAAAATAGAAATAAATGCTAATTGAAATGATATGAGTATTTTAAATTTTAGTTTAAAATGTTAAGACTAATACTTTTATTTTAGAAAATAAAATATAATATACAAAGGGAAAATCTCCCAAGGCTATCACCCCCTTTCTTGTCCCTTATCTTTCTCCCTCAAAGTAATCACTGCTAGTAATATACTGTGAATTTACTTACTTATTTAAACATAAATGGTACAGTAGTCAATATACCATTCTGGAACTTGGGTTTTTCATTCATTGAAATGTTTTGAGATTTTTCTGTGAACATACAGTTCTCCCTCAGAAAATAGCATTTAAACACTACTAATTTTTTTGCAGAGTATATAAAACAAGCCATACCTAGGATTCCCTGAAGAGCTTGATCTTTGGTGAGAATTTGCATGCAGTTTGTCAGAGTGACTCCAAAATTGAAATAATGTTGATTTTGGTAATAATTCCTTGGCTTTCTATTGCTAAGCATATTGAGTATTTTCTGTGGATGTGAGGTAAACAATGGTCCCAGCATACCACATATGATTTGATGATGGTAGTGAGTATCCATCGCTCAGTCTTGAACATCTAAAGATAATGGTTGAATGATTGAATTAAGAAATCCTTATATGATATCTCATCTTGTTCCCTGGTAGTTGTATTGCTTAGGTTATAGACTTTATCAAAGGAATGCTCATTTACAAATTCAACTATTATGAAAGGTGATTTGGGTATATTTTCCTTAAAGACTAAGACAATATCCAGCAATAAATTCTGTAAAAATCTTTTAAGTCAAATAAGATAGTTATGAAGTTTCAGATGCGAGAGCCAACTGTCTTTGGCTATTAGCTGCACAGTTCAGTGTATCATGGTGGGGGTAGCAGTGAATGTGATGAAGATAGCTTGTCTAGACAGGGGCACATTTCTGTTCATGGAAGACTTCATTGCTATTTAAGAAGTTTCCAGAAGCTTCTAAGTCCAGAAAGCCCTTTTTGAAGATAACAGAAATCCAAAGACATTTAGTCTGTTAACTAAAAGTTCAATGTAGTAAATTAGGATAGGAAATTGTAGGTTTTAAGACTGGCCTAGTTAGGTGTGCCCAGAACTGAATTAGTTTGTTCTCTCTGTATATTTATATATGTACACACACACACACACACACGCATAGCTAGCACTTTGTCTCTGAGAACAGTCCTTTCCTTTTCTGGACTTTATTTCTTAATCTATATAATGATGGTGTCAGAGAATGAAATCCTTAAGGTTGCTTTCATGAAAAATCTTGAGTTCCTGAGAAACCTACTGGGAAAAATGTTCTTAGACAGTCTTTTCTCACAATATGCGGATTTTAGGCAGAAAATGTTATCATTATATTTAAAAGGAATATATTATGTTGATAAATCTATTATCAAACTTTCAAAGTTAAATTCATGAAAGCCCTATTGTTAAAATGAATCATTAACAACTTTAGATTAACTTCCCCTGAGTTCTATGATGGGGTGTCCATCTCTGTCATGCTTTAATGTAAAGATTACTGAACCTAAAATTTAGAACACTTAGTTTAATCCTCATTTTACAGGTCACTAAGTCACTATCTTGAACAATTTAATATCTCTTAATCTCAGTTTTCTTGTGAATAAAATAGACATTATTAAAAATAGCTACCTAAAGAACACTGCAATCAAAATGAAATAAAATAACGTGGGAAAGTGCTTTACACATGTTCATTGTATTATAATTAAAATAAAGTCTACAACAGTGCTACATCACCTCATTATTAAGATCTCATAAATGGAAACCAATTCAGATATCTTGTGAGAAATTCCTTCCTTCCTCTGTATTCTTGAAATACTTGCTTTTACTTTGTCTATAGGAATGATGAACATTTAATTTAGTAAATGGTTAATGAGCACGTACAATGCGCCAGAAAATATACTAAGTGATTAGGGAGATCAATAATTTTCAGCAGATGAAAAAGGTTTCCAAAAAGAGGTAGCATCTGAGGACTTGGAAAAATGGCTAGAGGTTTCATGGGGAAAAACCTTAGTGTGCATGATAATCACCTGGAGGGGTTTGTTAATACACAGATGGTGGGGCCTCACTCCCAGAGTTTGGGATTTTCTAGGTCTGAGATAGAGGGGTGAAATTTTGCATTTCTATAAGGTTCACAGTTGATGCTGATGCTGATGCTGCTGGTTCCAGAATCACATTTTGAGAACCACTGTTTTAGTATAATTATATCTCACTGCTGCATCATTCTTGTTTATCCCTAAGCACCCAGAAGAGTGTGACAATTCTTGTCAAACTTTAAGAATCTTCAAGCAGTCTGATTCCATGTTGAAGGCAATAAAGATGGGAGGGGGGTATATCTTATTCATTTTGCATATTACAGTGGTGCTTTGCAAATACCGGGGCTCAAAAATGTGATGCATTGATTGGAATATCTAATAATCATGCAGTAAATATCAGTAAGTTCCTTATTTAAACAAGCTGTAGTAAGAGGGAATAGATGATATCATTCCTAAGTTAGAAAAATGTACAGAAAGTGTTGTCAAACAAACAAACAAACAAAACAAAGAACACTTTGGTTCATTACGACCATCAGCAATCTTGCCTCATGCTTCGCCTTAGATGTTTGTGAGTGCAGTGTCTCAGAATTCAGTCTGGTGTTGACTTCAGTCTGGATCAGTACATATTTATGTGTCTCTAAAATACAAGAACATCTGATTAAATTTGTTAAGCCACAGAACTGTAATATATTGTATATGATATAATGAATGGAATGTAATACATTACAGTACATAATATTATTATATACAGAACAATATATTGTATATATTATCCTGTATACCCCGTAGAGCAGGCTAATAGAAGATGGATGATAGTGAAAAAGGGGAGGTGAGGCAGGTTCGGGGTAAACCATCGTATACTGGAAGAGATGCAACTCCAAAGTAGCAGTATTTCAATAAAATCAAACAAAATCACCGAAAGGGTTCTGGTAACAATCAGGGATAGAATGACCTTGTTCAGTCCGATCTGTGAAGCTGAGAAGTCTTCCCTCTAGCCTCGTTGGAACCAATGCTGCCTCCTGATGAGTCCCATCGATTTCGGCAGGGATCAAGCCCAAGCGCTTCTACCAGCACCAGACCTTCGTTTCTGCAGGTGGACTCCTCGAGGCTCTTTCCCGCCAATGCCCGGGTTTCCGGCCCTCGGCGCCCCGGACGCAGGCGGGACTGCGCATGTGCGGTGCCGGCCGGCTGACAGGCCGCCTGCGGCTCCACCGCCTGCGAGCCATGGAGGAGACGGAAGCGAGCCTGTTGCACCAGTTCCCGTTGCTTCTGCCCCAGAACCGAGCGAAAACCGTGTATGAAGGATTCATTACCACTCAGGTACTCGCCGGGAGTTGCTCCCTCGCTAGGAGAGCTTCCCCTAGGGTCTGTGACCGGAGGGGGTTAGGACCATGATTTATGGGGATTGAGAGGGGCGGCACGTAACGACTCCCCGGAGACGAGAGGTTTGAGACCCGCCGCCGCTGCTGCAAACCCGCTCCCCGCCGCCGCTGCCACGCCAGAGCCGGCACGCCTAGGCCACGGTCGCGGCGCGGGATGGGGCGCAGGGGAGCCGCGCGCGCGACGGGGCTGGGGGCGTGGCGGGGGCGGGGCGGATAGCCACGCCCCTTCTCCTCCCTGCTCGGAGTTGCTTTCTTCCTGATTCTGCGCCTGCCCCACTTTAAACTGTTGTTGCTTTTGGAATTTTTTTGCCTACTGCTATTCTCACACTCTCACACGCACGAAGGTTGGTGGCCGTTCATGGGAATCCCTGTTAGTTATTATATTGGTGTTTCCTGTAGGAATAACGTTTTGGAGGAAAACGTTATCATCTCTGTCAAGTCCTGTGTACCCAGCCACGTGTGAAGTTTTGGGGGAAATTTTGACGACAGAGTTAATTACGTTCGCTGATTGCAAGTTGCCTCTCTTGTGGAGTTATTACATATGGTAACACACGTGTAGGGTTTCAAGTTTACAAAGCCCTATCCGAGTACACTGTCTCACTTAATATTAACCGCCGCCCTTTGAGGCAGAAGAACAAACAAAAACATCATTATTCTCGTTTCATAGTGGAATAATTCAAGGCGTGGGAAAATGGAGAGGTTAAGTTCTTTGTCCATGATCACAACAAAACCCCTTTCCCTGGCTGATTCCACGCCCGGATTTACCCCCTCTGCGTTTGCACCAGGCAGGATACCTTAGGTTACAGTTTTGAGTCAACACTTGTTCCCTGACACTCAGCATCGTGCCCCCTCCCCAGAACAAGTATTCTTTCAGGATTGGGGCTAAATCTCAGGAATTACCATATGTTCTGAAGACTTCTTAAAACATATAATAACCTCTCAAAAATATTGAGTAAATTATCAAAATCACTTGCTGAATTAAACTTTTACCTATCCCTAAGAATGTTATGTTTGAGATTAAGTTGCAGACATAATGCCCCTTTATTCCTAAGTACTTCAAGTGTATTTCATAAGAACAATGAGACACACGTACATAACTACAGTACAATTATAGAAATCAAGATATTTGATCGTGATATAATACCACCATCTAATCTGGTTTTTTAATATTGCACTCATATTATTTTAGCCCCCTATCATCTGATGATGTAAGATCTCACATTACATTTAGCTGTCATGTGTGTCTAACATGAAATAGTTCCTTAGTCTTTCTTTGTTTTTCATGAATTTGACATTTCTTAAGAGGACAGGTTGGTTGGTTGGTAGGTAGAATGTCCCTCAATTTTTTTTTTTTTTTTTGTAATTAATAAGTACTTAAACATTTTTTTTCTCTATTGATTTTAGAGAGGAAGTGAAATGGAGAGAGAGATAGAAACATCGATAAGAGAGTACATCAATTGGCCGCCTTCTGCATGCCCCCACTGGGGGGGATCGGGCCTACAACCTGGGCATGTGTCCTAGCCAGGAATCAAACTAGTGACCTCCTGGTGCATGGGTCGACGCTCAACTGAGCCACACCGGCCAGACAATAAGTACTTTTAGGAAACTACTCTGAGGCATCAAAATTGCACACACATGTCCTGGTTGTAGCATTATTGACTTTTGTTTGAGTCAGTTAATGCTGTGTGGTTGCCAAATGATTTTTTTAATTCCATTGTTTTTTTCTATATTAATTGGCATTCTGTGATAAGGAGTAGCTTTCCCTTCTTCTATCCCATTTATATCAGAATGGACTCATGGATTTTAAAAATAATCTATTTAATGGGTTATATCATTACTTCCCTTATTTTGATGTTTACATTGTCCCTGATTTGGCCAATGGGAGCACATTGTTATTGATATAAATTTTTAAGGCTCTGCATTTCCCTCTCATCGCTGTGTTAAAATTATCCTGTGGATGCTGACATATAGTGATTTATCATCATTTTCCAGAACTTATGTAATTTTAATTTTTAGTTCCCTCTAGGGGTTATTTAGAAGATTTAAAAAAATTCATCATGGAAGTTCTCTTTGATTTTAGTTTTGTTACTAATTTCTAGTTTTATTGCATTGTAATTAGACAGTATTGTTTGTAAAAAAAAAAAAAGGTTTGTGGAACTTATTGATCCTTGTGTGTGTGTGTGTGTGTGTGTGTGTGTGTGTGTGAGTGATTTGTGTGTGATTAAAAGAAAGTGTTTTCTTTGTCATCAGGTTGTTCCTTTCCTCTTGAGTGAGTTTTTTTTTTTTTTTGCATTTATCTTCAGATAGAGTGGGAGGGAGAGAGGGGGTAAGAGAGAGAGACACATATCGAGTGGTTGCCACCCACATGACCCCAACCAGCCCTTTAGTGGGAACCGAACCCGGGACTCTCTGGTCCGCAGGCCGTTGCTCTAACTGCTGAGTCAAACCAGCCAGGGCTTGAGTGAGCTTTGATAGTTTGTTTCCTTCAAGGAATTTGTTCATACATCTAGGTTTTTAAATTTATTGCCTTAAAAGTTATAATATTCCCTTATTATCATTTTAATGTCTTTAGGCTCTGTAATGATGCTCTTTTTATTGGTTATCTTATGCGGTATAACTAATTATTCCAAACTTTAGTGGCTTAGAACAACAAATTTATTATTTCATGTTTGTGTGGATCAGGAATTCAGAAGTGATTTAGGCAATGTTTTTGGATCAGTGTTTCTCATGAAGATATTGGCCAGGATGTCAGTTATCTAAAGGCGTGACTAGAGCTGAAAGATTTGCTTCCAAGATTGCTCACTTATATAGACATTGGCCGGAGGCCTCAGTTTTTTACAGTTCTTGATTAGGAGGCCTCAGTTCCTCACCACATGGACCTCCATAGTGTTGCTTGACTGTGATGACACATGGCAGCTAGCTTTCCCTAGATAACTAGTGAGTGGTAGGTAGGGCAGAAAGATCAAGCAGAAAGCTGCATAGTGCCTTTTTCTCCCCTAACCTCTGACGTTACACATATTTTAGTCTGCTTTATTCTCTTTGTTAGAAGCAAGTCTCAAATGTAGCCCATAGTCAAAAGGAGAGAAACGAGGCACCAACACTTAATGGTGGAAGTATCCAAGAGAGTATGGACATACTTTATAGATATCTCTTGTCTCCAATACTTATAATTGGTATTTTGTGTCTTTTCTTCTGATGCATCTGGATAGAGGCTTATACATTTTATTGAATTGATCTCTTCAAGAGCCTGCTTTTGCTAGCGTTGATTTTTCTGTATTTTTGTTTCTGTTTTACTGATTTCTGATTTTAAGTTTCCTAGTTTCTTCGGAAGAAACATTAGGTTATTGATTTTGAGACCTTTCTTCTCTTCCTCCTCCTCCTCCAACCCTTACCTGAAGATATGATTTTTTATTGATTTGAGAGAGAGAGAGAAGCATCTATGTGTGAGAGAAACATCAGCTGCTTGCCTCCTGCACATGCCCCAATTGAGGATCAAACTGAAACCTAGGTTTGTGCCCTGACTGAAAATAGAACCCGCAACCTTTTGGTGTATGGGATGGTGCTCCAACTAACTGAGCCACCTGGCCAGGGTGAGACCTTTCTTCTTTTATAATATAAATGTTTACTGCTATACATTTTCCTTCAAACACTGCTTTAGCTATATCACACAAATTTTGATGTGTTGTAGTTTCTTATTTTTTCAGTTAAAAAATACTTAAGTTTTTGCCCTGGCTGGTTTGGCTCATCGGTTGGAGCGTTGGCCCGAGGAACAATGAGTTTCGGGTTCGATTCCAGGGAAGGGTGTGTACCTCGGTTTCATTTTGGCCCCAATTCCAACAGGGTTGTGCAGGAAGCAACCAGTCGATGTGTCTCTCTCACATCGATGTTTCTTTTTCTCTATCTCTCTCCCCCCCTCCCCCCACTCTATCTAAAGATAAATAGAAAAATATCCTCCGGTGAGGATTAAAAAAACATAAGTTTTTCTTTGACTTATATATATATTACTAGAAGAACAATACGTCTTTTTAAATATTCAAGGGTTTTCCAGATATATTCTGATACTGATTTATAATTTAGTCACAGAACATACTTTGTATGATTTGAATGCTTTTAAATTTATTGGAACTTATTTTATGGCCTAGTATATGATCTATCTTGGTAAATGTTCTGTGTATACTGGAATATGTATTCTGCTGCTGTTGTGTGGAGTGTTCTAAATTGTCAGGTCAAATTGATTCATAATGCTATTTAAGTTTTCTGTATCTTTAATGATTTTCTGTCTACTTATTTTATTATTGAAAAAGGGTATTGAAATCTTCAACTATAAATTTTCAATTTCCACTTTTATTTCTATCAGTTTTTGCTTCATATATTTTGAATTTAATTAGGTACATAAACTTTAAAGATTATTAAGCACTCTTTATGAACTGATTCCTTTATGATTATGAAATGCCCCCTTTTGTCCCTATTGTTGCCCGGGAATCTGTATTTTCTCATATTAGCATGGTAACTCCAGCTTTCTTTTGATTAGTGTTGGCATGCTTTATTTATTTATTTTTATTCTTTATTTTATGCCTATTTTTATCTTTATATTTAAAATGGGTATTTTTTGGCCTTGCTTTTTTATCCATCTAATAACTATTTACATTTGTATGATTATCGATATGGTTGGCTTTAAATCTAATATCCTGTTATTTTCTGTTTATTCCTTGTGCTATTTATTTTTAATCTTTTTCCTTTTTAACTATTTTCTGTAATTAACATTAATTAAGTTCTGTTTTATAATTGCACTTATCTCTTCTGTCAGCTTACTAGCTTTTTTTTTTTTTTTTTTTTTACCCGTAGGTAGTTGCTTTAGGGTTTATAGTATACATTTTAAACCTGTCATGGTTTACCTTAAAGTAATATTAGAATTCCATTTTATACGCACTATTGATTTGTCAGCTGTATTATTTTTGTCTCTCTTGTTTAGTGCTTGCTCTAGGGTTTACAGTATGCATCTTTAACTTACCTACTTTCAAGTATACCACTTCTCTTACAGTATAAAAATCTTACATCAACATACTTTTATTTCTCATTTCCTGGATTTTGTGCTATTGTTGTCATATATTTTATTTCTATTTATCTTTTAACCCTCCAAATATACTGTTATTAATTTTCATTTAAACAGTCAATTATTTTTTATCAGTAGACTTATTTTCAAAGAATAGTTGTCGAGTTATACAAAAATTGAGATGACACAGAGTTCCCATATAGCACCCCTTTCCCCACACACAGTTTGTCCTATTTTATTAATATATTACATTAGGATGGTACATTTGTTACAACCAATGAACCAATTGTTAATGAACCAATACTGGTACATTATTATTAACTCAAATCCATACTTTATTCAGATTTTCTTAGTTTTTACCTAATAATTTTTTCTGTTCTAGGATCTCATCCAAGATACCACATTATCATGTCTCCTTAGGTTTCTCTTGGCTGTGATGGTTTCTTAGACTTCCCTTGATTTTGATGACTTTGACCTCTTTATGATTATAAAATGACCCTCTTTATTAAGAAGTACTAATTAAGTATATTGTAGGATACTCTACTGGAATTTCTCATGCTTAGACTGGGGTTATGGGTTTTTGAGAGGACTATCATAGTTTAAGTATCATTTCATTGCATCATATTAAAGGTACAGATTATCAATATAATTTATTACTATTGATGTTGAGCTTGATCACTTGGCTTAAGTGGCATTTGCCTAGTTCTTCTACTGTAAAGTTAATTTCCCCCACTTTCCATAGTAGCCCCCATTAAGGAATGGGGAGTTATGTTCCCCTTCCTTTAAGGTGGCATATCTATATAATTTATCTGGGATTCTTCAGCATGGGAGATTAGCTTAACTCTCACATTTACTAATTCACTTATTTATAACAGTATGGATTCATTAAATTTATCTTATATTTTGGGTTATAATCTATTCTTACTTTATTTGTTGCTCAGACTGTTTCAGCTTTGTCACTGTCAATTATCCTTTAAAGATATTTTTTAAAATAAGAAAAATAGTCTTTATATTTACTTGTACTCTAACTGTTTCTGGTACGCTGTTGTATACCATATTTCCATCTCATTTCATTTACTATCTTTATGAGGTTCTTCCTTTAATATTTCATGTAGTGAGTGTCTGCTGGTGGTTAATTCTTTCAGCTGTTTCATGTCTGAAAAATTGTTTATTTGGGCTTTTAAAAGGTACTTTTCACTGGGTATAAGATCCTAGGTTGACTTTTTTTCTTTAATGCTTTAAAGGTGCTGCTTTGCTGTCTTGCATTATTTTCTTTGCGAACTCTTTTTTATCCTTGTTTCTCTATAAGTAGTATGCTATTTTTCCTTTGGCTGCTTTTAAGATTTTTCTTTTCATTATTGGTTTGTGCAGGTATTTTTCTTTCTGGATCTGTGAGATTGTATTTTCATTTAATTTGGAAAAACTTCAGCCATTATTTCTTCAAAAAAATTTTCTTTTGTTTCTTTTCTTTGTCTTGTCTGTATTGGGTATTCCAAATACATGCATATTATTCCAATTAAGTTGTTGCATAATTCATCAATGGTCTGTTCATTTTTTGTTAACAGTCTCTGTTTTTGTTTTTTGATGTTCTGGTTCTATGTTTCAGGAACAGTAATATCTTCTTTTGCAATGTTTAATCTTCTGTTAATACCATCTGGAATACTTTTCATTTTAGATATTGTATTTTTTATTTTTTAAATTTAGGTGTTTCTTTATATCTTTCCTGTGTCTATTTGGCATACTCATGCTTTCTTCAACCTTCTTGAATATATGTAATATTGTTACAACTATTTAAAAGTTTAGAGCAGTTCTATCATTGGCCATTTTTGTATTTGCTTCTCTTGATTTTTTTTTATTTTGTATTATTATGAATCTTATTGTCCTGCTTCTCTGCATACCTGGTATGTTTTGATTGAATGTCAGACATTGTGTATTCTACCTGTTATATGCTAGATACTTTTTATTCTCTTAAATATTCTTGAGATTTGTTCTAAGCTTCAGTTAAGTTACTTGGAAATAGTTTGATCTTTTCAAGGTTTGATTTTAAGCATTGTTAGGCAGAAACAGAACAGACTTTAGCCTACACTAATTTGGCTCTTCCACTGAGGCAACATTCTTCTATTTGTTGGCTTTTATAGTACAAGGTTTTCCACTTTGATTGGAATATGATTACTCCCAGCCTTGTGTGAGCTCCAAGATTGATTTATGAACTCCATTCTCATGGTTCCCCAGCTTTTGGTGGTTATCTCACATCCATGCAACAATCACTGCTTAGATGAAGAGTCCTTTTGAGGAATCCTCTAAAGTTCCTATGTTTATTCTCTGTGGTTCTTTCTTCCCCATATATTTCCTCTTTGGTACTGTGCATTATGAATCCTGCATGTCTTGGCCTCCCCTAACTCACCCCTGTGTTGTTAGTCAGTGAGAATGCTGGGCTCTATTTTGTTCCTCATCCTTGCCCTGCAGCCTGAAAATTCTCCAGGCCATAAGGCTGGCTATTTATAGAGATTTTTTTCATTTGTTTCCCTTTTTTTCAAGTATCACTGTCCTACAATGCCTGTTGTTTGACGTCTGAAAATCATTGTTTCATACATATTTTGTCCAATTTTTGAGTTAATGTGGGAAGATAAATCCTTTCTCTCTCTCTCTCTCTCTCTCTCTCTCTCTCTCTCTCTCTCTCTCTGTCATCATGGCTAGAAGCAGAAATTTCCTTGTAGTTTCTTTCTTAAAAATTCTATTCCATTGTTGCTTTTTTTTTAAAAAAAGAAAAATCTTGCTTTGAGAAATCTGATGCCAAACTTATTGTTTCCCATATAAATTATTTGATCTTTTTCTTAGAAACTGTGGACTTTCTGCCTTATTTATAAAGTGTTGTTCATTAAGATAAATCTGAGTGGGTCATTATGAGTTACTTTTCTCATGTGTCCAGTTGTCCTTTTCAGTATGTGAATTTCCAGAAAGTATACTTGGATTATAATTTTAAATACTCTTTTCTACTATTTTGTTTTCCTTTTCAAGTTTTCCAATCATTTGTAGATTGGATTTACTTTGCTTGTTTTTCACTTCAGTTTCTTTTCTCTGATGGTCTTTAATTTTTTTCTAATTTGGTAATTTTCTTTTTCTTTGCCTCTTCTGAAATTTTTATTTTACTCTGTTCTTTCTTGAACACCTATTAATTTATTCTTCCATTTTAATATCATTTTGTCTTTTTCTTAATTTTTTTCCTTTATAATTTCTGTTCTTGGGTTTTGAATTTCTGAATCTGGGTGTAAAACACTCAAACATATATACTTCAGTATTGTAATTTGTTTATGCCTTCAGTTTTTGTTTGCATGGCAGATTGTCATCACCTGAAATGTTTTGAGTCTTCTTATTCTGTTTTCATTTCATAGTAGTGTGGCACTGATGAAGACAATATTTTTAAGTCTGAGAACAGTTTGGTTGTTTGCAATAGTTTATACAATTCTTAGTTCAAGAATAACCTTTTCTGTTAGGCAAAGTACAGTTTATTTAATGGATGTTTTAGGTAGTGCTGAGGGAGGAGTTGAGTGTTTTTATCTTGTTATAGAAGACCCTAAGTTTGCAACTCTTATTTTTCCTCCTAACACCCAGTTTCCAAAGGATTTCCTTCCCTGCCTTTTTACCATTTTCTATTCCTATATTTCTTTTTCAAAACAAGCTCCTCAACTTTTGTGTTCATATTTAGTCTCCTCCCTGTATTCAGTGTTCTACCAGATTCTCATCTATCAGACTATTATTATTTTTGTACTTGGTCCAGTCCCCTCTTCTCTCTTCCATGCATTTTTTTGAACCCCCTAGCTGTCTAAAAGGACTCATTGTTGGAGCCCCAGAGTAGGAACAACTGGAAAGTGGTCTATATATATATATTTTTCTATAGGTAACTTGAAATTTATAGTGTTCTCTCCTTTCTGATTTTGCTGAAGACAAGATTTTTGTGGGGTTTATTTTTGTTCTTAATATTGGCCTATATAGTTTTTTGGGAGGATGTGTGGAGAAGTTCACATTTAGGCAGCTGTCAGTACCTTTGTTTCCTCTAAACCGGGGAAATCTCCTTCTTGATAGCAATTAACTAAAAAAAGCTAATTTGGATATTTTCTTTAATCAGAAAAGTATGATGGCATGTGACATGGCATTTGACCTTTTAAAATGGCTGGATTTTGCAAATAAGGGACTTTGTAATTTTATTCTTTCAGATAGCAGATCAGTAGAGAAGTTTTACTATTTTTCATGTAAATTTTAAATTCCAGATTGTTCTTACACCTATGTGTGGGATGTCTATAAAGTTAGGTTAAAGTTACTACATAATACCCTTTGTGCTTTAATGAAATAGTGAATTATTGTTACTTGACCTTTTGAAAAGGTCAGTGGTACATTTTGTTTCATTTTTTTAAAGGACATTTAAATGTAATGAAAGTCAGAACTGTAATATTACCATGAAAGTAAAGGTTATGGGGTACATTTAATTGTGTTCCTCTATTTTTGAAACTGCTTTGAGGGAGATTGTGTTAAAATTCTCGTGGTAATTGTTTTTTGAGAATTTTATTACTCTTTTTCATTTTATACTGTTGGAGTAAAAGATTATAATTCTGTTTGTCCTTTTGTGCTTACCTTTGCTCAGATTTCATGTGTATTATCCTATTTAAGGTACAAAGTTTAAGCTGCTTACTCATTCACTTTTTCAAGAAAGTAAAACTGAATATATTTCTCAGAGAACAAACAGTTCCTTAGAAAGACTCGAGTACAATTTGGTTTATTCAAATGTATAGCTAGTGAAGATTACATTAAAAGATGTAATATGTTAGCAGTTTTATTTATTAAATGTCTGCAAGTTTGAGATAATTAAATACATTTTGATTTATGAAAATATTTCCCTGATGTTGCTATATTTAGAGTATTTAACTAAATATATTTTTATTTTATAAAATAATAGAAAATTGAAAATATGAAGCCTACAGTATATTACATATTCTTATTTTACTTATCAATATTGTGATTTTTTTCTTCTATATTCAAAGGAATTTGAAGGCATTTTTTTTCATAAATTTATTTCCTAAGAAATAACGTTTAAAAACCTTATTTATGTCTACATTAACAATTTCTTATAGTTTTTATGTTTATGTGAGTGACTGTCTCTTTGAAAACAATCTTAGTGTTTTGATTTCCCAGTAATTACGAAGTTTCTGACAGTTATTTTTCCCTCAAATGCAATATTGTGTTGCTTATACTTTAATAGGTATAAACATTTGGATGAAGTTGATACCTTTTAGAAAAATAAAGGAAGCATTGCCTTTTCTATGTGATTCTAAAATTAAGTGAAACTCATAGCATTAAGTGAAAGATGAAATTTGAACCTTTTCAATATTTTCCACAGGGAAGAGATTTCCATCTTAAAATATTGTTGCCCAAAGATTTGCAACTGAAGAATGCAAGGTGATGTATTTTGTTCTATACATGGCATCTTTGTGGGATGGGCAGTCAGTTAATCTGGTATAAACTGATTATAGTCATTAGAATTTTGCCTAAAATGCTTATTAGTCATTTCTGATTTTACCATGTCAGTGTGCATTTGTAAATGTTTTTCCCTGGTGCTGAAGTGCTTTTCAAAGGTGACACATTAGTTATCTAATTTTTAAAATTTATTTAAAGTAGTAAACAGCAATTGTGTAAATTTCACTAACAACTATTGAACTTAAGTATAAAGGGAGAATACAAAAGAATTGGAATTAGAAAACTGTGTTGTGGCCAGACCCATATTATCAGTCCTGGTATAACTGAGGTGTCAGCGTGGGCTGTTGGTTAGAGACAGCCTGTCAAGGATTGTCAGGAGACAAGACTGGAAATTTATGTAGCACCCAAAATCTCATTTCTGCTCCTAAATATCTCTAGGGGTAGGTAGAGAGGAAGACTCCAGAGAGCACAGCTGAGGTGATACAGTAGATAAGTGAACATTAACTTATCTCTAACACAATTAAAAGTCTGTATTCTTTTAGTTACAGTACTCTGGAATTTGAAGATTATATTGCTACATATACTTTCTCAAATACAAGTTCTTTATATTATCAAATACAAGTTCTTTGTACTATAATCTAAACTGTTGGTTCTATTTAACCTACCTTGGAACAGAATCTAGTTCAATAGAAAACTTTGCTATGTTACAATAAAAAAAAAGATGTACTGTTAGCATGTCATTTACTGATTGCAGTTATTTATATTTTGAAATAAAATTAGTACTGTCAGTTTGAAGACTTTCAACTCTATAAGTGGTAAAAATTTTATTAACTTGTCAGAACTATGTTTGTCATTCTTTTCTATGCTCGTGTCTGTTCGTGTTAGTATACATGTAAGTTTTTTCCTATTCTGAACAATAAACACGTTATTTTATTCCATTATAATTTTAGATTACTATGTAGTTGGCAGTTGAGGACAATACTCAGTGGATACCATCAAATAATACAACAGGTAAGTCATTTAAAATGTTTATGTTTTAAGCAAGGATAAGACATTACTAAGTTTACTATTTTTTAAAGACTTACTTTGCAGAATGTTGTAACAAACCAGTTCCTAAATTTTATAGTTTTCATCTCTGAAATATTTTAAGGATCTATACATTATGTAAAATTTTTTTGTCTCAGAATCCTTAGCACATTTCCATATAGCATTTGTGTTGAAACCGATTTCCATTCTTGAGACTTTAGGGTCTTCAAATGCATTCACGCCTATTCATGTCCATCACTTTTTGAGTGATTTTTCTGCTAAGACTGAATAGTGGAGGTATGAAAATGCCAGGACCCATTTAGGAGTTGTAGGATATCTGTGACAAAAATGGGATTGTAATTCTAGATTAGTAACAGAAAAGGTGTGGGAATCACATAGGATCATGTATGTAGACATAATAGGAGTAGTTGTAAAGGCTGCATCAGTAAGATATAGGCAGGATTAATTTAGTTATTCTTTTTAAAACTATTTTATAACTAAAAATTTGTACCTTTCGACCACCTTCACCTATTTTGCACACCCCCTACATCCCAGTTTAGTTATTCTTTTTTTTTTTTAATCCTCACCTGAGAATATATTTTTCCATTTATTTTCAGACAGAGTAGGGGGGGGGGAGAGAGAGAGAGAGAGAGAGAGAGAGAGAGAGAGAGAGAGAGAGAGAGAGAGAGAGGAGAGAAACATCAATGTGAGAGAGACACATTGATTGGTTGCCTCCCACATGACCCCGACCAGGGCCGGGGACTGAACCGCACAACCGAGGTACGAGCCCTTGACTGGAATCGAACCCGTGACTCATCAATGTGAGAGAGACACATTGATTGGTTGCCTCCCACATGACCCCGACCAGGGCCGGGGACTGAACCGCACAACCGAGGTACGAGCCCTTGACTGGAATCGAACCCGTGACTCTTTGGTCCAAGGGCTGATGCTCAAACCGCTGAGCCAAACCAGCCAGGGCTCATTTTAGTTATTCTTAATGTTTATATTCCTCTACCCGAAAATTCCTTTAAAGATTAGAGAAACTAAAAAACAAAATCACTGTTACTAAAGCAACAGGAAATAATGAAATGCCTCTTGTAGAAAAATAAATTAAGTAGACTGCATCCATTTGTATGTTTTTCCCCTCCTATATTTTCTCTATCTAAAAGGCAGGTTATTATCTATGATAACTGACAATGACAGAAACTCTCACATAAAGCATTACTGAACCAAAAAGAAATAATAGGAGATAAACTATTTGATTTGTAGAATGTAGGCTGTCATTGCTGGCAGTATAATTACAGCAGTTTTTTAAGGGGATGTTTAAATTATTTCTTTCTGTTTTCTCTCCATTGCTCCCTCCTCATTCCCTGTGACTATTTATATTGTATATTCAAGTTTAAGAAATTAATCTATTGAAATATTTAAATAGCCTGAAAAAATTTGTTAACAAAGACTAAGTATAATAATAAGATCTCTAACTGTTTTTCTTCACCAAGAGGGTTCCTAGAAAAAGTCCCAATTACTTAATCTCCTCTCTGCCCTCCAAATGGTCATATAGAACCCAATATTAGTTGAGTCTTTGTTTTATTCCACAGTCCAGATGAATATTGCTACTCTTTCCTTGTATCATTTTAGACTAGTAAATATGGGTCGGGGGGGTCAGCAGTATTTTTCAGTGACAACCAGATAATAAACTTTTCAGGTTTTGTGGATTGTAAGATATCTGTTGCAGCCACTCAGCTCTGCCCTGTATTACCACAGCAGCCATGACAAGAAGTCAAGAAATGGCTTAGCTGCATTTCAGTACAAAAGCATGCACTGGCTGGAGTTAGCCTCTGGACTGTAGTTTGCAGACCCTGGATATAATTTATTACTCATTTCTACTAAACCAAGGGAGGAAGATATTGTGTTGAAGAATTGTTCTATAAATATGTACCCACTCAAAGCTGTGTTATGATGTGAATCATGTGCCTCATACGTTGCTGAAATATCTTAGATTATTATTTTTGTATCTGAAGAGAATACATATTGACTTTGTCCAGAACTGTGTGGCTGAAATGTGGTGCATCACAAAAAGTAACAAAAATACAATATTTTGATTTCAAGCAGAGAAATGATAGAGTTTTATCTGAGAAAACGATTTTAAATGAGAATATATTTTGCTTTCTTTTATTGTGCAGTTTTTTTAAGAATGATTTCTGAGAAATGGAACCATGATTCTTAAATACTGGTTCTACTTTAGAAGTATTTTTTGTTTCTGTTTTTTTTGCTATTTTGTTATATTGGTTTTACCTTATTGAAGGATTGACTCCTTTTGAATTAATATGGACTAATTGTGAAAGGACAAAAGTAATAATTACAGGTGGTCTTTAAGGTCAGTAAAAAATAAAAATAGACATATTATTAGTAATTATTAATTCATTGTTCTAACTACTTTTTTTTAGTTGTATACATTTGCCTGACTTTTATATCTTATGGTCCTATTTCCACTTTCTTCACTCCCATATCACTTAAAAAAATAATGATGTGTTTTGTTAAATTTGCGAAACTTAACAGTAATCAGTGCTAAAGGAAGAGAGAAGTGTGTGTGGTTTTAAGTGACATTTTTACTCAGTTCAGTATCTCGCCAGAGTAGATTTTAAGCTTGAATTATTCTTCCAAAATGAAATTGGTAGGAATAGTAAGGATGATGACCAGTATTCCAATTCTTATACTTTATATTTTTTTTCACATTCACATGAATCTGCATTGTATTTCAGTTCCAGTGAATGGAATATTCATTGTATAAGTGAAATTAATTGGACATGTTATTTTGATTTAGAGAATGAAGCACTCTCCTGATCTGATGAGCTTTATGATGGAGTTAAAGATGGTTTTGGTAAGTATTTGTTTTCTAACACTATTACCATATTGCATAAGTCTTGATTGTTTTTGTAATTCCTGTATCTTTTTTATCTTGCTGTGAAAATCTTGGTTTCTAGTATTAACATAATTATTATTTTTGGTCTATTAGTCATTTAATTTTGAAGAAACAATAATTAATTCAAAACTAAGAATATTGACTTGTTGGTGTGGTTCAGCTGGTTGGAGTGTCGTCCTGTGCACTGAAGGGTTGTGGGTTCGATTACCGTTCATTGTACATACCCAGGTAGCGGGATCCATCTCAGTCAAGTCTCCAGTTGGGGTGCATACAGGAAGCAGCCTCTGATGTTTCTTGAATTGATGTTTTTCTCTCTCTCCCTTTTCTTTCCTCTCTTTCTAAAATCAATAAAAATATATCCTCGGGTGAGGATTTAAAAAACAAAACAAAACTGCAGTCCACTATGTTCCCTCTTAAGAAAAAAAACCTAAATTAATTTCAGAGACATGATATCCTTTTTAGGACATTTGTTACTGCAATTTTGAATATAATGAGATCCGATTTTTTAGCTTTCTAAAGAAATTATGCATAGTGTTGGTGATATTATTACACATTTATGACAACATACCCGAAAATGGAAGGATTACTAGTTTATTTGTTGAAGTGTGTTGTCAGTAATGGGGTTCCCATAATATAATCACTGATAAAGGTATTGATACCCAAATGAAATCAGTAGTTACTGAATTTACTCAGGAAATTTTGTAAATCTCCCATGGAGTTTCCTAGTAATAACTGGGCATATAGTAGGTGTTCTGTATATATTTAATAAGTGAACAATAACCCATATTAAAAAAAAAAAACCTGTATGAAGTATAGATTATTTTGTTCCTATTTTAGAGCTGAGTCATTAACCACCTAAAGCCTCAAAACTAGGAAATATTCAAGTTAGGATTTAAAGCCTCTGTGTGTAAAGCCTGTGTTCTTTCTACTACATACCTTTGAGTTCTCCCCGAAGAATGCTTTGCCTCTCTGCCTTTGCCTTTTTTGCTGTTATGGTTCTGGAATAGGAGTAACTTGTCTGATCTAAGATAGAAGGCAGAGTTTACAAATGTCATAAATTTAGGATTAAAATACTTATTATTATTATTCAAGTTTCTTTTTACTTTCAGCATTTGTGGGTAGCACTAATTAATATTTCTGAATAAAAATAGAAATTTCAAGGGAAATACTGTATAGCTATTATATGTAAAAGCACAGGAACTGTACTGACTTACTTATTTTTTTAGAAACGGGATAATCTTAATAATACAAATTCATTTTTAGGAACCATCGGGCTATTTACAGATACTAGATATTTAGTTTGTAAAAAAGACAATATTCTCCTTGTCTTCTAGGAGTTTACCTTCTAGTTAAATCCAAATTGATATTCTGGGCTTTACAAACCTGCTTTCACAGGGTTTTCTAATTTTAATTTAATTTTTTATCATGAAACAGATTTAGAACTTTATTAAAGTACTTTCAGTTAATAGTAGTTCTGACTTTGAAATACTATTTCGTAAAATCTGTTTCTTTCTATGTTACCTTAATTTGATAGTATTCTATCCTTATTAAAAAAAACAGTATAAGGACTAACAGATTAAACATATACTTAAAGGATTAAATTTTATACCTTTTATTAGGGTTACATTTACCAGAAACATTTATAACTTTTATGCTTGTTTCCATATGGTTTTGTTATTTATGGTATCAAATATCTTTTTAAATTGTATTTCTTTAGTTTTTAGAATACCTTTTGATAATTTGGACCATATGAACATCTATGTAATTTGTAAATAAAATTTTTTTACTTCCAAATAAGGTATTTGTCTAGGTTAGCACCTTTGAAGTAATTGGTAATTTTTGGCCTCAGCAATTCTAGTGATGTTCTATTGCTTCTAAAAATGTAAGTTTAGTTTTGTTTGGGAGAACATAAACCATCTTAAAGATATAATATGTGAGCCCAGCAGAAAAAGGAACTGTGATCTAGCCAGATGGCAAAACATTTGGATTTACCCAGTCTGCGAGTTATAGAGAATAAAGAAAGAAATTAGCAGGTAAGTATTTATTGTTATAATGAAGGGTTTTTGTTTATAAGGTGATTCATAATGGTGTACAAACATATCAGTCTAGGCAATGTACTTAGAGTTTAGGGTTTTCTTTAAAGGTACATGTTTCTTTCTATCAAACATTATGTCCACAGGAGTAGTAAGATAGTGGTGAAGCCTTGGGGATAAGTATTTTTTTAAAACTTTTTTCATCTTCGATAGGCATAATAGTCTAGGAGAATATTAAAGTCTTCAGGTTAAAGGTATAATAATTGACATTTTTATATGATCTTCAGTGCAATCCTTTAACTTTTTCATGTCTCTCTCTTTTTTTTTTTTTATGAGAAGTGGAAAGATTCAGCTGGATTTTCTGTAAAAATAATGGACACTTTAATTAGGCACAAAGATTATAAAATCGTGTTATGTAATCAGGTACTAACAATTCATTGTCTAGTATTCCACAGCTGATTCAAGTTTTTTTTCTTTTAAACAGGAAGTTGCTTTAAAGAATAAACAAGAGATACATGCACTACCTCCTCCTCCCCAGTACTACTCAAGCCTTATTGAAGAGATAGGAATTCTTGGTTGGGATAAGTAGGTCTATTTTAAGATATGTTTTAGAAATGCCTTTCTTTTACACATTTCAATTTAATATTTTTGTAGTTTTAGCAATTTATTTTACACCTGTTTTTAGTTAAAGTGTTTCATTGTAATTTGAGTATCTGATCCTTATTGTGGTTATGAATTAAAGGGATATTATCATAAAACATTGACCTACAAGGTAAAATACTAAATTTGGAAAAAATAATATTTTAATATACACAGTAAAATATTACCATATTTTCACTGAACATAACATATTTTTAATTTTTTAAAACTTTTTTTGAGGTATAATTGACAAATAAAATTATAATATATTTAAAGTGTACATTGTGATGATTTGATGTACATATGCATTGTGAAAAGATTCCCACAATTGCGTTAATTAACATATCCATCACCTCACATATTTGTCTTTTTTATTTTTATTTTTGACATTTTTGTGGTCAGTTTTCTTATTGCTATTCTAGAGGGGAACTTTTTTGGAACTTCTGAATGCCATTTTCGCTGATGCCACTGAATCTATTTAGTTTTATATATACCATCTTGCTGTATGTTTTCTATTGTCTCACCTTACCCAGATCCTTATTCTCATGCTCTGTGTCCAGAATTGATAAATAGGCAAAGGGAAAAATGGCTGCAAAGTTTTGATCTATCTCTCCTCTGTTCCCCCTTCTTCAGGACCTTGGTTCTTCAAGTCCTGGTTGCCTTAGCAGTTCATTGATGCCTTCATCCTTTTTTATTCTTTTCCCTTTCGTCAGGTTACTTTAGTTGTTCTCAGTGGAAGTGTTGGTCTGTAGCAAGCTACAACCAGACATTGATGTTACCTATCATTTTAAATGTACTATTATGGTGATATTGAGGACTGGTTAATGTTAATTTATGAGATTAGGCTTTATTTGACAAGATGCCATTCCTGAATAGGATTTGGGATGGATGGAACCTTTATAATAAAATGTAGCATAGCAGTGGAGGGAAGAAGATGGAGAATACAAGTAATGAATTAAGGTGTGCTAATTGCAATTCCGCTGAAGTTAGGAAGGTTTGTCTCAAGGCACTGATGGCATGGACCCTGTCATTTTTTGGATGTAAGTTGATAGAATAGAGAAAAATCATTTTGACTTGTTTTCAGGTGCTTAAATATTAAGATTTTAGTTTTTTTTTAATAGTTAAGGATATAGGAAAAGACTGGAAAGGGAAGAGGAAATGTTTGAGTTTTATTTATTATATTAATAGAGTTTGAGGGATTTTTTAAGTGGATGTGACATATTTCAGAGAACTCCAGTAAAAATTAATTGAAGCATTGAGAATTTAAATATGAGATTTTTGAATCATTCATTTCTTTCCACCTAATTATTATTTGTTGGATGCGTGTAATATAGGGCAGTGAGGATGCATAGGCAAGACTTAAGATTGCTCATAGAACTTACATCTAGTAGAAGAGTCAGAATTTAAGAAGATGATCACAGTGGTACTTAATTCTAACTGATAAGTACTATAAAATATAATTATAGAATTTCTTGAGAGCCATTAGCAACAAAATTGTAAAGAGAATTAGTGCAAGTACGTAAAATACTTTATGGAATAAATGGTTTTAGAGATGAATGAAAGTATTGACTTTTGCTTTGCATTATACATATTGTGACAGAAAAAGGAACAGATCTCTAACTTGGATAATAGATGAAAGCCAAAAGTAAGGATACAAATGCCTCTACGATAACCTTCATCATAATATAAATGTTCGTCTCCCCCTTGGACTAAGGTCATGACACACAGTGACTTCCACTTATGAAGTTTCTGTTGTATGCCTCTGACTGTGCTAGCCACTTTATATAATTCTTATTTAATTCTCAGAATAAGTTTCAAGATACATACTTTTATTCCCAACTTTGTATATACATTGAGTGCATATAGCTAAGGCTGGCTGCATATCAGTGTTCAGGCTTTGTGTATGTGAATGATGCTCTCTGGAGTTGTGCTATGGGGCAGCTCCGATACAGAGCCTTTAATAAAGTTCCCTTACGTACATGGAGAGTTTGTATTAGTCTCACTCTCAGTGTGTGACTATGGATAAAATTGGCCATATGCAAAGTGAACGCATCCTTAGAGATAGTTTCATAATCTGTTGCTTAGATTTGAGAAAGGTGATAGTTTAATTATAGTGACTAGGATGCATGATTGAATTAGGTCTATAGCTACTGTTACCTAATCATTTGTTTCATAGCTTTACAAATAAAGACTGTTAGCAGAAGAGAACTTTTCTGTATGGATTATGAGAGGCCAAAGAATAAGATTTGTCTGTGTTTATCCAGAATTGGTCAAGTAAGAAAATCTCCCATCAATTTTATTTTTGTGTCTTCATTCTGAAATCAGGTCTGATATACTTGGCACACTGATAATACTGGGTTTCAAGACACTCAGAGCCAAAACTGAGTCCTGAATTGTGTTGTTCCCAAACTAGAATTGCTACATTTTGAGGCCCTGCCTCAGCAGCAGCTAGCATTTTAATTTAAAATGTCTTTTAAAATGATACACACAATGATTTATATGACAAACTGATTTAAATGTATTATCAGAATATTAATGATTCCTAGACCATGTCAATATATCCATATTTTCCTTGCACTCTAAGCAATAATCTTGTAGATTTGTTTGTGTAATAATAAAATCTGATAATAAAGGAAAATATTTTTAAGGTAATGAAAACCTTGCTGTGTGTTTAAATTACGTACTTGACATTTCTAATCAACTCTATAGGATCAAGCATTATAAAAAATTAAGTTAGAAATGATACAGAATTAGTAGCCGCCTTAAATTTGATTGCTGTTGTTGTAATTTCTGTAAACTTTTTTTTTGAAATATGTTTTCATTGATTTTTTTTTTTTTTATAGAGAGAAACATCTATGTGAGAGAGAAACATTGATCAGCTGCCTCCTGCACGCCCCCTACTGGGGATAGAGCCCACAACCTGGGCGTGTGCCCTGATTGGGAATTGGACTGGGACCTCTCAGTCCATGGGACGACACTCAATCCACTGAGCCACACTGGCTGGGCATACACTTCTTGAAAAGACACTAAAAACAGCAGGTTTTTCAAAGGGTAAAGATGAAGATAATAGGACAGTTGTGGGTGACTTTGGCTGTTGATACTGACTCACAAAGGTGAGTGGTGCACAAAGATGTCTTGATGGGCTTCACAGTCCTTGAGGTTTAGCAGGATTTTCTGTTTGGTACTATGAATGTTCTGGAGTTAAAAGTACTAAATACTTTTGCTTTATAGGTGGCCTGATCTACATCCCACTTTTCCTGGGACAGTCCTAATTAATGCCTTTTATCCTGGCCCCTTTCAGTCTCAAAAGTGGCCCAGTTTGGAAGAAATTTATAGTCACCTTATTTATAGCTATCTTATGTTTGTTTTAATAATCACATGGCCCTAGATAATTCAGAGATTAAATGGTCTAATGGGGAAGTAATGTGATGGTCTTATCCTTTTTACAGCTTATTATTTATCTGAGTGAGGAGAAATCAGCTATTTGGCCTTTCAAATTTGTCTTGGGAAAGAGCTGAGTTTTACATAATTTATTGAGTTGGTGAAGGATTGTTAACTTATATTAAGTTAGATTTTTAATTAAGCCCATTATTTTAGTAATGGATTTATTTTCTGTAATTCTCAATGCATTTCAAAGAATTATATAGCATATTGGAATAAATGGAGATACTTGTTTAACTAAATTAATTTCAGTAACTAGATGAGGACTTTAATTCTGGTTTATCAGCTGTATGACCTAGGTCAAGTAATGTAACCTCCCTTAGCCACATTTTCATTTATCAATTGAAACTAATAATACTTAATAATAACTGTTGAAAAGGAACATGTTATGTGACTCAAATAATCCCTGTGTAAAGTAAGTATAAAATTGTTGAGATACTAGTTCAACCCAAAATGTCAGACTATATATGAGTTTTACAGAGTTTTAGTTAGTGTTATGATTTAATTATAACCAGTAATAACTTCTGTTATATAATGCAAAAGAACATAGATGTTAAAAGTATGATTTTCATTCTAAATTACCTTTATAAATAGTTTTTTTTTCCTTACTCATATCCAAATCACTGAATAACTGCAAGTTACCTAATAGTGAAAAAATGTGTTTTTCTAAATTGGTAATGTGTTGATAGTATCTGATTTAAACAGAATTTGCATTCAGTTGTTTAAAACATACATCTGAAGCAATACATATAAACCAGTCTGACAATAGCTTCTTCACGTTCATTTAATATGTAGAGCATTGGCACATACACAGAAGTATAAAACTTTTATATTTCTTATAAAAAAGCAGAAATTTACATGATAAAAAGCAGTGTGAGAGTTTCAAGAAAGGTGAGGTCATTTTGGGCTAAGATAATTTAAGAAGGTTTTTAGAGCCCAACTGATGGGGCTCAGTGGATTGAGCATCGTTCCATGGACTGAGTGGTCCTGGTTTGATTCCAGGTCAGGGCATGTGCCCTGGTTGTGGGCTTGATCCCCAGTGGGGGGTGTGCAGAAGGCAGCCAATCAATATTTCTCTCTCACATCAATGTTTCTATCTCTCCCTTCTCTCTCTCTCTCTCTCTCTAAAAAATCAATAATAAAAACATATATATATTTTAAAAAGGTTCTTAGAGGAGGTGGGTTTAGGGATGAGCTTGGAAGGAATATAGAAAGCCTTAAAAGGGAGGGATTGGTAGAGGTAAGGTTGTAATGATGGAAATGGACAATTTGTTTTTGGACTTCGGAGTAAGTTGCTCACATAAGAGGATTAGTATTAGGGCCAGCTGAAAGTTCTTGACTGCTAGACTCAGGATTCTTTATATGCCGGTGATGGGGACTCAATGAGTATTTTTGAGCAAGGAGTTGATATGATTAAAAAGATACTTAGGGCCCTGGCCGGTTTGGTTCAGCGGTTGGAGCATCGGCCTGCGGTACAGAGAGACCCGGGTTCGGTTCCCGCTAAGGGCATGTGCCTCGGTTGCAGTTTGTCCCCCGGCCCTGGTTGGTCGTGCGGGTGGCAGCCACTCGATGTGTCCCTTTCACGTTGATGTTTCTCTCTCTCTCTTTCTTCCTCTCTAAAAAAGAAAAGAAAAAAAAAAAAAAAAGATACTTAGGGAGATTAATCTAGTCATGGAAGGCAGGATAGGTTGGTCTACAGAAGAGACAGAAAGTAAAGACACCAATTAGTGAGGTTGTAGGTTTGAAGTATTAATGCTTAAACTTGAGAGTAGTGGTAAAAATGGAAACTGCTATTTGATTAAACCATGAAGGACTTCAGTCTGCCTTTTGATGTTACTACTATATAAATATATCTAGATATTTAAAAGGAAGAAAACTATATAACTTAGTCTGTTGGTCAAAATAGGTATAGTATTTAAGAGATAAAGAACAATCCTTATGATGCTCTGTACTGATAACATTCAACTACTAACAAGAACAACAAAAAACTCCCTGAAGCTGAAGTATTAATACCCTTTTTAAGTGTTTGTAAAACTTAACTGTCAAGTTTAGTGCCATTTTACTTATTGTAAGCAGACTTTCAAAGAAATGCAGCAATGATAAATACAAAGTAAAGTGCCAAAGGTATATTTTATTTCTTTAGATTTTATATTTGTGTTTTTATATTTTTAGTCAATTTTAAATATGCCTAGGTAAGTAATAATAGCCAAACTCCTTCTAGATATAAAATTTAAATGTGACTTCATAACTTTAAAAAAATTTGAGCTTTCCAGTGATGAAACTTTTCTAAATTTATTAAGTGAATTATTTATCTTATTCAAATGAGTAAAAATTATTTATTCCATATTGTTTAAATCAATATATCCACCATAACAATAAAGCAGAACATTTGAAATAGACTTTTTAAGACTGATTTTTAAATTACTTGTAAGAACTTATCACTGTTTTTCCCTTTTAATATCTTTTTTATAGACTAAGCACTAAGATATTCTTTTCTATTGTGAATGGATAGAAATATGTCCTTATAGTTAGGGTACAAGTTAACTGCTATTAACAAAGAGAACCCCAAATCCTCAAGGCTTCAAACAAGATAGCATTTTATTCATTTCTCAATAACAGTTCAGAGGTAGACAGATGGTCAAGAGTGAGTACAGGTGGCTCTGTTGCACAAGGTCATCCAAGAACCCCGGTTTCTTTCATTTATTTCTCAACCATCTACTGTGGCTGCATTGTTCAGTGTAGTTGCTACTAGCCACATATGGCTATTGGCATTTATGTTTAAATTAAATTAAAATTTCAGTGTCATATACTAGCTATATTTTAAGTCCCCCATAGCCACATGTCGCCAGTGGCTGCTGTTTTGGACAGTGCAGAGGTAGAATACCTCCATTATTGCAGAAAGTGCCAGTGGTCAGAGCTGCACTGAGAGTTCTTAACTGCATGGTCTTTGCAGGCTCATATTGGCCTATCTCAGATCTAGTCTAAAGGAAGGTAGAGTGAGAGGGGCACTGGAGAGGAGAGGGCACAGTTTTGTTAATAAAAATGACCCAAAAGATGAACATATCAATCACTTTTGTTTGCAGTCCATTGGCCAAAATTAGTGATAATGCTGATATCCAAAAGGGCAGCCAGGAAGGGTTGCTAGCTGAATGAAGTGTACCCTGCTAAAACTTGGTGTAGTTGGGGGTGCTGTGGAAGGAGGGATTCTATTACCAAAAGGAAGAAGGTGAGAAGAAATACTAGAGGACATGTGTCAGTCTAGGTCACGTGTACTCAAGGTGTTAATAATCATAATAAGATTTCTCCCTGTCCCAGAAACATAGTAGACAGAAATCAACATGGGTAAAATGTTTAATTTTAAGTGACCAGGCTGAGATTAACGTAAAATTATAAATGCTTTTACTGTTTTATTTGACTTCTAAAGTTTAATAAAATTAATCTTAACTGTTTTGAATGAAAGGCCATGTTTTCAGTGTGACATTTTCTCTAATGCATTAGCTCCATGTCTTAAACTTTGTAGAAAGACGATAATCTTTTATTGGTGTGATTGGAAACAAAAGGCTAGAACGTTTGTTTATTTCTTTCTAATTTTATAGATGTTCAATAGTGATTTTGAACATCTGGATAAGGAGCAGAAATGTGAAGTACGAAAAATACTAGTTGGTGATTTAGTTGTTTCTTTTCTCTCCCCACCCTTCTTGCTCTCTTTTTGTTTATATTCCTCATGGTTATAAACTATTTAAGGCTTATAAAGAAAAGCAGCAGCCTTTTCCCATACTGTTTCTCATCCCCAGTCTTATTCTTTGAGACACTCTGAAATATTCATGCTTAAAACTTGCATATTTTTAAATAACATGCCTATATTCAATATTGCTTGATTTATTAGTTTTAGGAATTACGTATTAATTAATTAGAAAGGATTTAGCTTCTGTACTACCATCTCTCTTCTTTATTATTATTTTATTCTTCTCTTAGGGTTAATATTTCTTAAACTTCTTTTATGCACATTCAATGAATGATGTGTATCTTTTACTCTCAAATTAGCAATTACAAATTTAAGCGTTCCTAATCTTCCTTCCTCATCTCTTTCCCCTTTCTACCTCTCAGTTTTTGTCATCCCTTGCAACAATGAAATATATTTACATTAGTTTCTGGAGCTATAATTCTTTTAGCTTTGTCTGTTCTGGATTTTAAAAATTGTAATTAGTAAGAAGTTTGATATTTTTAATTACTATATAAATATTTTTCATTGAAAAGTTAATGGTAGAACAATTACCATTTTAACATAGCTTCATTGTTTATAATTTAGTTTAAAATCTCTTCCCTTTTTGGTTTCATTTTATTTTTTATTTTTAACATTTCCTTAATTTCTTTTCATATATGTCATACCCTCTATTCCATAAACTTCCTCCCTCCCTCCCTCTCTCTCTTCCGTTCTTTCTTTCTTCTAAAGATCTCTCTCCTGAAACCTTCTTTTTCTGTCTTCTAAGCTAAGTTTTGTTCGCCAGTGTTTTTCAAACCACTTTTTATTTTTATAAAATTTGTTGAAAATTTGCTTTGGTTGATTCTATTCCCTTCTTGTTCTTTTTGTAATTGTGTGTGGGTAGATTTACATTTAAAAGTGTCTTTTTTTCCCTCCCTCTGTTTAAGTGAGTAGAGAGAGGACATAAATGCATGTGCTTATATCAGCACATGAATGTCTTGAATCTGAAGTGTTGATGTTTTCAAAGGATTAGGTGCCCCTATATCTGAACTTAGAGTTGTATTGATAAAATGTGTAATAAAGTCTCATGTTCTAAATTTTGTGGGGGAGAGGGAATTTGAGATGCTTACAGAGATGGCTGAAAGAAATGAATGATTAATGATTAAACATTTATATTTAAATCATGGATATTTTTATGTAAATTAATATTTTTTCCTAGAATAATTTTACTTTTGTTTTCTAAGACCCTAGACTTTTTATAGATTATGATAAACATTCCTTCTGTTGATAAAGATTGTTTTATCTTTTAGTCTGTTGTTGAAGATATGTGTCTTTTTCAGATTTAGATCTATTTTTCACTACAAACAGTGTTCCACAACTTTATTGCCCAGCATTTTTGAAATTGACCCACTTTCACCACTGTACCCGGCCAGTGACTAAACAGCATATAGTGATGTTAAAAAATGTTCCCTGGGTTAGAAGGCTAATGTTAGTTCTGAACTCTAATGGGTCTTACCATCAGTCTGGGTGATAAGTTGTGCAATACTCTTAGGCTACTTTTTATCTTTACAAGAGAATAGTATTGTAAAAATGTCAAAAAATATCCACATGCCCAGTTCACTAGTAAATATACTACTAAATCTGAACAATTTTGGCAGTAGCTTATGCTACTCAAGGGACCATAGTTTTACAGAATGATATATTTCAAAGGGTATTGGTTTCCGTTGTAGAAAATTCATGCATTTAGAGCAACTTAAAGCCAAAACAACTGTGCTTGTGCTATATGTTTAAATTATTAGTCATCTTGAGTACATGCCCAGGTTAAGTGTCAGAAGCTATATATCGCACAAAAAGAAAATTTATTGTTAGGAGACCAGGCTGTACCTGTGCTTATACAGCATTTTCCTTGGAGGATCAATTTGAGTATATGAACTAATATCAGCCAGATTTTTGTACAGCAATATTATTGATAATAAAGGAAAAGTTCATCGAGGAGAAAACAAATAAAGGAAGCATAAAAGTCTCATACTGTATGAAACTACAGAAATGGATCAAAGAGTTTGACAGGAAGTTTAATGTGTACATAAGTAGAGGCTGACAGGAACATGCTGTGTATGCCAAAGGTTCCAGTGATGGAAAACCGAAACATAGTGCTCACTGACCACAGCATGAGCCTTGACACACATTGTAAATAATCCAGAGATCTATGACTGCATTAAGCACTAGGCTGGTGTATTAACGGCAGTAAATCTATATAGCAGTATAAAGGGCTGGCATGCAGAAATCCCTCTGATTAATTTTGTAATGGATTAATAGGAATATAGCAAACATTTTCATTTTGAATCCTACCATTCTCCCCTCCTCACCCCAGTCCTGCCCTCCCCAGTGTGATCATTTTTTATTCTCTTTCACCAGACTTGTATATGCGAATTCTTGCTTCAGTACCATAAAGTTAAAAGCTGAAGATGCTTCTGGTAGAGAGCATCTAATCACTCTCAAGTTGAAGGCAAAGGTATGTGTTAAACTGTTATTGTGGTCTGGAAATACTTTGTGAAATGGCCTTTATGAATGTTTTCAGTGTAAAGAAGTGCTAGCTGCTTCTAAATATATCTATATATATATGGTACTTAAAAAATTATTTTGGAAAGCCTCAAAGAAAATTCACCAGGTTTCCAAAAGCCTAGATATAATTTCATGTCACTATTTTAGTTCAAATTTCATCAAAATATAGACTTTATAAAAAAGGAATATTGCAATAAGATTCAGCAGCCTCAAAGTACCAAAATGTTATTTTTGTAACATCCAGTATAAAAGAGTTGGAAGCTTCTACTATCCCAAGTAAAGTTCTGCTAAAGGTCTTTTGTCTTTAATTCTTACTGTGAATTACCTTTGTAGTTCTTATTTCTGACCCACTCCCGACCCTCAAACACAGACACACACATATGCATGTTTTTTATTATTTGTTTGTTTTGGCTGGATTTTTCTTACTTCTGTTATTTTAAGAATTTGCCAAGGTTATGCCTCTATTTATAGGGCCTTTACAGGTTAGTGATCTATAACTGCTCATTGATTTATTGGCACAAAACAGCTGTTTCATCTTTATTTTTTAGTTCTAGATTGTGAATTTTGAGAAATAAGTAGATTAAGCAAGTTCAGCATTTTAATCATTTATTTAGTAATCACTAGGGAAACATTAGAATTTGAGAAAACCAGGACATCTTTTTTTTATTGTTCCCAGGAGTCATCAATCAACTCTATTTCAGAAGATTGTAGTGATGAAAAGATCAATTGTGTTTGTCCTTTTTAAAAATGTGCCTGGCATTTAAGCTTTCCATGAGAGAGAATTAATATATAAAGCTGTACTGAGTGACACAGAAAAGTTGATATCTTATATTGTCTCTATATCAGACAAGTTGAGAAATTGCTCATTCTCTTTTTTTCTCACACACAGAATGTTTAGGTATAATTTTAAGACTCATGTGATAAGTGCTAAAAAGATTAGTGGGCTAGAAATCTTATTTGTAAAATAAGTTACATGGATATTTTGGTTGAAATAAAAATAAATTATTTTCCCATTTAATTTTTAAAGGTGTGCTTTTTTTAAGACTAGGGAGAAAACTGCCTCTATCTTTCCGAAGGTCACATACTGCCAGTGGCTAGGGTTCTGTCATTTCCTTCAAAGCTTTATTTGTTTATAATTTGTACACTGATAAAAGTTCTTTGCAGCTATGAAGGATGTTAAATATATCCTGTCTTGATTCTGGTTTTTTCTAATAGCCTAATTTTTGCAAGTGTTTCTACTTATTGAAGAGACAGTGCTTTAAGTCGACACTGCCTATATCTATCTATACCTACAAGATTTTATTATTAATTCCAGTTAGTGATGTTATTGGTAGTATTGAGAGCAAGGATGTAGCCACTAGTTTGTTCCCTTTTCCTTATGTCTTTACAAGGTTGATAAGGTGACACTTTTGGTATTTCTCTGGAGAATATTTTCAAGTGTCGGTTTTTGCAGTATCGGTAGCTGTGAAGCATTATCATGGATGCCCTGGCTAGAGAGGAGAGAAAGCTTTATTTGAGTTGGGAAGAAATTAGGAAGAAAAAATGTTTTGTTTTTGTTTTCCTTTTTAAAAAGACAGAGTGGAACTGAATGAATCTTATGTTGGTATGATTACTAGAGTCTTTAATTGTCCATTTAGTTCAGTTTTCACAGAGACAGACCCAAATTCTCTCTTAGATGTTATTTTTTTTCTAGGAATATTTGGATCTGGGATTGTCAGTTAAAAGTAGTGATAGCTGAAACTGTGTTAAAAGTACATAATGCAAAAATCTTAATCCAAACTAAATTTTAAAGGGTCAAGCTGATTTTTTTTTAACAAACCTTAAAGCAGGCTTATTTTATAAATATACAAACCTTTTATATATATATATATAGTAAAGAAATTAATTAGTTTAAGTATGTTTATTATGGTATACATACTTCCAGTTCTGCCCCTCCCCTCACTGTCTCTAAAAACCTCAAAAGAAAACAGTACCAATTTTGACTACATGCCCCCTATTAAAAATAAATATATAAATCAAAAAGAAATATGATAAGGGAAACATTTAACCTTTGCTGTTTTTATAGGTGTATTTTTATGCAATACTTACATTATATCCTGAACTTTGGGATGGAATTATGTTTCCTTGAACAAAGAAGTAGCCTAGAGCTTCCTCAGCTTTGGCCAAGATCAGAACTACTTGAAAAGCAAATCACAGATGTGTACCAGAGGCTGGGCACTCTGTCTCTGACGGCCGTTTTTGTAATCTGCAATTTGTATGTATTCATTTGGGGAGCCTCTTAGAAGGTCCAATCACAGAACAGTTTGGGTTAAAATTTTTCTTAGAACTATATTGGAGTCTAAATATATTGCATGTGACAAAAATATATACTTTTATAATTGTATTATTTTATAGTTATTGATGTGACTGAATTGTTTCGAGATTTTTTAACTATATTTTAATTTAAAATAATTACTTTATTTTTCAATTAATATTCCTTTATGTGGAGCTTTTATTGTTGTTAATTATATTTATAAAATGAAACTTTTGGCAAGTAGTCTCTGAATTTTGGTAGTTATTTTACAATATTATTTTTAGTTTTCTCTGTTGTAGTTAGTACTACAATACAGATGATTCTGAATATGAATATCTAAGATACTACTTTATAATTCACGTTAAATTATCCACAAGTATATAAATTTGTGCTTTATAGGTTCTGTGCAGTTATGTAAAATTATATAAATAAAATTGATCGTAAATGTGAATATAATGAACACATACTGTATATGTGCATTTAACTTATAATAGATCTACAGTAAAGCCACCTACAAATAGATCAGTCTAATTTATGTTTATATGTTTGCATAATAACACATAGAATATATTTAAAAGGTATTTATCTTAGAAACTATCCCATATTTATATATGTGGGATCATACTATATTTATTATAACCTACTTTTTTGTTCAACTATTGGATCTCAATGTCAGTACATATGTACCATTTACTGTACTGAGTCCTACTTAAATATAAGATCATATTCTCTTTTAACATATTGAGTTGTATACACTTAGTGACTTCCAAAGTTATAGGTACTTTATTTGGTTTATCTACTCTAAATACAGTAAACATTTCATTAACTTCATACTCTCGCTCAGATTGATAATTTAAGTTAGAGAGTTGATACTATTCATTGTCAGCATCAGCGGGAGATAAAAAGCAGTACGTCAAAGCAAACTAAATATTCCATTCTTGACCCATGGAGGTTTCAAGTATGCATTATTAGTTTTATGGAATGTTAACATTTTAGAGGGAAAAGAGATTTTATAACACTTTCAATTGAGTTTCATCATTTTTACTTATAAAACAGTTTACTGACTTGTCCAAGATCACACAGATTAGTTTGCCAACTGAAAACCAGCAAGAGCTGAAGTCTCTGCCTGCTTTATCTCTGATTACTTTGAGATAATCACATGACTTACAAAAATGGCATACAAATTGTTTTTCCAGTGATTATAGCAGTTACACTCTTAAATACATCATCTGATATTTTAATTGTCTGAAATAGAGCCCCCTCCTTAATTTCAGCCTGGCCTTCATTTTTTTTTTTTTTTTCCAAGTTAGAGCTTAGTTATATTTTTATATGGTTTCCTGTATGTTTGCTTTATGTTATCAGTTCTATGTAGCCAGATACCCTTACTTGGAGTCTGCGATAAGTTTCTTTTCAGTCAACGGATCATTATAACTAAATGTTAATTCTTTTCAGAGCATTGACTTCAGTGGGCTGATGTTTTAAAAAAACTATAGTAATGATTTTTGTTCCTTTTTGCTTTATTCAGCAAAGTAGTGAAAAATAAGTTGAAAAAAAGTGAGTCTAAAACTTATTTTAAACATTCTGTCAAATGAAAAGGTAGTTTTCCTAAAACCAATTTTCTTTGAGTAAATTTAGCTTTTTAATGGAAAGAAATTAGTATTTTTTCAATTACATGCAACTTTGAAAAATCCAGAATTGCATTTTAGAGAAATCATGTAGTACATTTCTCTAATAACAAAATTGATTTTAAGAAAAACTACATTTTGTCTTTGTTAAATTAGAAACCTGATTCATCCTAATGACTGTCACTTTTTATATAAAACTGTTGAAGAATCAATTTTCTATTTATCAACCATGAAAATGTTTTTCTGGCTTAAAATTATTACTTTTGTTTTTCCTTAATAAAACATTTTCTTTTTATTTATCTTGTTACAATAAGTAATTGCTTAATTGTGGAAAATGCTTTTTTATAATTAATAATTATTTTTTGTGTGTGTGCATTTCTTGATTCTGATACTACCTCTTTAAATAGTAACTGAGGCTGTTTGAGATTAAATTTTAGACTGAAAGGAAACTAATGTCAATTAGTTTGATCTCTTATTTTAAAGATAAGAAACTGAGGTCCAGTGTCGTTTACCACTCAAATCACATTAGCAGCTGACCTAACACTAACTTAATTCATTCCTCTGCTCAAAACTGATTGCATTGCTACCTTCAAATCATCAAAGTTTGTACTTCTTGAATGTGAATTGACTACTAATCAGTTCTTGACATCTCTATAATAGTAGAATCAAAATACCTACATATAATACATTTGCATTTATAATACTTTTCCTAATCAGTTTTTCTGAAATACTTCATGTGAAATTGTCACAGAAATAAAAATAACTTATTTTTTTTTTTGCTTTTTCATAGTACCCTATAGAATCACCAGATTGTTTTGTGGATTTTCCTGTTTCATTTTCTGTTTCCTGGACACCACAGGTACATTCTTAAATTTATTTTAAGTAGCTAAAAACACATTTGATTTATTCATAAGTGGCCATTACAGGTTATAAAGTGATTTTCTTTAAGCATCTGTTTATAACAGGACTTCTAGAGTGCTTCTTTCATATTTCTTAGTAGTTAATGTTCATTTTCTCTCTGTCTGTACACGCATGCACGCACTCTCGCACCCACACACGTAAACACACCATTCAGCCTTTAGATCTTTATGCTTCAATTTAGATAAACTTAAAGAAGCTCTGTTGATAGAAATTTCGCTTTAAATTTACATTCTAAAGGACTGTTTATAAAGCAGTGAGCAGTAAGTGGAAAATTGGGTGAAATTTTTCAGATTGCTAAAACTTGTAACATTGATGACATAATATCAGAGAATCTTTTTTCAAAGGAGAATAAGTTATGACTAAAAATATAAACCTTGCCATTTCAACTCAGTTTTTATTTAAGTGTTTCTCCTTCATTCGTCCTTGAACCTAGACAATTTTCTTTTTGAATGTGTTTTGAAACATTCATACTCTGAATAAAGAATATAGGAGATTGTTTCTCCTGCTCCTGTCAATTGAATTTCTCAGTACATTGATGATATCTAACAAGATAATGTATTTAGAAGTGCATTGTAAACTGTAACATTATATAGTTACAAGGTGCTATGATTATCAGAGGTACCATCATCAACATTATGTGTGTGATTTCTAAAGATCTGGCAGAATAGCAGCAGTTAGGTTCAAAGAACAATCTAATGATGATGGACATGGTCCTTCTTTCATCAGTAAATTGTGTCAGTTGAAAGCAAGAAGAGAGAACATTTCTATTCTTAAGCAAAGAGAAAAATATTCCTAGTGACATTTTACAAATATTTTCTAAATAGAGACTACCTATCTTTTTGTTATGAAATTTTGATAGGTTAAAGTGAAAATGTGTGCTTATATTTTATATTATGAATATTTAAAGTAATTGTCCTGTATATGACGTTAGTTTTTTTAAAAAGCCTAACAGAATGTTTCTTAGTTTTTTTTGTGTGTGTGTTTTTTCATGTAGATGATGATACAAGTTTTCCCCAGACTTTAATCTATGAAAAATGTGCATCTCTGCAGAATAATGTACTTACTTTATTTTGGCATTTAGCAACATTAGTTTGTGACTCTACTAGGCTGGAAAATCTTTGAAGAAATTAAAAAAAAAAAATTTGTGTTCCTACTTAACACTAGCTCAAGTGCCTTGCACATATAAGTATGGAGTAAGTGTTTATAATACTAATTAAAATTCAAGTTTTAGACTTAATTGGGTCATACAAGTTTTCTGTTTTGTACTAGCTCCAAGAAAATAGAATTAATTATTAGTAACTGGAATGTCACAAATTATTTTTTAAGTTACAGAATATACTAAAATTCTTAGCAAAGTACAGATAAAAATTTGGACACCTTTTTATCCACAACTCAAATTTGACAGATGTTAATATTTTGTCACATTTGCTTCAGATCTCTCCCTATTTCTCTCTCTTAGGAATAAAATGTTTTTGGAACAGCTAAGACTTATCCCTCTTTTCCCTCTCTCCTTTCCTCTTTCTTTCCTCCTCTTCCTTTCTAGAGGTAATCACTTCCCTGAAATTGATGTGTATGTGATCTACATGTGTTTTTGCTACATTTCTTTATGCTGTATCTATAACATTTGCAGTCTGCCTTTTGGTTTTTTTGCATAACATTGTTTCTGAGGTTTACCAATGATACATGCATGTGTAGTACATTTATTTTAAATGCATTATATCATTCCATTATATGAATCTGCCAGTTAATTTATCTTTTGCCCTACTGATAAGGTTGTTCACAATTTTCTTACTAAATTTCTTCCTGCAGTGACATCCTAACATGTTTCTTTGTACAGATGTGAGACTACACATGTGAGACTTTTAGTGTGGGTTATACCTAGAAGTGAAAATGCAGGATTGTAGAGAAATGCACCTCTTTGAGATTACTAAACATTGCCAATTGCCTTTCCAAATTGGTTGTATAAATTTATACTCCTACCCAGCAAAGCATAGTAATTCCTACTTTTCCAAATCCCTTCCAAGTCTTAGTCTGATTTTAGTTTCACCTTAATTCTTATCAAGAATGATAAATCGTTATTACCGTGTTTGTAACCTTAGTCTATTTAATTTTTTTCTTTTCTTTTAAGCATTCCTTATATATTTTGGATATGAATTCTTTGTTGATTATGTTGAGATTTAAGTATCTTCTCCCTGTGGCATGTATTTTAATGTTGTATATGATATATTTTGTCAATCAGAAGTTTAGCTTTCAATATAGTCACATTTACCACTCTCTTCCATGTGATTTCTACTTTTTTTTGTCTTGAATGGAAAAATACTGCATATCTTGTTCTGAAAATATATTCTGTAGTTTGTTCTAAAAGTTATACTTTGTCATATTTATTTGTCATACTTATTTAAGTATTAAGTGTGAGGTAGGAATCTGTATTTACACTTGCCTATTTTGTATATACACATAGAATTTGGATGTGCCACCTTCTTTTGTGGAGATCGGGGTGATTTCAGTTTTTCTTTTATGCATGCCATTAAACTTGAGAAAATTTTCAAAATATAGTGTTTACCTATTTTAAAGTCTAGCTGTACATCGTAAGTATTTTGGTGATGTTACAAGGGGCATGAACTCATGAGTCTTTTAATCATCATAAGAATGCTCGCAATGTATTTTGAAAGTAAGAAGCAGTATCAGACCTCTTTGCTGTTTTTTACCTTTTTTCATTGACTTGTTGGAAACAATTCTGCTTGTGGAGACTTAAAAAAATTTTTTAAACAGTTGTGGTTCTTAAGCAAAATAAATGTTACTATTGTAGTCTAGTAGCAAACATATTTAAGAGACTGTTAGTAGGTTCCAGATAATTGATTTACAAAATAAAACATTCCTTGTCTGCTCTTGTACATTTTTTTCTTTGGATTCAATGTTTCTGGACTTTAAACTTGGACGATCTTTATTTTCCTTTCCTTTTGTAAAATAATAGACATGGCTTTGTGGCATCCATATTAAAAATGGGTAATTTTCCTTATGGTCCCTGTCTTCCTGCTGGGTTGATAATGTTTTGATGTATTTTTCTTTTGCTCTGATGAGAGGTCTGCTGCTGCTGCTCTGACATATTCATTTGGATGAATAATTATAACTTGCACAATGTCAAGCTGAAGATGGTAGGGTTTTGTGCGTCATGACAAGCCTAGTAGCCAGTGCAGGTGTCTCACAGCATGATCAGCAACAGCCAGTGTATTCTGGCTCAGAGGAGACATTTAGAGTAGTAAGAAATCAGCACCAAGGGCAAGGCTGCTGCTACTACTGCCGCTGTGATATGTGCCAAAGAAACACAAAGTGCTTCTCAAAAAGTGACTGCACACCTCTTTTCAGATATTTACTTTCTAAACTCTATTAAATTTTCTTTATAGATTTTAATATAGAATATAAGAACATGCCATGATTTTAATCCTGTCCTACTTCCCAACAAGACAAATGCTCCAAAATTTACCTTTAACAATCTGCTATCTTTTGGACTTTTACATATAGGTCACATATGTGAATATTGCTGACTGATGAGACTATAGAATTCCCTAATGTAAGATTTAAAGTACATTGATATTAATGATTCTATAAAAAACAATTCATTTTCTCCAGTTCGCTGACCAACCCAAAATGGATGTTAAAATTGCAGTTCTACCTATAAACGTGCCATTCAGTGCAGGCTTGGTGAAGTATTCTTGCCAGGGCAGTTGGAATTTTCAGACTTGGTATGATACAGTAAGCAGTCTTTATATTTTTAACATGGAAATCTCATATTCTTGGAATAATGCCATGAATGCAAGAAGAGCAAAACTAATGATAAAGCCTCTGGCTGATAATCTGATGGTGAATGAAGAATTTGTAATTAAAGGAAACAGTCCTATTACATAGCAGGGAGCATGATCCATTAGTTAGAGCAGCAGACTAGCAGTTGGGTATCCTAGGTTCTGTTTACAGTTCAGCCATTGAATTAATTGTATAATTTCAAACAAGTCACATGACTACCTTTTACCTCAGTTCATATGTATATGGAATAATGACCTTTTTCTCTTTCAGAAAGATGTTAAGAAAAATAAATTTGGTTTAAAACAAACAGAATGTCGGGGGAGGGGGGAAGCCCTCAGTATCCACTGTAAGAATCCTATGGAAGTTCTTTTCTGATCCACTGGATTATCTTTCTTACCATTTTTCTCTTTGCTGTCTTTGTTGGAGAACTCATAGTACTGGATTTTGTTCACTCTTAAGTTGGTTAATTAAATGTGCTTTTGTCTTCCTGGTAATCTTCTTGTTGCCACAATGATATGGATAAAAAGACATCACAGTGATCAAAACAAAGAAATCTGATTCATTATTGAGCCTATGTGATATGGTAGAAAAAGTAGCATGTGACCTATTGGACCAAGTGACCTATTAATTGCACTTTTTCCAATAGCATATCATTTATTTTAAAACTACAGAGAGAGAGAGAAAACCAGCAAAGTTAAGAAAATATAAAATCATCTTTGATGTGTTCATTTAGAATTGGGATTTCACTGAATAATAGTTTTGAAATTATGCTCATCAGTTACCAAAATATTTCAGTTTTTAAAACATTAATAATTCTGTGCATTTATTTTTCCAGGCAATCCTTAGAATCATTTAAGTTTTTAGTTACAATTGGGTTTTCATTTATCCACCAAATTAAGAACCTATATGTTCACAATCTAGGAATTGGTTATTTCTGCATTTATTTAGGTTCCTGATATCAAAGTTTTATTTCGCTGTATAATTCTTATACTGAAATCCTTTATCAATAATTAGTGGAATTTATTTTTATTTCTACTTCTAGTCTGCTAAGAGTTTGTTATGAATAAAAATTGAATTTTATCATTCTCTATATTAAAATAATCAAATGATTTTTCTTCTTTAATCTGTTAATGGGGTAAACTATATTGTTTGGTTTAACCCTCTTTTTACATAATCTTAAATGTGTAGTTTTTACTTTGTTTATTTGACTTCTGGTGAACATGTTAATTTTTTTTTCATAGCTTTCACCAATGGCCTCTAGTTAAAGAGAAGTATTGAAATTTTAAATAAGTATGCTAAATATGAATGGGGTTTCACATTTTCAACTAGAGGCAAGTGACACAAAAGAAATAAAGCATGATTTATTTTCCCACCCACTTGTATAATTTGGTGGGGGTCAGTGTGGGAAGTTCATAGTTCTTTGGACATTCACAGAACTTAAGGTAAGATAAGTAAGGGAACTGACTCACAGAGATCTACTAGGGAAGTTATATCCTAATTTTAGTGCTTTATTAGATAAAATTGTATCGCTGTCATGGTCAAGTCTTCTCTTAATAGTTAACTTGAAAAAGTACATAATCAGAAAAACAAGAAGCAATAGTTTTCAGTAGGAAACAATTTAAATGCAGCAGACATTTTTTATCTACCATATATGGAGCACCAAGGTGGATTCTGAGGATATTATGGTGAGTTAGACAGGTTTTAATACCCTAAGTTAAGTTTTAGGAGTAACTCTCCATCTGATAAGGAGAGAGGTATTTAAAAAGATAATTTCAGTTAAATATATTGAGTGGTATGATGAGCTGTTCTCATAAGGTGGAAAAGAGGCATATACTCTAACCTGATGTGGTCAAGCAAGTTTTCCAGATATGAAGCTCAGTGAGTCTTAAGGAATGAGAAGTTAGGATTGGGAGAAGAGATGATACTTCAGGAGAGAAATGCATTAGCTAAAGAACAAAGGCACGGGATTGTAAGAGAGAATGCATTGATTACACATCATTGGGTACTCTGGACTGAAGCTTTTGCTAGAGTTAAGCCAGTTCTGCTGTTCTAATTCTGATAAGCTTGGGCTTTATCCTCAAGGTGTTGGGGTTATACAGAAGAACTGTGACATGGTCAGAATCTTGTTTTATAATAGCATTTCTCAAAGTGATTTTTTGTTTGGTTTGATTTTGGCTACTCATAGAGTTAAGGTGAAGTAAGGACTCTGATCTAATAACTTCATGAGATTTTAGATTCAGTTTCTGCTATTTCTTGACTTAGGACTTCTCAGATTTCTTAAGATGCCTAGATGTATTATAACTTTTCAGCATGGCTTCCCTCTCCCTCCTCTCAAAACACCTCTCTGGATTAGATTTCAACATAACATGTTTTTTTAATAGGTCACTCTGTCAGCATAGGGGAGCATTCTAAGTGAGGATGGCAAGACTATAGTGAAGGAGGTGGATTGAGAGGCTGATATGTATTTCCATGCAGGAAGTAATTAGGGTTTGTTCTAGGTTAATGGTTGCCGGGTAAGAGAAAAGGAGATTGAGGAAATTTCACGTTATATTGATAGAACTTGGTGATTGATTGGGCATGAGAGCTCACAGATTACTCCCACTGCTGCTGGTGTGGGTGACTAGGTTTGCAGGTAGTGCTACCAAGTGAGATAGTGCAGGAAGAAAAGGTATAGAGACAAGTTCAGTTTGGAATCTGATGATTTTGATATACCTATGGTATATGGAAGTAAAAGTGTTTAATGGGCAGTTGGTTATGCCTTGGAATCTATATCATTATAATTTCAATTGATTTATAAGATTATCAAAGTTAGTTTAAGTTTTGTAGGAGATTATATCTGTGCATTTGTGAGCACATGAAATACTTTTATGGAATGGTAGCCAGCAGCATGCTGGTATTCTCTCTCAGTCTTGACCTCACCTGAAGTAAAGTTTTTTTTATTTTTTTAATTTTATTTCCTTATTTTGTTGTTTTTAGTGTGAGTAATGAAAATTAGGGATAACCAACCTTTTTCTTTTTTTTTTTTTTTTTTGTCAAGGCACCCTTTTTTCAGTATGACCTAAGCAGAACAAAAGCTAGTTTATTTTTTATTAATTGGCTTGATTTTTTAAAAAAAATTATGTATACCTTTATATTTAATACAAAGTAAAGGAAGTTAAAAATTAACAGCATATTAGAAATGTATTCAAATAAAACATTAAGGGTCTTAAAAAGCAATGTACAGAAGCAATTTTTCTCAGAATTAAGAATTAAGAGATAAAGAAATAATAGATAATCACAGGGGTTTTTTCATCAGTTGGATCAAGATGCCACCATTTGAGCCTCATGCTGACATTTTTAGCATCTCACTTTATTTCCTTTTTTTAAACAATTATGGTAAAATACACATAAAATTTACCATCTTAACCATTTTTTAAAAGTACAGTTCAGTGGTTTTAAATATATTCATAATGTACTACCATCACCACCATCTATCTCAGAATGATTTTCATCTTGTAAAACTGAAGCTCTGTACCCTTTAGATAGTAACTCCCCTTTCCCTGCTTCCACCAGCCCCTAGCAAACACCGTTGTATTTTCTGACTTTATACTTTTGACTATTCTAAGTACCCCCATGTAAGTGGAATTATATAGTATTTGTCTTTTCTAACTGGCTTACTTCACTTAGCATAATATCCTCAAGTTTCATATATGTTGTAGCATATGTCAGAATTTCTTCCTTTTTATGGATGAAAATATTCCACTGCATACACACACATACATACAGATACACCATTATTTTATTTAGTCATCCATTCATGGACATTTGAGTTGCTTTAATGTTTTAGCTGTTGTGAATAATGCTACTATGAACCTGGGTGTACAAATACCTTTTTATGTTCCTATTTTCAATACTTTTCGGTATATACCCAAAAGTGGAATTGCTGGATCATATGGTAAATCATTTTTAATTTTTTGAGGAACTGCCATACTTTTTTCCACAGCAGCTATACCATTTTATATTCCCACCAACAGTACACAGAATTCTAGTTTATCTACATCTTCACCAACACTTATTATTTTCTGTTTTGTTGATGATGCTAGCCATTCTAATGTGAGGTGGTATCTCATTGTAGTTTTGATTTGCATTTCTCTAAGTGATGTTGATCATCTTTTTGTGTACTTATTGGCTATTTGTGTGTCCTTGCAAAAATATCTATTTAGTTCCTTTGCCCACTAGGTTGTTTGTTTTTTTATTGTTGAGTTTTAGGGGATCTCTATATATTCTGGACATTAATCCCTTATCAGATATATGTTTTGCAAATAATTTCTCCCATTCTCTGGGTTGCTTTTGTACTCTATTGATGTTGTCTTTTGATGCAACAAAATTTTAAAATTTTTTGTGAAATCCAATTTATCTGTTTTTTTCTATTGTTGCCTCTGCTTTTATTGTCATATGCAATTAACCCTTGACAAATACAATGGTGTGAAGCTTTTGCCCTTCGTTTTTTCCTAAAGGTTTTATACTTTTATCTCTTACATTTAGGTCTTTGATCCATTTTAAGTTACTCATCGTATATGATGTTAAGGAAGGGTCAAACTTCATTCTTTTGCATGTGATGTTCAGTTTTTCTAGTAGCATTTGTTGAAAAGATTGTCCTTTCCCCATTGAATGGTCTTGGCACACTTGTCAAAAATCATATTTTCTCTATGGTTATAATGGGGACTACATTTAACATCCTAAAGTTCTTACACTCTGACTTGAATTTATACTATCTTCATTTCAAAAATGTGTACAAACTCTGGTCCTTTACAGCTCTATACCCAACCATTTCAACTGTTAGTGTCACAACAATATGTGCCTCAAACCAAAAATGAATAATTATTTTAATTGCATTTGTCTCTTAATTTATATAGAAAATAAAATGTGGAGTTAACATACCAAAGTTACGATACTATTAATACTAGCTTTTAGACTAATAATTATTTTTTTTGTTTTCAAAACGCATTAGTCTCTTAAGTCATGTAGAAAACAAAATGTGGACTTTCAAACCAGAGTTATAATAATCCTAGCTTTTAGACCAAAGAATGTTTCAAAATGTATTAGTCTCAAGGCTTGTACAAAACAAAAAGAGTTAAAAACCATTGTTATAATAATACGCATTGTATTTACCCTTATTGAGATCTTTATTTCTTCATAAGGCTTCAAGTTACTGTCTGGTGTTTTCTCATTTCAACCTGCAAGACTCCCTTTAGCATTTCTTGGAGGGCAGGTCTAATGGTAATGAACTCCTTCAGATTTTTTAAATAGGAATGTCTTAATTTCCCTCTCACTAATGAAGGACCATTTTGCCAGCTATAGGATTCTTGGTTGACAGTATTTTTCTTTTAGTCCTTTTAATATATCAGCTACTGCCTGTGGCCTTCAAAGTTTCTGATGAAAATTCTGCTGATAGTCTTACTGAGGATCCCTTGTATATGATGAGTCACTTCTTGCTGCTTTCAAGATTCTCTCTTTGTTTTTGTCAGGTTTTATTTATAATGCGTCTCAATGTGAGTCCCCTTGGGTTCATCTGTCTTAGATTTCATTGAGCTTCTTGGATGTTTATATTCATCTCTTTCATCAGATTTGAGCATCTTTCCTTCATCTTTTTCTTCAAATACTCTCTGCCACTTTCATTCTTCTTCTTCTGAGATGCTACAATGCACATGTTGGTCCTCTTGATGGTATTCCACTGGTCCCTTGGGCTCTGTTCACCTTTTTTCAATCTTTTTTTCTTTCTGTTCCTCAGACTCGATAATTTCTATTTATATCCAAGTTTGCAAATTCTTTCTTTTTTGCCTGCTCAAATCTGCCTTTCAATTCTTTTAGTGAATTTTTTAGTTCTTTTGTAATTTTTCAGTTTCTTTTTAGGCTTGCTTTCTCTTTATTGATATTTCCATTTTGTTCATACATCATTTTCTGGACTTTTCCCGCATCTTTACTTTTTAAAGCATACTTAAGACAGTTCTAAATTCTCTGTTAGATTCACTATCAGGTCTTTTTTTTTTTTAGGGACAGTTTCTGTTGTTTTTTTCCCCTTTGAATCAGGGCCACACTTGCCTGTTTCTTTTTATGCCTTGTTTTCATTGTTGAAAACTGGAAATTTTAATCTAGTAATGTGGTAACTCTAGAAATCAGATTCTCCTCTTTCCCTAGAAAAGAAAGAACAAAATACCCTCTTATTTATTTTATGATTGTTGTAGGCTGTCTCTGTGCCAAGGATCAGCCTGAGGTTTAAAGTTAAGGTCTTCTCTGTTCCTTTCTGAGTCTATACCTTTCCCTGGGCATACATAGTGACTTCCAAATTTCCCCTGTATGTGCAGTTGCTTTTGACTGTTCTACTCTTTATTTATTTATTTTTGTTAATCCTCACCCAAGGATATTTTTTCCATTGATTTTTAGAGACAGTGTGTGTTGGGGGGAGAGAGAGACATTGATGTGAGAGAGACATCGATTGGTTGCCTCCCTCACAACCCTGACCAGGGCTGGGGATCGAACCTGCAACCCAGGTACATGCCCATGATGGGGAATTGAACTCGAGACCTTTTGGTCCACGGGCCAACGCTCTAAACCCTGAGCCAAACTGGCCAGGGCTGAATATTCTACTCTTTAATGTCTGGTTCCCAAAATCGGGGGGGAAAAAGAGAACAATGAAGGGATAAATAAAAGGGCATTGGCTCTTTAAATACCCTGAAAGTCACTCCAGTAGGGGAAGGGGCTTGCAACAATGGGGGGAGGTGCATGTACAATGGCCAACAGTCTGTCTGCCCCTCTGAGATCAGGAGCAGCAATCACTGATCAGAGCACAGATCCCTGATGTTTGAAATACCAGGCTTCTTTTGCCCATACTGGCTTATACAAGCTGTGTGCAAACTGCTTCTGGAGTGTGTGCAGGGCTGTCTGTCATGGGACTAGGGGTTGGATGATGGGTAATCCCTGCCATGCTAAGAACTGAAATTAACCAAAGGTACAATTGTTTACGATTGTAGAGTTTTAAGACCCCAGAGTTTTAAACTAGGTACATCAGACTGATTCTGTTAGTGCAATTGTCTAGGTGGGGAGAAAGATTCCTGGTGCTTTCTACTCAACCATCTACCCAGAATCCTCTCCTAATTGGCCTAATTTTTAAAATTATTATTGTTTTTAATGATCTACAATATAGGATAGCTAAGGACCAAATTGAAAGTACTTATTTATTTTCAACATACACTTGACAGATGTTTCCTTCTTTCATTAATCTTTTTAAAAACATAGTTGCTACAATCATTCTGTAATGGCTGCACACAAAGTGAATATGTTCCATTTGACCTTGGGGGTAGATACTGTTTTCACATGACTTAAAAATAGTGGCAAATCACCGGGCCAGTGTGGCTCAGTGGATTGAGGGTCATCCCATGGACTGAGAGGTCCCAGTTCGATTCCTGGTCAGGGCACATGCCTGGGTTTCGGGCTTGGTTCCCAGTGGGGGGCATGCAGGAGGCAGCTGGTCAATGTTTCTATCTCTCCTTCCTCTCTCTCTAAAAACATATTTTAAAAAATAGTGGCAAATCTTTTAAATCATTAGTGGTCAGTTATAGTTAAAATAAACAAGTATATGAAGAGGTGAAATGTCCTGTCTGGATTGCTTGACAGAAAATAGCATTTGCTTATATAGATTTAGTCATAGTGGTACCTACAAAAAGAGTTGAGAACATCAATGAAACTTGCAAATAAGATCAAATGAACCAAATAGTTAAGAGAGTTATCATCTCTTTAATGATATCTGATTGGAAAAATTGCAATTAATATTAAAATTAAATTTCTTAAAAAGTTTAATCTCTTGGTATTTCCTTATATAGAATAAGGAAGCCTTTTGAATCCCTCAGCGATAAAGACTAAAAGGATTATTAGAGGATTTATCTTCAAGTATTATAGGAAAGTATAAAAAAAATCAGGATGGAAAGCATCTGTTGCAAGTACCAGAAAATTATGCTATTAATTTAAGTGTCATCAGAGCACAAAAGATCACATTTCGGGACTGTGAGAAAATTATTAAAATACTGGAAATAATAGTACTTAAGATGAAGATATTATACTCTAAGATCTGGTTAAGTGACTGACATTATTATATCACTTCAGGTATTATAAAAGTAACAAAATGCTTTTAAAGATAATAAGCGTTACATTTTGAGATTGGCAGTGTTCACACTTTTCTGCTTAAGTGCTTTCCTAGTTTAGCATAATTTAATAACAGTTATGGGGGAATCGCTAACATCTTAGTTCCCATGTATATCTTTTCTCCTTCCTTCTTTGATATATACACATTTTATATATCTATACATACATATAAAAGTGATAAAATTTCATTCTTCAAGTGGCGGGTTTATGAACAGTTACTCTCCTGCCTTTGTCCTTACTGTTAGAAATGTTTTCATTTTCTGAGTTTTTTAAAGCTTCTAATTGTTGAAAAGCCTACTGCTATATAGATCAGTTTCTGTCCAGAAATCAGAATTAGTGTTTTTTTTTAAACAGCATTGTTGAGGGATAATTGATATACAATAAACAACATATTTAAGGTGTAAATAATTTGGTGAGTTGAACAAATATTTACACCTATGAAATCCCTACAATCAAGGTAATAAACATTTCCATTACACCCAAGTTTCCTCCTTTCCCTTTTTAATCCCACCCTTCTCCCCCTTTTTTCTGGTCCCTGGGCAACTAGTGATCTGCTTTCTAAAATTTTATATAATTCTATGTACTTTTCTAGTTCATGTTTCTTTCCTCAGCATACTTAGAGATTTATCCATATTGTAGCATGTAATAATAGTTCGTTCTCTTTATGGTGAGCAGTAGTACTCCATTGTATGGATATACCACATATTGTCTATTTACCTGTTGATGGACATATGGGTTGTTTTCCAGATTTGGCTATTACAAATAAACTGCTCTGAACATTATGTGGATGTCATTATATGAACCATATGCTTTTATTTCTCTTCAGCAAATACGTAGGAGAGGAATGGCAGGATCATATAGGAGATGTATGTTTAACTTTGTAAGAAACTGCTAAACAGTTTTCCAGAGTGCTTTTGCCGTTTTACATTTCCAACAATAGTGTCTGAGAGTTCCTGTTTCTCTGCATCCTTGCTGATATTTGTTATGGTCAATCTTTTTTATTTTAGCCATTCTAATAGATGTGCAGTGGTAGCTCATTGTGATTTTAATTTGCATTTCCTTCATGTGCTTATTTGTCTTCCATACATCTTTTTTGATAAAGTGTCTGCAATTTTTTTTTGGCCCAAAATCTTAAATAAATGGAGCTATTCAGGAGCTAAAAGATTCAGTATTGCTAAGATGTCAGTTCTGTCCAAATTGATCTATATATTTAATGCAATCCCAGTCAAATCCCAACAGATTTTTTTTTTTTAAGAAACCGTCAAAAATGATCCTAAAATTTGTATTTAAATATAAAGAAGCTAGAATAGTCCAAGAAAAACTGAAAAAGAAGAACAAAGTTCGAGGACTAATTCCACTTAGCTTGTACTTGTACCTAGTTTTTGTACCTAGCTTCTTTGTAGAATGTTAAAAGAAAATTTCTCACTATTTCACTAATTGGTACTTGCGTGTTTTGGAAAGAGTTTAGACTTAAGCATACAAAAATACATTGGTGCATACTGACAGTGTGGAAACCAGACCACTGATTTCTTTCACTAAAGATGCAGTCTCTAGCCATGGAGCTAATGAGAACTTCTTCTACCTCCCTATTTACTCACTGGCCATGATTCATAAGAAAATGTGACACCTTTTATGGTTTTTCAATAATGATACAACCTTGTCTTCTGATGGTTTATTTTTATTTGTTAAACTTGAATAAGAATAATCAACCTGACCTTTCCCTGCTTTAGTATTAGGATACTTGATTTATACATGTCTTCCAACATAAAAATTGGCAAGCATTGCCAAAATAGACTGCTTCAGCATTATAAAACTGGGCAGACAAGCCTGTTAGTTTTTTGTTGACTTTTCTTTAAAAAAAAATTTTTTTTCCCTTTATTGATTTTTAGAGAGGAAGGAAGAGAGAGAAAAAGAGAGAGAGAGAGAAACATCAATGAGAGGGAACATCAGTTGGCCGCCTCTTGCATGCCCCCCACTGGGGATTTGGCCCTCAACCTGGGCATGTGCCCTGACTGGGAATCGAACCAGCGACCTCTTGGTGCATGGGTGGATGCTCAACCACTGAGCCACACAGGCTGGGCTGTGATTTGGTGACTTTTGAACAGACTTTTTCTAATCGATCATGATCTCAAGCTTTAAATGCTGAATCTGTCATACTGAACAGGACTGTTCAGAAATCTTTTAAATTGTGTTTGTTCAGAAATTTTCAGTGAATCCATGCAGGGATCCCATGTACAGATCTTCTCAGTGAAATGCCCATATACAGAACAGTCCAGATATTCGGACTTTGGTGCAGAGAATTTTATTAAGTGCCTTAGGTGATCCTAATATTAGGTTGATCTTTTAATATTTTTATGCCTGTTATTTTCAAATCATATGAAGATGTCTATTTATTTCTCTCAAGATTACACTTGTTCTTAGCCAAAAGGCCGAGAAGTGATTTTCCTCAAGATTAATACATTCTTTTTATTCTTCTGACCTTTGCTTTTAACACAGGAAATTGGATTCCATATCAGGCAATAGCTCCCCTGTTAAATTTAGTTCTTCTGCTCCTTGTTCATGTAATGGTTTAGAGGTTGTTTTCTAACTTCTGGTGTTTAGTCTGTGCCGTTTTTTCTTGTTACGGCTGTACCCCACATAAATATAGACCAAAAGACAGACAGGCACAGATAAAAAAACAAAAACCCTTGTGGTTGGAATGCCTTCAACATGGGCCCTTGCTGCAAACCTTTGGAGTAGATAGAGGAGAATGTACTCTTCTTACCTTGCTTTATATTTTCTAACTTTCTCAGAATTTCTCTTTTTTTTTTTTTTTTTTTTTACATTTTAAAGACAAGAGATTGTTGAGGTTGTTTTCTGTCCTCTCCTCTCTCCCACCATAGCAAGGCTTACATGAGAGGTGAGAGGCTTCTACATCATTATCTTTGTTTCTGGGATATGTTTCTTCTCTGTGAGATAGTTTATTTCTTTTGGGACACAAAGCCTTTTGTGTGTTTCTTTATAGTTTTCTTTTTAGATACTAATTTCTATTGTCGTTTTTTTCCTCCAGTTTTTTTTTTCTGTCTTGTACCTATGTTCTTCTAGTTCATTTCCTTTAGTAATGGTGCTATGTATGTATGCAAAGAAGGATGGCATTTTCCTTTGATTAGTAAATTAGTCAGTTGCAATATTTTGGAGGTTATTTTTAGATCTTCACTACATTTAAGCTACATGATTGCTTTGTTATACCTGCTAGGAATTTGTGATTCTCAACCAATTCCAAAAACTCAAAAATTTTGGAAGGCTGAGATTTTTTTCCTATATTTTAGAAAATAATAGTAATTGTGTAATGCATCATTCACTTCTTCCTTAAATACATGGGGGTATAAAATGTAACCAAAATATTTTTATTCTGATATGTAGTTCTTTTGATTATTAAAGAAACGATTGCTGTACATTAAGTCATATAAATTATTTATATCTAATGGATATATATTTATATATAATTAGAATTTAAAATGTTTATAAATAAGAATTGCAGATAAATGGGAATACATTATAGTAATTGGGATCTTGAAATAAAGATTTTTTGTTTGTTTGTTTTTTATCCTCACCTGAGGATATTTTTATAATAATCTTAAAATCTTAAGGTAGAGCTAGAGGGATAGAGGGAGGAAGAGAGAGAGAGAGAGAGAGAGAAAGAGAGAGAGAGAAACATGGATGTGAGAGAGACACATCGACTGGTTGCCACCCACACAACCCCAGATGAACTGTAACCGAGGTACATGCCCTTGGCCGGAATCGAACCCGGGACTCTTTGATCCTTGGGTGACGCTCTTACCGCTGAGCCATATTGGCCAGGGTGAAATAAAGGTATTTTTAAGTGGACAGAATGACCTTCTTTCTGGATTTTCAAAGTTATATTTAGAATTCTTAACTTGTAGAGCTGGAAGTCACCTAAGAAGCTATCTAGTGCACACCCACATTTATAGATGCATTTGTTAAGGCTTCCAGAGGCTGAATATGTTTTGATTAAGATCAAATACTTTGTTACCATAAAGATTACAGCTGTGTTCCCCTTGTGGATTCTTTTCTTTTTTTTAATCCTCACCCTAGGATATTTTTCTATTTATCTTCAGATAGAGTGGGAGGAAGGGAGAGAGAAACATTGCCGTGAAAGGGCCACATCGACTGGTTGCCTACCACATGACCCCGACCTGGGCTGGGGACAAACCGCACCCGAGGTACCTGCCCTTGACTGGAATTGAACCCACGACTCATTGGTCGCAGGCCAATGCTCTAACTGCTGAGCCAAACCGGCCAGGGCAGATTCTCTTATCTTTACATTAGATTTCAACATACTCCTGTCAAGTGGTTGAAATATTAGTTTCATTGAATTAAGTACATTTTTCCCTATACTGTGTGTATAATAAAATGAAATGATGGCTATAAGACCATTTCTATTTCTACATAAACTATATGTAGAAATATGATTTTAAAATTAACATGTTATTGTTGGAAATATGGAAAACACAAAGAAGAATATAAAAATTGTCATAAAAGTTTTTTAAAAGTTTTTATTTTTCAAGTAAAGTCTGTATACAATATTATATTAGGCTTAGGAGTACAATGTAGTGATTAGACATTTATATAACTTACAGTGATCGCCCTAAGTCTGGTACTCATCTGACACCATATATAGTTATTAAAACATTGACTATATTCCTTATGTTCTGTTACTGACTTTATACCCCCATGACTATATTATCACTGCCAATTTGTAGTTCTTAATCCCTTCACCTTTCTCACCCAACTCCCCAACACACTCCTACCATTGGTCAACCATCAATTAGTTCTCTGTATCTATGAATTTGTTTCTGTTTTTACATTTGTTTTGATTTTTAGATTGCACATAAAAATGAAATCATAAGGTACTGTTGGCCCTCGCTTATTGCAGTTAATCAGCTCCAGACTCTACCGCGATAAATGAATTTCTGCGAAGTAGGATTCTTTATACATATTGAAAAAACCGCGATAGAGTTAAGCCGCGAACGTCGAAGCGCAAAGTGGCGAGGGACAACTGTATTTGTGTTTGTCTGACTTATATCACTTAGCATAAAAATCCTCTAGGTCCATCCATGTTGTAGCAAATAGCAAGAGTTCAGTCTTTTTTATGGCCCAGTAATATTTCATTGTATATATATATATGTCCCATATCATTTCCATTCATCTATTGGTGGATATTTAGGTTGCTCCCATATCTTGGCTATTGTAAATAATGCTGCAGTGAACATAGGGGTGCATACTATTTTTTTGAATTAGTGGTTTGGATTTCTTCAGCTAAATACCCAGATTTGGAATTGCTGGGTCATATGCTAGTTCTATTTTTACTTTTTGAGGAACCCCCATACTGTTTTCCATAGTGGCTGCACCAATTTGCAGTTTCACCAATAGTGCACAAGGGTTCCCTTTTCTCCATATCCTCACCAATACTTGTTATTAATTGATTTATTGATGATAGCCATTCTGACAGGTATGAGGTGATATCTCATTGTGGTTGTAATTTGCATTTCCCTAATGATTAGTGATGTTGAGTATCTTTTCATATGTCCGTTGGCCATCTGTATGTCCTATTTGGAGAAATATCTGATCAGGCCCTCTGCCCAATTTTTAATAATATCTAAACTTATTAGGTTGAGTATTTTGTATTTGATCACATGAATTTTTTCTTTGGGGGAATCATCTCTCCCCCTTTTTATATTCATTTTATTTTTATTGATTTTTCATTAACCTTTTATATTAATGATACTTCTTTATGAAAGATATTTTTTGATTTGCTGTTTCCTTTAGTGGGCTGTGAGCTTCTCTAGGTCAAGTACTGTATGTCTTATAATGGCTATCAATTTTTAAGCATATACTATATGCTAAGCATTCAGCATTTTTATGTACATTATCACACTCAAATCTTAATATGGGATTAACACTAGAATTAACACTATTTCCTTTTTAAAGAAGCTAAGTGAAATTAAGTAATTTGCTGAGAAAGGTGCAACTAACTTTAAGTGGTGGAGCTAGGAATGAGACTATATAGGTTTCTCAAAAAAATTAAAAATATAACTACCATATGATCCAGCAATCCAGTTCTGGGTATATATCCTAAAGAATTAAAATCAGAATCTCAAAGAGCTACCTGAACTGCAGTGTTCATTGTAGTATTCACAACAGCTAAGACAGGAAAAAATCTAATTGTCCATCAATAGAGGAATGTATAAAGAAAATGTGGTGTATACAAAGAGCTTTAAAAAAGAAAATCCTGCCATTTGCATCAACATGGATGAACCTAGAGGACATTGTGCTAATTGAAATAAGCCAGTCACAGAAGGACAAATACTGCATGATTCCACTTAATATGAAGTATCTAACTATAGTCAAATTCATAGGCACAGAGAGTATAATAGTGGTTGCCAGGGGCCGGAGGGAGGGGGACATGGGAATGTTGTTCAGTAGGTATAAAGTTTAGTTATTTTGTTAAGTTCTAGAGATTTGCTATACAATATAGTGTGTATAGTTAACAACATAGTATTGTGTACTTCAAAATTTATTGAAAGGCTAGGTCTCATGTTAATTGTTCTTACCAAGAAAACCCAAAGGGACACAAGGAAATTTTAGGAGGTATTGGATATGTCTCTTACTTTGATTGTGGTGATGGTGTCATGGAGATATACATATGCCCAGATGCATCAGTTTGTACCATGAAATATGTGCAGTTATTTGTATGTCAGTTATCCCTCAATAAGCCTATTTTAAAAAACCCAGCATACTGTCCAGCAGTTGGGTTATTATGTATGCATCTAATGATCAATTACTGTTTTGTTGTAAGCAAAGAAATTATAGTACCAGATTTGCAGAATGGAAAGTCAATATAATTACAGTGTAAATCATGAGTTTTTAGAGGGTGATGACTAAAGGAAGAATATTCTGTTAGAAGGTTGTTTTAGTAGTCTACTTGAAACTATGCTTACATTCTTGGCTTGCATAACAGGGCCGGTAGTATCCCCTTTCACCAATAAAAAACCAGTAGGAGCGGCAAGATTTCTCTGGAAAGATGAGATCAGCTGGGAGCAATCTGAATATGATGTGCCTATTAGATAGCCATATAAAAATCATCTATGTAGAGATGGCTGAGTAGTTCTAGAGTTTTCCATCTGGCCTAAACAAATTTGGGCGTGATCATCTAAACCTTGTAGTAGTAAATATACCCATGGAAAGTCTTCCAGTTTATTCTGTGTAAACATGTGTATACATACTAAAAAGTGTTCATTGCAAGCCATGATGATAGCCATCCCTAACAATAATATAAAACAAAATTTGCAAGCTACTTGTATATAACGGTAGACTTAAATAGAATTGTGATGGTCATCAGTGATTTTTTTTATGTCATGTAGTTTAGTTTACTTAAATATTTATTGAACAGCATTTGCATCTTGTGTTGCTATCATTAAGTGGTGGTATTACAATGAAAAAACATCACTTTGAGAACTGCACCTACACTGTGTTATTATAAAACAGGAAATTATACTATCGGGTTTGCAGAATTAAAAAATCAACTTAATTGCAATATAAATAATGGATTTTAGGGGAATATTACTAGAGGGAAAAAACCCAGTTAGAAGGTTGATTTGGTGTTAAGAGGGGAATTGATATGTTCAATTTTATATTTTAGATCAGGTACTGTGCAGTAAAGTAGTTGAAGTCAAGGATAGCTAGTCTGGATATGGAAACAAGAACTAGGGGATTATTCTAATGGTATATAATAATGCTAGGGCAATAGAGTTGTCAAGAAATATATTAAAATTATTAGGTGTAAGAGAAGAAATCTGTAAGGATCACAACTGGTTTCTTATTTAGGTATGTTACAAATTGTGGTACATTTAGTGAAAAATAATAAAGTACAGCCATAGTAAAACAAACAACCTTGTGAATTTAGTTTCCTGATTTCTGGATTCTGACATCAAAACTTGTAGGTAAGTATGGTATACCAGAAGAGATATTCTACTTTCAGTATTGTAAACGCTTCTTTTCAGACATTAAGCTCTAGTTCCTACACCTAAACTTCTTCTATGTATAGAAGGTTAGAGGAGTTGAAACTGGCTCTGTGAAGCTGAGCCATGAATTCTTCTAAGTGTAAACCATGACTGAAGAGATGAAATGCAGTGAGATTTCTTTAACTTCATAGTACAAACAAGTTTAAGGGAGTGAGTGCTCTCTTTTCATCTTACCCAGGATATATCACATTCTTGCATTGGCTTGCATCAGTTATTTTGGATGAATACATTTGTAGTATTTTCATTGACTTTTTTTTTCCTTATTTGAAACAAATCATTCATTTTTAAAAACTATTTTAGTTTTGATTGCTTTTTATATAAAAATATTTAGTAAATACTTGTATCTTTTAAACTTATTTTATGGGAAACTTTTGACTTTGTTTGAAATATAAACAGATTTTTAAAATCAGCAATGGCTTTAGTTCTTATCATTTAGTGAAAATGTATTTAACCCCCATAAAGGATTGATGTCTAAAATACTGAATTCAGAGATTGGCTAAAAGTTTAACATCAAAAGAGATATTCTTGTAATTTGTTTGATTTTGTTTTTAAAATGTAACACTTTTCATACTTTTATTTGCCTAATTAAGTCTGAAAACTTATTTATTCATAACATTTAAAAGTAATTTAATTGGGTCATAAACAATACTGCATTTAACTTAACAACTACAGCAAAAATGAAAATATTATTTTCATTCTAAAAGTGTATACACGATGCCCAATATATATTATAAACATTAATAAAGTTGTACATACATATCTTCTTGTATTAGTAATTACATACATATAATACAAAATTCATCATAAAAATAAATATGGTTATTTTATTTCTTCCATCACCATTTATCAAAAAAGCCATTCTTTTTTGAGAACTGCACAGTCCAGTGACAAAGGAATTCTGTTCATGTTGGTGGAGTTGAAGAGTTGTGAAGCAGGGCAAGTTGACTCTCATGTACTGATTTTAGCTGAAATAAAACAACTTACAATTTCTAAATTGAGTTTTATTTTAAGTGAAAGATTATCTGCAATTGATAGTGCCATACAACTTCAGCTTTCATCTCTCTTTTTACAGAGCTCCATAATAAGCATTCATAGTCAGTTTTTGGCAGCACTGGAATCACTGAAGACATTCTGGGATGTTATGGATGAAATTGATGAGAAGACTTGGGTACTGGAGCCCGAGAAACCTACACGGAGTGCAACAGCACGCAGAATTGCAGTAGGTAGGGAAAAGAGGCTTAATGGGGTTTTTTTTCGTTTTAAGGTGTTTGATGATATTTTATATTCCTTAGGAAAATTAATCTAAAGATGACATTAGACTCTTAGGTGAGACTTTTCTGCATGAAGTAAACTATTAAAACTTTTTGGGATGAACTTTTTTTTATTACTGTGTATTAAAATGTAAATATTTCAGGGGAAAAGGGCAAGTACTGAGGTGTTTCATTATAAAAGGTGATGATCCAGTGGAAGCAGCATTCAGAGATGGTATTAAATTAGCTTTTAATTAGCACCGAAATAGTGGAGCAGGTTTTTCAAAACTTACATTACTTAGGAAAAAGAACTATGTTAGAAATAATGAAGTCTTCATCCATAAAACTAGAGAAGATTAGTGTGAACAAATCTGGGAATATTTTCTGAAAAAGTATAGAGGAGAATAAAAGAACCTGAAATGAGCCATGCATGCCATTGAAAAGTAAACAAAAAGCACAAAGTAATAATTGAATACATTTGAAGTATTTTCTTTATTATAAATATTATATTTGAAGTATTTTCTTTATAATAAATATATGGAATGAAAAAGATTATATAACTGTAAATATCATCCTTTAATATCACCATATTCTCTTTACTATAAAATGATTGTTTTACATATTTCATTATGAGCAAGCAAAACAGTTTTCAAGTTCTGCCTCTCTCAAGATTTTAGATGTTTCAAACAGTATTTGAGTTCACAGTAAATACTGTAGTTGGATGTCTAGAAGATACCTATTTATATCTTTCCTCCCCTTTTTAATAGTCCAAATAGCTATGTTGTTACATATCATATATTCCAAAGGATATTTTGAAATTCTAATGTGAATCATATCCCAATTAGTGAGCAATTTTTATAGTTTTACCCAGGCATACTAGATTATGGGGAGAGGGGGAAGTGCCATGTTATTAGAAAAGTATAATTGTACAGCATTTCTACAAATGGTATTGTTACCCAGTTTGTTAAAGTCTAACAGTATATGATTTGAAATAATTAACAAAATGTTGGTATATTTGTGAACAAGTAGATATTAAGAATGAAAATATTTTCTTCAAAGAAGTGTAATGACTTATCTTCATGTCCCCCATTAAAATAATTATTTTTATCAGGTTATGATTAAATATACTTTTTAAAAAATGTATCTTTATTGTTGAAAGTATTATAGATGTCCCTCTTCTTTTCTCCCATTGACACCTTCCTCCCTGTCTTCACCACACTGTTGTTTATGTCCATTGGTTATGCATCTGTGTATACAAGTGCTTTGGTTTATCTCCCCTGCCCTCCCTTCCCTGTGAGGTTTGTCAGTCTGTTGTCTACTTTCATGTTACTAGATCTATTTTGTTCGTCAGCTTATTTTTTTCATTAGATTCCACAAATAAGTGAAATTATGTGATATTTGTCTTTCTCTGACTGTCCAGTCAGAGAAAGATAAATATACTTTTTATTTCTCATTGTTCAGCAAAATCAACCTGGTTTTTATTCATTTACTCTTCTCTATGTTTACTTTTTAGATTCTTTCTCCCCCTTTTGATTTGCCTTTTTAAGATGAAGTTTTCAGCAAATTAACTGAAAGATTAGTTAATATAGCCATTGTTAAGTGAAAGTATTTCTTGGAGTCAGTAGATGACTTTGCTAAAGGCTAATATGGAATTTGTGTTTATGGTAAAGAATGCATTAACAAATGAGATGATAAGTTAACTTTTTGTACGTCTGTTTTTCTCATTGAATGACATAGTCATTTATTTTACATGGTTACCTTTTTGCCAGATCTGTGATAATTGTATTTATATTGTTTCCAACCTTAGCCAAAGCTTTATACACTATATTGTACAGAATTTATCAAGACATTTTTACCACAAAATGAAATTTAAATTCACCTTAGACAATTATACTTTGCACCTTCAAAAAACAGTAAAATTTCTGAAATTTGTACAGTACTCTAGGTACAGTTAAAATTTATAAAAGAATGTAGTACCAAGTAGAAATAACTTTTTTGTAGATTCTGCAAACAAGGTTAGTTGTTTTTACTAAATGAACAATTTCAAAAGGAATTGAACCCTTTAACTTACAGGGGAAAACTTCAGATGGAACAAAATAATTCAGAAAGTATTTTTATAAACCCACATATAACTCAAATCTTAAGTATTTTTTTTTACCATTTATTGTATTTTAGTCTATACATTTGACCGTAGTTCTATTACTTTTCAAAAAAGTCATTTATTTATTTACCTATTTTTTTAATCCTCACCTGAGGATATTTTTCTATTTATCTTCAGATAGAGTGGGAGGGGGAGAGAGAGAGAGAGAAAGGGAGAGAGAAAGAAAGAAACATCAACGTGAGAGGGACACATTGACTGGTTGCTTCCTGCACGACCCCGACCAGGGCTGGAGAAGAACCGCAACCGAGGTAGGTGCCCTTGGCTGGAATCGAACCCACGACTCTGGTCCACGGGCTGATGCTCTACCGCTGAGCCAAACCGGCCAGGGCTTGAAAAGTAATTTAGATAAATATTTCTCAAATAAGCTGAGGAACATTGGAGGTAGGGAACAGACTGACAAACCTCAGAGGGAAGGGGGGTGGGGAGAGTAAGAGATAAATCAAAGAACTTAATATGCATAACTAATGGACACAGACAACAGTGCAGTGGAGGGTGGGGAGTGGGGAGGGTAGGGTGTCAATGGGGAAAAAAGGAGGGACATCTGTAATACTTTCAATAATAAAGGTAAAAAAATATTTTATTTGTGAATTTTTTATATTAAAAATCTTCATCACTCCATAGAACCCGTTATTTAAACTTTAATAGAATTCTGACCAGGATTCTTATCTAAATTCATTATGTTAACTTATGAATTGATTGTTTTTTGAAACTTAGGGTCCCTAAATCTTTAGCCACAATTATAATTTCAAAATTTATTTCTTTTAATTAAATGATAATATAGTGATATATTTACCTTTATGAAAAATTTATAAAGCACTTGGTTACTCTTTCCTTGTGTATACAATGAAATAAGCACCCAGCCAGATGCTCCTTTATTTTTTTGTAAAAACTTTAATATTCGTTTATTCTAGGGAATAATGCTTCAATACATATAGAGGTGGACCCCAGACATCCTACTATGCTTCCTGAGTGCTGCTTTCTTGGAGCTGACCATGGTGTGAGATCTCAGATTTAAATGTTTTAACAGAATCATAAAATCTTTGTCTACTATTGTTAAAATGTCTCATCATTTTGAACTGTGTACTTTTGGGTTTTTAATATATTTAATTTTATGATCAAGTAGTTAAACAAATTATATAATTAACAATATTATATTGTATATTGAAAATGTTGTGAGATCTTAAAAGTTTTCATCACAAGAAAAAAAATCTATAACTATGTGTGGTGATGGATGTTAACTTGTGGTGTACACCTAAAACTGTGTTATATGTCAATTCAAATTAGGAATAAACTGTGCCAAATATGGTTTTACAAAATGAGAACAGCAACCCCTAAATTATTAAACTTTTTTTTTGTTTAAATATTTGAAGTGGTGAAACCCCTGGGAATTAAGCTGAGCAGAAACATACATTTGTGGTAGGTATCTTTGCAATAGAATTGTTACTTTTCTATGATTTTACAAATTTAATTTTAAAATATTTTTTTCATGCTTTCAGGGATCCAGAAAATACTCTTTTACAAAATTTGAAAGATGTTTTAGAAATTGATTTTCCAGCTCGTGCTACCCTGGAAAAATCTGTAAGTTTTTTCATTGCTTTGATATTCCAGGCAGCATTGCATAATGCAAGTTAAGTGTTCTTTTAGAGACCAGAGAAAAATGAGGCTGAAAGTGAGGGAATTGGAAGAATATTATGACAGACTTCTTCTGAACTGCAAGCCAGGTGCATCGAAGAACTTGTTAACCTTTGATTGGTTGTTATAAGTGTACTTTTTTCATGGTCTTCATAACAGTAAATTGATTAATGACAGACATCTTTATTGTTAAAAATAGGGGGAAAGGTCCAAAGTACCTAACGAGATGTCTGGATTTTCTGTCCTCTCGGCTTCTGGATGACTGAAATGAAATTCTGATGAGCTTACTCTAGGTGTTTGTGAGGATGGCAGTACAGTTTTTCAAAATTGAACAGACACCACTACATTGCAAATACACTTAGAATTGATTTTTGACAAAGCTGCTAAATTATAGACTACTAAAGTGGTTGAAATGTTTTTGTCTTTTTCCTTTAGTTACACAATTTTGAAGTTTAGTTAGTGATCCCTAGCTAATATCAGCAATTCCTGTTTTTACACACTAGAGTGTATATTGATGTACAATATGGGAAAATTACTTAAGCCCAAACATCTTGTGAGACAAAAATAGAATTTTAAAAATATATCTATGTGTATAATTTATTGGATGAAAAAGGGAGCACTCTCATACAAATAGCTTTTAAGTGCTAAATAGTACAGTGATTCTAGTTTCTATAATACAGTGCTATAGTTATCTTTATAAAAACTATAATTATAAAAATTTAATATTGTCTATACCGTATTATTCATTCTCTCTTATCTCATCTTGTATGTTTTAAACACACACACTTATAAATATTTCTTTTCTTTTGAAGGACTTTTCTATGGATTGTGGAATCTGCTATGCCTATCAACTTGATGGTGCCATTCCTGATCAAGTGTGTGATAATTCCCAGTGTGGACAGCCTTTCCATCAAATATGCTTATTTGAGGTAAAATAAAAATAACATCAGAAAGGCTTTTTTTTCAGCTAACACAACATAGGAAGAATGCACATTTGACATATTTAGACTCTTCAAATCTATTTCAATATGATCTCTTTTGCCATTGGCTCCTTCATTACTAGTTCATTCCAGATGTCCATGTGCTTCATTTCTTCATGTTTTCTCTGGAGTGAAGAAATGTCCTAAAATATCCAGAATATATTTATGGACTATTACTGACACATTGATGGTACATTGGAATCTTTCAGTAAATAACTCATGTAATGACATGCAGACTCATCCAGTTGGGAGTAGTGGTGGCAATAAGATGAAAGGGAACTAGCACTATGGAGCATCTATTACTTTTCAGGCTAGATTTAAGTATAGAATAAATGTAATAATCTTACTTTGATATTGAGAACACATTTTGTGACCTGAGTATCTCACAGCACTCTTAGTCAGTGACATTGCCTTTATGTGAAGTCTGCTTTCATTCACTCTGTATAGCAGTCATATTAGGGCACAGTTCACACATTATAAACTATATGTGCATCAGTATACAAAACACTTTGCAGTTGTCTGGTGCATTCGATTTTCTGAGTTTTCCCTGGTATCACTACCTGATTTTTGTGATTAGATCTAGTAGTTGGTGCTGTTTGCATTTTAACAAGGGAGAACTAAGGTTGAGATGTCAGTTTACCTTATATAAAATCATAAAATATCAGTTCTAATGACAGAGATCTTAAGGGAACATGTGTTTTCTTTTATAATAATGAATATTTATTTAATTTTTTAAAATGAACTGTCTTATGCTTGTAATTAATCGTTGAGAATTAATCCACTATTGGTGATTAACATCAGAATTAAGATCTAAGTTTTCAAGAAGCTATGGTATCTTTCACAGATTAGTTCTTAATTTGTGATTTATATATTTAGGCAGGTCCCCCATTACCTGTATGCATTATTTGTGTGTTTCGGGGGCCCATAATTTGGTTATACACCAGTGTGTATAGACCCTATAGTCCATAGTGGTTTCCCCTTGTTATTCAGCATATCAGTAATCTGGAATTTGCTTAGAAAATGTTCCCTTTACTCTTGCTTGCAAAAGAAAATTAAGAAGGTAAATTTCTGGAATACAAATATAATGCACTCAGAAAGGGAATGATTTCTGGAGTATCTGTAATCATGCTAACCCTGCTCCCTTTATCTTCTTTTAAAAATCTTCAGTGGTTAAGAGGACTACAGACTAGTAGACAGAGTTTTAACATCTTATTTGGTGAATGTCCATATTGTAGTAAGGTAAGTAATTAATCATTTCATAAAATGCCCTTAGCTTTTAGTTGTGTGTTTTAGAAGATATCTATATATCAGCTTATCTAAAACTTTTTGAGGCGTAACTTATGTATTTAAAAAAGAAGTTTCTGTAAGATAAATTGTACCTATAAATAACATTTTAATTTTCAAATTGCTCCTTTGATAAAAAAAAAAAAAAGGTTAACCCCTTTTTTAGAATAACCCTTAAAATTTTCTGGGTGATCTGAAATTTCAGTAGTTTCCAAACTGTATCATGACACCATTTCTAGTATAAAACAAGAATGTTCACAAACTTACTGTGTCAAATGTATTATCTCTTTTTATAAGCCAATTACCTTGAAAATGTCCGGGAGGAAGCCCTGAAATAAGAATTTTAACATTTCTGTGAAGAACTGGAACTTGAAAAACTGCCAAAAGGATTTTGTTTGATATATTCAGAGAAAATATAAAGCAAGGCCTACTAACATCAAAAGAAAAAGAATGGTGAAGCCATAATAATATACATCTGCCTTTGTGTCTTCACTAAGGGTAAACTGGGAAATTGCAGGCCAAAAGCCTGTAGCGCTTTCTAAGTCTGTGATTTCCATACCAGCTGTAGAGGTGCATGTGTACCAAGGTGGACATCTTGACTTGCTGAATGTCTCTGGACTTGTAAAATCTTGATGGGGTTCATAAAATGAGTTTGGGAACTGCATAAAGCTGTCTTTTTGTGGAGAATGTCTTACTTCATTCAAAAATTCTTGCGACTCAGAATATTTTTGTCTTCTCCTTGTGCTTTCCTATGGAAAATACATATATACTGTGTTAGATTTGAGATATTTATTTTACCTGAGAAGTTATTTTTAGATCCTGGATATTAATTTATAAAGCACTTACAAGTATCAAACAGTCAAATATGGTTAATTTGATTGGTTCTCTTAACTTATAATCCAAAAATAAGAATATGAAAACTGAATTTTCTTGGCAAGACCAAAAAAAAAAAAACAACAACAACATTTAATCTTATGGGTGTCAGATAGTTATTAATGACCAAAAAGCTTTCTAATTATGACTATTATAGTGATTCTAGGGGAGCAAGATGGCTGCACACCCCCTGAGTGAAGTGGGCTCTGGAGGTTACACTTTCCTATAACAGACCTCAAGAAGACACCTGCTTAATATCTTTCTTTGTCCAGAAAGTTGATCTAGGAAAAGATGCTTACTCTTATCTCCTAGCAAAAAAGGAAACAAGCAGTCTATGTCTAAACAAAGTTTTACAGTGTCAAACCTGAATGCCTAGAAGCATACAACAAAATTTGTCAAGAAGTGTGGCCCAAACTCTAGTACACTGCTGGTGGGAGTGCAGACTGGTGCAGCCACTATGGAAAACACTATGGTGTTACCTCAAAAAATTAAAAATTGAATTACCATTTGACCCAGTGATCCCACTCCTAGGAATATACCCGAAGAAGCCTGAAACACCAATCAGAAAGAATACATGTACCCCCATGTTCATAGCAGCGCTATTTACAATAGCTAAGATCTGGAAACAGCCCAAGTGTCCATCAGTAGACGAATGGATAAAAAAGCTGTGGTACATATACACAATGAAGTACTATGCAGCTTTAAGAAAGAACGATCTCTTATCCTTTGCGTCGACATGGGAGGACCTGGAAACTATTATCCTAAGTGAAACAAGCCAAGCAGAGAAAGACAAACATCATATGATCTCACTTATTTCTGGAATATAATGAACATAACAGTGTGAGGAGCAGGGTAGTCCCGGGGACGTGGAAGTGGGGTACAGGCTGACATCTGCCAGAAGAGGGGGCGGGGGAGGGGAGCGATGAACACAGAACTTGTACGCATGTACTCATAACCAATGGACATGGACAACAAAATGGGGACGGGGCAGGGAGGGAGGGGGAGGGGGGTGTCAATGGGGGAAAAAAGGAGAATCATCTGTAACATAAGTAAATTAATAATAATAAAAAAAAAGAAGTGTGGCCCAAGATAAACCCTTGTACTTTGGTGAGGACTTGGAACATGTGGTATGGCAAGCAGGGTAACTAACTAGAAACTATTCTAACGAAGTCACACTAATGCAGTTTTCCTTAAGTTCTGTCAGCTTAGTTTGCTACCGGCAAAATAATTGAAGAGTTATTTCACTGGGTCAATAATATAGTATTGTTCTTCCACAAAGAAAAAGAAATATGCCACAAATATTTCTAAAGGCTGAGAGCCACTGGAAAGCTAACTTAAGCAGCATCTATATATAACTTAAATGTGGAAGTGGATGATATCCCCATCTAGATAAGTACAGAAACACATGTATAACCTATGCATCTCTTTAAGCAACAACAAATGATATCAAATGGGAAGCTACTCAAAGGATTTAACCACCAGTTGTCTTCTACTTTAGTGAGAGATCCTATTGGGATAGTCTACCGCAGCGGTTCTCAACCTGTGGGTCACGATCCCTTTGTGGGTCGAACGACCCTTTCACAGGGATCACCTAAGACATAACAATAGCAAAATTACAGTTATGAAGTAGCAACAAAAATAATTTTATGGTTGGGGTCACCACAACATGAGGAACTATATTAAAGGGTCACGGCATTAGAAAGGTTGAGAACCACTCGTCTATGGCATAGGTTAGAAACCTGTGGCTCATTGGTTAGCTCCCTGTTTTGTGAATAAAGTTTTATTGGAACACAGCCACACCTTTTTTTTTTTTTTTTTTTTTTTTTTTTTTTACTGTATTGGCTGCTTTTTTACAATGACTGGACCTTAAACCTAAAATATATACTGTCTGGCCCTTTAAGAAAAAGTTTGCTGGGCCCTGGTCTATGGTGTTCTTTTTCAAACATTAAAAAGCATACAAATCATTTGGGGATCTAAGATGCAGATCTCATTCAGAAGGTCTAAGATGGGACCTTAGATTCTGTGTTCCTAAGAAGCCCCAGGTGATGTCAGTGCAGCTGAATGGCATCAAACACTTAGAGTAGCAGGGGCTTAAGGTACGCAATAATTTATTCTGCTAGGCCAATGGTTCTCAACCTGGGAACATTTGTCTCAGAGGGACATTTAGCAATTTCTAGAGACATTTTGGGTTGTTACGACTGGGAAGAGGAACTCTTGGCATCTACTGGATAAAGGCCATTGACTGGTGTACAAAGTGCAGAACAGCCCCTTACTACAAATAACCTAGACCAGTATGCCATTTTTTTGATACATAAACCCTGCATTATGAGCAGTTATTAGCCTTGAATGCACATCAGAATCAATTAGGAAACTATGAAAAATATGAGCACCCCTTCTAGTTCTGGACATGAGTAATGGGTATCAGACTTACCCTCCTGCTGTGAAAACCCATGAAATAAATACAACAAAGTTGGGCAAATACATGTAGCAACTTTTTAGGCATAGAAAATAAACAAGGCTGTGATCCTTGAGGAAAGGAAAATAATCCAGACCCTAGAAAGGCAACAACTTAAGATGATATTTACCTTTTACCAACCCATAAAAGTTTAAACAGAAGTCAGGACATGATCAAGTTGAACCACCAATCAACTGCCTGCCAGGACAAAATTCAACACACTTTAATAAAATCTGGAATGTCAAGAACTTAGCATCCAGAATGTTCAATAAAACTTTATTCCACATAAGAAGGAGGAAAAAAAGAAATACTCTGATATGACCCAGATGGTAGAATTATCAAACAACAATAAAACATCTACATACATATGTTCAAAGAAAAAGTTAAACATAGTTAGAAGATGAGGGACCCAGCAGAGAAATGGAAAATACAGTGCACTTCTAGAACTGAAAAATATGACATGAAAAATTCACTGGCTGGATTTAATAGCTAATTTGAGGCCCGGCAAAACAATATCCAAATTGATATACAGCAAGATAAAAGATTGATTTGAAAAATGAACAGAACTTCAGTTATATGTTAGAAAAGGTAAAGCATTCTAATCTGCACATATTTGGCTCTCAGGAGAAGTTAAGAGGGATTAATGCAGAAAACAAATCATAGCTGAAAATTTTTCCATTTGATGGGAAATATCAACACAATGATAAAGAAGCTCAATGAACCCAAACAGAACATAAGACAGCCATCCCTAAAAAAAAAAAAACATAAAATAAATTTAAAAAAACAAAGATTAAAAAGCAAATATTAAAAGCATCCAGAATAGAGATACATTATATATAGGATCAATAATAATAATAATTGTTAACTTCTTATAAGAAAAACACACACCAAAAAAGGAAATGTCTTTTATTTTATTTTATTGATTTTCGAGAGAGAGGAAGGAAGAAGGAGAGATAGAAACATCGATGAGAGAGAACATCGATTGGCCACCTCCAGCATGCCCCCGACTGGGAATTGAACCTGCGACCTCTTGGTGCATGGGTCAATGCTCAACCACTGAGCCATACTGGCTGGGCAAATAAAGGAAAATGTCTTTTTAAGGTTCAGAACGAAAAATCCTATACCCAATGAAGCCTTCAAAATTAAGGTCAGGGACATCTATTAACAGCCAAGAAAAAGTAAGAGCATTCTAAGTTATACCTCCTGCTAATTACAACTAAAGACTTCGGGGGGAAAAGCAACTAATAGAACATTCTGAAAGTCGTACAGTAGAAGGCAGACTGGATAGAGACCTCAGGGCATGAGGAATGATCTAGCCAAGAGTCTCTCACCCCCAAGCTCCCTCTCTTTGGTTCATCTTATGTATCCCAGCCTGGCCATAAAGCAGTCTACAATCTGATTACAATCTACATAGACCAGAAAAGGTCCCCAAACCCTGCTCTCTCTAAGCAATGGACCAGAGGAATGGCAAGTTTACAGGACAGAACCCTTTTGACTATACCTGCTCTACTCTAGGGGAAAACCATGAAAGAAGCTGTACCTCTCCCACTTCCCACCAGGTGCTGTGGAAACAGGCAGAACCTTGTCAAGTATCACTACCTTGTCCACCGGAAGCACACCTCCCCTCCCCACTAAGCACTGAGGAGACTGGAGTGGAGCCCTATCACCCATCCCCACACTAGTAAGAAGTACCCTATCCCACTGGGTGTTAAGGAAATTATGAAAGCCATGTTAACCATTCCCAGCCTGTGTTACTGAGGTGACCCCCCCATGAGGTGCTAATGGAGACTATGGAGCAGAGCCTTGGAGACAACCCTTCCCTGCACTAACACAGGCAGAAAGAGGCAGTGCCGCTCCTGCACCCCACCCGAGAATGTAGAGACTGTGCAGTACGGCCCTGCTGACTATGCCCAACCTGCATTAACCAAACATCAGCAAAGAGAGATCAAACCCTGGGAAGGAGCCCTACTGACCATCACTGTTATGCAGTAAAGAAATGACAGCAAAGAGGCAGCACCCCACATCCTCCTAACTAGAAAGCACCGCTCTCAGTAATTAGTAGAACTACAAGGGAAAATCAGCAAGGCTATAAAAGAAATCAATGATACCATAAACCAATGGGATCTAACTGATATTTACAGAGTACTGCACCCCAGAACAGGAGAAATACATGTTCTTTTCAATTGCAATCAGAACATTCACCAAGATAGATAGACTATCCTCGGTCATAAAATAAACCTTAACAAATTTAAAACAAAATTATACAAGGTATGTTCTCAGACAATATAAATTAGAGATCAATAACAGGTAACAGAAATATCTAATAACCAAGGCATCACAAAAGAAATCTCAAGGAAAAGTACAAAATGTCTTGAACTAAACAAAATAAAAATACACTATATAAGGATTCATGGGATGCAGTTAAAATGGGGCTTAGCAGTACATTTATAGCATTAAATGCTTATATTAGAAAAAAATGAAGGGTTCAAATCAATAGCTTAACCATCCACCTAAACTGGAAAAAGGAAAATAAACCAACATCAAGCTGAAAGAAATAAAAGAGAAATCTCCAAGCACTTGAAAATTTAAAAACACTTGTCTGAATGGATCAAAGAGACCCAAGAGAAACTTAAAAATATATTGAACCAATTGAAAATATATCAAAATATGTGAGACATGGTTAACATAGTGCTAGAAGGGAAATCTATAATACTAAATACCTATATTGGAAAGGAAGAAAAGTCTTAATTCAATAATTGAGACTTAAGTTTCCACTTCAAGAAACTAGAAAAAGAGAAAATAAATCCAAGAGCAGAAATCAATGAAATTGACAACAGAAAAAAAGGGGGAAAATCAAACATTCAAAAGCTGGTTCTGCGAAAAGACCAATAAAATTGAAAACTTGACTAAAAAAGACAGAGAATATACAACCAATAGCTGGAAAGAAATACTACTACAGATTCCATAGTATTTAAAGGACATAAATAAGGGAATACTATGAATAATTCTAAACATAAAAACATGACAGCTTAGATTAAATGGACCAATTCTTAGAAAACCACAAATTATCAAAAATAACTCAAGATAAAATAGATTAGGAGGGTAAACTGGTCAGCAGGCCAAATCTCATGCACTACCTGTTTTTGTAGAGCCTACCAACTAAGAATAGTTTTTAAATTTTAAAAGGTAGGAAAAAATAATGGTTGAAAATTAAATGTAATTCAAATTTCAGTGCCATAAATAGAATTTTGTTGGAATCAGCTACACTCGCTTGTTTATGTATTGTGTTATGATGCTTTTGTGCTACATTGCAGAGTTACTGAATAGTTGTGACAGGGGCCACATGACCTATAAAACCTATTTTCTATCTGTCTCTTTACAGAAAATTTGGCCAACTCTTGAAATAGATCATCTGCACAGTCTTAGTAAAGAAATTTAATTCATAGCTAAAAAGGAAAAGAAATCTCTAGGCCCAGATGGTTTCTCTAGAGAATTCTCTAAAACATTTAAAAAAGAAACAACACCAATTCTACTCATTCTCTTCTAGAAATTAAAAGGAAAACTTCTCAACTCATGTTATTAAGCCACTGTTACCCTGATACCAAAAGCAGACAAAGACAGTAGAATAAAAAGGAAACTACAGATCAATACTCCTCATGAACAGATACAAAAGTCCTCAACAAAATACCAGCAAATTGAATCCAACAACACTTGAAAAGAACAAGACACCATGACCAAGTGGGCTTGATTTGAGAAATATAAGCCTAGTTCAATATTCAAACACTAATCAATGTCATCCACCATGTTAATACTTTAAAGATGAAAATCATATGATCATATTAACTGATACAGGAAAAGCATTTGACAAAATTCAATATCCATTTCATAATTCTCAATACACTAGAAATATAATCAACTTGACAAAGAATAGCTACTTAAAATCTACACCCACCATACTAAATGGTAAAAGGCAAAAGACTGAAAACTCACATGTTCTTCAACACTAGATTCATACTTCAGAATACCACTTAGCAAAAAAATGAATGAAGTATTGATACATGCAAAACATGGATGTATCTCAAGGACATTATGGTGAATGAAATGAAGCCCATCTCAACCAGTTACATATGATATAGTTTGATTTAGATGACATGCTCAAAATGACAAAATTACAGTGATGGGGAGGATGTACTATAAAGCAACGTGAGGAGGTCTCTTTGTGATCATGGAACAGTTCTGTAGGATGATTGTGGTGTTTAATCTATACACGTAAAAAAATTCACAGGGCCCTGCCCTAGTGGCTCGGTTAGTTGGAGCATCGTCCCGTACACAAGATGGTTTTGGGTTCAATCTCTGATCGGAGCATTGTATGGGTGGCAACTGGTTGATTTTTCTCCCTCACATCGATAATTCTCTCTTTCTAAAAATCAATAAAAGCATATCCTCTCATGAGGATTTTAAAACTATTTCACAGGAACACACACACACACACACAAGTGCATGTAAAAACTAGTGACCAAATAAGGTCTGAATTTTATAGTAGTAGACCAATAGCAATTCCTGGTTTTGAAAATCACACTCTGGTTATATAAGATGATTTAATTAGGGGAAGTTGGTGAAGAGTACATGGGAATTCTCTATTATTTTTACAATTTCTGAGTACAATTACTTCAAAATAAAATGCCAAAAAGTAAATTAAGAAATAAAATACAGGCTTCAGGTCAAGATGGTGGAGTAGTTAACCAACTGTGTTCGCCTCATCCCACGACTACATCAAAATTACAAGTAACCTACAGAACAACCATCATTGAGAGCTTCCTGAAATCTAGATGAACAGAAGTCCTATAACTAAACATAAAAAAGAAGCCATGTGGAGACTGGTAGAAGGGGTGGAGGCACAGAAGGACTGGTCCCACACCAACAGTTAAAAATCAGGGAGGAATATCTCGGTGGTGTTAGGTACCCCCTGAGGAGCAAGGGATCCCAGCTCCAAACCAGGCTCCCCAGACCAGGGTCCAGGTGCTGGGAAAATAAGTCCCCATAACTCTGGCTGTGAAAGCCAGCAGAGAGGTGGCTGAGTGAGATGGAGGACTCTGGTGTCCCAGGTGTTTCTGTTAAAGGGCCTGCACACGTGTACTCACTTGGAATCCCTGGCTCTGAGCTCCAGCACTGGGGCAGCAGCTTGAAAGATGCCAGGGACATGAAGGAACTGAATTGTCTGGCTTCAGGGTGAGGGCTGGAGGGGCAACTTTCTCTCAGACAGAAGTGCTGGCAGAAGCAACTGTTCCTTCGTAGAACCCTCCACCCACTTACACTCCACATGCAGGCGGGAGCCATATCTGGGTCTTCATCAACCTGCTTAACACCATTGGCCCTGCCCTGGTGATTCCCTGAGACCTCACCCCACCCAACTCTCATGCCCACCCAAGCAGCTTCCAGCTGCATACAACTGGCCTGTCTTGACTCATGCTGAAGACGGTCCTAAAATCTAGGCCCTAAGGTTCACAAACCCAAACAAGCAGCATCTGGCCCTGAGGTTCCCCATACCCCTTGCCAAGCAGCCCCAAGCCCAGCACAAGTATCAACCATCTGCAGATCACTGTAGCTAATACTAGGTGGCCCTGGGCAGGGCACAGGCCGTGGATGACCTTGGCCTGCACAAGTACTACTCGCAAGAGAGGCCAGATGGGAGGGGTGTTGGGAAGATGGGTGAAAAGGTGGAAGGGATTAAGATGTACACATTGCCAGTTACGGAAACAGTAACAGGGATGTAAAGTACCGCATAGGAAATATAGTTAACAATAATGTAATAACTATGTATGGTGTCAGATGGGTGCTAGACTTATCAGGATGATAAGTGATATAAATGTCTAATCACTATGTTGTACACCTGAAAGTAATACTGGGTGGGGCAAAAGTAGGTTTATAGTTGAGAGTACATGAAACATCGAGTTTACTCTTGTATTATTATTATTAATGATTGTATTATTTTCCAAACAACTGTAAACCTACTTAGCTCCACCCTGTATAATACTGTTGTCAACTATAATTGAAAAATAAAAATTAGCCCTGGCCGGTTTGGCTCAGCAGTTAGAGCGTCAGCCTGTGGTCCTGACTCACGTACCTTGGTTGCAGTTTGTCCCTGGCCCCATGGGGTTGTGTGGGTGGCGGCCAGTCGATGTGTCTCTTGCACATTGATGTTTCTCTCTCCTTCCCGCTCTATCTGAAGATAAATGCAAAAATAAAATAAAAAAAATTAATTAAATTAAAAAAATATGTAACAGTATTAAATCTGTATTCATCTAACAGAACATCAAAATCCATGAAGCAAAAACTCATAGAACCAAAAGAAAAAATAGACAAATCCACAATTACAGTTGAAGATTTTAAAAGTCCTTTGTCATTAAGTGATAGAACAGAATAAAACAAAAACAGTAAGGATAGAAGATTTAAACACTATCAAACAATTTAAATGTATAGAATAGTGTAGCTCAAACTTTAGAAGACACATTCTTTACAAGTACACAGGAACATTCACCAAGTTAGGCCTTCTGGGCCCTAATACAGGTTTCAATGAATTTTAAAGGACAGCAATAATACAGGAAATGTGTGATGACAACAGAGTTACATATTAGAAATCAGTAACAAAAAGATAACCTGAAAATCTCAAAAATATTTAGGGATTAAATAACATACTTCTAAGTAATCCATGGGTCAAAGAATAAGCAAGGGAAATTAGAAAATATATGTAACTGAACAAAAATGGAAACACATGTAAAAATTTATGGAAAGCAGCTAAAGCACTGCTTAAAAATGTATAGCTTTATATTTTAGAAATGGAAAAAAAGTTTAAATCAATTATTTAAGTTTTCACTATGAAGCTTGAAAGAAAAGAACAAATTAAACCTAAAATAAGTAGAAGAAAGGACATGATAAAGAATGGATATTAATGTAACAGAAATCAGATCAATAGTAGATAAATCAACAAATCCATATGTTGGTTTTTTGAAAAGATCAATACAAATGATAGGCATTTAGCTAGATTATATATATGTGTGTGTGTGTATATATATATGTGCATGTATATATGTATATATATGTGTGTGTGTATATATATATATACACACACACACACACACATATATATATACATATTTTTTTAAAGAAGACAGAAAAGAAGAAACTAAGTTACCATTATCAGGAGTAAAAGAGGGGACAGGAGATCAGTATGGATACTGAAGATGTTAAAAGAATAATAAGAAAATATCGTGAATTACATATTGCTGACAAAATGACAACTTAGATGAGATGGACAAATCCTTGAAAAAGACAAACTACCAAAACTGACACAAGAAGAAAATCTGATGATCACGATATCTGTTATAAAGAGTAAATGCATAATTTACAACTTTCCTACAACAGAACTCTAGACCCAGTCGGTTTTCTTACTAAATTCTATCAAATATTTATGAAAGACAAATCTTACTAAAATGTTTCTGGAAATATACTTCCAACTCATATAACAATCTGAGAATAAAACCACACAAGGATATTAAGAGAAAAGTAAATTACAGACCACTATCTCTCATCAATGTAGACTTAAAATCCTTAATGGAATAATAGTAAATTGACTTCAGCGTGACAACATATCATGACTAAGTGGGGTTTATCCCAGATATAAATGGTTAACATTCAAAAATCAATGTAATTCCTTACACCAGTAAAGGAGAAAAATCATATGGTCATCTCAATAGAGCCATAAAAAGCATTTAATACCCATTCAAGACTTAAATTTATATCCAACAAACTACAAATACAATAAAACTTCCTCAGCCTGATAAAGAGCACTTAGGAAGAACCTACAGCTAACATCGCACTGGTGAAAGAATAAATGTTTTCCCTGTAAGATCAGGAACAGAAGCATGTATGCTCACTCTCACTACTTCTATTCAATGTAATGTTAGAGGTCCTCGCAGGTGTAGAAGTAAAACTCTATTCATAGACAACATGATTGAGTATGTAGAAAATCCTAACAATCTACAAAAAAAAAAAAAAAAAGCTACTAGAACTATTAAGTGAATTTAGGAAGACTCGAAGACACCAGGTCAATATACAAAATCAATTGTATTTCTATATACAAGCAATAAATAACTTATTTATTTGAAATTGAAATTTTAAAAAAATGACATTTACAATAGGATCAAAATCTAAAATATTTAAAGGTAACTTTGGTGAAGTATGTGTAAAATACTTCACTGAAAATTACAAAACACTGCCCAGCTGGTGTGGCTCAGTGGTTGAGCGTCGACCCATGCACCAAGAGGTCGCTGGTTCGATTCTCGGTCAGGGCACATGTCCAGGTTGTGGGCCTGATCCCCAGTGGGGGGCATGAAGGGGGCGGCCAATTGATGTTCTCTCTCATTGATGTTTCTATCCCTCTCTCTCTCTTCCCCCCCCATCCTCTCTCTCTAAAATCAATAAAGAAAAGTTTTTTTTTAAAAAACTACAAAACACTGTTGAAAGAAATGAAAGATGATCTATATAAATGGAGAGAAATATCAGGTTCATGCACCGGAGGACTCGATGTTGGGATTTCAGTTCCCCCTAAAGCGACCTTTAGATTTAGTGTAGTCTCCATCAAAATCCCATTTTGCTTATTAGAATATATTGACAAGCTGGCTCTTAAATTTTCAGGAGGAATCCAGGACCTAGTCTGGCCCAGCCATTTTTGAAGACTAGGAAAGGCTGAGGACTTGCGCTCCCTAATCAGACGTGCTGCAGAACGGCAGCCATTGGCACAGTGTGGCACTGATGTGAGGGCAGACAGACAGACTGATAGAAGAGAAAGTCCAGAGGTAGACTCACACTTATACCGTCAGCCGACTTTTGAAAAAGTCTCCCAAGAAATTTTATTAGGAAAAGGAAAATCTTTTTTAACAAATGGTGCTGGGACAGCTGGCTTTCTATCTGGGAAAGAACGAACCTCAGCCCCTAGTTCACACCATAAACAGTGATTGATTTGAGATGGTTCATAGACCCAACATGAAAGCTAAAACAATAAGCTTTCTATATATATATATATATATATATATATATATATATATGTGTGTGTGTGTGTGTGTGTGTGTAAATAGCAAAATTACCTTGTGACCTTGAAGGAGACAAAGGTTTCTTTACCAAAAAAAAAAAATTTAAAGGAAAAAAATTGGTTAATGGAACTTCAAATAAAAATAATAAATAGCTTCTGCTCATCAAAAACACTGTTAAGTGACTGACAGCTGTCAGAGGGGTGGGGAGGGAGAGGTGCTGGATGAAAGAAGGTGAAGGGATTCACCAAAGAATATATATGCATAACCCATAGACACAGACAACAAGGTGGGGTTGGCCAGAGGGAAGGTGGGGCAGGGGCTGGGTGAAGGTGGGCAAAGGGGGGGCAAAATGGGGACATCTGTAATAGTGTCAGCAATTTTAAAAAGACACTTAAATAAATAAGGAGGCTGCACCACAAGAAGTTATCTACAATATAGATAAAGGACAGGAAACTTATATGTGAAATACATAAAGAAGTATTACCACTCAGTAATAAAATGACAATCAACTAAATAAAAGTGGATGAAAACATTTAAAAAACACTTCACAAAAGAAGGTATATGAATGGGCATTTAGCACATGAAAAGGTGCTCAAAATTATTAGTAATCAGGTAAGTGATAATTAGAATCACCATGAGATACTAACATATGCATTGGAATGGTGAAAATAAAATGACTGACAACATCAAATGTTTGGGAGATGTGGAATGGCTGGAACTCTTGTCCATTACTGGCAGAAGTATAAGATGGGAACCATTTGTCAGCTTCTCAGAAAGTTGAATATGTATCTGACCTGTGATCCAGCAATTCCACCTCTCAGGAAAAACAGAATACCATAGGACTTGTGTCAGAATGTTTATAGCAACTATACTTGTGGTGGCTAGAGCCAGGGAGCCCTGGTGTCCATTAGTAAGAGAATGGATATGTGAATTATGATAAAATTGTACAATGGAGTACTTACTGTTCAACAAGAAAAAGAGAAAATTACTAATACATGCAACAGTGTGGATAAATCTCAAAAAACATGCCGAATAAAAGCCAGACACAAAAGAGTGCGTACTGTATGACTGCATGTATGTGAAATTCTAGAAGAGGCAAAAATATTCTAGTGATGAGAATCGGAGTATCAAACAGTGGTTGTCTTCTGAGGGAAGGGGACTGACTGAGAAAGGAAACAAACTTTCTGGAGTGATTACTTCTGTACACATCACACTGCCATCCCAATGAAAATGAATCAGTTTCTTTGCTTGGAACCTGGGCATCAGTATTTTTATAGTCCCTCCCCACTGCCATACACAGCTAATTCTGGTGCACAGTAAGGGTTGAAAAAGCACACTCAAGAATCGACTCTATTTTGTCACCAAGCAATACATGTCTTTAATTTTACAAATGGGAACTATAAGATATGACCATTTGAAGTAGATTCCTTATAATTAAAAAAGTGATGCTGCTATTATTTTGTAAGAGAATAAATGCAAAAGATTCCATTAGTACTAAAAAAAAAGCATACTTCTCTCTGGATAAACCTGTATGCTTACTGGCTGGACAAGGAATGCCTGACTGGTATGCTTCTAATTTTTGCCTTGGCTGCCAAGAAGTTCAGAGCCAAATTCAGGGCTCAGTTTAGTGATTAACATCCCACCTGCCAGATATACCAATTTGGGGGAAGGGGTGGCAGGTAGAAGGAGGGGGCATTAAATTATTCTATTGCACACTGTAAACTCTCTCAAATCATTTTGGGAAAGATGGTGTATAAATCATACAAAATATTGGCCTTTCTGGGAAGAAATTTTTTTTCACTGCAGATATAAATACATTGTACTCTTCTTGTCAGAAAGGTTAGATTAGGAGAGACTTCTGCTGTTGGCTGAGTGAGTCATCTGCTAAAGGTGAGTCACTATCCAACCAAATGATCAAATGATGTAGAAAATACATCATTTTGAAATACAACCATATTGACAGAGAAGCACTCACTTACCTTTGGCTATGAGGGTTAGACGGGAGGAAGCAGTGTGAAAATATGGGGTACGCTAAGATCCCTAATGGATCCTAGACGGCATAAAAAATGTAAGTGCACTTCATTACATTCTTAGGCGAAAGGAAGAAATCAGATCTGTACGCAAATGTGTCCACTGTCATTCTTTTTCTGTGATAACTGGTGTTGGCTGCTTTGATTCTAGCAGCTGGATAGGACATTCTCTGTCCCTTCTCATTTAACAAAACTATACAACCTTGGCCCTCAGAAGAAAATAAAACGTCTTTATTCCCAAAGGGCATATTCTAATGTAACATTAAGGAAAAAGAAAAGCCTCTCACCTGCGCTGTGTCTTTGTTCAGCGATCCAATCGGCTTCTCCGCCCTTTGCGCTTTTCTCCCTGTTGCGTAGGACTCAGCACTTCTCTCACTGGGGACAGTTTTTTCTATTAACCTGTTTCGCATCTGATTGACTTGCTTTGTTGCAGCCTTTTGTGAATCAACCTGTTGATACGAAGTAAGTAATAATATATAATAAAAACTTTTGACACGTTAAAAAAAAAATACATTCATGTCCAGATTCTTGAAAATTCTAAACTTGCCAAGCTTTGAAGAAAGAAATACAGAGGAAACCAACAAGTGGACATTACAGAAGAAATATAGTAGTTGGCAAGATCCTGACCCTTTCTCATCAGTAGGACAAGACCAATTAAAATTAGTGTCTCTGTTGTGCACTCTCTGGAAATTATCTCTACAGATAACCTGCTTATGGAAACAGCATTTTTACAGAAAACTGTCACATTTGAAAACTGCACATGAATTCATTATTAACCTTTGCTGGGAGTGGATCCAGTATATCTTTTTAGTTTAAGTTCTTATTAATTAGAATCTTAGTTTTCTATCACTGAAGTGAGCCTAATTAATGTGAATGTGTAAAGGCAGCTAATGATGTTGCTTACGTTTCTGTGCAGGTAATTTAACCTTTAAGCAGATGAGTAGCAGTTCATGCCATCTAATACTGTGTACCAGTATCAGAGGTTAAGTTCTACGACAAGCTTGCTTCTAAGGTTTCTTTTTCACACCACGGTGTTATCTGGGGGATGACTGACTCTTAATAACCCTGAAGTAGACAGGGAAATGGAAGCGCAGATCCCTCAATACAGCTGGAAGATTGAAAGCCACAGTGAAGGTCCTTATGTGAAGTATTTGTTCAGCAGCTTCATGTTTATAGCAGCTGAAAGTGCCATCACCTTTTCGCATGGGTTAAACAGGGGGCAGGAGATGGGAACAGTACCAGGGAAATAATGGAGTAGCCGGTGCCAAAATAGAGAATGAATTACACTGGCCAGGCAAGCAGAGCCTTCATCTGTAGTCTCTCAATTTTTAGCTTCTACTGCCAAGTATGTTCACTCTTTCCCCTTAAAGTATGCCGGTGTTCTGTGCCTAGGTCTAAGTTGTCACACGTCATTTTTTATTCATCCCTCCTCTCGGATCCCAGCTTCTCAGAGGATAGCAACGCCACTGTCTTTCAGTAACCTGAAAATTCAAATCGCTTCCCAATCACTCGGGGGTTCTTTATTTCCACCACTCAACTCTCCCACACTACTGGGGAAATTCCTGTGTATCTACCTCTGAGCCACTCTCGCGTCTTGGTAATAAAGGCTCACCACACCACTCAGAGTGAAACGAGGATCTTCCAAAGGCTGCTGCACGCAGTTCTGTCCTAATACAACACTGGCTTGCCAATCACCGAGAAAACATGTTCTATGGTGTAAAGGATTAGTTGAGATGTTGCTAGGCAGGTTAGGCCTGACAGCTTTGCTCTGGGAGCCTCTGGTGGGCAAAGATTTGGGCTGACAGACTCAGTCCTCTGGAGGCTGGGTCTGCTGTCAGGTGGCTGGGCTGCGAGGACACCTCTGCCTAATACACGGAACGACAGCCGCTCGGCACACGTTCTATTTCTAGGGAAAGTTTTAAAGTGGACAGAACCCTTAGTGTGAACACAGTCAAAATTGTTCTCAAAGTTATAAAAATACAGAAAACACTGGGCATCCCACAAAATAAAATAAAAGGATGCTATCCAAATGTGTGTCGTTTTGAGAAAGTGGCTCTTCAAACAATGTACTTTTTTTTTTTTTTTAATTTCCACTAGTACTTCACACTGTTCTACAAAATCAGGAATACTTTTGGACCCTTAAAACTTAATAGGCCCAAAATGTTCTTATAATGGAGAATTTATATTCTACTCTTCTCACATACAGAAAACAAACATGAAGACAAGTTTAATGGCATTATTTTGAGAATGAAAGCTCAAGAAAGAATGTTGTAAGCATCAAAGTTCAGTACAAAGATCGCTACTACCAATAATAATATATTTACCTCTAGCACTGCTGTGGGAACCTCCAACTGAGGGTGGATGTAGGAACAAACCTTTACTGTCTGGAATGGGGGTTACCGTGAACAGTTTAACTGACCGACGGCTACTCCTCTGCCCGCGTAAAGCATTTAAGAAGCATGGGCAGCTCCCTATAGCCAGGAGTCTATACTATTAAAATATGGATTCAGGTATCATCTTAAGGAAGATGATATTGATGAACTGATAAGAGGACCCACTACTCTGGCTCCAGAAGAAACAGTGTATTCAAGGGTTGAACTGGGACTTCAATAACGCTGGTTTTTCAATTTGGCTTTAGCATTCTCATCTGGGAATTCCAGAGCTTTAGCTCACCTCAGTAAGCATTCTTACTGAAAGATGGTTTCCTTCAGTGAATTTTGGACATTAAATCCCAGTGGATGGCATAAATAGACTGTGGTAGCCCTGATGACAGATTCTTCTAATTTGTCAGTGCTACCCAGGAGCCGTCAGCGCTGCTAGAGGGTGATTTCAGCTACATACACCGTCATTTTGATTGAGGCAAATACCCCCAAAGATTTGCTTTTCAGGAAAAAATATCAACGTCTCTGCTATCTTGACAAAAATTCATTCCCACTTTAACTCCAGTAACAGTATTTGAGGACCTCAGGAAGAAGGTTCAGTTTACAGGGAACAGTTTACGATACCTCGTAAAACCCAGTATTGAAAAATACCTCATTTTTCTTTTGCAAAAAGATGATGTAAGTTTGCTGAGGTTCTTACGGTGATGTGATATTTTCTAATACCTAACCAAAACATATTTTTAAGAATTCTAAATTTACAAGGCACAACCACAGAGGGAAATAAAATTTTTAAAAATTAAACATTCATAACTCTCCTTTGTATACTGAATGATAGAAACATTTTATTTTATCTAACGATGAACATTTTTCTGCTCCACTGGCTTCTTCTTAAGTATCTTTGTCTAAAAAGTACAACTCCAAAGTTCACTCACTAGTCTGTTAAATAACTAGAGTGATCCGTGTGTAGAGTAATAAGCAATGTTTTAAGGGAATTTTAAGGCAGCTCTGCCTAAAAAGAGAGGAATTTGGGCCCATGTGATTAATATCCATTTTGGACTTAAAACTGTACTTATTATGGAAGCAATCAACTGCGGAAACCATCCTTACTGTACTGCACAGAGGGCCAGGGTCTAGGACAGTTTATACTGTCATACTTGGCTTTTGAACATTTTCAAGTTTGGTTTTTTCAGCATCATAAAACCTGTAAACTTTAAAAATAAAAATTAAGACACTAAGGTTTAGCCACATATAGTGAACCAATATTTTATACTATAAATATTCAATGTATTTGTATACTTAAAATATTAGAGAAATGAAGTCATTATCCAATACATATTGATATGCTATGAAATATATCCCCAAATCATATTTTCTATACAACGAGGCTGATCATCTTGTTAATAGAAACTAAGGTCTTAAGAATGTATATTATTCTTAGTGTTTTCTTTTTACTTATAATCAAAGTGGTCTGATCAAAAGAAAAGAGTAAGATATTTCTGATTGAGGCTCATTGGAAAAAATGTTTTATGTTCTATTCTCTGCATATTAAAATGGTTTCACAACCTCCTTAGAATTTGATGAAACTGAAAATTCTGGTGAATAATTAAAATTTTATATCAGAGGATACAGCTATCGGTTTTTAAAATGGCTTTTTTATATTTCAATTAAGTTTATGAAACTGAAAAACTCCAAAAAGGAAAAAAAAAAAAAAACCTCCTTAAATTAGTGTAGATTAAATGGTGACCATTATTGCAAGGGAAATACTATGTCAAGGAAATGGCTTTGTTTTGTTGCAAAAGTGATAAAAACACAAAAATCAACAAAACTGTTAAAGTAAGTCTCAGTAATTACCAAGATCAAAATCCAGTGGCTTTTTATTAAACATGAACTTTTGTTCTGCCTCCTGCAATACGTAAATAGTGCTGACAATTGGTTTGTGAGGCACTTGCTACAATAAAATGTAATTGTATCATGAGAGAAAGGTGACAATCAGGAGATCATGAAAAAATTACATATTCTCACTGGTAGTTAATTAGCCATGCAAAACCTCCTCAAACAGATATTCTCTTCTATTAGGAATGATTACTATGCAGGCCTACAGATGTCAATACCACAGTCATTCAAATACTTCTTTCCCTACTAATTGAAGGTTGTAAAGCTCTGGTGTCAAGGTTTTGCTTCCAAAGAGCTAATTTATGACTAGAAGGATATTTTATGTCTTCAGTTGCAGCAGCTACAAAATTCAGCAAATCAGAACCATCTGTGCTCTGATACTTGACTCACCGTTCATCCGGCAGCCTATCAGTCACATTGGTTTGCATCCTGCATTCTTGGCTCGTGAACACTTGTGATGATCCAAAGTTCATAAGAAATATTAAAAACGAGTGGCATCCTGACCCTACCTTATTAGACACGCCTGAGGGGAGAAACGCCCTCCCACTTTTTTTGCATGTGGAGAGTGTTAAGGGAGAAGTGGCCATTGGGTCGCCTGTCCAGTCACGTTGCTGACAGCAGTCTCAGGTTTCCCCCACCCTCCTAAAAAATGTTTTGTCCTAATTCTTTTGTATTTATTGTTTCAAGTTTAATTCTTTTTTCAAGTTCTAATTCTTTTTTTTCTTTTCTATTTTTCTGTTGGTGTGAGGAGCTAGTTGGAAAACAACTGAGTAAAGGAGGAGATAAAACTAAAAAAAAAAAAACAAAAAGAATTATTTCTATAAATTGAAATATCAGCCCTGGCCGGTTTGGCTCAGCGGTTAGAGCGTTGGCCTGCGGTCCAGAGAGACCTGGGTTCGGTTACCGCTAAGGGCATGTACCTCAGCTGTAGTTGGTCCCCGGCCCCGGTTGGGGTCGTGTGGGTGGCAGCCACTCGATGTGTCTCTCTCACGTCGATGTTTCTCTCTCTCTCTCTTCCTCCCTCTCTCCCTCCCATTCTATCTGAAGATAAATGCAAAAATGTCTTCAGGTGAGGATAAAAAAATTGAAATATCAGCACATACAGATAATCTACTTAAGCCTAAGAATATTATTACCAAATCATGGCCAACTTGGTATGCAAAAACAGAGGGAAATAACTACAGAAAACCTGAAGAAAAGCAGCCAATAAAGGTTCTCATGAATAAAGTCAGATTAGACTTAACCTAGTCCTATCTCCATGACGACAGTGACTGCTGGATTTCCTTAATAGTACACAACAGACCACAGATCCTACTTTTCTGTAAGAAACAATATGTCAAAAGAACTTTCAACAAAATTTCTTGGAGCTGAGTTAGGAAAGACAGGAATTAAGTATAATAAACAAGAAACTGGGTTGTCAAACTCATTTGAAACCTAAAACAATCTCATTGGGAAGAAAGCTTCACAGAAGATAATCGTAAGATCCCAGGACTATGTTACTTACTTTTTGATAGTTTGGAGTACGCACATTTACACTCTCTTCTTTAGTGGAAAATTCCAGTGGGTTCAGAATTCCACCTGGGTTCAGAATTTTCTTGAGCATTTGATAGTCTGGCTTTTCATCATATGCCAAATTATGAGCACATGCCAAATACTGGGCTATTTCACCTGTGAAGTATTAAATTTTTTTTTACATGTCATTCATAATTGGCAAGGAATGTCAAGACCCCAGCATCCTCAAAAGTTCTCTCTCTCTCTCTCTCATACACACACACACACCATAAAGAAATTAAGAATGAACAATTCAATAAAAGCACTTTTTAAATGATATCCAAAATGACTGAAATATACAGTGACCTACAGATTTGACAAGATGAGAGAAACTGGTAAATTATTTACACATCTTTGTATATACTTATCAATTCACTAATCTTATCAAAGAAAGCAAATTTTAAAAATTACATACAGTCAGTGATTTTGATTTATGGGTGCAACTACTAAGAACTACCTAAATAATACAGTAGATCAAACGTGCTTTTTTTTATGTTGAAGTTTTAAAAATTCAGTTAAAAACAATTGGTACTTACTATAAACCTCCTTACTTCAAAGGAAAAAAATCATTCCAAATTTTAATTAAGGCTTTGATTTTGAGATTATAACAGTTAATTTAGAAATGACCTTGAATTGTGCATGTTCAGCTGTGAGTGACTAGAATTCGCCAAGCCTGTCGAGTCCTGCACACCGAGCCAGCCCAGTGTTCCATGTCAGCCTTCCTGATTCAGTGCAGAGGGGTGAGGAGTTGCCACCTTTTACTTTTTCTCTAGTATAATCTCCTGCCTAGGACTATAAGGTAACTCTCCTCCCCACCAAAAAATGTATGAACTACAAACTTTTAAATACAAGTAGAATTCATAAGCAGAAGTTACAAACATAGCACCTTTGCAGTTTCGTTTCATGAAGGTTCAATCTAAAAATCTATTTGCAAGCGATAATACCATACAGTTTAAAAACGGGCCTGTTTTCGATTGTTTGTGATCATGTTTAGATAGTCCACACACTAATGTCTACAAGCCTTTCCCCTCCAAAAACATTACTGACCCAGACACCAGTACTTTACCACTAAGCTGGTTACATCCCATGGGGAGACGACCTGGGAAGCTCGGTGGGCTGGCAGGCGTGACATCGAAACCCTTCACCTCCCCTCCAGGCCTACCTCTGATCAAGTGGGGAAAGGCAGAAAATCGGGGTTTCACTGCCCCCAGGGAAAAATTCCAAAAGGAACAGTCATCATCTGTTTTTCCTCTATGAGACTCAGAGGGTGACCATCGTACACCACACTGTCCACAGCTATTCTCTAGGAACAAAAGGCTCATGTGACTAAAACGAGAACTCTAGGCTCCAGGGTTTTTGTTTGTTTGTTTGTTTGTTTTGGATACGGTGGCAATTATGCAAACTACTTTTCCCCTCTCTGATGTATAAGATAGATAAAATCTGTTCTCTAGCTTTCGATCAACCCGATTTCTATTAACTAGCAAGTGCTGTGGTTTCATCATATGTATAACTCATGTTTGCAGGGGCCCTTTGAGGGCATCCAATTCCTGAAGGGATGATCAAGGAGAAAACAGATTAAATTACATCCACTGCTACTTTAATATAAATATTCGGTCGTTCTTTGGGCTTTTCAAGATTGGTAAGCCAAGTATGGTATATATTACAATTCTATTAACCCAAACATCCCAAATGGAGAACAGAGCTGAATGTGCTGGGAACACTTTTCACAAGCCACTGCTAGAAGACAATGGAGGACTCCTGGCATTCGACCAACAGGTAGCAGCTGTTCTGCAAAGCCTTTGGGGTCTGGGGTTTGAAAAACTAGGTACCAGTGAGGTGGGAGAGGGAGCAAAAGGAAAGAGCCACTTCTGTTACAAATTTATTATTACAAACCTGAAGCCTAGACTTTCGCGATGTAGTACTGGTTTCAATGTTAGCCTTTCAAGATCTGGATTTATTATATTAAGTACACTTTTTAATTTACTAGCATATTTCCAGAGCTATAAAACAAAATACTTGGAGTAGTATGAAATGATGATATTCTTGAATCATCCACTTTTAAAGCTAGTGAAATATTAAGTATCATTACTGACTATCATTTCAAGAGATAGAAACTTTTGAAACTACTGTGATTACACTGAGCTGGTCATGCACACTGCAAACTTCTTGGCCGTTTTATTTTATAAAATGTCTTAGTAATAAACCTTTTGTAAGTCAGTTTAATTTTCCTTGCTTACGTACTGTACCCATTCTCTTAAGCATAACCAACTAACTTAAGAGACCTTCAGTTAATATTAAGGTTCATCATTTTGTGCTTTAGAAATGGAAATCTACATTTCATAGAATAATACTATAGACTCAAATGGTTTGTACTGAAAAGAGGAACCTGCTACTCCTCCCCTGAGTTCTGTGTCACTCACCTCTTCTTTTAACAAAGCTCTAGCAATAGAAATGTCACGGAATATTATCTTGTATAACCCAGGGCATCTGGGCCTTCTTTTCTGACCCAAAACTGAACAGTTACCTTTTGTGCAGGAGGGACAGGAAAGGTAAAGGAGATCTACAATTAAAAAAAATGTCTGACATCTCCCCAGCTCTCCTTTTTGCTCTTCTGTTGAGTAAAACACAAACTATATGGCTTGGTAAAAATGTCAGTAAGACTATTAGCCAAAAGTGAATATTGGCATTTGAACGAAGTTACTCAGTGCAGTTACAAAAATAAAACACTTTCAACTTTCAACCCCGCCCCCCCAAGTGAGAATCCTCTCCTGTGCTCCCCACTCCTTGAGAAGAAAAGCGACGGAGGAAAGTGGGGACGCAGACTACGGTCTGAGGAAATAGAGGTGGGAAAGCGGATGTGGTTTGTTCCTCTTTTGTTTCCTATGAAAATGAAAACTTTGATTTCTTGTCCAAAAAGGGCTATGAATATAAGCTTACGATGATTTAACTCTTTGAAACTCTCAGATGGAAACTGACACCATTTGACCGTAGCTAGAGGGTCACTTTCCTAAGCCAGCTGAAAGCTAACTTTGGAATGCCCAGCATAAATAGAGAACAAGATTCACTCTGCTTCTCTGCCTCTGAGAAAAGCAAGCCTGACAGCCAAAAGGGGCTCTCTTCCCCAAGACAACGTAAGCCAGTTGTTAAACTGGTGCTGATGTGGCATGTGTGCATCGCAAATGACAGGCACTTGGGCAATTCTGAACTGACATTATTTTTACTAATAATACTGTCAATGAAAGAACTCCAAAAATGGTCTGTACTAACTTGGAAGGCAAAACCATTTAATGAAACATACCTCCAAATCCCAACGTCACATGCCTTTGCCAATCCAAAATTTTGTTGCTGGCTGTTCAGCCAGAGTATAACCCAGGGTCTAAACATTCAAGTGTTTAATGATTATTTTAAAAATTGCTAATTGAGCCCTGGCTGGTATGGCTCAGCGGTTAGAGCGTCGGCCCGCGGACCAGAGAGTCCCAGGTTTGGTTCCAACTAAGGGCACGTACCTCAGTTGCAGTTTGTCCCAGGCCCAAACTGAGGCATGTGGGTGGCAACCACTCGATGTGTCTCTCTCACGTCGATGTTTCTCTCTCTCTCTTCCTCTTTGCCTCCTGCTCTATCTGAAGATAAATGCAAAAATGTCCTCGGGTGAGGATAAAAAAAAAATTACTGATTGAAAGCAGCCTTTTCTAAGATCAATGTGATCTTCTTTCAATAATTATATAGTGGAACAAAGATAGAAAGTCAACTCTAGAAATACCAGATAAAGCTGACTATTAAACCTGGGCATGATTCCCATAATATCCACATATCCAAAAAAGAAAAAAAATGCAGTCGGCAGAGCCTAGAAAGCTGCCTAGATACCTCCGTGCAGCGCTCTTGTGTTCTCATGTCAGAAAGGGTCTAAGCAGTCTCTGCTCCAGCGCCTATCTGTAACCCTGAAGAGTTTCCTCCCATCCCTGCTGAACAGGAGTGGGTGGGTTAAAAGTTGTAAAATAAGAGTGACAGATGTGGTGACCCGTAGAGCACACTGGAGAAGGCAGAGGTTATCACGTGACTCACAGCAACTGCTTCCAGAAGGAGCCCATTTCAGCACTGACTCAGGGAGCTCATCCAACAGACTGAAACAAAACAGAGAACACAATGAATGTTTGCGATCCTGTGATCCACCGCTTTGACTAGAAAACTAAACTCAAATTCTGTGTTGCTGACTCACCAATACCTTGATTTTAGTACTTTTTTCACCCAGCGTTAAGAGGGAAAGTGGAGGTGGGGAAGATCCTCCGATTCTCACTGACCAATTTTATGTCAATCATCTAGAAACTAAATAATGTAGAAGTACAGTATAAATGCTTTAACTGAACGTTTACACATGTTAAAATATAGAAGTAGCAATATCTGGGTCTTTTTTTTCCTTATAAACAAGAAAAAATACAGAGAAAAAGTGTATTTGGATTTTGAGGATATTTCTCCTCAAGTACTTACCACTGGGGAGGGGTAAATTATTTAATTACTCATGTATATTGTTCTCCATTGGACACTGTTTTATGCTATCCTATGATTATACAGGTTAAAAAGAAATATCCAAAAAACCAAACCAAACTAAAAACAATTTCCAGTGTTTAAGGCTGAACAAGTACACCTCTTAAGTTGCTTCAGCCACAATATATAAACATTCAATTAAAATAACTGATATGGATGTTTGACTCATAAACTCAGGCACAGGCAGAATTGCAACAATAAATGCACTAATCTAATATCACCCTATGTCAGAAGAATAAAGGGCATAAGGGAGATATGGTATCACGGCTGAATATGCAAGCATGCCCTTATGGAAAATTCAGTGTTATGGCTTCTCAGCAAGTTGAATAAATTATGATTACAGATTACAAACACTATAAGAAGTTTGAAAATGTCTATAGTTTACCTTAATTATACACTTCATAATATATTAGCTTTACTATCTATAGGTTTTTACTAATAATCAAATCAAAATGAAGATATTAACATATGTAAGGACCCCAAAATGTAAATAAAGTTTATATTTATTAGCATTATAGTTTATTATTTTATATGATCCCCTAGTATCACCCTTGAATATACATATGTAAGCATAGTCATTCAAGATATCTACAACAAATGCATCTGTCTTTGCATATTGATAAAAGACTAAAATCATTAGTAAGTCTTGAGAGAAAATCATACATATAATCATTAGAATTAGAATGCTAATCTTTGAAATAAAGTATATTATTCAAATTAAGTAAACTGAGGTGGAAAATTGGATACCAGGACTGTTTATATACCTATTACTATGTTTTGACTTGACCCATATATTGAAAAATGTCAGTTACAGGGGGGTTAATATGAACACATCTATCACTGCAGTAAATAACTGATTAGATAGTTCTAATATTGACTTATATAAATATGTTCATTTTGGGTGAGGGACTAGGATGATCAAGATTCCAAGTGGAGAAACATTTCATATAATATACACTACGTCAGTATTTACAAATGTCATCTGTATTATTCTGCATTTCCAGCCAGCCTTTCTCTCTATTAAGAACTGATGCCACACTGAATTTGAAGATTGGTTTCTATGAATCAGCTACCCCTTTTTTAAACTTCTGTTGTAACATGCCCTTCTTAGAACACAGCTGCCTTTCTCAATTGCGATATTATATCTGTGGATAGTGACTGTTGAGCATATCTTAGTATATAACAAAAAAATACCTATTCTGTACTTCATGCAATTGACATTTTCTTAGGCTTGATAAGTGAGAAAATGGTAAAATAGTAACACACTCTGTTCTCAGTCTGACCTAATTTTCATGCTAACAGATTCTAGCTGAGAAAAATCAAATGTGAAATATTAAAAATGTTTATATGGCTGCAGGATTATCTTTTACATAAACACCTCATATAAAAATGTTGCTTGTTTCTTCTTTCAGAAACAAAATATACTCCCTCCAAGACACAGGATTAAGAGAGAGGTAGGTTGCTCTCACTTGACAAATATGGGCCATATTTGCCCCATTTCACATTGTTGCTTTGCGCAGTTAATATCCATCACACCCAGCTGAGACTACCTACATACACTTGCACACGCTAATTCAAAAATACTCTTCCTTGGAAACACCATGTGAAGGAACAGCTATTTCACTTGTATTTTGTATTACAACTCACGTACATGAGATTTCATAGGTGTCATCTTCATGGATTTTATGTCTGTCAGCTGTTTGGTTTTTTTTAAACAATATTTTTCAAAGCAGATTAAGAAATCTGCTTTGGTTGTCCTGTTGGGTGAATGGCAATCCTCTCGGGAGAACTAACTCCCTATACAGGATCCCTTCGGACCTGTTGCTGTACATGATGGGATATTTGAAAATCCTTACTTTGTTTTAGCAGTCTGGACAGCCACAGGGTCCTTCAGGTTCCGTTCCCAGGGCAGTTTCCCACACACCCACCGCAGCAGACAGTAGCCGAGGATTTCAAGGTCACTTCGTCTGGACAGGGCTATAGGAGTTGGCGTTAAGAGAGAAAGATGAGGGATAAGCAAGTTTTGAGAAATAGAGAAATCACTGATTTAACTACTATTGATGAAATACGAAAAAGCCAAATGGCCAACGTGTTTTGTTTGTTCAGCTGGAGTAAAACTTAACCGTCTAGGCGTTTGGCTGCAGTCCACAGACAGGCAGGGACTTGTTGCTGCTGAAAGTAAGGGTCAGTTTCCTCACCTCCTCCAACTTCATCCTTCCTTAGTCTAGCCTGTCACATGAACTTGATCTCCATGGCCTCTGACATGATCCAGACAACCCATAACCTGGCACCAACACTTTCTCAAAGAGCCAAGCAGTAAAACAAAGAAATAAATGTCTGCAGCTAAATTGCTAACATATGTTCCAGGAAGTCCACGGGGTCTGCACTGGTCATGCGGAGACCCTTTGAGTGCAGACTAAACACTGATGGCCTTTTCTGTTCCACTCACACTAGTAGCATTTGAAGTTGGAAGAATATGACAAAACTGCCATCTAGTGTGCAGTATTAAAAAGCAGGTCTGTCTTAAGATTTTTCAATTAATGAACATAAAGGATAAAATATGCCTACTGTTTTGGGTACACGGTTCTAAAATTTTACAAATATTATTTTTAGATATAAGCAGCACTAAACTAAGATTGCCGTCAAATATCCTGATAGGAAATATAAAGATGAGGCAACGGTATGCATGGGAGTGTGGGCAGAGGTGGTGGGAGGCAGATTTTGAAGCCAGAGGCTTTCAGCATTTACAAAATGGCTTTTTAAATAAAATACAGTAAAAGAACATTTTTTAGGCCACTGCAAATATCATTTATATCAAACTGCTGAATGCTGTAGACTAATTCCATCAAAGTTTTATATTTTCAAAAGTGCATTTCATAAGATGGACAATGAAATCTAAGAAACATGTCAAATATAACGAATATTACTGAAATGATTAAAACATTAACAAAGTAAACTCATTTTTTCAACCATTCCAAACTGTTATAAAATGATAGGCTGGTATTTACATTTCTGCCTTTTCTTAAATGCTTACCTGTACAGAGATATACAGTCTCCTAAATGTAATTTGTGGCTGTTAAGCCTTCTGTAAACAGGTATCTTATTTTATCTTTCATTAAATAAACTCCAAAAATCACTCAGTAAACTTAGTTTTTAATTTAAAAAGTTATCTACTAGGAACAATGCTGCTAGCACATCACAACTACTTTTGGTTACCATACATAAGTCATTATAAAAGCAGAAGACAAGATGAGCTCTTACACATACTCTATCTTAACTGCTATTCGAGTACGGGATTATTACAGGCCCTTCAGTCTAGCAGAATGCTACAATCCCATGGGTGCCATTTACTTTCTGCACAAGTTTCAACAATGTCCTAATGCAAGTCCTGGCTCTCGTATTAAAATAAAAACACAATCTCTACCACACTGTTTTGTAGTGATTTCTTCAGTAATAAATCTCCCATTAATAATGGAATGGTTCCATTTGTACAGATGTGTTCACAAGTCCCTTTTCCATTACGGCAATTTCTAATTACCACCACTTAAAAAAAATTTGCATCCTCTAATTTTCAAAAAATGATATCCTGGCACCCGGTTGGATGATACAGGCTACACACAAGAGGCCCTCTGAGGAAACACAATCAGGAAGAAAATGGATGAACCTTCCCAGTCACTTCCCTGGCCCCCCCCACCAAGTGAAGTATTAATTGATATGAAGCAATAGTAATGACAAGTGATTTAGATTTCTGAACCAATCTTTCATAAACTGGCCTTCATTTAAAATCTTTTTAGAGTTAACTTCACTATAATAGTTTGGTCTTACCTAATTAAAATACAATATCACATTTTTCAACTTTTTACTTACTTTTTTTTTTACTGCATACATACATTAATAACTATGGTTAGGTAAGTGTTTTACCACTATTTCTGTTCAATTCTATAGAAATACATGTAATGTTTTTAAAAAATCCTATAGTTTTGCCTGGCTGGTGTGGCTCAATGGTTGTGTCAACCCACACACCAAGAGGTTGCTGGATTAATTCTCGGTCAGGGCACATGCCCAGGTCGTGGACCCAATCCCCAGTGAGGGGCATGCAGGAGGTAGCCAACTGATGTTCTCTCTCATTGATGTTTCTCTCTCTCTCCCTCTCCCTAAAATCAATAAAGAAAAAAATTTTTTTTTAAATTCTATATAGTTTCTCTTTCCCACCAGTAAAGAGACAGATAAAAGTATTAAAAATGTTTCTCAGTACATAACCTCCCTGAAATTCCATCCCACTCCCTTCCTCTCTCTCTAAAATCAATAAAGAAAAAAACATTAAAAAAACATATATTTTTAATTTTAAAGTTGAAATACATATGGATTCTTTTATTTCTGTATAATTTGTATTTCTGTATAATTTACTATAACATATTGGGTTCTTCAGTTATATTTGATAATTCATATAATCATTAATTGTATATTTTCACATCGACTTCCTAAAAAAAAATCTAACTATTACTTATGGTGTTACTGGAATGTAGCAAAATTTATTTTTATTTATTTATTTATTTTTTGATCCTTACCCGAGGACATTTTTCCATTTATCTTCTGATAGAACGGGAGGGATGGAAAGAGAGAGAGAGAGAGAAACAGTGATGTGAGAGAGACACATCAATTGTTTGCCTCCCACACAGGGACGAACTGCAACCAAGGTACGTGCCCTTGGCTGGAATCGAACCCGCAACTCTTTGGTCCGCGGGCTGACGCTCTAACCACTGAGTCAAACTGGCCAGGGCGGAATATTGCAAAATTTAGTTATTAATATTTTTCTTCTATTGTCTCTTGTTACTTTCCAAATATAATTTCGCATCTAATTTTCATTTAGGTTATTAAAATGGAGCAACGTAAACGACTCTTTTCATGGAAAGCCTGTGGTGTTCTCAATTGCTCAATATTTCTAAATTACAAAGTATCACTAAGAGTAACAACAATTGAAAAAAAGGCACAGGTAGGGACTTGAATTCTATTTCATTAGAAAGCTGATTATAGAAACAGTTGTCTCTGAAATGCATAATTGAAATAAAAACAACTGATGTGATTTATGGAGCTGCTACTGTGCCAGACACTCTGACTCCTTTTATATTATCTCATTTAATCATCTAACAATATAAGGTAAGTATTATTAACCTTGTTGGCAAATAAGAAAACAGAGGCTCAGAGAGGTTAAATAACTCTGTCAGTATCACGGAGCAAAGTTTGACAGAGCTGGGCACTGAATTCCGTCTTTCAGAATCCAAAGCTCACATTCAATTTAATAATTACTTTGCCTCCCTCATTAGTTTAAACACCATGCAAATAACATCACATATACTACTTCTATAGTTAGGGAATTATATGAAGTAGGCATTTTAATTTAAACCACCAGCAGATAAACTGATACAAAGACAGTTCTTTTGGCAAGGAATAAACAAGCAGCAGATCCTGAGGTCTAAGCTGGAGCACGAACAAAGTTTTCCATGAGACTACCCTTTCAAGAAACCATTTCTTTCAAGCTACTTCATTCTGATGAAGAAGGGTGGCTAGTTAAAACATTAACTCATAAAGTGTTAAATGGTCCTTCCAAGCTGGTACAAGAACCGAGGAGTTCCCTTCGAGGACTGGTCCTTATTCTAAAAACAAACCGGAGTGAAATCATCTGGGCCCAATTCATCAAGCAGAATGAAAGAGGAATTGGGAGAAAAGAAAAGTGCAAGTGTTAATCCCAAAATGAATCTGATTATTTGCCTAAAGGGTTTTCTGTTTAGTTTTATTTCTCATATAGAGTAACGTTATGAAGTGCGAAGAAAAACAAGTTTAGTAGGAAACAATAAAGTGAACTTGAAAACTTTTGCCTCAAGCAAACAGGAGTTTAAATGCCCCAAATACTAGATTATAGGCTCAGAAATGACAACAAGAAAGCAGAACACGTCTGAGTAACATGTTCACCTGGGCAAGTGGAGGGTGACTATCTATAAAACAAATCTAAATTTTATTTTTCTAACTAGTAACCTATGTTATTCAGTGTTTCGTAAATTCAGATACACAACAAGCTGGAAAATATTATGGTGGCCTCAAGTTTTTGCAATTTGAAAAAGGTTATTCAGAAAAAAAGAATGCAATGTGTTACATTGCAAATAAAATATTAAACCCAGGTCTCCCTAGTTTTTTTCCGTACTCTTTAAATTCTAAGCCTTAGTTTTTTTATGAAACACTACAGTGAGGGTCTTAGAAAAAGTTATTCAACAGAGCAAAGCTAAAGGTATCTTACATGTATGTGGTCCATGTGTATTTTTAACCCAACCAAACAGTTGCAGACCTATGTCATGACTTTAAAAGTCATGTCTAAATGTTAGAACTAGGTAATGCCATGCAGAAGGATTCGTGTCTTCATTATTGTTTATTGATACATCAATCAAAGACTATTTACAGCAGTTAAGTTTACCTAAAAATAGAAATCAACAGTATTTTTTTCTTATTACTAACAGATCCAACAGAGTATATCAGTAACTTGATGGTTTCCCTTGACATCTTACAACTGAAAAACGGGCTCCTTGTTTGAATTATTGTTTAAGAAGATAAATACTGTATCACTTCCCCAAGTTTGGTAACATGGAAATACATTTTCAGTTTATTTCACGTATATTTTGTAAGTTGGAGTGCTGAATTAGAGTGAAATGAAACCAGGCAAGAAATAACACAAGACTTGGATTTCATAGCAATTGGCAAAAATAAAAAAGTATGTAATATATCTCTTCTTGATACTGAATATATTACATAAACAAACAGATACTTAAAATGCAATTTAGATATCATATTTTATGTTCATCCATGATGTCAAATTAAAACAGGTATTATACACTCAATGCACAGGTCTGAAGTATTTAAAAAAGCTCAATATGTTAAATGCAGTATATCTCTAGAGAAATTAGGTATTGACTGCATGCCTCAGTGAGTAGAAAAATCTACAAAAATCTATACCACACATTGATCCAAATATTGCTTTTTTAGCATTACTAAGAATGTAACAATTTTAAAATAGTGTATTTGACACAGATATAATTCTCTTTAATTATCAGGCAATGAGCCAAAAATATGTCAATGTTTATACATGTTAGTTTTTATGAAGAATAAAAAATTAATAATAGAAGAGATAAGCCCAACATACATTACTCTAATTTTACACTAAATGAAGCATTTCAGCCACTCAGGAAACATCTTTAGGTTGTACAAGAGGATTGAGTTTGAAAGAGTAATTGCAACTTTTTAAAAACATACATATGTATAGATGTATGATAGTCCAGAAATAGTTATTTATCCATTCATCTGTCAATCTACTCACCCATCTCTATATATCTCTTTGGTTTGTAATAATACAAGCTACCCTGCTTTCACATAAAGTTGAACTAGAAAATGCTTAGGTGAAACTGCTGATTGGCACCTTAGACAAGCTCCTTCATTATAAAAATCCAACTAATCCACAGAAAAACGAGTTAGCTGTGGTTTATGAATAACCACTATAAAAAGTGCAGAGACCAGCTAGGCTGATCGGGTTAACAGTGCCTGTCGAATGGCTAATTCATAAATCAGTTTCACACTGAAGCCTGAGTATTCCCGGGGTCTGACCAGACACAGATGTACCTGACACATGACACATGCTGTGACGACCAGAGGCTCCATTTCCTAGTGACAGCTTGTTTTGTTCTTGATGTTTTCCTTTGCATTATCTTTCTAAGTAGGTATTTGATCTCCTAGTTGCACTGGTATAGAAAAGATTTTTCTGAGATTAAACTACATACTGACTGTACTGAAAGTAAACACATAAATATGTATGAATCTGACCTTCTGCATTAACCTACAGGACTAGTGGCTGTGTTTATTCTGGTTCCTAGATATGACTAAATAATTATTTCACTTCTAATAAAATCCTAAAGTGAAACGTTTAATTTTGGAAAATTAAATGCAAAATATCAAGAATGAATTCAAACATTTGAGGATATCAAACCCTTCATTTTATATACCAGACTAAAATATATAAAATGTAGCTATGTAGCCCTGGCCGGTTTGGCTCAGCGGTTGGAGCATCGGCCTGCAGACCAGAGAGTCCCGGGTTCGGTTCCCGCTAGGGGCAAGTACAAAATAAATAAATAAATAAATAAAATGTAGCTATGTATGTATATGTGTACATATGTGTATGTATATATATAGAATGTATGTAAACCTATATGTAGATATAGATATGCTTAGAAGTTTAGTATAAATTATATTTTAAATGCATTAAGTGACTCTTTTATAGGAATCCTATGCAACCTATAAAAATGAATATTCACTCCAGCATATAACTTTCCAGCAAATACCAAAAATATGTAATATACTCTTCCTTGATTAGTCCTCCCAGGGAGATAATATCTTTCTACCATCCTTCTCAGTTCAATATTCTCTCCCAAAGCCCTAGCATGGTTAAATCTACCCAACTCATTACATGTATTATTCTTTAGGGAGGAAAAAAGTTAAGTGGATTACAGAATAAAAGTTTCTTCAAATCTTTTATGAAGACAGCACAATAAAAACACTGCCCTAAACTATGGAATAATTATAGAGGACTTTCAGAATTACCACAGTTCAAACACTGACGAGGCTAACATGTAACAACTCTTCTTCCCATTCAATGATCACACTGGTTTCTTAGCCGTTTAACAGTCAAACCACAGTATCAGGATTAGAACTACCAATTGAAATAAGTGGCTCAACCACAAATTAATATCATTATTAACATAACCAGACCAATGCTTAAGAATCTGTATGATGCATTTCCAGTTATACCACTATCAAAAAAGTACCTCCCAAGTTTCTGAAAATTCTTACAAACTAATAAATGTGGCAAAAGTGAAGAACAAAATTCATTGAGAGTAAAAAAACTTTAAATTGAACAAGACTGCACTATCAATAAGCATTTGATTCTTACATTTCTTAATTTAATTAAAGCCATGTCCCATTTATATCTTTAAATGCTTATTGATTCATCAACAATGTAAATGGTGAAAAATATACAAGATTTCTTAATTTCTGAGTGATCATTACTTTTCTAACCAAACTATCCTTGAAAAGTAATGTAGTGGTTTCTTTTACTCTAATCCAAAGTATAAAAGCTACTTTCTATTTCAGAAAATGTAAACTATGATTCTTGGGGAAAGGAAGAAAGTATACAACCAACACACTTTTTCATTGGCCTACTTTAAACTAGGGTGGGTTTTAATTGCTCTGGAAAATGATCAAGACCCTCTACATTACATGGTCAATGGTCCTTTTAATAGAAAAGGCAATAATATACAGTTGTTCACACCAACTAAAACTCGTTACAAAGTCTCAGTTTAGGGTAACAGTTCAACAGCCATTAACAAGTGCAAATGTCTAATTGCCTTTTAGTGAAAATGTGGTTCTTTCAAAGCTGTTTAAAATTATTTGTATGGTTTAGCATACTTGAAAACACTTTTATAAACAAAGTTTAAAGAATATAATTTTGAAAGCCAGAGTTTTTCAATAATCGCCTTTTTTTTTTTACTAGCATAACATTAGAATTGACTTTTTGTCTTGCTGACAGAGCAACTAAGAAAGTACAGTTGCATTGACCATATTGATTGTGAACAAAGCAACCATCAGTGGGATTCTGCACCATATATTTTCAATATTGACCTCCTATTTCCTTTTCCATGGCTTTCTGGGTCGGCTATTGGATTTGGACTGCAGTGTAATAAACAGCTAAGGTTTAATTAATGGTAAATGAATACAAGACATAGGTTATGACTTTAACTAATTAGGGAATTGTTGAATTAAGTCTGCCTTGGAATGCAAGGCAGTATAATCAATATCCAATAAAAGGACTATGTATGTAATTTACCTGCAAATGTGTTTCCAATACCATCAAAGTGAGTTTAAATAAGTAAGATATATGAAAGGCGACTAGGAGAGATTTCCACAAATTAACACTTTATAGTTTCAGAAAAGATTTTCTTATTATTGAGAGATGGTATCTTCCAAAACTCTGATAAGGGCACAATGAAAAACAGGAATAATTCTTCACATGTGCACCTTTATCAAATCTGTAATATTCACTGCAGCATAAAAATTCAGCGGCTGACCTCCGAGTTTAACCTACACAAACGAGTATTTTCCTGGCCAAAATGAGCATCAAGCTTAGCTTTCTTGACACCCTTTTGTTTTCTCCCTTGTCACAGTCTGTATCTCCTCCCTTGTTAAGACAAATATTCAGTGGCATACAGGAAAATCCTTCCGATAAAAATCTCACCAGTGCTCTCACTCCTCAAAGCTACTATGCAAAGGTCATTTCACAGAGTCTTATTACTCTTTAATTATTCTTGTGAAATAAAAATAAGAAAAGGAAAAAAGAAACTTACGTACTCCCTTGTGGGCATCCAAGCTGGTAAACTCCATTGTCCCATTATGGCCTTTTCTAGGATTTTCCTGATACTGTTTGTGGTTCCCATTGGGACAATATCTGTAGGCAAGTCCATAATCTGCGAGATAAACCTGGAAGATACGAACAGACAAACGAATAATGCTTTTGTCCTCTGAAAATATAACCTTTATAATTAAGTCTTAAAGAACTGTTAGGTTAACAGTCTTAGATCTACATTTTATTAAGCCAAATGGTACCTCTGGATAAAATATATACAACCGGGGGCCATAAAAACTAACTTTCCAACTTGAATCCTTACTTCATCATAGGCATATCTTGTTTTTGAGTTGACTTATATTTTTCATCTTTTCGTTCTGCTCCCAAATTTCATTCCCTCCAGGTGGGCATCTAGACATCCTAAACAACATGTCTTTTCATCTGGATTCATGCAGCTTATGAGGCTCTGCCTTTTCTTGTAACCCCTCCCTGCAACATAAAACTGCTTCAAGCAGGTAGGGGGAGATTAGAGCAAACAATCTGAAAACATAAACCTAACGTTACAGGTGTCTCCACTAACAGGAAGTATAAAAATAGTGAACAGACTATAAGAGGTAATGACTTTAAAAAAAAACCAACAGCAGCATATTGTCTGTATTTAAGAATGGAACACCAGCCTTTCAGACCGATCCATGTCATCACTGCTATCTTTGCAAGTCAGTCAGAATTGCAAGCAGGGTTTCCAAACAGAATATAAATTGATAAAAGTCAGAAGGCAATTCAAGTGAATTTTTCTCAGATGAATTTGGAGAGAAAGAAGGGGGAGAAGTAGTTTTATGGGTACAGCATACACTGAATAGGGAACTGTTATGACTAGATATTTATTCTGACATGAAGTCAAAATACAGTAGTCCCCAACTATATGTTACCATGCCCCCCCACCCCAAGAAGAAAGCAGTCTCAACTTTTAAAATGTGTCTCACATATATTTCTTTAAAACTTAGGGACTGAGGAAACATTTCATGATGTAGCTACAAAACATCAGAGTATTACCAAACAACTTGTATTTTTAAATATGTCCATTAAAAGAAAATGTAGTATTTATTTTTTAGTTTCTTTAAGGTTTTGGTTTTAGGATAACCTAAGTAGGAAGTATTTTGAACTTCAAAATATAAACAGCACAGGGCTCTCTCCATTTGTTGGAGAACACAGCTTGTAGAGTGTCAGAAACATGGTATTTCAGTTTTATTTCTCTCGCCCACAGATGCTGTTTCTCAACACGGTCTCAGAAGTACTGACCCCCTGCCCTGAGTCACTAGACTTCAGGATCAGATGTGCAACTGGTTGCTTACTTTCACTATTTATGATGCATTTTTATCTTTATTTATGTAAGAACTAAATTGATAGACTTCACTTTACAAAGTAGATATCCTGGAAATGTACATATCGATTATTTAGCAAACAGAACCATATATTAAATACACTAGTAGTTTACTTAAAAAAAATAAGAGCTATCAAGAAGCTTTTCGTGTAGTCATTAGCCAAAAAGATAAGACTTGAACTCCATGGAGTACCTAACATACAACAGAGCATGCTAAGAGATTTACATTCATTGACCCATGCCATCCTTAAAGAAATCTCGCACATAGGTAGCATGCCTCCAGTTCACTCATGCGAACTGAAGCTTAGTGAGATTATGTGACTTGTGTAGTAAAATGGAGTCAGAGTTTGACTCCAGAGTTTTTACTCCCGGTCACTGTTGAAGGGAAATTGCACTGCACAAGTTAAAAAGACAAGGAAGACTTTATTCAGGGCCATTGTAATAGGGGAGAGAAATTAAACACAATTCCACTGAAACAAAGGTGAGAAAGTTTGTAAGCACTGGGGCAAGCTAGTGAAAAGTACTGGAGGACAGACATTAGGGGAGGTCGGTCAGTGTGGCTAGGTTATCTATGTTTGCTAATTGGTGCTTAGGCTCCTACCCTCCTTCAGAGACTGAAGGGATACGAGCACAACATTTCTTAAAGATTACATTTTAAAGGAAGGGCTCCCAGGTCCTTGAGAAAGGACTTTTTTTTTTGCTGGGCGTACTTTTTTTTTTTTTTTTTACTGGTTAAATCTTATTAGTAACTGTTCTGTTCAGATTTTTTATTTCTTCATTATTCAATCTTGGTAGGTTGTATGTTTCTAGGAATTTATCCATTTCTTCTAGGATATCTAACCTGTTGGCGTATAATTGTTCATAGTAGTTTCTTATGATTCTTATCTGTGTTATCAGTTATAATGTCTCTTTTCTCAGTCCTGATTTCATTATTTGGGTCTTCTTCTTTTCTTAGTCCAGCTAAAGGTTTGTCAATTTTGTTTATGTTTTCAAAAAACAAAACAAAAACAAAAACAAAAAACACACAGTTGTTTCATTGATCTTTTCTATTGTCTTGTTAGTCTCTCTCTTATTTTCACTCTGAAATTTATTATTTCCTTCCTTTTAATAACTTTGTGCTTAGTTTTTCCTTTTTTTCCTATGTCCTTTATGTGTAAAGTTGGGTTGTTTTATTTGAGATCTTCTTAATGTACGAGTTTATTGCTATAAACTTCCCTCTTAGAACTGCTTTTGCTGCATCCTATTAATTTTGGAATGTTGTATTTCCATTTTTATTTGTCTGAAGATATTTTTTTTACTTCCCTTTTGATTTCTTCTTTGACATACTGGTTGTTCAGGAGCATGTTGTTTAATCCCCACATATTTATGAATGTTACAGTTTTCTTCATGTAATTGATTTCAAGTTTCATACCATTGTGGTTAGAAGAGATGCTTGATATGATTTCAATCCTCTTAAATTTACCAAGTCTTGTTCTGTGGCCTAACATGATCTATTCTAAAGGTTGCTCCACGACACTTAAGAAGAATTTGTATTCTATTGTTGTTGGATGGAATGTATTGTATTGTCTATCAGGTTTAACATGTAGTTTAAATCCAATGTTTCCCCATTGATTTTTTGTCTGGATAATCTGTCTATTGTTGAAAGTGAGGTATTGAAGCCCCTGACAATTATTGTATTCCTGTCTATTTTTCCCTTCAGATCTGTTAATATATGCTTTATATATTAGGTGCTCTGATACTGGGTGCATAATTGGTGGCCTTAATTGAGTTGTAGGTAGAAGTCAAATAAATACAGAAGGCTATTGAACAAAACAGTAAAACAAACAACTATCTATCTTCACCCTACTATACAAATCATTTTGTTTTTTTGTTTTTTAGTTTGGATTTTTATCTACTAGCATAGCCTATGATTCAAAATATTTATATTCTAATAGATTCAATGAGAATTAAATTCTCTAAAATTCTCATCAAAGTTTTACTACCAGAATCTATAAATATTTTAAAATTATAGATTGTAAAGCACTAATAAAGAAATTCAGGACTGATTGCATTTGGTTGGTAGAGATTTGATGTAAGAGGAAGTAAAGCCAATAATTTGTATAAAAAAATCAAAATGTTGACAATTTATTTTGTCTCAAATCAGGTCAAAGTGAGAATTTCTTCAAAGATAACTTAATAGAAATACACAGTCTAGAACAATTCAAAATGAGAAAGAAAAAAACAGCTGGGAAATGTCAAACAAGATAAGGAAGGAAAGAAAGGAAGTAGCATTTGTTGAGGTTCTAATGACAATCACTGAGCAAAATATACCTTTCACATATTATTTCATTAAATCCAACCCACTCTCAGACAGGTAGCATTGGTCTCATTCTAGATATGAGGAAGCTGAGCATCCAAGTAGTTCAATAACTTGTTCAAGTACTAATAAAGAATAGAAGCAGGATTCAAATCCACACCAATATGACTTCCAAGTCTACTGTCTTGTTGTTGTTTTTATAGAACATACAATGTGGGATTCTGCCCATTTCTGAAATTTTGTTGAGGTAAATATAAGTTTAAGCAGAACTCAATCTACAGTAGGGTTTGCAGTCTAGGCACTGTTTTTGTATGCCCTTGAGCTATGAATAATTTTTGTATTTTTACAGAATTATAAAAAAGAAAAAGAATATGCAGCAGAGACCCATATGTGGCCCACAGAACCCATAGAAGCCTAAAATATTTACTACCTGGCTCTTTACAGAAAAAGTTTGCCAACTTCTAATCTAAAGAAAAACTTGGGTTTCAGTTAACTTTTTTAATATTATCTTTTTTTCTGTGAAATCAAAAATAACAGCTAGTTAATATTTTTTACTTCAAGTATAAATACATATAATATGCCAAGCTTTAGAAGGCTGTAGTAGGAAACTCAAGATCACCAATCAGGTAGAGGACGATTATTTGCATTATAATAAGACTAGACAGGAAAATTTAAAATCTATCTCCCTGATGCATTTTAAATGATTTTCTTTCTACGCAACTTTTCTGAATCTAGTAACCTTTTCCTTTCTCCATGAGAAAAAGGACAGACCCGCCTGCTTCCCTTTCCACAGATCTTTCTGTTACACTGTACTGCCTCTCGTATTTCTACATGGTGCTCATTTTTTCTCACCTTAGGCATGCTTTATGTTTTTGTATAACTTTGTAAGGTAGGTAGAGATGATGTGCATCATTATCCACATTTAACAGGTGAAAAATAATGCAATACACTCAATAGTGCAAGTCACCCAACACTCACCAAGTCCTGCTTCTACAAAGGGTTTTGTTTTAATGAATTTCTTAGCCCCCCCCACCCCCACCCCAAACACCTAACCTGAGCTAATGCTTTCATGGACTTTTGATTTTAATATCTTATTACTGAAGGCAGTGTGGCAGCCACTGAGGTGCAATCCCATCAAGGAAGCACGGGCCTTTCATCTGTGAGGAGTGCAATAAGCTGAAAACCTCCAGTGGCTGGATCAGTAGGAACCGCCAGAGCATGAGAGCCAAGGCCACACTCTTCCTGGGCAGCTCCTGCCCAACAATCATGGTGGGGATACCGGTAGTGCAGCCACTTCCATGAACCAGAGATTCTTCTCATGGGCATTCTTTGTTCTGCTGCTCCCTAATGGGCTGGCTGAGCTTTGTCAGAACTACTCATAGTCTGAGCTCTCCCTGCTCAACCCTTCTTGTGCCCTTTCCTTTCGAGGGTGTCATATCAACACCCCACTCTGCAAGCATTCCTTGTCCAATCCTGCTTTTTCTCCTTTACCTCTCCTAGGTAATATACTTCCTTCTCCCAGTAAAGCCCTTGCACTCCTAATTCTGTCTCAGCATCTGCTTTTCTGAGAACTGCATTTGACACAGATGGTCCGTAAATCATAGCCTTGATTAAAAACGCTAAACAAATGAAGATGAAAACAAAGTTGCCTTTGATGACCATGAAAAATACAGCTTTCCTATACTGAACAAGCCTGTCTCAACAATCAGCATCCTATTTTACCTAGCTAGATTTGCACCCATGAATGCCAATCCTCAAGTTCTGCACTTAGTTAAACCTTTACTTGCCAGCACCGTCGCTTCCTAAAGCTGAGGACTCTTCCACTGCTTTCCTTTTCCAGACGGATGGGTGACTCCAATAAGGAAAGAACACTGCGATCACTCTCCTCTGCAGTGAACTGCACGGGAAGGGCCTTTGTTTTGAATTTAGCACCCTACGCGCTCTTCTCTTCTTCCCACTACACTTCCTGGATTCACAGTTCACACCACTTACACCTGAATCTTACTCTGGTATGCAGATCACAAGGCAACGTATTGGGTTTCATTTGCGTCAACATGGATTTTCTATCTTAAAATGCACAAAGTTATTCTACTTTCATTTATGCGTTGGCCCCACATTTACAGGCTGTAAGCTCCTAGTGGCCAGGAGGCCAGGATAATATTGTATAATAGTTTTGTATCCGTGACAGCACCCACCCTAAGGCCTTCTGCATAGCAGGTTTAAATAAATTTTTATTGATTTGACTTGATAGTAATAATTGGACAAATTGACGTAAATTCTTTTCAATAGATACTTGAATGCCAAACATGATAAATTATTGACAACTGTAAATTAAAAAGAAAAAATGAATGCAAATTTTTTTAATATAGCTGACCCTTGAACAATACAGGTTTGAACTGAGCAGGTCCACTTATATGCATTTTTTTTCAATAAATACTGTAAATGTATTTTCTCTTTCTTATGATTTTCTTAATAACATTTTCTTTACACTGGCTTACTTTACTGTAAGAGTACGGTATATAATATATGTAACATACAAAATATGTGTTAATTGAGTATTTATGCTATCAGTAAGGGGTCCAGTCAACAGTAGGCTATTGTTTTGAAGAAGTCAAAGTCACAAGCAGATTTTTGACTGTGCAGAAGCGGAGGGAGGGGGTCAGAGCCCTCACACTGTTCAAGGGTCCACTGCACTTGCTATGTGAAAGAAAGCATTAAGAGCTTTACAGAAGTCGAATCATTTAACCCTCGTGACCCTAACAGGAAGTTCTTTTAAGAGATCTTGAGGAGTCCGGCCGATATGGCTCAGTGGTTGAGCATCAACCCATGGCACCAAGAGGTCGCTGGTTCGATTCCCGGTCAGGACACATGCCCAGGTTGTGGGTCCCATCCCCAGTGGGGGACATGCAGACGGCAGCCAATCGATGTTCTCTCTCATCGATGTTTCTATCTCTCTCTCCCTCTCATTTCCTCTCTCTCTAAAAAATCAATAAAGGAAAAAAATTAAAAAAAAAAAAAGAGCCCTGGCCGGTTTGGCTCAGCGGTTAGAGCGTCGGCCTGCAGTCCAGAGAGACCCGGGTTCGGTTCCCGCTAAGGGCATGTACCTGGGTTGCAGTTTGTCCCCGGCCCTGGTTGGTCGTGTGGGAGGCAGCCACTCGATGTGTCCCTTTCACGTCAATGTTTTTCTCTCTCTCTCTTCCTCTCTCTCCCTCCCACTCTATCTGAACAAAAAATGGAAAAATGTCCTCGAGTGAGGATAAAAAAAAAAGAGATCTTGAGGATAAAAAAATAGGATGAGTAAGGTTAGGTGCTCTGTGTGAAACAAATAAACTTATAATAACCGGCAAAGCTGAGATGTGAACCTAAATCAGTATGACCAGAAGGCTGTGTGTTTTCCATATGTCCCACATACAGGAAGGGGAGACGACATAATCATACACGTCTGGAGGTAACATGTCCTCTAACAAAAGTATATTAGATTTATATACTTCATAGTACACTAGAGCAAGGAGAGGGTATTTTTAATTGGCGGACTCAGAGAAAATAAGAATTGGGCCTTTGCCCTTGCCGGTTTTGCTCAGTGGTTAGAGTGTTGGCCCGCGGACCAATGAGTTGCAGGTTTGACTCCAGTCAAGGGCATGTACCTCTGTTGCGTTTCGTCCCCGGCCCTGATCAGGGTCGTGCAGGAGACAGCCAATTGATGTGTCTCTCTCACAATGATGTTTCTCTCTCTCTCTCCCAGCCCCTCATACTCTATCTGAAGATAAATGGAAAAATATACTTGGGTGAGGATAAAAAAAAAAAAAAAAAAACAGCCCTGGCCGCTTTGGCTCGGTGGTTAGAGCATCAGCCTGCGGTCCAGAGAGACCCGGGTTCGGTTCCCGCTAAGGGCGCGTACCTCGGTTGCAGTTTGTCCCCGGCCCCTGGTGGGTCGTGCGGGAGGCAGCCACTCGATGTGTCCCTTTCACGTCGATGTTTCTCTCTCTTCCTCTCTCTCCCTCCCACTCTATCTGAACAAAAAGTGGGAAAAAAATGTCCTTGGGTGAGGATTAAAAAAAAAAAAAAAAAAGAAAAGAATTGGGCCTTGAAAAATATCTAATATTTCCACAAATGGAACCAGGGAAGAAGAAATAACACAAGAAGGAAAACCAACACAAGCGAGAAAAACTGGTTAGCATCAGTTCATAGAAAGCTTTGAAAACTGTACCAAGAAGCTGGCACGTGGTTTTTGCATGCAAACAGAAATCCCTGAAGGTTTTTTCAAGGAACAGTATTATCAGCACCTGCAGCATCATAAAGAGGAAATGGAAGCAGGGTGTCCATTCAGGACCATATAATAACAGTCCAGACAAGAGGTAATGGGAGGCTAGACTAGGGCCCTGGTGAACAACAGAAGAGAGACAGAGAAGAGGCTACAAGTTGTTGGAGGAGAGGAGAGAGAGGGAGGGAGGGAGATCTCTGAAAACAGTGTGACTGAGGACTCAATAACTGGAGAAAAAGCAAATAGGAGGAAGAGGAGGAGATTTGGAAAGAAACTGATTTACTCATTTTCAGTACCAAAAGGAAACTAGTTGATTGGTGGCAACCACCTTAATCCAACCTGTTCCTGGTTCTCTCAGTTTATGCAGGACTGAGTGACAGATTCATAGTGGATGAAAAATGTAAAGGACCTCCTTCCCATCAAGAGTCAAGCAACCAGGAATTCTAAGTAGCAAGCAGCCAAACTGGCTCAAGTGAAAGCATTTCTCAACACCTGATGTGAGGGACAGGGAAATGGCAGCTGGAGAAGGGCATATTCGATTATGAAGCCGGAAGAGAAAGAAGCAAGGTGCTAACGTGAACAAATGTCATTGCCCATCAGGATGTTACTACTTTACCTCCACTGTACACATTCACTTTAGAGAAGAAATGTATATGTAGTCCCAAAAAATGTGATTCACTTTTCAAGGACTTCATTTTTTGTGTGTGCACTCTAATATCTCATCATAATTTAGACTATTTAATATAAGTAAATCTTCTTAATTAGCATACCCTGTTGTAGCAAGAAATGGGTCTGTTAAGCTCTCATTGTCAGAGTCTGATGGAAATTATATTATCAGGGAGACAGTCACTACTCATGACTGTTTTAACGGCAATTTAGAAAACACTTATTTATTTATTTATTTTTATTTTTTTAATCCTCACCTGAGGACATTTTTGCATTTATATTCAGATAGAGCCGGAGTGAGAGAGGGAGGAAGAGAGAGAGGGAGAGAAACATCGATGTGAGAGAGACACATCGAGTGGCTGCCACCCACACGACCCCAACCAGGGCCAGGGACAAACTACAACCGAGGTACATGCCCTTAGCGGGAACTGAACCCAGGACTCTCGGGTCTGCGGGCCGACGCTCTAACCGCTGAGCCAAGCGGGCCAGGGTGAAAACACTTTTAAAACTGTAGAACATATAGACTTATTCAGCAACTGTTAAGGCTCTTATAAAAGAAGACCAACATTTATCTTATTCGAATAGGATATAATATGTTCCTATTCTATCAATAAGATACTGTAATGTGAAAATCTTCACAATAAACTAAATGCTTACTGACTAATGAAAATCACTATATGCTGAAAGGAGAAAGAAGCATGGAATGAATAAACAGCATGCTTCATGAAAATCATTCGTATCTGTAAAAAACAAACAAACAAACTACGTGTACAGCCTCATAGATGCTACTATGTTTTGACATAAATCTGTGCTCTTTATTCTTTGTATTCTACAGTACTTTTTTGCTTTTCCTCAACTTCCCTACCTCGTTTCTGCCAATGAAATAATGCTGCAAGTGACACATGTGCGTTATCACTGTTCAGCCTGGACAAAATGATGCAACTTTTAAAACTTGCCAGCTTACTTTCAAACAAGATGTTTATTAGAATAAACATGAAGATATATTTTTCAAAAATATAGTCTGACCTTATCTTTTAGTGAGCTGTAAAAACCCTGCAGTTTCTGGTTAATTATTGATGTAACATGTGCTTACACTCAAAAACTCCACTTCATAATGTTGGTTGTTTTTTTTTCCTCCTAGTTCTCGTAACTACCTAGATCTCATAACTACTCATACTTCAAATTTGGAATTTTATCCTTTTCCTTTATATTTTCTATTCATTGAGAGAGAGAGAAATTTAAAGACACACCCATGAGGCCATACGAAGCAGCAGCAGAAAAGCTGTCTCACCATTATCTCTTCACTCCATCTACTGCTCCATCAGGCCCATACCTATGATCACTTAAACAGTACCATAAACTCAAGCATCGTACCAAAATACTGAGGTATATTTCGCAGTGTTCAAAATGATATTAGCATTTTGATTCCATGACCTGCTTTCTATTCCAACCTGCTTCTTTTACCAACATATGAAGGCCTATTTGATCAACCAGGGCTGTGACTTAATATGCATTCCAGACTTTGGGGGGAAATTTCCTCAATAATTCAGAGCCTCGGAATTGCTTCTTTACTAAAAATGCCTCCATCTACAAAAGAAAACCTTTCCAATTACAGTCTATTTCCAATTGTTCTTTTGACACAAGTTCTCAGGGATTATATGAAAGAACCTACAATATCCTCTCTCTTTATAATTTCCAGTGTGATACCAAAGCATGTAACTTGTGTCTGTCCTTTAACAAAATAAAGAGGCAATGGAAGAGGATAAGCTGAACTGCATACACTTTCACGGTCTTCCTCTTCGTCTAAATCAGTGGTTCTCAACCTTCCTAATGCCGCGACCCTTTAATACAGTTCCTCATGTTGTGGTGACCCTCAACCATAAAATTATTTTTGTTGCTACTTCATAACTGTAACCGCTGGTCTAAATCAAATCTGAACTTGAGACTTTTGAATGTGCCATGAGCATTCTCAGAGCTTGGTTTATCTGTAAAAAGCAGTTACTCACAAAATGTTAGTGGATATAATTTGTCTGTCTTTGTTATAATATTATAAAAAGGTTCACCACATGTAAGTTGTGTCTACATAAAACACAGCTATCCATAATTCAAAACAGCCTCCTTGTTCTACATTAATAACCACTCTATTGTTTTCAAAGACAGTATTTGAGGCTGCCAGCAATAAGGCCACCCTTACATGCACATCCCCTAAACAGGGGTACCTTTAACTCATCCAATTTATGCAACTCAATGAATTGATGCAGAATTCAGAAATGCCATTGTCCCATACTAACTGGTAAAAGAAAAAGCAAACAAACGATATATAGCCTTTTATGGATTGCGATGCACCAACATTTTGGTCATAAACAGTTCTTTGGTCATGTAAGCATCTGGTCTTCAGAAATAGAAATAATACCATCGGTGGGACTCAGAAGGCACTCAATAAACTTGTATTGATTATTGACATTCGAATACTAATTTTTCAACAGCATCAACTCTCCTGGGAACTATGTTCTTGGGGATAGGTGATTTGTTAAATGTACTCCTAAAATGTGAAATCTTCTTCCCTTATATAAAAAACAGACCCTGAATGTTCTGTTCCCTACAACCTGAATCATGTCTGTGATCAAACTGCATACCTGAAGAGAACTACCATTATTAAACCCAATTCAATACCATTTTCTTAACATCTAACCAGAACATCATGTCTTTTTTTCCCTTAATCTAAACAATTCTTGGGGAGCAAAATAAAGTATTCTATTGTCATAGCATAACAATAATAAAAATATTATTCCATCTATTACTTACTGAGTGTTTACTATGTGCTTGATATTGGTCTAAGAATTTCTCATGTTTAAATCCTTTGATCCTTAAAATATATCTTTGAAGGAGATACCACTATCCTACAGGACATGGGAGAAGAGAGAGGTAAAATAATAAGGCTAAGAACAGAGTGAACAAGAGGGAGAGCCAGAACTCAAAGCCAGGGAGTCTGACTGCAGAGCTTCTAGACTTACCTATTCTACACTGAATCCCCCAACGTAATTGAAAGTTATGCAAATAGTCGTCATCTTCTATCAAACCTTTTGCCTGGGATTAGGAGAAGGTAAATACTCCTCTTTTTACATCTTCCTTCTTATCCTGAACAGGAGCACTGAGCTCCAGGATAAACAAGTAGACTGTATTATAAAGCAGACATCCCACCACACAATCCAAGAACTGCTTGGAGATCCTATGTGTGAGAACAAATCATGTTAAAAACACTAACTGATTTGGCCCTGCCTGGAGTGGCCCTAGGGAAAATAAAATCCAATTCAATACCGCTTTCTTAACATCTGACCATTTTCTTGACATCTAACCAGAATATCATATGTCTTTTTTTCCTTAATCTAAACAATTCTTGGGGAGTAAAATAAAATATTCTATTGTCATAAGCATAACAATAATAAAAACTATTATTATTTTCTCTCTATTCCTTAGTGGCTCAGTTGGTTGGAGCATTGGTTGGAAGTTCAATCTCTGGTTAAGCTCTAGGTTGTGGATTTGATGCCTGGTTGGGACGCATACAGAAGGCAACCAATAGATGTTTCTCTCACACTGATGTTTATCTCCCTCTCTCACTCCACCCCCTTCCCCTCTCTCTCACACACACACAAAAAAAGAAGAGCCCTGGCCAGTTTGGGTCAGCGGTTAGAGCATCTGCCCCACAGACCAAAGAGTCACAGGTTCGATTCTGGCCAACGGCATGTACCTCGGTTGCAGTTCATCCCAGGCCCTGGTTGGGGTCCTGCGAGAGGCAACCAGTCAATGTGTGTCTCTCACGTGGATGTTTGTGTCTCTCACATTGACGTTTCTCTCTCTCTCTCTCTCTCTCTCTCGCTCTCGCTCTTCCTCTTCCTCTCTCTCCCTCCCACTCTATCTGAGATACATGGAAAAATATCCTTGGGTGAGGATTTAAAAAAAAGAAGATACCTCTTTCTGCCCTGTTCTTACTTTCCCCCTTTCCTTTTTCTTTCCCTTTCCTGGTACCCAAAGTTCACATATGGCCAAAACACACTGGTATCCATACTAAGGTGTTAGCAATTCACATGGAACGAACATTATCCTGAGATTTTTATTAACATTATTTGGAAAATGTATTGTCTCAACCTTCAATCAAAGATTTACATCTGAGTCCCTATATTAGTTTTGCAGGACTGCTATAACAAGGTCCATAAACTAGGTGACTTGAACAATAGAGTGCTATTGTCTCCTAGTTCTGGGGGCTAGAAGTCTGAAATCAAGGTGCTGGCAGGATTGGCTCCTGCTGCTGGCTGTGAGGGATAATCCATTCCATGCCTCTCTCCTAAGCTTCTGGTAGTCTCAGGTGTTCCTTGGCTTGTACAAGTTATTCTCCCTGTCTCTTCACATTGTCTTTCCTCTATGCATGTATCCCATTTTATAAGAAAAACAATCATGAGGTGACTTTCCCTAGACACTTTATCTTAACTCAAAAAGAGCCTATTTTCATATGTTTACATTCCCAGATACTGGGGGTGTGGGATTTCAACGCCTCTTGAGGGGACACAATTCAACCAACAGCAGTCTCCATCCTCAGTTTCACTTTGTAAATATGCTATCAGAGCGCTGTAAGAAAATACTCATATTGGCTATATTAAGTAGTAAAGATCTCCTGACACATGGATAGATTTCTCCCAAAAGGAATTTAAGAAATGTACAAATGGCTTATTTGCTGGACTTGGCTATACTATGTCCTGCTCTACTTGGCTGGCTTTACCTGTTACTCCTGAACACTGATTCATCAATTAATTTATGCATTAACCTATTCAGTTTCTCATTATCCACTCATTTATTTATTGAGTGCTTATTACATGCCATGTTCTGTGCCATCTGCCGGATACACATCAGTGAATCACACACAATCCCTGTTTTCCTATTTACAAGACTAGAAACTTGCTCTCTTGATGGACATTTAACTAAAAAGATCATGCTTATCTGCTTCTGAGCCAGTACTTTCCTAAGTCAGGTTTGTAGCTAACAACTGGTTCTATCCAGGAAGTCGGCGGCTATGAAAGCTTCAAGGGGTCAAAGAGATCACATGATACAGGCTACTCAATTACAGAAAGGAGAGCTTTGGGGAGGAGTCTACAGCAATATGTAATTTTAGAAAAAGGAAAAGAGAGCTTAAGTACAATTAGAATAAAAATTGCCTCTGTTCCCATTTTCTCATGAATTTTAGGCTAAAGAAGAAAGTGGAAGAAATAAAATTGTATCTGACAATAAGGAATGATGTAATTTTGGTAAGTGTGGTAATGGCATTGTTACAATATTGGAAATGCATACATATTTAAGTATTTAGAAGCAAAATGTCATGATATCTAGAATTTATTTTAAAACTTTCAGCCAAAAACATAGCTAAAGCAAATTTTCAAATCCTTAATTTTTAAGTCAAAGATAGATAGATGAAATCCTCTATTATTCAGAATATTTAAAATTTTCAAAACAAAAGGTTTTTTAAAAAACTGTCCTCCTAGAGGCAAAATTATATACTTAACAGATTCTCACTTGTCTCGTAGTCTCAGTACTGGCAAGTAAGCCTCACAAAATACTAATTTTAACTATGGAGACCATAGCTACTAAATTATAATTATGAGGTTTTTTTCTTCAACATTTTTCACTCATCGCCATCCTCCAATAAGATTCTAGTAATCCACATTCATATAGCTGTCATTTGCATACTATTTTGAAATAAGAATTTTTAAAATATGGATCTAATCTGATTTAAAATCAGGCATCTTAATATACACAAGTTAAGAATAAATTTTGATAATAGGAACACTATTAAGTACCAGATAACAGAGTTATAAATAGTAGTATTAACACATTATAGAACAGTTGATGGAAAGAAAATTTGGGGCTGACTTTATTTTCATTTGATAAATCATACTGAAAAAATCCCAAAATAGTAAGTTGGCAGAATTATCTATGAACACCACATACATACAAGCTATTAAATTTCAAAAACAACAAACTCTTATGACAAGTAATTATACTGAGACCAAAAAAAAAAGTCAGTGAAAGTGTGTATTTTAAAATAATATTAAACTCATAAAATTTTAAAAGTTCAAGGAACTAAAATCATAGGAACACATTTCAGTCTTTTTACTCACTAAAAATACACAGCAGCCCCTCACTAGGAAGACAGATAAGAGCACACGTGTGGGGAGTGACTACAAACACAGCCATGCTATTTCATCTGGAGAATAACCCCATCCACATGGTATCACCATACTTTAAAGTAGCCGTAGCAGCTGAGCCATCTACTACTATTACGGTATCATCAAGCTAATACATATACCACCACTCTGGAGATAATGAAATACAGACATATGTTACCAGAACTAAATTTTATGTGTGTCCAACAAAGGGAATGCTACCTCTACATGGCAAACATATTATGGACACATATCATGCAAAATTCTTACAAATGCATTCACACTCCATCTTACAAGTAACTGTGATTGATAAATGGATTGTGTTAGAATTCCCTCTAGCAAACAGTGAACAAGCAGCTTTAATGAGGCTTATGACCTTACCCTGTGGATAGCCTAGGGAATCTGAGAGGGAATTATTCGTCACAAGATGCAGGTCAGTCGCTACAATTCCTGCTCCCAGGACATTACAGTTTACCTAAATACAAACTTTTTAACTTCCTTAGCTATGCAACAATAGGCAAGGCACTTAGGAAACATTAGAAACATTACCTTCTGCAATGAGCAGGAAAAACATGTTTTCAGAGCATCACAGAATTTTAGATCTAGAAGGAACTTTTGAGATCACCTGGTCAAAGTCCCACATTTTATACACCGGAAAGCCAAAGTCCACACAGGCTTAAATCATTTGCTGAAGGCTGTAATTATGCTCAATGTCAAAAATGGGACTAGACCCGGGTTTCTTGACTTTCAGTCCAGCAGACTTTAAGTCGTGACAGGTTTCCTAGGCCATATCTATCACTCCAGACACTGACATGAAAAACTGTCCTCCTCTACCTGTGAGGCCTCCTCTTCAACTGAGCAGGCAGTTTGGGGGCAGAAATACATGGAGTGTGGTAGGGTCACCAGGACTAAGTGACATGACAGGCACTGCATCAGGACGGGCCTTACTTCCTGAGAAGTCAGTCAGCATTTCCTGAAGGATTATTCCAGAAGAAACACTAACCTAGGTATTGTGAGGAATACAACAGAAGGAAGAGAAGTACACCTACCTGTAAGCCTCAAGGAGTTCATTCTAGTTCAGAACTTAAGACAACACACAGTGACACTTGAGTGTTCCTGTGCTTAGAACATAATGAGAAGCTAAAGGAAATCACAAAAGGAGAAGATCAGGACAGACCAGAACCATCAAGAAAGGCTTCATGTAAGAGCAGGAATGCAAGCTGGTGGGAAAAACAATGCGCTTCTGACCCACAAGGGGTAGCCTTCCATATGTGAGATAGTATCTGCACCACTGAAATAAAAAAGTGTGTACAAACCCTGATTTAACTTAAAATTGTTCAACTTTCTGCCCAAGTGACACTGGGAGATACAGCTAAAATGGGTGGTATTCAGTGGCAAAACCACCACTCAATTTCATTTCTGGTAATGCCATTATAAGCAATGAAATCAGAAAGGCACATACATTTTCCAAATACTATATATAACAGCACCCATAAGCATAACTTTCTAAATCAATTGTGCAACACCATATTATATTCCAAAGTCAGAGAGGTGAGAAACAGGGGTTAGAAAACTTAAGTTAGGAACTCTTAACTTAAGAGTTCCTATCTTATCCTGCTTATCTATCAGGGTAGCATAAATTAGGAATTTTATTTTTTTAAAGAATATAACATAATGCCTAGCACACAGTAAATGTTGAAAATATTGGATGAAATTTATAGTTTTTTCTGAAGGTGTGACTCTTCTGTAAGTAGATGTTCCTTAATATAATTCAATTTTAATTTTAACCAAACCAGTACACTTGATTTCCTCTTCCTTTTTAATACAATATTACTATTGAAGCATTTTCTTTAGTCTTTTGACTAAAATAAGTATTTTTTTAAAAAATAAAGTAGAGCCCTGGCCAGTTTGGCTCAGCAGTTAGAGCGTCGGCCTGTGGTCCAGAGAGACCTGGGTTTGGTTCCCACTAGGGGCACGTACCTCGGTTGCAGTTTGTCCCCGGCCCCAGTTGGGGTCGTGTGGGTGGCAACCACTCGATCTGTCTCTCTCACATCGATGTTTTTCTCTCTCTCTCTCTCCCCACCTCTCCTTCCCTCCTGCTCTATCTGAAGATAAATTCAAAAGTGTCCTCAGGTGAGGATAAAAAAAAAAAAGAATAAAGTGGATAATGTAAAGAAGTACCCAAGAAATCTCAGATTTTTAAATGTTTTTCTCCACAGATAAAGTTGAAATTTTTTCCTTCCAATAAAAAATGTTGACAATGACAAAAGAAAGAAGGTAAGCAGTGTACATTTTGAAGTCAGTCTTTAAAATTCCAAATATGAAGAATATCAGATAAGTTACCCAGAAACGGTCAAAATGCAGCAATCTTGAGAAAGAAGAACCAAGTTGAAGAGATCACAATACCAGATATCAGGCTATACTACAAGGCCATTATAATCAAAACAGCCTGGTACTGGCACAAGAGAGGCTCCCAAAGAACCTGAAATTGCAGAGAGGAGTTCAGACGCAGAGGGAGCTACACGAAAGAAAAAAAGAAAAAAACAGTTCCAGAAAAATCTGCACTGGGATCTCCTTGAGTCCTATTTGTAGGATAAAAGGTGGGACAAAGGACCAATGGGGAGTAGGGAGAAAAACAATCCCCAGGGTTCACACAGAGACATCTGAGCTCCGACCAACCAGAATGGTAAGTCCTCATAGGGAATTCAGTAGAAATCACAGAACTTCATATCATAGAAGCAAGAATAATCTATCGAGAGTATAGACTACCATGGACCTGACTTAACAAAGCTTGAAAACAAGCTTCCAAATAAACATAACGTCTCCAAGAAATTTAACTTAAATTTATAGACAACAAGAGATTAAAAGTAAAAGAATGAAAAAGATATACAATATAAACAGTAATCAAAATAAAGGTGATGTGGCTATATTAATATTAGACAAAGTAGATTTCCAAACAAGAAACATTACCAGAGATTAAAAACTCACATTTTATGATGATAAAGGAGACAATTCATAATGACCACATAAAACTGCTAAACATGCCAGTAATAATAGAATGTCAATATATATGAAACAAAAACTGACAGAAAAAAAAAGATAAATCCACAATTATAATTGGGGGTTTCCATACTCTTCTCAGTAGGGGCATAGAAAATTTCAAGAACTCAACCAACTGGACTTCATAGATATTTGTTAAACACTGTACCCCAAAATAGACAACAGAATACATATTCTTTTCAAGGGCTCATGAAATATTCAGCAAGTCAGCCAGTATATTCAGTCATTAAATAATTCTTGCCCGGCAAGTGTGGCTTGGTGGATTGAGCACAGTCCCATGGACTGAGCCCGGTTCAATTTCCAGTCAGGGCACACACCTGGGTTGTGGGCTCGATCCTCATTAGGACATCAGCTGATGGATGTTTCTCTCTCTCTCTCTCTCTCTCTCTCTCTCTCTCTCTCTCTCTCTCTAAAAAAATCAACAAAGACATATTTAAAAACTAATAATTCTCAATAAACTTAAAAGTACTGAAATAAAAAAAAAAGGAATATTAAAAAGATCATTCTTTTCCCAGTAAATTAGCTTGGCATCTACCCAGAAGACTCAATATTGTTAAGATATCAATTCCCTCAAATTAATCTATAGTTTAACACAATCTCAATCAAAAGCCTGGCAGGGTTTTGGTACAAAGTGATGAATTGAATTCTAAAATATATATGGGAATTATAAAGCAGCCAGAATTAGCCAAAGTTTGAAAAAAATGTTGGAAAATTAATACTACCTTATTTCAAGACTATGATGCTACCAGAAACAAGAAAGTGTGATATTGACTGCATGTATGATATTGGAACAGAAAGAATCCAGAAACAGACTCATTCATAGATGGTCAATTCATTTTGATAGAGGTTCTAGGCAAATAATTCTCTGGCAAAAAGCTATTCACTTCAACATACAATGTTCAGACAATGACACATATGTATACAAAGAAAAAAAGAACCTTCTTTGACCCTTATCTTGCACCAAATACAAATATTAATTTGAAATAAATCAGGAATCTAAATGTGAGTTCTATAATCCTTCTTGAAGAAAACTTACGGCAAAACATTTTGTGATTCTGACTTAGGAGAAAAGCAGCACAAATCATAAAGCAAAAAATCATAAATTGGACTTCATAATTAAAAGTGTCTGCTTTTTGAAAGACATGAGAGAATGAAAAGATAAGCAATATATTCAGAAAATATCGACAAACAAATATCTGACAAAGGGTTCCTATCCTCAAGACATAAAGTTGTCTTAATAAGAAAGAAATCCAACTTTGAAGTGGGCACATTTACTTCACTGAAGAAGATAAATGAACATGAAAGATGCTGAGTATCAGTAGTCATTAGAGATGACTGACACAAATTAAAATTCAGTATGGCTACACATTTACTATGATGGCTAAAACTTTAAAAACGAATGAACCCAAGTGGTGGCAAGATGTGAAGCAATTGGAATTATCACATATCGCTTGTGGAAAGGTATAATGTACAATCACTCTGGAAAACTGTTTAGCTGTTTCTTTTCAAGTTAAACATACACTTCCATATATGATCCAGAAATACCACTCCTAGTGTTTACCCAGAAGCTAAAACATAAACTTATAACAAAACCTGTACGTAAATGCTTATAGCAACTTTATACATAATTGCCCCAAACTGGAAACAACACAAATATTCATCAAAAGGGAAACAGATTAAAAAAAAAAAAAAGTGTAGTAATTGTCAATGAACTATCAATGAACAACCGTATGTATAAATTTCAAAAACATTATGCTAAGTGAAGGAAGACAGACAAAAAGAGTATGTATCCTGTAATTCAATTTATATGACATCCCTAAAAATGCAAAAAATATAGGGACAGAAATCACTGCCAGGGGCTGGGGGTGAGACAAGGGATTGACTGCAGAGGGGAATAAGAGAACTTTTGAGGATGATAGAAATGCTCTGGTCTCTTGGTTATAATAGTGGTTATATGATATACATGTGTCAAAACATATCAAACTGTATATTTGAAAGGGCAAATTTTACTGTTTGTAAATTATACATTAATAAACCTATCCTTAAAAAAACTATGCAGACTTGTCAAGGCTTTTAATATATATTGCCAAATTGTCCTTCCATTAACTTAATTTCTTCTACTCCCACTGAATTTACATTCCCACTGGCATTCTATATTTCATCAGCCTCAATATAATCAGATTATTATTTTAGACTTTTCCCAATTGATAAGTTCTTTAAAAATGTTGCCTCACTGTTCTGATTTGCATATCAGTAAGTTTTTAGTGATAGTGAACTTTTTCTCATCTATTTCTTGGACAGTCGTATTTCTTCTCTGTTCTGTCTATTCATTCCTTTTAATCATTGTTTTAAGAAAGTATTTGGTGTTTTTATTAATTTTTTATATCTTCCTATATATCCTCAAATATTTGTCATAATATACTTCCTACTGTCTCATTTGCCTTTCATTTTCTCAATTTTTAAATATAAAGACAGCTTAAAATTAAAAATTTCTCAATATTTTCTAAGATTTTTTGCACTTTTATTTAGAAATTTTCCTCATGTAAACTTCAGCTAAATATTCAACTATATTTTTTGTTATTGGTTTTACAGACTCAGTTAACTTTTAAAATCTCTCCTGTCTAATGCAGTAGCTACTAGCCACAAGTAGTTATTCAAATTTAAATTAATTAAAATTAAGTTTTTCTCCTATGTTTTCTACTAGTTTTATCATTTCAGGTTTCACATTTAAGTCTCTGATCCACTTCGGGTTCATTTCTGTGTACAGTGTAAGAAGAGTCCAATTTCCTTCTTTGGCATATGGATTTCCGGCGTTCCCACCACCATGTATTCATGGAAGAGACTGCACTTTTTCCCATTGTATATTCTTGCACTCTGATCAAAGACTATTTGATCATATATGCCTGGGTTTATTTCTGAGCTCTCTAATCTGTTCCATTGGTCTGTGTCTGTTTTTATGCCAAGAACATACTGTTCTAATTACTCTAGCATTGTAATATAGTTTGAAATCAGGAACTACAGTATCCCCAGCTTTGTTCTTTCTCAAGATTGCTTTGACTACTCAGGATCTTCTGTGGTTCCATACAAATTTTATGAATGTATTTTCAATTTCTATGAAAAATGACATTGAAATTTTGATAGAGATTGCACTAAATCTGTAGATTGCTTTGGGTAGTATATATTTTAACAATATTAATTCTTCCAATCCATAAACACGGGTCTTAGCAATGATGTTTTTCAATTTACACCAAGAGCACAGGCAACAAAACCAAAATAAACAGGACTATATCAAACTAAAAAGATTATATACAGCAAAGAAAACCATCAACAAAATAAAAAACAACCTATGGAATGGGAGAAAATATTTGCAAACCATGTATCTGATAAGGGTTAGTTAATACCCAAAATACATAAGAATTCATTAACAACAACAAAAACAAACCTAAATTACCCAATTAAAAACTGGGCAAAGAACCTGAATGACATTTTCCTAAAGAAGACATGCAAATGCCAACAGGTATATGAAAAAGTGCTCAGCATTATTAATCAACAAGGAAATAAAAATCAAAACCACAATGAGACATCACCTCATACTTGTTAGGGTGGCTATTATCAAAAAGACAAGAGACAAGCATTGGTGAAGGTGTGGAGAAAAGGGAACCCTTTTGGTGGTGGAATGTAAACTGGTACAGTTATTATGGAAAACAATATGAAGGTTTCCTCAAAAAAATTAAAAAATAGAACTACCATCCAGCAGTCCCACTTCTGGGTATATACTCAAAGGAAAAGAAATCGTTATCTTGAAGAGATATCTGTAGTCCCATGATACTGCATCATTAGTCACAATAGCCAAGATATGTAAATAAACATAATGTCCACTGATGGAGAAATGGATAAAGAAAATATGATAGATACACACACACACCACACACACCACACAGTGGAATATTATTCAGCCATAAAAAAGAAAGAAATATGTCATTTGTGACAACATGAAAGAACCCAGAGGACATTATGCTAAGGAAATAACCCAGACACAGAAAGACAAATACTGTATGATCTCACTCATATGTGGCATGTGAAAAAGTGAAACTTATGGAACCAGAGTGGTTGTCAAAGGCTGGGGGGTAGAGGAAATGGGGAGATGTTGGTCAAAGGGTACAAGCTTTCAGGTAGAAGATGAATAAGTTCTGAGGACCTAATACACAGCATGGTGAAGATCGTTAATAATGCTGTATACTTCAAATTTGCTAAAAGAGTAGGTCTGAAGTGTTCTTACCATGAAACAAAACAGAAAAAAGGTTAACTATGTAAGGTGATGAATGTGTTAACTTCATATGGTAATCACTTTTTGAAAATATTAGAACAGTTTTAGATTCAATTTTGGTAAATGTAAAGCAATTTAGGTAACACTCAATGGAAAGTACAGTGAGTTCTCATATACTCACTGTCCCCCACCATATACAGCCTCCCCTACTACCAACATCCCACACCACAGTATTACATATGTTACAATTGGATAAATCTACATTGACACATCATCACCACCAAAGTCTATAGTATACATCAGAGTTCATCCTCGGTGTTGTACATTCTATGGGCTTTGACAAATGTATAACAACACGTATCCTCCACTGTAGTATCAGAGAGAACAGTTTCATTGCCCTAAAAATCCTCTGTGCTCCACCTATTCATCCCTCCCTCCCCTCTAATCCTGGGCAATCACCGATCTTTTTAATGTCCCCATAGTTTTGCCTTCTCTAAAATGTTATGTAATTGGAATTACACAGATTTTCATTTAGTAATATGCACTACTTAAGGTTCCTCCATGTCTGTTCATGTCTTGCTCATTTCTTTTTAACCCTGAGTAATATTGCCCTATCTGGATATGCCACAGCTCATTTATCCATTCACCTACTAAAGGACATCTTGGTTGCTTCAAATTTTGGTAGTTGCAAAGAAAGCTGCTATACACATCTATGTGTAGATTTCTGTGTAGTTTCAAGTTTTCAACTCCTTTGGGTAAATACCAAGGAGTATAACTGCTAAATCAAATATTAAGAATACGTTCAGTTTTGTAATAAACTGCCAAATCATTATCCACAGCGGTCATACCATTTTGCATTCCCAACAGCAATGAATAAGAGTACCCGTTGCTCCATGTTCTCGCCAGCATTTGGTGTTGTACCCCCATTTCAAATGCTTAATGGCCACTTGTGGCTAATGGCTACTGTACTGAACAGTAATAGACAGAGTATGTCCATCATCACAGAAAGTTTTATTGGAAATGCTGCTCTATTTAAAGCTTAATTATTTTATATGGTAGAATAGCAGCTAATGTGATAGCTTTTTATTTTTTTCTTTGCATAAAATCCATCCCTTCTCCCACCGGATATTGATGGGTCTTTGTTTATATTTGCTCAGAGGGTCAAATTCCTGTTCAGCCAGTTCTTAACTATTTGCCCATTAACAAATTATTTAACCCTTCTGAGTCTCAATTTCGTCACCCTATTTACTTATCAGTTTAGTGCATTAAATTAGATAAGCAAGGTTAAGATAAATTACCACATTCATCAGGCTACGTCCTCATTTGTAAACCATCTGGGTTAGGAGTTTGTTTTTGCATATCTCAGTACGGTACTTTGAGGACCCTTTATGAAAGCAAAGTTTAATATTACATTTACCTGATCTGGATTTTCGTAACCCAAAAGTAGATTCGCTGCTTTTATATCACCATGAACATACTCATTTTCATGTATATATTCCAGTACATCCAACTGTGGAAAGAAATACATAAGGTTATTCTGATGTCTATTTAGAACTCATAATCAACTTGAACATGTGGAGTTTACAATAACATGTATTTTTGTTTTTTCATATTAAGAATGACAAAGTGACATGTTTCACACTTATCGAAATATATTTTCCAAAATATCACATGTACTGGTTGCTCATCCTGGGACAAGTTGAATAAAATGACCCTCAAATATCCAGTGTTTTCACTGAACCTCTGCTGAAAGGAAACCAAGATTCAACAACACCTATGCCTATATTCCTGATAGCCTGGTGGCCAAATCACACTGTGCAAACAGGAAAACCAATAAAATCAGAGATCCAAAGTGAGATAATCATGAAATCCACTCAGCAATTCCTTACCCAAGGAATAATTATAAATCAAGTTCTAGGGACCCCAGATCAAAACATGCCCATGAGCACAGAGAAGGCATTCTCCCTCTGTATAGTAATAGAATAAACCTTAGTTTCATCTTTGAATCCTTTGAGCCTTGCATGTTACCTACACCCAGTGCTCAGTAAACATTTGCTGGCTGGCTAGATGGATGAATGGACAAATGGGAAAATTAATGAGTTCTATTTGCCACATCCCAACCTGGCATGAGTATTTTCATTCTACTTAAAATGGAAAAAAATAAATAAATAAAATGGAGCTTAGGCAAACCAAACACAAACAAGATAAGACAAATATGTGGCATAAACAAAATGTGTGCATGGGTGCTATTAAGATTTCATTGCTTCTTATTTGGCAAAATATATATTATTCATTGCCATACTAATTACTATCACCATCCCAAACTCATAATAAAAAACTTTATTAACACCCCCATACCATCGTGTGTTTAGTATGGAAAATAATATAATCTGCCATAGTTTGCATTGCTATAAATATAACTGACAAAAGAGATGTTATTCTTATAGCCATGCAAGCTCGTTCTGATATGTAAAACAAAGCCGTGTGCAGAGAAATCAGACTGCAGAACCAATGCCTAGGTGAGCTTGTAGTGCCAAGCACAGCACACTCTATCACTTACAGAGCCCAGTGATCAATTTCACGGAAATCGCCTCTACTCTCAATAACTGACATTTCTAGGGCAATAATCCTTCATTCTCTGATAATTCCACAAGGGGCAACAATTTGTAACAAGTAAATAATCTGAAAATGGAGCATGGGAAATAAGTCATCCCTTCTTACCATTCGAACACCTAGCTGCAGGACAGTTGACTTTTTAAAAGTACCATTCTGGTCAGAGATCTTCTGTAAATCCATTCCTAGTCTTTCCATTACCATAAATCTGTAGCTGTAAGAAGAAGATGTCAAAAAGAGATCTTAAGATAGCAATGCTTGAAACTTTCTATTTATGAACTGAAACAAGAAAAAATATACCCAGACTAACAATAGAGAATGGTGCAATATGAACCATTGGAAAATGAATATTAATAATGCTGTTCTTTTGCAGAAAGATATTACTTAGTATTTTACTTTGCAGTTAAGTTTCCTAGAAGAGAATGCTGTGCTGAACCACTCACTGTCTTAGGTCATGGAAAAAAACACACTAAATAGTCATGAATTTAGTTCATTTTGACTCCATCACCTTCTTGCCATATAGCCTTGAACAAATTATTTGTTCATACAAAAAATTTTATTTATATTTGTTTTTGACCTTATAAAATTATACTTACTATCTCTATACATTTATAAACATGCCTTTTTATTCTTTTTTTTCTTCTTTCTTTATTGATTTTAGAAAGAGAGGGAGAGAGAGAGATAGAAACATAGATGAGAGAGAACATCGATTGGCTGCCTCCTGCATGCCCCCCACTGAGGACCTGGCCCACAACCTGGGCATGTGCCCTGACTGGGAATCGAACCAGTGACCGCATGGGTCGACACCCAACCACTGAGCCACACCAGCTGGGCATAAACATGCCTTTTTAAAAACTGCATATTTTCCTTTCTTCCCTGTTTGGCAACTCTACCCCTCCTTTTCTTCCCTTCACTTACACACCCACATAGGACCCTATTCTGTATCTATCTATGTATGCACACACAAACACAGACATAAAGAAATGTTTGTCCTTGTTTTACAAAAAATGTGATCTTCTTATTTGCATTTTCTGCATCATATGTTTTTCAGTAGTATCTCACTGAAGTCCTTCCAAGTCAACTGGTATAGCTCTAACTGATTTACTTAATGAGCTGTATAATAATGCATGATATGGATGTACCTTGCTTAGCCATTCAGTCCCTTTGGGGCAGCCCTTTACTTTGTTACAAGATTATTGTTCATTCATTTTGTTCTGTTTAAAGACCATTTGAGCAAAGCACTGACCTCTGAGACTATTTTCTCACCTAGGGAAATATATATCACCTATTTTAAAAGGCTGTTGAAAAGACAAAATGGGTACCTAAAAAATGATAGCATTTTTTTTCTTTTTAAAATCACTATTAGTGAATTATTTATATGTGATTATTATCTATATTTGGTGGGTTTAAAAATATTTCTAAAATTTATTTGTTTTGCCTCTCCTCAAGAGATAGAACTTAATTCTCCTCTCTTGAGTATGGGGTACATTTAATGACTTGCTTCTAGGAAACAGAATACAGTAGAAATGATAGGAGATCACTTCTCAGCTGAGATTATAAAAAGACTGTGACTTTCTCCTTGGATGCATGCTCGTGTGTGCACACGTGTGCTCTCTTCCTCCCTGTCTTTCAGTTACTGCTCCAGGGGAAGCTGGCTGCTATGTCCTTATAGCACTGGGCAGCCATGGAGAGGTCTACATGGCGAGGACGTGAGGCCTGCCAACAATCACATGACTATAGATTTGTCTTAGGCTTGCCAACAGCAACATCAGCGCCGCTTAAAGCAGACCTTCCCCAGTCTAGCCTTGAGATGACTGCAGCCCAAGAGACAGCTGACTATATCCTCATAAGAAGTCCTGAGCTAGAACCATGCAGGTAAGGCAGGTATAATAACTGACCCACAGAAATTAAGATAATATCAGTTTATTCTTATAAGCCACTACAGTTTGGGTAATCTGTTATATAGCAAACAAATAATTAATAGACCACATAACTAATAGTGATTGGATGATATTTAATTATAATAATTCCATTTTACCTTCTTCCCATGAATTCGGTAAGACCAGATCCATAAAACAGAGGAATTCCTAAATAATCAAGGTGTTTTAGTTCTATCCATTTTTTTACTGCAAAGACAGAAAAAAAGAGATATGTTTTTTAGAAAGGTATTTCTCACTTTTACAATGACGCTAAAACTTATTTAGCTAAACTAAATAGAAATTAGACCTTCCTAAAAAAAATTTTTAAGAAATTAAATGTATCTATCTAATGGTTTCAAATTCTATTTATCACTATAATGAACACAAAAACATATAGAAAATTTTTAATTAAATTATAACCAAAACAAAAGTAGTCAGTCATAAAATGCAATTTTATCATATACACACATTTCTATTCATGAAAAAATTCCCTTATATACTAGTTAAATTTTTAAATATAACATGTTAACCACCAAAGGAGCAGTAGAGAGATTAGATGGCTTTTTCTTCCTCATTACTTAAAAATCTAAAGCCATGGTAATCAAAAAACAGAAATTGGTCAGAAAAATCATCTTACTCTGAAAGTATATTATACAGACATTTTTTGGTTCAATTTAGTTTTTTTTTTTTAAATCAAATCCACTTAAAACAATCAGGTAACTTATTTGATTTTTCACTTTTCTGCCATGCACGTTTAACGTTTAGGACAGCTCTACTGATAAACAATCAAGTTTAATGGATTCTATTTGTCACCCTGACATACTTTAAGTAGTCAGTAAAGACTAGAGTCTTAATGCTTAGGCGGTTTTATTAAGAAAAAAAAGTTAATTATGAGGCTAGACTCATCATTCTTTTTCTTAAACATAATGTAAAGGACCCTGACTATGAAGTCGTTACTCAAATCAACTTCCTTAAAGCTTTATTTAGTCCATATATAACTTACAGCATTTACTAAATGCTTTCATTCTTCTTCAGCTCTGTTCATATACATTTCACATTCATATCCTCTAACTGGTAGTTTTTATATCTGATACTCTGCTCCAATTAATTTCCCAACATTCATATTTTAACATTTTTAACTTATTTTCTAAATCATAATATTTAATCATATCCATACACCTTACCCTAATCCATGCTAAGATCATTCATTTTATTTATATACTTACTGCCCATTTTAATTATTTTTCCTTACATCCTTCCTATTCAAATATTTTTTTTAGTTAATTATATTCTACTCTCTTTTACACTTAGAGAACTCCTGGTAGCTTGGATCAACAACACAACATTTTATGTAAAGTAGTATAAACAACTTTGAAATATATAACCCATTATTATGTAATACCAAAATTTGTACACCATCTGTCTTTTTTATGTTTTAACAGTTAACTGAATCATTTTACAATAACATTTCTAATTGAAAAGAATTTTCCAGAAGGCTAGAAAAAGACAAAAATATTTACACTCACTTTAGCAAGCATATATATGGAAGTAACTTGCTTTGCTAATTTTACTTACTACATTCTTTTTTTGCGGCTCTTTGGTAAAATTTAAGTTCTGAAAATAATGGGCCATTTTCTTGATACTCCTATAAAAAAAGAACAATTAACTTTATTTTTAAAATTTTAAAGATAAAATTGGTATTACAACTATGAAAATATGAATATACATATATATATTATATAATAGTGCTTGAATCATTTATTATAAAACACAGGCACCAGATTTCCACTAAAAATCTCAAAAAAAAAAAAAAAAACCACTAAGTAAACTTGAAGAATCTCATTTTTAAATATAATATATTGTAATGCTATCTCTATACCCTCTTACACACGAAAGTAGTCTTACTGAACGAACATACTGAAAGCACTGAGGACTGTATGCACACACAGGTAGTCAGTGTGTACCAACATGCACATCAGGGGATACGATACACTGCAAACTACCTGGTGGTTCATTCCACATGATACCTTCACTGAGTATCTATTATATATCATTGCACTAGGCACAGGGGATACAAACAAAAATAAAACCTCATCCCTGACTGTGATGACCATACCATCTATGGAGGAAGTAGGGGAGGAAGTGGGGGAGGGAGGAGAGGTTATACAGCTAGATAAGATACAAGGATTACAAATGTTAACACAGAACAAAGTTCTCCAGTCTTTATATTTTAACAATGTGAACTATATCATAACGTTAGGTTTAATAAGTAAAATTATGAAAACTATGATGAGAAACACTTTTACAAAACTAAAATGAATAAAGCAGAAAAAAGAAAGTCAAATATATGTGAAATACAAATTTAAAAGCAGTACTTACCACTTTTATTACATGCCTTGCATCTTTACGTGGTTCATTTGCGGGGAAAGCTGCAGAACAAAACACAACGGGGAAAACAGAGTTATTCCAAATTACTGAATGCCTGCTATATTCTAGACACTGTGCCAAACACCTCACATCTTCCCACGAAGATGATACCTCTTATATTAGGTATCATCTCCATTTTACAAAAGATCCTACTAAGGTTTGACAAGTTGAATAATCTGCTAACAAGTAGCAGACTGTCAAATCTGTCTGACACCACAGCCCACACTCTTTACCACAAACCATATTCAAATACTCAAACAAGTAAAACCAACAAACGATATTAATCACATGGACCTCAATGTCGGGGAAAATATTTTCTAGATATATAGCATTAAACCCAATAAACGATATACAGTAAACTATTGATTCAATTTTACTAAATTAAAATCTATGATAACTCAGAAATGAAAACTGATTCGCCCTGGCCAGTTTGGCTTAGCTGTTAGAGCGTCGGCCTGAGGAACAGAGAGTGCCAGGTTCGGTTCCCGCTAAGGGCATGTACCTCGGTTACGGTTTGTCCCTGGCCCCGAATGGGGTCGTGCGGGTGGCAACCAGTCGATGTGTCTCTCTCACATCGATGTTTCTCTTTCTCTCTTCCTCCTTCTCTCCCTCTCGCTCTATCTGAAGATAAATGCAAAAATGTCCTCAGGTGAGGATAAAAAATAAAATAAAAAACTGATTCAAGTAGAAAGTTCAAAACAATTTCTACTTGGTAAAATTCTAAAATAAGTCACGTTAGAATAAGAACAATGTCTTTTAAAAAGTATCTTCTGAGCCTAGCTGTAAATTATTCCAACATTAAAGTATATCTCGCCTGGCTAGTGTGGCCCAGTGGTTGAGCATCGACCCATGCAGCAAGGGGTTGCTGGTTCGATTCCCAGTCAGGGCTCATGCCCAGGTTGTGGGCTCGGTCCTGAGTGGTGGTGCATGCAGGAGGGGGAAAACTGATCTTCTCTCTCATCAATATTTCTATCCCTCTCTCCCTCTCTCTAAAGTCAATAAAGAAAAAAAAAAAGAATATATATCTCATAATATCAGCTCATTTCAAGCTATCTTACTTCATTTTATTATTTACCATTTGCATTTTGGATATCATAATCAAACTTCTAAAAACTCAATTGTTAAATTTTTAGATCAAATCAGTATTTTCCTCTACATTATCTAAATTATTAAAAGATTCCTGTTTTCAAATCTTGATCAGAGAAGTTGACGTATGTATTTATTTGACTGTGAAGTCTAGAATTTTGTCATTCATCTGTTCACTCTTCATCCATTTATTCATTCATTCAAACAACCAATATTTATTTATCAAGAGGCTAGAGTATGCGAGCACTGTGTTAGGATGATGTTTAAAGGGAAGTAAAAGGAAAAGAAGTGAAACTCGTGTTGAACACAGTTGAAAATCAGCACTTAGACTGAGAACAAGATCAAATTCTTCAGGTATGCTTTCAGTGTTTATCAAAATGCTGTGTCCTCCTCTTCTCACTACTCCCAACGTTTTTCCTTTTCTTTCTCCTAACTCTATCAACTGTTCTATTAATTCACATGATAGATGTAAACAGCATTATCACAACTTCACTAGAGTGGATAATTTGTGCTTTAAAGTGGTACACATGCACAATTTTTTAAACCATTCTTCAAATTTTTGATGTCAGCAATGCTATTAGCCAATTGAAGAAATGATTACTTCAATTTTAGTGGATATTACGTATAATTTGTGAACCCAGATCTCTTTACAGTAACAAAGAAACTAAACTTATATCAATTAAATTTCTCTTTTCATCTTTATTCATATAAAAGCATTTCATTTTCACTCATGCGATAGTCCTAAGGGAGCTGCAGGAGGGAATTATCCATTTCTAAGGAGGGGGGAAACATATACACAGAAGAAGGGATCCAGTCCTGCTGTAGAAGAAGAGGAGAACAGCCTTTCCTCCCATCCGATGGCGAATTATGTTTACTAGTATGATGCCCAAGGCTGGGGAGAAACAGCCCTGCCCTAACTCTATCAACTAAGAGTTTCACCTCTTTTCCTTTCGCTTCCCTTTAAACATCATCCTAACACAGTGCTCGCATATTCTAGCCTCTTGATAAATAGTATGGTACTGACTTGATAATTAGTACGGTACTGACTCTAGAAATGGTCTGCTTTCTGAGGCATAAGTGGGTAAAAAATGTCCCGCTTCTAGTCGAAAAGCAAGTGGCCACAGCAGCAAACAAATCTTTAAGCCAAACAGAATGTAAAAAGCAGACAAGCACAAAAGGAAAATGGGGATTTCAACTAGATAAATAATGTATTATATTGCCATTGGGAAGAAAGAGATCCAACCAGTCCAAAGCCCTACTCCTTGCTGATTTCAACCAGTACATCCAACCACTGTATAATCTGAATCTTTCTGTCACATTATTTCACATAAACATAATCATGTGTTGACATATACTTGAAACATCCCCATATTTACATTTGATAGCTACACAACGTTCTCTATAAACTTCCAAGTCAGATTATATTGGAGAGCCTAAATCCAAAATCAATTGACTAGAAAGCTCTTGGAGATGGATGTTAAACAAATAAATTGTCTTAGTTACTATGGAGTTCTCTTACAGTAATCAATCAGTTAATTAATGAAACAAATATTTATTTTCCACTGTAAGCCAAAGACACATTCCAGCTAGTGAAATTAAATGATCATGGAAAGCAGACATGGTATCTGCTTTTATAGTCTAGTGGAGAAATGAGACATTCATCAAATATTCATACACAAGTGTAAAACTGTAATTATAACAAATGCTAAAGGGAGAGGTAGATGCTACTATAAGAATATATAATTTAATTTATATAAAAGGAAATGCTTGAGCAAGACTAGTTGGAGAGGTGGTAAAGGGCTATATGAAAATCTAGTTAATAATTTCTAACGAAAGGATTTTAAAAGCTTGAGCCATATATGGAAGATAGGAAACATACAATTAGATTTGCATTCTGAGCAGATCACTACACTACACTGTGGAGAACAGAATGAAGGGAACCACAGTAGGTACTGACAGATCAGTAAGGATTTAATAATGTTACATTTAAAGAAAAATAAACAGATTCCAGAGACTTCAGAAACAGGACTTAATAATGGAGGAAAAGGGATCTAGTGTGGTGAGTTACAGCTTGACTAATCTATTAGAAGATGAGAAGAATGATCAATCATTGACAGTGATAGTGTTGAAAGTACAGTAGTCTCATATCTTCATTTAAATTTCTGACGAGAGGTCTGATGACTTGATAAGGAATATGTTGTGCACATACATGATATTTGCCTTCCTAGCATTTCTTTTCTGTTCATTGGGAACCTCATCTGGTTTTTCCTTTGAGGAATCAAACCTCTCCCTCTCCACGTGGACCTAGGAGGGCTGCCTGTCACAGTGAACCCTCCCTTATATTGCAGAGTTGGACACATGACCAAGCCTGGCTAATGGGAAAATACAAGCCCACTGACCACAGCAACCAGTTCAGAAATGGCCAAGAACCTCAACTAGGTTAAAAAAAAAAAAAAAAAAAAAAGTCTTTCTAGGACTTGATTTTAAAATGCTAAGATAGATCATAAGCTATAAAAATACCAAAACCCTAGAAGTAGTAGTGATCACTTTCCTCAGCTAAATGGGAAATAAAGTCTGAAATCAAATCCAACATTGAGGAAAGTAGGGGTAAGGCAGAAAGAGAGGTAGAACCCTAGTGACACTGCTTCAGATCTATCCACATCTGAAGACAAAAAAGCCTGCACTTACCAGTTACAAGAATTAAAATCCCCATTTGTGTTTCTAACATTGGCAACCAAAGACTACACAGAAGGCAACTGGAAAAATTAAAATATGATGGCGTCTGGTAAAGAATGTCAATAGACTAGCACTCTAGATAAATCAAAAACCTTCCTCGATATAAATGCAGAGGTAATCTGCCAAAAGAAAAAGAAAAAAAAGTAAGGAAGCAAGATAAAGAGAAATCTAAAGCTCAGTGGGAGATGTACGTGGGCACTGATGTTCCAGGCCTTGCTGCAGACCTGAGGGAGGCTGCCCAGGCAGGACATCCAAGATTATGAGTGTTAAAGACCTCCTGGGAGAAGGACAAGTCCTTGGGCCAGCAGAAGGCAGAAATCTGAAGTTAAGATGGACACAGCAAGTCAGAATTTTCAAAGTGCTAAGCTACATCTTCAGTACTGTGGGACACTAAAAAGCGCGATGGGGGAAGGGGAAAAAGGAGAGGAAAGGAGGAAAGAAAAGAAAGAATAAGAAAGAGAATATGAATGAATCCACTACCACCAAACACAGTAAGACGTTTTAAAAAATCAAAAACTTATCTTGGCCTACACCCTGAGTATTAGGAAAAGTAGAGTGTCTCCTGATAATTATCCCAAAGGTGACTTCAGGAATTTGGGCTAAAATTTACACCACAGTGTGGTACAGAAATTCGAAACCAATGATAAGTCATAGCACCTGGCAGAAGCTAAACACAAATCTTCTTCAAGGGACACACTAGACACAAAGGAATACCAGAGATAACCCATGGCTACAGGTAAGTTAATGACCCATAGTTACAAACAGAAGAGAAAACAAAAGCACAAACCTCAAGAAACTTAGACCTCCCATACAGATAGAACATCTGCTTAAAATGAAAACAGACACAAAGTCTCAATAAGAAATAAAACAAATGCTATATGAACACAACTGAACAAACCAGTTATATTTAGAAAAGCATCACAGATCTAAGAAAGAGTGACCAAGAACAGGAAATACATTAGAACTCCAAGAGAAAATCTGGGGGTAAGTTTGAATTTGCAATAGCAAATACTGGAAACTACCCAAATAACTCTCTTTGGTAGAATGTTTAACAAATTGTATTAAAGTTACAGTATTGAATACATTGCAGCAAAGCAAATGAATGAAAGGTAGATACTGTAGCAATAAAGATATATATATCTTAAAGACATACTGTAGAGCAAAAGAAACCACATAAAACAGAATGCACACTTATGATACTATTTATATAACTTCTAAAACCCACAAACTTAAATTATATTTGTTTAGGGATGCATATATACATACAACTACAATGAAAAACAGTAAAATAAAAACCATAAATAGTCTAGACAGTGTTGCTACTACTACAAGGGAGGGAAGAGGTGTTAGAGCTCCTGGATGGAGTGCTGGACAGTTCATGATCCATTATTCGCTGGACTTCAATGGGAATTGTGTTTGATTTTGTTACACTTTTTTGATAAACTATGTTTATGTTGTATGTACTTTTCTATATATTGATATAGGTAATAAATATATAGCATTAATATTTAAAACTTTAAATAAATAGACAAAGTGGTAGGTTAGATTGAGCTAGAAAGAGAACTAATGAACCAGATTAGATCTGAGGAAATAATACAGAATTCAGAAAACACAGATCAAGAGACATAAAATATGAAGAAAGATGAAACACCAAGGGAATATGTGGAAGAAAAACAATTTTCTAACAGAAATTCCACAACTAGAGAATAGAGAGAATGGAGGACAGGCACTATTGAACAAACAATGTCTGATAACTTTCTAGTATTTTAAAGTCATGAATCCTCCTATTTAAGAATCATAAGTCCCCAGCAAAATAACAAATCTGTACTTCAGCCTACCATATTCGAACTGTAGAAAATTAAAGACAAAGTTCTAACAAGCAACAACAGAGAAGAATATATTATATACAAAAGATAGATAACATCACAACAGACTTCTGAATAGCAACAAGAGAATAAGTAAACAATTGAATAACATCATCTGAGAAAAATAATTATCAGTATGGAATGAGGGGCACTGAAAACAATGACAAAAATAATGTACAAGATAGGAATATGGTAACTAGAATTAGAATGTTGTATTGCCCATGTATTTATCCAGGAGAAAAGGAGAAAGACTATTAGCTTCATAATCAGTTAAATCAAGAAGGTACATTGAAAGTTTACAGGATCCACTAAAATAATAGAAATAAAATTCATTAACTTCAAAATCAGTTAAGAAAAAAAAAATAAAGAAAAACTAAATCTAATAGACAGGAAAAAAACAAGAGTTTTAAAAAAGATACAAAAGCAGACTAAAATATGAAAATAGAAATAAATTAAGACACCGGAGTACATCCATTTTTAGCCACACATTTTTTTTCATACTTTAATCTCTCTAAAATGTGAATGCATCTTATAATAAAGACATCTTATAGTTGCTGTTGACCACATAGCAGTTATGACAGTTGTCACTGAAGATGCAGGTATAAACTCCGCCCAGATGTCTGTGTGTTTTCACTTTAACTGAGTCACATACATTGCTGGTAGTATTACATGTTAAGTTTAATTGTCATTTACAATGATTTGTGTAATTACAAAATTTAATTAATTAACCAGTCCAAACACAGGAGTGGTGCATAAATTTTACATTAGTGAAAAAAAATATTCATTAAGATATGACTGTAATAACTGAGTATTCTATGAGTTCCATTTGTAAGACTGTTTTTAAGGTACTGTGTCATAGTTTAATGAGCAGTATTAGGTATTAGATATAAAGCAGGTCTTACATAACCACAAAATAAATGATTCAAGAGAAAGATAATTATCAACTTTTAAGCAACTAATGGGAACTCAACATACATACATAAAATGATGTATCTTATAATCAATGACTACTTAGAGTTGAAAAATATGACAGTAATCAAAATAAATTTGAGTAGATTAAGTTCACCAGCTAAGGAAACTAACATTGTTAAAAAATAAATAAATACATATTATTTATGAGACACAACAAAGCCCAGTAATGCAGAAAAACAAAATAAAAAGATAGAAAATAAAATAAGCTAAAACTAACTAAAAGAAGGATGGAATATATATTTTCAAAGTTACATAAGTCTCAGGAAATAAGAATTAAAGTTAGTCCACCTGAATCATAAAAACAATGATAAAACAGAAAGACAAAAATATAAAACTGAATGCATCTGATAACGTGCCTTCATAATATATAAATCAAAACCCAGCAGAATTACAAGAAAAAATTTACAGGACAAAAATTGTGGAAGATTGTAATGCAATTCCATAATATATAGGCAAGCAGACAAGATAATTGAAACCCAATTAACAGTTTTTAACTAAAGACTACATAAAATACAACACCATGGCCGGTGTGGCTCATGGGTTGAGCACTGACCTATACACCAGGAGGTCCCTGGTTCGCTTTCCAGTCAGGGCACATGCCCAGGTTGTGGGCTTGAACCCCAGTAGGGGGCATGTAGGAGGCAGCCAATGAATGTTTCATCATCAATGTTTCTATCTCTCTCCCCTTCTCTGAAATCAATAATAACATAAAAAAAAAAAAAAATTAAAGAACATACGTTCTTTTCCAACTTACATAAAACATTGTTTTCAACTGCCCATATTTGTACCGAGAAAGTAAGTTACATCAAATATCAAAGAGTAAGTATTATTAAATATGTTTTTATTGATTTTTTTAGAGACGAAGGGAGAGAGAGATTGAAACTTCGATGTGAGAGAGAAACATGGATCAGCTACCCCTGCACGCCCCCTACTGGGAATTGAGCCCACAACCCAGGCACATGCCCTGACCAGGAATTGAACCGGGACCTCTCAGTCCATGGGACAACGCTCAATCCACTGAGCCACACCCTCCAGGCAACAGTAAGGATTATTGAAGACACATTCTGTGAACAAAATGCCTGGTCCCTAGAAAGAAGAAATCACCATGGAAATTAAAAAATACACAAGACTAAATAATATCGAAAATATCACATTGAAACTAGTTAGGATGCAGTTAACGTGCATATTTATTCCTTCTTTTTCTGACAGAATGTAAACTTCACAAAGGCAAAAATATTCTGTTTTATTTAGATGTGTCTCAAGCACCAAGAATAGAGCCTAGTAGGCATTCATTATGTATTTGATGAAGAACTTAATGAATAAAAGAAATACAAACTATAAATTTATAGCATTAAAATTTTTATTTTAACAAAACTGCAGAGCAGCCAGGATGCTAATATAGAGACTCCTAAGCTCCTTCTACCAAGGATGCATTGAATGTATAGCCACACAATTCCCTCTGAAGAGACTTGGAAACTAGCTGATCAAGTCCTACATATCAGATGAATGAAAAAGTACACCTATAATAAGGGATACTGACTGTGATCCTCTCCTCAGCAATACTGACAGGTCTTGGCACACCCTCAACTACTAGTTCTACTAAGAACAAAGAAGGCAGCTTGAACAATCACAGAAGTTTGACAGACAACTAGGAGTTTAGGCTGCAGTTAACTAAGGAGGTTTATTTGCTACATGAGACCACTGTCAGGACTGGGAGAAGTGGCTATTTTATCTAATGTGCAGAAACCAACAAAGAGAGTCAAGGAAAATGAAAAAATAAAATAAAATATGTTCCAAACACAAGAAAAAGATAAATCTCCAGAAACAGATCCTTATGAAAAAAAAGATGTGATTTACCTGATAGTTCAAATTACTGATTTATAAGGAAAATCAACGAGGTCAGGAGAGCAATGCATAAACAAAGTGAAATTTCAATGGAGAGATAAAAAAATTACAAATTATCAAACAGAAATTATAGAGCAAAGAATACAATAACTGAACTGAAAAATTTAATAGAGTTTCAACAGCAGACTAACTCAAATGGAAGAAAAGATCCATGAACTCAGAGACAAGGCAGTGAAATTCACACAGAGGAACAAAATGAAAAAAGAATGAAAGGAATGAATACAGCTTAAAGGATTTATGAGACATCATCAAGTAGACCAATATACACATTACAAAGGTACCAGAAAGAGAAAGGAGAGATAAAAAGGCAGTTTATTCAAAGAAGTAATGGCTAAAACCTTTCCTACTTGGGGAAAAAAAAACAGATATCCAGATCCAGGAAGGCTAGTGACAAACAAGATTAATCCAAAGATTAATTCATTATCTCTTATAAGTCTCCTTCAATTATATACTTTATTCATTTTTTTTGTTTAGGACTTAAAAATATTTTTTTTTATTTTTTTTATTTTTAATTTTTTTTATTTTTTTTATTAATTTGTTTTTGTTACAGATGTTTCTCCTTTTTCCCCCACTGACACCCTCCTCCCTATCCCCCCGCCCCATCCTCAGCTTTGTTGTCCATGTCCATCAGTTATGCGTACATGCATATAAGTTCTGTGGTTTATCTCTTCCCTCCCCCTAACCCCCACTTCTGAGGGTTGTCAGTCTGTACCCTACATCCACATCTCTGGGTCTACCCTGTTCCTCAGACTGTTATGTTCATTATATTCCACAAATAACTGAGATCATGTGATATTTGTCTTTCTCTGCTTGGCTTGTTTCGCTTAGGATAATACTCTCCAGGTCCCTCCATGTCATCTCAAAGGCCGCCATCAACAAATCATCAAACAACAAGTGTTGGTGAGGGTGTGGAGAAATGGGGACTCTAGTACACTGCTGGCAGGAATGCAGACTGGTGCAGCCACTGTGGAAAACACTATGGTGTTACCTCAAAAAGTTAAAAATTGAACTGCCATTTGACCTAGTGATCCCACTTCTAGGAATATACCCTAAGAAACCTGAAACACCAACCAGAAAGAATATATGTACCCCTATGTTCATAGCAGCACTATTTACAATAGCTAAGATCTGGAAACAGCCCAAGTGTCCATCAGTAGACGAATGGATAAAAAAGCTGTGGCACATATACACAATGGAGTACTATGCAGCTGTAACAATTATATACTTTAAAGTCTACTTTATCTTTGGGGTAATCTGTTATGAAATCATTTTAAATTTCCTAAGACCTCAAATGTTTCCTGCTATCCCTTAAGAGACATTAAATTTAGCCAGATAGTATACTGGAGTAATAGCCATATTTCTCTTAGTTACCATGAACTTTTTCTATTTTCAGTCTATGAGTTAATGGCTGAAGTAGTTCTTGACCTCTCTTTCTAAAGTGATATAGTAAATTCTGTATTTTTAATTTAAAAACCCACTACCTAAGAAAGTTATCTCCACTCTCACCTTTTGAAACACTGTGTAATATTCATGCTGAAGTTAGGTTTCAAATATGGGATAGCTTTCTTACATCTTTCATTATGGTCTCCATTTTGCAGGCCTTTACCTTTTCATGTGCTATTATTATCCAAAGATATATGTACCACATAAACAGATAACAGAACCATTATTTTTCCTACTTGCTGATCTCTTTATGTCATTTTTCTGTGACTTAGATTTGCTTTGCTTGCTCAGTAACAGTACAACTAACTCTTTGCTCAGCTGAGTCAACTGTCTCCTTAAAATCTGCTTCCATGTTTCTGTATCTCTCATCATCTTTCAGGATCTCACAGGTTTTTAGGGTCAGAGGAACTAAAAGTTCTTTCCCCAGTAAAAACCTCTTATTTTTACAAAGATTCCATAATGAATCTAATTTACTTTAAATTAGATAATTTCAGAACATTTATACCTGTTCTCCAATTTCTGCTGGAGCAGAAATTTCGAAATCATTGAAGCCAATATATATATTTTTTTCTTCCTCTTGGTATCACACATTTGTCCATTAGATACACAACTTTGTTTTGCTTTCTTCTCACTTTTCTTGAAATTTTTGTGTGAGAATTTTTTTAGTTGGTTTTACTACTTTTCCTTCTATTATCCTAACGATTTATAAGACAGAAGGTTTCCATAAGTAATACTCCATCTCAACTGTAATCCTCACATTTGACACTGGAGATCTATGTTAGACTTATAACACATGATCTTTCTTTAAAATTTATCTTTATTGTTGAAAGTATTACAGATATCCCCCCTTTACACATGATTTTTTAATAGAAGAAAAGATCAAGTATAATGAATAGCTTTTCTTCACATTCTCCAGAAATTGATAGTGTAACCCCATATCAACATAAGTGCTCAAAAACACATATTCTAAAATAATATGATATTTTATTCATTCTTTTCCTTGCTACACCAAGGAAAAAAATATTCCAGCATAAAAATTAGCATTGCATGAGCTAATAAACATCTCTTCTCCATTAAAAATACTTCAAAATTTGCCTCTACATAAAATGTTATATATTTTTCATAAATTCAAGTATAGGTATGTAACAGATCACTACTGTTGTATAATATCTGAATAATTTTCAAAAACTATACTTCTATTATAAATAAAATATTTTGATATCTGAACAAATTCTACAAGAAAATGTTTTGTTTACCAAGATTCCACTTATCCAAGTATTTCTGTTTGTTTTACTTTTTGAAAGACTGAGGTTTCTAAAGAGTATATCTTTAAATTATTATCTAAAAAAAAAAGGCAAAGAATAATTCAATATTTGTAAAAATGTCTACTTTTACATGGTGCTTATGAAAATTGTATCACAGGGATTTAAAGAGGACTCTTGATCTTCCTGTTGCTTATTAGACTCAAAACAAATACACAAAATCACTATAAACTAGACAAAGTCATCCATTTTCGAAAAAGCAGAAAAATCCACCAAATTTTCTCATCAGTTTGTATGTACTATTGGTTGCCTATCCTCACTTTTCATAAAAATATTCTTTGACCTAAGTTATCATACATTTTTAATGTATTTTTCCAGTTCTTATCATTAGACTTACTATAAATATCAGATGTCCTTTCACAGATTTCATGAACATAATACTATTAAAAACATATCACTGATGCTCCACACCTCGAGTTGTCAGTCTGAATAAAAATGACACCATTAGCATCATCACTAACAGATTTCTTCAATTAGCTGCCAATACTATCAATTAGATATTTCACTGTTATTTTAGAAATGAGGATGTCATAAGCATGTCATTTGCCACTATTTTCTCTGGCTAGAATTAATTCAAAGTGTTCTTGACAAAGGACATCAATCCGTAGAGCAAAGAAATCTGAGTTCAAATGTAGATGGAGACAATTACTTCACTGTGGCATGGAGGCAGACTACTTAACCTCCCAAGGCCTCAATATCTTTCATACTAAGTTGTTCGGAGGATTCAGTGAAATGATGCATGGAACGCATTTAGCACAGAGCTTGGCACATACTAGTAAAAGATTTTAGTAGCAGGTGATGATAATTTCCTAAAAAACAAACAACAGGAACTGTCCCTAGTAGGTATCACATACCACAGACACATATGACTCATCGGCTACTCTCTACCAGAGATTCTCTTTCATTCTTTTTCCTTTTCTGTGTTCTATGTTCCTGGCCGCCTCAGTGAAACTTTGGTAGCATCACCTGTAAGAACGTCATCAGGTGGCACTCAGAACACCTGCAATGGAGGCGACGCTCTCCATGAGCCTCTTGCAGACATGTTGTCGCTTCGGATTGCTCTTGCTCAAAACAAATTCGTGGAGCTGCCTTTACCCCACACTAAGCATAGGAGAGAAAAATGGCCAGTGTCTCTGGGGAATAATTAACAAAAGACAGTTTGTTCCATCTTCATGATAAAATACAGCATCCCTATTAAAAGGCAAATTCATCATTCCCAAAAGTTAAATAGGATGACACTTTGAAAGTAATTCCAGCTGATTAAATTTAGGGTTCTGAAAAAAAAAAATTTTTTTTAATTCATGAATAGACTCTGAATCTTTCGTTTGATTTTAAAATGTATAAATGTTCATTTAACTTTAAGCCCTTGCCTCTCAGTGTTCTATTCTGAGCTAGTCAAACAAGTGGTAGCAGGCATGCTGGGTTCAATAATACTGCCTCTCATATTTAAATACTCTTTTTCACTTGGATTGTAAATTAAAGAGTCTCCTGAACACTGACACATTTTCAATGATTGATTTTGCAAAACGTGTTGATTTTCTCTACACTGTTTTGCCTCAGTGTGTGTCAACTTTGGCCTCCTTTTCTTGCTCCTTTGCAGCACTGCTGTCTCTTTGAAGCAATTGTCTGCCTGATATGAAAAATGTACATTAAACCTCATGACTAATTACACAGATAAAAATTCCTGATCTCCACTATGAAATACTCATGCCCAGCAACCATAACAAAAGCTTCTGACTGTGTACAAAACTCTTAATCAAACCTGCCATTCACTTAAAAGAAATTCCAATAATTTATTTCCCATTAAAGTTGTGTTTACATTCTGTGAAAAGTGGATTTCTTATGCATGTTACATGCCTACAAGTCAATCCATTTAACAATAAACACCATCCCTTTCCTCCACACAAGTTCATACTTGCTATTAGCTCTACTTCAAATAAGTGCTACTCAGTGGAACCGTTTTAATCTAGACCACAAAACTGTTTAGTCTTAATACGATATCCGTTTTTTTAATTCTCTCCACACTATGTCTGAGCAAAGTAGACTTTTCCCAATAAATCTTATAATCTATGAAGTACGTGGCTTTTTGTATTTTAAAAATACGCTTGAAAAGAAAATACACAAGATATTTCTCTCCCCTCGACCTCCTCAATTCTTAAAATAATGTCTCTAAATCTAAAGGTACAGTGGTTATTCCCACACCACATGTTATAGCACATTTCATCTCAGTTGCTGGGAAAATTATTTCTAGAACAAACCAGTTCTAGAGTTAATGAACCCAATCATTTTTAGAAAACGACAACATGTAAGGCCTTGTTTAAGCACCCTGAGAATGCCTACAAGGAGTTTATAATCTAATGATGGTTGGGGTTGAATAAGACAGTAAACAGATAATCATATGAAACAAGATGAGCACGGAGAGACAGCGCACTATGGGAACAAAGAGAAGGACAAGTTGTGGATACTCCCCTGCTTGCCTCTTTAGCACGTTAGAATCTTCATAAGGCCCAGCAGCCATTTGTTTTCACAATGGATCCTAGCAGCAGACTGCCCTCACTCCTTGTCTCCCAAACCTAGGTATTCGCTTGGTTTGGCTGTTGCTCGCCTTTTTTGTTAGACCAGCTCTCCTCCGACTCTGGTTGTTCATCTCCTGCAGTTACCAAGTGCAGTAAATGCACCACATGCCATCACACTACCATTTTGGGAAACCCTACAATATCTACCAGTGCACCAACTGGCTAGTCCAACCCTGGCCATGAAATTTCAGTTGCTTGAAAATGATGTTTCAGCATGGAAAGACAAGGGGGGCGGGGTGGGGGAGTAGCCACACGACTCTCCAGAAATGGCCACAATACCTAAGCAGAGCAAGTTGGATTAAGGTCTGCACATGAGCCAAAGCTGAGAATTTCATTGCCTTTGTTGGCTCATGTCACTTCTTTAATTAATGTCACTTTCTCTGGTTTAATATCAGAGCAAGTGACAAGAGTGCTTCTGGATGAATTGTGTTTTCTGAGGCCTGTATGGCACACTCTCCCGCAGTCTGACAGAGGGATGTGCCAGTTTCACTTGGCAGTTACAATGCACCAGCTTTAGTTTTAGTAGTTTAATTTGTGGCAGTTATATGTTTTGAATACGTTGAAGTATTCACAACGGTCTCATGGAATCTGTTCCATAGATAAAGTTTACACAGTGGAAAAGAAAAAGCAATGGCTATAAGGCGATTAGGAAAAGCCTCTCTTGGCCACAGCTGGTCTTACAGGCATTCCTGTAAATTTAAGAGCATTTAGGGGATATGATTAGTGATCACAAGGAATGATGCCCTCCTTTTTTTTTTTTTTTTTTTTTGCCTAGTTCTGTAGTTGGTGTGAGACGATCATAAGGAATATGATATTTAGAACTCGATTTTATGCAAAATCCATTATTCAAGAAGTGAAGTTTATATACATGATAGACATGCAATGAAATAAATGTTAGCATAGGAAGCTCTGTTACTTATGCATTAAGTTGGTTCTAACATTTTGGTAAACTAAGTTTTTATTGATATAAAATTCAGAAGAATTTCTGCATTGAGGAGAAAGGATTAAACTTTTCCTTTGGTTTGTTAAAGACCTTTTCTGTTTTAGGCTGAAGTATTCTGAAGCGTTTTCATTTGGAGTTTTTTCTTCATCTCCTTTATACACTTTTGTGAAGCCTCATCAGTTCATGGTGAGAGCTACCACCAAGGAGTTCTTCCAAACTTTGCCTGCCCTTTCTAAATTTAGGGTTCGTTACTGCAGCAGGTTGAAGATCTGGCGTTGATTGCACCTGGCTCTGCTGGAGAAGAGAAATATTCATCTCCACTGAATGCATGCTGCTTAAGTGCTGGAGGCACTTGCAGGAGAGTAACTCTCATTGGAAACTTCATTACAATACTTTCTCTTCCCTACATGAAGTAGTAATTCTCATTCACCAAAGATAGAATTTTGCCTGACACAGCCACAGGAGCTCCTGTTTGACTTTCAAAATTAATCAACCTCTAAGCTAGAGCAGAAATGGCATGTCCTTTAACCTTAAGCACAAAAAGCTCTCAACAGACTGCAGTTTATATATCCCTGGATGGAAGTTTGGGCCCCTGATACTTAAACTTGATGCACATACTGGGTTTCTGGCAGGCTTTTGCCCATACCCATCTGCTAGCCTGGCACTGTGCCCACTGAGAAGGTGTGATGCCAGTTTCAATAGGGCATAGGTGCCAATCAAAGATGGGTTTGGAGGGGCAGCATGCAGAACGCAGCAAAAGTCAGCTCTTCTGCCAGAAGATCCTCCTGTTATCATATAATGCCAATGAAGGGCCACATGCTTCATTGCTTGGGATCACATTGCATCTGTAGATGTTTCTGGCCTTCGATGGATGTCTTTCCACGGCATCTTTTTCCTCAAGTATTACTTCATTGGAGATGTTAGAAAAGTCTACCTGACTAATTGAAGGTTATCGTTTTAAAAGAAACAACGGAAATCTTCAACAATTGTCTTGTATAATTGCTGAGTTTTCTGTCTTTTCTCTTAAAATATTCTCACACTTAGACTACTGTCAAGTGTACTCAGTCCATGTAATGGACTTATAAGGGACAAACATTCTGAAGAAGCACGAATTACAAAACTAAGCGCATAAACAGTATAAACATCCATAAGTACTTTTGTGACACTGGTAAGGGTGAATGGTAGACAAACTGTCATCATCCAAATGGCTCATTTCTAGTGAATTCTCCCATTCAGAGCTTTGGAATTCTACTTTTCATTTATTTTATAAACACAGATATTCCTATGTCTTAAAAGAAGGATCATAACTCCTACTATTTATTCTTCTTCTTCTATATCTAAAGAAAAACCCTAAAACGCTTCAGAAGCAAAAGTCTACCCATATTTCATCAGGAAGCCAGAAGCTCTCAAGAGCTGAGAATTCTTTACCGTGTGGCAATAGAGGTGAGCTCATTTCATGAACAAGACATGTCCCTACAGCAATAGGTTTCAAATTTTAAAAGCCTGACCACTGTAAACAGTTACAAGATAGTAACAGGTGCAGTGGAAGAGACATTATATATAAATCACTGAAGAACAGAAGAGTTTATAAATCTTCCCTAAAGCAAAAGAGTTTAACAGCAAAAATGCTGAAAATAAAGACCATGATATAAATATGTTAAAAAGGTTGGGGTTTTAAAAAAAATGAAAAAGACAAACAAAGGCTAAGCCTTAGAAGATCTCTCCCTTTCTTATACAAGAAGCCAAACTTTTGTAAATACTTAAATTTCTTAACTGAGAGGTAAACAGTACTCTTCCTTTAAAAACACAAACTTAACAGCCTGTAGACAACAAATACAAAATTAAAATACAACTTGTAGTTTTTATATATAGGCCCAACCAGTGTATTAAATTCACAAAATCCAAGCGATCCCTTCCTGTTGAGTTTATATCACCTATTATCTCTCTACACCTTCATCTGTAAACCAGTTTATCACAATTAATTTCTAGTACAAGTTATCCTTATTTCATATTTATTTCCTTCTTCCTTTCATCTCCACAGTATCGTTTGCAAAATGTCCTAGTAAGAGTTGTGGTGGCACCATAATGTTGCACTGTGTCAGGTAAGACACTGCGTATCACAAAGCCTTCTCTGTAAAACACTGCCAAAATAACATTTAATACAGCGATGTGTAATGAGCCAATATGTGTTCCAATAAGTGCACTCTGTTGATAGCTTATCATCAGGCTCTTCTGAACATTATGCTGCATACCTTAAATATCAATCCAATACAGCTGACTAAAATATCAAAATAAGTAAAAACCACATTGGCATAAATAATCTTTTCTATTTCTTCAGAAGTAGAAGTCTATTTTCTTAACAATCAAATAAGTGAGTTAAATTATGATAATTTCTAAAAATCCTAGTATTCCTACCCACTTTCGCCCCACTCAAAAACATTTCTTCCATGTTTCTAAAGATCAAAATTGAGCTAATTGGAGAACATGACCAAAAAATGTAATGACAGTCACTTAGATGAAGTCTAAACACTTATCCATGCATAAAGGGTTCAGTTGTAAAGCTTCTCCAGAGTAAAATTTAGTGATAGTAATGTACTCCTCTTCATAAGAGATGCTATTGATTCACTATCAATAAAGCATGCATAGATTCTTTTAGATGACATCATGATATTTAACTTGTCCCAGCTTTTCTTGTACTCTAAGATTACGAGTTGGAATTAAAGGGGGACATCAATAATTATGGAAGAGAATAAAGCAAACTGGCTTGTATGGGTTAAATATCTCAACCTCAGTCTCAATCTCTCAGGCAAATAACTGCTGGACATCTACTCTGTGCTTGATACTCTAAAGCTGCTAAATGGTCACCACTACGCCCAACTTCAAAAAACTAAAACTTCCACAGATAAGTCATTTCCATTTTTACTCATGTAAGTTTTCAAAGGAATTTACCTGAAATTTATTACCTATAATTCTGTTTTTCTGCAATTCTGACTAATTTCTGAAACCCATTATCTTTCACATCTGGAGCAGATAAGACAGCTTAAATGAGAACCTTCCACTATGTCATCATGGCTACTATCGTAAACTTTAAGGGAAAAAGTAGTTATCAGTCGGTAAGTAAACGATCATAGTCTTCCACTGACATTCTCTCATTTATGCTCCTATTTATGCAATTCTATGAGAGAATTCAAACTCAGTTCTCTCTCCTTCCCTGGAGTTTTAGAAACTTTTCCACTTATTTTATACTAAAATGACAGCAATTTTTCCCATCCTCTCAACCAGTTTCCTTTCTTCCTTTTCTCTCTCTCTTTTCATATAGAAAAAAAGAACTTTGACTTGTTCTTGTATTCAAACATTTCCCTCTTATAACTGTTACTATTAATGCTACAGGCACATTAATTCTTCAAGTCAAGAGTAAATAACAAACTTCTCTGCCCTTTGCTGATCACTGAAAGGTCTTAGCTATTGATCTCAAAGCTAGAGGGCAGTTGTACATGTCCAATGAGTTAGACATAGAGGCTAGTCTCTCCTCAGTCTTGGACAACAAATGCTGATGAAGTGTCTGCTGAAACAGTATTATCTGCAAAGAACACCCGAAATGAATGCATCTGGACACAAGGTATTAAGGAAAACCTGAATTTACTGGCTTCTTCACTTACATACAGCAGTGATGAGAACCATGGTAAAATGCAAAAACATGATATAATTCCTTACGGATATGCTCAGATAGCTTTGAAAATAATCAATACAAACTAGTCTAATGAAGTTATTGCTGACGGCATCTCACTAAAGAGCTGATACTATGATTTATGAGTGCCACTTGTGATGGAACAATGACAACATTTGGAACACACAGCTTTATTATAGATTCTGAAGTGCGGAGCCTCTTCCTCAAATAGCTAAACTTTTTAAAATGGTCTTTCCCCAATGGTGTTCACTTGCTAATATTCCCAGGACCCGAGTTCCAAACTTCAGATAGTGGGAGGCATTGCATGCATACAGAACCTTGAAAATTGTACAACAAATATTGTTTGGTAATGAGAAAAATTAAGTAAAAAATATGTGGCATGTACTTAGACTGAAAGAAGTAAAGATTTTTCAGTATTTGAAAAGAGACAAATAAATAACATGACTGAGCAAATCAATTCCTTTCTCACCACACAAGTAGTATGTGCACATATATGTGTATAGACATACATTCATTTTAAACATGTACTTAAATTTAAATGCATATCCTCACATATAATATTTACATTTTAAAAAGGGAATAAGATCATTACAATCAATGCTTTTCTGTAGTTCTTTGAAATTACTCAAATAATTCAAACAGAAAACTAAAAGTATGTCTGATAAGCTGTGGGGTCCAAGAAAATGTTGTCAAGAAAATCCTAAGAGAAAATACGTTTACAACATTTATTGAAAGAATTTCCCGTGTAAGTGGACCCATGCAGTTCAAACCCGTGTTGTCCAAGTTTTAACTGTATTGTGAGCTGAAGGGACTTGAAAAACCTCACATACAGGGAGAGTCTTTCTCTAAACTCCCATTATTTGCCTAAATACAGATCTTCCCAATAAAACCTCAATACTTATAAATCCCCATCAGGGGAATTTCATCAGCCAGGAAAGATTGACTCTATCACCGGAGAAGAGATTAGAAGTTGACACCACTCCCAAACTTTGTCACAAACTGTCATATCCCCCATTTATTCTTCTAAGGGCCCATTCATCTTTCCTAAAAATCATTTACTCTCCATTAAGTGGCCTACATCCCTTCTCCCGTTCTTCCCTATTTTTTTTTCCCTTTATTGATTTTAGAGAGAGAGGAAGTGAGAGGGAGAGAGAGATAGAAACCTCAATTAGAGAGAACATCGATTGGTCAGCGACCTCTTGGTGCATGGGTCGATGCTCAACCACTGAGCCACACTGGCCAGACTCCTGTTCTTCCCTATTAAGATGGTATATAAGTTCTCAAATCTCACCACTTTTGGGGATATTCACTTCTTTTTCTATAATTTCCCCATGCATGTAACATTAAAAATTAATAAATTTGTATACCTTTTCTCCCTGTCAATTCATTTCATAAATCCAGTTCTAGAACCTAGGAGGGTAGAGGGAAAGTCTTTCCTCCCCCATAGTTTGAAATGTTTAATGAGAAACCCAAAATTCCCACAATGGAGGTCTTTTACCAGCTTCTTAAACTCCTACAGAAACAGAGGTAATGAGTCAATACATTTAGGAGAACTTATCCTGAGGGTAATTCTTTTCAATCACTAATATTTATCTTATTTTATTCATTAAATTCAGTCTTGTAATGGATATCTCCTAATCATTAAACAACAGGTTTAAGGTAGCCCTGAATGATACTTTTAAATTTAGTGTAATTGAAAATTTTTTTAAATGTAGTCTACAGCCCTGGCGGGTTTGGCTCAGCGGTAGAGCATCGGCCCGTGGATCAATGAGTCGAGGGTTCGATTCCAGCCAAGGGCACATACCTCTGTTGTGTTTCGTCCCCGGCCCTGGTCAGGGTTGTGAGGGAGGCAACCAGTCGATGTGTCTCTCTCACATTGATATTTCTCTCTCTCTCCCTCTCCATTTCTCTCCCTTTCTCTCTCTCCTACTCTATCTGAAGATAAATAGAAAAATATCCAAGAGGTGAGGATTAAAAAAAAAATGTAGTCTACAAGTATACTCAACTAAGGCTCCATATACCAAAGAACACAGAAAATAATATTAAGCATCCACTTTCTCAATAATCCCAAAGATGGCACATAACTAGCAGACTCTGGACACATAGGAGAGAAGTTAATTCATTCCATGCAATAGATGCCTTGAGGTATTGAGGCGCAATTCTCTAGTAGAACCTAATTAAGAAATGACCAGAACCTTACATTACTTAAATATTAAGATTCACAAATGGAAAGTGTTTTTATTTATGCAGTTGTGATTTCTCAGCTGGAAAAAAAAAAAAAAAAAGGCAATGTTTCCAGGAAAACATACTCTCAAAAAAGAACATTAACATTTTGTCTAGCAGCCTGTGTAATGAAGCTCTGAAAAGACTTCTAAGAGTCATTCGGAAAAAATGGACAAGGAGTGGGACCAGTCATGTCTTAAAACTAGAAATTCTATTAAACATTAATTAGCTTCATATTACTAAACAAAGCACATGGATTCTATTTTATTTCAGTTTCAATTTCAAAATATTACAGTCACATATATAAGAACATATGGTAAATTACAGTTTATACTTTACCTAAATATACCAATCCAAATCCTCCAGAACCAATCATCTTGCCCAGCACCCATTGCTTTCCTTCCACGTCATCCAGAACCTTGCCTTCTGGAAGAGGAACAGGAAGTTTGTATTTCTCATTTCTTCTTGGTGGCATCACTTCTGCTGGCAGAAGAAGAGAGGGCAGTGATTAAAAATAAAAACAGCAGCAACAAAATATTCCAGTTAAACACATTTCTCAAAATGTCTTCCCTGGGGCACTTTCCCAGGTTTCTAGAAATTAGGATTCTAAAGTCAATTCCGTTTGCTCAAACTGAAGATTCACATACATTACAGTATTGAAATCTAAGAGGGGCTGATATTAAACAAACAAACCAAAAAAAGCCTGTTGAACTTAACATTTCCAAAATTCATTTGGGGGGGGGGGTCTATAATACCTAGTAGCACCTTAAGAAGTTAGTTAACAATTTCCAATGAGAAAGAGAAAATAAATTTTACATACTCCTTTCACTGAAAATGCTAAGTGCCAAAGATGGGGTCACTAGGAAAGAATACAGCTATGGACTGGGAAAATTCTAAAGATGGAAATGTACATCCACCAAACACAGCAAATGATACAGAGTTAAGTTTTTGTTAAAGAAGCCAGGGATTTTCACGGATTTATAATTTAGCAGAGCGGTAGGGCACTGGGCAGTTTCAGGCTGACAAACTCCTCTTTCAGCTTCTTTCGGTTTTTCTATACCCTGTCCCTTCCCCATCCTCACCAAAGTGAAAACTGCCCTGCCTGAGAGATTAATGTGATATTGCCAACAAAAGCATAGACTACACAATAAAGTCACACAACTTTAACCAATTAATTACAATTGTACAGAGGTTAGTGAATTTCACAATGAGAGATTTTGCTCTAGAAAGAGAACATTTCTTGGGGGATAGGGGCGGGGTGGGGGGGCAACATATACGCCTGAAACTAATTTAAATGTGAAGGTAACTGCAATCCCGTAAGTATTTCCAAAGATTTTTTTTAAAGTGGTGAGTGCTATTGAATAAAAGTTAAATGTCAAGTTTTCCTTGTATCATCTTTCCATCTTCTGAATGAGCAAGTTTCTGTTCCTTTTAATAGGTTTTCCTTCCTCCACTTACTTTAATCCAACGCCCTGCTATCATTTACTTCGCAGCAAGGTCCCAGATAGAGCCAAGGGACACAGCTGAAATCTTTAACGCCATTCACCTCTCCTCCTCCTCAAGGGACCACAAGAGAAGCTGGGAAGTTAGATGGTGAACTAAGTCTAAAGTAGAAAAAAGTTTTGTGGGAGTGCCCCCTTTTCTAGTACTTTGTAGGTACTAGTGTGCGATACATATTTGCTGGTTTAAAACCTAAAGTCTCCAAAGAAGAACTTTCAGCGGGACAAAAATTCTAAACAAGTCTCCAGGCAAAAGGCAGTTTGGGGCGTCAGCACTTGAGACCTGACACGAGACTACGAAATACACATCCTGGGCGAGGACACCGAGCTCACGTGCCCAGAGCGAAGGGGCAGCGTCCCTGTAGGCCGACCCTGGTGTCCCCTCCGCTTCTGGATGTCTTCCTGGGCCGTGCTGCAAGCGCGGCACGCGAGCTTCCGGGGACTAACCGGTGCCCGGAGCCTGAGCGCGGCCGGGTCTGGGCGGGAGCGGCGCGGCCCAGCGCGCGGTTTGCCCGCCTGCGCGGCCCGGGACCCAGGCGGCCAGGCCGACCGCTCCGCCCGCCGGCGTCCGCAGACGATTCCCGCCTCCGGCGCGCCCCGGGCCGTTGAAAGGGGACCCTACCCGCTTCGCCGCCGGCGCCGTGGGCAAACGCGAGTGGAAGGGGCGCCGGAGTCTCGCTCGAGTTAGGGAGAAGTTAGAACCAACCGCGGAAGCAGGGGCCCCTCCGGAGCCGGCGTCTCGCTCCGACGGCGCTCCCGGGCCTGGGGCGCAGCACGGGCGGGGCCGCGGACAGGCGGACCCGCAGCCCTGGACTGGGAGCCGGAGCCGGATGACGGGCCTCGGCGACCGCGCCGCGCGCGCCGCTCCCCTTGGCCCCCGGGGCCGGGCGGGGCCGCGGGCCTCCAATCCCGCGGGGAGGCGGGCCCTGTCGAGGCCGCCCCGGGAGGGCGCCGAGCGACGTCCCCGCACCTGGGCCCGCGGCGCCGGGCGCGCCGCCACCGCCTCACCGCGGGCGAGACGCCGGCCCGGGCCCGCCAAGTCCGGGCAGGCCGCGGCCGGCGCCTCCTTCCCGCCGCCGTCCGCGCCGCGGGGCCGCCAGGGGAAGAGGGAGAGCGCGTCTCCACCCGGAACGAGACTGTGTGGTCGCCATGCCCCCTTGCCCGCCAGAGTCTGCAAGGTCAGCCTTCAGTTCGGCGTGAACAACCAGGACGGACATTTGTGTAGGTGAAATTTTAGGTTTCTTGTTCCATGATCCAAGTACTTAGAGCTTCCAACTGGATGGGCAAGTCCTCACTGAGCACTTCCCAGAAAACTGACAGCCCAGCCAGGCCCTGGGGAGCCAGAAGCCGGGTGTGAGTGGGCGTGCCCGTTACAGCCTTTAGGTTCTAACAGGTCTCTTGGCTCCAGACCCATGTACAGTACTACTTGGATAATCTTTTTGTTTTTACTTTTATTTTTCAATTACAGTGTACATTACTTTGTGTTAGTTTCAGGTGTACAGCATAGTGGTTAGACAATCACATACTTTACAGTGTTCCTCCAGATGTTTCCAGTACCCACCTGGCACCATCCACAGTTATTACAGTATTATTGACTATATTCCCTAGGCTGTACTTTACAACCCTGTGACTATTCTGTAACTACCAGTTTGTACTTCTTATTCCTTTCACCTTTTTTTTCACCCACCCCTCAAACCCCCTACCCTCTGGCTACCAGCAGTCTGTTCTCTGTATCTATGAGTCTGTTTCTCTGTTCATTTATTTTGTTCTTTAGAGTCCACATATACGTGAAATTATATGGCATTTGTCTTTCTCTGTCTGACTTATTTCACTTAGCATAATACCCTCTAAGTCCATCCATGCTGTTGCAAATGGTAAAATTTCATTATTTTTTTTACAGCAGAGTAATATTAAATTGTATATACATACTGCCACTTTTTTTTCCACTCGTCTATTGATGGGCATTTGAGTTGCTTCCATATCTTGACTATTGTAAATAATGCTCAATTTACAAGTAGGAGACTCTTGATGCAATTCTGTTGTCTCCAAACTGGAAATAACCCTAGTTATTTAGATTGTAAGGTTTGTTAATAAAAAATTTTCTGACACTCATTAAAATGGTAAGGAAGGTTTTATTAAAAACTACTCCAAATACAACAAGAAAAAGTAGGAATTTATAGCCAAAGAGCAAAGTGGGAGTCAGTGGATAGAATATTTCTAAGAGGAAACAGCAGGTGTAAGGGGAGGATGCTAGGTAAACTGAGCTAACAGGATTCTGTGGCAGGCCAGGGTGATCAGACATCTGGGGATTGTGAGGGATGAAGAACTCCATTAGATTTGGGGGCTGATCAGTTATGGAGGATGGAGAATTCTGGCTAAACTAACTTAGCAGGATACCTGCCAAAATTGAACAATTGTAGAGAGAACATGGAATTCCAAAAATCAAGGCCTAGTTGAAAAAGAGTTCAGGGAAGCCTGGTTAGAGTTTGGTCAAGGAGAGGATCTTTAATCAGGATACAGTGATAACATTATTATGATAATTGAGACAATTGTGTAGTTTCTAACACATAATAAGGACTCATAGTGAGCTTATAATATTTTAGGGTAGACAAAACAAATGCTCAGAAAGCAATTAAGCAATATATCAACTTCCTTTGTAGGAAGTCAGTAAGTGCTTGGGGTGCAAATACTGAATGGAAAATCAAAGTCCTTTAATGGCTTTGATGGAATAGGTTTTAGGACTTCATACATCCCTGAGACTCTCACCAAATGAAAGATTGCATAAGGAGACATTTCTTCAAAAGCACTTGGTGCTGTGACTATGACAACATTTTTTAAAGAAACTCAACAGTCTTTATGTAGAGTAATTGTGCCCTTTACGATAGTCATTCACAAATCCAACAATGTCCGTTCTTATTGCCATAAGATCTGTATGTAACAGATACTGTTGGTTGCCTATCCAGATGTTCATATGGGCATTCTCTCTCCCATTCCAAATTTGTTTAGGTTTCTGTCCATTTCTCCAGGTTACTTCCTTTGGGAAGATGCAGCTCCAGGACTAGCCACAACCCATTACTCTTGAGGGGACATACATGGCCCCTCTCTTTCGCACCTGTATACCCAGTATTTTAGTGTCATAGTTCCTTCAGGTTACTATAACAGAATACCATAGACTGGGTGGTTTATAAACAACAAAAAGTTTATTTCTTACATTTCTGATGGCTGGAAAGTTCGTGACTGAATCACCTCCCAAAGGTCCCATCTCTAAATACCATCACATGGGGATTAGGTTTCAACATATGAATTTTAGGAGGACATAGGCATTTGGTTAGAAGGTCCTATTAGCTCGACCTTCAAAATATATCCAGAATCCATCACTTCTCACCACCCCTACTGCTATCATCCTGGTCCAAACCATCATTTATTTCCTGGATAATTGTAGTACCCTCCTAAATGCTGTCCTATTTCCTACCCATCAACTCCTTCAGTCTTTTCACAATGAACAGCCACATGATCTTTTTAAAAGCTTAAATTAGATCATTTCACTGCTCAAAACATTTCAGTGTCATTCTAGTTCAATCAGTATTAGCCAGTCTTTACTATGACCTCAAACGGCGTTTTTCAACCTTGGCACTATTGACATGTGGGCCAGATACTTCTTTGTTGAGAAAGGAAAGATGGTCAAAAGGTGGAATCTCCTGTGCATTACAAGTTATTTAGCAGTACCCTGGGCCTCCCCAGCACTCCCTCCCCTGCAAGTTATGACAACCAAAAATGTCCCTAGACATTACCAAAATTTGTAACCTTAGCCCTTACTCATACCCCTCATAAAAATTTTCTTGAAATTGATACAGATGTAAATCTAAATATGAGCTAAATTTTTTGAATTTTTTTAATTTTTGGAAGAAAACCTAGGGAAAAGTCTTTATGATTTTGGATTTGGTAAATCTTTGTGATATTTGAGTTTGTGTAATTAGAATGTACCAATAAAATAACTGAAAGTCTAAAAGAAGAAATTGATAAATTAACTTCATCAAAATCAAAAACTTATTGCTCCACCAAACACTGTTGAGATACCAAGTTTTTGTAAGTGTGTGGAGTAACTGGAACTTTCTTACATTGTTGGTGGAAATCCAAAATGATACAGCCACTTTGGAAAACTGTCAGTTTCGTATAATGTTAATCATATAAATAACATATGACCCAGCAATCATGTTCCTAAGTATTTACCCAATAGAAGTGTAAAACTATATATATACTCAAAGACTTGTATGTGAATGTTTATAGCAACTTCATATATAATAGTCAAAAACTGGAAACAACTTGAGTTCCCATCAACTATTGAGCGGATAAAAAATCGTGGTATACAACATATCTCCTATACAATGGAATATCACTCAGTAATAAAAAGAAACTACTGACACACACAAAAACCTGGATGGATATCAAAAGCATGATGCTATGTGAAGGGGAAAGACACAAAGAGTACATACTGTATAATTCCATCGAAATTGCCAGGAACTGGGTTGGGGGGATGGGACTGACTGCAAAGGGGCTAATGGAACTTTTTGGAATGATGGAAATGTTTAATTTCTTGATTGTGGTAGTGATTACATGATTATTACATGATTATACATCTGTCAAGACTCATTTAATTGTACACTTAAAATTTATGAATTTTATTATATGTAAATTATACCTCAATGAAACTGACTTAAAAGAATGTTTAAAGAGAAAGGTAGAAAGAACCTGAGTCCTTGAGACCATTATTGAACTATTCATTCAATTAACCTTGTAGTCCAGTCCCCATACTTTTTATATTCATTCATGAGGTGTTATGTGTCCCATTGTTTAAGCCACATAGCATTGATTTTTATTTTTCTTGCATCCAAAATCTTCCTAACAGATGAAATAATAAAGGTTCAAATGCCAATGAATTTAAAATGTTAATAAATTTTTACTGAATAAAAATGGGAACAAAAGTGCAGGTAAAGCTATACTGAGAATATGTGGGGTTTTTAAGTGTTGGGATTTAATGCAGAATTTATGATTCAGAGCATATTGCTGTGTGTATGTTTCAAGATGAAAACTGACAGAATATAGAAATACAAATTTTGGAACTAGTGAAAGAACGTCTTCTGAATGAACATGATGAGAAACAAGAAAGAAAAGAGAATCTCGACATAAAAGCACTAAAGTATGAGTCATCAGAAGACAAAATATAGGGAAAACAAGGTTTTCAAACAGCGCAATTTTGATAAATCTTACAGACTATGAATGATTCACCACAAACACACACAAAAGGATTTTCTTGGCAGTGTGCCCATCCTGTAGGTATGGCCTGGGTTCTGCTTTTCAAAGAACCAGGTGTTCTAAAATGCTTACACTGGTTCGAAGAAAAAAGAAAAACTTAACCATTTAGTGAGCATACTTTACAAGGCCAAGATAATTTCAAATCAATTAAAGTGTTAAAGATGTTGCATAGACAAAACATTTAGAAAAATCCAATCTTTGTTATTTAATGTAAGAAAGGAGATCACTTCACTAGAAATGTTTTTTGCCTGCCAAAGAAGAGCTAGTTTTTATTTTATAAAAACCAGGAGGCCATTTGCACTCATAAGTGCACAATCCCTGAGAAGCAGTGACTGACATAGAAATTTTGAAAATAATAGTAGTCAGATAAATAGAATCGCAAACCTATCACATATAAAACCAGACAAAATATCTATGTCCTTTGCATTCTTTACATACAAGACCATTTAGAAAGTATGATCTTATTTATCCAAAAGACATAATTCTTGATTGTTCATATAAATGAAAGACAAGGATACCAAAAAATCATTTAAAATGTCATTTTGAGTATGTCAACAGGCTCCATAAACTCTCTTCTAGAGATGTTAATTAGTTGAGCCTGCTGCCAAATAATTGGAAGTAAATGTGTATCAAATTGAATGTGGTATTGATACCGTTATAATAATCTGGTTGTTATTTAACAAGAAAGGAGTAAAAGAGAGACTAGATAATACAGGCATGCCATTTCTACAGCTTTGGCAGGAAGCTGCAATTTAACACTCTAGGTCTGTTCCCCGAAGATTGATGGGGGAAGGGACTGGACTGGCAGTTTAGACTCATGTCCAGTAAGGTCTGAGTGACATGGGAAGATGCTTACCTATCAATCACACCTGGAAACAAGTAATTGGCCAGAATAGGGGTGGCTACTGCAAGGGCTCGAAATCTGAGATACATAAGCTCCTGCACAAAGGAAGTTCCCTCTCTTGGCTCTTGGCCCTCTTGCTCTCTTGGGACTCCTGTTGCAGGGGGCATGCTCCCCTGCATTTGCCCAGGTGGCCCACAGCCATGTGGACTCCACACAATGGACTGATGGACTGAATCTAGCCTGATGCCTGATGCTACGCTGGACTCAACTCCACCATGGAATGGAAACTCTGGACCCTGGCTTTGCTTCTAGTTCTACTAAAGCCCCAGCTGCACCTTGTCCAGGACTGGCTTAAGGGAAATGGGATTTTGGAAACCAAGGAATATAACTCCATGAAAATAAAACCTTTTACCACATCTCATCCTCTCATGGGGGCCTCTAGAAATGCTTGTTTCTGTCGTGCCCCAAAACCCCACTCCCACTAGCAATGGAGAAATTCAATTCTCCAGTAACGATGTAACCTAATATTGGCTATCCAAAAGTGGTGTTAGTCCCACCCTGTCCATTACCCTAATATAAGCATCATAAAAGGTTAATTAATCAAAGACTATATTCACACATTTATCTTCTTTTCCCCCAACTAACATGCCTACAGTAAAAAAAAAAAAAAAAAAAGCACAAGCTAGAAAAGGCAGAAAGGGAACCGCTTAATTGATTTTTAAGCAGAAGCTGTGCTTTTGATAAGAATAGCGTTGATGATGTAATCACATGAGAGCTAAGACCTGTTGTCCCATGTGTCATGTAAGCCATGCTTTTAGGCTTTCCTTTAGTGCGTTTACATCACCACCCTCTTTCAGTTTTATTTCTTAAGCCCTATAGGATCAGAGGTCTGGTTGTCTGAGATAAAATTAGGAAGGATTTTAAATGCTTGATAAGGTGTTTGGACTTAGCATTAAAGAACTGTGCTGCCCAGTACAGTAGCCACAAACCACTTGTGACCATTTACATTTCAATTAATTGAAATTAAGCCCAATAAAAAAATCAGTACCTCAGTTTCATAAGCCAAGTTTCAAATGCCCAATAGCTACATGGAGCTAGGGGCTACCATACTGGACAGCACACATTTTAGAATATTTCCATCATCATAGAAAGTTCTGTTGGACAGCACTACCATAGGTAATGGAGAATCACTGGAAACTTGAGCAGGAGGCTAACACTAAACACTCCTATGTGATAGCCACACAGAATATGAGTGGTGAATATGTAAAGGTATGTTCCCCAGTCAATACCATATTCTTTTGACTATAGTAATTTTACAATAGATTTAGTTCATTTTTGATACTTTGGATATTTTCACAAATTCTTCATGTGTTTATATTAATTTTATTGGTATAAATATAAAAAAGGATGTGGGAGATAGATACCATCCTGATAGTGATTATACTGGGTTATCTCAGAATGTGGAATAAGAAAGGTGAGAGTAGTTAATATTTTATGTTAGACTTCTGAAATATTTTATTAACTATGACAAAGAAAAATCCATGTGTATTATCTATAAATGGAAATTAATGATATATCATCACATTCGTGTGTTTTTTTAAGTCCTAAAGGAAGATAATTAGATAACTAGTAGAATGTAGGTACTTAATAGTTTAAAGGGATATTTTTTTTTTAAATATAGAGGATCCAAGTAATATGATTATATCAAATATACTCCCTTTTCTTGGTGGAAAATGAAATAAAACATTGCTTATATTCTGTGTTCTGAGAGCTATACTAAGTAAGAAAAATAAGCATATAATTGGGACTACTTCAGGAAGCAATTGGATAAAATTAATGATATATCATATTGGTCTCAGTTCTTGAAAGACCATGCTTTATTTACTGTCTCAGGCATATAAGAGGAAAATTACTCATATTCAAAGATGTTTAAGAGGATACTTATAAAGCTACTCTTATGAAGTCATTCTAATCTAATGGATAATAGCCATAACTAGTTTGGGAAGTTCTTCCTTCCAAGATTATTCCCCAATGATATAATGCAAAAGAACAACTCTATTTTGAGGATACCATTTTGAACAGAGTAATCTCATCTTATATCTAAATATTATTCACATCTTAGTGTTCCATATTTTCACACATATGTGGTTGGGTTTTATCTGACGGCACTTGAATTCACTTCTATACTGGAGAAATTTCAGCAATCTTTCATACCTCGTGGAGCATTCTCTCTTCTCTCTTCTTCCAAGTTATGGAAAAGGACACAAAAATCCCATTCCCTAGAAGTGAAGTAAGCAATGCTGAATTGCTTTGATACAGGTGATGAACATTCAAATGCCAATACTTCGGAGTGAATCAACAGTGTGAAGTATTCATGACAGTGCTCATCCATTTCTCAAGGGTACTCAAGCAACTATGAAATGCAAATGTTACTAGAGTCATGAAATCTTCCTCTGAGGCTAGCTGGACAACATATTACAGGATATTTCATGTTATATGGGTACTCTTGAGTTTTAATATACATAATAATTTCCTGGAATGCAGTTCCTACCCATAACAAAAATAAACTGATAAATAGACAATGGACAAGATAGAGTGTAAGGAGACCATAGTTTGGTGAAGAAATCATTGTCAGCTTCTGGGCAAGTAAATGACAAGGGCAGATCTTTATATCCCTGTTTTTAAATTCTGATTGCACTGCCTAAGAGAATATTGTTTAAAGAGGAAAGAGGAAAATTATTCTACGTTAGCACCAGAAAGTAAAGATGAATCACAGGTCTTGTATAAGAAACTCTGAGACATTTCTGTTGTAAGTAGTACAGATAGAATTACATCGAAAGAAGACATGGAGTACCAATGTCAAACATCCTCTTTTACAAGATGGATGCAGTAGAGAAAACACTGACTGATTAATACCACCACCCTATGAAATTTGGAAGTTAGGATTAAAGGTGAAATCAAGGCATTGCATCATCAGGAGTATAACCTCACCTACATGAACCAAAACATTTAGACCATATCATTGGCACTGCAAAGCCTCGTGGAGCAATGAGGTGGCAACTCTGCAGCTTGCTCCCACACGAAGAGAGAACTACTAAACATGTAGAATAATAGTGTATAGTGTGTAGTTGCTCAATAAATATTTTCAATGTACAGATGATGTTAAAAAATATCAAACCTGCAACCTGGTATCAGCCTTCCTTTAGCACTGACTTGGAGAATGAAAAAGATGGGAGGTAGTGTTCATGCTCTGAGGCTAAGACAAATGAATGGAATAGAACAGAGGGTGAAATGAAATGGCCAGAAATCACCACAGAGAAGCCTGAAACAGCAATTCAGATGTAGTCACTCAACTATTGAGGTTGGCTCAGGAGATAAACTGTAACAAAAGACATAGCCTTTGCTTTCTTAAAACGTATAGCCATTTGGAAGGGACAGGCATTAAATAATCACCAAGAGAATTTATAAGATTCTATTAGAAATTGTAACATGTGGAGCTAATTTCAACTGGCAGGCAAGGTCATGGGAAAACCTTGAGGGAATGACACTTAAAATGAGACCTGATCCCAGCTGGTGTGGCTCAGCAGTTGGAGCACCGGCCCCAGGCACTGAAGGGTGACAGGTTTGATTTCTAGTCAAGGGCAGGTACCTGGGTTGCAGGTTCGATCTCCGGCCCTGGTCAGGGTGCATGTGGGAGGCAACCAGTTGATATGTCTCTCTCATATTGATCTCTCTCTCTCTCTCTCCCTTTCCCCATCACTCCCTCCCTTCCACTCTCTCTAAAAATCAATGGAAAAAATATCCTAGAGTGAGGATTAACAAATTAATTAATTAATTGATTAATTAATTAAATGAGACCTGCAGAACGAAGACTCGTTAGAAGGCATAAGTGGGTAAGGAAGAACATTTCATGAAGGGAAGGATTTATGTGAAGTCCTGAGGTAGGAATAACCTTGAAGTGTTTAAGATTCCAGAAGGACAATGACGAGAGATGATAGCAGCAAATGATCCTGGAGAGGTTGGCAGAGGACAGATAATGCTGAAGTTGGTGAGTTTAATTTTTGTCTTTTTCCTAACTGAAATGAGTCTCTGAAGAATTTACACAAGGAAATGACATGATACTATCTACATTTCAAGAACACTCTAGCTACTGAGTAATTATTCTCTAAATGATTCATGGTGAGAGATGGCAAAAATGTGTAAGCACTTATTTGGACTTCAGAAATTATTTATTTATTTTTTAAAATATGTTTTTATTGGTTTTTTTTAGAGAGAGAGGAAGGGAAAGAGATAGATATATCAACTGGCTGCCTCCTGCACGCCCCCTACTGGGAATCGAGCCTGCAACCCGGGAATATGCCCTGACCGGGAAGCAAACTGGGACCTCTCAGTCCATGGGATGACACTCAATCCACTAAGCCATATTGGCAGGGCCAGAAATTATTTAAAAAGTGGCTACATTATCTGCATTCGTGTTGGATGGGAGTTTGAGTTACTTTATTTCTATGATAGAGGAAAGAATTATTCTAGAAACCTTGAGATTAGGGAAGATATCAAAGTTACACTATTATATTGTAACTTTTTCCATTTACCACTTGATCTAAACAGGAGAAATATTATCAGGAAAATCATATCAGGTTAACAGAAACCATATCCATTTCTATTTGGCCATAAAACAGGACTAGGAAAGCATAGATAGGTCTCTGTGGATGACCAAACTGAGAAAAAGGACCATACTTGAGGAAAGTTCCTATAATTTAAACTACATTCCTCCTTTGAAAAATCAAAACTACCTTCTTTTAAAAATAAATTTACTACAATAAACAGAAAATCATTCTAAAAATTCTTTGATTCATATGTACAACAAAATTAAAGAAGACATTTTAACCTATGAAACTAAAAATACTATGTATTAATTTCCCATTACTGTTTAATAAATTAACACAAAATTATGACTTAAATAATACAAATGTATTCTACTATAGGACTGGAGGTTAGAAATCTTAAAATCAAAATGTCAGTAGGGCTGTGTTCCTTCTAGAAGCTGTAGGGGAGAATTCATTCCTTTGACTTTTCTAGCTTCTACAGGCTACATGCATTGCTTGGCTTATGGCCCCATGCTCCTTCTTCAAAGCCAGCAGCATAGCATCTTCCCATATTCTCCTACTTTGACCTTTCTGATTCTTCTTGTAGGACCCTTGTGAATACTTTGAGCTCATCCAGATAATCCAGAATGCTCCTCCCATCTCACGACCCTTAATGTAATCACATCTGCAAGAACTTTTTGCTATGTAAGGTAAAATATTCAGTGTCCAGGGATTAGAACCTAGACATCTGAGGGGGTGGGGTGGGGGGGGGATCATTATTTTGACCACCACAAAGCATTCTAGAAAAAAAAATTCTCTTGGACCAAAAAGAAAGAGATAAATAACATGATATAAATTATAAACCAAGATAAAAGTATTCAATTTGTTACATCTGAAAAAACAAATGTTATATAGAAAAACATAAAATTGTTTTAGAACTCAAATGAAAAGACACATAACTTCAGAGGGAAGGAAAAACTTCTATCAGGACAGAAATTATTATCTGCAAAATTAGATGGGCCTCAAAGATTCTTCTCTATGACACTAAATAAAAATTTAAAAAGAAAGGAGTATCAATCACAGAGTTGTAAATAAAATGACTGTGACTTAAGAATGCTAAACACAGTCAAGTTACCCTTATGTATGGTGGCAAAAATAGAGATATTTTCAAATATGTTAAATTCAGAAGATATGCTAAGAAACCTTTCTGAGTAAAGTAACAAAAAACCTGAGGAAAAACATTAAAAATGAGTCAAAAGTAAGAACAGAGTTTATTTTCTGTCTATTCATAACCACACCTCCTTCTATGAAAGAGAATTTTATTTGCTGACGCCTTGAAGGGAAAACTGCTCTGTGGACTTGAGAAAAAGTGTGAAGTTCTTTCTAGAATTTCAACTCCTCTCTTACCTTCCTTCCATTCTTTTTAGTTTGTATGAGTGTATAAATGGAAGAGTCCATGTTCTATATCTGAACAGATATGACTCAAATCAGAGATGGCACATGAAAAAGCCCAGTTTCAGATGTAGCCGTGAGAACATAAGTCCCTGAAAACCCATGGGATTTTAGGAACGAGGTTTAAGTTAATTTTACCTAGATCTTGCAAGGATGGGAAGCACTTGGCTATCTCTCATTTGGATTGCATGTAAATAATGAAAATCACAACCAGAAGATCCTGGTGCTAAGCATAATGATCTGAAGTCCAATTAACTACTTTAAGTAGCATTTCAAAATATACTTAAAAGTTCTTTTTATTTGATCTCTCAACTTCAAGGATTTTTTTTTCTTCACTCCTACTTAAGTTATTCACTGAAGTCAATCACTCTGAGGGAAGGGAGGAAATGGCAATCACACTCATGGTCTCAGCACCAAAACATATATATCACTTCCAATCTCAGTTCTCTTCCTTGGACTTCCATGACACCACACTTGCCCTGTGCTCCTTCTAGCCCACTGGCTTTTCCTTCTAAATCTACTTTGCTTAGTCTCTCTCTGCTGACACTGACCACCTTTCATTCCATCTAGGCTTTAAAGGAAATGCATGTGTTGTGAACTCTAAAGTTTATACCCCTAGTTGTTACAGTTACCATGTAGAGTGATAGACACTCCAAATTTAGTGACATAAAACAACAGCCATGTTATTATGCTCACGTATTCTGTGCATCCAGGGCTTAGAAAGGGCACAGAGAGGAAGGCTTAACCCTGCTGGGATGATTTGCAGGCTGGGGATCACTTGCAGCCTGAGGGCTGGAATCATCTGACAGTTTGATCACTCACGTGTTTGGACTAGAAGACCAAGACCAATGGCTGTGTCTTGACTTCCTCAGGGCATGTCAGCCTCAGGGTATTGGGACTTTTCACCTGGTGGCTCAGGGCGTTAAGAGTGAGTGTTCTAAGGAACAGGCAGAATTGCGTTGCCTTTTCTCATCCAACCTCAGAAGTCACGTGCATCACGTTCAGCCCACGCTATTGATTACAAGCAAGTCACAAGCCTGCCAATATTTAGAAGAGACATAGCCCCACTTCTAGATGGGTGTACTGTCAAGATCAAAATAGAGAAGAGTTTGTGGGATGGGAGAGGCTGTTGCTGCCATCTTTGAAAAGTAAAAGCTGACACAGTTTTGATCAGTGCAGTGAATTTCAAGCTTGTATATTTACTTTCCTACTTTATATTTCTATAGGGATCTAATAGGCATTTCACATATCATCTGACCAAAGAAAAATATGATTTTTTTTGGTCCATGCCAGATTTGGGAATTATGGGAAAATTATAAAAGGGTAATTAATTTAAGATGATCAGATCTGGGAAGTAAGCAGCAATATCTATGTGCATAGTCATTGAGCAAAACCTTGACATCCGTATCAAGCTGACAACAGCTAAAGAAGTCCTCAGACAATCTAAAATGCCGCAACAGCTTTATAATAGGAAGAGGTCTTTTAACCATTGCAAGGAAACACACACACACACACACGTGCGCGCACGTGCACACACACACCAAATAAATAAATAAATAAATAAATAAATAAATAAATAAATAAATAAATAAAATAAAATAAAATAAAATAAAAACAGGCATCATGCCTGAGGCCACCTAATGAAAAACTGACTGAGGCTGAACTGCATTGCTGACTTTGATGAGAAGTGAAGTGTTACTGGTAGAAATAATCTTAAAAACTGACCTCTGAAGATTATTCCAGTAGACTGGACTGGACAGAAATTCAGAACCCAAGAAAATATAAAACTCCAATGTCTCTAGAGCTCAAATAATATTCAAAAGGGAAAACAACAATGATAAATGGTATGTGGGATGCTTCAGAATCACAGAAAGCATTGTTCGGGGCCAGGTATGTACCTTTTTTATCCATACACTCTAGGAAAAGTCAGATAACTATAAAAGATAACAGTCAACAGTCAAAGATAATGTAGACCAGGAGCTCAACAGAGCCCAGAACCAAAGTGCCCATTCTGATACAAAATAAAAAACAAACAAACAAAAATGCTTAAGAATCCAAATATGACAAGGGAGGCAGTTTATGTCCATCTTAGCATACAATCTGAATAATTTCATCTGGTCATGAATAAAGATTGTGGCTAAGACAAGAAAACGGGGCAAGGTCTTGCAAGCTCTGCCAGCCATACTACTAGCTTTTGGTCAACTCTACATTTGGTCATTATAGAATCACTCAAATTTCCCCTTAAACGTTAATAAAAGTTCCTTTTGTACAAGTCAACTCTTCTTACTTAAATTTGTACCAAAAAAAGTGGTCCCATTTAAGCCATGTCACAGAGAAAAAACAGACTTCTGAGAACTCAAGTCCAGTGGTGCCTGAGAGGAAACTGGTCTATGACAGAGGAGAAAGGTAGAAGTGGATCAGACAGGTAAAAGATATTGAAGGTGGAAAAAAAAATGAAGGTTCAAATTATGCTAATCGTTTCATGACTGGAGATTTGTGTCCCCTCCTCTATTTAGTTTGTAATAGAAACAGAAAATAGCTAATCAGTTTCCATAAAGCGCTTTAGGCTTTTAAAGGATTTTGTTGAATAAAATTCTCATCTGGCTTTTTGGGAATTATTGGATGACTAAACTGCAATTAGATCTCTCATCTTCCAGAAGGTCTATGGGTATTTTTCAAGACAGATCAAATTGCTAAGTGCTCTAATGTGACTGTCAAGAGTTTCAAGAACCCAGAAACTGTTCTCCTGGATTACTCCTCTGAAGAAAAGGCTTCCTTCTTTATATTCCTATGCCTTGACGTAGAGCTATAGGAAAAGGAATTATGGATAAGACCAGGAAATGATGTTACTTCTTGTCTCTCTTAAGTGTTACCTCTTTCTGGGAGCCCTGGAGTACAAAGCACTAAATCAGGATCAATATAAGTCCCAAGATAAAAACAATTTCCCCTGCTCTGAATCCTAAAAATAGCTGGTGAATCCAGGTGCAGTATTCAGACACTTTCCATCTAGATTCAAGACCTAGATTATGGGATTGTTTGAGCTCTATTTAATAACAGATAGTTACTGTCTTCCTTACTAGGCAGTTCCTCATTCGGAAGCCTCGCCGTGATGTTTCCTTCCTCATCCACCAGATAGATGAATAGTGCAGTGTTGGTCACATTTTACTAAAATGATGTCACTTCGCCACCCCTAATTCCTCTTCTTAAGATGTCTTTTATATCTGGTGATTACTAGAGGGGAAGGTGGTAGGAGAAGGTAGAAGAAGGTAAAAGGAGGACAAATGGTGATGGAAGGACACTTGACTTGGGGTGGTAAACACACAATGCAATATACAGTTGATGTATTATAGAACTGTATACTTGAAACCTATATAATTTTATTAACCAATGCCACCCCAATAAATTCAATTAAAAAATAAAAGGAAAACAAAAGACTTCCCTTATAAAATACTGGTTATATTCATGACAATACAAGCAATTTCTGTTCAGAGAATACGTCCCCCCCACTTATGAATGTAAATATTCCTATCATTCTCTCTTTGCTCAGAATCCCATGTTGGAAATTTTCACTCTTTCCTATAAATCTTGTGGATGACGCCAGTATAATTTTTCTAGTCTGAAACAGCTGTAAGAAAGTTCTGTCAATATTTCTATCTGTACTGGGGCTAATATTTATATACATTGACTTAGATGTACACAATAGTAATTTTTATTTATATAGTTGACTAACTCTATAATTGACTATTTTCTTTAACTCTGCAGCCCCGCATTTTCACAGATGTCTATCAAATACACCCCCTCTTTCCAACTCTTTACATGAATTCCCTGCAGCACTACCACTAACATGTGACCCCCTCAGAAATAAGTTTGTTAAATAGGAGAAATCCAGGCTTTTGTTGTTTAAAAGACTGCTTTAGATTTATATTCTGTAATTTTAGAAGTTGCATTATTAACCATAGCTGTTGCTCAAACTCTGTAGAAGTCTTCTCACCACTACCTGTTTCTGATGCCTTTCAGAGATGTAATTTGAATACTTGAGGGACCTTACTTATGTTTCTGGGGTTGGATGGAGAGGCATTTTGTCTTTCTACCATACCCTGGATTGTCACTAGCCTCCAATAAGGATTTTTCTCATTCTGCTATCACTGGTCATCCTTGATTAGTGCCCTTAAGTTTGGAATATGATGGGATGGAGGTGCTAGACAATTTGCAAAAGAAAAGGTTAAAAAGGAAAGGGCATACTTAATTTGCATAAAAGAGTATAATTATTTAACGTATTATTACTTCATTTAAATAAAAGTGTAAAGCTATATAGCCACAGGTTAGCGCAAACCCACTAAAATGTTTAGATTTTTATTCCTTCAACAGTCAACAAAGAAAGATTTCCCTTTTGCCACCAGACCATCTGAAAAAGTACTAAATGGTTTTTTCTTCCATAAGGTCAATACATTCTAAAACTAACACAGAACCATACTAACTCTTAAAATGCTGCATAGACCAATACTAACAAGCTTCATCCATGAACTCCAAACTATTTCAAACCTGCCCATCATTCATGGTTTCATATTCATAGGAAGAGTATTGTGGATCAGAAGTCTTCAGAGGAATCACGTCAACTTTTGTTAGCTAGATATCTAGGCTGTTTTCATCTAGGCTGTTATAAAAAATTAATTACCTAAATTATATGCTAACCACTCTCCTTACCTCCCTCCCTCCATCTCTCTCTCTCATACACCATTGGTCCCACTGGAAACACTAGCTCTTAGGTAACAAACATTCCAATAATCTCACCAATTCATAGATTTTTCCATTATTCTTTCAGAAGGGAAAATGTGCTGGGCAATTTTCTCTTTGCACGTCTCTATGATATAATGGAACAAGTGAGACAGAGTACATTGAAAGAGGAAAGACTTGCAATAGTTGAAGTATTAAAATCTCCCAGTAGAGTCACATTTTATTTCATTTACACATAGTTTTATTGAACACTATTTAATGCATGAGAAGTAGTCATCTATACTGAAATCACAGGGACCATTACAAACTGATGTATGCTTTGTACATCTTATAAATTAGATGAAAAGGGACTGGGAATATAGGAGCAAACGTTAGATAAAGGAGACTACTTGGAAAGGCTAATACAGGAGCCAGTGAACTGCAAAGGTCAGGCTAAAGGTTTTTGAGTGTCTCTAGCAGAAGGTCACCTTTTCTATAAAAGCCACCCAACTGGCATCCTTTCTCTGGTAAACTGAACCAACCATGAAAAACACCAGGATAAAGCATTCCAACATAGAAGGGCATCTTTAATCTAGCTGGAGAATTCATTCTGTCCCTGGAAAAAAGTTCATGCCACAATTCTTGGCTGTCCATCAATATAAGTTAGACAGTAAGATAAACCATGACTTTTGCATGAGCAGAATAAACAGAATAGTTCTGAGCAATGAACCCAAAGGTACATAAAAGGCATTTAACTTAGAAATAGTTAAAATATAGTGAATATTTAATTTTTTTTTTAATTGTCTAAGATTTTCTTCCTTTGGTTCTTCAATTTGGGCTTTCTCTAAAATTGGCTTTTGAAATCTTGTTAAGAAGTCAAATGAAGGAAGGAAACCACGGTGATAGCAATAGTAGTAGCTTACCATATATTGAACTATTAATATGTCCCAAGCTCTGTTTTAATTGCTTTATATTTATAAACTCATTAAATAATGAGAAAAAAGAAAGAGATGTGTATTATTGTCCTCCCCACCCCACCCCCTTTATTTATGATGGATGAACCTGAGTCTCTGAGCAGTTTAGTTACCTGCCTGAGGTCACACAGCTTAGAAGCAACAGAGACAACATTTGAACCCAAGAAGTCTAGCTGCAGAACCGGTGCTCTTAAGCATTGTACTATACCTCATACAATGTTCAGTGTAACATGGGATTAAGGACAAGGATGGTTCAGTTAAAAAGCAACAAGATGTGATGTCCTTTGCCCAGAAGAGAAGCCTTACCTCCCAGTCTTTCTGACTTTCTTCTGTAAGCTAATGCCCAGGCAAATAAAACACCGTCCATACACCTATATTTGTATTTGGTTTCTAATAAAGGTTTTTTCCTCTATATTTGAATCTCTAGATAATCCTTAACTCCCCAAATTATTGATTCTTTTCATTAAATTGCTGTCACATTAAAGAACTAAATTCAGTACCCTTAGCATGCATCAGTAGTCAAATATCAGGGAGTCCAGCTGCTGTCTTCATCTTAAGAACTTAGAATTTTAGGAGTCAGGTCTTCATGAGAGCATCAAAACCTTGAAATAAAATATCTCTAGGGTATTTGGCCTTTATACCAGAGGTGATAGATTAGCTTCAACAGGATCTGTATGTAGGCTGGCTAGGAATAAAGTTGGACAGGTCCAATTTTAGAAGAACAGTTCCAAAATAAAATATCAAGAAGGCCATGATTCCCTTTCCCACCAAAAACAAATTTAAAAGTATTAAAGCCAATGAGAGTGTCTTCTCAATAGACTGATTTTTGAACATTATAAATCCACTGAATTTAAACTCTCACTACCAAATTATATTATACTCTAACAAATGCTTTAATTTAATTATTCTAATAGAATCACACACACACATACATACACATAGACACACACAAATTCCTGATTTATCCTGCTTTCTTAGACTGTTTTTTCAACCTCTAAATTGGAATATATCTATACTGAACCCTCAAATTATTCACAAGTGTGAATGGTGCTTTGCAAACCTGAGACCCATTTATACCAACAACCACAATTCCCTTAAATGTATGTTTATTTCAGAACTGCTCTTTTGTCTCTCCCTCTCCAGACTTTTCCTGAGAGAAAAATATTTCTTACCAGCTAATTATCTGTTTGCCATTAGTACTCAGTTGTGGGATTACAGATTTCTTTCCTTTTTCCAGTAAACCTCCATATTTCAATAACTTGGTTTTTACGTCAGCCTGAGCATGGCCAATCCCCTCCAACATCTTGGATATATTGCCGGTTCGGTTCCAGACCACTGTAGTAAAGGGAGTTATAATCATTTTGCTGGTGGAGGGTCTTCCCTTCAGTCTGTAAAAATGTAACATGGAAGTGCACTACAATGGGGTGTGCTTGTATCTACTTTGTAAAGGTGTTCAGTGGTTGTTCTCAGCTGACCCACTTTGGCAGCTGATTGTACTGATCCTTTCATGTATATCTTAGAGTCCAAGAAAAATAAATTGTTGACTTCTAGTGTTTATTTTTGACTGTTAATAAAAGGAAGTGGTGAGCTTTGGGGATTTCCTCTGTTTCACTTTCAAATTGATCATCTTCGTTTTAATTTGTAGTTGGTAACTTCTAGATGCCTGTGCAGAGTGTAGGTTTTGAAAATGCACATTTACTATTTTGTTTTTTAAAAATAACCTTTCAGAATTGAAGGCAGGGACTTGAACAGATATTTGTACACCCATGTTTGTAACAGTATTGCTTACAATAGCCGAGCGGTGAAGCAACCCAAGTGCCCATGGACAGATGAATGAATAAACAAAATGTGATATCTATCTATCTATCTATCTATCTATCTATCTATCTATCTATCTATCTATCTATCTGTCTATCTTTCTATCTCTATCTATCTATTTATCTATCTGCCTACCTACCTACCTATCCACCTATCCATCCATCCACACAATGGAATATTATTGAGTCTATAAAAGGAGGGAAATTCTAATACATGTTACAGCATAGATGAACCTTAAAGACATAATGCTAAGTGATACAGGTTGGTCACAAAAGAAAAAATTGTATGATTCCATTTATATGAGGTACCTAGAGTAGTCACATGCATAGAGACAGAAAGAAGAATGTTAGTTGCCAGGAGGGAATGAGGAGTTTTAGTTTAATGGGTACAGAGTTTCAGTTTTAAAAGATGAACAAGTTCTGGAGCTGGATGGTGGTGATGGCTGCAGAACAATGTGAATGCACTTAATGCCACAAAACTGTGCACTTTAAAATGGTTCAAAAAGTTTGGCATCTTCTCAGAACTTTTCAAGTAATGAATTTGGAGTATCAAGTTTATTTTGGCACTATAAAAACAACTTTCAGTTACTAAACAAATCTCTTGCTATCCCCCCAACTTTGATATGTGAATATCTAACCCCTTACGGTTCTGTCATACCATCACAGGATTTCTCACGGACAACATAGTTTGCACACTTGCTCTTTTCTCACTCTTTTAAAAAAATATCTGCATTGTTGCTTAAAATACTATACAAGATATACATTGGAAACAAACATAATGGTTAAGCATCGTCAACATTAAGGCATTCAAGTTTTCCCACTTGCAACTCTGGGCGATGTATTTATGATTGTCAAGCACTGTAACATTCCATGCTTATTCTATTCTCAGACTGTTTCTGGCATCTTCTCAGAACTTTTCAAGTAATTACTTTTGGGGTTTCAAGGGACTTACAACAACCAAAGAGCATGTTGCTCATCTCAGTCATTGTCTGGGTGCACTGACACTCATTCTAAAGGCACTGACACTATTTTGTGAGCCTGGCCTCATGATTGAGATCACATAATTGCAATAATTAGGAAACTCACCTCAGGATATTATCAAAATGACCCACCCAAACCCAAGTCCATATGGTTTGAAATAGCTAATGAGTCAGTTAATGTGCTATGTCCAGGAGTAATGGGTATTCAATATGGATAGCGTGAAGGTATAATTTACCAACTTTCTGACTGATTAAGGTTTTCAAGTGGACATTCTGCATCTTAAAGAGAGTTCAAAGTACTAACAGCTTTGATGGTTGAGACAAAAGGAAGAAGCAACGATTGCTTAAAAGTCAGGGGTACTGGAATTTGAGCAATTTCTTTTAATCACATACCCCAGGATGAAAAACGTGATGCTATATAAAATCAAATGAATATGTAGCCTCAGTAGCCATCTGTCAGAGGTGTAGAGAGGAATGGATATGCTATTAGCTGAGTCCTGTGCATAAAGGAAAATCAAGAGAACGTTAAAAACTAGAACTCACTGATTTCAGGGTGGGGTAGAGAAAAGAAGGGAAGTTCAATTACTAAAAAAAAAAAAAAAAAAAGGCTAGAACCAATATTAACAGATGTCTACATGGAAACAAGTAGCTGGGTATTGATGTGTTTTCCATTTCATACATTAGTATAAAACTCAAACAAAATTGTGATATCTGACTAACCTGTTGACTGTGGTATCTCAGAAAAATTAATATCCCAAACATGTTTATAAGTTGGAATTAAGAAAAATATACAGTAACATATTAGCTACTCATCTGAAACTTATGACAATGATCTGTATTAACATTTTTATCTTGGATATTAAAGAACTTAAGCCCAGGGAATTTTTATTAAGCAAGGGTTCTTAATTTAGAGTCCAGATTCAGTGAATTCCTGGATGGACTTTAAGAGCAGTCTGTGAACTTGGAAGGGAGAAAATAAAGTCACATATTTATTTTCACTAATTTTAACTGGAATTTAGCAATTTTTGTAATTATATAAAAACTGTGTATTATCATCATTACTTATGATTTTTCTAGCAATAGAAATTGAAGACGCTTTCATGTCATAATAGAGCTGTTACAGATATCTCAAAATATAATTTATGTTCATTACTATTACAAAAATCGGACCCACTATCAGATCTAGTTCTTTAAAATACTGTGATAACTAATTTCAATAGATTTTATTTCCTTTATGATCCTGTTATTTATTTTATTCATTTTAAAAACATTAAAAATTTATAGGGAATGAGTCCAAAGTTTATCCTGGATTGTTAAAAGGTCTAAGAACAAGATAGCTTTGTTAAGGTCTAAATGGTTTATATTAGACATGTGGCTTATAGGTATCACGATTACTTCCGAAATTTTACTTTATTATTTTAGAAAACTTTAAAATATATACATGCACATTAAAAAATAGTCAGTTATACAAGTTATACAGTGAAAAGCAAGTCTCTCTCTTACCCCCAACTCTACTCTCAGAAGCAATCACTATTTCTTCTGAGCTTTTCTAGAGATATTTTACTTACATTTAAGCATGTAATATATGAAATTTTATTTATATTGTATGTATATACACATTTACATAGAAAATTATTTTTTCTTTTTACACATATAGTAGTATACTTTATAGTACACAATAATCTGTATCTTACTTCCATCACTTAACAGAGTATATGCAATTGTTCCATATCAGTGCAAGAAAAAAATACCTTTTTTATTTGTTTTTATTTATTCACTTATCTAGTTAGTTTTTATTTTATTGATTTTTTTAGAGAGGAAGGGAGAGAGAGAGAGAAACCCTGATCAGTTGCCTCCCATATGTATCTCAACTAGGGATTAAACCCACAACCTGGGTATGTGCCCTGACTAGGAATCGAACCTGCCACCTTTCGGTGTATAGGATGACACTCCAACCAACTGAGCTACACCAGACAGGGCGATACCTTTTTTATTTTTAATGCCTAAGTAGTGTTTGAATTTATGGAAGTACCACACTTTATTTGACCCGATATCTGTTGATTATCACTCAATGAGCATTCAGTATTTACTATTTCGGAAAATATCCCTAAGTAGTGTTTTATTATTTTCTCCAAATAGATCTTCCACATGGTTTAATATGTTTATTCTTAGTTATTTGACCTTTATAATGCTTTTTTCTGTTTATTTTTAATGTTTCTGTTTAATTCACCCCTAATGGTCTGTGTTTCCAAGAAAGTATATAGTTTTTCTATTTCTTCTAGTTATTCCTCTATAACTATAATTTGATATACTGTAGTCAATTATCTATTTCTTGAAATAGTAACTATTAACTCTTCACTCTAAGCAATAAGGGAATTCGTATACCCCTGAGGAAGTGCTCGATGTCCTGGTCCTGTCACCAATTCATGTCTATGAACAAAGTCACACCAGTTATGCTGATATGTGGCCAAGATTGGAAAGCACCGGTTTAAAGGAGGACTTTGCACTGGAACCGGAAGGCAGGAAGCTGGAATGATTCTGAAGTAACTGGAACAAAACTTGTTTTTCTGCTGCGATTGAAAATCAAAGCTGGATTAAATTACACATACACTGTCCTTTATGTCAAAGCTTTCTGTTTCCATCACACACTCCAATTTCCTGGATTCTTATCTCATTTCTCTGTCACATTTGCTATGAAAACCTGGTATAAATATGAGTCATGAATACATTTCAACTAGTGTCATTATTACATAATGTTGACATTTATATGATTACTGCTAAATTCTTAAAGCATAAACTGAGATACTTATTATTTAGTCTTAAAGCATATACTACCCCCACATTAAAGTATGAATAATTCCTGATATTCTTAGTGTTGCCAGCTTTGTGGTAGCAGTGTTCAAATTTCCCTTTTATTGTTCTAATATAGGTCACATTATTTGTAATTAAGTCCACAAATATTTATTTTATTTTATATTTTTTATTTTTTAATTAATTTATTTTTTTTACTTATCTTTATTGTTGAATGTATTACAGATGTTTCTCATTTTTCCCCCATTGCCCCCTCCTCCCCATTCCTGCCCCCCTCCTGCCTTTCCTCACACTGTTGTCTGTGTCCATTGGTTATGCATCTATATATATAAGTTCTTTGGTCTATCTCCTCCCACCCCCCAACACCTCTTCCCTTTGAGGTTTGTCAGTCTAACAACCAATTTGTACTTCTTAATCCCTTCACCTTTTTCACCCCTCCCCCTAGCCCCCACCCATCTGGTACCCAACAAAAGTTCTCTGTATCTATGAGAATGTTTCTGTTCTGCTGTTCATTTTGTTTGTAGATTCAATTGTTGATAGATATGTATTTATTGCCATTTTGTTTGTTCATATTTTTTTATCTTTTTCTTCAAGAAGACCCTTCAACATTTCATATAAGAATGGTTTGGTGGTGATGAACTCCTTTAGCTTTTCCTTGTCTGGGAAACTCTTTATATGGCCATCAATTCTAAATGACAGCTTTGCAGGATAGAGTAATCTTGGTTGTAGGTTCTTGCTTTTCATCACTCTGAATATTTCTTGCCACTCCCTTCTGGCCTGCAAAGTTTCTTTTGAGAAATCAGCTGACAGTCTGATGGGAACTCCCTTGTAGGTAACTAACTGCTTTTCTCTTGCTGCTTTTAAGATTCTCTCTTTGTCTTAAACCTTTTGCATTTTGATGATGATGTGTCTTGGTGTGGGCCTCTTGGGGTTCATTTTGTTTGGGACTCTCTGTGCTTCCTGGACTTGCATGTCTGTTTCCTTCACCAAGTTAGGGAAGTTTTCTGCCATTATTGTTTCAAATAGGTTTTGGATTTCTTGTTCTCTCTCTTCTCCTTCTGGCACCCCCAAGATGCAAATGTTGGCACGCTTGAAGTTGTCCCAGAGGCTCCTTACACTATCCTCATTGTTTTGGATTCTTTTTTCTTTTTGCTCTTCTGATTGGGTGTTTTTTGCTTCCTTATATTCCAAATCGATGGTTTGCTTCTTGGATTTACCTACTCTACTATTGAGTCTGTGTAAACTATTCTTTATTTCAGTTAGTGCATCCTTCATTTCTGACTGGTCCTTTTTTATGCTCTTGAGGCCCTCTCTAAGTTCACTGAGGTTCTCACTAAGTCCATTGAGCATCCTTATAAGCAGTATTTTGAACTCAGCATCTGTTAGGTTGCTTAACTCCATTTCACTTAGTTCTTTTCCTGGAGTTTTGTTCTGTTCTTTCATTTGGGACCTGTTTCTTTGTCTCCTCATTTTGGCTGCCTCCCTGTGTTTGTTTCTATGTATTACTTAGAGAGAGGTATAGGGCTAGCTGAGACCAGATGCTACTTGTTTGAAAGAATTTAGGAAAAGCTGAAGCAGGCTCCAAGACAGGCCAATCCTATGGTAAAGCAACTGGCAACAGCTTGGGTGGGCCTGGAAGTTGGGTGGGGCGGGGCCTCAGGGAATCACCAGGGCGGGGCAAACAGTGTGAGCCAGGTAGCTGGAGTCCCAGATATGGCGGCGTCTGCTGGCCAAGGGAAGGGCTCACCAAAGGAACAAAAGCCTCTGGTAGCACGTCTGTCCAGGAGAAAGCTGCCTCTCCAGCCCTCGCTCCGATGCCAAACAGCTCAGTTCTTCCCCATATGACTCTGGCGCCTTTCAGGCTGGAGCCTGGTGGATGTGAGTCCGAGTAAGTCCGTGTGCGGGCCCTTTAAGAGGAGCTGCCGGGGGCTCCAGCCGCCTCAGCCTCAGTTCCCGCTGGTTTTTCCAGCCAGAAGTGATGGGGACTTCTCTTCCTGGCACTGGAACCCTGAGCTGGGCTCCTGGTGTGGGACAGGGACCTCTCAGTCCTCAGGGAGGACCTTCTCAGCCGAGGTAGTCTCCTAATTTTTATCCGCCACACGTGGGTGTGGGACCAGCCCGTCTTGCCTCCGCCCCTCCTACCAGTCTCGATGCAGAGGCTTCTTTAATTTCGTAGTTGTAGGACTTCCATGCAGCTTGATTTCAGGCGGTTTTGAATAATGGTTGTTCTGTAGTTTAGTTGTAACTTTGATGTGGTTGTGGGAGGACGCGATACCGCGTTTACCTATGCCGCCATCTTGACCGGAAGTCTCCACAAATATTTTTGAGAGCTAATGTTATGTTTGGCATTATAGATACAAATTTGAGGAAGATGTAGTTCTTACCTGCTATGAGTTTAGCTTATTTTTTTGATAGAAAAGGAATTTAAAGAGGCATTTTCAATACTGTGTGAAAAATACTATAATAGTGAGGATTATATGCAAGTAATATAAGCCAAACTTGGTGGTTCAGGAGAACTTCCCAGAGAAGGGGGCACATAACCCATGGATGAGTAGAACTGACTGGATGAAGTTAGGGTGTGGTATAGTTAGTGTTGAAGTTCTGGGGCCGGAGAAGCTTTCTAAGTTTAACAAACTCAACAACAAAGCCAAGAGAGTGGCTTTACCATATAACAAGAAATAAAGTAACTGAATTCTCTTTCAAGGAGATGCATTATATATTTAATCACATACTTCCAGTCTGGGTTCATTATATACTAATGTCAGTGCTTTGGAAAAGTAAGAATCTGCCATTTTAAAAAAAAATAGGAGCTTTCCATTTCAGGATGTTAATGTGAGCACACGTGTTTAATATTGTTTTCCTAAGTTCCATGGAACTGACCAAAGAAATGTAAATAATGGGGCAAATGAAAAAAAATCATTAACAGTGTTGGATAACAACAACAACAAAGGCCATTAAGGGGCCCCGATTTCGAGCACTTTTTCTACAAAACCTAGTGCAGGTGGGATCAGACTGAGAGCCATAAGAACTAGTCTGTAATAAGGCAGCTATGACGAGAAAAGTCCACCTGTGAAATAAGAAAACAGTACTGTCTGACATGACACCTCCTCTCCAAACTCCAATCTCTGACCAGAAGCTGGGGGCCCAGGCCCCTGGAGTGGTCATTAGTGACAATAATAGAAGGCATCAGAAGAACTGACTTAAGTGGACAGTATTACAGCAGACCATCAGCAAGGTTAGTCCTGTCAGATGGAGAAGGCAGGGACAGGTGCTCAGCTAACTCTGGGTTATTCAACAACTGTGGAAAAGAAAACCTCTTACCAAAGCAGGGAATTTTCGATCATGTGACTGCCTCCCAGAAGCTCATGCACTGCTCTGTGCGGCCACTTGGGACTCCCAGATCTAACAAAATAAAGCTACAGACAATGAAAACCTTTCTCTTTCCTCTTTGACTGCAGTTAAAAGTCAGAAATGAAACCCACATAATTGCTGGCTGATCCTTCATCAACTTCCCCAACTGAACAAAGTATCTCATTCTGTAAAGTTGAACAAACAGAAAAATCACCAGGCAGATGGAAATATTTAGTAGTTCAGGGGAGAAAAACTATTGTAAGGATATACAGTAAATGTCCTCTGGGGGAAAATAAAACAGATTCATTCCAAGAAACAGGAGCAAATTTTCAGAACTCTCTAGTTCATATTCCCCAGGAGAGTCTAGAAAACATCGCATCTATACAAATGTAGCTATTTAGAAAAAAAATTTTTAAAGATTGCATTTAGATACAAAACTTTATTCCAAAATTAAAACACAATGGAGAATATGTACATTAAAGGTTCTACAGAAATATGATTAAAATACTATCAATAATAATTGTTTGCTAGATACTTATTGTGTCAGAGTTTTAAGGTTTTTTACATGAAATAAGAGATTTTATCTTCACACCACCACCACAAAGTGAATACTACTATGTTTTCCATTTTACAGATGAGGAAACCGAGGCACAGAATTTTTAAGCAATTTGCCCAAAGATCAAACATTTGTGAGTGGTAGAGCTAGGCAACACAACGCAAGAGCTCACATAATTAATTCTAGAAAAAGTCAAGAAGGAGTAGATAGAACCAATAATCAAAGAAAACTTCATAATAGGAACTGAGCTAGGTATTTAAAAGTAACAGAAAGAATACTGTATTAACTAGAACTATTTTTGAGCATATAGCATTGATATGTTACATTACTGTTATCCAATGCACATTGCATAGATTTGATGGTTTAATCTCTTTAAGAAGATAGAACAGGACACTAGCTAGAGAAAATCACAATTTACTATGTTCCCTTTTTTTTTTTTGCACAAATTTTAGTACATGTGTCATTTAAAAAACTGATAAAAATGAACCAATTAGCAAGAATTACTTCTGCTAAGAATATCTGCTAATAAATCCCTACTATGAGAAAGTGGAAACACTGTGATATCATTATTGTCTAGGTGATATTTCTATTATATTTTGGAAGTATTATAAAAGGATTAACCTATAGCATATGCAAAATTTGAGTACATTTAGAAAATATTACAATCTAATATAAAAATTATGAAAAATGTAGTCAGTTTGTACTGAACAAGGTGTTGGACCCGTCTCTTTATAAACCTCTAGCAACTTTTACTTATTTTAAAAATATAGGAAGGATTTCCATATTCAAAAACTTTTTGATAATTAAAAAATTAAATTCTTTAAAAGACTGACGAATCTCAGAGGGAAAGGGGGAGGGGAGGAGGGAAGAAATTAACCACATAATTTATATGCATATTACATTGCCCAGGGACACAGACAATAGGGTGGTGAAGGCCTAGGGCGGGGTGGGAACCGGGTGGTGGGGGGCAAGGGGGAAAAACAGGGAAACATCTGTAATGCTCTCAACATAAAGATTTTTAAAAAGGTTACAATTGGAAGACATGTTAACTTATTTATCTCTTTCAACATTACATAGTGGATTAGCCATTAGAATATGTGAATATATGATCTAGAGCTGCTCTGGCTGGTTGGGCTCAGCAGCAGAGCTTCAGCCCGCGGACCAATGATTGAGGATTTGATTCCGGCCAAGGGCATGTACCTCAGTTGTGGTTCATCCAGGGCCGTGCAGGAGGCGACCAGTCGAAGTGTCCCTCTCACATCAAAGTTTCTCTCTCCCTTTCTCTCCCTCCCACTCTATTTGAAGACAAATAGAAAAATATCCCTTTTTTAAATCCTTACCTGAGGACATTTTTCCACTGATTTTTTTAGATAGAGTAGAAGGGAGGGAGGGGGGAAAGAGAGAGAGAGAGAGAGAGAGAGAGAGAGAAAAACATTATTGTAAGAGAGACACATGGATTGGTTGCCTCCCACATGACCCTGACCAAGGCTGGGGATTTGAACCTGCAGCCCAGGTACATGCCCTTGACCAGGAATCAAACCCCTAACCCTTCAGTCCACGGGCCAACGCTCTGACCGCTGAGCAAACCCAGCCAGGGCTCATTATACATTTTTGATGGCCTTAGTAAATGTACAAAAAAACTGATACGAGTAAACATGGAATGAAGTCACATAAATGCCTTCTGCATATGCACTTATAGAGGTTATTTAGTGGTGATGATCAAACTTTTGATAATATTTAAAATTCTTTTTCATATTTTCACTGTGAAATGTGTTGGCATTTAAGGAACAGAGACTCCAATTGACTTTTTTTTTTTTTTTTTGGCCTCTTGATTTTTTGCTTTAATTTTATTAATCTAAAACTGAAATTAAATTTTATTTTAAAAAATAGAAAATAGAGTACATCTAGAATTATTTTGCTTTTTTTTTTTTTAAGATTATTCTTCTCTATAGGCCTACTTCTTCCTAGTTATGATTTTAAAAACCTTGCATACTTTGAATTTTCAGATTTGGAATGTTTAACAAAAATTTTGATATGCATTGAAGAAAGTCCGAATAACTGGCTCTTGACCTCGTTGCCTGATGGAGTTCCCCATGGAAATGCCTCTAAAAGCATAGGAACTCTGAGTCACAATTGTACTAAACAGTAAAATTTTCTTTTAAAAAAATTATCTTTATTGTTGAAAGTATTGCAGATGTCCCTCTCCCCCATTTTCCCCCTTGATACCCTCCACCCCACTTCCCGCCCCCGACCAATGTGTCACAAAATATTTATTTTGGCCAGGCACTGTTTTAGGTAAACATGCAGAGAAATTCCCAGTTTTTGTAGACCTATCATTCTAGCTGGGGTGGGCCAGACAATACACAATTTACATAACATGTTAAGGTAAGGAGTGCTCAATTTAGAGCACCGATTTTCAACCTTTTTCATCTCATGGCACACATAAACGAATCACTAAAATTCTGTGGCACACCAAAAAATCGATTTTGTAATTTTGATTCATTCACACCAGACAGCTATTGTTGTGTTGGCTGTTGTCGTTTTTTCATCTGACAATCTAAGGGAAAAGAGGTCAGTGTTCCTGACTATAGGTATTGCATGTTTGAAAAATTCTTGAGGCACACTGGGTGAAAATTGCTGAGTTAGAGGGATACGAGAGTTGCCAAACTCTGAAAGCATTACCTGTGCAGAAGGGTCAGATTTCAGAGTGATGGCTTTCGTATCTGGGCCTCTCAAACTGCTGCGTGGACAGGCAGGTAAGAGATGGGAGAGACTCCCTGCACACCTGGTTCCCTATCCCTATGTCGGACACGGAGGCCCATATCGCAACCAAAACAAGTGGCATTTATTACCCTGCTGCAACAAACAAAATTGACCAACAGACTAAATTGCCCTTATCCACTGAGTATCTGCAAATCACAGCATATAAACTAGACAAAGGTGAATAGGGACAGATGGGACACACGAATGTCTGGATATTAATTAAATCAGCTGTAAGCAAGAGTAGAAATAGGAAAAACAAGGAATTGGTATTCTACAGAGATTTTTATTTTCAGCTAGCATTTTTAGTAAAAAGTGGATCCTAATATAAATTAATAAGAGATCATAGTCATTGGCCCCAGAATCATAACAGCCCCTTAAATATTTTATTTTAGAGACAGGCTATTTTAGAGATATGCTAACTAAAGTAGAGACAAGGTAAGTGATTTGCCCAAGGTCACACCTCTAATAGGTTGTGAAGCCAGGATTTGACCTCAGGCAATAGGATTTGAGATAGTATGCTCTTAAACGCTATACCACACTGCCTCCCCATTGCAAAGAAAGCAGACAGTGAAGGTACATAAAACAATTCTGTCCCGGTCATTCCAAATAAGTGTTTGCTAGAAAGCACACATTTGAAGATGCTCTGCACACATCTATTGTTCTCTAGCTTAAAATACAAGAGAAGAATTTTAGCAGCACCCTAGTAGACAGTAAGTAGGAGAAAAGTTGAAATACACATTTACACTGTCAATTTCCAACCTGTAGCCCTGGATATACTGATTGCTCGTCACTAAAGCATGAGTGATCCGAAAAGAAAAAAAATCAACATAAGGAATCAATGACAATATTCTCTCATAATATAAGTAAAACCTGGACCTAAAGATAATGATCAAAGCATATTGAAACATTACTTACTTTAGGAAACAAGAAAATTTTAGTATCTATGTTGTACTCTTTACAATTTCAATAAAATATGGGCTATCTGAACGAGATGAAAATGGAGCAATCTGAAATGTCAAATGATATACCAAGACCAATAATGATCAAAATTGACACTGCAGAAAATCAAAGAAGGAATTAAATAAAATGTGCATAAAATTCAATGTGTGAACATCATGAGTGAAAACAAAATGATCAATTGAGGTGTAGGAAAACATAGTAGATCTATTCATTATATTATTTTCAATCAAAAAATAAGAAACAACTCAACCTGGACTTATTAGTTGTACAGGTCGCACTGGTGGCTTCCCTTTGTTACCGTCGTGGATGACATTCAGTGCCAGTAGAACACAGAGAAGAGAGAGAAAGCTGCATGATATACAGCTGGAGAGACCAATATTGGCCCTCTCTGGTTGGTTGGTTGGTTGGTGTGTTGTTTTTTGCATATAGCAATGTATATTTATGCCTACACAATGTATTATGTACCCAGATAAACAGGTTCACAGATTATATTTTTCTAAATCATTGAATATTTTTTTTCAGTACATGAGATCAGAAGTGACTATGAAAAACTTTTGTATTGGCTACCTCATAACAAAGTACTGAAGAGAATTGTTGAACTTGAATATGTGCTGTAGGTATTTTTTTTTTTAAAGGGTGAGTATTCCAGATTTTTTATAAAGACAAAAGGCTGTCAGTGGATTGCTAGTTGGTATATATTCTAGAAACAAAACAAAACATCTTAATCTGTTCCTTCATGGAAGTGATTTTTATCAACAAATGAGAAACAGCTTTTCAAAAGAAACTCATGGTAAGGAGGAAATAATTTGAAAATGAATGTAGGGAAATGTTTCCATTATAATGGGTGGGTTTTTGTGTGTATCTGATAATGTTGTAAATGTGTTACTGATAAAACTCACATATCTACATACTGTAAAAATTTGGAAACAAAGTTTTCTAACTTGATTTAAAAAAATCTTCCATATGAGGAGTTTCAGTGAATTTTGAAATGACTTGCTACAAATGTAAAATTATACCACATTCTGAATATTTTACAAGAATTGACAACAAGGGCCCTGGCTGGTTTGGCTCAGCGGTAGAGCATCGGCCTGTGGACCAATGAGTCTCGGGTTCGATTCCAGCCAAGGGCACGTACCTCAGTTGCGGTTCGGTCCCCGGCCCTGGTCGGGGTCGTGCAGGAGGCAGCCAGTTGATGTGTCCCTCTCATGTCGATGTTTCTCTCTCTCTTCCTTTCCCTCCCTCTCTCTCTACCTGAAGATAGAAAAATATCCTCAGATGAGGATTAACAAAAAAAAAAGAATTGACAACAAGGAAACAAGGAAGGTAGAAATTTAATAGCCAATATTTGACAACAACAAAACATTGTATATAATTAGTTGATGGGAATTTGAAAGTTAATATCATAATTTAGTAAGCACAGCTGATTCAGCAGTTATTCCACTTGGAACTATATATCCTTGGATCTAATTCTTTTCATTTATATTAGCCATTAACATCAAGTATCTAAAACTTAGATCTCAGAGAAATTGTGTCAGAAATTATTAAATCAAAAATTTCCAAATCGATGGGGCATATTCAAAGATGCTATTGCACAAAATATCATTATTGCAACTTTTATAAATTATATTTTTAGAGAGGGGGTAAAGGATTTTGCTCTTAATACATAAAATAAGAGTATTTTAAATAATTATGTCTTTATTTTTTGCTGTCTAGATATTTGCTTCTAGATGTACTTTATGATACAGTACATGTATATGATTTTAATAAATAGAGATTTTTGTGTGTGTGGTGTAAATCAAGCCAGCTATGACTTACTCCTTACCTACTCTGACCACTTTGGCCAGACAGACCTCTTATAAAGCCTGCTCATGATATTGACAGGGGAAAGATACTGAAGACTGCCTATCTGAAAAATGCTCTATGTGGTCTGCACAGATGGCTTATTGTAAATCAACCTGTGATTTGGCTTGCTGGAGAATGGGATGTGGTAACATAGATATATTCTAGCTGTGTAACTGTGACTAAAACTGGAGAACTACAAAATTTAAACCACTTCTTTGAGAAACATGTTTCCACATCCATCGTTCAGAATGTATCTGTTCTCTTAACCCAAATTGTCCTAATGCAGGAGAAAGGGATGTTTTTGAAAACTGTGGGTAAAGTATTTGAGCTTTTCTAGAAAGAAATGCTACATCTGTTCCAGTTCTTGCCTGTATCCTTTGAATCACTGGTAAAGTTTGGTTATATCTTTGGTAATATTCATGATTAACCAAAGTCTATTTTGACAGTTCAACCCACATGGTAAGCTGTTAGCTCATAATTTTTTATATATAGGGTACAATATAAGTGTAGATAACGCTAGTATAGAGGACAATACAAAGGAAAATAATAAAATATTTGACTCTATAGAAGTTTAGAAGAACAAACTGAGAAATAAATATATTTATACTTTAATAGAAACATTAGCAATGAACATGAATAGATGTCTCCATGTCAGGTGTCTCAGTACCCCCTTACTTTTGCAAGTGTAAAAAGAACCAGTTTAAACTGGCTTAAACAATATGAGAACATTTTAGCTCAATAAGCACAGAAATAGTCTTCACAGAATCTTCAAGATTGCTTTTATCCAGGAGTCCAGTGGTGCCACAGACCCTGATGTTATCCACATCTCTCCTTCCTCCTGCGGTGTCAGCTGTATCCTGACCCTGGGTCCCCTACTGCTAACTGACTAAAGGCTGTGTACCTTAAAGCCTGCATCCTATGCCTAGATTCCCTAGTTAAAAAGTGGCTGCCAGCAGCTCAGAGGGCTACAAGTTCCTTTGTTTATATTGAGAGAGAGGAGGATTGAAAGTCAGTTTTGGTCTTTGCTGTGATTGAACCATCTGAGTTGACTTGGGTTGCCTCAGAGAAAACTGTCTTGGTCAGGTAATTCTACTTACTTATGTGCCCATCCTTGAACTAAATATGGTAGCAAGGAAGTTGGTTGCAATTCTGTAGGTAGGTAAGATTAGGCCAATCACAATCCATTCTGGGGCTTGAGGTCATATGAGGACAATTTTGTTCAAATTTCATAGCTAAAATTCCAGGAGCTCAGTTTCACTAAAGGAAAATTGGGAGCTGGGTGTAGTGGAATGTGTGGTACACTGTCTGTATCTTCCCTTCAGGAGAGAGGGACTCAATTTAACAGTTTCTGGTGCTTTGGGTTGATGGTGGCTTACTACTGAGATGCCCTCCAGTGATTTCTCAGTCAAGGATACTGTCTCGCCTAAGATCAAGCTCCCTCCTTGGGACAGCCCTCATCAAATAACCAATGTATGTGGTAAAACAAAGGCCTGATTCTCTGTCTCAATGTGGGCAACTTTCCTGGACCATACCATTCCTAGAGGGTTTGCTGTGACTGTACTATAATTCCACTTCTCTGACCCCTGACTTCCTTCACACCCTTCACTGGTGTTGCTCCCAAGAGTACTCCCTGTGATGGTTAATTTTATGTCAAGTTGACTGGTACACAAATTAAACATTATTTCTGAGTGTGTCTGTGAAGGTCTTTTGAGATATGATTAGCATTTGAATCAGTGGATGGAGTAAAGCAGATTTTCCTCCCCCGTGTGTTATAATCAGAGTCTGAATAGACCAAGAGGTGGAGGAAAGGGAAATTCACTCTGTCTGCTTTAGTGTTTGAGCTGGGATATAAGTCTTTTCCTGCCCTGGACTGGGATGTATACCATTAGCCCGCGGGTTCTCAGACCCACACTATCAGCTTTTCTGTGGTCTCTAGCATGTAGATGGCAGTTCGTGGCACTTCTCAGCCCCCATAATCACGTGAGTCAATTCCTTATAAATAAAAACAAATCAAGACATTTCTCTGGAGAATCCTAACAAATATATTCCCCCAAAAAAACTTCCTTCAAAAAAATCTTTCCGTCATGATGTCTGTTTCCCATGGAATCTGACCATAAATGAGAAGGGGGAGGAAAAACAACCAGAAAAGTCCTTTATAAAAGGCTCATTTCAGAAATAATTACAAATTGCAAATATAATGATAAAATATTTACTACTGGAAACAAACAGTAAAAAGATACTATACCATTTTTATTTATCTCATGTGCAAAAATGAAAAAGAATGATAACACAATTAGTGGAAGGAGGGCAGGTAGGCATACTGGTGTGTTGATTATGGCATCTCAGTTGGTACAACCTTCCTGAAAGACAGTTTAACAATCATACCTGCTGTCCCAGATGTCTCACTTTTACTAAGGAAACAATAGTATAAATGCACACATTTGTAAATGCAACTATATTTATCCTATATTTTCTATAAATTTTGAAAAGTTAGAATGACTTCCATTTAAGCATGGTAGACTGAGGCTTTCTGCCACACTGCTCTCTAAAACCTACTAGACTCAACAAAGAGAACAAAAGAGAAGAAATTGCTACTTTTTCCATATGAAAACTAAAAGAGTACAAAATACCCAACCCAAAATGAAGAACAGATGCAAAATTCAGTGAATTTTGGCAAAAATCAATGGAGAATTCAGTGTGTGGATGTGTATCTTTCCTGTGTTCAGGCAGTACACAAAATTCTCTAGAGGAAGATGACATCCTTGACTTGGAATAGCAAGATCCAAGAGTGGGGTTGGGTGGACAAGCTCACCCCCCACACCTCTCCTCTCCATGTTATAAATAGTATGTAAATAGCTGGCCCAGAGAGAATGGCAATAATACATAAAAATAAGTAAATGAGGTCAGAATGGGATAAGCTGGAGGCTCACCTAGAGCATGAGAAGAAACAAAAAAGTAAGAAAGAAACCTAACAAACAAAATTCACATTACATCTAGCCCACACTAAAGGTAATAGGAATGATGCTTCTTTTCTTGAGAAGTAGTGAAGAATTTGTGAGCATATTTTAAAATAACCATAATTGAAAACAAAACAGACGTTTAACCAGAGAAAATAGATAGATGGCAAAGAACCTGAAAATATGCCTGACATCATTAGACGTTAGGGAACCCCAACCCCAAATTTAAACAAAAATGAGCTACCAGTATACATTTCTTAGAATGTGTAAAATTTTAAACATTGATCATACGGAGTATTAGAATGTGGAGAAACTGGGACACTCATACACTTCTGATGGGAATAAAATAGTACAACCACTTTGAAACACAGTTTAGCAGTTTCTTAAAAAGATTACATATATCTCCCTTATAATCCAGTCATTCTAGTCCTAGGTATTGACCCAAGAAAAATGAAAGCATAGGTCCACACCAAGATTGCCACACAAATATTGGTAGCAGTTTCATCTGTAATACCCCAAGATGGAAACAACCCAAATATCCATTAACAAGTAGATAAACAAATAGTATTTCCATACTCACTGATTAGAATAAAAAGAACTATTGATACACACTACAACATGGATGAATCACAAAAGAATTTTGCTAAGTGAATAAGGCTATACTAAATAATAGTACAAAACGTATGATTCCAATCATAAATAATTCCAGGAAATGCAAATGTGTAATGACAGAAAGCAAATCAGTGGTTCTCTGGAATGGAAAAAGAATTAAGAGAAGTTGAATCTTTCTCTTAATATAGATATGGATTAGCTATATATTTATATAGGTATACATTAATGTAGGTATATAGTTCTTTGGTTGGTATTAACATGGGTTATCTATTTCATCTGTTTACCTTGAAGTTTTATGTATTTTTAGATGTGCTTCTTCTAACCAACTTATAGGCTTTTTAAAATTGAGTCTAACAGTCTTTATCTTTTATTTGGATCATTTAGTTCAAAAAACAATTTGATGTGATTATTGTATTTACATCTATTGTCTTACAATTTGCTTTCTATTTGGCCTGTCTGTACTCTTTTTCTTGCCTTCTATGTCCTTCTTGCATTCTATTGTAATGACTGAAAATTTTTTATAGTTTTTTTCTCTATCTTAATAGTTACATATTCTTCCATTACTTCTTTGGATTTTACATTAGAGATTACAATATGCATCTTTGTTTTATTAGAGTTCACCCACTTCCCAGACACAGCAAGGATCTTAAAATAATTCTATCACCATTTACCCCTTCATAAGTTATTTGTTATTATTGTCATGTATTTTGATTTTATATATATTTTTAAACCTCATGACCTGTTATTATTATTTTTGTTTTATACAGTGGGTGTTTGCATTTGCCCATGTAATTACACTTTTATTGTTCTTCGATCCTACACATCCAAGCTTCCCTCCAGAATTATTTTTTTCTGCTTGAAGATCACCCATAGTATTTATTTAGTGAGGATTTGTTGATGACACATTTTTGTTTGTTTAAAAATATTTTCATTTCCCCCTTCAGTTTGGAAGGATATTTTTGAAAGGTATATACTCGGAATGCTTTTAAAATTTGGTCTTTGTTTTTTAACAGTTTTAATGTGCTTTTCCAAGGTGTTTTTCCTGTTCTGTCTTTTACTCTGTTTGGGGTTGATAGCACTATCCTACGCTTGTTTTTCATTCAGTATGTTTCTTTAAATAAATATTTTATTTCATCTGTGCAGTAGAAAGTGCTTCATTATTTTGGAAATTATGCCACTCATTAAAATATCACATTGTATATATAGAACATTATTGTAGATAGAAAAACAGAGAATTCAGTATTTGAAAACCTTGATTATCTGTTGTGCATATTTGTCTTATTCTAGCCTAGATGATTTCAGAGGCCTGTTCCTGTACAGAGTCATCATAGAGGCAAATAGAAGTCCAGCCTCTAAATTTCTATTTGTATTATTACTATCTAATGAATTCTATTGTACAGCAGGTGTCAAATCATCTCGGCTGCTTTGCAATCGAGTATGAAGAGAAGATATATTGCTATTGCAAATGAATCTAATACGAAACTAATGAGCAGTAATGAGCAACTGTTATGTCGTTATTGAGGCAACTACTGAGATGCTAATAAACTCTCATTTTTGCTTTTTTTGTAAAAACAGTGACCAGGATTTATAACATGGCCTTAATGTCCCAAAGCCTGAGGCAAAAATAAATAAATAAATAAACAGTGAAATTCTAAACTGAGAATAATTTAGTCATTTTCTATGTGATTGTCCTCACTCTTATTAAAATGAACCTGTTATAATGCCTTTCAAGAACTTCTAGAACTGAAGAAAAAAGATGAAGAGTAGGCGCCCATTAAAATGAACATAAAGTCAAGAAGATAGGCATCTTAACTAATTTTCCATAATGTAAATATAATAATTCTAGAGTTTTCCATGGGCCAGTTTTTTATAGTATAATGAAGTCTAATGTAGGCAACTTTTTATTTTTAAAATCAGTCACTTCAGAAGGAACACTATTGAGGGACCTTTTGTAATTAACTTATTTGTTCCTGTGAGTAGCCTAACTTAGTAAATTACCCAGAGCACTTATCACACAGTATTACGGCCATATGTTTTATGTCTCTGCCTTCTCCATAGTAGTGTAAGAGCAGGGGGCTCAGTAAATATTTATAAGATGAATGATGAATAAATAATTGAATGAATGTGGAAAAAGCTAGTGCATTAAATTTGCTTTCTTAGGTAGAAATAATGTGTTTTAAAAGTTTTTAATACACATTCATTTAATATGTCATAAGAACCTTAAGAACTCTGCTTTGAATATTTTATACTATAGAACAAAAAAAAGATTTAGTATATATGACTTATGTATCTTTGTTGCATTAACTAATACATTTATACTATAATTCTAAAGACTAATTTTGGTATCTTCCTACAGATGTTTGCTAGAACTCATGGTTTTAACATATGACACAAGACTTAAACAGTACTTTAAATAACATTTATGCCTCTAGTAATATTCTTTCAGACTTTTTGTATAATTATATACTTTATATATTTATGCATATCTGATTTTTTTAGCCTAAAAAAAATCCACCTATTTTACGAAAACTAAATCAAAGCTTTGAATTATTAACTATCTTTGCTATTGTAGATATATGTGTACAAATAAAAAGCTATTTGATTTGAATAAGTCAAATCATTCAAATTCACATTAGTAAGACTTCTTTTCCATTTCTGAATTACATTATGGGTGTACATGTAAAAATTCCACTATTTTCTGATATGTATGACTAAACTATGCAAAAATATTATACTATATTTGTATTCCATACGATCTATAAAAGTTAGCAAACATAAGAAAGAACTATAACTTGAATGTTTGAAACATACAAAAGAAGAATGCCATATGGCCTGAAATCCTATGTTATTTGACTCTGAAGATCCAAAATACTACACAAAGATATTATTATATTACACAGTAAGGAAGTTGATTTAAGAAATAGTTGTTGATTAACGGACTGTAACTTCAAAGCTGTTCTGTGAGGTCCTCCTCCAAGTGAACCCAAACATTCTAGGACCCTCACTTGCTGTCAATCTCCCATAGCTCTATAACCTGTAATATAACAACTGTCCAACAATATAAACATTTCTGAATATCTATAAATATATACAAAATTCTGAACAATTCTAGGTTTTAAAACATGAAGATTGCAATTAATTACATTTTGATAATTTTTTTCTTACATGTTTTCTTTTACTGACTTCTTATACCTTCAGAATAAATGAGTCTGACATCCAAATAATTCTAAGTCCAGGCATCTTTGTTATTTGGGAGACTATTTTTCATGGACTTATTTCTTGCAGCCAACAATGTCTGTGACTAATTGTACTACTCATAAATTCAAGTAAAGCAATGTCCTCGAAATACATTTAGTAATCATTGTAGGCCTCTTGTTCTCCGTGGTGATCTAAAGAACAGAAAGGATAGTTAATTGTGCCATATAGACATGAGTTATGGTTCATTGAGGTCCATTCATTAAAGCAAAATAAAATTCCCAACATCATCTTTAATTTGGGTAAGGAGAATCTCCTAATGTTTAAAAGCATTGATAACTTTTAAAGAAATGTGCCCTAGAGATGAGCTATATGTTTTAGGGTATTTTCCATTACTTCACTGTCATCATGAGAAAGAAGTATAATTATGAATTATCACCTAAATTAAAACTTGAAATAATTCCTCTATATATCCTTGAGAATATATATGAGGATACATTAGAATTGTTTTTTAAAAATTTGCTACTAAACCAAGAAAATGTTTGCCATTATATTATACTGAATTTATTTCTACTGAATATCAATAGCTTATAGATTTTAAAGGGAATGATAGTATAATTTTAACTTGTTTTAATTATTGATAGAATGAAAATATCTTTTTATATATTAATATTATTTCTCATCAAAGTAATATATGCATACAGTAAAAATTAAAAATAGCACAGAAAGGCTTTTTTTGTTTGTTTTTTTGGTACATGCCCCTAGCAGGAAGTGAACCTGGGACTCTCTGGTCCGTAGGCCAACACTCCAACAGTTTGAGCCAAACTGGCTAGGGCAGAAAGGCTTTTAATTAAAAGTAATAGTGTCCTCCACCAACCCTGCCTACCTTTTGGCCTGCTCCTATATTTATTTCAGAAGTTGTTACTTTCCTAATTCTTTTTTACAAACAGAGTTGCCATGTAGCCAGTGTGTCTAAGTCAACCTCTATTCTGAATATATGAACTTCTGTTTGCCCTGATCATTATGTGTCTCTGCCATAATAGTTATCAAATATTTTTAATATTAAGGCTGTCTAAATAGTACAATTTATATCCCAACTTCTTGATTTATCACACTTAAACATTGTCTTTTTTAAAAGTGTATCTTTATTGTTGAAAGTATTACATACGTCCCCCACTTTTTCCCCTACTGACCCCATCTCTTGGCTCACCACTATCCAAGAAAATTTAGTTCATTCACAATACATCTCTTTGCTACCTTTCCCAGTTTGTGATCATTGTATAATTTTCTAAATCTCATCTTAACCTTAACTTTATAATGTTGAATAATACTTTTACTTAAATACTTAAAGCTTCCTTGTATTTTTTATTCTATTAACTTTCAGTTGCATCTCTTGACTCCCCATTACTGAGGATATTCTTATGGCTTTGACCATCCTCTCTCTATCTCTTCTGCCCTCCATCTTTAGTAATGATAACATTTACATGTTGTTCTGCAAACTATATTGAAATCTGTATTTTGTCTTTCCGTTAATACACATTTAAAATGAGTAAACAGTATTTTTATCATTATAGCTATGCAAATATTCCCTTCTCTACAAATCCAAAGTCCAAATCCCTAAGTAACTCAAAGAGAAATTTCCTGGCATCAAATAAAATGGATGCTTTCTTCTTGTATTGATTGCTCATAATCATACCACACTTTGCTTCTTATTTGGATCAGATTTTCTTGTACAGTTTTTTTTTTAAAAAAAAATAACCTGGAGTTATCTTTTGTTGTAGTTGAGACAGGGAAAATGTTTGCCATCTTTATTATATCACTAGCTTGTTCCTTATTCTTGTTGCTTAGAATCAATGTCAGTGCCTCTCTCTCTCTCTCTCTCTCTCTCTCTCTCTCTCTCTCTCTCTCTCTCTCTCTCAGATTCTTCCTAGAGTCCAGAGATGTCCTGTTTTAATTTGGGATGAAATTCTTCCTCAGCCTTGTGGATACAGTTATGTCCAATTAGTTGTAGCCAATTCTCCCTCTTTTCACTCAAGACATAGGCTTAAAAAATGTTGCCTACAGATGTTTGACTTCCTTCAGGATATGAGCAACACCGACATCCCAAAGATTCCCTCCCTACTTGATCAGTACAAACAGGAGAAAGTCAGGAGGCTTTCCCTCTGCTCCTTAATACAGGCTCTCATAGTCCAGTTAATTCAAACAGCATGGGTTTCAACTGTGTGTGTCCACTTAATAGTAGATTTTTTTCAGTAAACGCCTGTACTGTTTCGATCCACTGTTGGGAGCCCGCGGATGCAGAGGATGCATTGATCTATGCCAATTTATATAGGGGACTTGAGCATGCACAGATTTTAGTATCTGTGGGAGTTAGGGGGGTGGGTCCTGTGGACACAGAGGGTAGTTAAGTTTAGGGGGAGTCAAAAGTTATATGCAACTTTTTTTTTATTTCATCAGATTTCAAAATATGATCTGTGGGCCTCTAGGGGTCCATAAGACCCTTCAAGGTGGTTTTTGAGGTAAAAAAAAAAAACCCCAAAAACATTTCATAATAACACTACGAAATTACTTGGCTTATTTCTCTGTATTGGCATTTGCACAGATGGTGCAAAGCAAAGATGGGGGTCAAATGCTGGTGGCTTAGCTTGGACTCGGGCGGTGCACCACACGGACTCGCAGTGTTTAAAAAAGTCACTTTCACATAGAACGTTCTTGATGAAAAGATAACACATTACCCTATTAAATTCTGACCCTTGAGTACATGTCTTTTTTATATTGTGTGACAAGACAGGAAGTATGCATAAAGTACTTGTGCTGCATACTGAAACATAGTAACTGTCTTGAGCAAAAGCACTTATGTGATTACTTGAGAAATGAGCTGGACTAGATACTTGTTTCATGGAACATCATTTTTATTTGAAAGAACAACTGACAGAAAAACTATGATTATGTAGACTAGAGGATTTGGCAATATTTTCTTGATAACAAATGGAGTGAAACTATCGCTTCAAGGAAACCACTTATAGTATTTGTTGCCAATAATAAAATTTAAGCTTTCAAGAAAAAATTAAGTTTTTGGAAAACTCCTATCTACAACTGTGAGCTTGACAGCTTCTCAATAGTTATGTTTTGCTGAGATTGGTGGTGATACTAATGAATATGATTTTTAAAATATATTTTAAATGAAAAAAATCTACAACTCAGGGAGCTATTATACCCCAAGTAACAAAGGCATGATGTTCCAAACCATGCATGGATAAAAAAAATCCATTTAAAGTTTCATATTGACCAGTGGATTTCAGTGTAACAGAGTATGGAACATCTGCTCATGCAGTCTAAGATTCCACACTGCACTAACTATTGAGAAACTATCACTTGTCAGATATTAGTATCAGAGAGGAGTACCCAAATTTAGCTGAAATGGCTATTAAAATGCTTCTTCCTTCTCCTACTACATTTCTGTGTGAAACCAGATTTTTCTTGATATTTTTAATCAAAATTAAGATATCACAACAGATGGAACACAGAAGCCGAGAGAACTCAGCTGTCTTTATTAAGCCAGATATTAAAAGAGATTCACAAAAGTGTAAGATAATGTCATTCTTTTCACTATTTTGCTTGGGAAAATATAAGAATTTTGATAAACCTATATGCTGTTTATGTTAACATAGAATGAGTTTAGTTTTATTGTTTTTAAATGAATTTATAAACTTCTCAGGTTTAATTTCTAAAAGAGCAAATATTGAAATATGTAAGATATAAACAAATTATCTTTGGAGTCTTCAATCGTTGCTAAGAGTACAAAGGGGCCCTGAGAACAAAACCACTGCTCTTGACTTCTGCCTGCCAAGACCTGGAATAGTTGCCATATTCCTTCTGCTTAGCCGAGTTTTGCTTCTGGATCTTTTGGAATGTTTCCGTCCTCCTCCCACTCATGCTAGTGGGACAGTAGCGGAAAATGGAGACTGGCCAGTCTACAAACTGTATAGACAGCAGGTGTTCCAGGCCCCCCAGAAACCTTCACTTTGGGAAAATATTATATAGTTCACTTATCGATGATGAAATTTATCAGATTATTAACACTAACTCATGTTTCAAATCTCTTTGCACTGATGCAGTCTATGTTATAATGTTATATCAATTAACCACTTCCCCATCAATTAGTGGAGGCTATTCTCCTGGGAAAATAGCCTGGTTTCTTTCAAGAAAGCTAACCATGACCATATCATCTTTCTGGTTTAAAAAGTAGGATCTCTGTAAATTTCAATGTCTGTAAAGTTTTCTTTAAGAAACTCAGAGAGAATCATTTATCAGCATTTCTGATACTTTTCTGAAATAACAATAGCACACAGATGAGTCCATCCTTTAAAAAGGGGAGCCTTCAACGTGGTAGCATGGCTTCATCTCTTTCTATGAGACTTGAAAGCCTGTGTTCAGTAATTTATGTTAATGCTTTATTTTCGAAGTTTTCTTTCTTCCATAAGCTCTTCATACTTTGACCAGGAACTGACCTTTCCCCTCTTTGAAAGTTACCCTCCAACCTACCCCCACCCCAGACTGGCTTTTCATTAAGGAACATGGGAGACACCCTCACAGTGCTATGCACTGCGCTCTGGTGGCAGGCCTCCCCGACAAAAATCAAAGAGCTGCCAGTGCCAGAAGGATGAACTCTGTGATCTAAGCCCCGTAGAGAAGCATCCCCAGAGAGAGGTTCATGTCAGGGTTAAATCTTAATTCATCTGAGAGCTGAGAAGCAGTCAGGCTTTTTAATATTTTTATTGAGAAACATATTCCAAATTACAGATCAGATGAATATTTCAGTTACTTTGAATGAATCTGGTACAGACAACAAACAAAACCAGTGGCTCACGTGCAGTGTGATTTACAAAAAGTTTGTAGAGTGTGTAAACAGTTTCTGCTGCATTTCTTTTTTTAGGTTGAAGAGGGGCATGACCTAAACTCCCTTTCCCCTTTCCTTTTGCTTTTTCTTCCCCCACTTCCTCCCTCTCTCTCTCTCTCTTCCATGCTTCCTTTTCACTTTTTCTAAGGATTTATTGCTTTCAAGAACAACCCATTGTTTAATTTTGAATGTCATCAATTAGAAAGATTAGGTGTTCTCAGAGGAATTAGAGTCTTCCTTGGACTTTTATGATGTTAAGTACTATACTACCTGAAATAAGATTGCGTTGCTAGCACTGGGGTTAGAAAAGACTGACTTTGATTATGTGAAATGTTGAAAGACATATATCCAGCCTTCATGGGAAATGCCTTGTGGCCTTAAATTAAATGATAATATTTATCAAGCACTTAAATGGGCTAGTCACTGTTTTAAGTAACATGCATGTATTAAATTTAACCATGAGAACCACTTTAAGAGGTCAGTACTTTTATTGTATCCATTTTATAGAAGAGGTCGTTCAGTCACTGAGCATTTTGAAACTTTGTCCAAAAGTATTAATAGTGTCAGAAAGGACATCAGAATGCAGGTAGCCTAGCTGCAGAGAACATGAATCTAACTACCACACTATGATTCCTCTCCAGGTAGTCAAAATATATCATGACCATAAAGAAACAATAGTGATTTCTGTTAGCAGCTTAGGGAATTTTCATTATTTTTTGTACTTAACTTTACTAGCGTATTTCCCTTTCACTGTAGGACAATTGAAATACTCATACCTTAGTGCCTGTTGTTCCCTATGTAGAATGCTCTTCTTCTCTTCTACCATTCAAATTCAATCCATCCTTTAATGCTTATTTCAAATTTCATTTTTCTCCATAAGACTGTATCTGTTAAAAATTAGAGGCTCCCAACATTGAAGAGTTGGAATGGAACATAGAGAATTTCTAGTACAATTTCTATCCTAAAGAATAAACTACGGAGACAACAATCCTGAGACCATTAGCTGCTGATTGAAAACATGCTGTTACAGTGTGCCCAATATCTTCTCATCATAAATTTTTATTGAGCTAGTAATTCATACCATCATAAGATGGACCAATACCTTGGGTTTTCAAAATAAAATCTAACATTATTCAGCTATTTTTCATTACTCTCCCCATTCATTCATAAATTTGCACTTTAAAAAATTTTTGTAATTGATTTTTTAGAGAGGGAGGAAGAGAGAGAGACACACATCGATGTGAGAGAGAAACATCGTTCGGCTGTCTACTGCATGCCTCCTATGGGGGATTGAGCATGCCACTGGGGCATGTGCCCTGACTGGGAATCTAACCGGGACCTCTTAGTCCATAGGACAACACTCAGTCCACTGAGTCACATCGGCCAGGCTATATTTGCACTTTTAATAGACATTTATTGGAATATTTTATGTACCATTCTTCTAGATGCTTGAAAGACACATTAATAAAGACATAGACATTATTTTTTAAAAACAGATGCTTTTAAGGATCTAACATAGACAAGGAGACCAAGGAAATGACCATAAAGCCTAAGTTGAGATTTCAAAAAAAGAGTAGAATTTAGCAATTTGAAAAAGACAAGGAAAAACATTAAATGCTAAGGAATGATCCCTATTTTAAAGATGAAGTACCAGAGGCATAGCAAACTTGAGTAATTTTTTTCAGGATCATAAAGCTAGTAACTGGAAGAACTGACATTCAAGTTGGCAGTTTTATTCCATAGATGATGCTCTTAAATTAGGGTAATGAACGAGTGCATCATATACAGGGAATTTTAAGTAATTGTTTAAGGCTGAAGTGGGGGGTATGGTAAGGGAGTAGTTGAGATGGTGATAAAATGAGTTAGAATAGTTAGGAGGGGCCAGATTGTGATGAACGTAGGAAGTTATGCCCATATAATGTGCATTATATTCTCCTTACCCTTTTCTTCTATTGCTGAGAGAGCAAGTTGAGTCTGTCCTCGTGTTACTGATCTGGTTTTCATGAATGTCGATGTTGGGTTTTTCTGATGCGATATTAATTTGTATCCTGTTGTTACTTTTAAGATTTATTTGTTTCTTTGCTTATTTTGCAGCCAGCTTCATTTTTCTGGTTGAATTTCACCTCGGAGTATTGCCCTTACGTGACTCCTGCTTCTGCTTTACAGAACTAATTTTCTTTACAAGTTCATCTTTTTAGATTTTTTGGTACACCAAATAAATGTTTTATACAATATCCTTATGTTTTGCATAGGAAGCAATTTCAGGGATATGCTTTTGTTTCAAGTTTTTAGGGAATTGTGCTTTTCTCTTAGGCGTCAGTATTTTTATATATTTTTACAATATATAAATATATCATTTCATGTGATATATATATAATGTTTATAATTATATATATAATGTTTATCCTTGAACTCAGGGACATCCAGACAGGTGCACACGTCTACAAATGTCTGTATCTTTAGTTCTCATATCTGTATAGTTCACCTTTGAGAAAATTTGTACTTAGACCAGTCCATGATTTTCAAATCAATATTTATTGTCTCTAGCTCTGTCAATGTTACATAGCAGATCATCATTTAATGTGGAATTTTCTCCTACTTTTAAATTCAGTATCGCTAACTATTCTGATGGCTCAAATAACTCTCCGATTGCCATTTGTTTGCCATAGAATTTCATACATGTTAGGAGAAAAGTGTTCGATGGTCAAATAATTTTGGGAAACACAAAGTGCTTCTTTCCCCACTTGGAGAAGCACTCTGAGCACCTGGAGAAGTCCTATAGCAAAGATGCTTGCTAATCATTATTTTTTAAATCAGTATTTATTAAATTCTTTTTCAAGGAACATGTTTCTTTTTATGTGTGCACTAACATTCCTTGGACTCTCCTTTGGTAAATGCTATGGGATCAATAAGGTCTATTTTCCATAGACTTTGTTAGCCCGCCAACATTAATCTGTCTCAATAATTGCTTGCAACACTTTTCCTTAGGTAACTGCATCCTGATTCTACACAACAGTTCCTCCACTTCCCATCACTTCTTATCATATTTAAACTTTTTTCTTTTGCTGAAGTGTAATTTACATAGGGTAAAATTCACCCATTTTAAGAAGTGTAGTTCTATGTTTGGCAAATGCATGTAGTCATGTAACTACCACCACTATCAAGATATAGTCCCATAATGAATATTAAAAACTTCAGTGCCTAAATGGATGTGTAAACAGGCACCGATGAAGGGGAGGATTACTGGTGAAATCTGTTGAATTCACAAGGTATGCCTCTTATAGCTGAAGAGTGTTCACTGGTAAATATAGACTCTGTCGTGCTAGAATCAGAGATTAAAAGGTAGATCAGTAATTTTTTTGAGGTGATCCATGTCCTTCTGTTTCAGGAAGTGGATTTTGGGATATTTAAGGATGTGTATTTTTTAATCCATCTCTATGGACAGGGAAATTCATAAAATTCCTCTTCCCAAGTCTTCCCTCTTTATAGTCTTTACATATAGTTCATGTTCTCTACCTCTCTTTTTATTTAATCTGTGTGTGTGTGTGTGTGTGTGTGTGTGTGTGTATGTATGTATTATAATAAGAAAATGGGAGAAATGTATTAGATACTATGAGTCGTTTCCCATGGTAACAGCAACCAAAGTATTTTGTAAATAAAAAATATTATTGAAATGTAAGATATTATTATACTTCGCTTATCTTCCAATAGTACTCAGTAAAATATGGTAACGGTCTATCTTTAATGAGTATTTTTTTCTTTTATTGTGTGGTTGGTTGATGTGCGAGCTATAGTGCAACACTAAACAGTGATATTAGAGTGAGGTTTACATTAACATTAGGCCTAGAGATTTTTTTCGATGATGATTTTGATGATAAGCATAAAAAATTGCTCTGCCCTTTTAATGTATTTCAGCCTGTGATCTGGTTCTATCATCTGGACCATATTTACCCTGTATGATTCTTTTCTTTCAGCTCAGTATGACATACTCGTTTTTAGTACAAGATAGGTCATGTTTATCTGTTGCACTGTCTATGGTCCAGTGATCTCTTTTGTAGTCTATGGGGAACTGTATGAAAACTGAACTGTGTCAAGGAGACTAAGAGTGTTAAAGTTCACCAAGAAATCAAGATGAGCCTTTGCAGAAACAAGAGGGAGTTAAAATTAGTATGAATTGATTTCCTACCCCCTTTTCAGAAATTGTTTTCACAAATTGAGGGCCCCTTGGCCATTTATGTTGTGCTCTCTATTATGACTGTGACATGACTATGCCAGAGGATGGCCAAGGTCAACAATGTGACCTATTTTTATTTTTTCTTAATAGGAAAAAGTTGCCATTCTTTTCCCACACTGGCAGAGTCTTTCTGTGTGTGTGGCTCTGCAGACTCCTTTTTGTGAACATTTCACATCTTTTCCTTTGATTAAGCTTGTTAGATTTCAGACCTCCTTGAACTTTAAACTTCTCATTTCCAGCTTTTCCAGTTAGATGTTCTAAATCTAGTGATCTATTATACAGCATTATTAACTTATCTATTATATGGCAGCTTTGTGAATTATTTTAGAAATACTATATTTTTCTTAAAACACTAAAACAAACAGGATATAAACATTGTTTTAAACTATTTTCTATTTAATAGTGGATAATTTTATTTACAAATCTGAATTCTCCAGAAAAATAATAATGCATTCATTATTTGAATATTTTATACATCTCAATTTTCACGTTTTCTTGAACTCTGAAGTAGCAAATAAGTCTTGTTTTTTTGTTCGTTAATCAGTGATACTTTATTGGCTTAATCATCAATCTACCTAAATGGATTATTAATGTGTTAAAAATAATATACAGTCACTGTGAAAACAACAACAAACCTTTTACTAAAACATGAAGCATTTAATAGGAAATTGAGGTTATATAACAGGTAATTAAAATATAAAATATCAAAAATCAAGACAAGCATTTCTTTTTCAGAATGTCCAAACAATTGACTTAATGTTCCAACTCATCTTTTGTGTGTGAAAAAAACCAAGTGATGTAGAATTATATGTTAGGAAATATTGCTTTGAGACTTTCAGTCTAGATAGTAGCCTTAACTGATGTGAAATACCACTCAACCACTTTTCAGATCCAAGCACAGAGGATGTTAGGAAAAAATAAAATAACTTAAATACATATTTAAATGTGAATCCCAAAACTGGAAAATTTAACTGCCAGAAACAAAAAGTGAAATTAGGCAGAATAGTGAGCTGTTATTGAGGTTGAATGTCTTACAGGAGGGTGGGGTATGTCTCAGGACCCTGATGCCTCGGTTTTAATGCAAAATCAATATACAGAAATCTATTGCATTTCTGTACACTAATAACAAAATAAGGGAAATTAAGAAAACAACTGCATTTCCAATTCCATCAAAAAGAATAAAATATCTAGGAATAAATTTAACCAAGGAGGTGAAAGACTTGTGTCCTGGAAACTATAAGACATTGATGAAACAAACTGAAGAAGATACAAATAAATAGAAATATATTCCATATTGTTAAAATGTCTATGGTACCCAAAGCAATTTACAGTTTCAATAAAATCCCTATCAAAATACCAAAGACAATTTTCATAGGACTAGAACAAATAAGTCTAAACTGTATATGGAACCACAAAACCTCAAATAGCCAAAGCAACCTTAAAACAGAAGAACAAAGTTGGAGGTATCATGCTCCCTGATTTCAAACTATACTACAAAACCATAGTAATCAAAACAGCATGGTACTGACACACACAAAAAACGAACACATAGATCAATGGAACACAATAGAGAGTCCAGAAACAGACCCATATTTACATGGTCAATTAATCTATGACAAAAGAGGCAAGAATATACAATGTGGAAAAGGCAGTCTCTTTAACAAATGACTTTGGAAAAACTGGACAGTTACACACAAAAATATGAAACTGAACTACTTTCTTATGCCATACAAAAATAAACTTAAAATGGATTAAAGACTTAAATGTAAGACCAGAAACCAAAAAACTAGAAGAAAACATAAGTAAACTTTTTGACATCGGCCTAAGAAATATTTTAAAAATATATCTCTCCAGGCAAAGACAACAATAGCAAAAATAAACAAATTGGATTATATCAAACTAAAAAGCTTTTGCACAGCAAAGAAAACCATCAAAAAATGAAAAAGCAACCCACTGAATGGGAGAAGACATTCACAAATAATATCTCTCATAAGGGGTATATAGCCAAAAATGATAAAGAACTAATTCAGCTCAACAATATATTTAAAAATCAATCTGATTTAAAAATGGGCAGAGAACCTGTATAGACATTTTTCCAAAGGAGACATTCATATGGCAACAGACACATGAAAAGATGCTCAACATCATTAATCATCAAGAAAGTATAAATTAAAACAACAGTGAGGTATCACCTCACACTGGTCAGATTGGCTGTTATAAAAAAGACAACAAATAACAAGTGTTGGCACGGATGTAGAGAAAAGGGAACCTCATGCACTGCTGGTGGGATTGTAAATTAGTGCAGCCACTATGGAAAACAATATGGAGGTTTTACTAAAAATAGAACTTTCACATGACACAGCAATTCCACTTCTGGGTATCTAACTGAAGAAAACAAAAACAGTAATTTGAAAAGATATATGCACCTCTATGTTCATTGCAGCATATTCACAATAGCCAAGATCTGGAAGCAATCCAAGTGTACATCAATACATGCATGGGTAAGGAAGATGTGAGATATATAATGGAATATTATCCAGCCATAAAAAATAATGAAATCTTGCCATGTGCGACAACACTGATGGACTTAGAGGGTACTATGCTAAGTGAAATAAGTCAGACAGAGACAGACAAATACTTTATGATTTCACTTATATGTGAAATCTAAAAAACAAAACAAGTGAACGAACAAAACAGAAAGATTCATAGATACAGAAAACAAACTGGTGGTGGACAGGGGAATGTGAGATGGGAAAAGGTGAAGGGGAATCAGAGGAACAAAATTCCAGTTATATGATAAATAAGTCACAGGGATATAATGTACAGCATAAGAAATATAGTCATTAATATTTTAACAACTATGTATGGTGACAAACAGTTACTAGACTTATTGTGGTGACCACTTCATAAGGTATATATATATGCTGAATCACTATGCTTTACACCTGTAACTAATATAATATTGTATGTCAATTATTAAAAATTCAATCTGGTAGACATATATAGACACTGCCCCCTAAAAGAATGTCCATTTTATTTTAATGCACATTAAAAAGCACAAAAATGGTAATATATTAGGCTACTAAAAGGTCTCAATAACTTTCAGTGACATGATATCATATGAATCACATGGCTTGATCTTAATGCAATACAATTAGAAATCAAATATAAAGAGACTTTGTGCCTGGCCGGTGTGGCTCAGTGGATTGAGTGTCGTCCCATGGACTGAGAGGTCCCGGTTCGATTCCTGGTCAGGGCACATGCCCGGGTTGCGGGCTCGATCCCCAGTAGGGGGCATGCAGGAAGCAGATGATCGATGTTTCCCTCTCACATTGATGTTTCTCTCTCACTCTCTCCTTCCCACTCTATCTGAACAAAAAATGGAAAAATGTCCTTGGGTGAGGATAAAAAAAAAATACACTTCTAAATAATTGATAGGTTAATTGTTATATTATAACTTACCTTATAAAATATTTAGAAGCAAACAACAATAAAAGCACCCTATATTAAAACATGTGCTGTACCCGGAGGGCAATTTATCATGTTAAATAGATATTTTAGAAAAATAAACAAGACTGAAAGATTAAGTGTTCATTTCAAGAAGCTAGACTACAATTAAATTTTCCTTCTCCCCAAATAGAGTAAAAAATGGAAATAATAGAAAAAACCAGAAATTATGTTGAAAACGAAGAAACAATATGTAACCAATAAAAGAAAAACCTAGATTTTTTCAAAACAATGATATAATAGAAAAATAATTAAAAATATAATGGGAAATATAATTCCTGACAAATTAACCACACACAAAATAAGAGAAGGTACAAATAAATTACATGGAATGAAAAAATAATATAAACAGATTTTTTGTAGAGTTTAAAAAAAGCATAAGACAATACTAGAATAACTTTATACCCAATAAATTTTAAACCCTAAAATAAATGGAGAATGACTTAGAAAATTTTTTTTTATAACTTATCTTTATTGTTGAATGTATTACAAATGTTCCTCATTTCCCCCCCCCTTGCCCCCCTCCTCCCCATTCCTGCCCTCCTCCTGCCTTTCCCCACACTGTTGTCTGTGTCCATTGGTTATGCATATATACAAATAATTTCTTTGGTTTATTTCTTCCCACCCCCCAACCCCCCCCTTCCCTTTGAGGTTTGTCAGTCTAACAAGCAATTTGTACTTCTTAATCCCTTCACCCTTTTCACCCATCCTCCCAGCCCCCACCCATCTGGTTCCCAAAAAAGTTCTCTGTATCTATGAGAATGTCTTTGCTCTGCTTGTTCATTTTGTTTGTAGATTCAATTGTTGATAGCTATGTATTTATTGCCATTTTGTTTGTTCATATTTTTTTATCTTTTTCTTCAAGAAGACCCTTCAACATTTCATATAAGAATGGTTTGGTGGTGATGAACTCCTTTAGCTTTTCTTTGTCTGGGAAACTCTTTATATGGCCATCGATTCTAAATGACAGCTTTGCAGGATAGAGTAATCTTGGTTGTAGGTTCTTACTTTTCATCACTCTGAATATTTCTTGCCACTCCCTTCTGGCCTGCGAAGTTTCTTTTGAGAAATCAGCTGACAGTCTGATGGGAACTCCCTTGTAGGTAACTAACTTCTTTTCTCTTGCTGCTTTTAAGATTCTCTCTTTGTCTTGAACCTTTTGCATTTTGATGATGATGTGTCTTGGTGTGGGCCTCTTGGAGTTCATCTTGTTTGGGACTCTCTGTGCTTCCTGGACTTGTATGTCTGTTTCTTTCACCAAGTTAGGGAAGTTTTCTGCCATTATTGTTTCAAATAGGTTTTGGATTTCTTGTTCTCTCTTCTCCTTCTGGCACCCCCAAGATGCGAATGTTGGCACGCTTGAAGTTGTCCCAGAGGCTCCTAACACTATCCTCATTTTTTTGGATTCTTTTTTCTTTTTGCTGTTCTGATTGGGTGTTTTTTGCTTCCTTATATTCCAAATCCATGGTTTGCTTCTTGGCTTTACCTACTCTACTATTGCATCTGTGTAAACTATTCTTTATTTCAGTTAGTGCCTCCTTCATTTCAGACTGGTCCTTTTTTATGCTCTTGAGGTCCTCACTAAGTCCACTGAGCATCCTTATAAGCAGTGTTTTGAACTCTGCATCTCTTAGGTTGCTTAACTCCATTTCACTTAGTTCTTTTCCTGGAGTTTTGTTCTGTTCTTTCATTTGGGACCTGTTTCTTTGTCTCCTCATTTTGGCTGCCTCCCTGTGTTTGTTTCTATGTATTACTTAGAGAGAGGTATGGGGCTAGCTGAGACCAGATGCTGCTTGTTTGAAAGAATTTAGGAAAAGCTGAAGCAGGCTCCAAGACAGGCCAATCCTATGGTAAAGCAACTGGCAACAGCTTGGGTGGGCCTGAAAGCTGGGTGGGGCGGGGCCTCAGGGAATCACCAGGGCGGGGCCAACAGTGTGAGCCAGGTAGCTGGAGTCCCAGATATGGCGGCGTCTGCTGGCCCAGGGAAGGGCTCACCAAAGAAACAAAAGCCTCTGATAGCACGTCTGTCCAGGAGAAAGCTGCCTCTCCAGCCCTCGCTTCAATGCCAAACAGCTCAGTTCTTCCCCATATGACTCTGGTGCCTTTCAGGCTCCCTCCCGCATGCTGGAGCCTGGAGGGAGCGAGTCCGAAGAAGTCCATGCACGGGCCCTTTAAGAGGAGCTGCGGGGGGGGGCGGCTCTAGCCGCCTCAGCCTCAGTTCCCGCTGGTTTTTTCCAGCCAGAAGTTATGGGGACTTCTCTTCCTGGCACTGAAACCCTGAGCTGGGAGCCTGGTGTGGGACAGGGACCCCTCAGTCCTCAGGGAGGACCTTCCCAGCCGAGGTGTCCTCCTAATTTTTATCTGCCACACATGGGTGTGCGACCAGCCCCTCGCGCCTCCACCCCTCCTACCAGTCTCCATGCGGCTTCTTCTTTAATTTCGTAGTTGTAGGACTTCCATTCAGCTTGATTTCAGGCGGTTTTGAATGATGGTTGTTCTGTAGTTTAGTTGTAACTTTGATGTGGTTGTGGGAGGACGCGATACCGCGTTTACCTATGCTGCCATCTTGACCGGAAGTCCGACTTAGAAAATTTATGAATTCCAATATTCCTTAAGACACAACAGCAAATAAGAAATTGAATTGATAAAAGAGGTCCTCCCTTCCTACCACCTAGCCCAAAAGGGAGCAAAACTAAAGCTGTCCTATGTATTTTACTAAATTTTCAATGACTCAATAATTTATATCTCATAGAATTTCAGAGAACAAATTAAAAGAGACAAACCTACTCAACCTAAGTTTGATGTTCTTATAAGCTTGACACCAAAACTAGATAAGGGTAATATACAAAAATAAAATTAAAGATTAATTACACTTAAGAATATAGAAGCTAGCCCGGCTAGTGTGGCTCAGTGGATTGAGCATTATCCTATGGACTGAGAATGCCCAGTTTGATTCCTGGTCAGGGCACATGCCCAGGTTTCGGAGTTGATCCCCAATAGAGGGTGTGCAGAAGGCAGCTGATCAATGTATCTCTCTCACATCAATGTTTTTATCTCTCTCGTCCTCCTTCTCTCTCTAAGAAATCAATAAAAACACAAAAAAAGAAAATAGAAGCTAAATCATTTTTTTAAAAAAGGCTTGCAAATTAGATGCAGAAATAGTTTAAAATAATTTTCTTTGGCTAAATATGTCTTTATAGGAATGCAGTAAATATTTAACATTATATTTATTAATGTAATATCCCACATTAGTGAGTTGTAAACAATATAATCATCTCATTAGATACAGAATTATTTATTCATGATTTTTAAAAAGTCTAAAATAATTAGTTGTAGAACGTAACTTCTTGAAACATGAATAAGAGGGTCAAATGTTAGAAGCAGTCTTTCTGAAACCCCTAACAAGACAATGATTCCTCCAATAACCTGCTCTCTCCTTCTGCAGTAATAGAACCAGATTGTTAAGTGGACCCATGGCTGTCTACATGGCCAGCCTCTCTGGAAAATGGATAAAACTATGTTAATTTTGGAAGTGTTTCGGAAGTGAGGTGTGTAACTTATAGGATGAATTTTTAAAGGAAGGGAGCATGTCTCATTTGGCTTGTAGACTCCCCTGCCTGCTGAGCTGGACACATAGCTATGAATCAGGCTTGAACATGTGGATGAGGGCAACATCCTAAATGGCTGAGCAACCAGACGCAACTACTGTGCTCTCACACCATGGAGTCACTCTACCAGTTCTGGTGGGTATTCTATTTCATTTAAACCATGGATTTAAAAAAAAAAAATCTCTGTTATAGCTGTTGAACTTAGATTCTCAACATGTGCCCATTTTTACCACTTTTATTCACTGTTTGACTGGAGATTTTAGACAGTGAAATAGAAGAAAAAGAAGTAATTGATCTAATTTCTAGTAAGACACAAAATCTGAGAAAATCTACACACAAGAGAGTTAAACTAGTAAGAACGATCAGCCAGGTAGGTGATTGTTTACAAGACAATAGGAAAACATGAAAATTATACCGTGAACCAGTAACAAGCAAATTGGGAAATGTTATTAAGAAAAAACAAGTTAATAATAAAAGGAAAACCCCAAAGTGATCTAACCCTAAATATAATAAAAATTATTACTATTATAGTAAAAATTACAAAAGAACACCAAATTATCTTAAAGTACATAAAAGGAGACACATAAATTAATAAATAGACCATAGTTATGAATGGAAAGATTAAAAATGAAAAAATGTTCATTCTTCTCCATCATACTCTAGCAAAATATTTCTTTTTTTAAATAATACACTTCAAATATTCAGAAAATCAGAGTATAAGATAACAAAGATACATAATGACTTAATGATGATGTTTAAAAACGACTTTTTTGGCCCAGCCGGTGTGGCTCAGTGGTTGAGCATCAACCCATGCACCAAGAGGTCACCGGTTCGATTCCCAGTCAGGGCACATGCCCAGGTTGTGAGCCCGATTCCTAGTGGGGGGCATTCAAGAGGCGGCCAATCGATGTTCTCCTTCATCCATGTTTCTGTCTCTCTCTCTCTTTCCCTTCTTCTCTCTCTAAAATCAATAAAGAAAAAAAATGACTTTTTTGATTAATTTTGCTAAAATGCTTAATAATTTTCAAAGTTTTCTTTATGTATTTTTTTTTCCATTTATCTTCAGACAGAGTGGGAGGGAGAGAGGGGGAAGAGAGAGAGAGAAAGAACCATGTGAGAGAGACACATTGACTAGTTGCCACCCACACGACCCCGACCGGGGTAGAGATAAATTGCAAACGAGTTACGTGCCCTTAGTGGGGACGAACCCAGGACTCTCCAGTCCGCAGGCCTACGCTCTAACCACTGAGCCAAGCTGGTCAGGGCTCTTAATATATTTTCTATATGTCTTTATCTTTGATAAATGTTTGTTCCTAAATGTTACGTCTTTTTGCTGCTTTTAAAATGGCATCTTTTAATTATATCTCCCAGCTTGCTTTTACAGATGGGGAAAAACTATTGAATTTTAAATGCTTGTTTTATAATGAACCCTTTAAAAAATATTAATACATTTTAATTGTTGGGGGGTGCTTTTTTTTTTAACTTAAAAAAAAAAACTATTCCCTTCTTTGCAAAATGTATGTCTCATTATTTTCCTCACTAACTGGATTGACTGTAACTTCAAGGACAATGTTAAATAAACATCGTCCGGAGCCACCTGTTTTTCCCTGACAGTACAGAGATTAAATTCAGGTGTCACTCATGAGGTACATTGGGTTGAGATAGCTTTATTATATTAAACAAGGATCCTTCCTCTTCTAGTTTGTATGAAGATTTTATTTTATCAAACTTTAAAAAATTATTGGCATAGTTAACCATTAATATAATGCCTTTTAGTACTTAATGAGACAATTACATGATAAATTACATTGACATATTTTTCACTCTTGAATTCTAGAAATGACCTACTTTGTCATTTAGTATTTTTTTCCTAATACACTTGAAACACTTTGCTAGCATTTTATTTAGGAGTGTGGAGTTCTTTGTTTTGTTTTGTTTTGTATGTACAGTGATACATGAGGTTGTACTACTAAATTGTTTAATTTTTTTTTGTTAGGCTGTGATATCAAGTTGTTCTATCTATCATCTATCATATATATGTGTGTATGTGTGTGTGTGTGTGTGTGTGTGTGTGTGTGTACTCACTAAGTAGTCTAGAGAGTCCTCCCTATTCTTTATTCATATGGTATAATTATATTCACTTGCACTTTTAATATTAGGTTCTAAAAACTACAGTTAGACAATACATTGACACTTTGTTTTTAGAGCTACAACAGCAGAATGAGCATCTGTGACAGAGAAAGTATAAACAGTATGGATAATATTTACTGTCTAGCCCTTTAAAGAAAGAAGTTTGCCAGCCCCTACCTTAGCGTATCATCCAAGCAGGAATCCCAGGGAAAACCCAGCGATCTTTCTGCTGTTCTCTGGTAAATGAATTAAAGCCGGAGGCCATCAGACTGAGGTGGCTCTAATGCTGTGGCAGCCTACATAAGCAAACCAAAACCTAAGCCTGTAAATGCCACAAGGTTACAAAATCTGAACACGAAGGACAACACATCACAAACAGCCATCTAGGCTTTAAGCTGCAGCCAATTAAATAATTTTCTTTCTTTGCTTCTGCACCTTCCGGATCTATCTTTCCCTGGCTCCTGTCTGTAGGGTGCTCCTGACCAATTCTGGTTTGGCATGTCCCACTTGAATAGATTTTTAGCTCATATAAACTCAAAATTTTGTTGTTGTTATTCCTCACCTGAGGATATTTTTCCATTAATTTTTCAACAGAGTGGAAGGGATGGAGAGAGAGAGAGAGAGACAGAGAGACAGAGACAGACTGAGAGAGAAACATCAATGTGAGAGAGACACATCGACTGGTTGCCTTCCGAATGACTCTGACTAGGGCAGGGATCCAAATTGCAACCCAGGAATGTACCCTTGACCAGGAACTGAACCTGAGACCCTTCTTTGGTCTACAGGCTGATGCTCCAGCCACTGAATCAAACCGGCCAGGGCTAAACTCAAAAATTTTATTATGTCTCAGTTTATCTTTTAACATTCCTTATCTTCCCATCTCCTAAGTAATCCAAGTTCATCAATGCTGTTATACAAAATTTGATTGGCTAATTTTCCATGAAGTTATAGTTAGAGAAGTATAGGGTTAATGATTGTTACCTCAACTACTGTCTAACTGAGAAAGATTTCACATATTCCAGAGAACTAGAACATTAGATCACTAACTTTTTCTGCAAATTTCACTTTTCTTCTTTAATATTATTATCATAGTTAGTATCACTATAGTTAACCTTCCAAATTTCTTAATATGATCATTACTACCACAGTAATTATTACTTCACTTAAGGCTTTTCTGATTGACCAATGTGTTTTGTATAACATTGCATATAATTTCCAGGTTCTACTTCCCTCTTACTGACAATAAATTTTTCAGCAGTGACAATAAATGCCAAAACACTAAGTGTTAAAGGGGACAAAGACTGTCAATCTACAATATTACATTATTAGTAGTTTTCTTCTATGCCTTTTAAAAAAGCTTTCTTTATACTTCTATGACAGTTGGCAGGGTGTATGGTAGTCAGAATAATGGATTCCCAAAGGTCTATGTCACAATCCTTGAAACTTATGAGTATGTTATCTTATGTGAAAAAGGGACTTTGCAGATGTGATTAAGGCTGAAGACTGGAGATGGGAAAATCATCCTAGATTATCCAGGTGGGTCAATCTGATCAGTGAGTCCTTACAAACTGAGAACCTTTCCTGGCTCTGGTCAGAGGAAGAAGTGAATATGAAAGATGGGTTAAAGAGATGCAATAATGCTGGCTTTAAGGATGGAGAAAGAGCATTTCAAGCCAAGAACTGTAAGATAATAAATTTGTATTGGTTTAAACTACAAAGCTTGTGTCAACTTATCCTGGCTGGGTAGCTCAGATGGATAGAGTATCATCCTATATGCTAAAGTTTCGGGTTCAGTCCCTGGTCAGGGCACATAAATCAACCAATGAGTGCATAAACAAATGGAACAACAAATTCTCTCTCTCTCTCTCTCTCTCTCCCTCTCCCTCTCCCTCTCCCTCTCTCTCTCTCTCTCTCTCCCCTTCTTCTCTCTGTCTAAAATTATTTTAAAAAAGTTTGTGGCAACTTGTTAAGGCAGCAAAAGATAACTATTATGCAGAATATATAAAAAAAATCTAGCTTGACTGCCATCAACAAATCGTCAAACAACAAGTGCTGGTGAGGATGTAGAGAAAAGGGTACTCTAGTACACTGCTGGTGGGAATGCAGGCTGGTGCAGCTACTGTGGAAAACAATATGGCGTTTCCTCAAAAAAGTAAATATGGAACTGCCATTTGACCCAGTGATCCCACTTCTAGTAATATATCCTAAGAAGCCTGAAACACCAATCAGAAAGACTATATGTACCCCTATGTTCATAGCAGCACTATTTACAATAGCTAAGATCTGGAAACAGCCCAAATGCCCTTCAGTAGATGAGTGGATAAAAAAAGCTGTGGTACATTTACACAATGGAATACTATGCAGCTGTAAGAAAGAAAGATCTCTTACCCTTTGAGACCACATGGAGGGACCTGGAGAGTATTATGCTGAGTGAAATAAGCCAAGCAGAAAAAGACAAGTACCACATGATCTCACTTATTTATGGAACATCATGAACAAAATAAGCTGTCTACCAAAATAGATCCAGAGTCATGGAAATAGGGAACAGACTAATAAACCTCAAAGGGATAGGGGGTGGGAGAGGTGGGAAGAGCTAAACCAAAGAACTTATATGCATATATGCACAACCAATGAACACAGACATTAGGTTGGGGAAAGTAGGAGGGGGTTGGGAGTGTGGAGGAGGGAGTCAATGGGGGGGAAAGGGGGACATCTGTAATACTTTCAACAATAAAAGAAAGAAAGAAAGAAAGAAGAAAGAAAGAAAGAAAGAAAGGAAGGAAGGAAGGAAGGAAGGAAGGAAGGAAGGAAGGAAGGAAGAAAGAAAGAAAGAAAGAAAGAAAGAAAGAAAGAAAGAAAGAAAGAAAGAAAGAAAGAAAGAAAGGAAGAAAGAAAGAAAGAAAGGAAGAAAAATCTAGCTCGACTTTTTCTCTTTTAGTCTTAGCACTGAAAGGTACTTCATTATCTGCTGCCCTTACTGTTGCTCCTAGGAAGTTTGCTGTCAGTCTGATTTTGTTTAGCACTTTCATGTGTTTGAAGTGTGGTTAATTTGGGGAAGAGCTGAAGTTTTAGCTCAGTTACTGATCTTTTTCTTTTTTAATTTTTTTTTCTTTATTGATTTTAGAGGAAGAGAGAGTGAGAGAGAGATAGAAACATTGATGAGAGAGAATGTTGATTGACCGCCTCCTGCATGCCCCCACTGGGGATCAGGCCCACAACCTGGGCATGTGCCCTGACCAGGAACCTCTTGGTGCATGGGTTGACGCTCAACCACTGAGCCACACCAGCTGGGCTCAGTTACTGATCTTTTCTAGAATAACTTGGTTTAAACAATATAACCTTGTTATTACTTTCTTGGTAGCAGTGTATTTTTCTAATTGTGATTAGAGAATATTTCTTGAACAAATTCTACCTTCCAAAATTTTATATATTGTTTTAGGCTTAAAATATGATAATATGCTTTTGCGAACAGTTCATGGAACATAATATATATATTCTCTATAGTTTATGACATTTTGTATAACTTAGTTAAATAAATCTTATAAATGATCATTTTTAGTTTCTTAGTCTACCTCAATGAGTGCATAAACAGATCTCTCAAATCTGATAGATGTTTAATTCTTTCACTATAAGTATGTATATTGTATATTGTTTCTCCGTGTATGTATAATAGCTTTTACTTTATATATTTTGATGCCATTGTTCATCAAGTTAGGGTTGACTGTTGTATCTTCAATGGCAATTGCAATTTATTATTTTCTGTCTTTATTAATTCCTTTAATTAATTCATTTTTTAGTTTCAAAAATGGCTGTTTCCTTAAAAACTCAATGTTTCTTGTTTAATAATTTAAAATATACAGCCATAAGTTTTCTTCAGAGTGGCTTTTCCTTTATCCCAGCAATTGTCAACTGGTGTGCCACAAGAATTTTTAAAACATGCGATAACTGACTATGTAGTCAGGGGCACTGACCTCTTTTCCCTTAGATTGTCAAATTTAAAAAATTACAACAGCCAACACAATAATAGCTGTCCGGGGTGAATGAATCAAAATTACACCTATATTTTTGTCAGATAGTCAAAAAATATTAAATATTTTTGGTGTGCCACAGAATTTTAGTAGTTTCTGTGTGCCATGAGATAAAAAGGGTTGAAAATCACCGCTTTATCACACAAAATTTGATAGATATGCTCAAATTTTCACTGAGTTCCAAAAAGTCTACACTTTTAGCTAGTTTTTTAAAGAATAAATTATTTTCTATTTCCAAGAAATTAGATTTATATTTTATATTTAATTCCTCGTTCTTTGAACTGTAATAACAGAAGATGGCACACATGCTTTCTTGAATATAATGGGATTTTGCCATAGCTCTTAGTATGTAGAGAATTTGTAAAAAATATTCCATGGACATTTGTAACGCATGTGCATTTTATGTTAGTTGGTATTAGAATTATCACTATATTAATCAATGTAATCAGACTTTCATGATTAATTAAATCTTGCATGTCCTACTTAATCTGATCATTTCTGAGAGAAAGGTATTATAAAATACTTCTTTATGGTCAAAGCTCTATCAATCCTTTCTTTGATCCCACCCCATTTTCTTTACAGCAGAAAGAATAGTTTTAATTAGATAGAAAATCCTTATATGGCTTTTTTATCACACTTAAAGTACAAACCTATTGCAGTTACCTTACCCAGCATTCTTTTAGTCTATAGAACATACTGAGTTACTCTTTCCTCAGAGCCTTTGCACATGAGACTCCCATTTTCTGGAATACTTCCCATCTGTTCACCTCCTACCAGCACACCTTGTTCCTGGCATCTTTGCTTGTCTGCCTCCTTCTCTTCCTATAGTTTCAAGTACTAGTTAAACATTTCTTCCTCAGATAAGGCCTCCCAGAGGTAAAATGGGTTCTTCCTCAATAAAGAACAATTTTTAAACTGAAATTATGTTTTTCTTCATTAGCTATTGGCCTCAGCTGCTCTGAACATAGAGGTTCCTCTGTGACTTTTGGGGATGTAAGACTGCCAAAAAGTGAGAACCTCTCAGAGAATTGTCCTTTCTCGTTTTATCTTTAAATTTCAACACTTGGAACCAATATGCTCCTTTGCAATTTTAATCATATCTGTATCATGTCTTCCAGAAAATCCTAACATTTACTGCTTCTTTGATGGCCCACTTCAAAGTATTACAGTGTTGCTAGGCAATCATTATTTTGATTTTTTTTTCTTTTATTATATTGAGAGATAAGGAGGTAAGACAGGTAAATATGTGAGCAGACTTTGTTATACTGAAATTCAAAATTTAAAAGCTAAAAAAAGCCCTTAAGGAAAGGGTATTGAATGACATATGGGCAAATGCTTTTCAGCTTATTTTGAGTAAATATATCTAAATTTGATACACTTGTATTATATATTATATTAATTTGTTTCATATTAGTCAACACTCTTGTTTATTTGGAATCCATTTGCTTGTTAATAAGAGATCATACTTTCATATTTTGTACTTATATTTGCTTGGCCCTTAAAGATAGGAAAAGATGTTCACATGTATTCATAATAAGAGAAATGCCAATTAAAATTACACTGAGTTATTATTTCTCCCCTATCAATTTGGCACAAGTCCAAAAGTTTGACAATCGTTGGCGAGGCTATGCGGAAATAGGCACTCACATATTACTCATGGTAATACAAAATGGCACAACCCCCATGGAAGAAAATTTGTTAATATCTAACAAAACTGCATAATTATTTACCCTTTGACCCAGAAAGCTAATTTCTAGGCATCTATCCCAAAGATACTCTGGAAAAACATGAAAAGACATATGCACAAGGCTATTTACTAGAGCATGATTTATAGTAGCAAACACTGGAAAGAACCCAAATGCTCATCAATAGGTGTCTGATTAAATATGAACTATCATACATTCATACAATAGAAATATGTAGCTATAACAAGAAATTATGGATATTTTTATATACACATATGGAATAATTCCCAATATTTTTTTAAGTGAAAAAGAAAAACAAGTTAGTGAAAACTGTGCATGGTTATCTATATATCAGAAAGAAGGAATAATAAAGGACATACATTTTGAAGATAATTATTGCTTTGTTTTGTAGATGTATTTTTGTAATCATCGACATATTTTACATAAATATAAATATGAAATAAAAATGAAAAAATGCAAATAGTTAAAAATAAAATTAAATGAATGTAACTCTGTATTCAATTGGTGGCACATGAAAAACAATGCAAGAGACTTTAAAATATGGTAAATTGAACTTTCTTAGTGGTTTATATCCTAAAGACCAAGATAACAGAAAAAAAATGAGATTGTGTTTGGTAATCTACTCCTGGTGGTGTTATTCTGTAACTGTTACAAGCAAATAAGGGCATTAATGTCATCAGGAACTAAGTTTTGGTATAAGAGAGAAGAGATGCAGATATAACATTAAGAAAGTTAAAAATTCTGAAATTCTAAATCTAAAATGGAATTTTCAATATTATGTCATAATATATTTTGTCTTAAACACATAAAAAAACAAGTAAACAAACATGTTTCCTAGATTTATTTACTGAAAAGCCTAGAAACAATGACCAACCCAATAATAATGAGCACTCACAATGCCCAAAGTGTGACCTCTAAGTACCAAGTCTCAGTAAACAAACCAAAGCTCCTTAAAGAAATGGCTGAATCCAGGTCTGAGTCAGGAAAAGTACAAGATAAACCTGGAACACTGTATCAAAGCAGAAAACAAGGGAGCTATAAAAAAAAAAAACACAACACAAGAGCTAACTTGAAGAAGTTCTTATTGGCCAAAGACAATTCAATTTAAACAGCAATAAGAATAAATACAATGAATTGGAACATATGAAATAGTTTAAAATATATGAGTAATAATAATAATAATTAAAGAAAAAATCTCACTTGTCATTTTTGAGATTGCTAAGGAATGAATTCAAGCCTTCATTTTGCCTTTCCTATGTAAAATGGACTCTGCCTTTCTTATTTTTAGAAAAGACTTTTCTTAATATAAATGTTCCAGCTTCTATATGAAAAAATAAATGATAGAATTAGAATGTCACCATTTTTCAATCCCAAATGAAATAATGGATTTAGGCATTGATTATAAATGGACACTAACATCATAAAAATAAACAGACACTTCCTGGAGGATGATTCTACTTAGGAAGTATTCTTGAAAAAAAAAAAAGGTACAAACCATATCAAGACTGAGTAGAGAAGAGTTAACAGACCTGAGTATTTATACCCTCAGAAAGACTTGCTTACAACATTGATCCTTGACTGAACCTGAGAGTGTTCTTGGAGACTCCAACACAAAGTTTACATTACAGGAACTAAATGATATCACAGGGATTCCATCATTAGAGTACAGAACGTGCAAAGCTCTACAGTTTCTTTAACAAATAATTGCAAGGAAAAAAAAGGAAGGAAAAAATCTCTTAATTAAAAGAGACATGAAATATTTCAAGATAAAATGAACCAATGTCTGGGATTGGTTTTAAAGTAATTCCGCAGTGGTAGTGGAAGAGAGAAGGGAGTGGGATTCTAGAGAAAATAGGATTGGTCATGGCTTGATATTTGTTAAAATTTGGAAATAGGTTTAAGTAGGTTAATTATATTTTATAAAATAATTTAAAAAGAAATTGGTTTTATGATAAAATTTAAATTAAAGTAAAACTAAATAAAATTTTGAAATTGTATTCACTAATATTTGAAAGTATTTCTGCATACATGTTTATATGTGAGATTTTCTTATCATTTCACTGCTTTTGATATTTAGTTTATGTCTGCTTCAAATTTTCTCTATGCTCTAAGTAAAATATAAATTAAAAGAAGGATCTAGTCCTTGAAGATTAAAATATTAAACTATAAACATTTGAGCCAGGGTACTATTTAATAGAAAATTGTTTAATATCTATATACATGTTTTTATTGTTTATCTTTGTTTTACATTGATCTTTTCTTTGCAACTATGTAATATTTTATATTTTAGTAGAGAAAATTTATTTCAAAAAATTCTGATTGAGGGAAATACACTAGTTCTTACCACATAATTAACATGTTTGGTGTGAATGTATATACATACATACACACACACACATATATATATATACACATACCTCTAAATACATGTGCATATATACATATATATACTTTTAGTATATATATATACTTTTAGTATATATATGTATATAGATATAAATACACATTTTTATATATCCTTTATCATCTGCAATAGTTCCATCTTCTCTCCCACGCTCAAATAAATCTAAGATTCTGGACTTTGGCTACAGAGGGTAGAACAAAGTATTATGTAGAGAAAAATATGTAAGGGGAAAACTGAAACTGAAATGTGTTCATACCAAGGGCTCAATGGGATTCTTTCATAGTAAAGCAGATAGACCTCAGCACATGGACAAAAAACATGTTTGAAGTGCAAGGTGGACAATGGTGCTACCAAATCAAAGCAAGAGTGCTCAGAATGCAGAATAAGAGGAGAGATTCAGTGAGACATTTAAACACTGGCCCAGCTGACTCCCAACGGAAGAAATCAGTGCAAGGCTTTTGTTTTTATAATTTCCTCAGTTTTTCTCTTTTGTATTTTATTTGATATATGTTATTCCCTTTCTCTTGATTTTCTTAGAACTTCTCAGTCTTTTTCCGAACTTGAAATAAAAGTTTAATTTAATTTTTTACTCTCTTAAATAAAGATTGTAAATAAGATGTGAACTTACTTTTGATGTAACGTTAGCTCCATCCCCAAAAGTTATATAAATCATATTCAGTTCCATGATTCTCTAAATTATGTTTACTTTTTAAAAATTAGTAATGTGAATGAAATATTAACTAAACTTATAATTTATGTTCTCCTTGATATGTAATTGGGGAAATGTATTTAAATTTTCAAGTGTTTGATTTTTAACACCATTCTTAAACACGTATTTATTTGTAATTCAAAAACAAAATGACTTTTGACTTCATCAGATAGAAGATGAAGACTTATGTGCTGCTCTGTACTTTGTTACTTCCCAGTTTATAACCAATCCCGTGTCATCTGCCTCTGTCATCCTGGTTCCTCTTTTGCTCTATGGTAGGCATCTTTGTAAATTTAGACCTTTATGTTCTATTTTTAGGTACATTTACCACAATTATTTAGTCGAGCATTTCTTGGAAGATAGTTGTTGTTTTTTCTCTGAAAAATCTGCAAACTAGTAATTTTGTCTTAAAAATAATTGCACAGAATTGATAACTATTATTTTAGTTTTATTATTTAGTCTGTGTTTTTAAGTCTCAAGAATTAGTCAACCTTGATTGCTTTGCCTTATTCTCTCTGAAAAATTTTTGTACATTTACTTTCTATAGTTATTTGATTAAATAATGGAAGTAGCAACTTACAGAATTCCATGGGAGTTGGCACTAGAACTATAGACAATCATATTGTTTTGAGGAGAATATTTTTATTTTAGAACAGGACATATGTCAAGTGAACCAAACCAGAAGGCAGTCCTTAGAGGGTGCAATTTCCCCTCCATACAATTTATTACCTGCATACTTGCTTCCCTCTTATCTCTCTCATGAGACTGAACAAATTCTGTTGTTGGTCATACAGTGTGAGTTGGTCAAAGTGACCACTGTGTACCTACTAACTTGTTTGCTGCTTGCTGCAAAAGCTGCTAAGCCCTTGACTTTATTTTTCTCAGCTGCAACCCAACCCACTGTGTCAGAGCCTTCACCTGGTCCATTATGATGCCCATGGGACTTGAGGGACAAGGGGGACCAGTAGTACTGTGATGATGCACCTTCTGTTTGCTGAGTTATAAACCATCTTATTCTAATGCAGTAAGTCTCATTGTCTACTCTTGGCATCTCTGGAGTGGTAACAGATTTACTCCTTGCCATCCTCTACGAGGCTGTGGTTTTCTGACAGATTTTAAAACTGCCAAATATATGACTGTTGTCTTAACTAAAAAAAAAAAACTAAAAAAAAACTTGGAAATTTTTAAAAAGAAGTGAAAAATTGAAGGCCTTTGTAGGGATATAAAGTATAACTATAGTACATGTATTGAAATGTACTCTACATCAATTAATTTAATTAATCCATTCATATATGCCTGTAGGGGTGTCGTCACATGAAGGCTGGCTGGTCACAGTTCTGACAGGGACTCTATTTCAGATCACCTCAGTCCAGAGTCTGAATCTCAGCTGTAGGGTCTCGTGAAATGGACATTGTCATATACTGAGAGTGGGGAGTCACTCCTGGGTGAAGTTACATTAATAAAAGTCATGTCTAAACCAATGACTCAGTTCTTTAATCAGTTATGAGATACTCTTTCTGTCGAAGGTAATGCTAGTTTTCGTTGAATTGGGAAGGCCTCCTCCCCTCATCAAGACGCCAGTTGGAAATCATAGGACTGCTCTGTAAGGTTAGAACCAGAGCAAAGAAGGGCGGCAGCGAGTGAGGGTTGGAGAAACTCCGACTTACTCCTCTGGTGCCCCAATTGCTCTGGTTCCGCTGCATTGCTGACTGGCTCAATGACTACTTTGGAATTTCTAGTTCCTATTGTTCTGTACTTTTACTGCCTCCTGTTTCTGTTCTCTTAATACACCACTTTTCTTAGATATATTATTATAACAGACTTAGCTATTTCCTTATGAAAGTATTTTTGGAATAAGCCTGGGCAGATGAATATCTTCAGGTCTCGCTCTCAGCTGTGTAGGCCTTCAGTCTCTTCAAGATGACTGCAAAATCTGATCTCATTTTGTGTGTTTGTTATATTGGTATAATTATCAGCTTTAAAGATATTTAATGTTAAAAATACATACCTATAACTGGTTATGTGCATAATGTGTCAATGTTATGTATATGTGTTTACAAACATATAAATTGTCAAAAATTCATTTATTTATGCAACAAACATACACTTTGCACCTACTTGCTATGTGCTGAATACTTTTGTAGGTGCTGGAGATACAGTGATTAGACAAGCAAGCTTTCCATGTTCATTGAACTCACATTTTAGTGACAGTTAACAAGTATGGATATATATTTATAGCATAATTTCAGATTGTAATGAGCTTATGAAAGTAAATGAAGGCAGGTGAAAACTGAAGAAAGATAGGGGTGGCTGTTTTAGATGGTATCATGATAGTTTAAGTAGTTCTTAGAACACAAAAGCTGTGCTGGGAATGTCATTAAACAACCAGATGTATTTGCTAATTCTGTTATTTCCAGTTTGATCATAAAAATAACACTGTAATAACTATAATGTGTATATGCAACATCTGTCAATAAATCTGACTTTCTCTCAATTTGTGATTCAGACATATTAGAATTGATTGGTCATAAAAAGAAAATATAAAAAATCCTGTTCAAATGCAGTCAACATATAAATACTTTGAGGACACTGTTAATGGGACTGACATTTGAATGTGTGATGAAATGGAGTAGATGCCATAGAAATTCAGATAATGTTGAGAAATTCTCAGATTTCAGTTAGTATATTAGTCCTCTGTTCTTTCATAGTCCATAAAAAGCTTGCAGCATACGGTAATGTGTCAAGAATTTTTAAAAATCCTATTTATGTGTACAAGTTCATATAAGATGCATCTTCCTTTGTGTGTTATATAATGATGCTAAAATATGAGGTCATTTAAGGATTTGCCAAACATGGAAAAAGAAATATATTTGCAGTTTTTACATTAGGATATAATTATGCTGTGGAAAAGCACTATTGCCTAAATACATCTTGAAAAAAAAATGCTTTTGAGAGGGAATGAATAGCACACAAATTCTGATTTCTTTTAAGTCATCTTGAAAAACGGACTACAGACACATGAGCTGAGCTTTAATAAAGTGCTAATTAGGAGTGCATGCCACAGTTTGAATGGTGGCTGTATGAAGTGTACAGAAATCTCAGCAGTAGAGGAATAGTATGTGGCTTTTTGGGACAAGTTGTGACAGCTAGGTGCTGGTCCTTTGATGGTATGAATCTAAAAGCTCGAATGCTGACAGAGACTTTGAGATTATCTATTCAAACTCTCAATTTGCACATGAGGAATCTAGGGCTTAGCATGGGTAAGTGACTTGCTCAAAACCACGTGGCAAATAGGTCACCTGACGAGTGCATTTCTGTGATGCCTCTGGCCCGAACTGCCTCCCCTTCCCTCCCATTTGCTTCTCAGCCATTTTGTGGAACTGCACAGCACACGGGCTTAGAAATAAAGTGAATCTAACATGTGTAAAGTATCCTTTTGTTGCTAGCTGCTCCCATGAAATATTTTGCAGAAGAAAAGAATGACAGTTAAATGAAAATGAGGTTTAGGGATTTTTTTCCCTTACATCCTGCCATAAGGGATTTAAAAAAATTTATATTATGATTAAGACAACTTCAGAAATGAAGGTTGGAGGAGAGGATTGGGGAAGAGTTGTCAGAAGGGGAGAGAAGGTGAAAAAGGGCCATGCAGGACACCGACATAGAAGGTCACAGGTCCTGGATTAGTGACCATCTCCCTGACGATTTACTTTTCTGAATTTAAAGAGGAAAATATTGAGTATTCTTGGCTTGCATTTCATGAAAAGTGCTGACTAGTTAATCTCTGAGGTCATTTTCAGTGTCACTAGTCAAGTACAGGGTATGTATTCTGCCTTTTGGAAGTCTTATTGGAAGACATATACATCATTCTTTTATTTTTAAATCCTCACCTGATGATATGTTTTTCACTGATTTTAGAGGGGGCAGGGCATTAATGTGAGAGAGAAAAACATTGATCGGTTGTCTCCCATATGCATTCTGACCAGGGATCAAACCTACAACTTGGATATGTGCCCTGACTGGGAATTGAACCCACCACTTTTTGGTGTACAGGATGATGCTCTAACCAACTGAGCCACACCAGTCAGGGCCATACATGTAATTTTTGATTAAGCAACTCTATATGCAATTAGAAAGCACTGATATCTATTTTCAGGTAGCAATAAAGCCATCCTTGCTGATAAGTCAATAAATCTGTTAATTTGGAATTATAGTGAACTCTTGATTTATAGGGTAAGAAGGGTATGTGCAGAAGGAAGACAGCATAGGTGACCGTAAATCATACATGAGACAAAACTCCAGATTGAAGGGATCAGTACAGCATGGTGGTTAGAAACATGTAATTATTCTTGTTCAAATCCCAACTCTACATTTATTAGCTATGTTACCCTTGGAAAGACCTATAAAGCCTTACATGATATGGCCCATGACTATAACTTAATGTTCTGCCTTACTCCCTCATGCTCACTTTACTTCAAACCATTGAAAGCAGACTAGATGATGTCTGCTTACCAAGTCCCATACCCAGGAACTGACGGTCACATTTCTCCAAGGAAACATGTGTGGTTCAGGACCCTCCTTGCTCATCTGTAGTCAAGACAAACAAACTCTAACCTCAGGGCCTTTGCACATGTTGCCTTTGCCTGGGTAGCTCTTCCTTCAGAAAACTACTTGGAACACTACTCTTTCTTTCAAATTGTCCTTATGTGTCACCCTTTTAGAGAAACCTTCCTAGCTATACTATGAGGAATGACAATGATAGAAATTCAACTATCTATATTCTTACCCTGCTCGATGTTTCTTTATAGTCACTTCTGAGATACTATATATATGTGTTTTTGTTTGGTTATCTTTTGTCTACTCACATTTGTAAGTAAATTCTTTGATGTAGTCCTTGTTTTTCTTTCTTTCTTTCTTTCTTTCTTTCTTTCTTTCTTTCTTTCTTTCTTTCTTTCTTTCTTTCTCTCTTTCTTTCTTTTTTCTTTCTTTTTATTTACCGTATTACCTGGTCTCAAAAAAGTTCCTGGCACATAGTAATTGCTCAGTATGCAGTTGTAGAATACATGCATGCTGATACCCAACAAAAGAGCCAGTAATAGAAATGGTTACATGTTGTATCTCTAGGGAGAAAGACATGATCAGTGAGGGGGACAGGACCCTCACCTTGCATTTGATGTAATTGGTTTTACTCTGTGTGTATTACATTTATTATAAATTATTTCAAAGAGATTGAGGCTGGATCCTGGTCTAAACTACACCACCATCCTATGCACATTTAATCTATATTTAATTTTATTTCTTCTACTTCAAACTACTTTGCTTCTGATCATAAATGGAAATGAACCAAAAGAAAGGAGATGGCATCTATCCACTCTGCATCCGTGCGAGAGTTCACTGTTCTGGAACCTGAACGCCATGAACTCGCACTAATGACCACAGATAGGAACCTAGGAAAACATTTTTATCTGGATTAATTGAAATGATACAAATTAAAAATGTGGCTAATGTGAATGCAAATACAAGTAGATACAATCAATTTAAGTGAACACACCAGACCATTCATGTGGCCATAATTCCTCAAGCCCCACTAACTTTAAATATTTTCTGTATCTGGCTCGCTTTATTTACGTCTTTTCAGCAGCTTGCTCAAGCGTGGAAGAGCTGCAATAGGAGAAAAGGCCCGTGGCATGGTGGGCCACACCGGAGACGAGGGTTTGAGTGTAACACGTGACAAATTAACTTCGTCCCAATTGTTACCTCACGTAGCTGTCCTGTGTTCTGAAATGAAGTATTTGCGGCATGTGAATATTTTTGAGATCTGCGTTTTTCTTGGTTGTGTGATATTATAGACACAAGAATTAGACAACTAACAGAGGATATCTTTAAATGCGGGCACAGAAGCATTTACATCAATGAAAAAGTGAAAAAAGCCTTTGCCTTATCCTACCCCCAGCCACACATATTACACACACACACAGACACACACATACTCCTAACTCAACACACATCTATTTCACACATACACACACACACCCCAATTCTTCACCCCAGGACTCGGATGATCAATGCCCCGGCTGGGCCTTGCTCCTGCTGAAGTCACACACGAGTTCTAACAAACCCCCCTCTAAAGCTGCCTCCTATCACATGCTCTTCAGGACAGGATGAACACATCCACCAAAAATCATGTTTTCTTTGCATCCTAACTGAAACAGCATTAAAGGGGGAAATGGGAATTCAGCACTGCCAGCTACAATATCTCTCCTATCAGTTCACCAATAAGGCCTGGTAGGGACCTGCCGAGCCTCTGGATAAATTGTATTTTCCAAGGGTTAATTAAGCTGTCTTGAGCTTCTGCATGAAGAGGAACAAACTGGCACTTGCAGCGCTTTCTGAAACCTGCTGTCGACATTACAGTCCCTGCTGCTTTTAGCTGTATCGATCCGATGCCTGACCTGTGAAATCCTTGATGGCTGCTAACACTAGAAGCTTACTGGAGCTTTCCAAGGGAGCTTCGGGACAGCTTGTGTAGTCAGGTACAATTACCTATCCCTCCAGGAGAGCCAATTAGTTCACAAAGAGCTGGAGCAGAACAAATGTTTTGTATGTGATTTAGAATCCTAAAAAAGAAGGGAGAAAAAAGAAAAAAAAAAAGGCTTTGTTCTGTCTGATTCTTTTGTTCCTAATTTTATGATTATTGTTCAATTCACAGTGGTCCTCACGTTTCCTCACATGTTTCCGAAAGATTTGTAAGAACATGATAAACCAGATTTATCGTTGTCTCTCTTTAAACTATGAAAATTGCCTGTGCCATTTAAGATCTAATTTCTGGACTAATTGTATGAACTCAAAGGTAGGAATCTCAAGTTTGTTCTACTTTCTGCGTTTTGGAAACTTTTTTCTCTAAATGGTACAATAAATGTTAATCATAATGAAATACTCCTTTATAAAAAGGGGATGGATGGCAACTACTTCTGAAACTTGGCTTTGCAGATAGAAGGTGAGAATAAGAGATTCCTAGGTAGAAATATGCTACACATATTCAGACCTATATCAATATAAGCATGATTGATTCTGAAACTACAGATAAACTTTACAGACTGTCAACTGATCAAGTGTGGTGGCCTTTGAATAAAAAGGTGGTGTGACTAATTTGTCATCTGTGTGCCCTGAGTCTAAGACTGCTTTCCCAGGAATAGGTATTAGGATCACTGATATTTATACTCTTTTACCCATTTTCCTTTGTGACTAGTGATATTTATTAGCTACTACAAAATGTGGTCTGTCCATTAAATACACTTTTCTTTATTGTTGCCCCTGAATACTATCTTAATCATGCAGGAATCAATAATTAGCCTTCGAAGCATAGTGTCCGATAGAATTTACTGCAAATGGAATTTAATGCACTCTAGTTCCAAATAAGCATCAAAATGAGGGGAAGTGGCAATCAGTTGTGCTTTTTAACAATGGAGACAACATTTAGAAGCCTGGTTCGAAATCTTCTTTCAATAAAATAAAGTCGTGCACGGGGTGGGCAAAGGAGGCTTACAGTTGTGAGTAGGTGAAATGCAGAGTTTATTCTTGTATTATTATTGACTAATTATTATATTGTTTCTCATATGAACAACTGTAAGCCTACTTTTGCCTCTCCCCGTATGTATGTAGGCCTGTGTGGTAGCTGTGAAATAAACTGGACCAGAAGTTTAACATAAAAAGAGGTATCAGATATTCATCACAGAGGTCTTGGGTCCCTGTTTAAAAGGCGAAAGATTTATGCGATCTGAAGAGAAACCAGAGTATTGGGTCCCTGTCTAGAAGAAGTTGATAGAAACATTTGATTCCTGTTTCTGAAAGGCAGTAAAAGAAAACTGACAAAAAGATGTCATGATATTTTAGAAATAAGTAATCTAAAGTAAAATCAGTTTCTGAACCTAAACTAGAGCAAAAAGTGCGAAGAGTAAAAACAAAATAAGAACATTAGTTATGTGGGTTTTTACCTTAGCCGCTCAGGCTGTATTAGTTTGTAATAAAGTGATGATTGTACAGAGAAGTAAGGGGTTAATGTGACCTCTGGTGGGTGGAACTATAAGCCTGCTTACGTGGGGGTGGAGGGCAGGAGCCTGGGTGCATGTCCGTCTCTGAGTGCCTGAGAACTCCCTGGGTTCTCAGCAGGCCTGATGTCTGCCCCACTGATGCAGGCAGTGTCGGTGAAAGTAGATTCATGGCGCCTCAACTTCTCCATGTGAAGGCACAATTGCATGGAGTGGGAGATAAAAGAGCTCCATCTTTTGTTGGTCTGTTTGTAAAACTGATTGGGAACTTGGCTTCTAGGTTAATGTATGTGGGAAGGAGAAAATATCTGGTAAACGAGAAGGAGATAGTAAGGCTGAGAACAGTGAATTAGAGAGAGAGATGTCAGATGGCATTCTGCTGTCAAATAATGTCCTCTCTCCCTCATTAATGTCACCTGATGTTGAGACCACTCCTTTGGGATGTAGGAAAGAAGCTGATAACAGTTTCCATACTGGAAAGTTGTGGCAATTTTGCAAATGGTTGAAATGACCCTGCACGATTCAGGGCTAAATTCACTGTTTTAATTGGTTAGAGGCAAACAGATAGTCCATTCTACTAGTGGTCAACCTTTTAGTTCGAGAATAAATGTGAAATTGAGATAAAAACCATGAGTGTAATTGTTCTAGAGTCCCCTGTTCTGCGGCATGATTACTAACCATAGCCTTATCCTCCCCAGGTGACTCAACATGCCAGACTGGGCTCTGAGAAAGCAGTGGGTGAGTCCTCCCCTTCACTGGAAAAGCAATCTAAAGCTGGTGCAGGAGTGTATCCTGAAATATACTGATTACTTACATATTAATGTGTGGTACCTACACATCACTTATTCTTCCAATCATATCTTTTACAAAAGAAAAGGAATTTTCAAAGAACCAGAGAAAATTCTAAAAACAATATTTCTTCACAATTATCTCTTAAAAATGATAGTAAGAGTTCAGTAAATTCTTTCTCAATGCATATGAATAGACTATGACTTTAGGTTTACTTCAGTTATAAGGGGCTATCATCCAAAGTTGACCTGAAATGTACAGATACCAATTAGAAGATCATCAATAGAGCTGACAGTTTTCCTATCTTCTTCTCACCTCTTCTTATGAAGTCTTCTACTAAGATGGAGAGTAACTTCCTAAAGGATTCAACTTGAAAGCTTTCAATCTATTTAACAAAATAAAGTACACGATGATCTGATTTTTCTAAATTATGAGGGCCCTTAGAGCTGAAGATACTAAGTACAAACAAGATCACAAAGGATGTTTTAATGGTTGAAATACCAGTGTTCATAATATATAACACAATAGCAAAGATTTTTAAACTGTGCTTTTATGAAGGAGTAGCAAGTTGGTGAAAACTAGAGAATCAATTTCTGAAAGCATCATTTCTAAAGTATCAAGAATATTCTTCTCATTGGAAAATTGTGGCTGAAATCAATGGAGTGCCTGCTTTTTACTCCAACCACAACATAAAGAGTCCATGTTTTTGGCCTCTGAGATGTGCCTATAAGTGTGATTCTTCCTATGAAAAAGCCTCAAAGAAGAGAAAGAATAAAATTCCCAAACTTGATAGATGTAGGTGTTCAAACGAGAAAGTGAATAAAGTGTCAGACTCAAACATAGGAAAGGATAAAGGAATGAAAGAGTTAGAGGGGAAATGCTTATTCAAGTCGAAATGTGTACTGCTTCATGGTCCATTAGGGCATCCTGGAAGGAGGCTTAGTGCAAAATAGATGCATACTATCCTTCATAAATGAGGCCACGAATGCTGCAGGATATTCATTTCTTTTTAAAATCTATTGTTATATGTTGAATGATATATTTTTTATTAACAGGGAAAACATGATACTCACCATCTTAACTTTATTCTACATTAATCCAAATTCATCTCTCTATAAAATTTGTCCTTGTTTATAACCTTTATTTATAACATCTAGTAAAATCTTCCCCAAAGTAAGAAATTCACCAAAAGGATGTCTGCTCTTGTATCCAAATGACATTTTTACATTTTGTCTTCTAAATATTCTTATCTGTCTTTAATTATTTAATTACAAATAAAAGGCCAAAAAGCATACTTGATCTAGAAAAGCTAATGAAAACCATAGCATTCCCATCACAGCTCAATTGCTCTTCTAGTCATCAATTATTTTGTACAGGCCCACTATTTACCAGGCACTGTCCGAGGCACTGGGTTGATAATGTTGAACAAAACAGATACATCCCTTATCTCTCAAAGCTTACAGGTTAATGGGAGAGACTATTACATTCAAACTGTAATAAGTATTTAGGAATAAAAAGGTACACAGATGTGTGAGAGCATATAATGGGAGACCAATATGAGAATATTAAGAATTTTATAAGGAAGTGATGTTTGAGCTATGATCTGAAAGGCAGATGGGTTTTCATTGGGAGGGTTATTAGAAGGATGGGGTGATGGATAGAAGCTTGTAGGTATAATATTATATGGAAAGGTGAAATGATCTGGTAAGCTGGAAGGAGCCAGTAAGGTGGAGCTCACTGAACTAGACGGGTAGAGGTCAGAGGTGAGGCCCGGGCAGCAGGTACAGACCATAAAGATCATGGGTTGCATTAAGTATGTTGGTCTTGTCCCAGTAGTAGCAAGCCACTGCAAAGTTATAAATAGGCATGACCTGATGAAATCTGAGTTTTCAAAATATCACTGTCAGCTGTGGAGAATGAGTAGGAATAAAGTATGAGTCAGACAAGTTAACCACTGAAAAGGTTTTTGCCGTGGCCCTTCTATCCCACATTCTCTGTGCTAATTGTAAACTCATGCCTGTTATTGCCTGGAGATAAACATGTCTATCCAAATACCCAGCACTTCGAGGTTTCCAACTGGCAGCCTGTAGGCTCAGTCTAGACCCCAAACCTTTTTTTCTTGCATGGCATTGAAAATTTGTATTGATGTATTTACTACATAAATTTTACATACACATTTGAGCTAACAGCTTCTCTGGGTATATTAGAAAATGTGGCCGCATAGACCTGAATTTCTACATGATGATAATTCCTATATGGTGACGACTGGCGGGAGCTGAGACGTGGTTGCCCTTCTTTAAGATGAGTCACTAGGTTTCGAGTCCTTGCCACTGGGTTGTCTTCCAGCCGACCGGAATCCCTCACCTGTCTAGTCCTGCAGGCATTTATATTTTTGGTCTTGTCAGTTCATTTTCACAAAGCATGAGCGGTGAACTTAGATTTTAAAACAAAAGTTACAATTTAGAAAATAATGTGATGATGATAATTACCTGGAATTCTGTGTTTTTTGAATATAATAAATGAATCGACTAGTAAGATAATGAAAAGACATCTAGATGTAAAAGCTAATGGACTTGTTAATTGGTTTCCCTCAATAAGAGTAATACATTAACAATTTTTTAAAAGCTTATACTGCATAAACTAGAGTTGCCCCAAATATTCAAAGTTAAAAAAAAATCCAATGAGAATATGCAAATATATGGAGCTGGCATGTCAGTCTCATGTCAATCTTTTTGATTGACAAAGCTGATGTTAAGACATATCAAGTCATAAAAGTATACTGCTACCTTTAATAATATTCCTAGCTTCCATTTCTTTGGATATGGAAATTTATAGAAATTTCTTTAATATTGTGTCTTATTTTTCCTTTTTTATTATTTTGTCCTTCCTAACAGAAAACTAGTTAAGTCTATACATCTTCCTGAGTATTAATATACTACACACATCCACTCAGATACACACACATCAGGCATGTTGATTATGTCACCCGACTCCTACTATTTAGTGTCCTTGGGCTGTCTCCTTCTGTGCAATTTTATGCCAATTTCTACTTGTTTTGCCTCATATGTTTTCATTATTTGCTGTATGGTTGGTATATTAAAAAACATAACTTTTATAGAGTCTTGGTGCATTTTTACCTCTTATCAATGTGAATCATCTTCCTTCCCTTCAGTTTTTTCTGCCATGAATTCAAATTTGTCTGATGTCAAATATTACCACTCCTGCTTTCTTCCCTTCCTCTCCTCCCCTTCCTTTTCCCCTCCTCTGCTCTCTATTTGAGCACACTTCTATTATTTTTCTCATCACTTTATTCAACTTTGGTGTCATTTTACCTGGACCTCTCATGAAAACTTCCACTGACTTTAATTATTTAGTAACCAATCTGAGGATTTTTGTCTTTTCTTGGGGGCATATTTCTCCTTTGCATTAGTATGATCATTGATATGTTTGGTGTTATTTCTGACAACATAGCATATATTTTCATTATTGTTGTTGTTTCCCTTTTTCTTTACAGATTTCTACTAGATTAATAACTTTTTTCATTCATGTGTTTCTTAAAGAGTTTTGGAGGTTCTTCCTTGAACTTCTAGTTCACTATTGTGGTAGACATTAGTAGTAGTCACTGACATTTCCTTCCTATAAATAGGATTATACTTCCTTGTCCTTTTGAAAATGGGCATGAATATGTGACTTATATGCTGTAGCATTTGGGAGTCAGTACATGATTTTCCACGCTCTCTCTCTCTGTCTTTTCCCCTCTGCACTCTCTTCATTTGCAGAATGAACCTTAACATCTCATCTTGAGGATGGCTTTCTCAATGATGCAGCCTTTTTCAGCCTGGGTTCCCGAATGGCTGTTATGCTTAAACCACTGAACTTTGGGCTTGCTTATTATCACAAGCCTCTCTCGACTGATACAATGATTGCAATCAAAATTTTAACCAACAAATAAACATCTTTTTCATAAAGATTCAGAAAGTAATCAGCAGTAGTAGCCTTTTCTTTCAGCCAGATGAAACCATTATGGCAATTTATTGTTTTCCTCTCACATTTCCCATCATCAAACACTTTTGTTGAAATCAGATTGAATTTTCTTCCAGTGGCTTTTCTTCTTTATATTATACCTCATCTATTCTAGGAATCTTTGTCTAATAAATTATATTAATTGCCATATTATCAATAGTCAGTTTACTATGAGTTTCATAATGACTTTGTTCATCACAAGTTTTTATATCTTAGATTTCAACTTCCTAAAATTCAATTTTCACTTAGCTGGAAAACATTCTTGGGAATTGCAGAGGGTGCATGGGCACCCTCTGAGGCTTATTATTCCTTAAAATGGATTCTTTGTCCTTATATTTGAATGGTAGTTTTTTTTATATAGAAATTTCAGTCTGACAATTTCACATCAGGGTTTTGGGCAGTGCTCTATTACTTTTCACATGCAACTGAGAAGACACATGAAAGACTGTATTTTTATTCTTTGCACGTAACCTCACTTTTATTCTACTGAAGTTTGTCTTTTTTTTTTTTTTTTTTACTACTGGTGTTGATAGAGTTTTAAGTGGGTTTACCTTAATTGTTCTAAAGCATTCAATAGGCTCTTTTCTAGGTGACAACTTGTCATTTTTACGTTTAGGGAAATTTGCTTCTATCATTTCCTTAATTATTTCTTTACTTTTTCATTTATCTGCTTCTAAAACTTATTTTTGGTAAGTATTTCTCATACCTTTCTCTCATTAGTTTATTTTGGTCTTTTTGCCTCACATTTGGGGAATATCTAGGTTGCTATTCCAGATTGCTCACTTTTTCTTTAGCATATATAGTGAAACATTCAGCCCCTCATTGTTTTTTGGTTTTGTTTTGTTTATAAATTCTGATGGCTTCTTACTCATAGCAACTTTTTTTTTTAAATAGAGGAGATTTTTTTTATGGTTTGGAGTCGACTTCAGTGGGAAAATTAACTTTTTATTCTATGTACCTCCAGTTCCTCAGCACTGTGGGGTTTTGCTGTCAATTAGATTCCTTCTGCATTATATCTTCCAGATGTTCATCACATCTCATGACAGTATATTTTCTATCAGATTTTCTAGTATGATACCTTGATTCTTTATTATTTTTATATTTTGCTATCATTTTAATGGAGCTTGAGCGATGCTAGGAATAAATTCATGTGTTTGCAGGTATTTTAAGATGATGAAGTATAATCTTGTTCAGATAATATTAAGTGAAGTTTACTCGGTTTAGGGACAATGTTGAGGCAATGCTTTTCATTTCTGTTCCTAATATTTTCTGTCCTAGTCTAGGCCATGAGATGTTCTTCACCTTTCCTTACAGACCACAGTCCTTACCCCATGACCCACTATTGATAAGTATATTCTAAAACACCTCTTTGATAGTCCACTATCTGTATGCTTTATACTTACTTGGGAGAAAGGGTTGGGTTAACATTTCCAATAATTGATGTAAGTTGCCGACATGGATAATGCACTATTTCTTTTCTCTGTGACATTCAATCTTTACATATACTGCCCTTTCTGCAGAAAATTAATGGCACTTTCAGTAGGCAATGTCTTGCCTTTTCTTCTCCACTAGTGATTACAAACTCAACTCTTATACATTGAGAATCGTATGTCAAGTTCCATCAAACCCATGATTTTAAGATGTATAGGTGGGCCTGGGAGTATGCATCAGGAAACTGATCCTATAATCTAGGTATCATCATTGTCATACTGTAACACTCTGAATTTAATAGCACTGGAGTGTTTATATTTAGGAACTTTTTTTTCCCCTCAAAAATGAAAATTAGCTTATGAAAAAATAATCATGACATATCAAAGATGTAGCTTAGTTGAATGAAAAACAACACACTAAACTAGTAGAAATCAAGAAAAAAAATTATTGAATTTTTTCTAGTACTAATTGATGTCTTTAATGAGGATGAAGAAAATTCTGCCATTTGCTACAACATAAATGGACCTTGATGGCATTGCTGAGTGAGATCAGTCAGACAGAGAAAGACAAATACTGTAGGATATCACTTATACGTGGACTCTAAAAAACTGAACTTGTAGGGACAAAGAGTAGAATGGCCGTTGTCAGGGGCTGGGGTTTGGAGTAATCCAAGAGATGTTGGTCAAAGGGTAAAAACTTGCAGTTAGAAAATAGCTAAGTTCTGGAGATCTAATGCACAGCCTTGTGATTATAGTTAATAATACTGTATTATATATTTTAAAGTTGCTAAGAGACTAGCTCTTAAATGTTTTCACTACAAAAAAGAAATAATAATTATGTGCTGTAATAGAGATGTTAGCTAAAGCTACAGTGGTAATCATATTAGGATACATAAATGTATCAAATTAAGATGTTGTAAACCTTAAATTTACACAATGTTATCTGACAATTAATCTCAATAAAAAATGGTATGCACTAATTTAAGGCTTTGGATAGTTCATTTAACCTATCTGGACCTTCATTCTCTCATCTTTAAACTAAAGGGGTTGGATGAAGCAATATCTACCTTTCATTCTATTGCTAAAGACTCTTTCCACTGTGTAGAACTTATTGTAGAAGGAATAGAATCACTAACATAGTCATATTAATTACTTTCTTCAATGATTCAATATTTCTAGAATATTTGGATTAAAAAGATAATTATTTCCTCTCTTGTGTTGAAAACCCCACTAAATGTCTGGGCAAGGGAATGGAGGTCCAAACCTGAAGGTCTCAAATTAGTAAGGAGTACACAGAAGATAGCAGGAATGTAAATACAATCAAACAAGTGAAGTTTGCTGGGGAGTCATTGTGTTCTGAACACTGAAACCATGGGGGTGGGATGGGGGAAGGTATGGGAGAATATAAAATGGGAAGGTTCTGCCATGGGAAGACCTGAATTCAAGTTATCTTATGCAGTATTATCTATTACTATCCTCTTTACGATAATGCATTTCTATCCACTATTTTTGAAAAATCCTTTTACTTATAAACAAATTCAGATTATGGTAGTGATTCTAGACTACTGTATTTTTTTTATAATACACAAAGAATAGACTTTATAGTCAGAAGACATTTTTTTCCTCTATTCTTTCTTTCCTTCTACTCACTCTGGGCCTTTGGGGGAAATGTCTTCCTGTGTCAACAAGTCACTCCTCATATCTCACTTTCTTTATCTATAAATGAGCATCACATTCAACCTATCTACATTTCAGAAATAAGTGTGAAGGTAAATAACTACTATATGTGAAAGATGAACTGCAGGAACTTCCTTAAGATGCAAGAAAGTATTCTTTAGTATATAACTGTAATTATAGTATTTTCTTCATAATATAATAATTGGCATATTTCATAGGATGGATTCAAAACAATTTCCCTTTTTGCATTGCTGGAACTATCCAGTTCATTTCTAGACTAATGAATCAAAAATAAAATGTCCTATCCATAGAGTTCATAAATAGACACGGTATAATAAGCAAAGAGGAGGCAAATCCGTTATAAAGAAATATTGTTTCAAATTCTCAAAATGAGAAAAAGGTATTTACAACCAAGACAAAAGTAAGCAACATCAATTTCAACAAATCAGATAAAAGATAAAATGAACTTTCTTCTCTCCATTATAAGCAGGTCAAACCTGGCAATAGAAATGGTGAAATAAATATGTAATTTCTTAGTTTCTGGATTATCCTCTTCATAAATTTATATCACCCCTCCCCTATACTCTTTCGTACCTAAGGTTTCTAAACTCCGAGCTGCTTAGATATAATTTGCATGAAGCTGTCATGATCACACATCACTCTGTCCTTGGGGAATGTAACAGATCACATCATCCAACTACATCTGATGAGAAGTTCAGAAAATAAAGCTGGTGAAGGTATCATTGACTTCTAAATCAAGGTCCAAGCTGTCAGAGAAGTGAGGGAAGCATACTCAGACAAATCTACTGCAGACTTAAGGGTTTCAGTGGAGATGGCCCCAGTTCCCAGCCAGAAATCTTGGGTCTGGGTCTCATTTCACTATGCAATATTTGACAGTCATGCTATTTCTTTGATTTTTATTTTCCTCATCTGTAGAATGACTTAACACTTTCTCTTCCTTCTAAGGTTATTGTGGCCTGCAAATGAAGTCATACATATGAGAATACTCACATAGGTGTTATTTTAATGTGCTTTTATGTGTCTGTGTGTGTTTTGCCTTGTAAACAGCATTTCTTTCCAGTAAGGACATGTATGTTCATGACATGTACCTAGTACAATGTATGGCACATGGTGTTTGCAAAATGTTTGTTAAATATTTGTTGTACGTTTGTTGAATCTGAATGAATGTAACAACTTTGAAAAGACACAGTTTGGGAGAAAAGACATAGTTTGGGAGAAGTAACAATCAAATACATATTTCAAAATGTGAATTTCTTCTTTGATGGTTGCCGTTTCTGTTCTTTCTCTTCTTTCATCTCTAAACATCATTTCTGAAAATGTTGACAACTGTCACTTGTATTCTCCTCTTTTCTTCCCTTTTGAGGTAGGAGCCAAAGCTTTCCCTTTCCCTTACTGGTATCATCAATTTATATTTCTTCGTCTCTAGCTTTTTCAGCTTTAGGACAGTCTTTCTATATCTGTAGGTAACTGTTCTTCATAATTTTTCTAGGTATCATTTAATCCCTTTCCCTCCCAGAGAAAGTTCAATTTGTCAACTGTGTTATTTAAAACAAATTCTTCTGTTTGCTCTCCACTAACCTTCATAATGCTTTGCAATTTCACTTCCATTATTACATTCCACCACAATGGTCCTCATAAGGCCACACGGCGAATTCCTTCTGGACAAATTCACGGCCCTCTTTTCCAGCCCCACTTTACTGGCTTTTTCTACTGCATTTTATTTCATCAACCTTCTTTTCTGCTCGTTACTCTTTTTATCATTGATCTTGGATGACATAAATTCTTGCTTCTCATACATTTCAAAATGTATGTGTCTTTTGTTCATGTTCTACCTAACCTCTTTTCCCATGAACAGCTATTCCTTCCAGCTCAATTGTGCTTTCTCCTATTTCTGTTGGACCCTCACCTCACAAACATACAAACAAAACTGATGTGGGCTTTGTTATTAGCAGTACGCAGACAGATGATACCCAAATCTCTCTTCTCTCTAAGAATGTTTCCTATTCAGATCAATGGGTCACTTCTTAAAAATGTTACTAGCATGTAAAACCCAACAAGATAAAATAATGTGTTTACTGAAAAGGCATAATTAGAGGTTTTCCAAAGATGGGAAACAAGAAAAGCTTCGCATTAAGTGCCATATTACCCACTATGTCTGCAGAGCTGGATACAAATGACCGGTTTCCTGGAGGCCATTGTGCAGGTATGAGGAGGAAAGAAAAGGGGAACTCTAAATGTGCTGGTCTTCCTTTCCTTCCCCAGAATGCCTTTCAGCACAGAATAATGTATAATTCTACTTAGGTAGAATTCAAGAACAGGTGAAACAAACTTCTAGTAAGAACAGTGGGAATATTGACTGGCAAGGGATACAGCCTTCTGAGATGTTGGATATGTTCTATGTCTTAATCTAGGAGGTGGTTGCATAGGTGCATGTATACAAGTATAAAAAAATCATCAAACTTTTTACTAAAGATATTAGGGGGACCGGAAAGTAATGTCATTTCTGCACATTTCGATATTCAGTTGTCATTTATCAGCTCATTGTGTACTTCAAAATCGTGCCAAAGACATTTTAAGGTTAGAGTGACTTGTTTACTCATAAATAATTAAATCTTAATTTTTTTCAATTTATAGTGAAATGGCCAACCAAATACCAGAAGAGGTACATATCCAGCATTGTATGCTTTTTGAGTTGCACAAGGGTAGTAACGCAACAGTTGCTACCAAAAACATTTATCCAAGTGCATTAGACGTTCGTAAATGCCAAAGGTGGTTTTCTAAGTTCAAATCCGGTAATTTTGATCTTTATGACTCGTATCGATCAGGAAGACCAACAACTTTAGACAATGACATGTTAAGGGTGGAAGTGGAAGCAAATCTGTGTCAGACAATCAAGGAACTGTCAAACACTCTTAACCAACCTTGGTCGACCATCCAAGAACATTTGCAGCAGATTGGTAAAGTAAGCAGAGCAGATGTTTGGGTCCCGCATAATCTGTCCGAAGAAAACAAAGCTAACCGGTCCACCACATGCAACTTATTGCTTCAGCGGCACAATACAGAAGCGTTTTTTGATCGCTTGATCACTGGAGATGAAAAATAGGTCCTCTATGATAATCCAAAATGAAAAGGGCAGTGGCTCTCTCCGAATGAATCACCACGAAGTACAGCTAAGCCAGATTTACACCCCAAAAAGGCACTTTTGTGTGTTTGGTGGAGTATTCGTGGGGTCGTTCATTTTGAAGTGCTGAAACCTGGACAAACTGAATGCAGACTTTTACTGTGAACAATTGGATCGAGTAAATCAATCTTTAATTGAGAAGTGCCCAGCGATTGTCAACAGAAAAGGTGTTATTCTGCAACACGATAATGCAAGACCGCACTGTGCAAGACGAACCCTGGAAAAAATTAATGAATTGCGATGGGAGGTATTGCCTCACCCACCATACTCGCCCGATATTGCGCCATCAGATTTCCATTTATTCCAATTGCTACAACATTTTCTAAGTGGCAAAAAATTTGAAAATTTAGATGATGTCCAAAATGCCATCTCCAGATATTTTGCTCAAAAACCAATTGATTTTTATCAATCCGGCATTGAAAATTTGCACACTAGATGGCAAAAGGTTGTTGATAACGAGGGTGACTTCATCATTGATTAAAAATAAAAACTTGTTAAAAATTTATCTGTTTGAATTAATGTCATAAAAACACGACATTACTTTCAGGTCCTCCCAATATGTATGCTGTACTATATGCAATACCTCAATTTTAAAATTAAAGAACTTTATTTTTTTGTAGAGTTTCTGCACATAGTATACATTGATGTGGTTGAATAAATAAATATGACACCAGTCAATGAGGACCAGGTCTTCAATTACATAACATTTGCCATCAGCTATTTGACCGAGTACTAATAGGATCAAGTTAGATGTGGAATTCACTTCTTTTCAAATGCAGAACTGGGGTCCTCCTTTCCTTGCTAAATGTCAGTCAAGGACTAGTCTTTGCTTCTACAGGCTATCTGGATTCCTTCTTATGCTTTTCCATGGGCCCCTGACACCCTCCAGCAAAGGTGAGTCAAATCCTCCTTACAGTTGAAATCTTTCTGATTTCCCCTCCTGCTATATCTCACTTGTCTCTTTCTGCTCTAGCTGGAGAAACTTCCAAGAGCTTTTAAGGGGCTCCTGTGACTGATCTGGCCCACCTGGATAATGTAGGATACTCACCCTATCTTAAAGCTTCCTAACCTTAATTACATATGTGAAGTCCTTTATTCATGTAAAGTAACATTTATAGGTCCCAGGAATTAGAACATAGATTATTTGGTCTACCACAAAAACACTTTTAGACTCTTATGAGAAAGCCTGAGGGGCACTGATATTTTCATCTTAAAGATGAGGGAAATCAGGACAACAGAAGTCAGGACAAGCTACAGTTGATACAACCAATAAATGACAGTCTGCAATTAGAACCTGTGGTCCTGAATTCCAGGACAATGATCTTTCCTACCATGGTAAGCTGTCATTCAATTTAATAAAATATTTATAGTCTCTGTAGCAATAGCATTTAGACTTTGTACCATGACAAATGAAGAATCAAAAAGTTAGCAAAATAACTGTAGTTTGTAAATATTCAAATACTGATATCAATTGTTTAAAGACTATATTGGGATATTTAATTCATTTTTTTTCACTTGTTCTTCTAGATTTTTGGTACTGTTTTTGATCCAGTCTGAGCCTAGGAGTTTAAAAGTGAGCCTCACTCTCAGAAGGAGAGCCCCAATTGGTATTTATACAAAGAGAAATGTCCAATGTAAAGCCTCTTCGATTTGCTGAAAGTTCAATGTTGATACTTATCATAACTGTGCTCAAAAAAAAAAATCTCTGTAGCAGTTATTTATATTATCTTATAAACACTGTTGTACAGCTGTGACATGCAATCTCATACCTCACAGTGTAACCATACACTTAGGTGAATCTATAAAACTTTATACTGCTACATCAAATTAACCTTGCACCACTGTGCTCGAGTGAAGCATGCTTTGAATTTTTCAATAATTTTTCAGCACATGGAGGGAAACCGGGTCACTACAGGGACTCTTTGGGAGACAAGGAGATGCTCAGTTCCTGAAGGAAACAAATTTGCCTCAGAAGGGCTTTAACGAAATACAGATAAGCTAATCCTTTAGATTTTCTTGTTTTTTCCTCTTCCCTTAGGCGTTCCTCCTTTTCTCGCATTTGTACCTTGGCTATGCTCTGCTTGCTTCTTGATTCTTTTTCCTAAAACCCCTGATTTCTCTCCCTAATTCTTACATGACATTAATGATGAGAAGGATTAACTAGAAAGTATAGAGCGTGTGTTTAAGTCCACCTATGGTAGATACTGTGATCACCAAATATTCCATCTGCTCTCTTACCTGTCCCTGCTTTCCTTTCATTTAGATTGGGGCCATAAGATTAGGTCTAGCCAATGGATCATGAGTGGACACGAAGTGTGTTTCTTCCAGGTCAATGCAGTTAAGAGCCAATGTGCCTCTTCCATCTCCTCCTCTACTAGGGTGATCCTAATGCCCATGAGTTCTACATGGTGATGCTACAAGATGGAAGAGGGTAGCTCAGCCCGTGTTGGATTTTAAATGGGCAAAAACAAAAATAAAACTTTTTATATATTAAGCTTCAGAGATTTTTTGATTTAGTCTAGCCCATCATGATCGATTCAGAAATTGGTAGCAGAAGTGGGAGGACGCATTTAGCTTGAGAGATAGCCAATAAGGAGATAGATATTGGAGGCTAAAAAAAAAAAAAAAAAGAAGGAGGAGAAGGAGAAGGAGAAATCCTTGTTCTACAGTGACAAATTATATAAGAAAAGTGTCATCAGAAGTAATTTAGGAAACAGACTATGCTAGTGTGTTCCAAGCTGGCAACTCCAGGTCAAGGTATTAGAAAACATCTGTAGTGCATCTCAGACTGTGTATGGTGAGTTATTGTAAAAATGAGATTAACTCTGAAAAAAAAATGGTTTGTAGCAGGAATGACAGGAAATACAGAGTTCAGAATGTGGGTTTTGCAGGGTGGGAAATGATATTAACAAAAGCCTTGAGGATCAAATGTCCAATAAAAAGGTACCAGGTAGATAAAATGACTAGGGTCAAAAGATCAAAATAACTTTAAATCTTCCCATTTAGTTATAAAAGCCTTAAAATAGTTGCCATTGTTTTAGAAAAAGAATGTATTAGTTTTCTGTTGCTGTGTAACAAGTTATTATAAACTTATTGGCTAAAAACTACACCCAAAATGTTATGGTATGTAAATTGTATCTCAGTATAGCTGTTAAAACCTCAAAATATCCATTTATTTGTATCACACTTTCCATGGGTCAGGAGTCTGGGTGTGGCTTAGCTGGATCCTTCACTCAGTATCTCACGAAACTGTAATCAAGGTGTCCACTGGGACTTTGGTCTCATTTGAAGTTGAGGTTCTTTCAAGCTCACACAGTGTTGATAGAATGTATTTCCTTACATCTGTAGAACTCATTGAAATTTACTTCTTCAGAGCCAGCCAGAGAGATGCAGTCTCTGTTGCTTCAAGTATCTGACTTTGACTAACCTTTAAAGACTAAACTGATTAGGTTAGACTCACCCAGGATAATCTATATTTCCATTAACTCAAAGTCAACTTATTAGGAACTATAATTACATCCACAAAAAATCCTATCCTTTTATCATATAACATAATTTAATCTCAGAAGTGACATCCTGCACATTCAGATGTCTCACTAACACTAAGGGGAGGATATTATCCAGGACATGTACACCAGGGATAGTAATTTTAGGGACCATCTTACAATTCTGTTTACCACAGAAATAGACAGAAATGGAGCGAGGGTGGGGGGAGTGGAAGCTGTAGAGATTATGTTTAGGAAATAAAGTAGATCTGAGAATAGTATCTTGAAAGTTTTAGTGTGAAAACTAGTAGGCACATATTACTGGAACAGAAAGATTACAAGCCTGGTAAGTTTTTAAGGGAACTGAATTGCCCATAAAATCTTTCCCCCAGATTTTTAAAGCCTTTGACTGAAATTTAAAACAACCTCTGGGCCCATATCTTTCAGAAGCCAGAGTGGGCTGGAAAACAGTATGCTACTAAGGAGGGCCTTTTCCCTCATGACTATCATGACAGTCAAGGAAGATAATGAAAAAGGAAAAACCTTCTGCAGGTGGCCTTAGGGGCCACAGAGAATAATGGGCAAAGAATTTCCTTCCAGAGTAGAATCTAGGTCTAGTCAAAGAACCTCCCCACTGCTAGGGTAGAAGGTCTTTAGACTAGTGACTGCTGTGTGTCTCCCATTTGTTAGGGGCTGAATTGTGTCCCCCACCAAATTCATATTTTGAAGCACTAACTCCCAGAATTTCAGAATGTGACTGTATTTGGACACAGGGATTTTAAAAAGGAGATTCATTTACAATGAGGCTGTTACGGTGGGTCCTAATTCAATCTGACTGGTGCCCTTATAAGAAGAAGAAATTTGGAAACAGACACCAGAGGATATAGTCACATAGTATAACGGCCACCTGAGAGCACAGCAGGACGGTGTCTGAATACAAGCCAAGGAGAGCATCCTCAGAAGAACCCAAATTGCTGACACCTGGTCTTGAACTTCTAAGTCTCCAGAACTGTGAGAAAATGAATTTCTCTTGTTTAAACCACCCAATCTATGGTATTTTATTATGTCGGACCTAGAGAAATAATATATCATCCTCCCATTTTTATTTGTTTATCTCTTATTACTGTTCCTGCTCTCGTATGTGGTGAGGTAGTGGGGAAAAGGCTTAGATGATAAAGGTTTTTTATTTTGTTTTTCCTTTTAGTACGTAGATCTCTAGAAAAAAAGAAACTATATCTGGACCAGATGGAGAACTCTGGCACTCCTGGACTTTAAGTTAGATGGAATGACTTCATGGGACTTTGTACCATCTCCCTTGGGAAGGCATTGAGTGTATTCTATGTGTAGGAAGAAGGAAGAAAATGGACACGGGGTGACGAGAAGTGTGGATTGTGGCAGTAACAACAAAACTCACCACTTTCCCATGTTCTCCTACATTTCCTAGCTAAAATATTTTTGCTCTGATAGGTCTTTGTATTGTCCTCAAATATTTATTCTCTCTTTGCCTGTGAGAGGGTAGACATTCCTACCCATGGCTGTGGGTCTTGGAGAGCTCCCTCTCGGAGGTGTGTGCAACCTGGTCCATGCCGCTAGCTTTTAACAAAGAAATCTAAGCAGAAATGATGGTACCAATTTTGAGCAGAAGCTTCAAGAACCATTTATTGATTCCATTCATTGATCTGAATGCATGAGGAGGACTAGGATGAAGAAAAGATATCTCAAGTAGGGTGACTAACATGAGCAGAATTTGAAATGTAGTACTCAGTACACATTACAGGTACAGTGAACAGAGCTGACTGGCAGGATAGGGTAATTATATTGGGTTACTTTTTATAAACACTATAAATATATATACAAACATATTTTTTCCAGGAAAGTAGCTATTATGTACCAGACCTTATACTCGTAGATATAACAACAGTTTATAGGTTCCAATCTAGACAAGAGGTCATAGTCAGGGGTGGGGGAAGGGTCTGAAAAGGGGTAACCGATGGAGCTATCAATGGGAAATCTTGAAGCAGGAGATTTGAGGAGGCACAGGCATATTTACAATCTGGGTTTACTAATAATTCAGGATAAAAAGAGTATCCAAGAGAAATTACTGTCAACTTAATACAAGATTTGTTTTAAATTAGAAATTTTGGATCTTTTATTGCTTTACTTGATATGTCTTGGTTTTTAAAGTTGGTACATGAATTGGTTGGATTCATGCAACATTATTAAGAAACACTTTTTCATATAAATACTGATCAAGCCATTTTCAGGGTATTTCTGCTGTCGCTTACTATTTGGGTGACCTTGAGCCAGTGACTGAACTCTTGCTAAACCTCGGTTTTCTCATGTGTAAATTGGCTTTATTAACAGAGCCCAAGCCACAGAAATGTTTCTAGAAATAAATTTGCTAGAATAAGGGAATGAAAAACTTAATGCAATGCCTAGTATGTGGTAGGCATCCTTACCTTTCCTCTCTTTTTCTTATAACACCTCCTTCATCTTTGAATAAACCGAACAGGGAAGAGGTGACTTCTTTGCTGCTTTATTTATCCATCAAATGCACGAATTAATGTTTTTTCTTTGTTCAAATACTTTTCTATACAAATACTCCTAAGGACTTTCATGAGTTTCTTTTTTCTTCTGTGTCCACACTCAGCTAAGGTGTGGTACCTAATTATATGACACCCTCCCTGCCCCAAGCACATACACAAAACTAACCATTGTTTATGTAGGGTTAACAACTGGCATAAAGGATATATTGTTGAGTAGGAAGGAAAAATAAACCTGGAGTTAGTGACCCTGCACATGACTGCAGCTAGAAACACCTCCAAGAGATGGATGTCATTAGAAGGAAGATGTGAATGTTGACATAATTAATGGCTAACATTATCTGTTTCCTTTATATAGACATAGGTTTTGTTTAAAACCATAACAGTTTCTTTCTTTCTCTCTCTCTCTTTCTTTCTTTCTTTCTTTCTTTCTTTCTTTCTTTCTTTCTTTCTTTCTTTCTTTCTTTCTTTCTTTCCTTTCTTTTTTATTTAGAGCAGGTGTCAGCAAACTATAGCCCACAAGCTAAATCTGGCCCACCGCCTGTTTTGTAAATAAAATTTTATTGAACATAGCCACCCCATTTCATTTCCATATTGTCTATGGCTGCTTTTTGCTACAATGGCAGAGTTGAGCTGTTGCAACAGCACCATATGGCCCACAAAGCCTAAAATGTTTACTGTCTGGTCCTTTACAGAAAGTTTGCCGATTTCTGGTTTAGAGGAATGACTCTGTTCATGTAGAAAATCAGTATTTCTTTAACCTCGAGGGCACACTCTACATAGCACTTTCCTCTTGGCCGAAAGACACTCTGGAGAGAGAAAAGAGACCACACTTTACTTCCTTCCCTTTTGTCATCTGGGGGTCTCAGGCTTGTCATACCCTTGGCCTTTAAGTAGCCAGGTTCTCAATCACAGTATTATATGCTGTCCCTTGCCACACCTAATAAATGACAATGTACTCAGGTCCTGGCTGGGTAGCTCTGTTACAGTGTTGTCCCAGTATGCCAAGGTTGTGGGTTCGATCCCTTGTCAGGGCAGATACAAGAATCAACCAATGAATGCATAAATAAGTGGAATGACAAATCGACCTTTCTCTCTCTCTTACTTCTTCTCTCTCTGCAATCAATCAATCAAATCAAATCAAATCAAATCAAATCAAATCTATACCCATGACCATAAACTTTCCTCATGCAGTTCACTGGTATGAAGATCAACAAATAGAGTATGCTTTTTGCCATAAAGTTAGCAAGTAATGAAACCCTATTGGATTTCTTGCTTGAAATTTTGCTTCCTAGACCTGTGCCTAGTGGTGTGATCTGCTGGATTGATCATGTCTGTACCCCCCTTGGGATTTAATGATAAATAATAGGTCAGTAAGATGTATTCAAGCATTCAGTCTGATAGCTTCAGAATGACGAGCTACTGGATGCAGTGGGATTATCAAAATGGATGTGGAGTTTGCTTTGGTTTATGAAAAGGCTGTGAACTGTCCTTGAAACACTGTGGATTTTAATTGCTTATGATGCCTATTTAAAGTGACTTTGATATTTTCTTTTTTTCATGCAAGTAACAATTTTATATATAAATATATTTATATACAGATAAGGGGGAAAAGAACCTACTGAATTGTCAGAAGTGTAGCATCCCACTTTATGAACCCTGAAGTAATGGCTCTGCGAGAGGTGCATGGAGGAGCCTGTTACTGACTGTGAAGACATTCTGTGTCGGTTGACTGTGAACGGAAGTATCGTTTTCCCTCTCATCCTGGCACCTGGATAATATTAAATCTGAACCTTTGATTTGATTGATACATCTCAGCAGCAGGACATTTAGACATTTATGTCATAAAACCAAAATGAAATATTTTATATCACTGAACACAGCCCTGCAAGGTACAGTACTTAAAATCAAATGAAGTTAGCATCAATTTTCCAGTTACTTAAAAAGCATACATACAGGCACACACGTGCACACAAACACATAAACCCACCATAGAAATGCCCCCCTCTTTTTGTTTTGGAGTGACATTTAGTAAAAACATAAAGTTTACCTAAAGAAGCTGAGGTGGCAGCTTTAAATGCAATAAACAGGGACCTACTTATATATGCAAAACAGGCACTCACAGGTGCAAGAAAGGTAATTGCTGGTGCAAAATATGCCATTACCTGTTTTACATGCACAACTGCCTAATTTGTAAGGGCAACTAGCTGATTTTGTCTTCTTCTGCATAATTTGTATGCACAAATTAGTTTCTTTGGAAAATTTGGCACCAATATTTCTCTGTTGTTGGACCTAAAATATGCTATGTAGAGAAGACAATAGAAGCTTTACAATCACTCAGTAAAATACATTTGTTGTCTATTTCTATATGTAAAAATCAAATCATAGAAAGGCTCTTCTGGAATCCACGACCCCCCCAATAACAAGTTTTTTTTGTTGTTTTTTCAACTACAGTGTGTTTCATTAGTGCTTTAAAATCTGCCAAAGCCAGGCGGCAACTTGCCTGCCTATTAGTTTAACTGAAGGCCCATCACAGCAGTGCATTATGCATTGTCTTGGGAACAATTAAGACATGCCATCCCCACAAAGCAGTTTTTAAGTGGGCAAAACATATTTAACGGGAGGGTTTTGGGCATCCAGAATGAAAATACAATGAAAAGTATAGGGAATATGTACTTACCCTAACACTAAACAGGTTCCTTATAATTCACATGTACACTCTTGGGGACATGGCGTCCCGAGTGTGCATTCTAAGTGTTGCTAATGAAATGTTTATCATCTATGGCAGCCTGAGCAGAAGAGCATAATCTGTGGCCAGCTAAAGGGCACTGTTAACAACAGCAATAATGCAAATTTAATATGCACATAATTATTGATCTCTTCAATAAAAAGCTTATGAATAATATTCATATTTAGGGAATCAAGCAAAAACAGCTTAGCAATTGATGGATTTAGACAGGTCAGACAGTGTCAGTCTAACGGCTTCTGATCGATACAGACCAATGTGTCAGAAAGGTGGGTTGAGAAATACCTTTATAATGTATAGAAAGGACAACATTCAATATTCCCTTTCCTTTCTTACTATGATGCACATATATTTCTAAAGCACAAGTGTTTTTTATGAATTCTATCCGAAGCACTAATATTAGGTCAAATGAAAACACAGTGTGTGTCCAGTTCAGCCATCCTACTCCCAATATCATATGATATGTTTAAAAAATGTCAACATCAGTGCAAAACTTATATGCCACTCATCCTGTTTTTCAATGTAGAAATGTGTGACCACACTCTATTTGAGGCCGTTGATAACTCCATTGAATACAATTACCTGATTTCTCAGTTTAGAGGACACATCTTTTGTGACCGATAGGGTTAACCATAGCTTTGTAGCATCTTAATGACCAGATTTCTTACAATGGAGCTTAAAGTTTTTCTAGTTAACTGAAGTTTTGTACTAAACCTGAATTTCCACTTTAAGAATCATTATTGTAGGGAATCAGAATCAGTACTTGGTCTCAGGAGGCATTTAGATCCAGATGGCATGGTTGTGTTTCTTTCTAAGATCTCTACAATAAAGTGTGTAAAATGTTATCAATGACTTTCTTGCCTGTAATTTTTATTGAGTTATTTTTTTTAAGAGCAGGTTACAGATGGGGTCCAGGATACAAATTTAATTTCTGTGTGAAATAGTTTAGTTCACTTTATTCTGTCTCATTGTCTCCTATGAAACAATTTGGTCTGTTTCTTTAGTCCTAGTAACTAACAGAGATACTTAGTAATGTTTTTTCTTAGGAACTAATACATGAATGAAAGTATCTAGAATAACATAGGAAGGAAGGGAAGGGAAGGAAAGAAGAAAGACTCTGTGGAAAGTTTTGGACAATATTTTTTCCACTTTGTATGAGAATATTTTTCAGTGTGGACAGTAATCTTCTAAATGGATTTTATTTCTGAAAGTAAAAGATATCCAAATGCAGTGCAGGAGTTCTATTTTGAGAATAATTAGTATTTCAAAAATAAAGAAAGGTGATCTCAACATCTTGCTGTTAAGTACAAAGGATGCAATGGGCATCTTCAGTGATTAACCAGTCTGCACAACAATAAAGTTATCAATGACCAATAAAAGAGTAAGCTGTTTTTCGATAATTCAAATAGATTATTCTGACCTTTACAAGATAGGTTAATGGACATTTAAGAAGAATTAAGTATTACTGAGTTATCCAATTTCAAACATGTGAGAAAAAAAATATTCTATCAACTTCAATAGTCAGAGAAGGACAAAATAAAATACAATATTATTGAAACTGATACACATACTTTTTGCTGAAATATGCATTTACTTTCACATAACATTATTATTTTTCATCGAAGGCAACTCTTTGTATGTATAAATAAATGTTATTTAATTTTTACAGCATGATATGATTCCTTAAAAAAAAATTTTTTTTTACAATCCAAAAACAATATTCTTTGTGGAGCCATGTGCCCTCATTTTTTATTTGGAAGGCAGTGTGTGCTAGGGTCTGGGAAAGGAACAAGAATAACATTTAAGGGTTTAAGGTCTAGTTGAGTGGGTAAGTGTACATTTAGGAGAGATAAACAATAATAGGAGATAGCATCTGCTGAATATCAAATGGGATTATTAGGAGGTATAGAAGCTACCAGGAGTTAGTCAGTCCTCAGGGCTGGAAAGGATGAAGAAGACATGGATCTCTATTATGCATATGAGACATTCTGCTTTTCTGATGAAAAGGTTCAATAGAGTGTGTTCAATTCTATCACTTCTGAATTGGTCTGGGCTACTTCTAATGTGAAGCCACTGTTACTTATGCTGTGTTGAAGTACAAATATGATACGTTACTTATACTGTGTGGAAGTACAAAAATAGATAGATTATATTACAGCAGAATGACCTGCCTGGAGGGAAGAACTAGACACCAGGAATCCTACAGGGTGGGGCAGGTGCTTCAGCTAGAACTGTGACCAGGGGAGGAGAGAGCCCAGTGAAGTAGGGTGTGGCAGCTAAAGAATAGAGAAGCAGGCAGTGGTAACCTAGTGAGTGCAACAGAGTTTTAGCAAGACTTAAGTTCCATAGTTGAAGGCAGAGCTGGATAACTAACATCTCAATTTTTATAAACTTTTAATTGAGTGCTTAATATTCATTCATTCACTCATTCATTCATCCAATTAATATATAATGATCCCTCTGGGGGTTTAATGAAGGAACGATATAAAATATATCATGTGCTATGGTGGAAATTAATAAGTAAATGGGAATAGAAATAAAGGAGTACATAATTTTGCCTCAGGGAGGGGGTTAGGGCTCTATAAAGGAAGTAACCTTTGAACTAGATATTAAAAGATGACAAGCTTTCACAAAAGGAGGAGAAAGGACATTTCAGATAGCAATAAGTGAAAGGTGAATTATTTAGTTTTGCACACAACCGAAGCATGGAATTCTCTACTGCTTACTAATTGAGAGGTTTAGTAGGGTTTTCGTAAAGAAAACTAAACATGTGAACATTTTGAGCCATTTAATGTTCCTAAATGTAGCATTATTTGGTAGGTACCATGTTGGAAAAATCAGACTATCTAAGGTTCAAAAGAAGCTATGCTGAGATATAAAATATAAATGATAGATCTGGTTGAAAAAATATATTTTACCCAAACAGATGTAAACAAGGAATGAACTGGAGAGTTAAAGCTTTGATTTTGGCATAGCCTCAATCTAGTCTTAGTGTAGATCTATTGTTTTAATAGACATAATCATACAATGTGAACTTTTATCAATATTTGGTGAGATAATAGTGATTGGTAACAAAAATAAAGATGATGATAATGATGATGTTATTACATATAGTATCATTTTAGAATCTGTAACTTTCCCTCTTTTTGATTCCTTCTCATTTAAAGAGGATGGCTCAATTCCTGATGGATCAGCTGTCCTTCGACGAGTGAATTGTGAGGCCTTCCTTAGGGTCCAAATCCACTCAACTCATCTAAATCCCCTAAGACACAAGTAGCCTTGGGTTTCTAAAGTTTGAGCTAATTGGGTTGCATTGCATATAAGTAATTCAGATGAGGTATTGAAAACAAGATTTTAGAGTTTACAGAGGATACTAAAACTGGAGGCTGAGCAAATAATGAGGAACAAAACAATCAGACTCAGAAGGATTTGGATTGTATAAGTAATTGGATCAGCAGATGGCAAACGCAGTTCAGTACAGGAAAATGTAAAATAGACTTGAAGCAAAAGAAACAAACTAGAGAATGTGTGCTAAATGGAACAATCATCCAGAACGCTGACCAGGAAATGGAAAGGAGGGGCTATTATAAAACATAAATCATGGCAACTCGTAGCTTATGGCTAGTTCTGTTGTTTTAGAATCCTATCAGACAGCATGTGCATGAATATTATCTATAGTGGGAACTTACCGTACCCTATGGCAACTAGCAGAATGCTCCACATTTCAATCATTTCACCACTCAGTTTTGCCAAGGTATCTTTCAAAAATTCTTAAGGAGTTACTTTTTTGAATGCAACTTTTTCTCCCTTTTGTTTAGGCTTATGCTCATCATTCTATAATTACCCTTATCAGACATTGCTAGAAAGATTCAGAACAATGTTTTCAGGATATTTTACTGATTACTCTATATGTCACCATGTCAGAAAATCCCCAGGAGGATCCATGTAAGGCAGCGGTTCTCAACCTGTGGGTCGCGACCCCTTTGAGGGTCGAACGACCCTTTCACAGAGGTCGCCTAAGACCATAGGAAAACACATATTTCTGATGGTCTTAGGAACCGAGACACCGCTCCTCTATCCATCTCCAGGCGGGTCTGCCCACATGCAGATACGCCCACATACAACATGAGGAACTGTATTAAAGGGTCGCGGCATTAGGAAGGTTGAGAACCTCTGAAGGGTATCATTCTCCGATTTGCCCCATTCCATGAAGCTATAATGTACACTTTGCAGGGGTAGGAGATCAACTGTTTAGTGAGGGAGAGTTATAGGCAGTGCGTTTAAAATCTTTTGAGTGCATGCAGAGGGATTATCTGAGAAGCCAGTTTAAAAATGGAAATACCTAGGTTCCTTTTCTACAGCCAGCTTAGATGGGCCTGGCAATTGGCATCTCAAAGAAACCCCTGGTGATGCTGATGATGTAAGTCATCTTTGGGAGACATTTTGAAAAACACTAGGTAGCTGAAAAAATAAGGTAGAAAGAACACCACCCCTAGTCCCTTCTCATCTAAGTGAATAATTAACTTGTGGACAGTGAAGCTGCTCCGGCCTCGTGTTCTTTATCTACAAAATGAATATAATATCTGCCCAGCATACTTGGCAGAGGAGCTAATGAAATAATGTCTGAAATTTTATTGCATGTAAATATAAACCTAAGGTAAAAGCTTGCCAAAACGTAAAGTGTACTATTGTGATCCCACAGTAACGTGCTTTCAAATGGATGGTTGAGGCAGCCATCTATACCCAGCCGGAGTTCGATTTTCCTTTTCATCTGTTGCCACAGGAATTCTCACCCATAGTTGATCTCTGCAACCAAATAGGTACTGAAAGTAGTAGGTGTTTTCCTTTGTATACTTTTTAAAAGTGCTAACAGAAGGTCACTGACTGTGTCCCCATGGTTCTATTACTCCCAGGGAGCAATGTTTGAATAACCCTCTTCAGTGTAGATTCAGGTGCATACTCTACGGTCACGGATACGCAACTCCAGCTTTTGTTGTTGAGAATGAAAATGACTTCCACTGGCCTGATAATCACCCTTTCATCATCTACTACTGAGGTCAGTTTCTCATCTGCAGAAAGTAAAACTGAAGTCTGTTTACAAATCATACTGAATCCATGGAGCAAAGTATCCTATGAAATCAACTGATCCTAAGAATATGTAAAAATAACCGTAGTTCTTTCCTTATGGAAATTCTGTATTATCCAGGCAGGCTCATGTAGAGGGTATGATGGCTGAATTAAACAATGATAAACCCCAAAATGATGTGAATCAGCTAAACTGAGGCATCCAAAGACACTGCTTTAGGATGAGAGGTACAATAAACACAAGAATGTATGCACAGCTTCTTCAGCACTTGTCTTGGTACCACAAGCCTCTCTTTGGAACAGTCCATAAACATGGCTACTATGTAATTAGCTGAGCAATAAGTTAGGTGTTTAAAAATATTTTTTCAGGTGCTTTTTTGTATTCAGGATAGATCTCAGCACCAAAAATCAATCTCAATCAAAGCAGCAACTGAGTTTATCATAAATTAACATGAAAAGGTTTTCTACTGAGTAGATGGTTAATTACTATCTAATTTGAATATTTTTGCATATTAATGAGAAATGAATGAAATCATTTTTAGATTTTTAACTTCAGCTGAGAAACCCATGGAGATAATGCATCCCTTTTAAGAGGCATGTCATCTCTCTTACTAAAGGAGATACCGATTTTTTAAAAATTTACTGATTTATTTTAAGTTGATTAATGGATTAGTGTTTTGCCATTAATAAACTATATCCAAATGAAAGACAACTTCATTATTTGACTCTGTAGCCCCTAGCTGCCTGCCAGGTAAGAAAAATGAAAAATAGATGAAGAGTTTGCTAAGGAAAAATATAACCTTGCACAGTCCTTCAAAATGTCTGGATGTAGACCTTTCTACGTTTCTAATTGTGAATAAATTCTTATAACGTGTAATTCCTTTATAATATGAAGTTTTATGTATATTGTTTACAAATGATATTTAGATTTAGAATATACATATTGAACTGAAATAGGGGTATACTCTTAAAAATATTACCATATTCTCCAGTTTGAAAAAGTGAATGACAATTGCCTCAGGCCTCAGAAATTACAGCCAGCTAGAAGTTGAAAGTCACTGTTACAAAGTATCCTTGAAACCTTTTTTAGCACTGCCAACAAAGAATAATATTTCTATTATTTTACACCCATTTAGGAAAAAATAATTTAAAGAACAAACTACTTAGCTTCTTCCAGTTTTCTTTTATCTTTAACATTTATTCCATATTTAAAACTTTGTTATCTGATACATAACTTTTAGGCTATCTTCCTTTCTCTCTTTATGAAGGATTTTCCATTATCCAATAATTCTATGCATTCAATTGGCTCTAGCCAGTATTTCTTGCAGACTAATGCAGACCAGTCACGACGAATGAAATTAGATAAGTATTTTTAGACTTTTAAAACCAAAAACTTCATCCAAGATGGGTAATATAGCAAGGTATTATTTCTTGTAGTCCACATTCAACTTGAAGGAATTGGCTATTTAGTCCTGTCGTTACCATACCAACCCAACACTGATTTTGGAAAGCTACAGATATATATGAATGTTCTTGCAGATAAGTTACTTGGCATTGTATTTTACCAGGAAGAGTCAGGATTGGATTGAACTCTTGGAACTTCAATTAGCATTTGGTCTTAGAGCGTGATTATAGAGTTCAAGAGGTGCCTTTGGATTATTTAACTCAACAGAAGAGAAAAAAGTAGAAAAGTGTTTTTTCTCCAGTCTAAAGAACACCTCCTTTACATTACAAAAGAGTCCAAGAACATGAGTTCGATCATACCTGAAAAAGAAGCTGCTTAGATGGATGCTTCATAGTTACTCCCAGACTCCCCCTCTTCACTCTTTGCCTGCCATCGTGGTCAGGACCTTCTTTGCCAGGAAACGAAAAGAATTTTACCAATACACGGGTGATAGACTCTAAAAGTGGCATTGACAATACATCTGAAGAAAGTCTGGAAAAGAGGCAAGCCATTTAAAAAAGAACTAAAAACCCTGATGTTTCCAATTGAGCCATATGCCAGGGTAACTCTCAGGATAAGAAATGAACTATATTTTATATGCACAAAGTAGGATTTTTTAACAAAAATATGAAATCAACAGTGGCATTAGCATGAGCTGTCCACTCCCCCTCTCCTCCTTCTGGTCTCTTCCAGTCTCTTTTGCCAAAGAACTGAGAACGGATTTTTGAGAGCCAAGGATATGGAAAGGAAGACAAAATAAAGCTGGGAGAATTTTGGCGGAATTGCATGCTTAACATACTGCACCATTTCTTTAATATATTTAAATAGTCCTGTGTCATCAGTTGGTGGCTTTACTTTTAGACAATTTGTGATGTATTTTGTTTTTCCTTAATTAAGTTTCACATGCTGGAATTAATTACTTCTGGGTAGTTGAAATCTGGTGGTCTTATTTTCAACTTCAGTTAATAGAACTTATAGTCTATATTCACCTCTGAAATTACCAATCTTACCAAATTATATTTGTCTACCTATATCTTCTGGATCATGAATATACAGGGCAGCTGCAAGGTCTGATTACTATTCATGTGTGACTCATGAGTTAGGCTCACTACTTACAGAGAAATGTTGTTTATCATATGCAAGATCTCTGTAATTTAGGACTGCATATAAAACATAAAGGGTGTGCTTGTACCTCCAAAATATTCAAAACCATTTCTTTTCCTAACCATTAAAGTAAAGCTGTATCAAAATTGCATTTTTCCAAAAGACAATGTGAAGAAAATTAGTATGCCAACCTAGAGTAGTTTGAAATATCTAGATATCATTATCCAAAACTACATGTTCAAGGATTCTGAAAACTTCGGTATGAATAGGTACAAGGCAGAAATCCAGCTAAAAGCCCACAGAATGCAATTAGAATGACCAGTTTTAGATAATCAAATCACACATACATATACATATATAATAAACTGTTCTCACATGTGTGATAATGCACATAGGCAGGTGTTATTATCTTTGTTTTGCAGACAAATATATTAAGGCTCATAGATTATAATTGAGACTACCCTACGAATAACTGGTCTTCAACTTGGGTCATCTGCATTCACAGCCTAAGGAACTTCCATTTACACTACAAATAATCATTATAAAAGTAGAAAAGGAAGAACTGAAGACAACAAAGTGGAAGCTGATCAAATGAAAGAGGAAGTGGAACCTGTACCAACATCTCTTTTCTCCACACATTGTTTCTTATATTTCAACCAATTCTTTCCCATATTGTTGGTATTTTCTTTACCTTGTCTATCTAGGTAGCTGCATTATTAATCAACATTAAGACATAAATGAACCTGACTTAACTTTAGTAGATAATAGTCATATCCCTAATTAGGACGTAAAAATTTGTGAACTAGTTAGTTGAATGTGCTCCGAAAAGTCTATATTTGAAAACCAACACTGCCTATGCTTGTTTCACCTTCTCATTTACTTAGCTTCATAAAACAATACTTTACATACATTAGTTCATTTGATTCTTACACCAGCCTTATGAAATAGGTACTACTTTAATCCTTATTTTATAAATGAAAGGAGAGAGGCTCAGAATTTTTTTTTTTTTTATCCTCACCTGAGGACATTTTTGCATTTATCTTCAGATAGAGCAGGAGGGAGAGAGGGGGGAAGAGAGAGAGAGAGAAACATTAATGTGAGAGAGACTCATTGAGTGGCTGCCACCCACACAACCCCAACCGGGGCCAGGGACAAACTGCAACCGAGGTTCGTGCCCTTAGCGGGAACCAAACCCAGGACTCTCTGTTCCATGGGCCAATGCTCTAACCGCTGAGCCAAATTGGCCAGGGCGAGGCTCAGAAAATTTTAATTGACATTCCCGAGTGTCAGGATTTTTTTTTAAATTTTCTTTATTGATTTTTAGAGAGAGAGGAAGGGAGAGGGAGAGAGAAATAGAAACATCGATGGGAGAGAACATTGCCTGGCCGCCTCCTGCATGCCCCCCACTGGGGATTTGGCCCACAACCAGGGCATGTGCCCTGACTGGGAATCGAACCGGTGACCTCCTGGTACATGGGTCGACGCTCAACCACTGAGCCACACTGGCCAGGCCAGAGCTAGGATTTGAACTTGCATCTGTTCAAATTCAGAGACAGAGAGTCACTCTCCACTTTGGCAAATAGCTCTACCGTACCTAGATTCTGTAAAACACGTGGTCCAAGCTTCCTCACATATGAGCTGTGCCACCTTAAGCACAAGACTTAATTAGTCAAGAGTCAGTTCCCTTCTTATTTGTCAAATAGGAAGAGTGACAACAGAGATTTTTCTTTCTTTTTTACTTTGACCATTAAATAATATCATAAATGCAAAAAGTGCTTTATTATTATTATCAGCATTGGGCTAAGGATGGTGGCTTGCTACAGTGAATAGTCAGATGTATAGACAGGCTAACCTGGAGTTAAAATCAGGTACTTACAGGATTATGGTTCTTTGGGGGTTGATCTTAAGATTGAAAGCTTGCAGTGGAGGTGTTTCCTTATGTAATGGGTCATCTTGTTAGTGGAATGAGTCATCAAGGCAGTTTCAGACTCCCATGACAAGTAGCGCTTATCACAAATGACTCTTTGGGAAAGTTTCTGTCAGAACCTGGCATTTACTTTTGTTCGTCAGGATATTTGCCCATCACTGTCCCATTTTCTGTCTTGGAAAGGAAGTAAAGTTGGGTACAGTGAAAATCTTTTTGGCCGCATCCTTTTTTCCACATAATTTTACCATCTTACTGAGCACATATATATATTTCTTGTCTCTTTTCTTTTTTTAAAATATATTCACTGGGTTTCTTTAAATATATAATGATAGTATATGCTGATGAAACTTGCCACCTTGAAGCCAAATTCACTTTAGGTAATCCTGGGTCTAATCTTCAGAAACCAAATAATAGAATTATTACTTTATAGTTGTTAGGTTATAAATGCTTTCATATTTGCAAAGTGTTTTTATATTTCTGTAGAATCATGTGTGGTGAGACACTGTAAAGATTCATAATAACCAGAATTCACATTAATGTATTTTACTTGGTTAATATCATTTCAACTGGAACATGTATTTGGTTTTTTTGGTTCTGTGCTGACTATTCTTATTAGGAGATAGAACTTCTAAAGAACTATGATTCTATTGTGCTATTTCCAATTTTGCCCTTTTTATTTAAATATATATTATGTACAGTTGATTTTATAGTGCAATTATTTGTCAGTGCAATATAAATACTTCTGTAAACTTGTACCTTTATTGTGTATGAAGCTCTTGAAATAAAAATAATCAACAGTAAACACCACAACTACAGCTGCAGTTTTAAATATTTTATAATCCAATCAAATTGTTTGAGTAGTAATGCATTTAAATGTTGTTATGGAATCCCCTCCAGACTTTTTAAAATGGTTACTCTGTTTCTGGGTTTGCTATTTATGAAATTCATAAGGGATGACATTTTAATAATAGAGCATCTGACTTAGAGAGCAGTGTTTCTTTTCATGTCTTAATATAATCTACAATTTTCTGGCTTAACTTTCAGAGGGACACAACTACAAATTATACTTTTATTAATGAACATATATACATCTGTTATTGCTACAGTAATTAAAATGAACTTAAATGAGAAGTTTTATCTGAGTCATTTGGCATCTTCTCACACATTTGGATGAAGAACCAGTTTTACCTAAGGAGATAAGGTACCAGGCTGAAACCAAGTGAGAAACATACATTTGCAAAAGACTCAAAGCAGAGGTCATTTATAATTAAGTATAATGTAATATTTTAGGCCAGGTATAAGTTCCTGATAAAGTTTAAATTGTTTTTAAATTTTATAGGCTAGAAAAAAATTTGGATAGAGTCCTATTATTATTACTATTAGTAGAGATAACATTACTGAAGCCTTACTATGTCCTATGTCCTAGGCTAAAGCACTTTATACAATTTATGTTGCAATTTTATGAGATTATTTTCATTTTTTTCAGATGAGGAACTTAAGCCAAATAGTAAATGTTGAGATCTGGGCTCTCTGACCTCAGAACCTCATGTTTAATACATATACATTTAACTAGTAGTACTTGTGCATTTCATTGCACATATGTATTTAATATGACTAATGAACTGGGATGCTCATTTCAGAAGCAAATATTCTTGAATTTTTAAAACATGAATTCTCAATAGAATGGATTTTTAAAAGTTGGAATGTTTTCTCTTTACTGTATTAAATTGATCTAAAATATTTAAACAATTTTGTGTTTGATTTAAGACTGAGAAAAGTAAATTGACATTAACTGTTTTCGTTGGCATGTATATAGGCAAACCAATAATTCTTTTTGTGGCTACATTTTAACATGACTCATTCAACTAATGCTTTATTACATATTCCCATAGAAGTATTATTAGGCACCATTAAAAGGTATTTTCATCTTTAAACTGAAATATGTTGTAGAAACAATATTTTAAGAAAAAAATGTGTAAGAAGAGAAAATGACAAGGATTTGAATACTGGGTCTTACTAAAGGCAAGATCACATAAAAATGGACTTTATAATTTGGAATGAAAAAAAGTATCACAAATCTTTTTTTTATTATTGATTTTTTTTTTTTTTTTTTTTAGAGAGAGAGGAAGGGAGAAAGAGACAGAAACATTGATGTGAGAGAGATACATTGATCGGCACACCCCCCACTGGGGATAGAGCCCGACTGGAAATCAAATTGGGACCTCTCAGTCCATGTGACGATGCTCAATCCACTGAGCCACACCAGCCGGGTAGTATCACAAAATTTAAAAAGTATGTATAACCTGTGATTATATCTTATCCTGATATTCTTTTTTTATCATGTTTTATTTTTCAATTACTGTTGACACACAATATTATATTAGTTTCAGGTGTATACCCAAGTAATTAGATATTATATAACTTTCTAAGTCATCATCCTGATAAAGCTTGTATCCATCTGACACCATATACAGTTATCAGAATATTATTGACTATATTCCCTATGCTGTACTGCATATCCCCATGGCTATTCTGTAACAACCAATTTGTACTTCTGAATTCCTTCACCTTTTTCACCCATCCCCTCACCCCCTCTCCCATATGGCAACCATCAAAATGTATCTATGAGTCTGTTTCTGTTCTGCTTGCTTATTTTGTTTTTAAGACTCCAATTGTTGATACATATGTATTTATTGCCATTTTATTGTTCATATATATATATATTTTTTATCATCCTCACCTGAGGACATTTTTCCATTTTTTGTTCAGATAGAGTGGGAGGAAGAGAGAGAAAGAGAGAGAGAGAAACATCGATGTGAAAGGTACACATCGAGTGGCTGCCTCCCGCATGACCCAACCAGGGCCAGGGACAAACTGCAACCGAGGTACATGCCCTTCGCGGGAACTGAACCCGGGTCTCTCTGGACCGCAGGCCGACACTCTAACCACTGAGCCAAACCGGCCAGGGCTGTTCATATTTTTTATCCTTTTTTTTTCTTCTTCTTCTTCTTCTTAAACATTTCATGTAATACTGGTTTGGTGGTGATAAAATCCTTTAGTTTTTTTCTTGTCTGGGAAACTCTTTGTCTGTCCTTAGATTCTACATGATAGCTTTGCTGGGTAGAGTAATCTTAGTTGTAGGTCCTTGTTCTTCATCACTTTGAATATTTCTTATCACTCCCTTCTGGCCTGCAAAGTTTTTATTGAGAAATCAGCTGATAGTCTTACGGGAGCCCCCTTATAGCTAACTAACTGCTTTCCTCTTGCTACTTTTAAGATTCTCTCTTTGTCTTTAACCATTTTCATTTTAATTATGATGTGTCTTGGTGTGGGCATCTTTGGGTTCATCTTGTTTGGGACTTTCTGTGCTTCCTACACTTGTATGTCAATTTCCTTCACCAGGTTAGGAAAGTTTTCTGTCATTATTTTTTCAAATAGGTTTTCAATTTCTTATTGGCTCTCTTCTCCCTCTGACACCCCCATGATGCAAATATTGGAACACTTGAAGTTGTCCCAGAAGCTCCTTACACTATCCTCATTTTTTTGGACTCTTTGTTCTACTTTCTGTTTTGACTGGGTGTTTTCTTGCTTCTTTATATTTCAACTAGCTAATTTGATTCTAGGCTTCATCTACTCTACTGTTGATCCCCTATAAATTATTCTTAATTTTAGTTAGCATCCCCTTCATCTCTGGCTGGTTCTTTATTGTGGTTTCTATGTCCCTTTTCATGCTGTTGAAGTTCTCACTAAGTTCCTTGAGCATACTTATAATTATTGTTTTGAACTCTGTATCGGGCAGTTTGCTTGCCACCATTTTATGTAGTTTTTCTTTTTTTCTGGAGATATCTCCTGTTCTTTCAGTTGGACCTGTTTCTTTGTCTCCCCATTTTGGCTGCTTCCCTGTATTTATTTCTATCTATTAGGTGGAGCTGCTATGTCTTCTGGACTTGGTAAAGTGGTTTTCTGTAGTAGGTGTTCTGTAGGGTCCTGAGCTGGGCACCCAAGGTGCACCCCTGTGCGGGCTGTGTGCACTGTCCTACTGTAGTTGAGCCTTGATTGCTGTTGGCATCACTAGGAGGGATTGATCCCCAGGTCACTCAACTGCGAGGACTGGCTGCAACTACAGTAGAGGAGCTGCTATGCAGGAGCCGACTCTATGAGCAGAACTTGCTTCAGTGGGCTTTAGTGCTCACTGAGTCTGCCCCTTCAATATGTCACTTGTGGAGGTGACAGGGTTGTCCTAATATTCTTATATCAGAATAAACATACTGAACATGCAAACACACTGGACAGCATAGTAAAGTTTCATTGTATGTAAAGTCTTAGAAACATTTGGGTGCAATATAATATGATCAGAGGGGACAGTAAAATGTCAAGTAAGGGAGATATATAGTTAGTTCACAAAACTGCTCTCCTTGTTCAACTTTATTTCCTTGTAATTTAATGGGCAGATACATTTTCACCAAAATGGAAAAAATAGATATAGACATGTTGGCCTTGTTCTGTCAAATAAAATAATTTGCTGATACAATGGACAATGAAATATTTGGAAGACCCCCTTTTAAATGCATATTATGTGGGAGGCAATGCATTAAGCACTTTTATAGAGAAATCACTTAACCTTCACTAAATCTCTACAAAATATCTATTTTTAACCAATTGAGTTTCTAAAACTCATGAGGTTTAATGTCTTACCTAATGTCACATAACTGGAAATGAATGATAGGGCCAAGATTGAATACCAGGTCTCTCTACTCAAATACAATATGTTCTGGCCACTTCAAGATGACCTTAGAATGTCCCTATGGGTAAATGCATCCCCACCTTCAACCCTTAACTCTTATTTTAAGAAATTTGTGTGATTGGATTGTTTCCCATATAATTTTCAGTATACCAGAAGCTACCTAGCTGCTATAAAATATTACTGTAACAAAAGTTACTGCTTTTTTAGTCAAATTACTAACATCCAACTGAACCATAAAGAACACTATATAAAATATCTTGGTGTGCATTAAATGAGACCTTCTCATTATTATCAGCATTGGACTAAGGAGGTTGGTTCTTCTCTGGTTCTAGATTGGGCTTTGCTCCTGAACATTATGGACTGCTTTTTTCCCTCCGTATCTGTACTCCTCCTCATTCTGGTTCATTACTTTACTCTATCCTCAAGCTTTAGTTTTTCCTATTGAAAAAATTCTTCCTCATGAAAGATGTCCTTTCTTATCCCTCTGATAGACTCTACCCAAATTCCAGGCAGTAACTGAGACTTTGTATGCAGATGTTTCCCTGTGAGACTTCTGGCTCCATGTTGGCCTTATGTTTTCACTCGAAGTATGATGCCAATTGTCTGACTTCTTTTGGTAAGTTACATAGTTTGTTTATTATAGATCTACACCAAAACTGTACTCATTATTTTTCCATGCAAAACTCAGACCAGCTCTTTTGTTAGCCTCATCCTTATTTCTTCTTTATATAACAAGCAAATTCACACCTGACTGAAAGTTTAATTGAAACTATTTGATGTGATCTTAAATCAATTAATACTAGACATTATTAATAAACAATACCTGCACAGTCTTCTCTTCATTTTTAATGTAAACCCAGCCTTTTTAGATGCTAGTAAAACCCTTTGTCTTAGTTTGTTACTATATTCAGCAAATATTTACAAAGGGCCTATTATGTGTCAGATACTCTTCTGGGAGAGCAGGTACATGTTGTACAACACTGTTAACCCAGGGAGTAGTAATATGTCCTATTAAATGTGACCCTCCAAGTAAGGGGTATAAAGTTTAGTGTTTCAAAAATGTATTTGACCATGGAATTCTTTTATTTTTATTTTTTCTCAGAACATCTCTAAGGACAAGTGTTTAATGAAGCCTGAGAAATCTGCTTGGGGAACAGTATAGGATCAAGAATGTTTCTAAGAATCTTAATTCAAGCTGTTGCTAATATTACATGACATAATATTAGCATGAAGTAATTGTGATTTAAGTATATATCTTTTTTTCTTCTTCATATTTTGCTGATGAGGAAACTGAGACAGAAAATTCAAGCAGATTACCCAAGGTTTCTTTGTTGAAAAATGTTAAAAGACAAAAATAAATACAAAACAAACAATAAAAACCCAGGTCTGTCTGGCCAATGGGACAGTCATTTCCCCATACTGTCCACTTTTCACTGTCTTTAACTGGTTGTTCAGGGCAGAGAGATAGTGCTAGTCTGCATCCTCCCTATTCCTGGATCATAACAGACTTAAAATTTGAGTTTAATCTCAACATTGAATAAGCCCTTGAGGTATAAGAGGATGACATCTACTGGGGAAATGTCCAATGAATTTAATTCACAGCCCTGACCATTGCCCAAAGAGGAGGATTAGCTTTGGAACCTACAAACAATTTAAACACCACTACCACCCCGACAGCCACTGGTATTTATTATGTGCTGGGTTCCCTAAAAGAATTGTTAAAATCATATATGCTTTATCTCGTTTAACCCCCAACCCCACTCCTGCCAATCCTGTAAAGTATAAGGTTGGTGACACTATAACAAAACAGATTCAGAGAAGTTAAACAAATTATCAAAAGTCAAATAGTAAACAGAGAAGCCAGGGATCAAATCCAGATCTGACTGATTGCAAAGCCTTTAGGCTTTTCACTAAATGTTTTGTCTCCAAAATCTACAGAGATAATCCCTGTTTAAATTTCTCCCAGGGGCATGAATGGATTGGGGTATGAAAGTGCCATAAATATCCGTTCTCTACAAATGTACCTATTTCTGAAGCAGAACACTGTGTTTTATTGTCATAATCCAGGACAGAGAAAACGGGAATCAGCATCCCAGAGATTCTGGTAGAATGAACCTTGACTCTGTCAAACTCCAGAGCTGACCTTCCTGTGTGCTGAAATCAGCATAGAGAAACAGATTTATTTGGAGCTGTGACAGCCCTGACATTTAGGCAACTCTGTAGGCACAGATAGCTAGGTGCTTGTTTTTTGGAAAATAGAGACCCATGATGGAACCTCCATGGGAATGTTTTCTTCTACCCTCATCTAAGACTTTAAGTACCATGGGTTTAGTTTTTGCATCAGGCTAATTATATACGATTTAGCACTATAATCTGGAATAAAACTCATTAGATTTTGTCAATTGACCCTGTGGATAAAATATTTTCCTTCTCATTTCTAGAATACTTGGATTATAGCTTATTGGATGAATACTTTTTATATTTCACAAAGCTTCTAAGAAGATCTGAACATAGATGATAGCAAGCAAAGAATAGAAGTCCAAATGAAACTATTCAGGAGGTCAATAATTTAACACTTTCAGAAAGTATATCAATTCTCAATGAGATCTCTAAGATAGATTTCTTCATTAAAAATCTATTAAGAGTTAGAAGAAATTTATTAAACAAATTATTAATATTTCAGGGCACTGCTAAATAGCAAATTAAAACAAAGCTAAAATAGCACAGGAAAAATATATTTCATGATTAAAAATGAATTTCCACCTGACAGTAAGTTTTACCAAAGGCTAATTATATATCAAATATTTCACTTTGGAATCTTAATCTTTTTATTTTTTTCATCTTGAACTAACCAGTAGCCTGTTTTTTTCTCTATTATTATTTTGACTCTTTTCAAGAAACAAAAGCACACATATACTCACATTGACTATTTCTATTGGCTATTTTTCTTTATATATGCAAATCATCACAAATTATAGTAAGAATGAATAGTTTTCTTCCTCTTGGCCACCATGTATGACCCTTGATGACCTTCAGTTTGCCCTTGGTATTTTGGTTAGGATAATAGGTGTGCATTCCATATTTGTAAATAATAAAATGTTTTCTAAAATAATAGTACAGGCAAACATGTATTGAGGTCTTAACACAGGGCTTCAAACAGTTAAGACCTCAATACATGGTTGCCTGTACTGTTATTTAATTTCTAGATGTTAAGGTTCTGAACTATATTCACAGAAAGGGGAGATAATGGGTTAGGTAGGGAAAACAGTGCTGAGGTAGGATTCATGGGATTTGGAAACTCATTTGATCATTAAATGTAGATCAAACTGGGGCAGAAGTTAGGAGACATGAACAGAAAATGAAAATTTTAAGAATATGTAACTGAGAATTGGATTACTTCTATTCAAAATTAGAAACGGAGATTTAAAAAAAGATTTCTCTGGGGGCATGGGTGGTGGTGGAAGAGGGCATAGGAGGGATAAATGGTGATGGGAAAAAAATGAAGAGAAAAAATAAAATAAAGGCAGTTTCACTTACAGATTAGTTCTAGCTAATTGTTTTTCGCACTAAAATCTACATTCCATGTACCTAAGTAAGTCACCTTTCACGAAGAAAAGTAAATAAATAAAGATTTTTCTAAATTTTCTTTCGGAATTGAAATTTTTAAAACTCCAATTTATGAAAAAAAAATACACACACACACACACACACACACACACACACACACACACACAGGGTGGGGCAAAAGTAGGTTTACAGTTGTTTGTATGGAAAATAATACAATAATTAATACATAATACAAGAATAAACTCTGCGTTTTGTGTACTCACAACTGTAAACCTACTTTTGCTCCACCCTGTGCTGTGTGTGTGTGTGTGTGTGTGTGTGAATTGTTTGCTTCTAATTTGAGTAAACAATCAGGCATTTGACTTTTTTCTATCTGAGATAAAATCTTAGAAATGATCCTTTCAATCGCCTACGGACACTGAATGAGCATTTTGGTACTTAGTGCAACAGCATAGACTAGTGGTAGGAAGGAAGACTGTAACCAGGAGGCCTGGACACTACTCTTTATCATATCCAGGGCCCACTTCCGTTTTAGGCTACAATTAGAACAAAATTACCTATAGCTATAGGAACGGACTATTTGACAAAACAAAACTAGTTTAAGGGATAGTTATTTTAATAACATAAGACTTGTTTACGACTGCTTAGGATATTTGAAAAATTCTTTTTTGACTGCTACAGTAAGTAGCTTAAAAGCAATGATCACATGTTCACATATTTTAAAAGGTACTTCTTTTTCTCCAGTTGAAAACTCTAGCTACCTTAAAGAAGTAATATATTACAATCTCTATTAGTTTTTAATTTGTAACATGGGGGATAATGGTGTCATTTCCTCGCACTAAATTTCCTTATCCAGATAGTGCTTTTGTATCAATCACCAAACATTTGTGTGCAATACAGACACTACAGAGGAAAACAAAATTAACTGACACCCAGATCCTGACTTTAGAAGTTTATAATCCAACATGTATACAATTATACAATATGAACAAAAGAAGTAAGTATTATTTTATCAGCCTAAAGAGCCATGAAAGCACAGCAGATTCGTAAACTCTTTCGGGGGTGGGGTGGGGTGGGGGGGAATCTTCACAGGATTCAGACTCCGGATATTGCCCAGCACAGAGTGGACATTCAATAAACATTTAATAAATGATTGATCTATCAAGAAATTTTCCCAAATTTTGTGTTTTAAAACAACTATTTCATTATTTCTCACGGTGTCTGTGGGTTGGGATTTGGAAGGTTGTAGCTCAGGGTCTCTCTTGGGGTTGCGGTCAGATGGTGGTTAGAGCTAGTACTAGACCTAAAAAAATGGGAATCCCAAGCTGCTCACAGCTACCTAGACATCTCTCTCTCTTCTTGTAGTCTCACAGCCTCGATGTGGTTTCTGCTTTGGGTGGGTTTAGGCTTTCTCACAGCATGGAGGCCTCTGTGCACTGGGCTTTGTACGAACTTTCAAGAGCAAATATTTCAGTTAACAAAGCAGAAGCTTTATGACTTTTAATGACCCAGCCAAAAAAGTCAACATATTTACATCTGCCACACCTGTTAGTCAAAAACAGTCAGAGCCATGGACCTCATCTCATGATGGGAGTACTGTTAAAGTCACATGTAAGAAGAGCATGTGGGAGAGAGGCATTGTGTGGTTACCTGCGAAAATTAAATCACCATAGTGAACTCAATGTTAGTGTTTAAGACATGTAATCTAATGTTCTTATATAACATTCCTTTTTGCCTTTATTTTTAAAGGAATAGGTCATGAAATCTGGAAAAAAAATTAGAAGTGGATTTTTTTGTGTGCAATTTTTATTAATTTATTTTCGTTACAGATGTTTCTCCTTTTCCCCCCATTGATACCCTCCTCCCGATCCCGTCCCCAGCATTGTTGTCTATGTCCATCTGTTATGCATACATGCATATAACTTCTGTGGTTTAGAAGTGGATTTAGAATCAGAAGGCAGTAAAAATCATTTATGAAGTCCTAATTTCTACTCAGTTTGTACAGTGTTCCTCCTAAATGTCTATCTTTCAATGTGTAAAGTCCCCATTTAGACTGTGTCTATAAGATAGTGTGCTAACCATCTTTAAATAAAATAACCTGTCTAATTAAGTCACTACCATGACAAAAATTTAATCTATCAAATCAATTATTTGGCATCATATAACAAAAAACACAAACTGAAACAATGAAAAAAAAAAAACAAAAACACACACACACACACACAAAAGTAAAACAAGACAAAAACTTACCACATGTATAAATTACTTTTCACTTGTCAACAAGTTGCTTTGATACGGCATAGAAGACAAAGTCTTACTTGACAAAGAAGATGCCTCAGATCTGATTTTTAGTAAAATGTTGCAGGAGGATTACAACTACATGGGTTTTGTTTTACTTCACATGCAAGAATCCCTTGATTCCAAGAGCTTTGTGAGATACATAAAATATTTCAGACCAACACAATGCCACTTGGTGCTCTAGAGGAGCATAATTCTCCTCTTTCCCTTTGCATGCCGAGGAGGAGAAACATTGAAAGCCAATAGTATAAAACTGCCATATTGCTAATGACTGGAAGAAAGCATAGTGCTAATTGTCTTTGTACCATGTGACCATGAAAGTCATTCAGTGGAAAATGTGAAATAACAGATATTTTAGTAATGTCTTCTGATTTCTGATACAAAGGAAAATGTCAAGTGCCAGATGTGTACTATTATTTGTTTTTAATAGAAAGGTAAGAGTATGTTTTCAAAGTGGAATCCATGATACTCTTTGGATTATAAAAATTCGACCACTTTTAATATTTTCTTTGAAAAAATTAAAGATCACACTTAAAACTCAAAGGTTTTTATAAGTTATGATTTGATCAGAGTTTTAGGATACGGAAGCAGTTCTAAAAGGAAATATTTTGATCCAAGTTTACCTTTATTATTATAGATATGGGGAAGAAAGCTTAAAGGAAATATTCTGAGAATAGCATCTGCATGTAGACAAAGCTGATAACTAAAACAAATTTTTATTTAAGTCATCATTAAAATATTTAAACATGTACTAGTGTTTAAGATATAATATTGCTAGTGGAATCTGAAGGTTGTTTGTTGCTGAGAAACTGGGTGCTGATTTTATTTTCAAGAATCTTTTGTTGTTGTTATAAATATCTCATAGCATCACAAGAAATAATAGCTCAGCATCTATCTCTTCAGCTGCAAACACCTTTTCAGTTCATTCATCTCCTTCATGTGTTCTGAGCTGCTACATTCAGACCTAGGGAAAAATATTTTTCTCTTTTCCTTCAGTATTTCTTCCTTTGTTTTAGTTACCTCAATAACTCTTTCCCTTTGTTCTACTTTGGAAAGCATGGCCATTAAAAAAGTTCACAACTTATATTTTCTCTCTGAGGCTCAGAAAAGTTTCTCAGCATTTTCTCAAAGGCACATGGGTAACCTTATCACTTATGAAATTCAGGTATAAAGTCCACAATGTTTTAGCTAAAAATAAATATCTGATTCCTTTCCCATGGCTTCAACAACATTCTAGATAACAATGCTGGCTTAGAGGATTGTGTAAAATAGAATTATAATTAAAGTATTTGTTCTGGCTCATTCTATTGATACTATCTTTCTTTGTCCCTTTAAGAGATATTAAATGCTTTGATTTTCAATATTAAATATCAATATTTTAAATATTAAAATTATTAATTGTATCAAAATGACATAAAAAAACCCAAAGTACACTCTACAAGGAAACCCACCCTACCAGCAACCCTTTCCCCCAAACACACACACACACACACACACACACACACACATCCGATCAGGCCCTAGACCTGGTGCCCTGCAAATCTCCCAGTCACATATAGGCATACACCTGTGGGCACTCATGCATAGGCTGGGCTGGGCAGGGGGTATGCTGGCCCAGGAGTAAGTACAAAAATCATTTAGAAGTGACTGTCTAACCAAGCACAGGTGTTAGAAAAATATTCTTTGCAAAGAGAGGGGGAAAGGACAAGATGTGGAGTGGGAGGTGGCATGGGCGGCTAATCCCAGTTATCTTCTCCCTGTGGCACCTGGCCTCCAGGGTAGCCAACTGCCTGCAGGAGGAGCCAGTATGAATCTGCCCCAGAGGCTCTGGGGCTCATGCTCTTAGGTCCGGTTGGCGAGTCTCGGCATAGTCCTCACAGGCCCACAGGTTAGCAGGTGTGGTTCTACGTGAGGAGCCAGGCAGGAGCCAGAGGTTCTGGATCCCCCTTCGTTCAGGGCGGGTGGTGGTCAGATAGTTCTGGCCTTCCTCACCTGATCAGGATGGCACAGGCTTGAGCATCATCTTCCGCCAGGTTCCTCGGGTACTTCTGAAGAGCCTAAAAAATCCACGTCCTCCACCATGACACCCCCCTGTCATGTCCAGCATGTCCTCAGGCGACTCCAGGTGTCAGCTTCTTCCTGTGCACAGGATCAGGGCTTCCATCACGGCGCCATGGGGCCAGGATAACGCCTGGGCTCGCATTCCGCCTGGCTCAGCTTGGATGACTCTGAGAGCCTGTAGCTGGCACCGGAGGTATCACCAGGCCAGCTAATGGAGAAGCGTTCAAACTCCCATGGGGAAATTAAGCAAAAACTCCGGCCGTGGCGTGTGAAGACACAGAAGGCAATGGCCCTGATATCTTCCTTCCTGATACAGAAGTAGTATGACTGGGGTCCCAGGCCAGGAACCGAGAAGACGTGGACCTTGCCCAGGTTGGTGAGGCAGCACAGGCAGGTCTCTGCACAGTCCTCACAGGACATGCTCGCACCCGTGGCCAGCGCCCCCTTGTGCACAGAACAGCCCTCCTGGGCCGTCAGCTTGAACTTGGTCTTTTTTGCTCACTTGGGCATTATGAACACTTTGAATTGCTACTCAGATGCAGTGAGCACCACGTGGCCACCCTGCTTTTCAGGTGCCTCGGCCAGTCTCGCGAGACCTCATTGTAGGGCTCAGATAGCAGGTGGTCGAGAACGTGCAATCCCACCAGGGCAACCGTAGGCTAGCGGTGCGCTGGCTACACCTTCTTGCCCAGCACCGCCTAGACCTCCGACCACTCTGGCCGCTTCATGCCTCCTTCACCTCCCGAGCACAGGCGAACAATGGCGCCCAAGTTGGTGCCACATGGTGGGTCCGCGGTGGGCCACTTCTGGCAGGTATGTGTCAGCCACGTAGAGGCAGCGCATGCCGCCCGAGAGGGAGCTGTCGGCCGAGCAGGTGGAAGCCGCGTGTCCTGGGGGCAGCACTGCTCCCGCAGCTGCGCAGTAGCCTCCTGCAACTTGCTGTTGGCATTAGTAGCCTGCTTCTTGCCCAAGATTTGGCTTTTCAGGATGCACAAGAAACTGGTGCAGAGACTTCTTGAGTGACTTTATCCAGGAGAGCAGCCCCTCTGTAGTCAGGAAGTCGTGCCCTTGGTCAGCACAGGGCTCTTGCATCGGTAGTAGAAGAGGCCGAAGCCCTGACTGCTGCCTAAGGCCACGAGGCCCCCCTCAGCGTGGAGTGTGATGGCAGTGACAATAGCTGGCGTTAGGCACTGAACCCGGCCTCATGCGGGGGCTCAGCCGCTCAGGGCCCTTACACGTGATACCCTCACGGTCCTGGAGGACGTACGCTGGCCATGCTGATAGCTGCTCGGAGGCACGTCACTTAGCTCCTGGAACCAGCACCTCGGCTGTAGTGCCGGCCCGACCAGCCAACTGCGCTGTGTACTTGCAGAGCACCACCTTCTGCACGCCAAGCTGGGGATCGACCCTGGAGAAGTCGAAGAGGCCCACCTTGCGTAAAGGCAGCCAGTCATCCTCGGTGGCCTGGGCCAAGCTGTTGGCCTGCTTACAGTCGGTATGGAAGAAGCCAGCACAGCTTTGCAAAACCGCACAGCGCCGTCATCATGGTCGGTCAGCAGCAGCCCTCACTGCGATGACTCCTGGGTCAAGTTCTGGCCTGGTAATGAGCCCTTTCGCGGAGGCTGGCTGGAGTCTGTGCTACTCACAGGTACTCACCATGCAGGAGTACAACCTGGGTGGGACGTAGGTGACAGGGGCCGAGCAGGTAATAGCAGATGGATACTCTGTCTTAATGCTGAACACATACAGGAGAATAATTTTTCTAGTCCATAACCATACATTTCTCAATGCATGACTAAGCAGTCATAACCAAACACGCTGAGCACTTAGTGAACAGTTGGGCATATTCGTTATTTGAAACAGAAGCGAGGTATGAAGAAAGTTGGAGGAATCAGAGCATAATAGGTACTGTCTGTACTGTGAGACATCTCTTAGTTGTTACCAACAATATTGTTATATCAATATTGTAATTTCTTAGTCATTCATTCATTAAATTAGTGGTTGAACAGGTGTAGCTAAAAATGCCTTCAATCACTTCCACTTTAATTTGAGAAAAGAGTTTTGCAAATCACTGAAATTTAATTTAGAATCCCATTTGATAAGCTGGAAAAAAATAAAGGAAGGCAAACTAGTTTTTGGTTTTGCTTTTACATCTGGAAGTACAATTAGAACTTTTACAACCACAGAAAAGAGATAAGCATAGAAGAAAATAAGGGTATTTCTAATATTTAGTAGCATAAAAGTTTTTTTGTTGTTGTTGTTAATCTTCACCCAAGGATATATATTTAGAGAACTTGGAAGGGAGGAAGGGGGGGAGGGAGAGAAAGAGAGAAACATTGATTGGTTGCCTCCTGACTGGGGCTGGGATTGAACCTGCAACCTAGGAATGTCCCCTTGACTGGAAATTGAACCCACCACCCTTTGGTGTGTGGGCCCTCACACTAACCACTGAACCATACCATCCAGGGCATAAAAGTTTTTATATACATTTTCAAACTCCCCTCAGCATTTCTGGAAAGAAGAGAGGGGTAAGTGTTGCTATTTGCATTTTATACAACAGTTAGTATTATTAAATTATTAAAAAAGCATACAAAATGAGATTATTTTTAAATGTGTATATATACAGTATATTTATATACACACATATATATGTGTGTGTGTATATGTGTGTGTGTGTATATGTGTATGTGTATACACACACACAGAATGAGAACAGCTTAGTTTCTCAGTTTTTAAATTTTCTTTCTCATCAAGGGTTTCCTTCAAGGATGTCTTTCATGTAAGCATCCTAGAATGTTTTGTTTCTTGTCTCATTTATCATTTACTTGTCCTGTTTTATTCTTTGTATCAACTGATAATGTTAAGGGATTGATGGTCCAATACGTAAACTGACCAGAGGGGCTAGAGATGATACCGTGAGGCTCACAATGAAACCCTTCTTTTTTATTTTATTTTATTTTTTTTGCATTTATCTTCAGATAGAGTGGGAGGGAGAGAGGAAGGAAGAGAGAGAGAGAAACATCGATGTGAGAGAGACACATCGACTGGCTGCCACCCACACAACCCCAACCAGGGCCGGGGACAAACTGCAACCGAGGTATGTGCCCTTAGTGGGAACCGAACCCGGGACTCTCCAGTCCGCAGGCCGACGCTCTAACCACTGAGCCAAACTGGCCAGGGCTGAAACCCTTCTTAAGGACATTTCCCTATGAACACAGCCTGCCAAAAAGCTGTTAATGAATCAAGATTATATCACCAAATGGAGTTTTGAAATGAACACCGCCCTACTTCCCAGCCCCACAAACACACCACAAGTACAAAAATCCTGTATTTTGACAGCTGTCTTTTATCGAGTATGCAAAATAAATCATGAGTCACATAATATTTGCTCCAAAGTCATGTCTGTCTTTCACATGGACAATTTTAAAAAGTTATGCAGATTCTTAACACTGATGCTAATTTTCAGAACTTTTCCAGTCCTTTGAGACTATTCTTCAGCATTAGGTTCAGGTCCTACAGTGAACTGAACACAAAGCTTAAAGATGAACAAATGTAAATTGGGACAAGTGATTATATTTTCAGTTACTATATTGAAAAAATATACCGAAGGAAATTTCATATTGCTTAATTTCTGAGCTAGAATTTTTGCTTTCTCGTATCTACAGGTGCACACATACACAAACATAGACACGCATACAACCCGTGTACATGCATGACTTGCTGTCTCTGAAAATAGGCAGACATTCTGGATTCAGTAATTTTTCAGGGACATAGCCTAATGAATACTTTATCAAACACAAGTTTTAAACATTTATCTTTTAGGATCTCTACTCATTCCTATCAGATGTTCTTTTGCATAGATGCCCTTTCGATGGTCAAGATCAACATTAAGAAACATCAGGTAGATGACATCTGTTTTAGTTTTAGTTTTTTAGCAGCAAAACAGCCCAAGATTTTCTTGGTAATTTATTTTTGGAATCAGTATCATTCCATTTTCTCCATGCTGCCCTTTTAAAGTACATTTAAATCTTCCTTAAAATATAGTAAGCACTCTTCCAGAGAATGCCTATTTTAGTTCCTTTGATTTGTAATGTAAAGCTTAGCAATACATCTCAGCATACTACTTGTTTTCATCACAAGCTTTATGTTATGACAAGTTCTCAAAATTTGCTTTTTAGGATAACTTCCTAGACTATAAGTTTTCTACTTAGGACTCATTGCCTTCTCACTGTGCTAACTTACATATAATTTAAATTTTCTTCATTTTATTATATTAGGGAGTATCATGAGATTATTCTAGCTTCTAAAACTTATACATATTTAATGCATTAAGGGGGGAAAAGTGCATTTCAAACTAGAGGCTTTGGATGAATAGGAGACAGGGCAGTGAAAGAATCAATGTCTCATGTTAGCAGTGGTAATAGGGGCATAGATAGGCAATGTTGCCAAAAGACATCTCATGTCTAAAATCAAGACCACTGATAATTTTACAGAAACTATTGTATATTTGCTGCTCTGAATGCTTCTTCATTTTTTTCCAATTAAATTCATATCAAGTCCAGTAGGAGAAGGGACTTGATTTTCTCGGGGAGCCAATCCATCACTGCTCTGAGATTGCTAGAACTGGTGCCAGGGAATGGCGGGGTTTGGGTTCTACTATTGCAAGGATGACATCACTTGGTTACTTCCTTCCATTCGGTAATGAATCTTCCAAATCTCCCATTAACAGAGGTAGTCTTAGAGAAAGAAAAACAAGTGTGGGAGTAAATGTGTTGTCCTAATTGACAGGTGTTTTGACCAGTAAACCACTTTTAAATTCTCAAGATGATATATTTACATGTGTGTGTATGTTGTACCTGTCCTCAATGCTGTGCTGCCTGCTAATTTAGTTCAGTCTACAATCTTGGAAATGATTTCTTTCATTCCAGGATGCAAGTCATTACTGTGAATAACTAAAAAGCAGGGTTCTACCTTACTGGTAACTTCTTTCAACCTGGAAATAATCCCATTTACTGGCATCATGGTGGTTATGCCTGACCCTTCACCCAATTTTCAGGCTCCTTTGCCAGCTCTCTGCCTATTGTGGGTCCGCCCTTTGAGCACTCCCTTTCCTTGTTGAAATGTTTCCTGACAATGTAAGTGTAATATTCAATGCGCATGCCGTTCCTCACATGTTCCTCCTTTGTGCCAATTATGTATCTTGATTTAGTCTTGTGTGTCTATTTTTTCCTAACTTACACAGACTCTCTTCTCTAGCCAGAGAGAGTATGCACAGCACCAGGCTGGCGTCCTGCAGCAAATTCTCTCCCTTGTCCCTCAAGGTGCAAACTCAATGCCAGACTTTTCCTTTTTCATCTGGCTTAGAAATTCTGTGACATCCATTGTCTGTGTTATTTCCAGAAGATGCCCAATACATGTTTGCTGAATTGAAATCTGTATTTCATTAAACTATAAACTCCTTGGGGACATGCACTGTGCCTTAATGCAACTTGCAATTTACATATGGTATCAGATATTTTAAAAACGTATTTTTGGATTCACAGATTGGTTTAATAAACGATTTTGCTTTAGTTTTTCTTTTTTGTAGAAAGGTCAGATTTCTGAATTGTCCAGACTCTTCGCAAGCCCACTATTTCAGATTGTAGTTTCTCTAAGGGACTCAGCTGTTTCCTTACTATGTCACTGTCCAATTTCTGGTTTCGATGGGTTCTGCTATGTGCATCTTATGGGGGGAAAAAGCATCTGTCCAGTCTGCTTCTTTGTAGGAAATCTGAAAGGGCAACAATGGGGCATTTCTTAGTTTTTAAAAAATGGAAGGGGAGGCTTTTAATTGTATGGGAAATTTAATTAGACTTAAACTAATTAAATTCATTTTTATATTAACATGTTCACAAATATTATTGCATCTAGTTAGATTTCATTCTTCTAGCCTTACTGAACGATATTCAGTAGTAGTTTCAGATTACAATAAGTTCATTATGAAGATAAGGTGGAATTAGTGTAGGAAGCTCAGCTGGTTGAAGGGGTCTGTACTTTAATTACTGCAGAGGGTGTGCATATTAATTACAACACAAGTGATATTTACTGTACCTCAGGAACATATGACAGGGTAAAGATACTGACAGCACCAGCTAATAAACTCAGTATGATAATGAGGAGAAAAGACCATAAAAATAGAAGGAAATAAAATTATTCATAAAGTATATTGATCCCAAAGTAAAGACATTAAGCTCTGATGAAGGGCAACAAAAGGGAAGCTCCTCACTTTATCAAACAAATAACCAAAGTAGAGAAATGTTAGCAGGGAGACAGATTGTCATTATACTGGTCACATGATCACACTCCAGAGAGTACACAGGAGCCATAAAATGGGAGATTTTTAATAAATCAGCAGAAAGCCATACTGTCACCTGCAGGAACGGAGGTCGCAGTGGCTAAGGACAGCTCCTTGGAGTAGGGAAGTCAGACATGCTGCAGTGAAAACGGGAAGGAACCCCATGCATACCAAATCTGGTTAACAGCCATTCACTGTCCGCCCTGGAAAAGCAAGGGAGCACCTAAGAATCCTGGGAGAATGGCTCACAGTAGCAACCCACAGGCCATCACCCACTTTGCCCTGTGGTTTGAAGTTACCAGCTGTGATTTTGAGATGGTGAAGGGGAACAAGTGGGAGTGGGTTGAATAAATTTTTCCCAGCAAATGCTCAATGATCCTGTCTAAATCTCTATGCCTCAAAGGAAAGTTCAAATTTTGGCCTACACTGATTAAATCTGAGGTTTTGTTTGTTTTGTTTTCACACGGGCCTTCCAAAGCAGTGGTCATTTTTCAAAAAACAATTATTTAATCAACTACTGACAATTATAAACAAGCTTATTTTAGGAAAAAGCACAGCTAAAATGCTAATTCTTATTTTATATCAAATAATATATTCAGGTTTTTGCTAAATATTTGTTATTTTGGAGTTTATTAGTCAAAATGGGACACAAACTGTGCTCACAGCTGACTTATCATGGATAGAAATATATCAGTTACCTGTTTACTTCGACACATGGAATAATGATGTTGATTAAACTCTTGGAATTGCTGTAATTTTCTGAGGAAAACATTTTTGTGGGTGTATGCATGAATAGTGGTTTTAATACAGTAGAGGGAATATGTGATATATATTCATATAGTAAACTTGAATCTGTATAATAGAATATGCAGTTTGGTTAAAATGCCTCAAAATAATAGTGAACCTAGGGAACACGGAGAGTAGGGCATCCCCAGGGCAGTGCATCATCTGGGCCTGCAACTGTAGGAGTTGTCTGGAGAAATAAGACAAAAGTACAGATCAATCTTTTTGGTTGAAATCATAATGAAAAGGATTAGATATCAAATTACAGAATGAAATTATGGGAAAAAATGTCACTTTCGGCAAGACAAAGAAAAGGCACTTCACTCAGATCTGAAGCATTTTAGTTCATGCGTGCGTCCTGGGGCAGGAGGGAAGGCCGCAGCTGGCACCGTCGTGAAGTCGGGGTGCCATCCCTGTTTCCTCTTCTCCCTTTGCCATTTCAGGGCCTAACTCTATCCTTGATATTCCAACATTTTCATGCTAGCCTTTCTTTTCTTTTGTGGTGGGGTTGAGAGATTATTTTCCTCACATTATGGTGAACTATATCCAGGAATATTATTAGCTTAAGAAAACAATGCTTCATGTAAGATCACGTGTTATAACATGACTATTCATGAATTAGTTATGTTTGAGCAGAAGGATCTACCTGAACTTATTCAAATATATCAAACAGTTGTGAACATAACCCGCATAAAAGGCCAGGCATAATTAGAACACGGGGAAAAGAGGTGGTAATTCAATTATGTAATTGCTATTGTTGTGAACTGGGTTATTGATATGTGTGAAATTATGATATTAAGGCATGAAGGTTGTAGGACTGTATAGTACCTGGAACATGGTGGGTAGGTGTTTTTTTGTTTGTTTATTTGTTTTTTAACCCCGAGGGCGGTGCTCACAGCTAAGACTGCTGCTGCTGTCCGTGGGCTCCCAGCCCCCCTCTCGCGCCTCTGCAATCCTACCAGGATCCATTCAGTGTCCCTGGTTGTATGGTCCTTGCAAGCTGCTTTTCCATTGCTTTTTCCCGACGATTTGTCTTTATTTTAGTTGTATTTCCAGTTTGGTCCTGGGAGATGGTCTGTGTAGCTTCCATTCACTCCGCTGCCATTTTTTCTATCTGTTTGGGTTTTTTTTATTTATTTATTTTAAAGAGAGAGAGAGAGAGAGAGAGAGAAACATTGATGTGAGAGAGACACATTGAGTGGTTGCCACCCACATGACCCCAGATGGGGCCGGGGACAAACTGCAACCGAGGTATGTGCCCTTAGCAAGAATTGAACCTGGGACTCTCTGGTCCGCAGTCCGACGCTCTAACCGCTGAGCCAAACCGGCCAGGGCCATGGTGGGTAGGTGTTTGAAAAATAGTTATTGAATGAATGAATAAACAAACAATTGAATGATTGAGGGAATCCACCTCAGGTGGTATTTCGTCAGTCCTTGAAAATTACTGGAGTTGTTTCTGTTGTTCCTAGTGAACTGGTGTTTGGCTTTTTGTGCTAACATTTCCTAATCACAATCTCTCTGTCTCACTGCACTGTGTTTGGATGTAAAGGACATAGGTGATAATGGGAGATTGATGCACTTGTGTTGAAATCTGGAACATCAAGCCTCTGCAGTTCACCCCTTGGGAGGTTCAAACAGTTTTATAATAAATATAAATAGCTTTAGCAGACTTTCAGTTATCAAGATGTTGATGTTTTTGTCCAAAATATTCTGACACTGGAAACAAAAGAATAGTTTAGAGGCATACCAATCACATGTCCAAGCTCCTCTGGAACAGATGGGAAATTCCAAGTCTCTAACCCCTATTAGTTAAGATTTAGGCTAGGTTAGTCATTGGTATTGAAGAATCAGAACAAAATAGAGGGAAAATTTATTTAAAATTTAGTCAAGTGTAATTCTGATTTCCTATAGGTGTTTTATGGGTTTTTGATGTAAGATGACTTCTCTTGATCAAGGTTTTACATTTTCCCTCTTAGTATTTTTGTTCTAGTCCCTCTCACAGACTTTCTGCTGCTCTTGTGCCATTTCATTTGCCCTTAGTGTCTTTTCTTTCTTCACACACGTTGCTTCAACAATTCATAGTTCACTGTTCCCCATTATTTTTTATTCTCACATCTAATTTGGTTTTGATACTTATTTCTGCAAACTTTCTCTTTTCCATGTTTGCATGTTAATGGCTAATTTTTTTTTTTAACTTGACATTCTAGAACTGCTCTTCTCTTTTCTATCACAGGAAGAGTTGAGTTTTTGAGAAACTAGTTGGGGACCTCTGTTGATGTCTGTTTGAACAAGGAGGGCAATCCTTAGCTTTCTTTCATTCTTTCTTCTGTGAGTAATGAGATAAAGAATATTTGATGCAAATATTAAATCTACATGGAGTCTGATGTTCAACGTGTTTGTAGAAAGCAGAGAATTTAGGAATTAAAATACCAATGAGACAAAATGGATTATATCACCTAAAGATTGGGATAGCTAGCCTACATCATCAAGTTAAGGAGATTATCATTTTTACATTTGGAAAAAGTATATGGACAATCTTGCCACGCTATTTTGGTTGAAATTAAATATTTAAGTTTAAACAAAATAAGGGACCTTTAAAAGTATGATATCACAGGCCCTGGCTAGGTGGTTCAGTTGGTTGAAGCATTGTCCCATATGCCAAAAAGTTGTGGGTTTAATTCTTGGTCAGGGTACATACCTAGGTTGTGGGTTCAGTCCCTTATTGGGGCATGTATGGGAGGCAACCAATTGATGTTTCTGTCTCACATTAATGTTTCTCTCTCTCTCTTTCGCTCTAAAAATCAATGAACATATCCTCAGATGAGAAAAAATGACTACAACAAAAAATAATAAAAACATGATATAACATTGGACCCAATATGCTCTGTAATCTCTACAGCTACAGAGAGCCACAAAATTCTTGTGTTTCCACTACAGAGACAATCTTGGTATTTATTGCAGTGAAGCAGAATTTACAGAACATCTCCAAAGCCTTTGAACCTCAGTGCAGAGTTTAATTCCTTTAAGCACCTGAGGCTCTGAGTAATTTTATAGATTAAAGTTTTAGAAGGTTAATTTTGAGTTATTAACAAATTTGTATGTGTTGATAATTCAAAAAAAGTATTTCATGAATATCTGAGAAAGCAAGATTAAATAGATAATTAAAAACTGCAATATTCTAATCAATAAAAGATATGGATATGATTGTTCTTGCCATTCTAGTTCTTGGACCTTGTAAATCTTCATACTCCCCCCCTTTATTTTTCTTAAGATTGTGTTGTATATTCATTACTACAACATAGGAGTCATAGTTAAGGTTTCCTGTAAGTCTTAGGTTATACAGCCCCAAAGAGTGTTTTAAAATAATAATTCATTGAGAAATCTCAAAAGTACCTCACTGAATAATATTAATAGAAATAAAGAAACAGAAAATGCAGCCTCTGTTAGAAAAATTGCAGATCTCTTAAAATGGTCAGATTGATCAGTATCACTAGGAACTTTTGAGAAGAGTGAAGGTTCTGTGCCTGTTTGATTTAACAACAACAGATACCGAAACAAAAATGTTTTATTTCATTTGAGAAAGATCGTTTTTTTCAGCTACCTTTTCTGAAACAATCCCCACCCTCTGTTCTGTCATTCCTGTTACAATTAGTCATTACCTACTGTTGCTTGTGATTTGTTTGGCAGTTTCCAACTGCAATCTGTTGCTCTGTGACAGATCGATGCTTTAGCCCACAGACTCATCCCTGAATTCAGTCAAAATGAATATATATATTTTACATAAATATATGTAAAAGTCTGAGTCACATTGCTCTGGCTAATGGGGCAGATCGTTCTTTTGAAAGGGTGCTCTCATGGAGACCATTAAAGAGCCCTGCATGTAGATAAAGAGAGTGAACATCATTGATTGACCCACCCCTATGCAGAACAGATTCAGAGTCCACATGTGTAGACTATGGAACTGGAAGTATGTTCATTTACTATCATAGCTTTAAGGAGAAAATGTCAGAGGAATATTTTAGTTAGAGGAGTTGCTTCTGAGCCTGACTGAAGAGAATTTGTAGAAATCCTGTTGTTTATACCCACACACATATAGATGTATACACACACCACTGAGTTTAAGTAATCCCAGTGAGATTCATATTGCTAGGGTTTTTCAGCAAAAGAAATTATAGTTTTGTTGCAATCAATTTAACAGTCAGAACTTTGCTGTAGCAAAATATATGCTTCGTAGCCCTTCAAAATTTACGCAGTTTGCACATATAGATACATGCTGTATATATTTTGAAGTGATACGTATGTTGAAATTTTTCCTCACTTAAAACCATGCTGCATAATTGATTGGAAGACTTACTCTCGTCACAGTCTATTTTTACAGCAAAGCAGAGGCTGTTTGAGATGCTTGTGGGTTTTTTTTTCCCCCTTAAATGCTTTACTCTATTGCAAGAAAAGGAAAAACTAGTCATTATATAGCAAGATGCTATTCACTGTTGGTTTGTTCTGAACAATGCTGAATTAAGTAACATTACTATATGGCAAGATAAATATGTAAAAAACAATCTCTCTATTAGCCTTTGTGTCATTGTCGTCTGACTCAATGGGACCCTCTTTGGGACACACACACACACACACACACACACACACACACGCACACTCATTGACATTTTAAAAATGCGTAGTCCCTTGAGTTAGCTATGTTATAGACTCAAGGAACAGCTGCTTCCCAACATTTCTATACATGTAATAGGGTCACCTCAATTGCAAGGCCAGGGCCACAAGAGCTGCCAAATTAAGAAGATTGTTTGGCTCTTGAAGAAAATACTCCTGTTGAACCAAAAGGCAGATGTTCCACTGTATGTTATACATGGGTGGAACACCCTCAATTTGTCAGCATGCATTTTCTTGAAGTATAAACTAGCCACTGTCTTGATTTCTTTTTCCATTTAGAGTTTTTAAAGGGGTCCCCTTGTTTGGCTCCTGGAAAACTACCAATTTTCCTCACTCAAAAAATAAGGCAGGGCAGTCATTCATGAGCAGTTACTCTAACCACTTGAAAAGTACTTAAAAAATTTTTTTTCAAGCTCAATTTGGGAGGATGCAATAGATAATATGGTCTTATGCAACTTTACAAATAAATCCATGACAACTGAAGCAGAATTTAAACAATAGACCAATACAGGTACACCTCGTTTTATTGCGGTGCTTTATGGCACTTTACAGAAGTTGTGTTTTTTACAAATTGAAGGCAAGACCCTCTACCAGCAAAAAGATTGTGACTCACTTTATTGTGGTGGTCTGGAGCCGTACCTGTAATCTCTCTGAGGTATGTCTGTGTACACTAGCCACAGGGGCTAGTAAATAGTATAGGTAGGATCAGGTTGCAAAATGCTTTAAGTTTTAGTCTAATTACTTTTTTCACCAAATACTTTTATAAAGAGAAGGAAAAGACCTGAAACAGAAAAATGTCGAAACTGAGGACTAAAAATGTTACTCTAACCAAAGGACATAGAAAGGCAAGTCTGTTATACTTCATTTTGCATTATTACTGTCTTTATAATCATATAGGATGCTCTTTTACCAAAATTCTAAATTTCCTTTACAGTTAAATGTTGAAAATATTTTTATACTTTTCATAGACTTAAGACTAGAAATATTACTTAAGTGAATACACTAATTCATTGGAAGATTAGTCTACTTTTAATGTGATTTTACTGTACATAGACTCTAAAGACTTTATAAAATTATTTGGATTTTATGAGATCAGAAGAAATAGCAGAAAACACACAGAAACTAATTTAAACATATTCCTTTGTTCTGGAAAATTATTGCATATGCCTCTAGCTCCCTTGTATGTGAGGTTCCATAAAAGGAGATTTTTCTTTTTTGCCCTCCCAGTATGTTTTATCCACCATTTAAAAACACATTTGAAATATATTGCAATTGTGTGAGAAGTGACATAAATACATTTGGTGATTAATATTTATTTGATCAACTGTGACTCCTAATGTGAAACTTCATGAGCTTCCTTTTCAGCAATCCCGCCTTTCATTTGCTATATCACAGGCTGATCTTGGAAAGAGGACCTGTTAGGTGTACTTTTCCCTCCTCTTTTTCCAGCTTGAGCTGTTGAAACAGGAGAGTGGGCATTCAGCCCTATTTCCAGGTGTGCCATATTGAAACTTGTAAACTGTGTGAGGGGATTGGGAAACTCTTAAACTCTAGGCTTGTGGGTGATTCCTGAGAGCTTGGCCTATGGAAACATGGACCGTGGGTGTGTGTATTTGATGTGTACGTACTATCTGCAGTATATAAACACGCTTACATACACTTTCTGTAAAAATGGCAGAGTAGCTATCAAGACAACATCTCCCAATGTTAAATAAAGATCCTGTTCTTTTTTGTATTCTTATTCCTATTGTTTTATTTCTTTCCCCTGTCCTACTGGTGCCATTTGTGGCACTTCAGCTGTGATGAGATGGGCGGGTGAGCAGCTTCCTCCAGAACTGACGCCAGCTGGTTTGGGAAGACTGGCAGACCCTCAACTCTCCCTCTATCCACCACGTTAGAGATTGACTTTATTATCTGCTGTAGCTCCATGCCATGCCCAGTCTCCAGTGGCTCAGAAGGCAGGCATGTGATATAGCCCTATTCGCCATCACACTTATTTTGATTTATTCCTAACTTCAGGAATTGCTTTTTAAAAACAACTACAAAAAAAGTGAGGGTCATCCACTTCTAATGTTGGAAACCCTGTGATAATCTGTTCCATGCATTCAAATGAAAATATGACTTCTTGGCAGAGAATAGCATTATAATGTAAAATCCCATATGCTGTTATACAGTATGTTGCAATCTGTTTTACGGCTGCCTCTATTCTAACGAGTGAATACTGCCAATAAAGCAATTGAAGATAACACTAATTGCTTATTTCTGTGATCCATAATTTTTATGGCTGCCTTATAGCTCTTTAGTCAAATAGATGCTTTTTTGGCCTTTAAGATCTAGAACTCATGTACGGTAGCAATTGAAAGTTGTACATGCTAGCCTGAGAGGCTTTTCTGTACTTGATGAATGGGATGCAGCAGGAAAATAATGGAAAGAAAGATATGAAAGAAAATAAAAATCTTAAATAGGCTCTAACAAATAAATACTAGATTTTATCAAACTTTAAGTAACTTCAAATAAGTGCACTACTATCTGGCCGTGTATGAAACTCCATTAGGCTCGGTCTTCTTTGGCTTCATGCGTTTTAGGGCCCGGCGAATGCCAAGGTGACCCTGGAAGACATGGGGGTATGTGAGCAAAGCTAGTTGGAGATGAGGCTCTACATTTGATTCTGTCTTTGCCACATGTTGACACTATGATGTGTGATCTTGAGCCAGTGATTCAACTTTTCTGAGTTTAGGTTCCCCTCAGAAATGCTGTGATGAATGCATGCAAACACACTTTGCTCTGTAAAGTACTAGACCCTTGTTAGTGTTTGTGCTGATCCCTGTTTGAGGCCATCAGGACACGCCTTCTCATGAATAATTTCATAGAAACCCCAAATTATACAGCATTTGTTCAAAAATGTATCTAGTCCTTTGCCACTCAAAGTGTAGTCTGTAGTCCGGCAGCACTGACATCACCTGGGAGCTTGGTGGAAATGCAGAATCTCTGGACCTACCCAAGGCCTGCTGATCAGACTCTTCTTTTACCAATATCCCTGGGTCATTAGTATGAACACTAAAGACTGAGCAGCCCTGATCTAGTATAACTCACCTCATAGATGAGAGGGTTGAGATTCAGCAAGGTGAAGTGATTCACAAGAGATCACACGCTAAGACGAGAGCCTGGATCTTCTGATCTTTGATCCACGCTGTCTTCACCTTAAAATATGGAAGGTTTAAATTTATGGTGTGACAGATTTCAGATTAAGTACATAGGCTCAAAAATGGGCAACATATTTGTAGCTTAAAATAGTGTAAGACAGAAGAGCCATCTGTCTCTGCTTTATTTGGTCAGATAGTGAAAAATCAGAGCAAACAATCAATAGGTTGTATTACTGAGCTTAAATTACATATAAAAAGTGTATAGAATACCCACAGATTTCTATTCATGAAGCTTGGTAGATACATTCTCAAATTCTCAAGTGGAAGAATTTAGCTTTTAAATTCAAAGTGCATGTGCAAAGATCACAGGGACCTAGTATTCCATTTTTCTATTTGTATCCAGCTTTCTAGCTATTATGATCTCTTTGGTAAGAAAAAAAGATGATGCTTATGTATAAATACATATTTATTTCTCCTATTCCAATGGAAATATACCACGTATTGTGCCCAGATGAGGTGCAAAACGATTTTACAAAACAATAGTTTAAAAAAATTCACAATTCCCCAATGATATATATATATCATATATATGAGATATATATATATACACATACATACTAGGACACTAGGTAAGCAATTCTGAGAAATAACACTACATTAGTTTAATAATTATAGTATATGCTATTATGTTATTAGACACACTGGCAATGTTTCTTATAGTTATTAAGAGCTGAGGACTGTGAACTACATATAAATTATCTCATTTAGTCTTCACCAAAACTCTATGGTGTGCTATTATTATCCTCATTTTATAAGTGAAATGGTGAACCTCACATTGAAAGGTCAAGAAAAGAATTTGCCCAAGGACACACAACCAGCAAGATAAACTCAGGGAAGAAATGCAGGAATGAGGAGGTTAAGTGAACCTTCCAAGTTAATGTTGTGATTTGGGAGTAAGACTTTTGAGTCCTAATTCCTTAAGTTCTGATTTAATCAGATCTCTTCTCAATATGTGAACTTCTACCACAATTTTGTGCAGTGAGGTTGGGTTGGTGGCAACCTTTTCTCCTTTTTGCACCATGCACACAGATGGGTGAAACAGCATATGCCCCGGAGTCCTGGGGGAGTCTGTAGCCATGAAAGGAAAGGACCTTAAATGACTCTCTCCCTAGTCAGATGCTGCTTTCCCAGAGATGCTGAGTCCAGGTCCTTGGTTCAACAGCTCTTACTCTCTAGTGCTGAGATTGACAACAACTAAGGTTTGTAATAAAAATGCTAATATACTTGTGAATGAAAAGTACTTACTTTTCATACTTTCCCAATGAAATCCGCGCACAGGCATTCACAGAGAAATGAGTATTGAAGAGAGAAAGAGACAGAGCTATCTAAAATGGTTCTAGATACAGCTGTGGGTATTTTATGACTGAAGGTGAGGAGCTGGAGAGAAATGCTTGCAAGGAAAAGGAGCAAGAACGAGAAAGAACTGGTGCTAGTCACTGCAGAGACAGTATAAGTAACAGTAGTTAATAAGCAATTGGCAAAGTGCTTGATCCAAAGAAAGAAAACACACACACACACACACACACACACAAGCAAACTTACGATGTTCACCCCCGTTTTATGTGACACATTTGGCTTCAAGCTAATAGTCCATGTGTGGAATCTCTAAAGCTATACCTTGCCAAATGTTAACTGTTAGTATATGCCGAAACCTCATTATGAAAGGGATATGATCAGAAAAAAGGAATATTGCAACCAGCTGTAACCTATAGCATTCAAGTAATTCTGTTGCTATAAGAGACAAACCCTGATTACTTAATTCCAACACTTTGTAACACTTCACAGACAAAAAAGACAACAGTTTTCCTTGGACTTGTTATTTTTCTTTAAATTAGATGACTAGATATAGTTCCAGGTTTGACTACCTGATTTCTGTTTTTAATACTGGAGAAAGGATCAATTTAAATATCTTAAGCCTCCCAACATGATGCCATTTGGATATATTGCAGTATTTATGATACTTATTCTATGTTATTAATAAGATTTTTCAGAGAAAGAGAAGAGCAGTAGATCGTCTCTTAGATACAAAAATGTTAACCTATCACACAATTCTGATTTCTTAGGAGAAACCTCATGCAACATACAACCTGTCAAGATGATAGAGAGAATGATCCCTCGTTTTTCTTTGTGTCCTGGCTAATTTTTAAAACCTTTCTGCTTTACTTTAGAAATGGGACTCTAGCACTGCCTTCTTGTTGGGCTCTGATCAGCTTGATTTTTCAGCTTCACCAAGGTGCTTTTATTTCACCTCTTTGTGAAATTGGCTAGTTTCCTAAAGTTATTCTTCCATTGTAATTTAACACATTAAGAAGAGAGTAGAAAAAAGAGATCTAGTATGGCATTATTTTATTACTGCATAAAACTCCATTGTCAGAACGGCAAATACAGAAAAGGCTCTACACACAGATGGCTAAAAAGTTAAAGCTGAGTAAATGATCAGAGAGAGAGAGAAAAAAAAACAGAATCATATTATAGTCTATGTTCCTCTGTATTATTTTGTATGCATGTTTTTGAATTTGAAATTCAAATAAGGCATATATATGTATGTATATATAATTGAAAACAATTTTTTGATAAACAAGCAGACCTGATATCCAAACAAGAAAATGCTTCTCTGCCCTCTCTTTCCATTTAATCACAGAAGCCCTAGTCTTACCTTATGTTATAAGAATGGAATTATAGGGATTAATATGAACAAACTTAACCCTTTTTAACTTACCATCACGGACACTTTCAGCTTACATGCCACGAGGATTCTGGGCAGGGCAGGGTGGAGGGGAGATTGGAGGGGTGCAGAGGGAAGGAGGATGTGAGGGGAGAGGAATAATAGAAACGTTTTTAGTATATTGATGCGAAATGAAAAGTAATTTAGAAATGCAATTTAGTGATGACCTCTCCTCTGGGTGGTTATGAAAAACAGCCTTGTTTTCTTTTATAAAGAAATGCTGGCATGCTTGACTTTAGTGAATCAAGAGAATTGTTTGGCAAATAACAGTGATGGTGTGTGTCCTTGTCAGAACACCTGCTGTATTCTCCCAGCAAACACTGGGGCCACGGCGTCTCTCCTCTAATGACACCTCATCAATCCGCTCCTATCAATGTCCCAGCCATGGAGGTGACTTCGAGTGCTCAGAAGCCTTAGAAAATGTCAACGTTTTGGGAGAAAAGGTCAGTCACAGCTTCCCCCCACCTCCCCTGCCAAGCCACCGTGGGCCTGGCGTTCATTATCCTAATTAAATCCAGCAGCTGAACATCTTCTTATCTGTAGGGGAGGAGAGCAGGGGCATGATGCAATAGGATTGATTTGCATATCCAAAGTTAATTAGTGCGGAGGAGCAGGTGTACAGTAATAATAATTATCACACATGACAATCACCTGTGACCACTTCCCTGCGCCCCTTCCGGGATTCAGCACAGTGATTGCTGGCTGGTTTTTTCCTTGCTTGATACCCATCCTGAGCTGTTTATGTCCTTGTGCCTCTCTCCACAAACCTGCTGTGAGTAGCTCGTCTGTTCCTTAACAGGCGCTGTATTTTTCTCTAAAGGTATATTTTCCCCTGTTTCTTTCGGAGGGAGAGACTATTGTAAGGCAGCTATTTTCAATTTTGTTTGCTGAAGTTGTCACATCCTGGTGGAGCCTGAGTGTTTATTTTTAGATTCTATGTAAGTAGATAAGGGAAAAAAAAAAAAGTACTCAGGATCATAATTTGAAAGTCCCACTTTGCATCATTTGAACATTTTTATCTTGAGCATATGCTGGCAAATCAGTCTTATCCAAAATAAACTTATTAGGCAGCAGACACATGAAACCAAGTGACAGTTTGATGTTTGCCACGAGACGGTCCCTGCCAGTGTGAAGAGGGCGGTGGGGCTGAAGCCACAGCCTCGGCCCTCCCAGTCTGTGGACAGCACAGTGGGACACCCACCTGAAGAAGCTGGAAAAGATTTTGCTGTGTTGTTTAGGGTCTGGCTGAATCTAGGGTAAACAAACAAACCTTAGAATGACATCCAGTAGGAAGACTTCAAATTGTAGCCTCGGAGCAGATGCGGTGCGGCTCACAGGGTGCTGTGGTGGTGCCTTCATCACAGAGCGCTTAGATAGATTACACTCTTCGGACTCCGCTCGCACACAAATGCGTAGGTTGTGCGTGTTTGAAAGTGTTTTCTCTGTCAAACGAGGGTAATTTTTTCAAATTAAGCCAAAAAGCATGCCCTGGAAATGGGATGTGCTTTTATAGAAATGAATTATTGCTGTATGCTATACAGGAGTTTAACACTCACAATGGTAGGCTAATAAGTAGGTAAGAACAGAATATTAAATACAAAGAAATTTTTGTGGGTAAAGGGGAGGCATTAATGTTAAATTAGCTATGAAACTGTGACTGTTTTTAATATGTATTTTTTCATTTTGACGTTTGTCTGTTTCACTTCTATTGGTCAGGGTACACTTTTGCCAATCAAGTCAAGTATAACAGGTAGGCCCCTCTCTCACACAGCTTTAATGATAAGTGACAGAGATGGCGAAAGGCACTCAACTGCCTGCAGAATGCATTAAAAATTCAAAACTTTGCTTATCAGTCTTTTATTAAAACTTTCTGTAATTGTGCAAAATTATTTCCCCACTGGGTTAGCTTTCAATATGGAGTACAATTATATTTCTGACACAAAAATAATTACAGTTAAAAAAAAAAACTACAAGAAAAAAGAAGTATTTATTTTTTTTAAAGCAAAAATCCATCCATTTTACATCTGTGAAGAAGCATTGTAATGAAATATTAAGCAATTACTGAACTAAAGCTCCAGTTTTGAACATTTAACTTTTAGCACTAGACAGCTGGGTGGAAATCCAGCTTGTAGAAATGTAAAAGAATTATGGCTTAGGGTTAAAGACATTCTAGTCCTTATCTATTTACCAAGGAAATACTCTGGTGTATTGTATTTTTAATCTACCTGTGTTAGTGTAGCTAAAACGGTGACTCTAAATTCTTTCCAACAAAATAAATATTAACTATTAAGTAGCTGTATATTGTAGAATTAGCTGTGGTTTTTCTATGTGACTGATGTCTTCTTAGGTTAAGATTTTAAATTCAAGAGCTCGTAGCTCTGGACAGTGGACTATGCCTGTCTAGAGCAACACTTGAATAATTCCCAAACTTCCACTTTGCTCATCTTTATTTTTTAATCTAAAATCCCATCAATCAAGTTTCTAGAAAAAGAATTATCACCTGTAGAGTCCCCTAAGAAGCAGAGATAAGACATATTCACCTGGTCATCTTTAATGTTTAAGTCACTGTGATTGGAACTCTGGGAAATATGAAGTCATGAATTTACATTTCTACTGGAGGCTTTTAGAATCAGCTCAAATTTCCTTAAAAGCTGACACCACTACCCTTTTTTACATTCCACCCTAATGGCATATTCTTATGGAACACAAGGAATACCCATTGTGTATTTATTAAGTACTTAGGTGATGTCAGGCAATTCCTCTTAAATCCAAAGGTTTTCAAGTCTTACTCAAGTCTCTGTTCTTGTTCTCGACTAAATCACCATCTAGAAGTAGACGTGTGAAAACAAAACTACAGTTCTATGTGAAAAATACCAGGCATCTTCTAAGTGGGAAGTGCAGGACCATAAATTGGTTGTGGGAAAATACTGGAACGTCTGTGTGTGTGTGTGTATGTATAAATTTATTAAATATATATATTTTAAATTTATCTTTTTGTACTTAATACACATAGCATAAATATAAATAGGGAAACTAAAATTTTAAATTTAAATAGTCTTTAACATGGAATATGTTTACACTTTTATCTCACATGTAGATGTTTTTCTAATTCATTTGGGAACTAGCATCATATGTTAGTGGTCATACTGTGCATGAAAGGTTTGGAAACTTTAATTATAGTCTTGGTTATACCTCTAGTTAGTGTGTCCTTAAATGAGCAATTAACATCTAAACTATCTGGTAGTCTAAGTCTTATCTCTTCCTCTCTAATTCCTTCTCCTCCTAGATAGTCAGCATTTATTAAGATTACTTTGGGCCAAGAACTTTTCTAAGCAATGTATTATTAATCCATTAGATACGTATAACAACCTTATGAGGAGGGACTATAATCATTCCCATTTTACAAATGAAGAAACTGAAGTAAATCCAGATTAAGTAATTTGCCCAGGGTGGCAGGCCAGAAGTCTGAAGGTTGGATTAGTGAATTTCTAAAATACTTTTAATTCTAATTTTATTGACTTTCCTATGGTGGTGCCAAGGAAAGTCATTTAATAATTCATTGACAATTTATTGAGCATCTACTATGTGCTAGACGTTGTGCGAGATGTGGATTAAACCAACTGGAAGAAGGCTCAGAGTTTACTGAGAAGGTAGCCATATAATCCTAGAACTATGGAAACTCAGAAGAGAAAGTATGACTTGGCCAGAAAATGTCATAAAAAGGGATTAATGTGAGTGCTAGCGTAAGAGTAGAGAATGACAGGGAAACAGGAGCAAATCTGAAAGAGAACAGTGTGTTTGAGCAACTGAAAGTGTCTTAGCCTGGTTAGATTCCATACTGTGTGTGAGGGGAATAATAAAGACTAGAAATGAGATAGGAGCCAGATCCTGAGTGGTTTTATTTGTTGGGTGTGGATTTTTACTCAGAGACTTTAAGGGATGAAATTATATGATTAGATGTACATTTTAGAGGTTGCATTTATGGCTCTGGTGTGCAGATTGGAGAAGAAGGATGTGAGGCTGGAAGTCTCGCTTTGAGAGTATTGAAATTATCTCTTATTTCACTTATTCATTTATGCCATTCTATTACTTTATTCATTCATGTGTTTAACCTATGTTTTTTTGTGTGTGAATGCCTACTATGTCCCAGACTATGTACTATGTTTTTGGTGTTTGAACTATATTAGTGACAAAAACAGGCAAAAATCTTTGCCCTTGAGGAGCTTAAATTCCAGCAGAGTTTATGTGCAATTACAAAGAATGACTTGTTTAAGTGGGCAGTGGGTTCAGCAGGACCAGTGGTTAGCACTGACCCTTGGATTCCCAAAACAAGGTCTGGAAACCTATAGAGAAGCAATCCTTGAATAACAAAAAATGATCCCAACAGCTAAAAAGGGATTTTGCTACTTGAGAAAGGTGGGAGAATGTAGTCAAACTGATTTCATGGACACTGAGGATAAAGCAGAGAGGAGTTGGTGGCCACTGGGAACATTTTCTGGGCCATCAAAAGATGATTCATGAGACTGATGATTGTCAATTGCCTGCTACTAACCTCCCGATCGTCAACCCCAGAGGTTTCCACAGCAAAACTTCCCCTTGAAAGTTTTGATCTGATATCCGGTGGAGGAATAAATATAATGTCACTAACAGCTATGTTCTAAGAAGGGATTTCTCAAAAGCAGAACAATTAGACACAGAGGTTTTATACTGTGAATTTATATTTTCAGGCCTTATATAAAACTCCAGCCCTGTGATTATCTTAATCAGAATAAGAGTCAGACCCATCTATTGCAAACTTTAGAGAATAATACGTCAACTTTGTAAACAACAAAAAATAGCAAGTTTACATGAAGTTTAAATCACACAACACTTTGCAATGAGTCTCAATAGGTAACACAATGCTACTTTGTCACATGTGGTCTCCTTGACCTGCCAAGGTGTATAAAGCTTTGTAGACATAACCAACAAAGAGAAGCTGAGTAAGTGGGTGGTTAGAATATCAGATCTTCAGGGCTCTGTCTAGCCTTGAGGTTGACTCCTTTGAGGGAGACATTGGGTCAGATTCTTGACTCTTGTGTGCCTGTCTGTCCATTGGGAGAAAGGCAGTACTTGGCACCCAAACAAGGTTCATGAAGTGCTTTAAGAGCCTGAATTGAAAGGCTGCAACATCAAACATAAGTGGGTAGCATTCTATTTTTATTGACAGCATGAATAAGAAGTATAGGTGATTTGACTGAACCGTCCCTGAATAAGAGTCTTTTCAGAAATGGGGAATGATTGGCAGAGGCCTGGAAGGCAAGGATGTTATATACCTTGGCCCTAGCCATTGTAACCGCATCCAAGGGATAGCATTGGAGCTGGCCTCAGATCCTCGTGGGCTTGAAGGTATAGGAGAGGGAGAGCAAGCAGAGGTCTCCTTCTCTACTGTCAGAACTCTATGACATTCTGCTGAAGTAACTTTGATTCCTTGGGGCTGTTAGTACAAATTTAGAGAATGCATCATTCTTGGGGGGGGTGAGTGATAAAATGCTAACAACAGAGGAAGAAAAGGTCTTTGTTTACTTTCCCTTTTCCTGGTGTATGACTAAACAGGTTAAACACCTGTGAGAAGAGGGTGCTTCAGGGACACCCTTGTACTCAAATTGTTCCTGGGTGCCTTGGAGATTGCACTCCTCCCCTTGTGCAGTGATTAATTGCCTCTTCATCACTGGCAAGGCTGGTAGCGAGGAGCAGGGCCTTCACCTGCAGGTGTTGCCATGGCAAAGGACACTTAGAATAGATTCAGGAAACATTAAAAGGCAAAAGTGAAAATGAGAGTAAGGAGAAAATAGAAACTTGATTCAAGGAGACATTTGCCTCCCTCGCAGTAGCCATTGCCAAACTCAAGATCAGCCCCACCTTTACCCTCCTGGCTCCTGAGGTTCTCTGAGTGCTGGTAATCTGGTGCAGAAGCTGACTTTTTATAAAATTAAAAAAAAATTTTTTTTTAATGTAGCAAGATTTGTTGTTAACATACCGTAACAATTATTCTGCTCCTAGGAGACCTGGTTTGGTTTCTTAATCCAAACAGAATTAAGAAATTATGAAAAAATAAGTGTTTTATGGACTCTATCAAACAATTTCCTTTTTCCTATTCAAAAATAAGCTAGCAAAGTAGCTCATTTTATCTGCTACTCTGGATTTTCTCTCATTACCACCTTCTTTACTGTCTACGTGGCTGCTGAAGGAAGCCAAGCCACATTTCTTCTGTCTTTGCCTTGACTTCCACTTGGCTTGCACATTGAATTCAGTGTTTTCTTTCTTTCTTACTTTTACATTTTTGCCTGTTATTCAGAATAATCCAGTTTATTTACTAAGCTTTCCTAGAACTTGAAGGTATTTATGGTCAGATTTCCTACAAGTCATTATCCTCTAAAAACTGTATTGATATATCTATCAGTATATTTTAGGAATTTCCAGTTAATGCCAGTGACAGATTTCCCCTCCTTTTTTTTTTTTTTTTTAACTTTGATTGGTCAATGTACTTTATCTACATAGTGATGTTCATAATGATGACAGATATGTGTTGACTGTACAACCAGTCACATCAGAATCCCTTGGTGTGAGGCCCAGGTGCAGGTGCTATCTCAAAGCTACCCATGAGGAATCATGTGGTCGGGGTTCATGGGATGAATGGAAGGCGATGCCTCTTCTCTCCTAGATATTCAATGTGTATTGGTTTTCTAAAGTTCTTACGAGTCCTTATAAAAGAAATGCCTCATGCTTCCAGCTGTCATTTCTAGCAGGGCAGAGTGAACTGTGGGCTCATCATAAGAGTGAAATGTAGGCCTTGGGAAGGCTGGGACTGGACATAGCATCGGTGGGGCTCTCCTTTTTGTACCTCTCTGAAGTGGTTGAGAAAGATCACCTCACTCTTAGGTCCTCTTTCTACTAGGAAACAGTTTTCAATGATGTTCCTTAAAATGGAAAGGCTCGCAGATAGCTCGGATGTGTACAATGAGATCAAGCACTTGGGCTGGGCAGAACCATTGTCCAGATATTGGAGTTACCTGTGTGCTCTCTGGGCCTTTGATTTTATCTCATTTCTGTTTCCTATAAAACTGAACAGAAAGTCTTTACAATGAATCTTCTCTTATGTGATCTGGGGTATGATTAACCTTGCTAAGCCTGTCTTAAAAGTCAGTCCAAGTAAACAAAGGACCTTCTCAAGAAAGGTCAGTGGGAGGTCGCCCTGTGACATCTGTTCTGAGCTAGAACCTGGAACGGACTCATCGGCCCCATGATGAGAAAATATCATATAAAGGACCAAGAGAGGAAAGGAAAGAAAGATAAATGAGGGGAGCCTGGCACTGAAATCTAGTTCTCCTCTATGGAGAGGTTAATGTCGTTCCTAAGTTTGCTATGTGCAAAGAAAATGGCCTTCAAAGTGAGTACTAATGCTAATGTGATTTGATGTTTGAAGGTCAGCATGATAAAATTTGCCAAGCCATTTTTTTTTTTAAGATATACTGTCTACCTGAAAAAAAGTTATGTACAAAGATGGTCACAGATTTTCTGAATATTCTGATCAAATTTCAGTCTGCTTATACTGTCTTAACTACGTGTTATGTGTAAAACTGAAGCACAAAAGTGAATTACTATCCACTGAGGGTTTCCTTTATTCTACACTCACACTGGCCAGAAGTTCTTTGGTGGGACAAAAAGAATTAATGCCCAAGTTGAGTGAGTTACAGCGGCTAACACCTAATTAAAATGATTTCGTGCCAGTTGCTTTTGTTGGGCTGGATCCACACATAATATAATTTTAATCCTGTTTATATACACTCTTGGGATAGATTTGAGATCAGCATTGCCATTTAAGCGAGGTTAATCAAGCATATTGTATGCAGCTTTTGTTTCTCCATTGTATGTGAAAGGTGACCACTACTGATGGGTTACCCAACTGGCCGCTTACTCTATTAACAAGAAAGAGGTGGTTTTCAGTGTCTGATCATTAACCCAGCCTCAGCCCCAGTGACTCTTTCTGCCTAGTCCTTGGAATGGTGCAGCTGTTGTCAGTCACAGAGGAGAACTCTAGTGAGGAACCGCTTTGCTTGGCTGTGGTTACATGCCTCTACACAAGGGGAGGGGGAGGGAGAAAAAGGGAAACAAATACAACTCCCCTAAAAAAGCAAACACCATTTTTTGTATGCCTGGCTCTGTTTATGTATATAAAATGGACACGATGGTGGAGTGAAAAAGACCCTCGTAAAAATCCTTCTTGAAAACTATTGTTGCTGACAGCCGTGACCTCTGTGAGTCTGCATGTTTACCCATAATTCATAATTAACAAAGACATTAGAACTGCCACAGGAGAATTCTGGGCTTTATTTCTTTCTAACTGGGCAGTACTAATGCTGGAAGTGCTCCCAAATCAGTGATTTAACATTTCAGGAAATCTTGGAGAGGCAGCAGAAGCCTCCTTATATAGCTCATACGCTGGGACTTTGGTGATACAGATACGGCCGAGATAATTATTCAGTTCTCGTTATTGCTGTAGCTCTGCACCTGATCCCCGAGCCATTAGAGCACTCTGCAGGTTATTACAACTATCAAACATCAAGGTCTCTTTTCTAGTCTCTTGACTATGTGGTTATCATTTTACTTCTTTTAAATCCCCCATCTGCATAGAAAGCCTCTGTGTTTTTTACCGAGATCTGCTCACAGCCTTCCCCCACCCCCTTCTTTATTGCTCCCCAAATAGAGCCCTTTTCTTACCAGCACATTAGCATAAAAATATAAACCTCATGCTTCTCCACTTGTATTGTTTTTATACCCTCTCTCTTGTTTGATTTCCTCTTTGAGGCTGTGCGCACCTACACTTTAATTTGGGCAGCAAATGAGTCAGTGGAAGAGAATTCTCTTGAGCTCAAGGAAACCACGATAATATAATTTCAGATGATGGGAGTTGTCAGTGTCCATGTTTAACCTTCTGCTTAGTTGAGGGCCTTCTTGACTTTATTGTATGTTTCTGCCTATTGCTGCTGTACCTTAGATGATACCAAAAAATAGCAAATGACATGAGACTACAATGACAAATTGCAGAAGGGGGTTTTGTATTGTGGATGCATTTAATTATTCATTACCTCACCAAAAACTGTACCTTTCTTGGAATTTAACATAAGCTGTGTTCTTGATGAAATAAATATATTTTCAGTTTTGGTAACAACCTAGTGGTGTAATAAGTTTGCTTCTAATACTGTTCCAGACAAACTATAACATGATCAAAACCAGACAGCTCTGAATATTCTGGGCACTGTGTCAGCTATCTAGAGGCAGGCAGTCACTTATGTTCTATAAAGATAATACTATAAATTAAGAGTTTGAAGCAGACCTCTGTGGATTGCATTTTAGGTGAAATCAACTTGCCATTTCTGGATATTTTACATAGCTTCACTCCCCTTGGAGATCTTTATTTTGTGTGCGATCTCACCAAACACCTGTAATGAAAGACATTCCACCAGCTATAGGCCTATTTGATTTAAAAAAAAAAAAAAAAAAGCTAATCCAGATGGGTGAGGGGCAGTCACAGACAGTATGGTGGGGCTAAGAAACATATGGCTTCCTCACTTAATATTGCTGCACAGTCGTCCCACACCATATTCCCTTAAATGGATATTAGCTCCACAGCCAAATTATCAAACCAGAAAACAAATTAAAGTAGAGGTGATTTTTGGTGTTACAAAAGCAAAACAAAACAAAAATACCCCCAAACCATCAAACATGACTACATAGTTTCTATCCAAGTGGGGAGGGGAGGGGCATAAAAATGAAATACAGAGAGATTTCAAAGCTAGGTAGTGTTTTTACAGTAAGTGGTGGAAGTTAAGTAACTATATGCTTTAATCTGCACTGTATTTCATCAGCCTATAGAGGGAAACCATCTGATATTTCTAACTTGTAGAAGAAACTGATTCCTTTTAAGATGTCCTCCTGCCCTTTTCTGTTGAACCAAGGAAGTTCTAAATATTTTTAAAATCATATTCTCTTCCTTTGTTAAATTACTGGTGCGTGTGTATTTTCTTCCTTAGAAGCTAAGGAGTACAGATTCCAACATCAAATATACATCTGTTAATGTAAGTTCGTGTACATTAATTATGAAAGTAAATCAATATGTAGCAATTGTGAGTTAAGTTTCCCCATAATCAATGACAACCATAAGAATGCTTCACTCTGGGAACTTTGTATTATTGTTGAATCCTATGAATATTGTCAGGGGTTACCCATCTTGCATGTACTTTCACTTTTGCTACTATATGCAATTCCTATTCCTTTCTATATGGAGATTCTTAAGATTAGAATTTTCAAGTTAAAATATTTCTAATTATCTAGTCTGGCCCACTTATTTAAAGAGAAAACAGACCTGGACAAGCCAAATAACCTACCTAAAGTCATATAGTCATCTAGTTCATGGCAGACTTTGGTTCTAGTCTGTTGACCCTCGTATTCTTTCTAACACATCATTTCTTCCAATAATTATATAATTATTGATACCCTCACAAAGCAAAGAAAAACACTTATGAGTATCCTTCCAGAAGAAATGATTTGTTTTGAACCATCCATTCTCTCATTGCTGAGAAAAATGCATAAATTTGCAAGATGGCGGGCCAGCAATATGGCAAAGTTCTTTTCTTTGTATGACAACCAACTGACCCCTAAATGAATTGAACCTATGACCTCCTTCCTCATTAGCTCCAAAAAAAAAAAAAAAAAAACTAGCCCAGAAACAATTGTTACAAGCAAGCTACAACACAAATTCACCATACTATTCCTGTGGGATTAATTAGAGAGCTAAAACAATGCTTTATCTTTGAAAGACATAAAAAAATCATATTGTCATGTTCTTCTGGCTTGTGAACCTCTTGAAATTTTATGCAAAAATTTATGTAAGAGCAAGTATACATTGCTCCGGGGAAAGGGTTCCAAGTTTTCTTAAGATTTTCACAATATGTGTGCGTATGATCCAAAATAGGTTAAAAACAATTGTTCTGTTCCATGCTCCAGTGATTTGTGCTGATGTCATCCCTGGTGTTGGTACTGTACCAAAAACACAAGATTTGCATTATGCTTTGCTACACTGGAGGAATATATTATTTCTATTTTTTTCTTGAGAAAAGAAGGAATAGATTGTAAATATACACATGTGGCTTTTATAATTAACACTAAATCAATAAAGACTAATTTGGGATATTATGACAATTTAGTTAATGCTAGTTTGAGTAGAAGTGGATGCCACCCAAATCTTAAGTGCTGACTTTTGTACGCAATGAGAAAAATAATGTCGCAGCCTTGAACGTGGGGAACCTGGTTTCCAGGAGAAGCAAAATGGAACATGCAAAGAATAAAATACCTAAATATTTGACAGCATTTTTAACTTACTTAGATGCGATAGAAGAAATAAATTGTTAGTAGGACCTTTCCAGTCATCAGGGGGTTAAAGCATTATAAAGAAACTTTCATGTGTACTTTGTTATCCAAGAGACAGATAGAGAGATGTCGTTCTACTGATATATTACATAAATCATGGTGCCAGCCAGAAAAACAACAGATGACCAATTTGTACAAAGCATTTTTTCCTTATGTTACATTTATTTAAAATACATTAAATCGTTGTGCTAAAATTGAGGCAGCTGGCAACCTTATAAGACTTGTGTTTTCTGGAGCCAGGCCCATTCATTTGGAAAGGTAGATCGGTAGGGCTAGTATATTTGCTTAGTCATATGCCAAGCCCTTGGGGAGCATAGGTAGTCCAGAATTTACCATGCATTCATTTTTGTTTTTATCAGAAGTCTCCTGACAAATGGAAGTCAGATGGTTGATACTCATTTACTCCTAAGTGAAGTCACTCATTAATGGTGCCAAGGCTCAACCCAAAGGAAAAAAAACAAAACAAAACAAAACTCATATGGGATGGAATCTGAAAAATATGGCCATTTTCCAGGGCCCTCTTCTCTTCTATTTCATGTTTATCGACATTGATGTGATGCCTGGTTGACCTTAGGAATAAAAGTCAAGTGTGAGTTGAGTGGGCTTATATTAAACTGGTTCAAGCATAGGCCTAATTTGTTTATGGAATTTTGGTGTTTGCTCTTGCATTTTATTTTAGCACACAGCTTATATCAAATTCTGAATGGTACAGATAACCCCATCAAAATGGTAAGAATAATTTTGTGGTAATGGTTTTATACATACTCACTTAAACCAGATTCCAATGTCCGTTGTTGACCACATTCAAAACTAATACCGGATACACCAGGGTCAGAACAGAGAAGCCTATCTCAAGTGGTCCAGTCTCGAATTTCTGCAGTTTCTTTGGTGACAGCTTAATCTCTGGGGATGAAATGGTCTTGAACGATTGTGGTAGTGTGAATATCTACATAAATTAGTCATTCAATGTGAAGTTGTTGGTTTCAACAAATTTTTCTTCCCTGTTGGCCAATAATAAGAAGGTGGAAGGGATTTCTTTAGGAAGCTGAATCTTAAAAATCGAAGTCACCAAAAGTGATAGGATTCTATTTAAATTCAACAACTATTTTTGTGTCACTACTGTATTCATAACATGCTAGAAACATATTTGGTAAATTTTAAGGACTTAAATATACTTTTTTTCTTAGTAAACTGAATTAGAGCATAGGAAAGAAATACAAAACAAAGTCTGTTCTCTCAGTTTATGATTGTGATGGAGAGATCTGTATTTTGGGGAGATATTCAAACAATTGAACAGTTTCAGACCTTGAATTGTACCCAGTTGAATGTCAAAATATGTGATACAGACAGAGACAGTCATGACTGGTTAGAAAAAACAGAGCTTATGGAAGATTATTTACCTAAAGTGGTCATTATGGAAAGTATAAGAGAGACTAACAAAAAAGGTAGGAATTGAAATAAGTTCTAAACTATAGAAAACATTTTGATGTGTAGGATTGGGGAAGCATTTGATGGTGTTGGCTGGCAATGAGATCATCCTTATAGGTTCATAACACCACCATTAGGGTGAATATAAGGAAAGTTTATTTGTGAGCACTTATAAAAGTTAGGTTAGTGGCTTCCCACACTAGAATACATCCAAAAAATAAGGCAGGGAGAAAAAAATTGAATTTTTAACTTTTACACTAAGAATGTGCTGCAAAGTAATGGGGCCAATCTTGAGGAATTGAAAATATTTTCACCAAGAGTGAGCCCTGGAAAAAGCAGACATGAAATGCCCTTGAGAATTGTATCAGGACTAGACCAGAGGTGCTAGAATGCAATTAGTAGAACATATTCAGGGCAGAGATTACCCAGGACTGGGAACTCAGGACAAGAAGATGCCCTCAATAAGTAGATGTGACTGACTTTTAAAAGATTGAGGTAGCCCTGGCTAGTTTGGCTCAGCAGTTAGAGCATTGGCCCACAGACCAAAGAGTCGCAGGTTCGATTATGGTCAAGGGCACGTACCTTGGTTGTGGTTCGATCCCCAGCCAGGGCTGTGCAGGAGGCAGCCAATCGATGTGTGACATCGATGTCTTTCTCTCTCTCTCTCTCTCTCTCTCTCTCGCTCTCTCTCCCTCCCTCCCTCTCCCCCCTCCCCCCCTCCTTCCCACTCTATCTGAAAATCAATGGAAAAATATCCTCAGGTATTAAAAAAAAAAAAAAAGATTGAGGTAACCCGAGAATTTCTTATTTACATCTTAACTAACATATATGTTATTTATATATTGTTAATTAGATCTATTACAATGTACATATGGAAGGATTAAAGTGTGGTAGGATTAAGTAGAGCATATATGCTAATAGAATATCCCAAATTAGTAACCAATAACCTTGTGGAAAATTAAACTATTTATTAGAGTCTGAATTTTCAATTGATTTGAAATCCTGTCCAACCATCATTTGTTTTCCCATGTGAATGTATTACACATCTTGAAAAGTATCAAGGTTTTAGTGCTAAAAAGAATGAGGTAGATCTCAACCTTCTATGAAATGATCAAAATCAGAATTGTGCCTAAGTTTAAGAGTCTCAGTTAACATTGAAATTTTTCCCCCTCTCTCCCTTTTCCTCTCTCCCTCACTCTTTAATAATAAGTTTGAATTCTTGAATTATCAGGAGTCATTTTCTCATGTAAAGGAAATGTGTATCTCTGCATCTTAACAAGGTGCAAAATTTTAAGCAATTTAAAATAAAAATCAATTATCTCCATTCTATCTGGATATACCAAGCATGGTCAAGAACAACAGTAAAATATAGAAGTTTAATGTTCAGGCTCTGGGGTCTGAAGGACTTGAACTTGAATCCTGGCTGCTTTACTTACATGTTATGGTCAAGTTACTGAAACTCTTTGAATCCCACTTTCCTCATCTGTCAAATGGGTATAATAAATCATACTTCATAGACTTTTTGCCCAAATTAAATAAGATAGTAAATGCAAAGCACTTGACACAATACCTGGAACACAAAAGGCCTAGGAAATTGTACCTTTTTATATGGTGTTCACATCTGACTTTAGGTTTGGTTCTTCAGTTGTAGCTGTTGTATTAGCCTGGCCAGTGGAACATTCAAAAGATATTTTCCCATCACTATCACATAAATAATTATATACTAGATTTAAAACTTTAACAAATAGATCCTATTTGATTACTGACTGCATCTTTGAGAAATAATTATTTAAGATGCAGATTAAGCCTTGCTCTGCATCTGGTCTTGTTGGAATCTTTTCCCCATTTCTAATCCTCAGCAGGGAGCAACTCAGTCTTGATGAACTAGATGTGATATTGTAGAACTCCTGGATGAAAAAAATCCCCAAACTGGTTAGTGTGCACACTTGATGGCTATTTTTTCCCCTGACAATCTTAATATATGTTTTTATTATGTGAAATCCATGTCCTAAATGCTAATTAGCCAAGCTGGAGATCAAATAATTCTCTTGGGTATAAAATGCACATTTTTTTTTAGAAGTGCTCAAATAAAAATGTACAAAACTGGCTAAAACAGCTTCTCTTAAGGGTATAGAATACCTATGTTACAAATTGGCAAGAATAGATATTTATCTGACTGTAACTGTCCTCAAAGACAAAGCATAGATTTAAACTCTTCAAGTGGTAGGTGGGGACTAAACTATTAGAGTCAATGAAAGTAGAGTGGCTAAAATCTTATGCCATGATATAAAGGTAAAAAGCTTGATGCCCACCCCCCCCCAAAAAAAATCACTGACTCTGTATTTAGCCAAAACATTGTGGAAAATCATCTTGGCTCCCTGGGTAGATAATACACATTGATATAAAAGCTAAATACAGTTACAGATATTGGGAACTTTCTGATATTTAGGCAAGATAATGCAATACTGAGCTTTAAAAACAGCAGTCTACATGTATGTTTATTTGACAATCTGAAATGTTTCCAAGAAGCTATTAGGGCCTTTCAGGTAGATAATGTGCAGAATGAAATTTGCAGTTATGTCCAAACATACCTTTAGAGGACATGACATTCTCCAATGACTCTACCATTATAGTCTAACATGTCAACTCTTGTTCACACCCTAGATATTTTTTCACTCATTACCTCTTCATTTCATTTCGTGTTTTCTATTCATGCTCTCCAAAGCAGAGCTATTTGCTTTTCAAATGCACCCTGCAAAAAAAAAAAAAAAAAAAAAAAAAAAGGAAAACCACATACACACACAAAAACAGGCATCTTTATAGCTAACTTAGGTGGTATCACTGACTGAAAAAAAGCAAGGAATTTCAAAATGGGAGCCAAAATATCCTGGCACTTCAACTAGGGGTTAGAACCCTAGACCTGTCCTTAAATGTGCCTCATTGTGATGAGTTATTGTGGCCAAAATGTGTGAATTTACTCCCTGTTTGGAGAACATGGGAATGTGGTTCAGAATTTAGGCTCCATAATTCGTTAGGGTATATTTACATAGCTTCTTAGGAAGATGGTCTTCACAGAAGGAGTCAGTCTTTAGGGGACTGCTTTTTTTTTTTTTTTTTGGTCATTTTGGTTGGAGGGGAGTTTTAGAAAAGAGGCTGAAAGCTGGTGTATGGCTGGTTTTCTCCTTCCTGGAGCCTTTTTCGCCGCTTGTCTTCAGCAGCTTCGCTTCACTGCCTACGTGTCACCTGTGCTTAGCCATGACGTGATATATCCTCTTCCATTCCAAAAACATTGATCTAAGTCTCCCTCCTTCCATTTTTTAATAAATCTTAGTGAAGCAATATAACATTCCAGGTCAGTCCTGTAGTGCTGTTCTGGCCTCTCCGGAGTGGCTGCTGCAGAGCATGGAAACTTGCTGGCACAATATTGCAAAGTGACTCTGTGGGGGCTGGACGACTTCCAGCCAGCAATGAACCTCAGCCAAGAAACGCCAATATGGATAATGCAAACAAGAGAGATTTGGGGCACATTTCGATTTAACCATCTGATTTAATTGACAGAATAAATGCACCTGTCAACGGGTAATATTCTTGTGATTAGTTTTGGCTGTGATGATGAGATGATGTTAAAAGAATGTCAGAACAACCTGTCCTGGGACTCTTACAGGCGGTTTTGAGTGAGGGAAGGTCAGTTTTTAGCTAGTTCAAAGAAGCAGGATTATCCTCTTGTAATGCGAGGGTATTTTATGGAGACAGTGAATGTTTTATTTGACATTTTCCCTGTGTGCGTAGCCTTCACCACAAATCAGACTAAGTGGGGGATAGAGGCACACAGAAGTAATTGGCTTTTGAATCAGTCTCCGTGGCTACTGAGAACACTTCTTATTTGGAAATGGAAATTTCTGGGTATTAAGCCTAAGGCTGCATCTCAGTGGTCTTTCCTTCCCCTAAATTGTGGTGTTTTTTGTTTTGTTTTGTTTTCGCTATGAGAGTAAGCTATTTAAATAGAATTTTAGTGAAAATTCAGAGGTCTTTGATTGAAATCATGTTCTCTTCAGAGAAAATGTAAATTATGAACTTAAAACAAGTATTTTAATTAATACTCACTCAGTTCTTCATTAACCCTTTACACCTTAACATCAATCTCTTCTCTGGAAATTGTGCTTCTGATGTTGCTAATGACCGAAGGAGCAATTTAAATACCCTTTTCTTGGCTCTCAGTTTCTGATCTCTGTGCTATTTAACACTGTTGACCTTTTTTCTTTTTTTTGAAAATTTCACTTCTCATGGCTTCCCTGGCTAAACTCAGGTCTCATCTTCTTGGTCTCCTTCACTGGACACTCATTTTTATCTACTCTATGAAGCCATTATACAAGACTTTTAGGTTTGGCCAGCTTTAATTTTCTCCCCACATTTTTCCTTTGGAAGATTTATTTCCCATTCCTGTGGTGTTCTTCCTCTTCCTTCTTTCATAAGTGCCTCCTAAATTTACCTTCTGGAACAAACAATATACCTAATTTCTGGTCACATAATCAATTGCCAGAAGGATGTATCTCAGACTAAATAAGTTGTTAGGACATTTTCATTTCAATTGCTAATTATTATCCCTGTTACACCCTCACTATCTAAATCATGAAGCTAAACTTATTGGAATAAAAATCCCTTTCAGTATCTGATGAAGGCTATGGATATTCTTCTCAGCAAACATTTGTGCAAAGCTATATTCAAGAGTGGTTCTTCAACTCTTTGGATTCCATTCATTAGCATGTTAAGGACTCACCATCTTTGAGTTAATAACATCTGCTCTGAGCATCTTTGAATCCTCCTTTTTATTTTCCCCCTACATCCAGCCAGCAACCAAATCTGATAGGATACTGTTTCTCAAAATCTACTGTAAACCAAGGATTACTTGGATTGTCTCAGTCTTCCCTCCCCGAATCAGAATGTCTTTGAATGAGACAAGGTAACTTGTGCTGTTTAAAACAGGCACAAAATAGTTTGAGATCCACTGTTAGAGAGTATGCTTTTGAATGTATCTTTCTCCACTTTTTCCTTTATGTTCCCATTGTCAGCACTCTACTGCAGCTCTCATTTCCTTCTACCTTGGATATTACAATAATTTCTACTGCTATTGATTGCCTACTTGATGCCAAGTGCTTTTCATGCATTATCTCAATTAATGTTAAGAAGTCTCTACGAAGTAGGCAATATTAACTCTTATAGTTTTGTGGAAACTCATCCTAAGAAAGGTCAAGCAAGTAGTTCAGGTTACACAGATAGTAAGTGGTTATGCTGGAATTCAGATCTATTTACTGAGTTCTAAACTGCAGATGCTTTTCTGGGGTACCCCACTGCTTCTCATTGCTGCATCCTCTCAGCCTTTTATCGCTCAGCCTTTTAGTAATTCTTTAGTTGTTCTCAGATTAATTATACTAAAAACCATTTCTGCCAACCTCTATAATAAATGATATCACCTCACATTGTACTTGTTTTTTCTGTCCCTCCATTACACTATAAGATCCTTAAGTTTATGGGCTATGCCTCTCTTGACTTAGAGAAAGAACCCAATAAATATTTTGAATGAATAATATCTTTACCTTATGAGAAAACCTTAGTGATTTCCTATTGGCCTCTGGATTATTTCTAAACTCCTTAGTAGGACAGTCAGGTTTCCATATCAGATTTGATCCTTTTTTTTCTTATATAAATTTCCTATGTTGTAGTCAAGTATACCTTCCCAAATATGCTCTTTGTTTATTCAGCTTTCCTCTTTTTTTCCCTTGCTATTCTCTTGGTCTAAGATTTGTTCCCGCTCCATTTTATTATTAAATATTACTGGTCTTTTTGGCCTTAGCACAGATATCACAACTCTTTGAAGGGTTTCCTGCTCTTTACATATGTAGAATCTGATTTATTTTGAGAACATAACATTTTGTATAATCTTTAAGTTACTAGTTTTATAGTCTCTATTGTGTATAGTTGTGTACATACATAGTTTTGCCTATTACATTGTGAAACTATTAACAACCATGGAATGTCTTATTCACTTTTAGAATTTCTGCGTATCTACAGGAGTGGCTTGCAGGTAGAAGATACATAACTTCTTGAATAGGTCACTTGTCAGAAATTTAATGTGAGAAAATTTGGTAAAATAGTATGTGTAAAATATTATGCTTAAAAGGATTAGGGATAAATATGTGTTTCCAACCAAATATCTTCAAGATTCTTAACATTATGTCTAATTCTTGGATGAATGAAAATCAACTAAAGTTTTACAGAAGACATCTTTGCTAGAGTAAATGTAGGAAGGATATTTAAATGTCTTAAAACATGGTATTTTTGATACTCCAAGTAAATCAGTGGCGAAGCCTACAAGTCCCAGTAATCAGCAGCATCTACAGATCTGTAAATTTTTCCATGTTGACGTGTTTAAACTTTTACTGGGTGGCCAGCATCCTAGTATCCTAAACGTTAGGATAACTTTGGTTTCATGCCTCTACAACAGGCTTCAATACAAATCAACATTGATGATGTGAGTGGACTTTGAGCTCCAAACATCTCTATGTTCTCTTGAATCTGGACTGACTCTGTTAACATAGTCAGTGTTGACATGAATTTGATCTAAATCTTGGACCCCAGAGTGAAAGATACAATTACTTTAAGATATGCTGTAGCAAGAAAAAGAAGCCAACAATTTAAGAAGCATAAGTCATATCTTAGGTTCCCTTGAATTTAAATGGCCACTGTTCAGTAAGAGAACTAAATACTGGAACAGTCTCTCAGTAATCCATAGAGATAGATTTATGGATGACACTGGTACATTACTAATTTGCAGCTGAAAGTGAATTTATCTGGTTTTAAATAGGGTTACAAAGAATGGAAGTTCTCTAATGACAGGTTTAGAGACCTAACATATGACTAAACAAGGTGTTTGGGAGGGCTAGGGCTGATTGCAGATGCTCTCAGCAGCAAGTGGCTTTCAGCCTCATGATTATTAAGTCATTAAAACCAGATATTCCAATAAGATACATTGGAGCAGGTAGGCAGAGAGTGAATGAGACCAAGCATGTCCTACAGTTGCCACATTCTCCAGTACCTTTCTGACCTGACCTGGTGAATAGTGGAGACATAGGGAGCTCCAGGACTAATAATTCACAAACTCACAACTTGACAGATTTACATGAGAGAGCAAGAGTGGAGACAGTAGTACGGTCAAGTCTTGAGAATGTAGATTACAGATGTATTATTAAACATAGAACATTAATTGAATATATAACATTCATAGTTATTAGCACAAGGGCTTGTTTTTCTTCTAGATTACTGGGTGAATATAATCATCTAGGTTTGGGTCAGAAAACATTTTCTATAAAGGACTTTATTCTGTAAATTGTTTAGGCTTTGTGGGCCACACATAGCCTCTGCCTCCTTTTTTCTCTTCCTGCTGCTCATCTTTCTCATCTTCCACCACCTTCTTCCCCTCTAAGAATGTAAAAACCATTCTTAAATCACAGGCTATACAAAACAGGCCACAGGCTGAATTTAGTTGATGAGACATAGTTTTCTGATGCCTGTTGTAGGCAATCAAATACTATGGTAAGTGAATAGTTTCCATACTGACTATAGGTAGATTTTAAATATTCATAGAATTGAAATAAAATAAAATACTCCTAAGTCAACATTTCTTTTTATTTTTTATTACTGTTTAAAATGTAAAAGTATTTTATAATAAGTAATATGAGGATCAATTACCATGTATTACAATTACAGAAAATATATTGGGTTCAATATTTTTAACCCAAGTAAATATTAAACGTTGTAAATATTAAATAGTTAAAATTTAATAGAAGAAGGGACTCCAAAATGAAGTTTAATTTAATGAAAGATATCGAGATGTACTCTAGTATTTGGTGTATTAATTCATCACTGTCATAAAAATAATCCCACACTGAGTCTGCCTAGCTTAGTTTTTGTGTGTCTTTAAGGTCAAAGTTGCAGGTTTTCTTTCCATGTTTCTGTCTTTAACCACCCGCCCATCTCTACTTCTAACTCCTTTGGTTTACCATTAAATTTCTCGGTTAAAATTATTTACATGACACAAATACATAAAGCATGCATGTTAAAGTGTAGAGTTGGTGTTTTATGTAATTCCTGAGGTTATTGAGACAATAGCTTAAATAAATATATACTGATTGGTTTTCTTTCATACTGTAATTCAGAATATCTAAATATTGAGTGTAGAGAGCAAAGAATAGATTAAAACCATTTCTTCAAGTGGTCAATATGCCTTGGCCTTCTTATTAGTAGAGTTTAAAAAATGAAGAATGAAGAACTGATAGCTAAAGTAAGAGTCAAATGCATTAGAAAAAATAATGGGAGAGTGTTGAAATTTGACATGATAGTCTCCCCTATAAAATTGTTATAATCTCCAACATAGTTTTCTATTGTCAGTGTCCTTTTGAAATGAAATGGAAAAATGATTTCTTATCTATGAATGAGGTTACCCCAAAATCTATGCAAAAGATCTTCTTTCCTCAAATACTGAGTGGACTATACCATGTAAGTGGAAGAAACACACCTTCAGCTGTGTTCTGAGCTGTGAGTAGATGATACTCCCCCAGTCCTGAATTCATTGAGAAGAGTTCTGCTATTTGTGATGTTTATTCCTGAGAATATTGTTTTCATATCAAGGTTCTTTCCCATACAGCATGAAAAAAATGAACCTTTTATACACAAATATGTACTATTAATCAGTAAGATAGGGTTGTTTTTAATTATTCTTATGGAGCATTCATTAGGGTTAGATAGTCAGAAGGAAGGTGGGACATGAAAAAGTCCAGTTTTTAAAGTTATTTCCTAGCATATGAACTGATGTTTCATTGGCATTGCTGTTAAGATGATTTTTAGGTTCATGTAAAGAGGAGAAAAAATATTGGATCTTATTTTCTAGTTTATATAGACAACAAGTTATCATAGCCTCTTGGTTCCTATGTTCTCAACTAACAATGCTTCTTCTATATCCTATATCTGCATTGTTCTGATATGGTACCTGAAAGTTAACTGCCAAGGCTGTTAAATTTGATATTCAAGTGATATTTTTGCCATCCTATAGAGAGGACCAAAATGTACAGTTGGTATTTTTGAACATATATGTACAGAATCATGCAAACTTCAGACCACAGTACTGCAGAAATTCTTTTCTTTTTCCACACATGAGATGCATGGATTTACCATTTTATAGTACTATGAAAAATTTGGAAGATTCATATTTTTCAAAGGAGTTGGTAGTTCCTAGAATAATAGTCTATATCAAAGAAGGGAAAACTTATCCTTAAAAGAAACACATGCTTTTATTATCCTGGCAGATGGTGTTTCCAAAATTTATGTCACTCTCATGGCCTAAATTCATCTTCAGAGCTCTCTGGGGCTCCTGGAGGGTGGCTTCTATTTGAAGGTAAGGGCAAGTGGAGGAGACATGGACTCAATGCAACTCTTCTAGACTTTCACTGAGCCAAGTACAAGCTGCTCTTGGCATCCAAAAGGAGCGGAAGAACAGAGTATGTCCAAATTGATTCCTAGCTTGAAGTTTTCAACTAGGATATGAATCTGCCCTGTTCACCTTCCAAAAAGCTAATCCCAAATCAGTTTATGGGATTAGTACAGTAAATCACTTAATGGTATTTGAGGCATTTTTATGAGAACTAGCTTCTGCTGGATATTTTCTTCTATTTTATTCCACACAGTAAGGTTCTTACTTGAGCATCTTATAAACTATAAAGTGAAGGGGCTCCATGTCTTAAATGTTAAAGGGTACTTAGGCCTCTAACTCTGATATTATCCTTTCATTTTTCAAAACCTGGTCAAATTACATGTCATCTCGTAACAGGCACCTATTTGTCCGTGAGGAAGGGTATACATTCTGCTCCATGTTGTTATGTAAAGGAAAGATCAATTTTTCACAAATGTTTAAAAGCTTACTCTGAACTGAGTGACTAGTTTGCCAGACTTGATGTTCTGGCTTATTTTCAGTTCTTAAAAGCAGCCTAAGTAGCAGAAGTACACCAGCCTAATAATGGAAGTAGTAATTCACCCAGTGGAAGATGGTTTCCCATCTCCAGATAGCTTTGTGAGTTGCTTTCTTATTATCTCACCTTTCTCATTCAGTCAACATTCGTTGGGTTTCCAGTGTGTGTCATATGCAACAGTGTGCACTGGGGATGAATGGCCCATAGTCTCAGCCTTTGGGGAGCTTGCTGTGATATTAACTATGTCTTAAACTGATCTCAGTTATAATGCTTCACAGAACATATAGATTCTTTTAAATTTCAGTATGAAGCTATTTGCTTTGCAATATATGGCATTTTTCTATTGATCTGTTTTATAAACTTATAGGTTTATTCCTGAATAAAAAAATTATTCCATGGATGATTTTCATATTTGTCTGTCTATAGCATTCTAGTAATTTTTATATTAATGTAAATATTTTAGGAACTAAAGGTCTTATTTAAATGCTGTGTGTGTGTGTGTGTGTGTGTGTGTGTGTGTGTGTGTGTGTGTACCGCTTATTTAAGATATACATATTATCTCTCTTTACAATTCTATTACAAAACAGTAAGGTCAGCCTCATCTTCCTTAAATCTCTTCTCTTTCTTCCTTCTCGTCATGAAGGCTGGACACAAATAACACTTTCTATCATTTGTGTACATCTGATTTAACATGATGAAGTTTACATAAGTGATTTTTAAAATATTTTTTGAAGTTCTACACTGTATAAAATGAATTAGCTCTCCATAGTCATTTTTGGAAATTTATAATGCTGTTTATCAAGTTTATGTGCTATCTAATTGCTTTAAATCTGTTTTGAAATTCATATAATTATATCTGAGTTGTATTGAAGTTTTCTGAATTAAGGACTTGATCAGTTTTTAGGCCATCTTAAAACTTGTCCATTATTTCAAGTGAGGAATTTACATATTATTTATAATACTATTTGAATAGGCTTGAATAAATGAGAAGACCAGTTTAATGAATTAAAGTTGCATGCCAAATCTCCTTAACATATCTTTTGGTGGGATGAGAGTCTTCCATTCTGGCAAGTATCCTATGTTAAGTTAATGTCATGAGTAATATGTAGGACTTTTGTGGGGAGGAAAAAAGTCTTAATCATGAAGTAACTTTGAAACTAATAGAAATATATATGATGCTTTTGGGTGGAAGTATGAATGTTATTAAAACACAGTCATTCCAGAATTGATAAATAATTGTTATAAGCCTTTATTTTATTTCATTTTATTTTTGTTAATCCTCACCCAAAGATATTTTCTACCATTGACTTTTAGAGAGAGTGGAAGGGAGGGAGGGAGAGGGAGAGAGAGAGAGAAAGAAACAGCAATGTAAGAGAGATGCATCGATTGGTTGCCTCCCATACACACCTCCCACAGAGGCTGTGGATCAAACCTGCAACCCAGGTATGTGCCCTTGACCAGGAGTCGAACCCACAACCCTTTGGTGCATGGGCTGATGCTCTAACCACTGAGCAACAGTGGCCAGGGCTGTTATAAGCATTTATAATTAATTATAACTTACAATGCATATAAGCCAAAATACACAAATCTTAAATGCACAGCTCAAAGGATTTTTATAAATTGAACATAGTCATGTAACCATCAGCAGTATTTCACAGTTCAAAATGTTTAGCATTCTTAAAGACTCTTGCCATTGCTAATCATTTTGATTTTAGCCATTTTCATAGGTGTGTGTAATTGTATGCAGTTGTGGCTTTAATTAACATTTCTCTGATAACTAATCATTTTGAACAGCCGTTTATTTTCTTTTTAGCCATTTAGATAAACTTCTTTGTGTTGTACCTCTTCAGATCTTTTGCCTATTTCTCTATGACAGATTTGTAGAAGATCTTTATATATCCTAAGTAGGAATCCTTTGTCATATATATATATTGTAAATATCTTTTTCTAGTCTGTGTTTTGCCTTTCAATATTTTTCTTTTAATAAAACATTCTTAATCTAATGATGTTTGATTAAATTGATCTTTTTCTTCTTGATAAATGCTTTTCGTATCTTATTTTTAAAATGTTGCGCATTCTAAGATTATACAATATTATTTTATATATTATTATAGAAGGTTTTTTATTTTATATTTTCTGTTTAGACTTTCTATTAAGCTTAAATATTAATAAAATATACTAATCTTTCCTATTAGGCATTTCTAATTCCCCTTGGAATTGATCTTTGTTTATGTTGTAAGTTAGAGATTAAGGGTCAGTTTTTTTTCCCCCATGGATTTTCAACTGATGAAGGTTTCCCCCCACTGAATTGCAGTGACGTTGTTAGAAGGCAGTGTCCATATATCTGTGACTATAGTTTTGAGCTCCATATTCTATTCCATTAGTCTACTTCTTGTCCAAAACCATGATAACAGGTTCCTTACACTGTCTAGTTCCTGACCCTTTGAAACTGGCCAAGTAAATAACAGTTATGAGCCATTAATTTATATCTTAGGTAATTGAGCATGTAACTTTCTTTGGTAGGTATATTTGCCACCCAGTTAGCAAACATTTTCTTTTTAACAATTTTTGTGTAACATCATGGGCTAATGATTTTTATAGACTCAACTTGCTCCAAATTAGTATACTTACTTTTTTTTATTCAGATACTCAGGCTATCAAAAATTAGAAATGAGAAGTCTTAAGATGGTTTATTTGTTCTTTTTTTTTTTCTTTATTGATTTTAGAGAGAGAGGAAGGGAGAGGGAAAGAGAAATAGAAACATTGATGAGAGAGAACATCGATTGGCTGCCTCCTGCATGCCCTCCACTGGGGATCGGGCCCACAACCTGGGCATGTTCCCTGACCGGGAATTGAACTGGCGTCCTCTTGGTGCATGGGTCAAACACTCAACCGCTGAGGCACACTGGCTGGGCTGTTTATTTGTTCTTTTAACACCAATATAAAATATATTTGATAGCTTTCTTAATATATTGAAATAGAATTTTCTAGGCATATCTTGAATTTTTACAACAATCTATGGAATTAGTTACTCTCCAATTTTGTTATATTAAAGTTAATATAAAAGATCAAATTATGGACACTTGGATAGACCTTATATTATTTAAAATGAATATAAAGTGAGAACAATTTTCCAATTTAATGGTAAAGTAGGAACATTTTAATTTTTATTAAATGCAATGTTTTCCCTTTAGTTGTGACTTTATTTTCTTATTGTAATATAAATGTTTTGAAATAGATTTTTTTTCCCTGTTTGAGCTACTAACTTTACCTTTGTATCATGCAGAATGTGTTTTTATTAGCTTTAATAAAATATACCATACCAGCCCTGTCCTGTTTGGCTCAGTAGTTAGAGCGTCGGCCCGAGGACCAAAGAGTCGCAGGTTTGATTCTGATCAAGAGCACGTACCTCGGTTGTGGCTCAGTCCCCAGCCCTGGTTGGGGTCATGTGGGAGGCAACCAATGGATCTCGATCTCTCCCTCTCTCTCCCTCTCTCCCACTCTATCTGAAGATAAATGGAAAAATATCCTTGGGTGAGGATTTAAAAAATACACACACACACACACACACACACACACACACCATACCATGCAAACTTAAAAAATTTAGGAGGTTGGGAGACCCCAATATGGAATGTGGAATGTGTCAAAAGAATCTAAGAAGATTACAAACGTATAAAACAACCTCACTAAAAAAGGTGCTGACCTAAGTATGTTTGGAAATAAGTGGATTGTGTATGACTAAAGGCAAAAGAGACTGTACTTAATCACTATATATTATACTCTAGTTGATAAAGTTGTTTCTCATGGGGGAATGGATTAACAATTCAGATACTGCTGAGTGTGAATACTGGAATGGAACAATTAAGCAAATGTAGGGCAGATGTTACAAGCCAGCTTCCTACTGTTGGAGTGGGAGTTGACAGATAAGTTAGAGGACCAAGCTATAATTACCAATGTGTCAATGGATTCGAATTGGATGTATCTATATGAACTCATGTCTAGTTTAATGTAGCTATAGATGGTAGATATTGAAATATTTATAGATATGTGTATACTTGCAAGTTAATACAAAGACCTCTTATAAGAAACACTACCCAGTAGCAATGAATATGCCTAGTGCCAAGATCTTGATTTCTCATACCATTTTCCAGTAAAAGGAAAAATGTTTGATTCTAGGACCACAGTAGGAAATATATTTGAAATGATGAACCTGTAGCATCTTGTAGTACCAGAAAATAAGGAAGTGCTCAAAGACAAAAACACAAAACAAAATATTAATGGGGTTATGTCATAGGCACATGAGAGTCAATTCAATGAACTCCCAAGGGCCAAAGCTGGAACAATAGGAACAACAAAATAAAGTAGTATTGGATTATCCAAAGTGCAAAGAAAATATATCCCAAAATGATAAAGATAAATGATTGAATAAATTAATAAATGGGGATCAAGAGAGAAATTTCCCATGCAGAAGAATTTCAAATAATTTATGTAGGTATTTTGTCTTCATGGAGGGGGACTATAACTCCCTTTTTGTGTGGGCTGTGCATAATGAATTCTTTCCAAAGTGTGCAGTATGGAAAGGGGGAAAAAAGAGTAATGTCACAGTGGAAAAACCCGATAAACACTACCTCAGTCAGATGATCAAGGCCAGCACCAACAATCCTAAATTATGTTGATAGAATGTATGTTTGATGTCATTGGATGAAAATTGCACTTTATCTCTGTGGCGTTTCTCTCAAACTCAATCCCAGTCTTACCATGAGAAAACTATCAGACAAATTCTAATTGTAAGGCATCAGTAATGATTAAGTACATGTGTCAACTTGGCTGGTCCTATTCTTGATGTTTCTGTGAGAGTGTTTTTGACTGAGATTTACATTTAAATCATCGGATTTGGAGAAAAATAGATTACCTTCCATAATGTGAGCGGGCCTCATCCAATCAGTTGAAGTCCTGACGAGAACAAGTAAGAGGTAATTCTCCAGCAGACTTCATCTGCAACACTGGCTCTTCAGCATTGAGCTGTAGTGTGGGCTCCTTCTCTGGGTCTCCAGACTACTACCTACCCTGCAGATTTTGGATTTGCCTGTCTCCATAGTTGTAAAAGCCAATTCCTTAAAATAAATCTATTTCTATATATGTACACACCCTATTGGTTCTTTTCTCTGAAGAACCCTGACTAATAAAGAATCCTAAAAGAATACCTGACTAGTACCCCTCAAAATTGTTAAGGTCATCAAAAACAAAGTCTGAGAAATTATCACAGTCCAGAGGAGCCTAAGAGACATGACAACTAAATGTAAATACAGTATTCTGGGTGGGATTCTGGAAGAGAAAAAAAGCATTAGGTAAAAACTTTTTAAAAGTATAAATGATGTATGGACTTTAGTTAATGATAATGTATGAATATTGGTTCATTAATTATAACGGTACATTATACTAACTAAGATGTTAATAGGGGACATTGAGTGTGGGGTATAGGGCATTCTCTGTATTATCTTCTTAATATTTCCATAAATCTGAAATTGTTCTAAAAATCAAGTATATAAAAAGAAAAATAAATCTTAAACAAAAATTTAAAATATGCATAGCAGTCTGTCAACGTTATTTATCTGGATGTGAGGGAAGAGAGGGAGATAAACAGCTAAAAAAAGAATGTAGGGAAATTACATATGCTAAAATTGCATGTATAATAAATCATATTGATGTAAGATTATGTGTGTATATGTGCTTATATGTAAAGGCAGATGTCTGAAAGAAAAATCACCAGAATTTCAAAAGTGATTATCTTTGAGCAAGAAATTACTGATGTATCATCCTACCCTTCCTTCTCCCTCCCTTCCTCATTTACTTCCTTCCTTCCTTTCCCCATCCCCACCTCCTTCCCTCCTTCTCTTTCTTCCTTTCTTCTCCCATCCCCACCTCCCTCCCTCCCTTCCTTTTCCCTCCATTGCTTAAGTTTTTGGACATGGCAAATATTTGTTATATAATGAGAAAATACAATTACAAGCAAAAGTAATTCCAAGTTAGATGCTCAAAATTTCACTTTGATATTTCAAACTTACCACTTGCCTGGATCTCTAAAGCTTTTGGACTCACCTTCAAAAATAAGTAGAGCAGTTGAGGGGCTGGGTGGAAAAGGTGAAAGGATTAAACAAACAAACAAACAAAAAATACGTAGACACAGACAACAGTATGGTGATTACCAGAGGGAAAGGGGGTAATGGGAGGTAGAAGAAGGTAAAGGGGCGATAATGATGGAAGGAGACTTGACTTGACTGTGGGTGGTGAACACAATACAATATTCAGATGATGTATTATACATGTACACCTGAAACCTATATAATTTTATTAACTAATGTCACCCCAATAAATTCAGTAAAAAATTTAAAAAATAGGTAGAGAGCCACAGCATATAGGTCTTCACTGGAGAATAACATATGGGAATTACTGGTACTCTAATCCAGATCATGATAAGATAAATAACATTTACAGAAGACCATATAAAGGATTTGTATACCATTCACAGTTCTAATTAGAGATAACAAATAAATGACACTTGTGCTACTGTTTTTCCCTCCCATGATTGTGGCAGACATGACTAATTGAGTATAGTTCTTCCTTGTGTTATCGAAGAAATGCCTTTCTTTGTTGCTAGTGGGAGTGCAGTTCTTGGAGTACTGCTAGAATAAGCATTTTCAGAGGCCTCCACAGGAGGATGAGATGTAGTAGAAAACGTTATTTGCATCGAATTACATCCCTCAGTTTGCAAAGTCCCACTTCCCTTAAACCAGCCCTGGAAAATGTGCAGCTGAGGATTCAGCAGAGCTAAAAGCAAGGCCAGTGTCCCAAGTTTCCATTCCATGGTGGAGCTGGATCCAGTGTAGCATCAGGCTAGTTCCAGTCCATTAGTCCATTGCATGTGGGTTGTATGTGGCTGTGGGCCATGTGGGCAAATGCAGGGAAGTACACCTCCTACAACAAGAGAGCCAAGAGCACAACACGCAAGAGAGAGGGAAGTCCATTGTTTAGGAATTTAAATATCTTAAATCTTCCCAAGCTTGCAGAGGCCACACCTACTCTGGCCAATGACCTGTTCCCAGGTGTGACTGACAGACAAGTACCTTCCCTATTTCACTGAGATTTTACTTGGCATGTATCTATAGTCCAGTCCCTTCCCCCAGTGATCTGTAGTGATCTGTGGGGAATAGACTGGTGGCTCTGCAGCTTCCTGACAGAGCTGCACAAATGGCATGCCTATAAAATTTTGCCTTCCATTTGCTCCTTTCCAGTTATTCATAACTAGGTTATTACAATGGTATCATTTGAGTCATGCCAGACCATCAGAAAGCTGTATAAATAGTTACCTTCTTAGTCTCTTTAGAATCATATGTGCTAATTTCTTTTTTTTTATCCTCATGAGGACACTTTTTCACTTTTTGTTCAGATAGAGTGGGAGGGAGAGAGAGGAAGAGAGAGAGAGAGAGAAACATCGACATGAAAGGGACACATTGAGTGGCTGCCACCCGCATGACCAACCAGGGCCAGGGACAAACTGCAACCAAGGTACGTGACCCCAGTGGGAACCGAACCCGGGTCTCTCTGGACCGCAGGCCGACGCTCCAACCGCTGAGCCAAACCAGCCAGGGCAAATTTCTCTTTTTTAATGACAAGTCTTATGCTCATCTTCCTCATCCTTTGTATCAGTGTACTGACAATAAATGCATTGTTAGTGACTTTTTCTTTGAGTTCATCATTCACTAATCTCTTCCAGAAAGGAGTCTCTGAGTGTCTAGATGTAGACAATGTATTCAGTTGAATCATATGAAATTGCCAGAATTCAAACTTTTGACCTATAAACAGGTTATTTCTTATGAGTCAACATAATATATCACCTCTTATTTCTATCAAAGTGTATTTGAATCATTTTAACATGCTAGTGGTTTGAACCACTTAGAATACTGGAGAAGGGGAAAGTGTGGCTGAGGAAGAATTAAGTGAAGATGTTGGGAATACTTTTATAACAGTCTGGAAGAGTGGATTGTTAAGAGAGTTTTAATGATTCATGTAAACTCTTATAGACCTCCTCTAGGAACTCCAAATTATTTCCTTGGGTCAAGCCAAACCATCAGAAAGCTGGGTGTAAAATTCCACGTATTATTTTGCCAAGGGAACATTTCTATGTGAGGATCTGTTTTTGGAATTTCTAGTTATTCCTCAATCAGAAGCTATTTATCTGCTCATGTCCCCTAAAAGGGTACTCATTCCTTCTTTTACTGTCCTAAGATCTACAAAGTATATTGACAAAACTGAAAACTTCAAAACCTTAGAAAATATTGATAGCAATTACTATAGATTAACAAAAACAAATGATAAGGTAATTATTTAGCAGCATCTTAGAGATGACAAAGAATCTAAAATATTCAGCATAGCAATGGAGTCTTCAGCCTTAATGAGTCTCCTGGGATCTCTAGCTGCTGAGCCCATTGTGTTCTGAAAGGTCATGTCTGGTAATAGGAAGAAGAGTCTGTATTCCATAGTATCAGGTTCTCATCAGAGTTTCATCACACAGGCACAGTTCGTTCCCGTCAAAGAGATGTTCTTTCTTTAGAACTGAAATTCAGAAAAGCATATTCTAACCTGACTGCATTCTAGGCTAAACATATTAAGATTAAACAAGTAATCACACCACAAAATATAATGAACAGGCATTGGGGGGTGCTGAAAGAGATGGAGATTTTGAGGGGTATGTATGAGTATAGAACAGGAGACCACAAAAATTGTATTTAAATTCATCAGATGTTTCCAATTTAATTTACTTTTGAGATTTTCTCTCTCTGGAAATCAGATAGGCTTGGGCAGGAGATAAGGACAATTCAGAGTTTCATGTCTAACTCACCCATAGAATAACTTTAACTGAAGGCTGGAGAGCATAGGAACTCTGGCTTCCATCTGCTGTAATGATAGTTCAGTGGGTTTGTCCATGGAACATTGATTTCAGTATCTCTGGGGAAGACCGACAAACACAGATCCCTATTTAGAGTTATGTCCATAGCTGGTCATCTGGCGTGGCAGAGCCATCCGGCTGCCTGTCCTCTGGGACTCTGCACAACACTGATCTACTGCTCTCACCCATAGTTTATATTGCTTTCCTGCTCAGCTTGTGCCAACCCAAGCAAGACCTAGTCTTTCTCAGTGACCTTGCTAGCCCAAACTGAACAATCACATCAGACAGTTAAGTATGCGCTATAGTTCTACTAATACAACAGTTATTTCTCTTTTCACTTGTCTCAAGATTTTCAAAGATACCTGAGGAAACTTGAGCAGCAGGGAATTGGAAGGTGGGGTGGGCAGGAGGGAGGAGAAATGGGTGATTTGTGAATAGAGACACTGATAAAAAATATTCAGTGCCCAGCTACATTTTTTTTTCACATCTTCCTCTTCACCACCACTATTAGAATTACTACACTTTTGAGATAGACCATTTATAAGGGCCACCATTCTTCTTTCCCCTCCTTATCTTTTTTAGAGGAATTCATTAAGAAAGAGAATAATATAATACAAACTTAGCATTTAATTTTCATTGGGACACTCAATATGATAATAATCACAATGCTAGTAATGTCCTAATAAGGACATGGCTGATGATTTGGGAGTTGAGTGTTAAGGATGAGTTTAGAAAATAGACTAGTAATAGTTGAGCACAAACAACAATTATGGCTGTTGTGGCATGACTGTGAGCTGACCATGAGTCACAAAGCATCCCAGCTCTGGTTAGAGCAAGTGCTTCCTTCCCTTCTCAGTGCTCACATTGGAGAATCTTCTCTAATGCGGTTGATCTTTACTACCCGCTTTGCAAAAATCTTGCTACTCTTCAGGTTTGTCTCTTCTCTCTTATGGCTCCTTTTTGTCGTCCAGCAGTTCCTTCATTCTCTGCTGGACCCTCTGGTACAGAAATGTATTCAGGCTCAAATCTTGGTACTTATCTCACTCTGCTTTTGGCAGTTTTATTGAGACTTCAACTCACGTGCATAATTAATATTAATATTGACCAATATTTCCAGCTCTAAATCTACACATCTAGAGTTTCCCTGTGTTTTTCTTCCTTTTCTTCCTAGTGACTTAGTCCACACCTTATTAATTTTGACGTGAATTCTTAGAATAATACCTGTATGTCTTTCTTTATAATTTTCTTCATAGCCATCTCTTCTTGGAGATGTAGAAAGGACAGCAGGTACCAAAATCTGAATGAGAACTTTTTATGAAGAATCTTGGTACTTATCTCTCCTTTTAAGGAGATAAAGAGGTAAAATCTCAATAATTTTATTTACAATAAATTGTTTTTAGTACATGAATTAGAGTTAAATGGTTAATAAGACCTGACTACATGTTTTGTTAAACTCTGTCTCTCAGAGTTGGATAAAGCAGTTATAATGAATAAGTAACCAGCTTTTCTATATGGCTCTTGAAGGAAAGAAGACACTCTGAGACTCCTTTCTGGAGAAATGAGTAAATGATGAACATGTCTCAAAGAAATTGTCACTAACATCGCATTTATTGTCAGTACACACATACGAATGATTAGAAGGATGATGGTAAGAGTTTTTCGGGACTTGGAATAAAAGAACAGGGTACTGGTGGTTGATGTCTCTTAAAAAGTACATTCAATACCTGTAAATTCTAATATATTTTTATATAGTGCTATGTTACCTTGCTGAAATACTGGGTCATTCTCCTCCAAAAACCTTTTACCTTTCTCAGTGTATAAATAATAGAAATGATTTAATCAGTGCTTCCCACAACTTTCCCTTCCCATATTTCTATGATTATTTTCTAAGCCATCTTCTCCCTCCTTTGGTCTCTGTTGTATCTGCTACTCCACATGCTCATTGATCTTTTGGCTTTTGTTCTAATTCTTTCCTCTCTTAGAATCCCATCCTTCCCCAGTTCAAAAATGTAACTAAACATTTGCCTCTTCTACAAAGTCTTCTTGAATCAAAAATGTCCACTCCTTTCTTTGTATTTCCATAGCATGTTGTTTTAATTTTTGTTATACCATAAATCATCTTAAGCCCTTATGTTAATTTTTTGTTTCTGAATCTTATACTACTTTTCTCTGTTATGTATACACTCAATAAGTTTTTCTAAATGGAATTGAACTCATTAAAGTTACATTAAGCTAGAGCTCACCATTAGGTCCTGACAAGTGAGTCATCACCAAAATTGCAGACTTTCTTTTAACTACTATAGGACCAAAGCCTGAGATTTTAAAGTGGAATATCAAGACCAGTTTTCCTATGGGTGACTTCTATAATCAATTACTTCATTCATTCACTTTATTAAGCCAGGAACTGTGCTACAGATGCCAGCACTGTGTTAGTTTAATAAGAAATGATCTGTACCCTCAAGGAGCTCAGAATCTATAAAAGGAAATATATACCTAAGGAAGTCATTAAAATAACAGATGATGTGGAGAGTGTGGATAGTGTCAAAGGACACAGGACTGACCAACTGTGCTTTGGCGATACTAGGAAAGACTTCATAAAGGTTTTGAAAGATAAGGAGTGGTTGGCTGTCCAGTTTGAGAAAGGTGGTAGGGTATTTATGATAATATAAATTTCAGTTTAAAGTTTGTCTCATTATGGAACTTGTGTGCTGGTAATTATTCTGGAAATTCATTTGAATATATTCATATGTGTACATGTAGTGTGTGTGTGTGTGTGTGTGTGTGTGTGGTGTGTGTGTGTGTGAGTTCAAAATGAAGAGGGGATTGTTAGCACTGGGAGGAGGTACTAAGTCTATTGAGATCGCGGAGAATGAGGAAGAATGGCCCGTAAGCTTCTAAACTGAGTTAAAGTCTGGAAGGAGAAGAGTTAAGAACCGGAATCTAAAGGCATAGTGAGGGAAGATTTGAGATTCTAGGAATAAACCCACTAATTCAGAGATGAGAGTACAGAGTACAATACAGAGTGGAGAAAATCATTTTCCCTCAACCCCCACCAAATGGAGCCTCTAACTCTAATTCATGCTAAAATGCACTCTGGCATCATTTTGACATTGACTACTAACTGAGGGTGGTGGGCAACTACGTCGAGCAGAACAGCCTTCTGATATGGGACATAGGTGATACAACAAGGCAGGAGTGGAGCATGAATTCACCTCTGAGCTCCTCTGTCTAAGAACTTCAAGAAAAGTTTAGGTTAGCCTTTAGGGGTATTAGAAAGTATAATAAGCCATTTAAGCATTTCTGTAAATGTGATATCATTTGCACTCCAAACTTGGGAAGGCCTGGAGAAATTCAGATTATCAGAAAAGGTGTTTGACAGATAAAAAAAAAAAAAGAGCGAAAAAAGAATCATATTGAAATTTCCACCTGAAATAAATTTTTACTTCCTCAGAGTATGGATGCGGAAGTCAGTTCTGCAACTGGAAATAGTGCAATCCATCAGCATTAGAAATGACTTGGTAGGGATGTAGGATGCTTTTTCCATGAGTTCTCAAGAATAGCTGGAGCTTGTGAAAGAAGAACCATAATGATTGGGAAACCAGATAATCACTAGTTGCTATTGTAGTTGTATGATTTGGGACACATTGCTTAGAACCTGGGTATCATTTTCTTCATTTGTAAAATGAAAATAGATCAATCTTGCCTAAGTTATTGTGAATGTTAGGGACTCTAAAGACCCTGACAGAGTACCACTAAATATATTACTGATATATAGTATTCACTCAGTAGATACTTGTGCTACTAGCATTAATGTGTAATTTTTTTAATCCTACATTTTCGTAATCATTGTCACTCAATTCAGTGAATGCTACAGTTATATTCTGTAGAATAGATTTAAGATACAAAAAAGTTTTATCTCTTTAAACATGGATTTAAATAAGTTATTTCTTGATGATGGTATATAGCTCATTACTGACATTTTAATAGCTTTGTGCTTTACATGTGACAGTTTTAGCTTAATATGGCATAGTAAATATGTGGTAAAAGGTGTTTTACCTAGCGTGCTGACTGCAAAACATATCTTGTTGAGAAATTCTATGTTTTTCTTGTAATTTCTGCTCTTTGAACATTTTCTGTTTAATATGAACTTCTTTATATGAGGCATCTGGATGTAACTTGACCAATGCTGCAGTAACAGTTCTTAGAGTATCACAGAGTCACTGCTACTAATGAATTCTGATGTTCATCTAACTCAAACCACTCCAGCAAAAGAATGATGCCTCTGTTTGTTTCCATAATGAAGAAGCAAGCGAGGTTATCTGTTTACAAGTGTCTATGTGCAATTGTTGATTCAAAATGGAAAAACTTGTAGAATTCAGAAGCTATAGCTTGTTTTGAATATCCTGGTAAACTTAACAAATCACATATTTTTCTCCATAAACCTATGTGTGAATAGATTATAGAGATCTTAAACTCTTAAGTTCATCCCAACATTCCTCTAGCTGATAACAGTAGCGATAGTATTCCTTTGTTTCTATCCAGTGAGAAGATTAAAATTGGTAAGATTGTCATAAAGCTATAGGTGTTACTGAGACCGTCAACTTAAATTTCATGTAGAGTATGAGTCAAGGGGGGGAAATACACTTACGATGCAAGTATGAAACTTGGTTAAAAAATAGGGAAAAAAGTCTTGCCCTTAAAACTTTTGTGAAAAATACACACTTCCAAATAATAGATGGAGCTCTTGAGGTCACTTGTCTTTTGTATGTCTCCTCCAGTGTTCTATTTTACTGAGCCCACAACTGTTATCTTTACTGAACTCCAGAAAATCATACTTAAAAGATCAAGTGTGGGAAAGAAATGAGTCGACAAAATACAGCAAGTATCTAGTTCCCCATATCTTGGCAATGGGATAAGCTCTGAAATGTCTGTGTGCAAGAATGTATTGATGAAAAAAACATGCAGATAGTCTTATCATATTCAGGAATGTTGGTAGCATTAACTTTTATTTTTAAGCATTCATTGCTAAGAGTATCCATCCTTTTGGATAAATGATTTTTTTTTACTCTTGCATAGTTGGTAATTTCTTTATTTTAAATCCAGGTAAATCAATGTACTTATTGGGTTTTATTCAGATCTATAATTCATTTCTGTCCTTCCTATGCAAAAGAGCAACTAGAATAAATTAACACTGTCTCCATGCCCAAACAATATTAGGACACTTATTTGTAAATGTCAGTGTGAGATCTTAGCATTTGCATGAGATACCCAAATAAGATTGCCAAAGATCTGTAGCATCAGGTAGGACAAGAACAAGACTACACTATCCTTTTAAAATGTATTTGTACCTAGTGTATGCCATATACCCAAATATTTCTTCAATAGTTGAAAATTATATTCAGCCATTCTCAACTGATGGGATAATGCAGAAAGAGTTAATTCACTTCCTTATTACTCTAAATAACTTTTAAAGTTTTTATTATAAAATAATTTTAGACTTAAGAAAAAATTGCAAAAATGCTGCAGAATTCTAGTTTACCATTTATTCAACTTTCCTTAATGTTAATGTGCTACATAATAGTACAATGATCAAAACTAAGAAATTAACATTGCTGTATATTGACTGAACCACAAACTACTCATATTTCATTAGTGTTTTATTATAATTTTTTTCTTTTGTTCCATGATCCAATTCCGGATCCTACTATTCAGGTGTCCTTATAATGTCTTAGTCTCCTCCAGTATACAACAGTTCCTCAGTCTTTCTTTCCTTGTCTTTGTGGTCTTGGCACTTTTGAAGAGTACTGATTAGTTATTTTGTAGAATACTCCTCAATTTGTGGTTGATGTTTTGTCATAATTATGTTAGGGTTATGAATTTTGGGCAAGGATGCTGAAGACATGATGTGCCCTTTCTCATATCTTATCAGGAGATAGACGATGTTATGGTTTTTATGCAGTGACCTTATTTAAGGTGATATCTTCTTTTCCACTATAAAGTTGCTATTTCCTGACATGATTAATAAATATGTTGGGGGATATTCTTTGAGGCTATACAAATATCCTGTTTCTTCTGAAGCTTTCACTCACTAATTTTAGTATTCATTGGTAAATCTTGACTTGCAACAATTATTATTATTATTTCCTTCTGGTGATTTTGCAGTTATTTTGTAAGGAAGAGCTTCCCCTTCTTCCCCATTCATTTTTGTTTCCACCTATTAATTTATATCACTGTAGATTCATGGATACTCATTTTATTCTATGGGTGTTAACCCGATACTATCATTATTTATTTTGTTGTTCAAGTTGTCTGGGCTTTGGCCATGTAGAGTCTTTCATGTTGGTGCTCGTACCCTTTTAACACGTTCCCATCTTTTTTGAGCACTTCTTTACTTTGTGGCACCACAAGATGCTCTAGACGCATCTTTAATTTTCTCTGTCCCAGACCTACAATCAACCACTTTACCAAGAAGTCATGGGTTCTTTTGTTGAAAAATTGTGTTTAGAAACTAAGATCTGAGTACTAGGTATGCTCATTGCTACTTAGGTGCAGACAGAGCTAGAAATTAGATATAGGTACAGTAACACATACATATACATATTTATGTTTTTATTTCTGTATTTATCTATATATCTGTACAGTTTTTAAAATAAGTGTATACTGATACTTCCAATTCCAATCTAACATCATGAGGTTGAGGCTAGCCTTCTATCTTCCATATTTGTAATTTCTTTCTCTGACAGTGACAAATCTGGCTCTTATTATCTATATTATACTTACATATTTTATCAACCTTAATGTATACATTAAGTAGTTCCAGATTGATTGATCCATCCCCTATAAAAAACATTTTTTAACTGGACTATAGCGTTTGTGTAGAGTATCTTTTGAATTTAGCCTTATAGTAGCCAAAATATTGTTTTCCACAGTAACTTCGGTTAATTCTTTTCTTTTCTTCCACATTCCTTGTAGATATGTTATTCGTTTATAACACAGTTTATTCATTTGCTACAGTTTTTATTTCATTTTGGGTTCCCTCCACATCCTGGTTGATTTTTAAAAATGTATATACTCATTTTTTGTCATATGCCCAAGTCTGTGGGTACTGGGAATGTGGAGAGCCAGTCTTCCTCTAGGAACTTCAGACAAAACTGGAAGTAGTTCAAGTGGTTTGGCCTGCCTCCCCCACCTCCTTTTTTAAAATGCCTTTTTCTGGGGTACTCTGGCCAAAGACTAACAAGCAGTGAAATGGCAAAAGGCAGGCAGCAGGCAGGAAAAGTAGAAGCAAATGGCTGGGATAAAACACAAACTGCATGATTAGGCCCTGAATAATCAGGAATTGCATTGTGGCTTGTTATACATATTCCATGGTCATAATTTGATATTTGCAACAACAAAAAAAAGAGAGAAGAGAAGAGAAGGGAAAAAAAAGTTAGTGTTGACTGGGGAAGTCTACTATCTTTTCCACTCAAAATATTACCTATTTACTTTTCTCATCCTCTCCATATAATCTAGTTAGTTGCACTTAGCACATTTGAGAGAAAGAGTGATTCACATTATCATTTTAATGGTGCATGGATTCTTTCATTATGTAGTTGCTTCTCACACATCAACATTTTAAATTTTGGACATTCTAAAATACATTTGGCAAACTGCTAAAGAGAAAACCGTCTGTTTGCCTGTAGGAACTAAAACCTGGTGCATGTCTGAACAAATGCAAAAGCCCCATTTGTGCTGTTTAGCTTTATGAGTTATGTAGCTTTGGGTGACCTTTTAAAAAATATTCAAGTGGTTTTGAAATATCATTAAAAGGTGATCAGTGGTAATTGTCTTAACGATAGTACTCACACGGAAAAAAATAGTTTAGTGGAGCCCCTTCCTAACCTCTGATATGATTTTTAAAGGCCCTTTTTAAAAAATCAAGACATTTGAAAGTTACTTATTAAAGGCCAAATGAAAACACAACTTGCAAAGGGGCTTTTAATTTCATAATGATTCAGATTTTTTAGCATAAAATAGGACCTAAGACCAGATCTTAATTATTTATAGCTTGATTCTGCAGTTTTTGGTATCTAGTTCCCTTATTTATTTATTTTTTTCCTAGGAGGGCAGGAATAGATGGGGAAACTAAAATAAATCAGCTCCTTTTATTTTATCATTTAGTAAAAAGTCTGATGTGATATAAAGTTTTAGAATTATCTACGCCACTTGACCCATTACTATGGATGATTGAAAGCATGTCATGATTGAAAAGGGGGAAAAAAATCACTTATTGAATAACAACTGAACCAGACACTATGTAAGGCCATATATATATATATATATATATATATATATATATATATATATATATATGTATATATATGTATATAATAGTGTTCACAGAAATCCTATGTACTATTACTGATTACTTTCTTTTACATAGGTGGAAACTAAGGCTCAGATAGCTGAAATCACTTACCAACTCCATGGGTAATGAGTATCAAGGCTAGGATTAAAAACGGGTCCTTACAATTCATATTCTTTCTACAGAATTAGTCACTTGCTCCATGATTGTTCCTTGACACAAATTACATAAATTGAAATATTTTTGCAGCCCAAGGATGAGAGCTGGGAACCTAGGCTAACTCTAATTTCACACAGTTAGGAACAATGATTACTCTTTTTCTAGGATCCTTATACATTTAAGGTATTTAGAAAATACACTTTGTACCATGAATGTCATGGTTTTGCAACCTCTGTGGAAAAACTACAGAAAGTCTATGGGACTGCAAATCAGTACACATTTTCTATACAATAATATGGAAAAAAATGTTCATACTCCTTAGGCCAAACAAATGTGTATTTTTATGAACTGTCAGAAATTAAAATACAAGTTTATTCATTTCAGTGCTATTTGTAATAGGGTAAAATTGTAAACCATGCAAATGCTCAGTTTTTAAATAAGAATACATATACTATAAAATTATACATATTTTGATATATTATGTAGTCATTAAAAAGAAGTTACAAAGAATATGTAGTAATAACAGGGAAATTCTAACCATGTGATTTTCAGATTTTATGTAAATAATGTGTATTGAATGAATAAGTAAAATAGTAAATTCAAAATAATGCACATCATAAGAATTAACATTTTCCAAGTCAGAGATCATGAAGACATAGCTTTTTTTTTTTCTTCTTAATGTAAACATTTCTTGAAGTAGAACATACACAATGCATAAATAATTAGTGGCTCAATGAATTCAAACAAGTCAATGAATTTTTACAAAAGGAAATACCCATGTGACCACCACATAGTCAAGAAATAGCACCCGATTCCCAAATGTAGCTACTATCTGACTTCTAACATTGCAGAGTATTATTATGTCACTCTAGATTATATATTATTCTGAATGTCTAGATTATGCCTATATTTGAATTTTAGCTAAATGATTCATCTATTAGGTGTTCTTTTATGTCTAGCTAATTTTGCTCAACATTATATTTATGAAATTCATTAATGTGATTGTGTATAGCAACATTTTGTTAATTATCAAAGCTGTTTATTATTCTCTTGTATATGTGTATATCTGTATATACTCTTGATGGATATTTGTTCTCAGATTTTAATAAATAGTGAGGCACTGAATACTCTAATAAATGCCTTTTGGTGCACATATATATGCATTTCTGCTACTATACCTGGAGGTGAGACTGTTGGGTTATGTGGTGTGCATACCAGTTTTAGTACAAACTACCAGTTTTCCACAGTAGTTATACCAACTGACAGTACCATCAGCAGATCATGAAAGCTCTCCAGTTGTTTCACAACTCACCATCACTTTGAATTATCAGTGTTTCCTAATTTTAGCCATTCTGAAAGGTGTATAGTGATATCTCATTGTAGTATAAACTTACATTTCTCAGATGAATAATGAAGTTGTTTTCATGTTTATTGGTCATTTTGATGTTTTAGTTTGCGAAGTGCCTATTCAAGCTACTTGCCCATTTTTCTTTTCTTTTCTTTTCTTTTTTTTTTTTTTTTTTTTTTTAGTAACTATAGGAATTACTTATATATCCGGAATTAGGTTTATTTGTTAGATATTCCTATATATCGTTCTATTGTGTGGCTTTTTACTCTCATAATGGTGTATTTAGATTCATAGAAATTATTATTTTTAACACAGTCCAATTTTTCCATCTTTTCCTTTGTGGTTAGGCTTTTTGTGTCCTCTATAGAAAAGATCAGCAGCATATTATCCTGTGTTAAGTTATAAAGGCTTTATTGATTTATCTTTCACAATAGGTATAATATATGAATCAAGGTTCAGATTTTTCATATGTTCACATTTGACCCAGCAGCAATAATTGAAAGATCATCCTTTTCCACTGAACAGTTATATATAAGCTGTAAAACCTTTTTCATAAATCAAGTGAGTGTACATATGTGGGCATGTTTATGGATTTGTTCTATCTCTATATTTTGTCCTACTAGCCTGTGTGTCTGTTCTTGGAGTAACACCATAGCTTTCATTACTGAAGATTTATAATCTGTCCTGCTCACAAGTGCAAGACTTTCATAATTATTCTTCTAGATTGTCTTATCATTTCTGGCCCTTCATATTTCCACTAAAATATTATATATCAAAAAAATTTGGGGTCTTCCAATAATTTCCCTCATCTATATTTTGTAAAATGATTTCTCTGTACTGGATGGATTTTTGTTCTATTTTAATTCATATCATTTACAATTTTACATTTTTGAATTGTTCATTACTGGTACATAGAAAAAACCGAATTTTGTATATTGATCCTATATTCAGCATCCTGATGGAATCATTAATAATTAATACTAGCCAATATCAATAGTGATTAATATCGGTAATATTTGATATTAAGTTGATAATATTATGCTAAGCAAAACCACAAGTTTATATGTGGAATCTAATAAAAATAATAAACTGATGAACAAAATAGATCCAGAGACATAGAAGCATGGAACACACTGACAAATCTCGGAGGGAAGTGGGTGGGGACAGGAAGAGATTAACCAAAGAACTGATATGCATGTATACATAACCCATGGACGCCAAGAGTAGTGCGGTGAAGGTCTGTGGGGGAACAGGAACAGGGTGGAGGGAGTCAATGGGGGAATAAAAGGGATACATCTGTAATACTTTCAACAATAAAGATAAATTTTTAAATTAAAAATATTGGTAATACTAAAATTATGAAAATTAATGAATTATATTTTTAAATAAATTAACTAGTTTGATTTTTTATAAATATAATATTGTTAATGAATTAATGGTAAGTTTATGATTTTTCTGAAATTCTTATATATTTTATTTTTTATTTCTCTTACTGTACTGACTAGGACCTTACAAATTTATTTATTAGTTTTAACAGTGTTTTAGCTGATGATTTTGCTTCATCTATTGAGATATGAACTTGGTTTTTCATCATGTTGTTAATAAGGTGAATTGCACTGGTGGATATCTAAATTAACTAACCATACATTCTTGGGGGGAGGACAACCTGTTTATGATGTATTATTCTTTTAAATAAATTGCTAGATTTCATTTGCTAATATTTTTAGAATTACTGTATCAATATTCATAACTAGGTTTTATCTTTCTTGAAATACCTTCATCAGACTTCGCTATCAAGATTAAGCTGGCTTCAAAAACTATTCTCTTTTATTTTCTCTGGAAGGCTTGGTATAGAATCAGCGCTGTTTCTTAAAAGTTTAAAAGACTAGCAATGAAGCTTTCTGAGCTGGAGACTTATCTGTAGAAAGGGTTTTAAAAATTCATTAAAAAATTTTAATAGATTTAATAATACAGAAATTTGCTGATTTTTTTTCTTGTATTCACTTTGAAGGTGTGCATTTCAAGCGTTTTTCCATTTCACCTAAATTTATATTTTTAATATCTATAAAATCTATAGTAATGTTCTTTTTTATTTGTTCTCAATATTTTTTAAATGTCTTGCTCAAAGTTTACTATATATATATACCCCCCCCCCACCAGAAGCCAGACTTTGGCTTTTGTATTGATTCCCTATTGCTGGGAACGTATTACCACAAATTTGGTGGCTTGAAAGAGCACAATTGTATTCTCTTAGAATTTTGGAGGCCAAAAATCCAGTATCAGTTTCACTGGGTCGAAATCATAGTGTCAGCAGGACTGCACTCCCTGTGGAGGTTGTTGGGGATGATCTATTACTTTGCACTTTCCAGTTTCTGGAGTTGTGTTCCTTGCTATCTTAGCTTGTGGCCTTTCCTCTATTTTCATAGCCCAGAGTATAGCAGCTGGCTTCACTTGTCACATTGTTTTGTCTCTGTACTCAGATATTTCTTTGCCTTTCTCTTATAAAACACTTATGATTATAATCCAGAACAATCTGGCATTCCCCAAATCTTTAATTTAGTCATCTTGTCAAAGTCCCTTTTGCCGTACAAGGTAACACCCAAAGATTGCAGGAATTAAGACCCAGATAATTTATATTTAGGGGACGTTATTCAGCCCACCAGAGCTTTGTTGATTTTTTTTCCTGTTGCATGTTAATTGTATATGTTATTAATTTCTGGCCTTTTTTTTTATTGTTTTGTTATTTGTATATTCTTATGGTTTTACTTGCTCTTTCTTTCTAACCCCTTTTGGTAGATAATTAGATAATAGTTTCTGAGGCTTTTACATTTTTCTAATATGTGCATGCATGTAAGGTTTTAATGTCCATCCAGCATAGCTTTAGCTTCATCCTACAAAATTTAATGTGTAGCATATATACTATGGCTCAGTAAAATATACTTAAATTTTTATTATGTGTTGATAATTATTTAGAAAGTTTTGCTTAGTTTCTAAACACTTTGGAATAGTGCAAGTTTTTGTTAATGACTTTTAGCTTAATTTTTCTGAAATAAAAGTATAATTTTAAACCTTAGTAAATTAACTTTTAAAAGCAGCTGAATGTGTCATCATATCATCAATTTTGATAAATGTTCCATGAGTACTTGAAAATAATTTTGTATTTTTGGTACATTTTTCTATAAATATCCCTTTGGTTAGGAAAATCATCATGTTATTCAAATATTCCATATTCCTATAGGTTCTTTTCTTGATATTTCTATCAGTTACTGTGAAAAGTGTGGTAAAGTCTTCTATAATGACTATAGATTTTTCTATTTCTTAGTTGAGTCTTTTCCATTTGGGGTTTATATATTTGGAAGCTATGTTATTTGCTGGATACACAGTTAGAATTGTTAAAAATTCTTGGTGGATTGACTTTTTAATTGTGAAATGTCCTTTATCTCTATAAATACTTTGTCTTAAAATCTACTTTGTCTGGTATTATTATAGATATACAAGAGTTATTTTAATTAGTACTCACAGGCATATCTTTTTACATCTGCTTACATTGCAGCTGTATTTTTACCTTCAATGTTTTCATTTTTAAAAAATGAAAATGCGGTTTCTCTCATTATAGTTTTTTTTTTTTTTAATCTTGTGTGAAAATCTTTGCCATTTTTTCTCTTTCCTTGAAATAATTTGTATGGTATTAGTGTTATTCTTTCTGAATGGTTAATTAAACTCTAAGATAAAAACATCTGGACTGATAATTTTTTAGTGGATAGGTATTGAATTCCCTATTTAATTTCTCTAAGAGTCAAAATACTTATAAAGTTTTCTATTTCTTCTTAGTTACATTTTAGTAGAAATTGTTTTATAGGTTTTATAGACACAGGTCTATAGGACATGGGTCTGTAAGACCTATGGTTATTTAGAATTATGTTGCTTAATTTCTAAATATTTAGATATTTAGTTCTAACTTAATTCCAATGTCATCATAAGTTATATACTTTATAACTGCAATCTTTTGAAGTGTGTTGAGACTTGTTTTATGGTCTAGAATACATTCTATGTGTTAAAATATTTTTATGCACTCGAAAAAATTGCATGTTCTGCAGTTGTTAGATATAATTTTTAATATATGTATATTGGAAAAATTCCATTAATCATGTTTCTCAAATCTTTTACATCTGTTCTTCCATCTGGGATCATTTTCCTTTTGACTGAAGAAATTCCTTTTGCCTTTCTTGTATTGTGGGCGCACTGACAATACATTTCTCTAAAAATGTCTTTATTTCCTTTTTGTTTTTGAAAGACATTTTTGCTGAATATAGAATTTTAGGTTCGCATTTTATTTTCCAAAACTATACCAATGTCGTTTTATTGTCTTCTGTGGGTTTTTGTTTTTTAACGGCCAATGTTGAGAAGTAGGCTTTCATTTTTATTTTCATCCTCTGAACAACAATATTCTCCCCTCACCTCACACTCTGCTTTTGAGATTTTCTTTATTTTTGGCTTTCAGCAGCTTGACTATAATATGCCCAGGAATGATTTTCCTTTTACTCATGCTACTGTGGTTCACTGAACTTCTTGAATATGGGGGTTGATGTCTTTCATCCTATCAACAAATTCTAATTTTTAACCATTATTTCGTCAAATATGGCCCCTCCCATTCTCTTCCTGTTCATATGGGACAGCAAAGCATGTATATTTTTGCAGTGTACCAAATCTCTTTTACATTCCTTTTCTGGTTTCTTTTTTTTCTTATATTCAATTCAGAGGTTTTCTTCTGGCCAATCTTTTAGTTCCCTTATCTTGTGTTACGCTTTGATTATTCTGCTGTTAAATTCATTCAGTGAGTTCTTAATTTTATCCATGAAATAGTATTTTGTAGTTCTAGGATGTGCGTTCAATTTTTTGGATTGTATTTCTTAGTTAAAATGCATATTTTCATCTATTTTTGTCCATCTTTTTCTAATTTTATTTAACACATTAGTCACAATTATTTTAAAGTCTTCTGTTAATTTCAATATCTGAATCATCTTTAGATGAGTTTCTAATACTTACTATTTTTATTCTCTGCCATTTTCTTCTGCTTCCTTACACATATAGCAGTTTTTAAATTATATTTTTGATATTGTGAATGACAGAGAATCTCAATGATTTTATCTTCTACTGATGAGGATAGAGTTTTGTTCTGAGAAGAAATGATATTTCTGGCTGATAATCTCAATCATGTGGAGACTAGATTTTAAGTGGTAATAAGGTGTGTCTATTTTGATATTGCCCTTAATTTTATAGTACTTCATGGATATGGTGTTTCTGGGATCTCAAAAGAATCTTCTGGGTATTCACCAACTATTTTTCCCTTTGGCTGGATGAAACTCCAACATGTATCCAATTTTGTGCAACGTCTGAAATCTGCATTCATATCTCAGCCCCTCTTCAACTGTTCTCTGATAGAATTCCTGGAATTTTACCCAGTGCATGTGAAGATTCAAAGTCAGCCAAGGAACCAAATGCTTTTTTTTTTTTTTTTTTTAACCCCTTGTCTGTGGTTTTCTCCCCTCTAGTTCCCTACTTCCCAAAATTCAGCCACCTTAGCAGCTCTCTTTCCTCTGCCCTATGAGGCTGGTTGCACTCCATTTCCATGAATAGCAGATAAGAAAATATGCCCAGGGAGAAAGCCAGGGTAAATATGAGGCTTAATTGGGCACTGCCCTTCTTTGAAGGATTGAAGTCATGTGGTCTTTGCTACCAATACCTGAAAAAAAATTTTTTTTGTTCTTTTTATCCTCACCCAAGGACACTTTTTATTTATTTATTTATTTATTTATTTTATTTTTTTATCCTCACCCGAGGACATTTTTGCATTTATCTTCAGATAGAGTGGAAGGGAGAGAGGGAGGAAGGGAGAGAGAGAAACATTGATATGAAAGAGACACATCACTGGTAGCCACCCACACGACCCCAACTGGGGCTGGGGACAAACTGCAACCGAGGTATGTGCCCTTAGCGGGAACCAAACCCAGGTCTCTCTGGTCTGCGGGCCGATGCCCTAACTGCTGAGCCAAACTGGCCAGAGCTGAAAACTTTTTAAAAAATTTTATTTGTATGATTTTCTATGGCAAAATCTTATTTTCAAATGTCTTTTTGGTCTTTAAATCCCTCTTTTCACTCCTGATATCACTTTGTCATACTTTATATCTTTTTTTTTTTCTTGATCATTTATACCAGAGGATTATAAAATTCTTATTCTTTTCAAAGAAACACAGTTGCCTTTGGTGATCCTCTTAATATATTTGTTCTTATCTTTGCTATTTTCTTCCTTCAACTTTCTTTTAATTTGTTGTATTTCTCCTTACCTTCTTGAGATGGATCTAATCTTAATAATTTTCTGCATTTTAATTTTATTAATATGAACATTCAAGATTATAAATATTCCTCTAGGTATTGCTTTGGCTACATCCCTTAGAATTTTCTATGTAGTGTTTTATTACTAAGTTTAAAATACTTTCTAGTCTTCTTGTGTTTGATTATTTGATACATAGTTATTTAGAAGAATATTTCTTTATATACAAACACATGTAATAGTCTAGTTATTTTATTGTTGATTTCCAGCACTACTACATTTTATTTGAAGAAAAAAATTCTATGATTTCAAACACTGGAATTTTTTTGTGAGTTGCTAGTACATATTCAGTACATGGTCAATTTTTATAAATCTTTGTGTCCTTAAAAAAAGATATATTCTCTAGTTCTTCTCTATATATACAGTAAGTGAAATTTATTAATTTTATTCTTTTTAAAAATTTATCTTTATTGTTGAAAGTGTTACAGATGTCCCTCCTCATTTTCCCCCATTGACCCCCTCCACTCCGTCCTGCCCCCAACCTAGGCCTTCACCACACTATTGTTTGTGTCCATGGGTTAAGCATATATGTATATTAATTCTTTGGTTAATCTCTTCCCACCCCCCCAACCCCCTTCCCTCTGAGATTCTTCAGTCTGTTCCAAGCTTCCAATTCTCTGGATCTATTTTGTTCGTCAGTTTATTTTGTTCATTAGATTCCAGTTATAAGTGACATCATTTTGCTTAGCATATTACCCTTCAGGTCCCTCTATACTGTCTCAAAGGGTAAAAGATCTGTCTTTTTTTTTTTACAGCTGCACAGTATTCCATTGTGTAAATGTACCACAGCTTTTTTATCCATTCCTTATACCCTTACTGTTTTTGCCTGCTAGTTCTCTTGTATAGTGGGAAAAGTATTTTAAAAATCCTCCATGCTGATTGTTGTCTGCCTATTTTTCTATAAATATTTCATTTGTATATTTTGAAGCAATGTTAAATAGTAATTTAGAATTTTTTATTGTGTTTATTGAATCTGATCTCTTAAGATGTAACTTTCATCTGTATAAATACATTTTGCCTTAAAGTCTGTGTTTTTTTCATATTAATATAGCTACAGCTTTTTTTAATGCCATATTTTTCTTATCCTTTTACAACATTTCTCTATAAGTTTTTGTATGTATTTAACAAATGAATACTAATTTATGTACTTCATTGTAAATCTACTTTGATTTTTTTGATCTGTTAAGTGAATTATGCAGTACATTTATATTTATTGAAGTAACTGATATGTTTCTTTTTAATTATGTGATATTTAAAAATTTGTTCTTACAGACCTGTTTTGTTTTCTTCTTTCAATTATCTTTTATTGTACTAACAGATGGTTTCTTATCATTCTACAATTTTGTTACTTGTGTTCTTTTTTGTATTTTTTTTCCTTTTTTGTCTTCTAATTTAATCTTAATATTTTCTTCTGATTTATCTTCTACTTTACTGTCCTCTCTTTCAGCTTTATCTAAACTGTTGTTAAGCTTATTTATTGAGTTCTTATTTTCAAGTTATTGTGTTTTTTAGCTCTAGAATTTCCAGGGTTTTTTTTGTTTTGTTTTTGGTAGTTGCAGGTTATCAGTTTTCTGTCAACATTCTCAATAGTATCTTTAATTCCTAGGATATATTATAGTTACTTAAAAATTCCGTGTCTATACCACTACCCAGATTTCCTATAGATCTTTCATATGGTTTATTCCTTAAGTTTTCAGTTATGTCTTATTTTCTTCCATGCTTGGTTATTTTTATCGTGTTGAACATTACAAATGATTATATAAACACATCTAGAGTCTCTAGGTAGCTTTCCCATCCTGTAGAATGCATTTACCTTTACTTCCAACAGGCAGTTAGCGTAGAGACCTTGGCAATATAGTCACTTTAATCCAATCAGAAATTGAAGTAATTTGAATCTGGGCTTCAGTACTTGTCAGTACTGATTTATTTTCAGTTTTTACTTACATTTAGGATGCAACCTTTTGAAAATCAAACTAAAAGCTGCTGTATGTATCAGAGAAGCTTTTCCTATACTCTGAATTTTTGTCTTTCTGACTTGAACATCTGTTGACATATCTGCTCAGCTTCTCAGTTTCTCCTCCTGCATAAAATTTTCCATTATCTTGATGGAAAAAGCAGTCTTAGATACAGGGTTTACCTTGATGGGCTTTCCTTCTCTCCTTAGAACCATGGTATCTCTCTAGTGTCCTCAAACAGATATTTAAAAAATATATTGGTCCAGATCATACAGTTGTTTTCAGTGAGAGAATTGGTCTGAAACAGTGTCCTCTGCTATTGGTAGATGAACTCTGACTCATTGTTTTACATTTTATAGTTTACTATTCCCTACAGATATTTTCAAGTATGTCTTTTATTTTTTTAAATATAAGTATAGTTGCTTCATAAACTGTATCTGATCATGTCAATATCTGATGCACATCTGTTTCTACTCTCTGCTTTTTCTGTTGATTCTGGCTCACAGTGCCCCATTTCTTTCAAAATATAAAAAATTATATATTTTGAGGCCAGGATGAAGGCACCTTCCACCAGAGATGACTTACATTTGCTTCTAAGTAGCGCATACAGGTGAGACCAATAAAAGGCATTCTTAACCTAACATAAAACTTAAAGTTCTCAGAAATCTCTAGAGCAAATCTGCTGGAAGGCTGGCCAGGGGCAACATCTATTCAAAGAACTCTTTTTCACCTTTTCTTTTTTTCTCATTCTTTCCTCTAGTACCTACAAATTAATGCTTATGAATCAGTTTTACATGAGGTGCAAACCCCCCCTTGTCCCAAATTAATGTGAGGGAGAGTCTCCCCTCTGACCCTCTGCTATGGGGAGGTCCTAAGACCTGATGTTTTCCCGTTTCTGCCCAGATCACATATTGGCAAATTTAGCATATGACTTCAAAGTAACAGCAGCTTGGTGCTCATGTGTACAATTTATAGCTCTGTGTTTTGTTCTTTCCCATTCTTAGGTTTGTGTGTATGTCTAGTTTGGTACTACTTTGTTAGGTTTTAAATGATTTTGAAGGGATTTTAAAATATTTTATCTAGCATTTTATCATTGGGAGGTTTGATCTAAATAAAGTCATCATTATCCAAAATATAAATTTCTTATCTTTTTGTTTTTAATGTATTGGAAAAAGAAAATATGGCCTTATGATATGTACTTTTGGAAATCTATTGAAATTTTTTGGGTGTGGTAATAATGTATGGTCAAATGTATAAATATTCATGTGAGACAAATGGTTGTTTTACTGTTTTTTGGGTACAATTTTATTTGTGTATATTATTTTGGTTATTTATATATCCATAAAACCATATCAGTAAACGTTAGTGTTTTTGTGTACATTTATAGCTTTTAATACCATTGCCTTTTTTCAATATTATATATATTAACTTTTTTATTATGTACTTTATGTATTCATTTCTAATACATATATATTAATATAGTTACTATGATGATGGGTTTTTGAGTTATTTTAAAAGTATTTTTAACAGTTTTAAATGTATGTGTGCAGGTTGATAATGAAAAAAAGAAAACAGCTGACTAGTTATGAGGGTATAGCCAGGATCAGCAGTGGGGATAGCAAGTGGCTAGTGAATGGTGAAAAGTATGGTGGATTAGGACCACCAAGATCTTTGGATTTTTGTATCTTTAGGTCAGGCAAAAATCTAAGCAATAAACCAGGTAATAAATAGGTCCTGGCATCCATACTTTAATATCATTTCTTTCATGTGCTTCTCTTGATGAAAAATTGTTACCAAATTGAATTTTGTTAACTCTTGGTAAAGCCTTAAAAAATGTATGCATTAAAAAAAGTTTTAAATGAATTTGTGTGGAGATGCACTGTATGTAGATTTCCAATGGAAACCTACAGATGCTCACATAAACATTCTTGCTACTCTTTTGAATGAACATGTTGTAAGCCCAGTACATTTGCATACCCAAGATAATAATTGTTTCAAAGGTATGGTCTGTGAACACATGTGGTTGACTACCAGATTATGAACACCAGACTTGAGACATATATTTTTCAGGTGTACAGCTTGAGGAAATTATTGAATACTCAGCACAAATGTTGTATCTTAAGGAAAATTTGGAGAAATGTCGGTGCTACTGTATTTTGAATAATCAGTCCCTCCAGCTCTCATTGTGACTGATGGAAAGTTTATTTTATTTTCCCTTGAAAAAGGGAAAACAAAATTGTACCTATCTTACTGCATAGTTTGTTAAGCAAGCTCCATTTTGTGCTTGCATTTAACAGATGTTCTGAAATGGTTAAGCCAAAAAGCATGTTTCAACTCGTGAGTAACTTATAACAAAATACATTCCCATCAGGTTGGCTTAAATGTGTGTGTGTGTGTATATAAAATATATAAATAAAATAACAAATTTTTTAAATATATAAATGTCTCATTGATAACTGAGACACAAAAAAGAGGTATCATTATAGGACAATGTAATCCTTTCTTGCTTTATGGGTAAAAAGTTAAAAAGTCACATATTATATCTGAATATTTATTTGTCTTTTATAGTTTATTAGAGTAGAGATGACAAATGATAAAAGAGGTTTAGATACACGTGAAGCCTAGAAGTGCCTATAGATCTGCTAGGCTCAAGTCCTTACCTACTACCTTCAGAATCTGTTATAACTTATGCTTATTAAATTGGCTCCAGGTCTTATTTTTCAGAGTAGCCCCCAAATAACTAATTTTCCAAAATATATCCAGTCTTATTCATACCTCCTCTAAGAAAGCAGCTATTACAAATTGTCCTCATAAGGTGGGACAACCACACAGCCGGGTTTTCCCAGGTCAGGAGTAATTGTTGCAAGTGACCCCTTTTGCTCTCAAAAGGTACAATTTTGGATGATAAATTATATAGCTACACTAGATTTAAAAGGCTAAGATTCTTAACATTCTGAAGGAAGAAAAATTGGCCTAATATTACATATTCATGAACTGTACCCCCTACCAATTAAAGCATTCCATTTGTTATCAAACGTTTTTTCCCCCCGCTCTTTGGTCTGAGGTGTATCCTTTCTGTTTTGATTAGATGTATATTGAGGGTTCTTTAGTTTGGCAGTTATGGAAAACATTGCTGTCTTCTATAATTAACAAATTCAGCCCAAACTTCTCTCAGGATTTTGTTGTAGTAGAGTAAGGATATCTTTCCTTATTAATGACTTATCCTGAAATGAGATATGGAAATCAACGCCCTGTCTATCAGGCACATCAGAAAGGTGAGGCATTTTCTATGATAGGAAATACATAAAGCAGTGAAAAGATTGTTGGGCACAAAGGCAAATTCAGATAAAATTCAGATACTTTTTATTCCTGAAATGGAATCTTGGCTAGATGGGATTATTATAGGTTTGAAATTGAGCTCTGCCCCACATCTTCAGGCAAATGATTGCCCACATATATATGGTTTGCCTTTACAGTTGTTGATGTTTATCTATTGTAGTTCATATTAAGACATCACTGTAATTTTCAAATTTTATGGTCTATTTTTAAACTACAGAGTATAGGAAATATAGGCATATCCCCCAAAACAAGCAGGCATTTTCCAGTGAAACAATAATAACATACAAGTAAGTTAATTGAAAGTTTATTTCTCAATGGAATAAACTCCACATGTTCTATTCTTGATGGAGCCCTACATTGTGAGCTTTCTTCACATTCTTGGTTTGTGTCTCCTCTTAGATAGAAATAACTTCACTTCAAAGGTGAAGCATTCTCAGCAACCGTTTCAGTTTTACATGCATTTAAAATTTCTAAATTTTAAAGAATGGCATGGATGTAAATGATTGTTTCCTTTCAAAATTTGTTTCACAAGAGCAGATGATAGATTATCACCTTCAACTGCACATTTAGATGTTTTTCTCTTTGAGTGTACTTTCCCCTCAATGTTTTTTTCCTACAGAATTTTGGGATTTTGTTCCTCTCATGTTTTATTGAAAAGGCTCTCTTGCCATTATATCATGTCGTTTTCCGGTTTTATCCTTTTGTCTGAAGGCACATTGCAGCACGCCTGGTTTAAGGACTCTAGACAGCGAGAGAAATGATGCCACAAGAGTATCTCTAGTCAAGGTTGAAAGAGAGCACATAGCTTTCTAAACCGAGCCCCGTGAATGGGGGACATTTAGGTTATTGCCATGACAATTCTAATTGTTGGAACTTTATTCTTATTACGGTCTTTATTCCGTGGAAGTCACCTTAACAGCGCACATAGAGGAGTCACTGTAATTTCTAGGCTGGTTTTGGAGAACATGTAGCCAAGAATCATCATCTTTTTTGTTGCAATCACAAAACACACGGTCAAGGGGGGTCTAAATGGAATTGCATTTTATAGACATGCAGAGATCGGTACGAAGGAAGACCTGCTCCCTCCGACCCCGGGAGGCTCTCTGTAACAAATGATGGGGCTACATTGTAAATTACAGGAGCTTCCAATTACTGGGAGATGATGGGGCCATGTGAGCTCCCTCTACGGGCTAATTGAACGTCTGCAAATTATATTTCTCCTTTTTTCTTCTCCTTCCCATTTTTTCCCCCAACAAAGCCTCTGTGTGGCCTCTGGGACGGGGCGGCCGCCTAAGGGCCCTGAGGTTGTGCTCCTTGGAGCGGGTGCAAGATGGCTGCCCCAAGGCTGTTTGAAGCTGGCGCGTTTGAAGCTGCGGCGCGTGTTTGAAGCTGCGGCATTTGAAGCTGTCGGGCTTGAAGCTGGCGCGTGTGTTTGAAGCTGCGGCATTTGATGTGGCTGAGGACGTTTGTAAATTTGAGACAGACTTTAATATTGTTAGACGGTAGGGGAGTCCTTTTCAACCCCCTTTTCATTTTTTTTTTTTTTTCCAACCTGAACTTTTAAAAAAAGTTTTATTTAACTTTTTTTTTTCCCCCCAACTATTTTAACTACTTATGTCAGCCGAGGAATGCTGTGATTCACAGCCATTATTGTAAGGAGGCTGTTATGTATTTTTAGTGCTGCTGGGACCATAGGAATTCTTGAGTGGCTTTGACTGCATACAACAATGTGGAGAATAAGCCCAACTGTGAAAAGTGCTACTGTGGCCACAGAACAGTACAGAATAATTTTGAAAAGGGGCAATCTCCTTGTTGCTTTTAGAAGAAGGCCGGGTATGCCCGCTGTTGCGTTGCAAGATTGATGAGTGTAGAGGTGGAACAAATGCATGTGAGTAGAAGTGGTTGGGGATGTATAGGTGTAGGAATTAAATCTGCAGTTTTCCGGGAGCAAAGCATTTTCTAATTCCTTCCTATTATTTTTCCTCTAATTTCTATGAGAACGAGAGAGAAAGATGGATGTCACTAGGACACAATACCATCAACCTTTTGGAACAATACTGTAAAAATGAACAGAGCTTTGTATGTAGAGCATCTACGTTGAAAATGTGAGAGCCAAGGACATGAGTACTGCTGCTGTTGGTGAAGGAAAGAAAGCAGATGGTTATCCTGGCATCTGTAGGTTGCAGTTTGGGAAACATCTTGGTTGGAGGAACCCTAGATGTGTAAGTGAAAAGGTAGAGAAAAATTTGGAAGGAACCATGAATGGTCAAATCAAAATGTACTAGATGATAAACACTTTAGTTGGGTGCAAGTGATGTTTTCCCTAATTCCTAGCCTGGAGCAACATCATGCACTTGGGTGTGGAGTTGATGAAACAAGACATTTCTGTTGTTGTCTACTGCTCTCCTCTGGTGGGTTAGAAAGGTAGTTTGATGGGCCTGCCATCAGTTCTTTTCTTTGGAAGTAGAATGTTGCATTCTGTGGATGATCATTCTCTTGACAACTAAGTACTGTTTCTTGATGTTGGCTATTTGTCAGGACTTGAATCTGTTTACTTACATGTCTACCATTAATTTTTTTTTATTGGGTAGAGAACAAATTCTATAAATAGACATCTGTTTTCCAGACATATTTTGATTGTATATCTACCCAGGATTGAGATGTTTGGTTCAGTATTTCATTTATTTGATCAAAGATCTGTAATTCCTTCAATTCACAGAAAAAGCTATACTACATTAAATTCTTATCAGTAAAATTGAGTTAATGCCTTTTAATCTAGATAGAACTGGGTTTTATGCTAATAAATAATTTAAAATGTGCACATTACCTATTCTACTAAGAGTTACATATATCTTGCACACCTTTTGAATGATGAAAACATTTCCCATTTCTTCATAGAGCAGATGAACATGGGCTCTGTTTTCTTGCAAATAATCATTTTTAAGGTTTTCCCTTCATTAGTTCAACTTTTTAATTTAGTGAGAATATAAATTAGCTAAGCATTTTCCCTTGATTGTATAGATGCATTTTCTACTCCAACTTTTCATTATTAGCTTCTTCAGTTGTATTCTTTTGAAACTGTGTCTTTTTTCTGTTCTATCAGCTAATCATCTATTTTACAAGTTAGTATTTTATCAAATTTGTATTTCAAACTTATATGAGCAATATTGACATTATTCTTTGAGAACTAAGTTTTTGCAGACTATCAGTCTAATGTACTAATAATCTATCATAAGAAGTCATTTCATAAGTCATAAAGGCATTTAAAACTAAGTGATATGGTCACCCGTGAAGGGATTCTTGCTCCCCATCCCCAAGATAGAAAATCAAGAGAGGAGGTGAAACATTCAAAAGAAGAGATTTACTGAAAACAAGGGGGAGGTAGGAGAAAGGGAGGGAGCTTGATGCATCGAAGAAGCACACCCTAATGAGGAATATAGCTCCCCAAACTGCTTCCTGCTCCAGGGGTCTGGTTTATGTATGTGGAGCTGGGTTCTTCATATAGGCGCAGAGTAGGTTTCTCTGCTTTCGAGGTTCCCACTGTGAACTAGTATTGATTGGCGCAGGCACAGAGCGGCACTCTTTGCAGAGTGGCTGAAGAGAAACTTTAATCTAAGAGTGGTTTAAAAAAATAACTGAAGAGCATTCTCATCTGTTTAAGTCTGTCTCAGCATGAGAAATATACAAAATTAGTGGCTCTGCACATTTGACTTATACATTGTATTCTGCACTTTGTTAAAAAACTTTTTAACTCAAGGAGAGAGTACATCACACACACGAACACACACACACGCACACACAGGCCCAAGGTGCACATGCCCTTGAATGTATGTATAAAATCTTCCTAAGCATTCAATTTTTTCTCATTCCTCAACTTCTGTAATGCTCATGTGATCCCTATTACTAATTTTTTAAGCTTAGAGAAAAATTTAAAATTTTTTTCTACTCTTCACCATAATATAGTCTGCTATATTTCCGTATAGTTCCATACTTTTGATGACAACAGAATTGCTTGAGAATAATTGAACACATGCTTAAATGAGAACTATAGGCATTTTATTATATATTTGTATAAGTATATTCAAAGGAGGGTAAATGCTGAAAAGTGATATATCTTTCGTTTCAGGTAGAAACTTCTGGGAAGGTTTCAGCAGTCTGGATGCATGTTGTACTTTACTCTGTTCCTTGCTGGTTTGTGCTAAGAAGTTGCTTCTCTTTCTCAGAATCTTTATTGTGATTTTTTTCATGTAGTTTTTATTTTTTTATTTTTGCTCTTTCTATTTAATTAAAATGAATTTCAGGTAACTTTTCATTTTAATGAATTTCCACACCTATGTGCTACTTTCAGCAAGCTCCACAAAGCGTAAGCCGTTAACCAAAATAATGATTTCTCTTCTGTGGCTCGCTCTCTCTGTCTCTCTAACTTCAGTATTCTGTCCTGTATCTCTTTACTCTGCCTCTAATAATGTTCTCTCCCATCCTGCCATGATGAAGTTTAGCATTTGCTTCCTGTAGTAGAGACATGACAAGAGTAACTTTCTGAGTGGGATCCGAGCTGAAAACAGCTATCCCCTTTACACAGCACTATGACCCTATTTTTTTTTTTTGATTCTTAATAACAATATCTCCATTACAAAGCGAGGTCATTGTTGTTTAGCCATTCATCCACAATATCATATAGGTTTGTTGATTTGATTTATTAATATATATAAGATTTGTTACCTATTAGGGGTGAGATTTGTTACTTCACACTGTTGATTTTCCTTTTCCTTCTCTAGATGTTTCATTAACTATCCTGTTTTTAAGACAAATACACATTGAAAATTTTATACATAAAATTTTGATTATTATTTTTGTATTTTAAAAATCAGCTTTATTTAGGTATTATTTACACGCAGTAAGTTTTATCAATTTTGAATACATAATTCAGTGAGTTTTGACAAGTGTATATAGCCATGTAACCACCATCACGATCATGATATTGAACACTTACAATCATGATGCTGAACATTTCCATCAGCCCCAAAAATGTTTCTCCTACCATTCTGAAGTCAACATACTCCCTGGCCTCCAGCCTGGGGTCTCTTCTTTCTTTCACTATAGTGTTGCCTTTTTTAGAATTTGGTATCAATAAAATCATATAGTATTGTGCTCTTTTGTGTCTAGCTTCTTTCACTTAGCATAATGCTTTTAAATTTCATTCATGTTGTTACATAAATCAGTAGATTTTTTCACGCTATGGCTGAGTGTAGTATTCTACTGTATATACTGCGGCTTGATTCCATTGACCTTTTGATGACCTGTTTTGTTCTTTCCAGTTTTTAATGATTATCAATAAAGCTAATGGAACCATATGTGTGCAAGGCTTTTTTGTGTGAACATAAGTTTTCTTTCTCTTGTATGAATATCTAGAAGTGAGATTGAATGGCCACATGGTACACATATGTTGAATTTTATTTAAAAAACTATTAAACTGTTTTTTCAGAGTGGCTGTAGTATTTTGCATTCCCACCAGCAATGTCTGAGAATTTCAGTTATGCATCATCCTCACCAACACTTGGTTATTGTTGGTCTTTTTAATTTTAGCCATTATAGTGAGTGTGCATATATTTTTTTACAATATTTTTTACAATTGTAATAATTTACTTCTGTTTTGCCAACTTTATTATCATTACTATACGTACTGTATTGCATTCTGCTTTTATTTTTTCATGTTATACTTTTATAACCTGTTCTTTTGAAAGCTATAAACATATTTTCATTTATTGTTTTCAGTGTTGAATAAAGGGAGCTAAAATCCCAATATGAACATATAAGTAGACCAGAGTCTTGAGTGAGCATATTAATAGTTGATTTTTGTCTTTATAATCTGAGAACTAGGAATATAATATTTTAAAATGTTGTATCTGATTTAGGGCCCTGGGTTTTATTGGTGTCCATTTGCTATCATAAAAATTACAAATAAAATAGAATATTTCAAAAATAATAGCAACCTGATTTTTACATAAATTTTCAATACCTTCAACAATTGAAGGATCACAATACAATTCATCCCTGTCATTTCCAAAAATGGCTCTGTTTTTCTATGCCTCATTAGATAGCTTAGAGAACAGTGTACCATTGTCCATTAAAAACCACTTTTATTTAATCTAGTACCTACTTACATTTGTCAGAATTGGTGATTTTTTTTAACCTCTTTTTTTTAAAATAGCACTAACTGTTCTCAGATCTCTGGCTTTGTTCCCTGGATGTTAAAAAGACACACAGTCACTTTGTTGAATTCCTTCTTTAAAAATCCAGTGTAAATGAGAATCATCATCATCTCGGTCACCCTATTCTTTTCCATCTAAGGGTGTTTCATTTCAATATATGCTGTAATTCTGATTTTTCTCACTAAGGCTCAGTTTCTAGTTCAGAATAATTACTTGTTTAAGTAAGATATTTTTCACCAAAGAGTTTCTATAACAATAAAAACTGAATGCTAAATATTTGTATAGCTATAAATTCTCTTTTATCAAAGAACTATATAGCTATGAGTCAACCCTTTTTTCAGAAAATTGTTTTATGATGTTCTTTAAACTTTGGCTAATGTGTATTCATTTCCTCATGAGTTATTTTGTTGAGTTCTGTGTTTGAAAACAAATCAGATTCCTACAGAAGCTTCTCAGTTTTGTCCATTTATAAGTAAATAATAGGACATCACAAAGTGAAATATTATTTTTGAAATCATGAATTAATTTAACTTCTTGGGAAATTCACTTTTAGTTCATTGAAGGGTTTCTGTTGAATGGGAGGTATTTTTTCATGTCACATTTTCTCATAAAAACATACATTTTGTACTTTGATTTTAACTCTGGTATTATTTCAGTGAATGTAGACTTTGAGAGTTTTGCAGATAATAGATTGAATAATGAAGCTGAAGAATTGTGGGTATTTTTAGTTATCTTTTACAGTTTTGCAAATCAATCTCACTTTTTTTTCTATTTTTATGTTCAGTTAATATTAACCCAAACTGTTAAATGTTACTTTAGAAATACCATGAAAGCATGACTGACAGGAATCTTTTTTATTTAGAAGAAAAACATTGAATATAAAATAAGCTAATATCAGAAACAATTCAAAATTATGATTTTAGAAAATTCACTGTAGTAATAACAGACTTACACTTAGTATTCTACAGGTATTCAGATTGAAGATAAAGGGACATACTTTATAAAGATTCTCTTTTAAAAGTTTTGGTATGAATATTTAGTGGTCCTTTCTGAGTTAACCAATATTCCATATTCTACAAACATCTGGGTTTTGTGGATAAACTAGTTGGCTTAAATACTGACTTAAACACTTCCTCAAGCCTGAGATTCATTTATTTCTTCAGATCCTTGGTATTTTGGTTTGAAGTTGATTGAGATTATTTCTAGTACCTGTTCTTAGGTCATCATTAAATATATCTAATAAATAACCAATGTGCACATCTTTACACTGGATTTATTGTTTTCTAGGGAACATGTACTATGGATTTTTCTGGTGTCAAAATCTCAGCAACCAGGAGTAATTCTCTGTATTTGCTTGCCCCCCAATTCCAAAGAATTCTTGTATCTTACTCTTATATAAAGGATATCTTCTAAGTCTTGCCTAAATCCTCCCTGGCAATTTGCATAACAGGAACCCTCACATCTGTTATATAGTAAGATTGAATCCAAGGGAGTTAAGCTCTCCCCTTAACAGCTATTGCTCTCATTCAGGAGACACAGAAGGAGGGCATTCCTGCTCCCTCCCTCACCCCAGCCACAGTGCCTGACCAGGAGACTCATTATTAATAGTGTGTGATCAGGGAAATTGGTTAACTATTTTAATACATTGTGCTTTTTTAATGTAATTCTTGTAAACCAGAGCATTATGGTATCATCCAATTTTAAATACAAATCTTTCTGTGGGAATTTTAATATATGCTCGGTTTGATGATTTTTGGAAAGGAATTTAAAATTTTATTTTGAGATTCTCTCTTATTCTTAAGAAAGGAAATCTATGAGAGAGTCTTAATTTACCTCTTTTAGTGAATACAGATATTTGTCATACTATACTTTTGTTTATTTGTCATGTTCTACCCTAGATTACTTTATCATTGTCCTCGTGAAAAGTTTATAGTTTACTTATTGCTTCCAAATTATGTGTGTCAGAATTGATGTTAAAATAAGTTTTTAGAATAATTTCCTTGAGTGATCTGCTTTCATGCTTTCTAAGAAGTTAGAAGAATATGGGACAAAAAATCTCCTTTAAGATACAATGAAAATGCAAAATGTCTTGATGTAATATTGTTGCCTGTGAAAATGGGATTTTGATGTGTTGCAAGAAAGGAATTTCAAAGGGCACATATGTGGGAGAAGTTTAAACTGTGGCAAGATTTATTGGGGTGAAGGGAAATAGTAAGCCCTCAGGGGTGTAGAAGGTGGGCTGGCTCTAGCAGCTACTACTAAGATCCTTGATAATCCTCCATATATTTTCTTGGTTTTTGGGAATGAGCAGGATTACTTTCAAACTATCCAACCTATTTCCTGGGTTTCTCCTGGGCTTGTGCTGGGCCTTTCCCAGAACCAGTCTCTTTCCTGGACCTTCTGGGGTTCTGCACCCTCATCCTATCTGATTCTTTTCCCAGATTTTCTCAGGCTGGACTCTACCTCTTGATGTCACCATTTTGGCTTCTACTGCACATGCCTCAAAGTTTTGCTGTGTCATCTGGATTCTACTGCACCTGTGCTTACCTCTCCCAGCTCCATCTTGGCTTCTTCTTCCCACGTGCCTAGCAAAGGAATGTCCTCCCTGCACCCCGCTACAATAATCCCACAACCTAATCCCAGTACTAGTCTGGTTGTTCCCCCAGGAGCTTCTTCCTGCCTTCTAGGGGATTGCTCAGGGATTAAGTCCCAAGGGCTGAGGATGTGGTGGCCCCTGGGGAACCAATGAATGCTGCAACTTCCTAGTGAAGCAGGCTTAATGCCCGATTCAGCTCCCTAGTTTATTAGGCTTAATGTCTGATTCCCTTTGCTCCCTTCCTTTATTAATACTAACTAGCTACCTACACTACCAGTATTAGGAAGAATAAACATGTGGGAACTATATAATGAAAATGGTAAAAGTTTGCTGAGACCTAAGAGACAATTTTATGAAAGGTGAAATATATTAAAAGATGTCTATTCTTTCCATATTAAATCAGAGAATTGGTACTATATATTAAACACACACACACACACACACACACACACACACACACACAACAGTAAGCTTTTCTTTTTTAAAATTTGCCACAGTAAATCTCTCAGAATGAAGAGGAACAAATAGTCAATACAATTATCTTATAAGATATGAAGCTACAATATTCAAGACAATGCCATTTTGACAAAAACAATGAAAAAGAAGGAAAGTCAAGACATCCACATATGTAAAACTTTATTGAGTTAGTATCTATCATTAATTAATGGAGGAATAATTGACTTTTTACTTAACATGTGGAAAAAAATCAATTAGGTCTTGTTTCACCTCATCACATATACAAATACAAATTCCAGATGAGTTAAAGAGAGAAACATAAAATGAAAATATGAGATCTCTGGAAACTATGAAAAATAAGATCTGACTGATTTAGTAATGATGAATAATTTTAGGCATGTAAAATAATGAAAAAAATCACAAAGGGAAAATTCATAGATTTGACTACATAAAAAATAATAATTTTTGAATAACAAAAAAAAGTGTAAATAATAACGTAGAAAAAAATATTAGTAAAAACTGTTTCAGAAGTTTTGTATCTTTACAGTCAAGAGGCTCATACAAGTTAATACGTAAAATACTAAAATCCTAATAGAAAAATAGACCAAGGACAGATTTTAGATAAGACACAAAAACACAAAATAATTTTTAACATATTTTTAAAAAGTCAGTTTAACTTGAAATCAAAGATGTGCACTCATAAATACACCACTCAGAATTAATCAAAGTTTTTTTATATTTTGGTGCATATTTGGTGAATATCATCTCATTCTTTGTAATGTGTTATATCTCTATTTAGCCATTGATTGATCTATTGATTTATCTATCTATATACTCTCCACTCATTTAGTCATCCATCCACTCATACATAAATGTAATATGTATGTAATATAATTTTTCTAAGAGGGATTGTGGTGCACATATTGCTTTTAATTTGTTATCATTTAATATATTTTTAATTTCTTCCTGTCATTGTATATTCTTCTACAACATATTTAATCTTTGCAGAATATTACAGAGTATGTAGATGTACTAGGATGTACTAGGGCTTATTCAACCAATGCCTCTTATTGGGCATTAAGGTTGTTAAAAGTTTTTCAAGTGAAATGCTGAACACTATTGCACAGATCAGATTATTTTTTAAGGGTAAGTTTTGGAAGGTTGTGAGGAGATAGAGGTAATGGTAGTAAATTATTTTGTTATGTCTTGAGGACAGCTCTGAGGTCTGCTCTGGTATCCTTCTGTTTGGTTTCATGGAAAAGTAGCTAGGGAGTCATTTAGGACCTAAAACATAATTTAGCTCAAAATGTTACCATTCACCCTCCAGAGGTCCAGACCTTGTGACCATTAGTCAGGTCTGGGCTATTGTCTTCTGCTGCCACAGGGGTTACTTATTTTCCAGGGGAAAGGATAGGTCTTTGAGGGATGTAGAGAAAGGGGGCAGGGGGGAACCAGGAACATTTTTAAACCAATCGTCACAAATCATATCAAATTGTGAGGACCCTTGGTTTCAGTATTAATCTCAGTGTTAATTTTTAAAAGTTATGTTTGTATTTAAAATAAATGTCTTTGGATTATGTAGGTGTTTTAGTATATAGAAATTTAAATTATTTTAATTAGCTGAATCTATCAATTTTTTCCCACATAGTTTCTACTTTGTGTCATGATTATGCACCTCTGCCAAATACCAGACTTGTATGAACTAAAATGAAAGAATGTTTTGATTCATCTTTTCCATTTTCCTCCTGGTTTATAGTTGAATCATTATGGAAAGCAAGATCAATTGGATTTTTTTTTTTTTTTTTTGCATAGAGCCTTAGAGAAAAAACCAGGACCACCTGGTTTTTAATTAAATTGAATTTTGTGGAGGGATTATATTGTTAATATGACTTCCCAGTGACTTCCTTCTTAGTACTTAGATTAATTTGCTAAAGTGGCTCACAGAACACAGAGAAACATTTTACTACTAGATCACCAGCTTATTATAAAATGCTATAACTCAGGAACAGCCAAATGGAAGATGCATAAGGCAAAGTATGGAGGAAGGGCTCAGAGCATCCATGCCCTCTCCAGCCATGCCTCTCTCCGCAAATCTCCAGGTGTTCACCAACCTGGAATCTCTTCAAACCCTGTCCTTTGGGTTTTTATGGAGGCTTCATTATATAGGCACAATTGATTAAATCATCAGCCATTGGCAATTGCTTCAACCTCTTCCTGTAGGTCCGGGCTTGGGACTAAAAGTTCCAACCCTCTAATTACATGATTGGTTTGTCTGCTGACCAGCTCCTATCTCTAAGTGATTATTTGCATTTCAAAAGTCTTCTCATTAACATAACAATACATACCTTTCTTACCTCAGTCACTTAAGAATTTCCTAGGGTTTTAGGAGCTCTGTGCCAGAAAAGGGAAGAAGACCAGATATACATTTTTTAAAGTACAGTATCACAAAAGGTGACCCCGATATTGGAGAACTTACAGTGTTAAGTTGTAATAATTAATAGGCTGGTGAGGAGACATACCAGGATGCCTGGATTGGCTTTTTCTAAACTACACAATCCTTTCCACTCCATTTTACTGACATTAGTATATTATTAGTCCTGTATGTGTTTGCATTTAAAAGATTATACCAATGCTCTAGCATTAAAAGCAGTGGATCCTTTTCAAAAATGCATATTTTGATTCAGTAGGTTTTGTCTGGGACCTGAGATTGTGCATTTCTGTCAAGCCCCCAAGTGACTGTGCTGGTTTACAGTCTCCTTTTTCAGTAGCAAAGTTTGAGAAATCTTGTATTTATACTTCTAGTTCCCCATAAATAAATTAATAGGTAAAACACATGAAGTAGTGAAATGACAGTACAGTGAAATGGTTAAACACTTTGGAGGACCAAGTGAAGTTTAGTATCTGGATTTTAAAAGATCATAATTTGTAGATGTGGATTAGGTTATAGAAGCTGGTTCTTGGAGAAACAGGTTGGACAGATACAATGCGGCTGGCCCTCAGCCTACACCTTGAGTAATAAGGTCTTTTACTTTGTTTTCTTTCAGCTTGAATCTTTCATGAATGTGAATTTCCAGCATCCACTATTAAGAAATTGATTACCATCGTTAATAAGTAGACAGGCTGGGCCGCTATCAACCATACAGAATGAAACACTTTGTTTTTATTTTTTCCTACTTATCCCCTTCCCCTGATGGTAAGATGCAGGACTACACACCTCTAAGAGCACCTTTTGTAGGCTTGCCTTCCAAGAAGGAAAGGAACATAAAAGTTAGCACTGAGCTTTTCTGGTACTGATGAATCATTTGGTAAACATATCTGGAAGTACCTGGTGAGTCAGTCAGATCAGGGATTTGTACTGAAAAACAGGGAAAAGCAGAAGGATACCAGAAGCCAGAACTAGAGTGGGGATTGGGATGGGGACTGAATTACCCAACTGGTGACCAAGGCCCACAAAAGCTAGCACACACACCAAAACTGCACTGGGTAAACTGTAAACTGAAGGCAAAACTTGCACTTGAAACACTGACCTTCATTCACTGTGCGTGTGCGTGTGCGTGTGTGTTTTCCTGATTATAACAATATGTTCTATGTAGAAAATGTGGAAGTGATAAACAAGTAAAAAAAAAAGCCTATCATAAATCATATCATAATAATATATCACCTTTATCACTGTCTATAGTTACATTTTTCTTAAAATTTATCCCCCCTCTTTTTTTTTTGATGAGACTTAAGCTCTTAAATGTTACAAAATGCAGGACCCTTCAAGAACTGGGTGTTAAGGACGTATATAGTGACTGGGTGAGTTATACAGATCTAAGGAGAGAGTACAGTGCCTCAGTTCTTTGTGTTCTCTCTGCTGTGGGCACTGCCAAGGGTGCTGTTTGGAGAGCTGGGAAACATCATTTAGGTAGTGTTTAGCTGCTAGCTCCGATGTCACCGAAAAGCTTGACCCCACTTCTCCCCAGCTTGGGGACTCAGACACAGCTATATATTCAATAAAAAAGTGTTGAAATACATTTAAGTATTATTACATTAGAATAATCATTTGTATTTGTCTTTCTTCAAACTAGCAAATATCACATAGAGTCCAGACAGAAGTTTACCAACCCGTCTAAAAAAGAACAGATGTCCCTAACCAATACTTCAGACATTTGTTCTCCTAGAATATTAGTTGCAAAGGTAACAATCCTTCTGGAAATTTTTGTCATGTTTGGATTTTTTTTTTTTTGGGGGGGGGGGGCTATCCATTAAATTGAACTATTGCTGTTATTTGTAATCTCTTATATTAAAGAAAAATTTATTTTTTTAAACTTTGAACTTTTTCTTATGCTTTATAATTTACAACTAAAATGTTTGAAAGGCTCAAGCTAGGTTAATGATTAAACTGTTAAAGCTTGCTCCATGGGATACCTTACCTCTTACAAAGATATTTAGTGCTAAATTTATAAGATTCTCTTTTGTGGAGCACCAAAAGGGTCATTTTCAAGTGAGTAACCTTTTTAATCTCAATTTCACCAACTGAGAATCATTTAAGTGTTGCCCAGTTCATGGGCATACATTATAGCCAGTCACAAGTAATATAATTCACATTCTTTTTCTAAAACTACAGTGTATGTTCCTTTCTTTGAAAAAATGTATACAATATATCTGATGACATATAGGTCCCAGTGCAAACTTTACCACTGATGAGAGATTACTGGGTAGTTTCTAGGAATACGAGTTCTCAGAGGGCAGCTGGGAGATGGATGTATCTTTTCAGTTCCTTTGATTTGCTGGGCAGTTGATGCACAGTGTGGAGATTCACCATGTTTGTCTCTACTTCAGAGAAATGTTCATAACACTTATTTCATTTCTCAAGATAGTACTTAGATGTGCCAGTGGGAGTTCACCACAGCTTATTTAGAGAATTCCAAAGGGAATTTTAAAATAGGTCCTTTGGGAAGGAAATAAATCCTATTTGGAAAGTCCAAGATACCAGAGAGAGACAGAGAGAGAGAGAGAGACAGAGACAGAGAGAGACAGAGAGAGAGGGATGGAAAATTCTAAACACACATTGACTATATATTACAAATCTAATTTGAAGTAGTAATTGACCAAAATACTATAATTAAAATAGCATTTTCCTGGAGGAGGTGATTGGAATTAAAAGTTTCCAAGGTTCTTAAAAGTTTGAGAAAAATTTTAAAAGATTGGTTATCTTCAGGTTTTAAGTTAAGCATGCTTATTAAAATTAAGGCAACCACTAAAAGGTAAAATGTATGTATAGCTCTCAAATTATTATATGAAAAATTACAATGAGGAAAATATCAATTATATACCAAAAATCAATATGAAAGTCAAATAGGTATAAAAGAACAGAAATAATTGGTATAAATAAAAAACATCAACTGAATAAGTATATATGTAATGATATTCAATGTGGATGAAATAAACTTTTCAGCTAAAAAGCAGAATGGATTAAACTCATTTGGAAGATAGATGATTAGAGAATGAAAAATTCATCAGGTTTTCAAAAGATAATAGACATTATAAATACCTTTTTGCTGTCAAACTTGAGACAACATGAAAATGGCAAATTCGTAGCATGTTATCAAAACAGAATAAAAAAGAGATAAAACATATAAGTGCTCTATTACAAATTGTATCAGTAGTTAATCTCCTCAAAAATACCACTACCACATTATTTTATTGGAATCTTTTACTAAAGTTTTAAGCCACTGAAAAATCCAATCTTATAAAATTTTTCTGATGAGAGAAAAAAGGATCTATTACCCAACTTATATTTTTGAGACAAAGATAGTATTTTTAGAAAGAACAATTATAGACCAATTTCACTGAAAACTTAGATTTAAAAACAAAGTTTTAGCAGAGTGAATCAAGCAATGTATAAACATTATGTGGTAACCAAATTTTTAAATAGGAATGTAAGGTCGATAAAACGTTAGGAAACAATAGCATCATCATATAGATCCAAAAAAACTACTGGATACACTCAATAATAAATAAGGATAAAATTTTGAGGAAGGCAGGTAAAAAGGAAATTTCTTAACCAGATAAAGAATTTCTGCCAAAAAAAATTTAGCACCATATTAATGTTGAAATATTGAAAGTTTTATCATTTTTTTTTTTGTATGGACTGGGATAATGTGATTTTAAAATGTGAAAAGCAATGGTGAGAAGAACAAAGTTATTTCTGCACAAGAAGAACAAGGTTGGAGGACATGCTCTACCAGGTATTAATTCTTATTATATAGTTATAGTAATTATGACATATGTTGTTTCTGCAGGTTTAAACACATAGGCCAGTGGGACAGAAGAGGGTCTAGAAACACGCCGGTTCTTTCTGTAAGACAGCAGTGCCATTGCAGATCAGTGGGGAAAGCAGGGACTGTATGAGTTGTGCTGAGCCAGCTCTTTGTCAACCTGGAAAAAGAAAGTCTTTTCTTATCTCACTCCTTATGTCATACTACATACAAAAATCAGTTTCATGCATTAAAAACCTTACATGAGAAAGGCAATTTCTAAGCTTTTGGGAGATAATATAGGACAATATATCTATACTCTTGGCTTAGGCAGGAGTTCTTAATGAAAACATAGAATTAACAAAACAGCCCCAGCTGCTGTGGCTCAGTTGGTTGAGTGTTGTCCCATCCACTGAAGGGTTGATGGTTTGATTCCCAGTCAGGGCACATACCCAGGTTGTGGGTTCAATCCCCAGTCAGGGTGCGTACGGGGACCACTGATCAATGAATGTCTCTCTCTCCCTCCCTTCCTCTCCCTGTCCCTTCCTCTCTCTCTAAAATCAATAAAAACATATTTCAAAAATAGAATTAGCAAACCAGGAAAACAATTTGATTTCAGAAAAATTATGAATATCTGTTTGTCAATAGACATTATAAAGTGAAAATAGAACATAACTTGGAAAAATGTACTAACAGTGTGTGTGTGTGTGTGTGTGTGTGTGTGTGTGTGTATGCATTAGCAAAGAATTAGAATCTATAATATACAAAGATATTCTACAAATGTAATTTGTATGTAAAAGCCAAATACCGAAGAGAAGATGGGCAAATGACTTGAGTGTTCACTTCACATGAAAAGATGCATGACTGGTAAGTAAACAGAGTAAAAGATGTTTGACTTTATCAGCAATCATGAAAATACAAATTGAAATGACAGTGAGATACAATTTACAGTCACCAGATTGATAGAAGTTAAAAAAAAAAAATCTTGTATTGGTACGAATGTAGAGCAGTGGGAATTTTCATACAATATATTTGGGAATGAAAATGGTTGAAACCATTTTAGAAATCAATATGTATTACATGATAAAGTGAAACATACAAATTCTCTAAGATTGAGCAGTATATGCTCAAAAGAAATACTGGATATGTGCAACTGGAGACAGGTGAAAGAATATGCACAGACACCTTGTTTACAATAGCAAGAAAAGTGGAAAATATGCTAGATATACATTGACAATAGAATGGATAAGTGAATTTTGATATATTAATGAAATGAAATATTACACAGCAGTACCAATGAATATGCTACAACTACATACATTATGATAATTAAATCTAGAAAGCATAATATTGAATGAACAAACCAAGGCATAGATTATGTCCAATATAATTTCATTTATAAAACAAAATATAACATACAGAATCAAACAATATAATAGGATAAATTACAAATAAGATAAGGGGCCCGGCCGGTGTGGCTCAGTGGTTGAGTGTTGACCTATGCACCAAGAGGTCCCCGGTTCGATTCCCGGTCAGGGCACATGCCCAGGCTGTGGACCAAATCCCCAGTGGGGGGCATGCAGGAGGCAGGCAATTGATGTTCTCTCTCATCAATGTTTCTATCTCTCCCTTTGCCTCCCTCTATCTCTAAAACCAATAAAGAAAAAAATATTAAAAAACAAAAACAAAAACCAAATAAGATAAGGGAATGATATGGACCAAATCAAGGATAGTGGTTACTGAAGTGGATGTGATCAGGGAGGTGACTTCACAAATACCAATAATGTTATTTTGTGTGGCTGCTTGTTTTATAGTTATTTTATTCATATGTTATTCACATTACAAACATTCTTCAGCATATGCTTAACTTAAAAATGAAAAAAAAAAAATCTCTGCTTAGTTGATGTTAGAAGATTCAGTAATTCCAATTAGAGTCTATCCTGCTGTATGGGTGCTTCTGTAACATTAATTAGCTCTTACACAATTTGTAAATACGGGAACATGTCTGTTTAGAATGGATGGAAATTACGTAGATTCATGTGCAATTAATATTTTGCACCAGCACATAACAACATTTAGATTCAAAGTACACTACCCGGATGAACATGTGAGACGTGGAGGAAAGGAGTACTGGACATGATGTCCGCTGGCTGCAAGTTCCTTCCCGGGCTCACTTGACAAGGGCAGTGCCTTGGACAGCTAGCTGAGCGAGCTTCCTTCGTGCATTTTGTTCCTTTTCACGTCATCCAGCAGCCCAAACCTCTCCTCACTCTTCTTCCCATCAAGTTACTTTTACCCGTGATTTTTTAAAAGCAAAGTTCCATATTTATCATAATATTTCTTTACTTATAAGGTATTTAATGTCTTTTAAACTGTGTAAATATTTTAAAAATGATGATTCTTTTATTGTTACTGTTGTGCTCTAGTTATGAGTTTCATGGGTTCTACTTATAGTGCTCAACATCCCTTTTCAATTCTGTCATTTTTATTCGATTTTATAGATCATGAGTGTGATTTTTTTCTAGACAGGCATACTTTGTTGTCACAGAAATCCCTGTATCTGTTAGTTTTGATTAAACTTAGTCTTATACAGGCTAAATTAATGTTAACATTTAATTAATAAAATTACATTTATTAATAACGTAATAAAACACATCGACAGGTACATGTATTTGTCTACCACATGTACAATCTAATGATCCGATGCTAGGTACTGAGGGAAAGCTAGATGGACAAATAACATAATATTTGATCATAAGTGCTATGAAGACTGCCTACAAAATAAAGGTTAAATTATTAGCAATCAATAGCAATCAAGGTTCTGCAGAATCATCTTTTTTTTTGCATTTGTCTTCAGATAGAGCGGGAGAGAGAGAGGGGGGAAGAGAGAGAGAGAAATATTGATGTGAGAGAGACACATCAACTGGTTGTCACCCACACCAAACAGAGCCAGGGACAAACTGCAACCGAGGTACCTGACCTTAGCAGGAACCGAACCTGGGACTCTCTGATCCACCAGCCGATGTTCTAACCACTGAGCCAAACCGGCCAGGGCTGGTTCTGCACAATCTTGACCTAATCTCCTTTTCCAGTCTCCTCTTCCTCCTTTGTCCTCCAGTTGCTCTGCCTTCCAGTCACATTGACTTATCATCTGTTCTTCACATACACACCACCAGGCTGAGAGGAGATAAGTGTAGAGCTTTACCTTGCCAATCCCTCCTTCATACTGCTGATTGTGTTCATTTCCTACACTATTAATCACATAATACAAAATTCACTTCTCCCCTTTAAAACCCTTGATGGTTCCACAAAGCCAACAAAATTAAGTATCTATTCATTGCATGATGCCAACAGATCCTTCAGTATATGGTCCCCGCTTGCATTTAACATATCTTCCTTGCTGACCCCTATGCTTTAGTTGCTTTCAACCGTCATGATTCCCTAAACACAGCAGATACTTTCATGGCTTCACATCGTGTTTTGGTTTGCAGTGTTGTAACTGTGCTTTGCCTCCATATGTGCCCTTTCTGTATTTATTTGAATGTTTACTTAATCCTCCAGGCCCAGATAAAGGGCCACTTAGTCCATCTGGCCCACCTATTAGATGGAAGTAAATACTTGAAGAATAAATGAGCTTTGTTTACTGATTCTTTATTGAATAATCTTGCATGTGTAAGTTTACAGTTTAGTTAGTATTTTGCTTGTTTAGTTTTCTACCATAGCTCTAAGTATCAGTTCTAGCTTTAATACTTATTCAATGTTCTTGGGAAAATAACTTCTTTTCTTTTTTTATTTTTATAGATTTTATTTATTTTTTAATATAATTTTTTTATTGATTTTTAGAGAGAGAGGAAGGGAGAGGAAGAGGGATAGAAACATTGATGAGAGAGAACATCGATTGGCTCCCTCCTGCATGCCCCCCACTGGGGATTTGGCCCACAACCTGGGCATGTGCCCTGACCAGGAATTGAACCAGCAACCCCTTGGTGCATGGGTCGATGCTCAACCACTGAGGCACACCGGCCAGGCAAAACTTAATTTCTTTGAGCTACAGTTTCCTCCTCTGTGATACAGGGACAACAACTTGTTATGAGGATATTGTGAGATACAATAAGGGATGCTGTGAGGGGCAAAATAAATATTTGGTTAATTACCAAGTGCTACACACATGTTAAATGTAACTATTATAGTTAGTAAAATTTTCAATAAATATTGAATTGAAATCCTATTTAGATATTTCAAGTGAAACATCAACTCCCTGACTTCTGTGAAGAACTAACAAGTGAAATGCTCTTGGTTTTCCACTATACTATTAATTTTAGCTTTTATTTCATGTATTTAGGATGTAAACTTCATAAAAACATTTCATTCTTTGCTGTATCATGTCATCTGGAAGACATTGTCAAATGAGTGAATGAATGAATATTAGTGTAAAACATAGCAACTTGAACAGAGGTCGGCAAGGACATAAGTATATTGAATAGGTTTATTGAGTGAATGGCTTTTCAGTGGGGAAAAAAAATTCCAAGAATCATTTTATAAATCATCTCATACTTAACCATGTCATTGGGCAAAGATTTTTTTGTATCAACCTTCCTATCATTAACAATGACTATGAAATCTCACTTGGGCACCTGATTGTTTTTATATACTTATAGGCAGCAAAGCATTATCAAAAATTAAATTCGTTATTTTTTAAACCACCAATAGTCAGAAAAATATTTGTCATTGTCTTTTCCTATAGTATTTATGTTGTTGAATTCCAGAGTCCAAACAACCAAAAATTAGAGTGGGGGCAGTGAAGTCAGACTCCCTGTGTCCAATTTCAATATATTCTGCCTTCTACTTTTTCACCCTTATTTGCCTCAGTCCTTAACTATTTTTTTTTCTCCTTATTCATACCCGAGGATATGTTTTTATTGATTTTTAGAGAGAGATGAAAGGAAACAGAGAGAGACAGAGAGAGAGAGAGACATTGATATGAGAGAAAAACATTGATCGGTCACCTCCCATATGCCCCTGACTGGGGATTGAACCCACAACCTAGGTATGTGTCTTGACCCGGAGTTGAACCCACAGACTTTTGGTGTATGGGATGATGCTCCAACTAGCTGAGCCACTGGTCCGGGGCTGGTCCACAACTATTAAGTAAGGCTAAAGTAGATCCTAACTTATTGGACTGTTTGAGGATTAGTGATATATAAATATCAACTTTTGTCAAAGCGCCTCAGTCATAGGACATGCTCAGACAGTGTTAGGTAATGCTGTTTTCTGTGTTTGCTGTTTTTATTATAATCATCTTCATAAGCCTTCTAGGCCTCGAAGAAACACTGATTCATAAATATCTATAAAAATAAAAGTTTTTTTAAGACTATGCTTTGACACAACCCCCTGCTTTGACATCTCCCTCTTAGACGATAGCCTGTAAAGACATCGTGTTTGGGAGGCTGGACAGCTTGGTCACCTTCAGAGCCGCAGTGGCTGGAGACAGTGGCTGGGCAGAGAGCAGCAAAGGGAGAAGGAAGTTGGTCTCCCATCAACCGAGCTATCACAGACCTCTAGATAGATGAGATTGTAGCTCACCTTAGAAGATGACAAGATCCTGCAAGCTACAGGTGGCAACGGTGTTCAATCTAGTGTTTTACTGTATTTCATTTTATGTTGTTCTGTGACTAGTTCAGAGGTTTAATAACCGTTTTCCCAGTAAGATGATAATGTACCCAAGTTCAGGGCAGCATATTTTTAATATCTTTTACATTATGGGAAACAATAATGACCTAGTAGATGAGATGAAAGGAATTATGCTTGTTCTACCTCTTGAACATCTCTAGTCTGTTCAGGGTTATATTGACTTTGATTAAATGTAGTTGATTTTCATATTATTTTGAGAATTTGTAGCTATATATTATTATAAGGAGATCAAATTAATTTGTAGTAGCAGAGCAGTTTTAAAAATAATCATCTAAAAAGATGACTTTGGTATCTAGTTCTGGCTAGATGCAGTTACCTATAGTTAGAGTTGCTGTTATTCTACACGCTTTACCCTATGAGACATGTAGTCACTGAGTACATGGTTTGTCTTACCTTTATGTGTCCTTTAGAAGCTTAAAAATTATCCTGTTCCAGCCTTGTACCTATGGGCAAATTGGTTCACTCCTCTGAGTCTCAAGTTTCTTTAATATTAAATGGGCATAAAGGTACCTACTCCATAGATTAGTGAGAATTAAGCGACACATATACCCATATTAAGCATATAGTAAATACACAATAAATGGTGAGTGCTGGTGATGATAGTTGCAGGTGAGGAGATTCATAACTATTTTAAAATGAACATGTATCTCTGTTTAGAATTATTTGAATAACAGTATGAAGGTTCCTCCCAAAATTAAAAATATAACTACTCTATGATTCATCAATCCACTCTGGGTATGTCTCTGAAGGAAGTGAAACCACTATGTGGAAGAGATACCTGCACCGCTATGCTCGTTGCAGGATTATGTACAATAGCCAGGACATGGAAACAGTTTAAGTGTCCGTGAATGGATGAATGGATAAAGAGATTGTGGCATATATATATGAAAAATATATATATTTCAGCTATAAAAATGAGCCCATCCTGCTCAATTCTACCATTTGTGACACTATGGATAGACCTTTGGGGCATTATGCTAAGTGAAACAAGCCAGACAGAGAAAGACAAATACTGTATAATCTCACTTATATGTGGAGTCTAAAAAACTGAACTCAGAAACAGAGAGTAGATTGGTGGTTGCCAGCAGTGGGAGGGGTGGCGGTGGGAGAACTAGAAGGTGATTAAAGTATACAAACTTCCAGTTATTTATTTTTTTTATCCTTACCGAGGACATTTTTCCATTTTTTGTTCAGATAGAGTGGGAGGGAGAGAGAGAGAGAAACATCGACGTGAAAGGGACACATCGAGTGGTTGCTCCCGCACAACCCAACTAGGACCAGGGACAAACTGCAACTGAGGTACGTGCCCTTAGCGGGAACTGAACCTGGGTCTCTCTGGACTGCAGGCCGACGCTCTAACCGCTGAGCCAAACCGGCCAGGGCCAAACTTCCAGTTATGAGATGAATAGTTCTAGGGCTGTTCTACAGCATGGTGACTGTAGTTACCAGTATTGTACTGTATAGTTGAAAGTTGCTAAGAGAGTAGCTCTTAAAAGTTCTCACCACGCTCAAAAATTGGTAACTATGTGAGAGGATGGATGTGTTAACTAAGCTTGTGTGTTCATCATTTTTCATTATACACATATGTCACATCATCATGTTGCATGCCTTAAACTTACACTATGTCAATTATATCTCAATAAAGCTGGAAAAAATACAAAAGAAAAAGAGAACTGATTGGCTGAGAATTAATGAGTATATCTCCTTAATACTAGAATAATTTTTTTCTGTTAACCAGGTATATTAAAAAAATTTTTTTTTCTTTATTGACTTTAGAGAGAGTAAGGGAGAGGGAGAGAGAGATAGAAACATCAATGCGAGAGAACCTCGATCGGCTGCCTCCTGCATGCCCCCCACTTGGGATTTGGCCCACAACCAGGGCATGTGCCCTGACTGAGAATCGAACCGGCGACCTCTTGGTGGATGGGTTGATGCTCAACCACTGAGCCACACCAGCAAGGCAACCAGGTATATTTTTTAACTTGAGTTCTTTTAATTTCTCATGTTAGACTTCGTGAAATGAATAAGGTATGTAGTTGGGTTTGTTTTTTTAACTGTTTGAATATTATCAGAGGATTTTTAAAAATAGCAATTTAGTCTAATTTTAGTATTTCCTGGATAACATTGAAATAAACCAGTTCTGTATAATTTTGCCTTAGATAAAATCATCAGCAAGTTTGGAACCTAATTTTATCTTTTGTTGAACTTCCCCATTTAGTAAAAGTGTTTCCATTGTACTTAAGTGTAGTATGACTTAGAATCCTGGGAGCTACCCGGAATAAAAAAAAGGAGAATAATTTATATTTAATTGGTCTAAACCTACCTTTCCTAGGTCAATAAGAAGAGAAACCAGCAGCATTAATCAAGATAAAATTATCAGCTGATTAATCAGTGTTCTAATTACTGCATAGTTCTTTACCTTTTCAGTTTTAATTACTAAACCTCATTGTCTTTTCTATGAGGCGAACATGTATTCACAGGGTATTTTTTCTCCTACTGAAATCATTAAGATAAAAATATACATTCTAGACATTAAAACGTCAAATGTAAGAAATTGCTAGTGCCTCTTAAGAATTTCCCCAAAAGGTATAAATAAGCTACAAGATTATACAAGAAAAGAATGATAAACTTATGGATATTTAAGTGGGCATGTAGCTACAATTACGAAATTAAGCTGTGAGACAGTGAGTCTTGTCAGTCCTATTTCTTCAAGTGAATTTCTATAAATTGTTTCTGAATCCAACTAAAGTTAAATATAAATTAGGAAAATACATTGGAAATTTCAAAAATTTGTTTCCTGAATGCCTGAAGGTTTCTTTTAGATGTATTTATTAGAATATGTTTACTTCCCTGCCTGGTGTCTCACCCTCAGCACTGTTAGCATTTGGCCTCCTTAGTCTTCTGTTCTGGGGGCCGCTTGCTGCACTGCAGTGTGTTTAGCAACAGTCCTGGCCTCTGCCCACGAGCTACCAGTAGTAGCAGCCGCTCTTGGGAACCCACCCACTGCTTTTTGGCAAACACAAATGTCTCCAGACACTGACAAATGTCCCTTGGGGTGCAATATCATCCCCCCATTGAGAACGACTGATTTCACTACATGGCTACCATTAAAACACCTATTTTAAAACAGATATATGGTATAATAAAGCACCCTTGCCAGATGAGCAGAAATTTTCTATAGGTCATGTATTTTTATGAAACACTCTTTTGATGCAAAACTGTCCGGACACTTTTGATATAATGGTGATGATTCTCATCATGGTGACAGCAACAACGAATGTTCACGGAGCCCAGCTGTCAGTCACCCTATGAAGGCGTCTGCACACATTACTTTATTTAATCTTTAAAGTAGCATGATTAGGGAGGCTGGGTTATTATCTATTCTCTTTTTACAGAGTTTAGTAAACTTAATGCCCAAGGTCATATAGTTAGGCCTTCTTTACTTGATTTGATAGCGTTTGATTCAAAATAACCACCCTTGAGGAAAATTGTGCATTTCTAAGGAGGTGAATATTTTTTACTTTCTTTGTTGAAGTAGTTTAGAATTTTGACTACATTTCCAATTGTGTCAATCTGTTAAGGAAATTAATGTGAAATACTTGCATTTACAAGAGGATTATTTTAACACTCCAAGGTGGACTTGTTTGGAGTTTAACTGAAAAGACAGTTATGGGGCAGACTGCAGTGGAATGAGCATTGTGCTTAATTATAATCGAAAGATTTTTTTTCTGAAATAAATATTTTCTCAGCAAATTTTCCTCTTTTCTTCCCTTGCTTTCTCCCTCTATTTTTCTTTCCTTCTTTCTTTCTTTTCTCTTTTCTTCTTATTCCATTCTTTATAAGGTGCTATATTATCTTCATTGTGCACTATGTATTCTTGTAACTGCAAAACCACTGAGGTTAGCCACCACTTGTAACTAAATGACTTGAACACTAATTAATTCTATTTGCATGGTGCTAATGGCACAAATGTGAATACTGATGTGGCAAAGACCTAATTGTATTTTTTAGCTACCGCATTCAATTCTAAGTACTTTCCCCAGCTATATAGACTTAACATTCTACCTCCTACCAAATATTATTACTGTTTTTAATTTTAGATTTGGGCTTAGATGACATAAAACTTAATGTGTCAGACCTAGACTCAATTATTTGTAACTCCCTTTTTAGAGAAATGTTTGGACACCTATCAGACACAATAAACACCTGCTTCTGTAAGTGTTTATTCCAGCATTAGAGCCAGTTCTAGGGCATGTGGTGGGTTTAGGTACAGGACTCTTAAATGACAATAGCCAACCTCTATATCTATAGTTATTCAGCTGAGATGTCCTCTTTACCTTTCAAGTGCTTCATAATACAAATACTTACTGCTTTTTATTCTTTGTATGTGTGTGTTGGGGGGAGGAGAATATTTGCAAAGCCAGCAGATAAATGAATCTGTAATTTTTATGTGAAGGTACAGAAATTTTGTAAGAGCCTACAGTATTTGATATAATGTTCTGTGTTCCTTAAGCATAATGCCATTGGATGATGAATGGGCATAATATTTAAATTCTGAGGAAAACAAACTTAGAATGAAATTATTTGCTGACCATAATGGTAGACCAGTCCAGTTACCTTAGTCCCTCATGTAATAAACTAAAGTACCATTCCTAAAATAGTGTGCCAATCATGTTCAGCCTGCTTTGCAGATGTTTGCTCTACCACTTTTGACCAGGACTTTGGATAAAATGTTAGGCTGGGCAGACACAGCAACTGCATGTTACAGGTACGTGTGTCTTCATATGTCATGGTCTGGCTACTCAGCAGAGAGCACATTTCTATAACACTTCACTAAATACTATACAAAGATACCAGGAAGAAAAGAGAAGAAAAAGATATATACCCAACATAAAAATGGTCAAAGTATAAGAGCTCACAATTCACAAAAGAAGAATACAAATTTAAATTTAAGGAAAGCATGCTTAATCTATTAGTAAGCACAATATTGCAAAGTAAACCACAATGAATTTCTCATTGTTGGCAAGCAAATGAACAGAAATGTTCAAAACAATAATAACCCACCATTGGGACCTAAGTTAGTGTAACTTTCCTGGAGGAAAGTTAGGCAGTATGTATGGAAATGTAAATTTCCAACTGTAAATTTGCTTCGACTCAGATATTTAATTTTTCTTAAATATAAACATATGCACATAGATGTGAACAAATATTTAGTTATGAGACTTTAGCTATTGTGTGCTATTTACATTAGCAAACTATTATAATTAGAATATCTTTTGCCCTGGCCGGTTTGGCTCAGCAGTTGGAGCGTCGGCCTGCGGATGGACCAGAGAGTCCCGGGTTCGGTTCCCGGTAGGGGCACATACCAAAAAAAAAAAAAAAAGAATATCTTTTAAAGGTAGAGTGAGGAATGAGTAAGGGTATATAAAATAAGACCAACCATGAGTTATAATTATTTAAGCTGAGTCAAGGTTACATGGTGGTTCAGTCTTGCTTAAAAACAATAATAGCCCTAAATGTTTAACAATATGGCTTTGACTAAATAATTTACAATATATCCATGAGATAAAATAATATACAGCCATTAAAATTATCTTTATATTATATATTATGTAGAATGTGTAAGAATATTTAGAAATGTAAAATGTTCATGAAATATTAATAAATATAAAAAGTCACAAAGCAGCCCAGCTGGTGTGGCTCAGTGGTTGCCTGTTCGATTCCTGGTCCGGGCACATGCCCAGGTGGTGGGCCAAACCTTCAGTGGGGGGGCATGCAGGAGGCAGCCAATCGATGTTCTCTCTCATCGATGTTTCTATCTCTCTCTCCCTCTCCCTTCCTCTCTCTCTAAAAGCAATAAAGAAAAAAAAAAGTCACAAAGCATGCAGAGAATTATCCCATTCAAATGCATAGAATGGAAATAAAGACCCCCCTAAATTAGAAGTAATTATCTCTGAGTGAGAGGATTATGACTGATTCTAATTTTCTTCTTTGTGCTTTTTGTGTGTGTTTTTAAAATTCGTGTAATAAAAATGCATATATTTGGTTATCAGTTTTAGAATAATATTTTAAAAAATGATGGAAAGAACAAATACACTTCACAAAAGTTTTCTCCATCAATTATGAAAACAAAAGTCTTGTGTATTCTATAGAAGTAAATTTTTTTAATATAAACAAAACACTATTTTATGGTTGTATCATAAAATAATATATTACTATCACTTGGCTGGCAGAAGTCAAGGCAAATTAATTTTGTTATTCATATCTTTCTAAGAAAGAAAGCAGTGAAGTATAGAATTTTTTTTTTTATGTGAAAGGGTCAATGAGGATTCCAACATAAATAGAATATCTGGATTAAGCTATATCCATTATTCTTGCAATTCTCAATGCAGACTTTTGAGTTGTGCTTATATGTCCTTTCTATAGGTGAGTAAGTAGAGATTTAAAGTCCAAGAGCATGTAACTAACTTCTTGAGCTGGGGGTCAAGCTCAGGTCATTCTGGCTTCCTCTAGACCTTCTGGCGCTATGTGGAAATGCGACCCTTTGATTAGAATATGTATTTCCTTAGGGTCAAAATATAACGGAATTTTGGTATTAATATGTTATGAAAGCTAAAAACCATGCAATCTATTCTTCTGATACTTGTTACCCAGTTTCCAAAATATTCTCATCAAAGGGATTAAAATAAAGTTTGAAACTTAACATTTCTCTTATTTAGAAAACATTGACATGTTAAGAAGTATCTAAATTCACAGTGGTGCCAGATACATAGTGTGATGCGGTCCCTTTCCTCGTAACTTTCCCTGACAGGCACAGCTTTTAGTGAGGTTGGACGCACAGTGCCACCTGACGTGGCGGTCCAGCCTAGCTCCACATTCTTCATGCCACAGATTCTGTGATACCATCATTTACGTGACTTTTATTAATTAGGGTTTTTTGTTTTTGTTTTTTTTATTTCAAGGGATACCTATTAAGGTACATGTAGTAAGTTTTACAGAGTAGATGACTTTTTTCCCGGTTGGCTCATTCATTTCCTTGCTCTGCAAGCATTTGTTGAGCAACTGTGATGTGCCGGGCTAGCTATCAACTTGGTGAACAGTCTCAGAATAAATCTTTTACTAATTCCAGTTAGATAGACTTTAATCATTTTATATAGATATAGATATAGTGTTAGGGTCAGTCAAGATTAATTATTGGTGCGTTGGGCCCTTGTACACTTATAATGGACTAGTGCTCTTTTATCCATGAATTGAAAACAAGTGAGAAATGAAGACACAGGCAAATAACAAGCTGTTTGGAATAACAAAAAAGCCATAGCCTCTGTCTCCATCCCTGGGGTAGGGCAGATGTACAAACGTGCATATATATATATTTATATTTATATTTATATTTAATTTTATGAAATAATATATTTTAGTCTGGATGTTTTAGAATAACAGTGTGCTTCAGAGACAAAGAATCACAGCTATCTATGTAGAAGAGTGTGATAACATACTGGTAAGTGCTGTTAGTTTTGCTTTCAAAATACATTAAAGAAGATATTATCTTGATTATTATGACCATTCACATAGATTTCTCTTTAATGATAGTCTTTATTCCAATATAAGGGTAATCTCTTGACCAATCAATTTACTTATCCCTATTATAATAATTCTATAAAAATAATATGAAAGCAGCATTTTCTCACTTTATAGATTTTTTTAAAAATCATGGGCAATTGTTCCTAATATTATGGAGAAATTCACATCTCTTATAATTCAAGATTTCCAGTAGAAGTCTCCATTTCAAAAACTCAAGTAGCAACTCTATTGTATGTTTTTGCATTTTCTGAAAATTGTCTGTTCTGGCCATTCTGAAGTTACTTTCCCTTTCTCTTTCTAATGACACCCATTAGTCTATTTTTCTAATTACAGCAGCGATTGAGTTTTTCTGTACTCATGTATAGAATATGTTAAGATTAATGGATAATTAGAGCCACAGCTGTGTGTCCTTTACTATGTCTGCACTTTTGGCAGTTCTATGACCTTTGTGTTTTTGTTTCTTAGCTTAAATCTTAGGTCTCAGAAATAACTTCTTACAAAATTTGTATCAGAAGCAGAGAACTCATGTGAACTACTTTGAGTAGGTTTTAAAACGCTTTGAACCTTGATGAAATAGGTAGAAGCGTCTGCTGCTTCAGCATTAATAAGAATCACGAGCATTGTGTTAGCCTTCTTTGGTATTTCCGAGCAAACTCGCCTCATGTGTCACATTAATTATCAGCATATGCATTTCATACACCTGGGGAAAATCGGAGCTGATGATTAGCGTGGTGCTTCAATTTTTTTCTGAGTTGAATTGAGTTTTGGTCTTCCTTGACTTAATATCATAGTCCATTTTGCTAGCATGTATTAAATGTGTAGTGTTCCATTTATTGCAGTTGAAGGTTTTGTTCTGTGATCATCTTTTTGACCACTTAAGAAAGAGCACGAGTACTTATAAGTACTGCAAACACACTGGTCATTGAACATATCAATGAGTAAAAGGTGCGTGGGTTGGTGATAAATGAGAGAGAAGTACCTTTGTTTTAATATTTATCGAGGATTGTTTTTAATGAAGTGTTCTGTCTAGAGTGGAAATAATGCTCTTTTTCTCCCTCTTCATAATCTCTTCAGTGGGTCAAGTTGCTGTCTGTGACTGTATATTTATCATTTAGAGATCTTGGAAAAGGGTGAAAGCTTCACCCTGGATATCAATTAAGCAATGTGTTGGTGTTTTCCATGAGTAGGCCAAGGTAGAAATTCACTTACGTGCCACAAAAGGGGCAAGTCTGCTCATTGCACCCCTTGGTCGGTTTGTGAAACCCTACTATAGCTGATAAAAATTCAGAGAACATACATCTCTGATGGGTTTTGAAAAGTACACTTTGGCATCATATGCCAGTGTCCATGTAGGAAAAATGAAGAGTAGTGAAGCATGCCAAAAAATGCCCTCTCTTTCCCTGCAGGAACATCTTCCTGCGTGGGGTCCGTGCTAGACAAGCAGAGCGTCAGAAAATCCATACCTGGCCTGAGGGTGCAGGCTTGTGTTGGCCATTCTACCTCCTGTAGATTATGCCAATTTAATAAAAACAAAAACTACCATCTGGCCGGTGTGGTTCAGTGGCTGAGCATCGACCCATGCACCAAGAGGTCGCTGGTTCGATTCCCAGTTAGGACACATGGCCCGGCTTGTGAGCCAGATCCCCAGTGGGGGGCATGCAGGAGGCGGCCAGTCCATGTTCTCTCTCATTGATATTTCTATCTCTCTCTCCCTCTCCCTTCCTCTCTCTCTAAAATCAATAAAGAAAAAAAATTAGAAAAAAAAAACTACCACACATTTAAAACCTCATCACTGAAAACATCACTTTAATAATAGCCGTGCATCTGCATGATTCCAAATTGATTTTTCAAAGTGATTTCATATTATTATCTCATGTTATACTCCCAACAACTCTGTGAGACGGATAACTGGGCCTGACGTGTGGGCTTGTTTCAGAGACACAGAAAAGGGCCCAACTCTTGTTCTAGAGTCCCCTCGTCTTACAGTCTTGACTAATCCTCTCTTGCCTATCTCTTTATCCTTTTCCTCTGCATAGAATTTTCATGTCTCTCTATAAAAATGCTAATTCGCTTTTATTTTAAGCAAGCAGAAAAACATCAACTCATCCTTCGATAGTAGCCTTATTTTTTGTCTATTATTCCCATTGCAGATCAAGTGTCAGGAAAGGGGGCCTCACCCACTGTTTAGAGATCCCCCTTCCTTTCTCCTTGAATGTCTCAGTCCTATAATGAATTCTTTTCAGCATTTGGCATTGAGAACCACTCTGCATGTCCTCGTACCCTCTCAGGGAGCTCCCGCTCAATCTAATTTGTGGGCTCTTTATCCAAGTCTGTATATTTCCATCCCACCTTCTCTTCTACATATACAAACATATATATATTCAACATCTTCTAAATGGAACCAATATCCAATGTGTTCAAGTCCGTTTCTTTTTAAAAAATTTATTTCTGACCTTGCACAATGAGTTGATCAACCTCCTTGCTCAGGCCAGAATTCTGGGTCCAGTCGGGGACCCTTGTCAGCTTTAGACAAAATCACTCTTAAACAACACACATTTTGTTAATCCTACCCACTTAAAATCTGTTCATTATAATTTATTATTTTTAAAGAAAATTTCAATTTTTTCTTCTATTATCCCCACAGTCACTGTTATTATAGTCTCATCTTACAGTCCTCATCTCACATCACTGCAGCAACACCCTAACTGCTATCTCTGCTTCACATTTCACTTTTTCCAAATATCTATAGTCCTGCCACACTGTTTTTTAACATTTACCTACATAAAACCAGCCTATTTTTGTTGTTGTTGTTGCCACTTTTCAGTGCACTATCTAAACTTCTTCATACCTCACATGAGATTCTGTTGACCTGCTTCAGCCTGCCTTCTAAATCAGTTTCCTCCATTCCTTGCCTTGTACTCTGGAACTGGAAGGAGCCTCTTGCAATTCTTAGGATGCTGTATGTCCTTCGGCATCCTTGCCTGAAATGCCCTCGTGTGGGGTCGAATAGTGTCCCTCACACATTCATGTTCACCGGGAGCCACAGAATGCCACCTTATGAGGAAATCCAGTACGACTGGTATCCTTATCAGAAGCGAAGAGGAAACATAGGGCCTTATGAAGACTGAGGCAGAGACTGGAGTGGTGTGTCTGCAAGCCAGGGAATGCCAAAGATTGCCCCAACAGCAGAAGCTCGGAGATTGTCATGGGATGGTTTCTCTTTCCTACAGAAAGAACGGACCCGCCGACACATCGATTTCAGGCTGGTGGTTTCCAGAACTATGAAAGAATGAATTTCTGTTAGGGGTGGGGAATCTTTTTTCTGACAAGGACCATTTGGGTATTTATAACATCATTTGTGGGTCACACAAAATTATCAACTTAAAATTAGCCTGCTGTGTTTGGTCAGGCTAATTTGGTGAGGCGTGTGATGTTAGCTGGTATTGATTTCCTGGGCCTTATATGGCCCACAGGCCAGATGTTCCCCACTGCTGAGGACAGCTCTAGGAAACGAATTTACTCTCCCCCAACCTACTCCTAATTGAAATAGCCTACAGGACCTCCAAGTCTGGGCAAAGGGCCACCTCTGGTCACCACGCGGTTCTCTGTTCTGTGGCTGTGTTGGAACCACCAACCAGTGAGCTCCTCGAGGGAAACAAGAGCTTTTGCTCTGCCTTCATCATCCAGCACAGTGCCTGGCATAGAACAGGATAGGATTTTTGTTGATTAATTCAGTCGCTGAAAGGACAGATTTCTAATGTGGGTTATCACACATTCCTTTTAATCCTTGTATTTTGTTTGGCTGAATTTTGTTTTTAATGGAAGACATACCTGAGGTACCCAGGTGTGTTTATGATTTTGACTTTTCTTTTGAGAGGCCCTAATGAATAGCTGGTTGTACTTTAGGCACAAGGCTCTGTAGTCAATGGAAAATCCATTGTGGCTATTGGTTAATATTTCAGCAGAGGAGAGTTTGTCTGGTTGGATAACTGGCTTCTTCAGAAACAGGGAGCTGGCTCCATGGCAGTGTCATGGAAAAAGTGTGAATGTGGCAGGGGGCTGGGGCTGGGAGAGGCAGGGGATCAGCAGCTAGAATGTTGAACTGAAACTTGGGGACATCTAGGGACTTTTGTTCAGAGTAATTGACTGAGAATAGTGGCCATGATTACCTATAATAAGTTCCTGGGAGTTGGGTCCCTTCCTACTTTTAATAGTTTCATTTCTGTGCCCACTTGTCACTCTCCAAACACTCCCTGCTCTTCCTCCCTCTGCCTCCCTCCTCCACATACAGGAAGTGGAATCTTACCTGCTTCATCTGAAAGCTCCTCAAATATCCCAGTTTCCTTTCCCACACCTGACCAATCTTAGTGTCGTTTTATTCTTCTCTTACAGGTGACTATAGGAGAGGAAATTTATTTTTTCTTTAATCCCAGTCCATTCCCTTTTGAGTCACCAGAAGACAGAATGAATCCCCCAAATCTTAATGAATTTGATGACTCCATTGCACATCTAGAAAAATGTATGCTACATAAAAAAATTCACATCAACTATTTGGTTAACTGATGGGAAAATAAAGGCAAGTTTGGAAACTGTTCATGGTTTCTATGAATATTCATAAATAATTAACTTGCATCTCAATTTAGAACCTAACAATAGTTCATCCCAATTTTTTTTTTTTTTTTTGGTTTGTTTTTAATGTCTGAGTTAATTATATGCTGAGATCGAGTTGCTGGGTCTTTCTTCCTAGTGGTGATTGAATACCTGCCGTTAGTGAAAACAACCCCGTCCTTCCGTCCTTCCGTGCCTTCCACCACGTCGTGTAGCTGAAGGAAAACACGTCATTCTGTTCGAAGGACAACTGGCTTCCAAAGGGGGGGAGGGGTGCTCTTTCCCCTTACCTACTTCCAATCTTTTCACTAAGAAGTTTCTATCTTTGAGTGTAAATTCTTTTCTTTCACACTTTTTTACAAAAATTGCAAAAAAGAGTATGCAAGATAAAGAACCAAGAAAACAGAAGTCTGGTTCAAAGTACTTAGTGAAAAGCTACATTGCTACATCCTCCTGGGATTTAAGCCCCTTTAGGTAGCCACATGCTTGGTCCTGTGAAGGCCAGAGAGCCTGCAAAACCCTCTGGATAAAAAAACACCAGGAAGAACTGGGCCTAACCCCATAGAAAGGACCCCTGTACTTTGTGGAAAAAAAAAAAATAAAACAAAACAAAAACAAAAAAACGGCTGCATAGAAGAATAATCAGAGCCCTGGGCTGTTAGCAGGAGGCAGGCCGTTCGGGACTGCCCCTTTTGTCTCTTTGCCTTGTACAGGCTAGAGGATGGAATAATCGTGCACAAAGGGTCCGAGGAGGGCGGAGGGTAGGGTATGAACTCTTGAGGCAGCTGTTTCCAGCTTTATTTACCGCCCCATCTTTCAGCCTAGTCCTCCTGTCCAGTTCAGAGCCTCTTCCGGGAGCTGACTGCGGGGTAACACTGCCATCTAGTGGCCGCCTCGCACCTGCGAGCTGGCTCTCTATGCCCTCTGGCTGGCTCCGTGGCTCCACTGCCTCTCTCTGTTTTCTCCCTTTCTCTCTTGCTCTCTTTCTCTCTCTCTCTCTTTTTAAAAAAGGTTTTTATCCCGTCAAGGAAAAAAAAAAACCTGGCTCTTGGAAAACAACCAACTCTGTTGGAACTCAGAGATAATAATCAGTTTCTCTGGGCTTGTGAAATTGGCTCATTAAGCGTGCTTTTTAACAGAAAATATTGGAAGCGATTAAGTCTGCTTTACTGAGTGGGCATGAAATGGCCAACCTTCGGCCACCCACAGCTCCTAGGTGCCTGGCGCCGTTTTATGCATGCAGCGTAATGTCTTTACTTGAAGTGCTGTTTATTCATCACCTGCTTATTTATCTCTTTGCATTTGGCAGGCACATCGATCAATGTTAAACTGTCACACAAGGTTATTTTTCTTTTACATAACAGTATAGGCCTAAGGTAGTGGCATATTAAAAGTAATAACTTTCTAACTTGTAGCTCAAGATGACAGCCCCATTTTTACCCGAATATATTACAGCAAGGAATTCCTCATTCCATTCTCCCTCGCCCGCCCTCGCCCCTCCAGTGCTCAGCTCTTCCAAGGTCAAAGGCTTCATTCTGCCTTGCTTCCCTCCCAGTTTGCATAACACCCATTTCCCCTTCACCTCCAGTTATCTCCAGCTTTTAGGCTGATAAGCCCACAGCGAACATTCTGTCCACCTCGTGTACACATCTTGCTAGTCCCTCTTTATGATGACATTTACCCCTTTACATAAAGATGTGGTGGCTGACTGAGCTCTGGAGAAGAAGCAGAAAAAGCTTTTCCATATGGTGGCGAAGGTTGTGATGATCTTACATTTCCATCTCCACAGTCATCTCGGTAAATGTGATGGAATATTGCTGCCTTTTACTTTGCTTTAGAGTTATAATAGACAACAACAACAGCAACCACAGACCCATGGAAAAACGGAGTTAAAAAACATCTGAAAGCACTAGTATTACTTTGAAGCAACTGGTATTGGTTTGGGGCTTTTTAAGTTGAGTTGTTTTCCCCCCTCTTTCCTTTGGTTTTAGCATGGTTTGTGTTGCTTTCAAACCCTACCCAGTTTGTGACGCCTCCTTTCTTGGCAGTAGGCCAAGCAAGCTTCCTTTGTGCAAACAGGTTTTCTTTTTCTTTCTTTCATTCTTTTTTTCCCCCCTCCAGTCCAACCTAAAAATGCCTACAGATAGAATATCAGATCTTTTTAGTATCAGATTTCAAAGTGGCCCTTAGAATTCCTTCCTGCCCTTGATCTCTCCACTTGGGTTTCAGCTCAGACTTGGACTCTTGCTAAATATGTCTCGGACAGTGGCTTTCTGATACAATGCTTTGATAGTCTTGTGTACACAAGAATGAAGCATTGTACATAGTGGACATTGTTGCACAACTATTCTTGTGGCACAAGGTACCACACTCATCCGGATAAGCTACTTCTGTGTGTCCCAAAACAGCTCATCTGGGAAGTGTGAGAAGGGGAGTGTTAGTGGTTAAGAAAATACGATTTAGCAGGCTGCTGACACACCTGCTCCAGAGGCTCACAAGCTTAACATTGAACGTGGTCCACCTTTTGGATTTACTTTTGCATTCCTGTGCATAGAAGATGGTAGGATTCTGATCTGCGGTGATCTATTTTATCATGGGTAGCACAGCCCCAGAAAAAAAGCATGTCCATTAAAAAAAATGCAGCCCAGCCTGTCTATGCTCCTACGATCAATATTTGCATTAAAGTGGCTTAAATGTATGTGGCTCTGAGGCTGTCCATTCTTTCAACTTGACCTGCTGCATTGATTAGGGCTAGTGATAGAGGGGGAAAGAGCAAATCATGCGAGGAAAAGAATTAAAAGGAAAAATAGAAGAAAATGGAAGCTGTTGCTATGAGTCCTTTCGGAGGTACACTTTAAGCCATTCATGGATGCCATATTTGCTGAGCAGCCCCCTCTGTGGGAGGATACACCCTCTCCATCTCTCTCATAGGACTATTTTATCTTTCAAAAACCAGCAACAGGATTTCTGGTTGTCCCTAAGACGGGGCAACTCAGTGGCTTGTGATTAACAGCCAAATGGGTCCAGGCCATTCTTGTATTTACTGCCTGTCTCACATCCTTTTTGTGTGCCTCAATGGTTCATATTTGTGAGCTGTAGTTCCTTGACTAAAATCTCATTAATAAGAATTACAGCCACTAATTATTAAATGCTTATTTTGTACCAGACATTGCTAAGTTCTTTACGGACATCATCTAAATTGATTCTTTAAAGCTGCCTGTGCGGGGTTCATTCTGATCCCATTTTCACACTTGGTGTCCAAGGATGGATTGTAACTAGTCCAAAGTCAAACCACCACTAAAAGGCAGTAACTCTTCAAGTTCGTATCTCTGATTCTAAAAGCCATACTGTTAGCTATCGTGCTAGGAATGCCGTGTCTGGGAATGGTTTTTCTATGGTGGAGTGTTTTATCAGAGTGCACACCACGTTTAACACAGGTCTGCGTATGAAGAGATACAGTGCGCACTTTACAATACTGGGACCCATTGTTATATCACCATGGACACTTTCAATTATTTGATGCACACAATGTTTTCAGTGGAAACATGGATGCAAACTGATCTCCTAGAGAAGGCCAGGCAGTCACGAGAGCAGAGCTATCAGGTGTTGGCACTCTGTCCTCCCTTCTGCTGTGGCAGAGAAATGGCATATATATATTGCTGGGCAAAGCAATCTCAAGGAAATCTACAAGTTTCTGAGATGAGCCACTTCAGGGAGCTCATTTGCAGGTTAACTGGACTGGAGTATGAGGACTATAATTTATCAAGATTAACAGGCACTGGATCGTAATACTTATTCATAGAATACAGAAGAATTACATGTTGAGTGACTACTGTTGAGACCTGTCCCAGATAAGATGTACTTCTTAATATCTAAGAACTGGTTCTGTAGGTAAGCATGAAAAGCAGGCTATGAAATAGTTAAATTCCTTTACAAGACAGGATGTGAGCTTGGGCCGTAATGAGCCCTACAGAGAGTAAATTTAGGAGGAGGGATCATTGGGAGTGGAGTGCTTGGGGAAGACCTTGAAGATGAATGACTAGAACATGGATTGGAGGATAGAAGGCATTCAAAATGGAGAAATACCTGTCTGGCCAGTGTGGCTCGGTGGATTAATCAACATCTCATGGACTAAGAGGTCCTGGTTCAATTCCTGGTCAGGGCATATGCCCAGGTTTCCTCAGGCCGGAGGCAGCCGATCAATGTTTCTATGTCTCCCTTCCTCTCTAAAAAAAAAAAAAAAAAAAAAAAAAAAATCAATAAAAACATATTTAAAAAAATAAATAAAAAACAAAAATCAATTTAAAAGTCTTTTAAAAAAATGGAGAAGTATTCTGAGTATACTTTGGAATTTTGTAATTGGTATCCCTGCCCAAGCTAATGTTAGCATGGCATGGGCTGTTGGGTTAGATCGGACCAGATCGCAAAGATCTTGAAGGTGGAGATTGGACAGTTGGAAGTCTCTTGCATTAAGCCTTCTCTTTTACTGTCTGGGGAAATCAGGCAAATTTGTCTGCTGAAATTACAGCTCGGAAATTTGACCTACTTAGGGCTTTGCTTAGAGCATGGGGGTTTCCAACAGGTCTCGCTCTAAAGGAAGAGTCTCTTGATACTTTCATTTTCTCAAGGATGAAAAGAAATTAAAAGTAACACATGTGAAGATGTTACTTATGAGGCTAACTTGAAGTAGAGGAATGACCTCAAGAGAGAAATAAAAAGGGGAAATCAACTTCCCAAATCTGAGATCTTTAGAGCAACGTGTTGACAAGTTCGCTGTTCACCAAAACTGGTGTGTGCACATTCAGCTGACCAGCGAGATAAATGTGTGTGCAATAATAATTCACATCGGAAAGTAATTTTCTGTAAGATTCCTTTAAATAGAAGGCCTTTTGTACATTCAAAATGTGCTTCAGTGTATTAACCTAAACACAGACAAACCTCAACAACAACAAAAAAAACCCACAAATAACCCGAAAGCCTGATTTATAAATAGCTTTTCCAGAAATCCTATCTTAGTAACCAGTTCATAGAACAAGGTACATACTCCAAGGTTGCTTCCACTCCTTAGACTGATATAAAACAGCAAGTGAATTTCTGATTTTAGGAATGGTCTACACGCTTAACAATCAGGTTCCAGGGGAATTTAATTGTATATGTAAAAATGGGGTTTGAAATAACACTGGAACAATAACTTAGCCCTGAGGGCTCTAGGATGAGCTTCTGTGCAAGGAGGTCTATTTAGGGATCTACCTCTGGCTCACATCTCCTCATTTTCAGTGAGTCCCTTCGTTTACCTCTCTGTTTTTCTGATGCTTCGTTAAAGAATGACCTACATCAGTGGTTCTCAAAGGGCAGCTCTCAGAAAAGCAGGGTCAGCATGACATGAGAACCTGTTAGAAATGTAAATTCTTGGACCTCCTCCCTGAACGACTGAATCAGAAGCGTGGGGTGGGCCCAGCAGTCTGTGTTTGGAAGCCCTCCGGGTGACTCTGATACATGCTGAATTTGAGAACCGCTGTCTAAACGTCCTAAAACCCATCTTCTTATGCTAGCACTTACACACTTTTGATTTAAATCAAAGGATATTTTATTTCTACATAAATAATTTCAAAGTACATTTTGGGTAGTTCTGTCTGCTTTGCATAGTTTTCTGTCTTTTCCTTCCAATGGCACCAGCAGTATCTCACTGCTCTCCCAACGTTTTACCTTCTGGCTTATTTTATATCCAGCTATGTGGCGTGCTTTGGGTTTCCTGAGCAGAGCATAAGCATAAGGATTTTCTTCTTTTTGATGGCAACTTGCCATTTAGAGAACTTAAAAAAAAATAATTTCTATATTTTGAAGTAGTGTTTTAGGTAGGTCAGATTGCTTGTAGTTTGATCATCAGCTAAATTAAATGATATTTATGTATCCCTTGAAATAAAAATTCTTTTTAGTTAGATAAAGACTGGCAAATCTCAAAATAATCTTCCCCAGTGATCATTTAATTTCAGCTGGCTTAAGATGCTATTTGTATTAAGTTAACAGGGTGCTAATTTAACATAGGTTTATAGTCATTTGAAGCCATTTCATTCATTAAGAAAAATATCTCTCTAGATTAGATTATCATAAGGGCTTGAATAACGATAGGGATTCCTCTGTGTCGGCTTGAGGATTTTCCAGATGAGTGCACACTCTGTTTCACCACCCTCTTGAAAAGGGTAGATCTTTTTTTTTAACTATACTGTAGGGCACTGACAGTGGTACCCAGCTTTGTCTTGGCAGGAAACACACACACACACATGCACACACACCTCATTCATACATTTTGTACTGGATTCAAATTATGCCTCTATAATATATTATAATTTATATAATTGCAGCATATAGTTTCAATATCTTGATTTTTAATTTTTCAGAATATTTTAGATATTCTATCCAGCATTAAAATTCTTTTTTTTTTTTTTGCTATTGATTTTAGTTTTAAAAAATATTAAGTACAATGATATTTTTGTAGCCAGGTTGTATCTATATCAAAAGGACATGGGGGGAAAAAAACACACACAAAAAAATGTATCTAATTTTATTTTCCGAAGTCATGAATTAGAGAAGATCTTAGAAAAGTATTTAATTTCTTTTGAAAAAGAGACTTTTCATATAGTGTATCAAACATGCCCTTTCTAACTGGTTTATAGACTCTCTAAACTAGAATGCATATCAAACCAGTAACCATTTACGTGCACTTGGAGACACGTGCCCTTGCTTTGTTCCATCCTGTTATTGTCCTCTCCCAGAAGAGTGCCTCCTAGTCGCCTTGGTTTCTCTGACTGTGACTCTCAGGGCTATCTGAACACTCGGAGAGAAATCACTCTCTAGATACTTGGAATTCACGCATCCGGGTTTTGGCCTTAGAACTCTGTATCCTTAACCACTGAAACAATACTGTTGATAAAACCCTATTCACAGTGATTCCAACCAGTTCAATCTTTAGAACTAAGGAGGAAAATAAGCCCAAGAAAGTGACAGTGGATCCATACCAATTTGACATCATGGACTGTTTCATACATCTAGGCTCTTCCTTAGTCTATCAAAATATTTGTGAATCCTTCAGAAATAAGGGACTGTAAGATTATAAAACTTATATTTGTATAACTTACTTTTTGTGATAGAAGATATGTCTATGATTCATTACAGACCTTTATATAATAAGTTGAGCCACAGATGTATTTAAGCTGAATTGGTCTCAATCTCTCTTGCTTTACACATCACAGTAAGAACGCCTAACCACATGGCAGAGTGCTTGAGCTGGCTGGGTTCCACAGGCACCCCTTTCTGGGACTGGTGGTGTCCAAGTGGAGAACTGTTCTTCACTTACCAGAGAGGTTTGGAGGTGGACCTCACAGAGTTAAGATCTACATGTGGGTATTTTATTGCTATTCTTTTCCTTGCAACAAGTTTTATATAATATAAATATATTTCTGAAATTCAGCAAAGTGTCATTAATATGTGATGCTTTTAGCAACCGTCCTGACGGTTGAAGGCAGAACAGTGCATTCCCTTGGGGAAATGAAGGCTTCTCTGAGTGGGTTTCTGACTTCCATGGATAGGTGTATGGAAAGTTTCAGGAGTCTTCAGAGCCCAAATAATAGGTAAAATTAATCTGAATTGAGGGTTGTGGAAGATAGGCAAACATTACAAATATTATAGTAAGGCATGCAAATTATGTTTAGAATTTTTAACCCTTCTGTAAACTTTGATTTTATCAGCTTAGTTCTTTGAGTACCAATTTAATGCTTAACCAGGTATTACCTACTGAATAATCTGGATTATGAGCCAAAAATGTCCTCTATTTTCTAGCAGAACAGTAATGAACTCACCTCTGTAATCCTGAAAGCTATTTTGAACAGAAAAATCTTGAGAGATCAGGTAAGACATTGCACTGGTTTCCAAGAGAGAAAAAAAAGAACACTTAAGAGCCCATACTCTGGTATAACTTGGTTCAAATGCAGTATTTTCTAACTGTGCAATTGGGATTGGATTTAATTCAGTTTGAATATATGTCTAATTTTTTATTTCATTACACTCACAGAACAGAGGCTGGCCAACGTTGGCTCCTGGACCAAATCCAGTTTGCCTCTTGTTTTCTGCAAATAAAGTTTTACTAGAACTCAGTTATGTTTCTTTATGCACATATTATCTATGGCTGCTTTCACAATACAGAGACCAGGTGGCCTGGACAGCCTAAAATGTTGACTGCCTGACCCTTCATAGAAAGTGTGCCAACTCCCACCAAAGACTGTAGTGTTTTTATCTTAGGATTCCACTATCTGCTTTTCATGAATGAGGTAGGTCTTTGGAAATTAGAAAAAAATGAAATCTTATCTAGTAGTGGGAAAATAAGACGTTGGTAGTGAAACACGAATCTGTACATTTCTTTCACTTCTCTGTCAACTGTGGGCAGGTCATGTAACTGCTTTTGTTCTTTTTAAAATTTTTAATCTTTTTAAAGTTATCTTTATTGTTGAAAATATTACAGACCCCCCCACACACCTTTTTCCTCCATTTACCCCCCCCTTCCTTGGTGTTCCAGCCCCCCACCCAGGCCTTCACACACTACTGTCTGTGTCCATGGGTTATGCATGTATGCATATAAGCTCTTTGGTTAATTTCTTCACACACACCACCCCCTTCCCTCTGAGATTTGTCAGTCTGTTCCCTGCTTCCATGTCTCTGGATCTATTTTGTTCATCAGTTTATTTTGTTCATTAGACTCCACATATAAGTGAGATCATGTGATACTTGTCTTTCTCTGGCTTGTTTCGCTGAGCATAACACTGCTTTTACTCTTGGTGAGCTCATCTGTAACGAAAGGATTTGTTCTGTGTGATTTCTAAGGTTCCTTCCTCCCATTTACTCCTTCTCCCTTCCTCCCTCCTTCTCTCCTTCTCTTCCTTTATCCTGTCTTTATCTTTCTATCAGTTCAAATGATTTGTTATTATAATCATTGAGTATAGGCTTCCCTTACCAAATTAACTTCTTCCTCTGAACTCCATAGCATTAGAATATAAACATATAGTGTATCTTGATGCCTGTTTCATTTATATTATACTGTTATTTGTTCATTACTATTTAAAATTATAAGCTTTTTGAAGTAGACACTAAATAATTTTTTGTTGTTGTTTTAATTATGGAACTTCCAGGACATATAAACAGTTGTCTTGTGTGTTCTAAAGGGACCTAGTTTCAGTGTTATTTGCATTGTTAGGGAAAGTCACTGTAGTTGAGACCTATTTACACAGCTAGAGACAGCAAATAGAATGACCTTGATACTTGTCCTAAGAGGAGCTGTTAGAGGACACAGTGATTTGGTTATCCTACCTGGGTGGGAAGGAATTGTAGGAATAGTTGTGGGAGGTAATAGATCTGTATTGGAGACCTAAAATTTATATCCCTACTCCAGACTAAAATGTACAATTTTCATTTTTATGGGTGAAAGTGAAAATGCTAGAGAATGCTTTGTACACTATAGTATACAAAAGGGAGCTATTGACTTATAATGGGACTGTTTGTTGTTGTTGTTAATATTTATTGATTCCCTACAATATTCTTTAGAATTTATTGGAAAAATACAAAAGATACAGTCTTCTCTTTCATCCCATATGATGGGGCCAAGAGGGACAGTTATCCTACCTACTCTCCTCCCTGGTTATTTAGTTTTTAGTGATTTAACCTCTGGAAGAATGTTTGAATTAAGTGTATCCATGCACTTATTGTTATTACTTTCCTTCTCATTGATATTTAAAATAAGTAAGATCATTTTATTGCTATTGCAATGCCTTTGTTCTTGGTGTAGAGATCATGACAGTTTATTAGTTCTTAGAAAGCAGTATAACTTGCTATGCAAAGACTGGCTAAAGCATCGGAAAGGTGGTAGTTATTTGAACTAAATCCAATACCCAGAAACAGACTTATTTAATGGGAAAGTTTGAAACAATATTACAGGACTTTGCTCCTCTTGGTTGGTCTTCAGTATGCCCATTAATGTAATGTGAACTATGTATTACACTTGGGGGCTGCAACCCATGTGCCATATGATTTTTATTACATTTGGTTAAAAAAAAAAAAAAGAAGAAGAGACACCTTAGACCAATAAGTAATTTCTAAATAGATTTTTAACTTGTGAAAATACAGAAAAATACACAAAACCATTTATCATTTTCAAGAACATCAAGCATTAGCATAATTTATATACTTCTCTGTTTCACAGATGATAAAACATGTCTTTCTAAAAAAGGAATTAATGATCACAGCAGTTTCTGATTTAGCAATGACCTGAAATACATACCACAAGTAATAAAGGAAGACTGTACATTTTTACTTTCTTTTTAATTGTTTTTTTTTTTTTTTTTTTTGGTTCACACAAGGTTATAGATATGTTATAGGGCACATAGAAGAAATCGTCCCAGGTGCCCAGGGAGCTGGATTTAGCCTTTGGTTCATACAAATAGCACTGCAAAAAATGTGCTCACAAGATCCACCACCATAAGTTCCTACCCTTGCCCAACATGGATATCACTCAAAAGACGTGTGTCTGTGTGTGTTTATTGAGCGATATTTCTTATATTTCACTAAAATTATCTCTCAATGGAAGGTTTTCTGACTGAGTCTTAAAACTATTTCTGGAAAGTCCAAAGGAAGTTCCTATGCACAAATATTCTAAGTATTAAAGGATGGTAGAGCTTTTGGTTGGAAGTGTTTGGGCGTAAGTGCAGTGTGACATTCCTTTTGGTTTAGAAGAGTGAGGACAATAGACACTGAAATCAACTTGCTGTTTCATTTACACACTGGATAAGAAAAAAAAAACTTTGTCTAGAATAAGGATGCTAGGGGTAATTGTCTAGAATTTAGGGATGCTAGGGGTAATTAAATTAATTGAACATTCAATTAAAAATCTCATGCCAGTTAGAAAATGTCTTAGCAATTATTCAAATAAGAATCCAAACCACTTAATATGATATGACTGTGGTTGAATAGGACAAAGAAAAGTGCAGAGGAAACATCATCTTATGTCATCATGGTTACACATACACCAACACACATAATTAATTTTCCATTTGACTCCTGAAGATGAGAATGGCAATTAGAATAGCAAAGTAAATAAACGAATAAGTGCATCATTTATGAATAAGAAGACAGAAGTAGATAGTGTTTAGAAATTTTAACAGTTTGTGATAGAGACAGAAAGAAACACTGCCTTTGAGATGAGATGTGAAAACATTTAGTGAACTCTTCTGGTCTGAATCAGATGGATGATTATCCATTCATTCTAGGATCAGAGACAGAATTCTAGGCCACGAAAGGACAGATCAGAAGGACATACTTCCCTTGTCTTTTTCCCCCCCTTCTCGCTTGTATTCTGAGCTTCTCTTTATCTTGTCTATCCATGGGTATGGAGACTGGGAGATGCCGGAGGAAGGAGTCTCGTTCTGCTTCTTCCAGTCACTGCCATCCCAGATACGAACACAGGATTCTGTGCTTTCCAGCCTTTGGAGGAATGGCCCGGGCTCTGTCTATCACAGCAAGGAAAAGCAGTTTTCCACCCTCCGTTCTTCAGTTGATGGAAGAACAAAATCATCGAGTCATGAAACTCATCTGGATTTCGAATCCATCTTTGAGAAAAAGTAAACTGTTATTCTTGGATGAGCCCCAGGGACCGCTGTTTAATTTCTCAGTTCATTTTCCCCTCTTAGCTCATATATGTGTACAGGTCCCTCTATAGTCCCCTTATGAAAATGTGCATTTTTAATACCACAAAAAGCAGGAAAAATATCATTTTTTGGGTAAAGATTCTTTCAGTAGAATTGCAATCAATGTGGTCAGAACTAACAAGCAGATGGATGTATTTGAATGCCATTATCTTGTGTACAATGATATTATCTGTTTCATGAAAAATTCAGCAGTTTGGGCTGCTTTCGTGAAGGGAAGATGGAAGTTAAAAAAAAATAGCAAGAAAAACATGATCAGACTCAGAATCCCTGAGGGGGTCCCATTGCATCATTTAGCAGGAGAATGAGCAATGCCGGAGAAGCAGTGATGGTGGAGGCCCTGTCTGTGCTCCTTATGGCATTCTTGGCTTCGGGTCCCACTCAAGCCCCACAGCTGTAGGTGGGAGCTCCTGGGCATGCTAAAGCATCACACCGTGACATTTTTATCATCCGTCTAAGAGAAGAAAATAAATTTGCTAACAGAATAGAGCTGGCAGGCTCATACTACCTTGTCACATTCCAGACATCTCCTGGTCTGGCCTGAGCCAGAGGAAGCCTAAGTGTGGGCCAGAAAGTGTGTGATGGACATGAAGGAGACTTAAATAGTCTGGGAGAAGAATGTGGCTTTTCTGAGACTGGAATATGTATTTTTTTTTTTTTTTTTTACTGGAGATTTAAGAAATGAAAACAGTTGGGCGGCGGGAGGGATGTGACCTCAGTTTTATTCTCTATAGGCCAACGATATATTGACATGGGCAAAATGGATTTGAAAATTGCACAGACTTTTTTTTTAAGATAATGCACATAGTGAGGGGAAAGAACCCAAGCAGTCTCTGCACAAAAATTTTTCTCGAACTTTTTTTTATCACTTGATGATTGAAATACAAACTCCTTAGGGACCTTGTTTATACGGGTGACATCTACCTATTTCTTTAAGCTGGTATATTTATTTTCTGAGGATATTCTATGCCTTAACCAATGCCAATTTTTTTTTGACCTAGAATATTCTGTCCCAATATCCCAGACTCTGAGCTTTTTGAAGTTTTGTCCTTCTATAAAAACATATTTCAGTACTCATTAGTGAGGGCTTCCTGAGTGACTCTTTTATTTTCTGAATGTTTATTAGGCATGGTTTGTACCATGCATTTTTCACTGAGCAGGCCATACCTTGCCTTGTATTGTGGCTTGTCACATTTTACATGTTCCCATTCGGGCTATGAGTCACTTGAGGTTAATTTTAGTGACCCCAGCATCTAACAAGCTGCCCTAAACATGTTAGACAGCCAGAAAGTGTAATGTAGTAGTAAAACTGATTAGTAAAAACTGAATGGCATAATTAATATTTTTATAATTAAATTGCATGAATGATGATATTGGATTATTATAGAGGATGCAGCATATTAATATAAAGTTCCATGCAAATAGTTTCCATTATCTTCATAAGAACAACCTTAAACATTTGCTTTTGTTTATCTCTCTGGATTATCTTAATAAAGAAATATCATTAAGTGAATTAAGTTTTTCTAGGAAAAATAATACATGACTATACAGATATCTTCAGAAGAAATTATGAGAAGTACAGATCATATATATGTCCAACACACACAGATTAAAAACATATATAGCCCTGGCTGGTTTGGCTCAGCGGTTAGAGCGTTGGCTTGTGGACCAGAGAGGCCCGGGTTCAGTTCCTGCTAAGGGCATGTACCTCGGTTGCAGTTTGTCCCCGGCCCCGGTTGGGGTTGTGTGGGTGGCAGCCAGTCGATGTGTCTCTCTCACATCAACGTTTCTGTCTCTCTTCCTCCCTCTCTCCCTCCTGCTCTATCTGAAGATAAATGCAAAAAAATGTCCTCGGGTGAGGAGAAAAAAAAAAAGTATAACTGTAACATAGCACATGCTAATTAACACAGGAGTTCTTAAATATATTACATTTATTTTACTGTTACCAAGGGCATTGTATGAATAAGATTTGCTCTAGGGGAAACTTATTTCACATTGGATCTTGAAGGACTGAGGGTGGATATTGGAGACAGGAGGATAGGCAGAGAAATATTCATGACCTTTTCCAGCAGACAGATATTTCCAATATGTAGATTCCACAGTCTCAATTTTCTCCTTAACATCTTCTAGGTACTTCTTCTCCTGTGTCTTTTCTCTTTCCTTCCCAGTCTTGAAGCTTTTCTCACCTTTATTGATCTCATTCTATCTTCTTCTTTTTCTTCATCTTCTATTTCTCTCTTAGCCAGTAATAAGCATAAAATTTCATTGGACATAATTATTTAACAGTTTTATTAAAATAATATATAATTTTAAAATCACTGCTGATATTACATCATTCCCTCTTTATCTGCTGTGTTAAAATTATAGTGTCTTTATAACTACATATTTCATTAGTGATGAAATTAACATAAATTTCTTTCATTATAATATTAATAGTTTGAATAAAGTATATTTTAATGTTTTACTTCTAAATGATGCATCAGGATAAGTGATGAAACAAAGGATTTTTCTTCATGATGAAAAATGTGGCCATTTGTATTAAAAAAAATCTCTCTGTGCTGTAGGAAAAAATGAGGCTGGTAGTTAGATATTTTATAAAGCTATGTTTTACAATTAGCAGGTGGATAAGAATGCTGTATTTAAACCCACGTAAAAATCTAATAGAAATTATCTGAAAGTGAAATAGCAGAAAACAGGTTTACTTATTTATTTTATTTTTTATTTTTTTGGTAGGTTGCTGTGTATGGAGTTTATATGAAATTCTAGCAAATGGAAAGCACTGAAAGACAAATCACTTTAAACTACGTACGTCAGTAGGCTCTTTATAAAGAAAGTGTCTAGGTTACATTTATTGAATATAGATAACTTTAATATAGTAATAGAGATATCTGTGAGCAGATATGGAAAATAGGCATTTAATATTTCTTTTCTGGTTAACTTGACCAGAGGTTGGAAATCTTCAGATTCAATGAGATTTACATTTAGGACACTGGCCAGTTGTTGCAATAGCAGATGACACCTGAGTATAAGATCTACAAAAACATCATCACATTTGCTGATGCAGATTTTAAAGAATTCTGCTCTTGAAATGAGCATGACGGGTGATGAGACTAGACTGTCATTGTTTTGGCTGAGAAGGCAGGCAGTGTCTGTGTTACACTTTTTGTTGTATCCAGGGTTCCTAAAACGAGAGGGCTTTATTAAATGCTGTTTTAGGAGAAAATTTAAAAATAAAGATGGGCTGCTTGCTCCCACTCTTTGAAATGTCACTTGTACTCTAAAATAATGGAGAGTATCTTTAGACCTTGAATCAAGAACATTGTGTATGTTATTTAAAATTCTATATTACTATATAATACATTGAGAAGACTACACTGGCACTGACTTGCCGTTCATTTAGCTCTCAAAATGACAGCTTTCAATCTAATGACTTATGAGCATTGTTATTCTGCCTAACCCCATTGTTTTGAACAAATTAAAATTCAAGATCGAAATACTATTACAGTTGAGAAAGCTGCCAGCTCTTTAAGAAGAGCCTATATTTCAATATAAAGTCAGAATTTATATTTTGGAGCAAAAGAAAAGGCAGCTAAACATTTATTCCTAATTTGGTCTGATTTCACTGTTTTCCAGAGGCTTGAGGAAGGTTAGAAAGGAAGTTATAGGATTAAAAAAATATTTAATCTAAGTTGTAAAGGAGCTTGGAACCACACCACAAGCATCATAATTAACTTTAATAATTATAAATGTAAATGCAGACAAGCCACAAGGTTTTAATGGTGTGCCACATGCTTCTGCTAATTATTTTAGAGTTTGGACACATTCAGTGCCAGCTAATTATAAACCCTGCTATGGAAATCATCTGTTTATATTAGACTTATTGATCTCTAGTGTTTAAGCAATATGAAAAGGGAAATCTACAATGCCGGACCATCTGCTTTGTATTCCTAATTGCTTTTAAGGAATCAAATATATAAATAGTCAGCTTTTTATATATTGGGCTTCAAACTCTTTCAAGAAACATATGTGCAAACCCAAGTGAATTTTTAAAAAGCCTATTTGGAATGTTACTTCCCTGGCTCCTCTCAAGGAGTCTCCGCCCCTTACCCACATAATGCAAGATCTCCAAAGTACCTTCTTTTCCTCCAGATCTTGCAAACTGGTCAAGGTAGCTGAGACTTTATATGTTTACCCTTTTTTTTTAATTACACTTTTTTTCCCCTTCCTTAGAACACATTTTCTTCCCCACCTCACTTCCTTTGGCCATGAATATTTATGGTCATTTCACACTATGGGAAGATGGCAGGGAATAGATGTCCAGGTGAACATGTCCCTTTTGTAGGAGATATTTAACTTTATGGCAACTTAAATCCACTGGCAGGTGGAGCAGGCGCCTGGTTGGTAGGATCAGAGCAGCATTACCTCTTGCCTAGCAGGCAAGTCTTCTCTTGGGGGTTGTGATTTCACATGGAGGTTGGGTTTAAATGAAGAAAGAATTGACTTCTTGGAATGAAATTGTTTGCTTCATTCATTAATTGCCTAGATGACTATCATCTTAGAGTATTCAAAAAACTGGCTAAAACAATTTGCACATTGGAAAAGATTTCTTAAAAAAAAAACGTATTAATCCCTTAAACCAGTTATTCTTATTATTCCTATTAAAAGTAGGAGTTTCTCTTCCTAGTGTCCTACCACTCACATATTTCACCAACAGTCTACTTAGAGGCTCATAATTAATGTGTGTGTACGCTATGTGATAGTTTCCCTAGGTTTTGGGCCCTTTATTTGATTTTGTGAGAAATACAAATTTAGGATCAATTTATAATTTTATATAAACATGAGATAATTTTTTTTAGTTTTTAAAGCACCTTTTAAAATTGTATTCATATAAAAGTTGTGAGTTTTGTACTAAGAGATCAACAGGAGGAAAGTCATCCGTCTGCCGTTGTTTCGTAATTCTACACTTAACTGCCAACTCGAAGGCTTGGAGAAGGCTGAAGTCTGATGACTAGCTCCAGAGAGTTGACAGGAAAGGGTGCAGAGCAGAGTCACTCACCCTACTTATAAGAATCCAAAACAAAGAAAAACAAGTCCCGTTTACTGGCATTTGGGAAGAGGCACTAGTATGTTTCATCGTGCTCTAAAGAAAAGAATAATTAATCCAAAGATATCTGCTACCATCAGTAATGTGTAGTCATATGTTATGGGTAAACATTTATATGGAATATACACATATAAAGATCCCAAGGTTTATTAAAACAACTAGTTATGTATGAATGGCTGTGACTTTCCTGTGGTGAATTCTCCAGCAGAAATCTGCTCCTCTGAGAGATTTTATCTGTCCCTGAAAAAAAAAGGCCATACTAATTCTGCTTGTTCTAAAGTAGTGGTTCTCAACCTGTGGGTTGCGACCCCTTTGGGGGTCGAATGACCCTTTCACAGGGGTTGCCTAAGACATAACAGTAGCAAAATTACAGTTATGAAGTAGCAACAAAAATAATTTTGTGGTTGGGGGTCACCACAACATGAGGAACTGTATTGAAGGGTGGCAGCATTAGGAAGGTTGAGAACACTGCAAAAGTTTTGAATGGAAATACTGTTACCTACCGCTTAGACCTTGTACTGTGGCCTGCCAGAATCTCTCAGTCTTAATCTCAGCTCATGTATGGTTGTAGGACAGACCTTCTGCATAATTCAAGTTTGTTCTAAGAAGAGCTACAGGTTTCCTTCAGCTCTTCAATGAAAAGAGAATATTTCAAGTCAGAAACAAAATTAGGCCTTTCTTAAAAGGTGCTTTAAACAGCTCACGTTTCCCAAGCCCTCCAAGTTACACAGCAAGAGAGTACAATTGGCAGCTACATTATCAAAGCCCTTCTGATAATGCTACCGTTTAAATTGAATAATATTGTTTAATGGGCTTTTTAAAAGCAGTCGTCCTTTGGATCTGACGCCCCAGCATGATTATCTTTTAGGCCAGTGATAATTATAACATCCGTTTCCATCTGGAGTTCAAGGGATTCATGCGTGTGAATATGGAGAGAGGGTTGAGCATCTTCCGTTTGTTGCGTGGACACTCATTTTTTTTAAACATTTTTTTTTTCTCTATTGATTTTAGAGAGAAAGGAAAGGAGAGGGAGCGAGAGATAGAAACATCAATGAGAGAGAACATCAATTGGCTGCCTCCTGCATGCCCCCCACTGGGGATTTGGCCCACAACCTGGGCATGTGACCTGACCGAGAATTGAACCGGTGACCTCTTGGTGCATGAGTTGATGCTCAACCACTGAGCCACACCAGCAGGGTGACACTAATTTGATATTAGTGACTCCTGACTTTCCATGTGTGGTTCATATAGACTACATGAAATATCTTCTCCCAGGTGTTACTTGCCACCAGCAAGTGGTGGTAGTTTTCTAAGAACTGGCTTCATGATAATGCTTCTTTGGAAATGAAAAATATAAAAGAAAAATTGTTGTTACCCAAGTTGTATTTTCTGTAAGCTAAAATAATTTGAGAGTAGCAGTTTGCCCATTTTTATTGTAATTTAACAGAACTCCAACTATCTTAGCATTAAACTCACACATTTTCTAATTTCTCTCAATATATCCCAAAGAAATAAGCATTCTTATTACTAGTTGCTTTTTTTTTTTTTTTTTTAAATCTAGGATCAAAGATAGTCTTTGATACTTAGTAGAGCTTCAAGATTTGTTAAGGTATTATTGATTGGATGATTTTTAAAAATATTTAAGCACTTGTCAGTGTTCTCCTTTAAACCAGTTGTTAAAAAGTGAGGAACTATTAGGTTGAGCCATCTGAAACTGCATTTTTGTAGGGGAAAAACAGTTTGACTCTTGGCTGTTTTATATGGTTCAACTTAATGCATTCTGTACAATAACGTCCTCACTTATGTATTTTCTTGGTAAATGAGGATGACTTTGTTTTTTGAAAATGGAATCAAGTAATTATTTTTACCTTAACTATAGTAATGCAATGAGGAGAGTCAAAAGTGGTGGGATACATTTTTTTAGTTAAAAAAATATGACGTATCGATTAGGTCTACTTTATCAGCCATAAACTGGGAAAATTGACGTGCTCCCACGAAGTTCCTATTTGATAATTTTGATCTAAATACTTTACAGACTCCTTTTTTATACACTTTACATGTAGATTTGATATCAAAATCACTTTTCTCTTGGTAAGTCCTTTCACAGGTCATATGGGATTTCCCTCCACTAGGAAAACCCATCTCGGGGGTTGGGCTGGGCTGAACAGTATCAGTCTGTCAATTTAAATCTTATAAGGTTACCTACCTGTCCATCCTTTGAATTGTTGGCAATCTTTGTTTTGAGATTATAGAAGAAATTAGCACATTAATGGTGAGATCTACAACCTTTCATAGATACCAGACATTTAGAAAAGAGGGATATACTGTGAAGTGATCTGCAGTAATGGTTTAAACATGTGTCATGGTCCTCAAATTTCATAGCTATCAATGGATGCACTGATTTATAAAAGGCCTTCTCAAAATGTGTTTTAAATTGTATTATATATTTTCTATCCTACTCTAGCTTCAAGATGGACTGGTCATGCCTAGAAATTCTTGGAGATTGAGATTTATTAGTTTTTTTTATCATATACTTCTCCGTGAACTTACCCTTTGAAATTAGTGTGGCTACTACTTTATCACACATTCTAGATGTTAGATAAGAATCAATGGAATATTAATCACCTAAAAGAGGTTAAATTTTATCAAAATATTAAATTTGAAATGTATCTTATGCTTATGTTTTTTCTTCATAAATTATATACACTGATTGTCTTTCTTTTTTCCTTTGTTAATCCTCACCCGACGATATTTTTTCCCCATTGATTTTAGATAGAGTGGAAGGGAGAGAGGGAGGAGGAGTGATCAAACCTGCAACCCAGGTATACGCCGTTGGGCCAGGGATTGAACCTCCAACTCAGGTACATGCCCTTGACCAGAATTGAACCCGTTCGGTCCATGAGTTGTTGCCGTAACTGCTGAGCCCAGCCAACCAGGGAAATTGTCTTTCATTTTTTATTTTTGTTCCACTTCTGGGAATATATCCAAAGAAACCCAAAACACTGATTCAAAAGAATATAGACACCCTGCGTTCATCGCTGTATTATTTATAATAGCCAAGATTTGAAAGCAGCCCAACTGTCCATCAGTAGATGAGTAAATAAAAAAGCTGTGGTACATTTCCACAATGGAATACTATGTAGCTATAAAAAAAAAAAGAAGGAAATCTTACCTTTTGCAACTGCATGGATGGACCTGTAGAGCGTTATGCTAAGTGATATAAGCCAGGCAGAAGATGACAAATACCATATGATTTCACTTATATGTGGAATCTAATGAACAAAATAAAACGAAACAAAATAGAAACAGACTCAAAGATACAGAAAACAGACTGACAGCTGCTAGGGGGCTGGGGGTTGGGGTGCTTAGTGAAAAAGGTGAAGGGATTAAGCAAAAGATTACCAGTGAGTGGGGGGAGGTAGAGCAGGATAAAGGGGTGATTAAATGGTGACGGAAGGAGACTTGACTTTGGATGGTGAACACATAATACTATTTACAAATGATGTACTTACTATAGAATTGTATACCTGAAACCAATATAATTTTATTAACCAATGCCATCTCAATACATTCAATAAAAATTAAAAAATATATATATTGAAATAATTTAAACTATTAACTCTGATTAGCATTAATAATGTTTCTACCTTCAGTTTTGGGAGTGAAAACTGTTAGGGGGAAAATGGAAACTTAGTAAATTTCCTTCAATGAGGACAGAATTTCCTTAGTGTGAGAATCCATTCAGCCCCTAGTGAGGTTGTGCTGTCCTCTATATATACAAAACATAGGATGAGATAATTGAATTTGGCCCCTGGGGTTCCAAGAATACCACAACCTGGGTGCATGGCTTCCTCAGAGAATCAGGACAAAATTGCAGGCATACAATTCATATAATCCTGTTTTTTCAAGCCCTATCCAAACTTTTGCATTAGAATCCCAGAAACAGTACTCTTCGGGATTAGAGTGAAAACACACATACCTCATTTTTTATTTTTTATTTTTTTTAAGTAGGTACACTAAAGGGATGAGTTTGCCAATTTCCATTATTTCCTTTATATTACAATGTGAACTCCTAAACTAAATTTTGAGTTTCTGGCGAACATTGTGAGATAGTCAAGATATTAACCCCCTAGGTTAAAAGGAACTTGGACTGAAACCCTAACTGTAGTGGGACTTTTGAGGAGCTATAATTAGGGTTCATGAAGTGAAATCAGGCAATTCCTGTTAACACTGGTTTTAATGCAGATATCTTTTGGAGGGAAATAAATAAGAATATTTTAGAGTTGTAAAGTGAATGCTAGAAACAAAACTTTCATCTTCTTCGATTACATGATGGAAAGGGTTAAAATTCCCTATGTAGATAACTGAAGTTTTATTATATAAGATGACCTTAGGAACTGTCATCTCCCTTGAATTTATACAAAGAATTCAAAGTAAAGGTTTTCTAGGTTACACTTCTTTTTTCAACCCTTTGTCCTGTCAGCTCAGTCCTTGATATCTTCATCTGCCGACATGCCCAGATGTGCTGTGAATGTTGATTTGAGCTGGCCCCTCAACCCCTCCCTGCTGGTGTCATTAAAACCAGGGAGGCAGCGGCTCCCCTGGCATCTTTGGCACGGCTTGGCTTTACACTGCGGACTAAATTATTGATGAAGAGCACTTCTGTCGCAGTGTGTTTTACCCACCTTTAAATGAAACAGTGCGGATTGAGCTGTCACTGCCTCCTCACTCCCTGCAACTTCTACATGACATTTATGATGTGGTTCAGATTGCACCGAAGCAATTAATTTCCAGTGGAGTCTGCACTCAGAATGAAGATCCCTGACAATTACCAAGGGCTGGTTTCTCAATGAGCACATGACACACTCATCAATACTGTACACAAAAGGAAAACATCAAAATACATGTAAAAGGGTCTCTGGGATGTGTGATCCCTTCCTCCTCAGATGGAGTTCTGGATTCCAGGACGGTGTTTCCATGTTGTGCACTCGGTTCTCCTCTGTATTTTTCTGAAAAGATGGGTGGACTTACCTTTCCGGCACGTATTTTATAGATGCCTGCCAACATTTTTATAAAAAAATGGTTGGCTACAAATTATGTTCATTCTAGATGAGGTTTTTGTTTTCTTTATTTTGCCAATAAAATATCCTTTGATATTTGCATTCAGTTCATCAAATGACTCTGTGACCCTGATATATTTTTCAGTTCATCCAATGAATGAAATAAGTAGCGTATGTATGCATATATCTGTATATGCATATGTATTTGTGTACTTAAGTATGTATATGACCTGAGTATGTGTTGTGTGTATATATTTATATATGTGCTTGTTTTTCAAAAGATACGGTATTTCCAACTATGTGAAATTTAGTATTTGATCAATTATAAAAGATTATTTTTAGCCTGTTTCTTTTAAAAAATTATAAACATGTAATTCAGATTAACTTGGTGAAAACTCTTCATTATATAATATTTTAAAAGAGATTCAGTTTTAGTATTTTTGAAAATATTGGATAACAATCTAGGATATGCATATCATTTTAAAAATTCTCAAAAGGATTTTAATGAATAGATTTAAAACTATTTGTAATTAGCCTACCTACTCTTCGAAAGGCTTGAATATAAATTATTGTCTTAAATAAATATATCCCCCGGCTTCCTGTTTGCAATATTAATTTCTGTAGATAATTTTTTCCTCATAGGTAGAGTTCCTTTTTGTCCAAACTGCCTGACACTCAGCAAGAATATATTGTGAATTAATGAGTTTGTAATTTTTGATTTAGTTCTCATGTGAATACAAGTGCTTCAGAGCCAGTGGTTGAACTCGGAGAGGCAGAGTGCAGTCTTTCCATTCTGAGGTACTTCCTGGAAGCAGCTGCACCGGTCTTCCTTGCAAAGGCACTGTTTAGCAAGGCATTAAGGAGTGGGGACTTCAGTTGGTAAACTTCAGACAGGATCTAGGAAATAGCTTGTGTACTAGGAGGTCATAGTTTGACAATATGTCTAATGTGCCAATCGGGTAACTGAGGAGTCTGGATGACTCTAGGAAGCATTACCACAAACTTAATGAAAATCTAGCTGTGGGTCAAAAGGCATTTTATATATTCACCCACCCGTCCTTAGCACATACACACTTCCAACATTTGTCTGGTGAGGTGGGCCGAAGGATGGGAGAATGTTACTGTATTTGCCAAACTCAAATCTGATGTTTTCCAGCCCTGTTGAAATCAAGATAAATAGGAGATGAAGTATCTCTCCTTAGAATTCAGAATTTGATCTTATTCTCCTTTAAAGTTATTTGTTGTACTGAGTCACCCTTTCTATACTTTAAGAGATGGTGGTTCAACAAGATAAATTTCAGGAGAGAAATTCCGTCTGAAGTATTACTTGCTCTTGCCTCAAATAGCATGTACATTTTAGATGAAGAAGAATATAGTGTATTTTGGGAGCATCATTTGATCCAAAGGACACATTAAAAAACAAAACAAAACAACAACAACAACAACAAAACACCCCAAACAAGGACACTCCATATTGCTTTTGATCAGGATGTTTGGGCACACTTGTGCATGCTCTCATACACATACATCCTCAAATAAGTTGATAATAGCAGTGCTATTTGGAGACGTTTTTAGAGTATAAGTGCCCTTTTATACCTAAGAAATAAGATGAAAAGACTTTGAGACATTGGAAAAGAAAATCTAATTATGATCTATCTAAAATGTGATAATGATGATACATTTTTTTGAGCACTCACTTTACTTGCCACCAGGCAATGGCATTTTCTCCTTGACTCTGCACAACTCTTTGAGGCACTGTTGTCATTCTCATTGGATTGGTGAAGCAAGCAAGGCTTGGAGGGGCTGCACGATTTGTTCAAGGCCACAGAGCCATTTGGTAGCAAGTCAGGTCTCTATCCTCGGTCTTCCTGATATCAAAGTCCAACCTCTCGTTGCTTTACAATATTACATTTTTTGGTGAGCATAATTTACTCTTTGTTTTATATGATTTTAATTTCTAAAATTAATTTTACTTATGCAGAAAAAAAAATTGGTATGCTAGTTCAGTCACCAGTTCTAGTTGTGTCTTTTTAGGCCCATTCTTTGCCTTTCTCTTATATAATACAGACAGCAGTAACCAGTTGCTTACTAGTAATGGACAGATGAACACATGATCTATTGACACTTGTAAAACTGCACAGTTCATGCTTCAGTGTGTTAGGGTTCTTTATGTAGAGAAAAGGGAAAGCAAAAAGTAGTATGCTTAGATTATATGATTAGTTATATGAATTATTTACACTAAAATCTTGTTATTTAACATTTACCTAATTAAAAAAAAACAAAAAACCTTTTCCTTTTACTCTACATTCCCAATAAGTCATGGACCTGTAAAGACTTTCCTTTTTCCTTTCAATTTAGTAATTCCTTCCACCTATGTTCTAGCTCTTTGACTCAATTATTCTGGGTCCCTGAGTCAGATAATTAGATTTTCTAAAATGATGTTCTTCAAGTCTTCTAAAATGGATTTGGCAAAGACTTTGAAACTCTCCTTAAATTATCTTTTAACTGTTGTATTTCTTATTGGCCTATAGGTATGGAATTGTGACTGGATTAAATTGTTAATATGAAGACTAAGTACATATTTACTTGTTACAGCCCAGATATCTTGCTACATATTTTAAGAAATGTAATATTATCTGGAAAAACAAAAACCTCTTAGATAAAGCAGTATGATATAGTAGAAAGAGATGAAATCTGAGTTTAAAGACCTGAGTCCATATCAAAGATGTTCTACTTATTTGCTCCATAATCTCAAGCAAATCAGTTAATGTATGAAATTATTTCACCATATCAGTATAGCTAAAATTAAAGGAAAGATAGTAATAGAAAGATGAGACAAGATATCAGATCATCAAGTTCTAGTATATCTAGTGCTTCCATTGTATGTTTTGTCATTTTGAAATGATTTAACCTTACCTATTTTTAGAAAGAGACATTGTATTACGTATTTGGAAAACATTTTCAATGGTGAACTGCTAGGCAAATATTTAGGTACTGTTACTAGAACTCTTCATATATGTTATATACAATATATTCATTTATAATATCAATCTCAAAAAAGGAAGGAGGTGTACCAGTTAGGACTGTGTTTAGCATCATAGCAGAAAATTCAAATTACATTGACTCAAGCCAGATAGAATTTATATAAAAGAAGATCAGAGGTTGCAGTCTAGGGTACATATAGAGTCTCTACTTTGTCTTCAGGGATCCAATGTCCTCTGTCTTATCTGTAGCTCATGGCTTCAATCCTCAGTGTCACGTTATAGCCCAAAGTTGACTATTAGAGGTCTAGTCTTTACATCTGCATTTCAGGCATGGAATAGGAAGAAGATGGGGAAAGGGACAAAAGGGCTGAAAAGGATGTCTAGTGGAAGGTCAGGAAGAGTTAGTTCTTTGTGAGGGACTTTTTGAGTATACCACCCCATGACTGCTACCTATAATTCATCGTGAGGCTGGGGAATTTTTTTTTCTAACTGGGTAGATTCCTGGAGTTCTCTTGGTGAATGAGGAGATAGAGAGGTTGTGTAGACAACCAGTGTCCTATGCTATAGGACTATATGTAATTTATATTGTTTCCATGGTGGAATATGTGAACTACAGTCCAAGGTCTATTGTTATTTGACATAATGGTGGTGATTTAAAATTTTTGTGTTTAATTTTAGCTTCTTGAATCACCTTATCCTAAAAATATCCAACCTGGATTTTCTTTTTTTCAGTTTTCATTTGTAATTTTGCTAAGGATGCTTTGTCTAGAAAAATCACATTTATGATTTTATTATGTTATCTTGATTGTATTACAGTCATGTTTGAGTTAGGGTAACAAACATGATTATGACATAAGAATCACCCTTCTTCAGTTTTCCAGAAAATGATATAGATTTTTAAGAACCGATATTAGCATGGGATATTTGGGTAGTTCTAGTTTCTTCCAGCTTTGAGGAGGCCTATGGTTACTGGTAACTTTATTTGAACCTATTTTCTTAAAAGTGATATCAGAAACCTTTAGAAACTCCATTAAGTAAAATGAGTCAGTACAAACAAATGAGTTAACACACATAAAACACTTAGAACAGTGGTTAGCATAAAAGTAACTTCTCCCTAGCAATAGCTCTATGTTGCATTAATTTTAGTGTTAAAATGGCATTCATTAATAAATATAGTGATACTTTTTAAAGAGAGAGGGTTAAGAAAAGATGAAGGGAATACTTTTTCCTCCCAGACCTTATAGGATAGAAAAATATTGATCAATTTATACCTTATTTAATAATGAAGTTTCTTAAAAGAACATTCAATACATTTCCCTTTATCTCATTCTCCAAATTTTAAAAATTCAATATAATTACTACGTAGAGATATAATTGTACGACATGTAGAGTGTACCTCTCTTGATAGTATGCATCATGGTCATTACTATGTTTTTTGCTTCTCCAACATGTGAAGTTCAAACCTACATGGGTTGAATTATTCCTTCGTGTGAGTCCTGTCAGGCAGATTCATACTTCTCACTAAAGACACTTATAAGGCCCAGTGTCTCCCCATTTTCAGTGAGTGAAAGTGTGAACACATGTCTCAAGTGCCATGTCTGGGATGCTGCAGCCTGGGATTTTGATTCTGGGTGATGATATAAAGATGCAGGGCCTATTGTGGGACTGCCAAGGGTGCTGGAATGGAATGAAGTTGAGTCCAGACTACCCTAGTGGTGTGATGTGAAGGTGTTCTCTGCTGCCTACCTGTCCACCTTCTATGGTTTCTAGATACTTTCCCAGATTATTCTCCAGTTTTTCCATCAATTTCATGAGCCCCCATATATCCAATACATTCATTTTCTGTTTACATTAGAAGGCTGACTTCTGTTACTTGCAACCAAGAACCTTGATTAGCTCAACATGCACCAAACAATTGAGGAAAAGAAATACTAAAAATATATGAAACATGAGAAATGAGAGGTACTTTCTGAGTGGACAATATAATTCAGTGAAATATGGAAATATTAGAAGTAATAACACTGAATTCGTTTTTCTTTTTTCTGATTACATTTTTAGAAAATGTGAATGACACCCATAGTTAGGAAGTCCCCTTTCACTGAATTGTTTTGCAAATTAAAAGTGTCATTTTCTCTGGTTATTCAACTAAACCCAAAGGGGCCATACCTATTTGTTTTGTAAGTATTAGTAAAGTAATAATAATAATAATAAGGACCAAATAAACATTTTCTCTCAATTCTACTGGTAGTGGGGTGAATGTTTATAATATAGTCGTCTGTTTTCCTATGAGAAAGAGAAATGATCCGAATGTTGAACCTTCTTCTAATGACAGATATTTCTAGTCAGAAAAGAAGCAAGTGTTTCCTTTAGTCATCCTGGCTGATTTTTCACTTTTGCTGGTTTTCCACAGGACAGCCAGAAGAGATTGCTGTAGAACTAATTGATGTCTGACAGATTGGCCCAAATAACCCTAAGCATTCAGAGAATTGTTTATTTGCTCTGAGAAAACATAGCCCATGTCTAGAAACATGTCAACAGAATTATTATACCAACAAATACATAAAGAAATTTTCTTGTTTATTTGAGCCACATTAGTCTACTTAAGATAATTAGTGTTAAACTCCCAGGCTATACCTCGGTTACCTGGTGTGTTGGTGGATACAAAGAGGTATGTGTGAAACATTACCTGTGAAGGAAGTGCTGTGCTTTCCTAGACCTCTTTTGTCTCTGGGTATGCAGCGACATGGGTCATGTGTCATTGAAGCATAGCCAAAGTATAGAACATTTGTGACTTAGTGAGTAATATGTAGATATAGTAGCATTCTTGACCAGCCTGGCAAGTTATCCTTGAGCATGTCTGAGGTTTCACACCTTAAAAAAAATACTTTAAAGAGAGAAGGAGACAAACAATTATATACATGCTGTCTCTGAACAATGGGGTAGCATTCTCTGAATTCACAAACATGACTGTTCATCTTATTCTCTTGGGAGAGTGGGGTGGAAATTTCCATATTTTGCTTTTGAGGCACTTTCAAAGCCATTTACTGCTATTATTCATGTACCAGTGGATTAAGAGACATATGTCTCCAGTAACTGTAAGAGCCTATGTGGTGGATTTGCTAATTTAAGAAAAAGAAGAATATATGGTTAAAAAAGAAAGAACTTAGGTTTTCATTTGGGATGAGTCTTTGTACATCAGAGTGCAGAATAATAGGACAGAGCACCTATCTATTTGCTGCATTCTTTACCAGGGAGATAAATAATATATCTCTCACTGATTGGCTGACTGGTGCTTGTTATAATTTCAAGTTCCTTTGTGGCTTTAAGCTGTTCTCAGGTCTCCCTGATGAGGAACAAGCTAAAGATGTTTAGCACTTCTCAAAAAGGCGCTTAGTCCTGAGGAGTTCATAGTTGATGGCCAGAGCAACAATTTGTTGAGGAACATATGCTACAAAATATTCTGGCAAAGTGTCCTTTTTTTCTTTACAGACTCTGACGGCACTTTGCCATCAGTACCTATTATATAATCGTTTTATTTCCTAGCACTAGCATTCTGCTAGATGTGGTATCTGTAGTATGATAACCACTAGTGATATTTTCTCCCTCACTGTTGCTTCTCATGATCTTTTGATAAAGCTCACCTTCCAAATAGTTCTGGTAATTTTACCCTTTTAGATTTTTAAAACCTGTAGCTTGTTCCTCCCACTTAGGCCATTATCTAAATTTTGGGTTCAGAAAGCAAATTTTCTGAAGTATGTATGGACTTTCCAACTGCTCCGTGCTGCCTTTGAATTGCTATTTTTGGAGACTGTCCATTTTCCAAACTCGAAGAATTCCTGGCAGCATAGGCAACGGAGCTGAAAACCTCTGGAGCCATTCCTGGCTTTCCTTCATCACCGTCACATCCAGTCATTTGCTTTATCCTTTTGATTTTTACCTTCCAATGTCTCACACATCATACTGATACTTTCCATTTAGACATTGTTTCTATTTTTGTTCCCACTACTTGTCTAGAGTACTGCAAGAGGCTCCTAACTGAATTCCACATATCTTTTTCTACTGAGCTTCTTAAAGCATATATCTGCATCTGTTGACTCATTGATTAAAGTACCATTTATTACGGCCCCAGATGTTCCAGGCTCATCTCCAACGCTTTCCCTCATGCCCACCCTTGAGCCTAATTGGGATAGTGATTTTCTCTGAACATTCTTTATAATCTCCTACCCCCATGTCTTTACCCATGTTATTGACTCACACTAGAATGTTCTTTCTCTTCACTGTTCCCTCTTAAAAGTTGTATACAACTGCCAATCCCATGTAAATTGTAACCTCTTTCAGGAAGACTTTCTGATGACTATGTCTGGAGACCACCTTCACCTCCCTGTTTGAATACCCATAGATTTATTACTAACAGTCCTACGCCATCTACTCTCAGAGAAAGAAATGTGTGTGCTTTCGCCCTCCCTTCTCTACTGTGAGTTCTTAAAAGGCAAGCACTCTTTTTTTCTTGTGTTTGTCTCTCCTACATCTTCTAACTTGATGCATTTCATATTATAGGAACTTAGATATTCATGAAATAGAATTCTTGATGATCTAGGGGAAAAAAGAACATTCTTTTAAAGTCACTTGACCTCACATTAACATAAAACTCTATACTGCTTTGTTGTTTTATGAGAATAGATTTTCCATTAGGCAAAAGTATATGAAATGAAACAAAAATATTAGACAAAAGAGACTATTGAGGATTCAGTTTATTTTACTTTGCCTATACCTAACTGTTCCCTTAGATTATCTGCATTTTTGACCCGTAACCAGACTGTGTCATGGTCCTTATAATCATTTTGATCATTTTGATAGAAGACACTTTGTTATGGGACTGTATAAATTAAAAACGTTTTCTCATATATCACACACATTTTCCTCTTGTGTTTTGGAGCAAGAGTTGTTCTTGTGTCTTTCCACGATTAATGCCACCATCTGTGCAGTTTTTTAAACCTCATTCCTTTCTGTCTGTTCTGAGACTTAGCACCATAAAATCTTCTTCCCTCACAAGTCTTTAAATTCTTCCCCTTTCCACAAACTGCTTCCGTTCAACCAAAAAAATGTGCTCAAGTCTTCACTTAACTTGAAACCATTGTTTCCCGTAGCTACCATCATACTTTCTTTTCTCCAGCACAACCGAACTTCCTGAAAACAAAGTCTATCCTGCCTTCCTCCATTGCTATACTCTGCATTCATTCACTCTGGTTGGGCTCTACATTGCCTCCCCACTGATACTGCTTTTGGAAAGACCTCTTGCTTTTTATATTTAGGCATCTATTTTTAGTGTCAACTAAAATATTTTCTATTATTTTGAGAAAATCAATCACATTTTTCTTGAAACTCCTCTCTTCTAGAATACTACTTTTATATGATCCTTTTCCTTCTCTTTCTAAAACCAATATTGATGCAACACTAAGTGTACACTGTTAGACTCAATAAGCATACAAAGGCATAGCCTATCACTGTTTTAAAATTTAATCTCAACAAACACACTGTATATTATGCATAAAAAGTTACATAATAAAAATTTACAGTTCGAAATGATTCTTGTTTTAAATGGATCTAATATATGGGCTATTATCTAAGTCTCTTAGATGGTTTCCTTTATTCAGATGTTTCTACCTCAAATTAATGCTTCTTATTATGAGTTGAATTTTTCTAAAAATATTTACTCCGGTCATAATGTTCTTGTTATTTCAACAGTTCTCCAGCAGCTTCGTGAATTCAGACTTTTCAGCAATATCAGAACTCTCTACATGCTTGTGACATGTCTAGACACCTGGACTTCTTACTATTTATTTCCTAAGTACTCATGAAGCATTTTGCCCATTACCCTTTCACTGCATTATAATCATTGCTGTGGGAAGCATCCTCTAACAGGGCCCAGTGATCCCTACTTCCTGGTATGCACACCCGTATGTAATCCCCTCACCTTGAGCGTGGACTGGATTCAGTGACTTGATTGTAATGAATAGAATATGGCAGAAGTACTATGATGTCAATTCTGAGGTTAGGTTACAAAGACTGGCTTTCTGCCTTAGGTGCACTTGTTCTCTGTGTTGTCTGTCTCTCTGGGATCTCTCACCCTGAGGAAGCCAGATGCCTTGTCATAAGGCATCCTGTGGAAAGACGCACAGAACAAGGGACTGAGGCTAGCCAACAACCATATGAATGATCTTGGAAGTGAGAGCCTTCAGAGACTGCAGCTCCAGCCAGCTCCTTGATTGCAATCTCATAGGATACCTGGACAGAGAAACTGAACTGAACTGCACCCAGATTCCTAATCCAACTATGAGATAATAAATGAAATGTTTGTTGTGTTAAGCCATTACATTCTGGGATAATTTGTTACATGGCAATAGGTAACTTATACATCTGCTTAAAACAACCTTCTTCCCTTCTTTGTCTATCAGTAATATACTCAGTTCTAATACTACCTGCTTTCTACTGCTGAAAATGTTTCCTTCACCTTTACTGTTTAGTTGGTGGTCTGCATTGTTACTTATTATCTCTTCCTTATTTATGTCCTGGAGAAGATAAATATCTTTAATGGTAGCAACTGTCCCATACATTTTCATAGCTCCTACAAAATGTAGCACAATTTCCTGAGCATAGTAAGAATTTAGAGCATATCTGTTGAGTAAAGTAATGAGACTGTGCTTGATTAATCATCAAAATAAGCATACAGGGCAATAGTTATCATAGGATGAGGGATAATGACTTCAAAATTTCTGGTAAAGCCTTTTTTAAAATGACAGGTGGAGAGGAGTGGTAGGTCATATTGGACGAGTGAAATTGCAGAGAGCCTGGAAAGCACAGAGGATGTTGTGAGACTAGTTAGCAACTACTTGGTAGAAAAAAGGGTTTAGATGGATGCATGACTGAACAGAAGGCCCTTGCCAAGTTCTGCTGGGTAGTTTGGTTTCAGATACAATGGCTTGTACTTCCTATGATCTCATGAGGCAGATACACATGGGATAATATAGCCCAACTGTGCCTAATATAACACATGGTATATGTTTACTAAATATTTGATTTGACTTGAAAATGTAAGCTGAGCAATGATTTTGTGGGTCTGAACTAGTAAGCTTTGAACTTTGTAAGCAATTGCAAAGCCCCAAAGGCATTTGAGCAAGAATACAACAGTGATTTAGTTAGATTATTCAGATGACAATGTATATAACTAGGCATAGGGACTCTGATGAGTGAGTATAATTAGGAAGCAACTAGTTGAGTTATGAACTTATAAACTGAATAGGTCTTCAGATTAGGCATCCTCTTTCTAAAATATGAGTAGATCCCTTAAACAGTAGAATCTCTTGAAATGTATCATTAAAATATAGAACTTAAAACTGCTTGATTCTTACAACGGCAACTTAATATTTTCGTATAAGCCTAAGGGGACAGGTGTATTATTTCTATACTTTTACTTTTAGAAAGGGGGTGATAAATGGAGAAATTCCAGTCATTTATTGTTGGCCAGTAAGCCTTTAGAAGTTGCACATACAATGGGAGGTGTATGTGTGAGACTAGCTAAAACCTGGCACAATACTTATGCTCTATGATAAGCCTTTCAAAAACTCAGTATCATTAAGACACTGAAAACTCATAGGTTGTGGGATGTTAAGGAGTGGGGGGATTTATTAAAAACTATATTTTATTGAGATTTTATAGATGGTCAGATTCTATGATTTCATGGAGTTTGCTATCTAGTAGGGAATATCTAGTAGAAAAGGATTGGGACAACCAATTACATTTATCTACTTGGTCTCAATAGCCCATGACATGGGGATAAAATTTAATTAAAAGCTATATCAGCTCTAATGTTTTACTGATGTTTTTAAAAAGTGAGGACAGTTAAAAAGATAAAAATACAGACAAAAGATGAAAGAGGGTAAAGAGTGGATACAGAAAAACTAGAGAGAAGAAATGAAAATGAAAACGAGAAGGAAGTACCTAAAGTACTGGCGGGGAGGAGAGCTTAAGACAAGGCTGAAGTGTGAGAGTGGTAGGGATCAATGTGATGTCAAGGGCAAGAACAGAAAAAGGAGCAGAAACTGCAACCAGTGGAAATATTAACACCCGGACAGTGTGGCTCAGTGGTTGAGTGTCAACCCATGCACCAAGAGGTCGCTGGTTTGATTCCTGGTCAGGGCACATGCCCAGGTTGTGGGCCAAACCCCAGTGGGATGCATGCAGGAGGAAGCCAGTCGATGTTCTCTCTCATCAATGTTTCTCTCTCTCTCCATCTCCCTTCCTTTCTCTCTCAAATCAATAAAGAAAAAAAATTAGCCAGACAAGAGGAAAAATAAATGATCTATGATAAAAGAGAGAATGAAAGTAAAGTGTGAAAGGAGAAAAGAAAAGAATATCCTTAGTATTTAAATAATACTTTTCATTTTCAGAAAGCTTTATAAATATTAGCTAATTAACCCCATCCAGCCCTGGGCATAAGCATGATCATCATAGTTGTGATTATTAATAACTGAATGCAAAAGGGGTCAGAAAGGGTTAGGCACACAAAGCTTTAAATTTCGTACATGTATTTTATTTCTCTGACAGGAAAGCAGTAGCCGGCAGGAAAGTTTGGTTTCAAATTCTTGCAAATCCATTATTGCTAGATGAGAGCTGCATCTATTTTTCTTCTTTTGCCTTCATGACCTTAGGCCACAGGATCTGAAGCTGTCATCTCTGCATCTGGCTATCGATACTTCTTCCCCTGAAACTCATCCTTGACAGTGGGACCCAACAAAGAGCTTTCAATTCCGTTTCAGGACTTTTCATGGACAGGATTATTATTAATATGATTTCTCAGGATAATGTATAACTTCTCCTGAATACAGTTTAACTGCAACATGGCAGCAGAGACCAGTTGCATAGTCTGTGGTGGCCACAAAACACTCACTGGGTTTCTTGTGTAGCCTTCCTCCTTTCTTTGATCCCACTGAGGCAGGATGAGAACTCTCCATCTGGGAACAGTTTTTAGTGTTCTGGCTTGCAGGTCACATGCTTCTTTTTTCTGATATGATAAAGTGGATTGACGAATCATTGAAGCTCCATGGTGGAATTCACTCTTATTCCTGTTAGCATGAGTAAGCATCCGCATGCCTGCAATCATGTAAATTTTGCTTTCATTATGATCTTGCCTGCATAAGCTCATTATATTGCAGATACAAAGTCTGTCGACTCTCTAGAGTGACAAAGGAGACTGCTGGGTAAAATAGTCACTAGTCACATGTTATTTCTGGAAACATCTGACCTACTGCAAAATGGTCTGTGTTTTAAAAGTGAATTTTAACGAGTCCAGGTAGTAGTAAACCAAAAAAATTGATAGTGCCCTGGCTGGTTTGGCTCAGTGGTTAGAGCGTCGGCCCGCAGACCAAAGAGTCGTGGGTTCGATTCCCTCAAGAGCACGTACCTCGGTTGCGGTTCGTCCCAGGCCCTGGTCAGGTTCGTGCAGGAGGCAACCAGTCAATGTGTCTCTCTCACGTCGATCTTTCTCTTTCCCTCTTTCTCTCTCCTTCTCTCCCTCTCTCTCTCCCTCCCTCCCACCCTATCTGATGATAAATATAAAAATATCCTCGGATGAGGATTATAAAAAAAAATTGATAGTGATTGTGCGTTGGGGGTGTGAGTGTGTGAAGAAGGTATATATTGGAGTTAAAAACTGTTCCACTCTCTGTATTTCAGGTAAATCCCCTCCTTTTTTTTTTTTTTTTAGCCAAACATATTTCATACAGATTGATTTTTTTTCTTTTTGCTTTGGTGAACAGTACTTGCCACAGAGTTCCTAAAATAGGATTCCTTAATCCTCACAGAATGTTCTTCACAAACAGTTGTAATTTTAAATTCACATTTATAAAAGGTTATTGTGTAATTCGCTGTGCTAACGTGGCCATCTTTTATGTGAAGCAAATTGGACACGTATTTTATTTATTGAATTTGAAAGGTGAACTATAAACTATTTACTTAGTGTAGGTAAAAACATCTTTATTTTCATATATCTATGGGATCTTACAATTCCTTGAGACACTTTACATAATTCTTAGATTGCAAAAAGAAAACTTTGCACTTTCACTAATACCATACTTTTTACTCTAAAATAATAAAACAAACATGTGAAGGTTAAAAAGACCAAAGATGTAAAGATATTGTATGTAAACCCCCCCCCTCAAATGAATGAAACTATTCTGGAGATAGTTATCACTTGAAATCATATCCTGCGAACTTTACCAAGGAATTATTAGACTAATTTCAAATTTTATTTCTCTCTGCTTTTTAATGTACATGTTCCAGTTAATTTGGTTTAAAGACTATCACCTAGATAATTTTATAAACTTCTTCAGAGCCACCATTGAAAATGAACAATTACACTTAAAAATTATGATTTTTGAATTTGTGAAATTATGTTTTCAGGATTTTATAGGAAAGTAAGATGCCCCCCCCCCTTCTCACTTAGTGTTCAGGAATATGTGGGTGGGAATGCTGAAAGGGGAACATACAATTGTGGTTAAAGGATTGTAGCCTGCAAGTAACTTTCCACGGTTTCTCAATATTAATAACACCATCACACATCACTGTGACTTCAAAAAGTCTTGTTTGTGTTCAATAAAATTCCCTAAGGCTATTTATTATGAAAAAATTAGTTTTGGAGGTCCTTTTCTATGTCTGTCACTTTTTAAGAAACTGTGTAGATATATAAAATACTGTGTGTCTGTGCCCACAAATACTATATAATTTTTATAACGTGTAAATCAATACATAGGAAATAGAAAGAAATTTGAATTGCCAACTGTATGATACTCTGTTATAGAATTTGAAAGAAGGATCAAGGTATATCGATGTAGTCTCAAAGGCATCACAGAGGAGCTATATCCAAAATTATAATCACATGGTACTTTTAATAAATTATGGAAATAGTGCTTTTTAGAATAACACATACGAGGAGAACCAGTAAACGGGACTATTTCCTGGGTCTTGACGGTGTCCAGACGCTACACATGTTCCTGACTGAGAGAGCAGAGGTTTCTTCAGGGGTCTGGCGCAGTAGACGCAGTGTGTGTCTGATCAAACGGACGGGTTATGTTTTGTTCAGGGAGCTGCTATAGAAAAAAATTTCTCGGGTTCTACACTTCTAGCACTTTGGAGAAAATGTGTTTTTCTTTTCTTTCAAACTCATGTTTAATGAGATGTGAATCAGAATGTTTATTTTGATTAAAAAAATCACTGACTTTGAGAATATTGGCAAAAAATAAAAATAAAAAAGGAGAACACATAGGAAATATTTGTACCATTATTAATTAATTAGAATTTGTTGCTTTTGGCATATATGCCAAAATATTTTATGAAAATTTAAAGAGTAACTTCAGGATTTATATTTGAATAAGAGCTTGAAATATATATTTCTCTTTTTTCCCAAGAGAGGAAAAAAAACAGAGATATTATTAATGAAACTTTCCAAATAATATGCAATTAATGAAAATCAGTGGATATGTATTTAAAAATATATAAATATGGCCAAGGGGTCCGCATTTACTTTTAATCTATTGAGGAGGATACAAGCATATCATTACCTATTATGGAAAACTAGGTGATATATTCTCTCTGTTATCATTTTTTCCTAATGCAAAAATAGAGCATTTCAGACAAAATAACAGTGCTACATATAATATGGAACACATGCTTTTGCTGGAGTGAGGAGGTGAATTTACAACTGTTCGTTTAGTCTTGCGTAGCCATCCCCAGAAAAGAAGAAACTATCCACATGACGTTTCTAGAATTAAGTTTTCTAAACTGGCATGATAGATGGAAATATTTTTCTCTCCTGAAAGAATGCATAAGGTGCTGTTTCCCCTGGCAAAAATAGGGAAACTTGAAATGCACTATTTTTTTCCCAGCAAGCAACCAGGCTCAACACACATCTATCATTATTCAACTTCAAACTAAAAAGTCTTATTCTGAATATCAATTCTTATAAACGATGTAGCTCTCAATTATGGAATCTGAAATTGCTGGTTCCTTGATGATAAAGGAGCATGCTGTTTGAAAAAGACCACAATTTGACTGCAAGTAATCAATATACTATTTGGAAAGAAACCTAGATGTGCAGTGTGATTTAGAAATGCCAAGGAGATTGCACCGCAGCCTTCTACACAAATCTTAGTCCGGTGGGTCTTTGTCAGTCTTCCTTAGGCCCGGGTGTTCATTTTCAGAGACCCCAGAAAACTTTCTGAATAGATAGAAGCAGCCTCTTCTGGAGGTTTCAGGGAAAAGGACAATATTTTGTATCTAAACCTATTTCTACTTTTGTTTCCCCCAAGGAAGCTTGCTGACATTGCGTATCCTGAAATGGAGAGAGTAAAATGAAGAATGTGAACTGCTCCTAGGCCAGTAACATGTGAGTGCTTTGCATGTAAGTGACATTTGTCAAACCTGGGCTTTCAAAAGTTTGTATAACTTTTAATTCATTTTAATCAAGAGGAAAATGTCATGCATCCAGGGTTCTTGTTGAAATATGAATATAACATTGCTAAGCCTTTCAACAACCCTAGTTGTTCCTATTTTATTTTTATATTGGAGACTATGGAAACTGTGAGAAGTTAAGTCAAGTACTGCAGGTAACACAGGTAAAAAGTACCAGAGCCAGGAATTGAGCCTGGTTCTTGATAATTTAAGGCCTATTGGAGGTTACATCAGTAAGGCACAGTGCCTAACAATCTATTATATATTCCAACCGTGCCCCCTTTTCTGAAGCTTGTTAAGTTGCCTGAAGAAGGGCATTATAATACGTTTCCTTCTATGTAAATTTCACCAGAGTTTTGCCAGTGCCATGGAGGCAAGGTGACTTTATTAGTTAATGTAGATTCAAGTCTGGATGGTTGTTTTATTTCTTCCTGATACTTGGCTGATCTGGAAAGAATGTATATCATGTTGACTGAAGGAGACTGGATAGAATAAGGAAAATGGGACAGGCCAGGGAGAATAGAAAAAGAGGAAAGAAAGTTCTCACTGGATGGCCTCACGGAGAATTAGCTGGACTCTTATGCAATTATGAATGGAATGAAGAGAATCTGACAAGACACCTTTTATCTGGGATTTTCCCCAGAATTAAATTAGGGCTATTTGAATAGCCAACTAAATAATGGGACCAGGGGAAAAGAGCAGCAACCTTACGAAAACTTTCCTCTTTATTATATTTTTAGGTTGTTTTGCAATCCTTTCCGCGCACCACAGGCGAAGGTAGCCAAGTCCTTTGCCCTAAGGGAGTTAGCCTCAGGAACGTCTGCACACATGCACATTGAAGAAAGACGACCTTGCTTTGGTCAAGGCGAGCAGGGGCGCCGCCTACACTTTTCCTGACAGTGTGCCCTGAACGCTCCCTTTCTTCACCTGTGTGCCCTTTATTGAGAACGGTGGGCGTGCTCAGCCAGGTTGCCGGTTCCATGTTGTTTGGCTGTAACTTAATATTCTTAAGTGAAACTTGCTTTGGGGTTATGGACCATGGGAGGTATCAGCTGCTCCCGCACAATTTCTGCCACACACGTTTTCAACTCTCCTTGGAATAAAGATGTATGAAAGGAGTTGGTGAGACCTGAGGCCACCTGCTGTGTGGTGGTCTACACTGTTTCCCCTCACCAAGGCTCCTTTTACTGTTTTGAATGAGCTGCTACGCCCAGCCAGTGTGGCTCAGTGTTGAGCGACGACCCATGCTCCAAGAGGTCGCCTGCTCGATTCCCAGTCAGGGCACACGCCCAGGTTGTGGGCCCGATCCCCAGTGGGGGCATGCAGGAGGCAGCCAATCGATGTTCTCTCTTATTGGTGTTGCAATCTCTCTCTCCCTCTCCCTCTCCCTTTCTTTCTCTCTAAAAAAAATCAATAAAGAAAAAAAATTTTGAATGTGCTGATAATTCTCAGGGATTGGGAATATGTTTTCAGTGGGAACAGAGGGCTTCTGCTGGTCTGGAGTTCACAGCTTTCAGTCAGGGAGGTTAGGAAGGGAAAGCAAGCTAAGGGCTTGAGCAGCCGTATAGCGTGGAGTTGGAGTGCCCTCTGCTGCCCAGGAGAAAAAGGTGCATGCACGGAATGGCTCTCCTTGCCAGCACTTTCCTCTGGGTACAGGAAAACCTCCAAAATGCTCCCTTTCAAACCAGATTGCCCTCAGTTGATCACTGAGCATCTGATTTTACTCAACTGTGGGGCTTTGGCTCTTTGAAAGAATTCTCATCGAGGCTGAGTATGCCATGAGACTAGAGCCTGTGTGGAAGGTAGCTTTTTCTTGATTATGAGGGGTGGTATAAACAGTCATTTCAGAATGATATATATTTGGCTTATTTTTCATGAGTATAAGTGCCACTATGAAATATGTGTTTATCTGTGTGCGTGATCAGTTTTTGTTTTTTTCTTTCTCATATGTATCTGAGAAACCTGAGTATTGTAATTCCAGATTTGGAAGTTTCTGTCTATTTTTCTTTTGAAATGTGCTTTTACATTTAAAATCAACATTGAACAAGATTCTTTGTGGCAAATGCAAGTATTCCTTAAAACCGATTTCTTACTTTGCTTTCTACTGTATTTAATCTTTATGCCAGTGTGTCTTATTTTTATATAGTCTTACAATTTACAAGCACTTTCTCATAATCCCACTTAATCAGCATGGCAACTCTGTAGGCCCCATAGTCCTCATTTTGTAGACAGAAAATCAAGGTCAAAGTCATACCCATTCTTGCAGGTGGTATCACTGATGAGAACTGAGTGAGCAGTGGTACTGAGCTCTAAAATAAGAACGAGCGTCAACAGGTATTTCCTACTTAGCCGTCAGCACCAGAACTAACGTTTGCTCATTTATTCTTCATGTCAATTCACAAGGTAGATACTATTATACCTGTCATTTGATAGACATGCTAACAGAGGCTTTGAGAAGTTACTACTAGTCAAGAAGACAGTATGCGAAAAGGCTGAGTTTCAAAACCTGCTCCATTTGATGCCAGAGGCCCTCATGAGTAGACAACATTTTATATGTAGAGGAATAAGACATGATCTCTCACCCCAAGCAATTTAGAATATTTTCTCTTGCAATAAAATACCCATAAGTTTTACCATTTTAACCATTTTCAGGTGTAAAGGTTGGTGGCATTAAGTGTATTCACATGGTTGAGCAACCCTCACCACCATCATCTTCAGAGCTTTTTATCTTCCCCAACTAAAACTTGACCCATTAAGCAATGACACCCATTTTTCCTTCCATCCAGCCCTTGGAAACCACCGTTCTATTTTCTGTCTCTATGAATTTGACTATTCTAGGTACCTCAATAAGTGAAATTGTACAATGTTTGTCCTTTTGTGTCTGGATTATTACGCAACACAACGTCCTCAAAGCTCATTCATAGTGTAGCATGTGTCAGAATGTCATTCATTTTTAAGGCTGGATAATATTCCATTGTATAGATATACCTCATTTTATTTATCTTTTCATCTATTGATGGACATTTGGTAGTTTTCTACCTTTTGGCTATTATGAATAGTGCTGCTATGAACATTGGTGTACAAATATCTGTTTGAGTTCCTGTTTTCAATTATTTAGGATGTATACGCAGAATTGTGATCACTGAATCATATGGTATTCTAAGTTTAATTTTTTGAGAAACCACCATACTGGTTTTCAGAGTGGCTGCATCATTTTACGTTCCCACCAGTGTAGCACAGGGGTTCTAATTTCGAGTCCTTGCCTACACTCGTTATTTTCTGTTTTGTTTTTTAAACTATTTTTATTAGCTATCCTAATGCATGTGAAATGCTATCTCCATGTTTTGTTTTTTTTTATCCTCACCCGAGGACATTTTTGCATTTATCTTCAGATAGAGTGGGAGGGAGAGAGGGAGGAAGAAAGAGAGAGAAACATTGATGTAAGAGAGACACATCGAGTGGTTGCCACCCACACGACCCCAACCGGGGCCGGGGACAAACTGCAACCCAAGTACAGGCCCCTAGTGGGAACCGAACCCGGGTCTCTCCAGTCCGTGGGCCAATGCTCTAACTGCTGAGCCAAACCAGCGAGGGCTCCATGTGGTTTTGATTGCATTTCCCTAGTGATTAGTGAAGTTTAGCACCTTTTCATATATTTATCATCCACCTATATATCTTCTTTGGAGAAATGTCTATTCAAGTCCTTTAACTGTTTCTTCATTGGGTTGTCTTTTGTTGTGGTTGTTGAGTTGTATGAGTTCTTTATATATTCTGGACATTAATGCCTTATCAGATATATGATTTGTAAATATTTTCTCTTATTCTATAGATTGCTCTTTTACTCTGTTGATAGTGTCCTTTGATGCATAAAAGCTTTTTTTAATTTTGGTAAAGTCTAACTTATCTTTTTTTTCTTTTGTTGTCAGTATTTTTTGTATCATATCCAAGAAATCATTGCCAAATCCAATCTCATGAAGCTTTTCCCCTATTTTTTCTTCTTACATTTAGGTCTTTGATTTACTTTCAGTTAATTGTTGTACATAGTGTATGGTAAGGGTCCAACTTTATTCTTTTACATGTGGATATCCATTTTTCCTAATACTATTTATTGAAAATACTGTCCTTTCCCCTCTGAATGGTTTTGGCACCCCTGTTGAAAATCATTTGACCATTTTTGTAGGGGTTTCTTTCTAGGTTCTGTATTTTATTCCATTGGTCTATATGTCTCTCTTTATACCAGTGCCACATTGTTTTGATAACTGTAGCCTCGTAATATGTTTTGAAATCTGAAAGTTTGACACCTCCAATTTTGTTCATTTTCAAGATTGTTTGGGCTATTTTTGGTCTCTTGGGATTCCATATGCGTTTTAGGTTGGATTGCTCTATTTCTACAAAAAAAAAGTCATTGGGAATTTGATAGAGATTGCATTGAACTTGTAGATATATTTTTTTAATGGTACTGAAATCTTAACAATATTGTCTTCCAATTCAGGAACATAGGATGTATCAACATTTATCAGTGTCCACTTTTGATCAGCAACATTTTGTAGTGTTCAATGTACAAGTCTTTTGTTGCCTTGGTTAAGTTTATTTCTAAGCAGTTTTGTTTTTTTTTTTATTTTTTTTTTTTAGATGCCATTGTAGATAAAATTGCTTTTCTAATTTTCTCTTTGGATTGTTCATTGTTAGTGTATAGAATACAACATTTTTTTGTATATTGATTTTGTATCTTGCAACTAGTTTGCAGTTTTTAACTTGGGCCCATGTACCATTGACTTCTTACTATTTCACAGTTGTCAAAATTTGAAATATGACCATTTATTTCTAGTACACAAAAATTTTATTCTTATATCAATTTTTACCAAAATTCGTTCTGGCTTGAGTGTTTTCATGGAGTCCAACATTTTTTTCAGTAATTTAACTGATGTAAAAGAAAATCAATCTAATTTTCTTTGTATATATGTTTTATGCATACAGGTAATAATCTGAATGACTTAAAGTTTTAATTACCAAATATGCAAACTGGCTTGATGTTATATTTACATAGCTGTGGTTCTCAAAGTTGTTTTAAGTTGTACAAAGAAAGTTAAAGTATGTATTTACCCTTTAAATTCATTAGACCTAACAGTTGAACTCTAAACTTTCTGACTCCAGTGGATTTGGACAATATAGTTCATCCTGTTTGATTGACTATTATAATAGCCATAGTGCCAGTTTTAAAAACAGACTACTTAATACTTTGACTAATGCCTGACAACAATAATACAAAAAACACATAAACCAAGTTTACTTATGACCGTAGATGTAAAAATGTTAAACACAGTATTATCACATTCTTACTATTTCAAATAAAAACCATACCAAGTACAGTTTAATCTAGAAATTTAAGTATAGGATCTATGATCATAAGAAGAAAAAATTATGAAAACTTTCTGATAGGAACTGAAAAGGCATTTATAAGTGCAACACCTATTCATGAATCAAAACACACTTTCAGTAAACTAGAGACAAGGTGCCTCTTTTACACAGTAAAAATATATGTTTCAAACTAACTGCCAATGTTTGCTTAGCAGAAAAGTCAGAAGGATGCTTCCCATCACCTCCATTATTCATCCCAGTTCTGGGAGTTCTAATCTATGCATAATAATACTAAAACCAGTATTAATATTACTAGTAAATATATTGAAATATAAGGAGATAACCACAACATGTGTAAGATATAATTTTGTTGAACCAGAAGCCAAGAGTTAATCAATTGAAAAACTATTAGAAAGTAATAATAACATGGCCAGTCACCAATTTAATGTAAAGAGTATAAACATGTTCTATATATTATACTATGAGTAACAATTCGAAATGGATGAACATTTCAATCACAATAGTAGTTCCTATCTTCATCATTTTCTCACTGATTCTTTTATAAACATAAATTCCTTTTGTACTTTCTATTCCATTTCATTGTGTGACTATATATTTTGGGCCAGAGTGACAATGCCTTCATTATTGTAATTCTATTGTACGTCTTAGTATTTGGCAGGGAAAACCCTCCATGCTTCCATACACACTATGAAGCCATTCAAAGATGTTTTTGCTATTTTAGCCAGTGATGTTTGATTTGTTCTTCACATTAAATTTTAGAGTCATGTAGTTCAGCTTTTAAAAAAACACATCCTATTGGGGGTTTTGGAGCTAATTATATAGACTCCACACTTTTTTGAAGTAGAAGGCCTGTGGAACTCAGTTTCTGTCTTCATGCATGAAAGAAGGACTCAAGGCTCTGGATGCAGGGTCCCTCAATGGCACCGGCAGCATCCCCTGCTGTGTGCATACCACGTGGCTCTGCTAGACACAGGTGTGAAATGGAGCTTGTCTTCTGGAAGCAAGATAGAAATAGTTCTGATATATATTCAGGAAGGCTGGACTCAAGAAAGGCTGACACAATTTAATGCTCTAAAGAGGGTCCCTTCAGTGTTTTATAACACTATTCAAATCAGCTGAAGCTTTACATTAAATTTGAGTGAAAAGCCATAGTAATTGAAGGGGTGGAGAAATTGAAATAATGAGTGTGTGCATTAAATCTGAGGTTATAGGGACTTGGCTTATAGGAATTCTGTATTTTTGGCCTTTTCCGAGGTCCTCATAGACTTTTTTTTTTTTATAAGACAAAGCAAGTATGACATTAAAAAAAAATCATTTTACACTTGTCACTTTTGGTCCCAAGAAGATCGTTAACAGAGTGACAGGGGTATTGTAGTACAACAGCGAAGTAGCAGTAGTAACGACAGCTACAGCAACTATCATGATATCTTAATTTTACATCATACCTTTCTTATGAAAAGGACTCCTAGGAACTCACATATTTAATTATATTTTACTCAGATCGTTCTTCTGGGGTGGTCAGAGGCAAATGTTGGGAAGACATGAGTTAGTGAGAAATGAGAAAATCTTCGGAGGTCTCAGAGGCCACCCGGAGCCGCTTCCAGGACTGCTTTTTTTCAGACAATATTATCCTTCCAAAAATGATAATTACTAGTGGCTGTGTGCTCCTGTGCTCCTTATAATTCAATAAAAGCTTGAAAGATGAAATAAAATGTATTCCCTTACAGGAATGTGTGCTAATGAAGGAGGGAGGGCTCATGTAGGGAAAGTGAGGTGTTTACAGATGTTTTTCTTCAATCTGTTTTTAGAACAATGTCAGGGCCGTGGAGTAGCGGAACTCCATGCGCACCATTTATAGTTTGGTGTTTGTAAATACTCTCTGAGACACAACTCTCACAGTCAAAGGTCCTGATTTCACTGTCAGAGAAGGGACTCTGGTCACTTAAAGCATTAAAACATGATTCTCTTGTGCTATCAGAGTTGATGCCCCACTCCATTAAGGGTTGTTAGATGATGATTTTATTCCAGTTTCTAAGTACTTCAATTATGTAATAAATAGCATAAGTATATATTGTCTGTTGTTTTCTTCATTGATGTAAATAGGTATTTTGTCTGGATAACCTGTTACCTATAACATATAAAGTTCTGATTCTAAATATAAATTGCAATGTCATTCCTGGACTACTTTTCCGAGTTTGTGATTTTTAGTTCCTACCAGTATACTTTGTGTCACCCCACTGCTCAATCAATTAAAGTAGGTGCAACATTTTATCGAGAGTATTCTATCAGAGAGGGAAGAAGTGGCGATATAGTTCTAGGCACCAAGAAGTGCTTGTGTCTTTCCTGGAATGAACGAAGCCATAGGAAAGACAACTCTCGATAAGTCCAGTCTGAGAACTCGTGTTCACTCTAGAGTCATTAGATAGCCATGAACTGAGTTAAAGAAGAGATCACATTACAAAGCAGAACTCAGGCCACGAGCCTCAGCTCTTGCTTTCATCACCCTGGGATATGCAGAGGAGACTCTCCCCACTAAACGTTCTGTCCTCCATTCCACTGAATCTCCACTGAAATCCCTGGAAGCCTGAGACCATAAAACAGTAAAGATAGCAGATTGGGTGGGCAGCAGTCCAAACCCTCTGGAAGTACGGATGAGGGACTGGAAACTCAGAGAGTCAAGTGCCTTGCCCTAAGTCCCCCAGATCATCAGCAGTACATTTGGGATAGAGCAGGGTTCTTCACTCATACTTTCATGCTCTTGATTCCTGTGTGTGCTTGTACAAGGCTTCAGGAACTGTGGTCTGTCTACAAACCTTGCTGTGCTTGAGTGAGTCCAGAATGTCGTCCACACCTTTCCTGCTCTTGCCTTCCACTCCCTCCTTTTCCCTACCGAAAATTCCCCATCCTTAACAGACCTTTAGATACCGAGGGTGCCTATAGACAGATTTTGACTGGCTCAGGCTGGTAGTTGACTGGATCAAAACTGCAACGACTCATATGTTTAGCCCACAAGATGGGGTTCACCGACACTACTGGAATCCACGGGCCGTAGGAGTATTTCTTCAAATAATTAAAAAAAGATTTTGTTTTTAATTATAATAAATTGTATGTCTTTTGGGGGTGTTATAGAACTAAAATAAGTTACTATAAGAGGAATAGCTCTGAAAAGACTATTGGATTAAAGCAAACAAATCAGTAGACTCTGGAATGTCTCCCACAGCAAGTTACTGTTATCAGCACAACCAAAAAAGAAAAGACAACTAAAAACGTTATTTAGCAACGCTGTTCTTTCTTTTACTACTTTACAATGTCCTCATAGAACACCTCTCGAGAAAGAGAACCAGACTCTGGTTTGAACTTGACTTTAGAAAAGCAAGTGGTTATGGTTCTACGAGGAGCCAGACACATCAAGGAGTTTTTATCAGCCCAGCCCTGGGAAGTTTCCTACATGCTCTGGTGTAGTGAGTCATTTGTGAATCTAGGACTGGTTTGTATTGTGTCCCAAACTGAGAGGCACAGTTACAGAAATCTTTCAAATATATGTATAAAAAGGATGCTATTCTTTAGCCTAAAATAATTTTCATAGGTATTTTTAAAAATTGGGATTCCTTCTTAACACCCCCATAATTGGACATAAATACAATGTATTACTTTTTTACAATGTATTTACAAGTGTGCTTATCAAGACTCTGAGATATCATCGGGAAGCCCTGGAGTAGAGAAACATCGAGGGCACACACGGGATTTGTGTGTTTGCTTATCACAACCCATCACATACTCCGTTGAACACAGCATACCTGAGGCAGCCATTCATTGATCTATATATTTTATTGATATGTTGACCTAGCTCACATTTGTTTAGCCCTTTGTAATTCATAAAGGATATTTAGGCAAATTTTCTCCTTTGATCCTGACAAGATTCCTATTGAGTTAAATATTGACTTTGAGAGAGAAGGAAATGAGAGCCGTGCACATCCTGACTTGGCTGAGTACACATAGCTGGTGAACGAGACCACCATGGTGCAAATTGAACATTTGATTCTAAGTCCAATGTTTTCCTACCACACCTCAGCTGCAAGTCGATTTGTTAGCAGCTGGGTAGAAGCTGCCTCTCCTTGTGTGGGTCTGGAGGAATAGATTCTGAGGTGCCAGCCCTCTCAGGTGTTCCAGGTTAACATCTCAGCTTTGCAGCAAGGTTTGGCATGAGACACGGTGACGGTGACACCGAGGGACAGGAGACCCAACCTCAGAAGCTCTGAGCTTTAGATCTGTTTGACAACTCACTGCATTACTTCAGACATTCCTCAACTTCAGAGTGCATACCTGAATTGGGGGATATTTTAGATCAGTGGTCAATAAACTATAGCTCCTGGGATCAAATCTGGCCTATTTTTAGAAATAAAAGTTTATTGGAACATAGCTATGCCCATTTGCTCATGCTGTTCTCTATGGCTCCTTTCAACCTCTAAGGGCAGAGCTGAGTAGGGGTGACAGATACCATGGGCCCTGCAAAGCCCTTTCCTGAGAATGTTTGTTGACTCCTGGTTTAGAGCATTCTCTACATTATTATTTTTTTAATTTCCATTGTCTTATTTAATTTGTCAATGGAAGAATAAGAATTTCTTAAAGAAAAATTTTTGAAGTATATCTTTGGCTAATGGTGGCATTTGATTTAGCTTGTAATGACTTGGCTGTCAGTGCAGAGGGTCTCTGGAGAAGCCCTCTTTCTCATTCCAGGAACTAAGAAAGGTGTTTTCTAGGTCTGTCTCACACTGCCACAAATACAGGTTCAATTAAAGCACCTTTCCTTTTAATTTTTCACATTCTTTATTGCCATTCAGCGTTAGGTTGAGCCAGTGAGATTGGTGCCCCCTGGAGACCTCCTGCAAATGCTATTCCACAAAGTAGTGGTTTCCCAATGTGTGTGTCACACAAAACCAAACAATACAAATAATGCTTCTATTGTACCTTTCCTATGGCTGGTCTCAAGGGGGAGAGACTATCGTCATAAAACACAACAAAGCTGCTATAGAAATGGACAGGCAGAGGAGATGGTAGTCTGACTGCCTCAGAAACTCAACAGAAACTTCCTCTGAACTGACAGCTGAAAGCTGTAGGGTTTTTCCTTGGTTAGTCACTGAAATGTGAAGATTCCTTATCTCAACGAGTAATTGCAGAACATTTGTACTATTATCTACATGTAAATTATTGAACAGATCATCAAGATATTGTACTTATAATCTTTAAAATATTATCTGAGAGGCAGGAGTGATTTTTTAAAAAAAATCTGAGGTTCTTAGATAACTGCTAACTGGCCGTGTTAGGTTATTTCTCCCATTGTCTTGCTAGATTTTTCCTAATGTCTAATCTGGGTAAATGCTCAAGTTAGGTAAATAAATGTGGAGACAGAGCTATGGAAATTCATCCTGGCACAGGCTCCCAAATTGCTTAGGTTATCCTGTTTTAAGTAAATAATTACTTATTTTTATTTATTTAGGAACATTCCTTTGCTTAATCATACTGCACACCTCCCTGTCTCCTCCCAGTGTTTGTTAAGTGTAGTCTCTCAACATTTATAGCAAAGATGTATTTACATAACTTGTGTGATCGATAACATTCCTATTTCCAGAATTTAGTAGACAAATCATGTAGAGAGAAGCCAGACTGCAAGGAAAAAATTCTGTCTATGGGACTTACTACAGAACCATGCAAGAACAAAAATCGTATTCAGATGCCTGCCTTCAACCCCGTATCTCTTGGTATCCTCAGAACTCATATTCTGTGGTCTACAACTAACTCAGCATTTTGCAGGTTGAAGTAATACTTATGTTAGGGCTGGAAAAGAGCTAAGTATTGATTGTTAGAGCTAAAAGATGAATAAGATATCTTCAGAAGGACCCTATAGCATTGCAGAGGTTTGGAAGTAATACTTTGCATTTGGTATAGGTGATGAAGCAAAATGGTTTGGGTTGGAAGAAAGATCTAGGCTTGCAAGGCTGCTCAGAAACCATTAAAATGTTAATTTTACTGTTAATTTAAGAATGTTCTTAAAAGGGAATAAAATGATCTCTGTATTGGGTTCCAATCCATGGACCAAACAGAGAAATTTTTCCCTTTCCTAAAAACACCAAGTCCTGCAGCTGAATGCTGATCTCTGCCTTGTTGATCCCCTGGCCAATCAATCACACGGAAACAAAGCTGTCAGAGGGCAGTGCTTTGGTTTGCTGCCCTCACAAATGTATTCCTTGTTGACTGACATCACGCCAGCTCTCAAACACTTGAGTGGTGCTCTCTGTCAGGGCTTCGGAAGAGGGGAGCCTGCTGGGGCACACATCCTGCGTTCATTCCCGAGTCAGAGATTCTCTTAGGGATAGCCTACTAAGCTACTCCTTTGAGAATACTTTTTATGCATTTATTCCACAACCCCAAGATAGGAGTAGCTACCCCCAGAATGCAATTAGCTCCCATGGCAGGATAGCCCAGGAAATGCATGTAACTCATGCAGGCTACAGCAGCTGCCAATAGGACCTACTGCCGAATTGAACTCCTCAAACATTGAAATAACTGTCTAAAAAATCCCCAGGATAATTTTCCACAAGTCTAATGTATGAGTTCTTTTTTTTTTTTTATTGAGAAGTAATATCAGAAATTAAACCTTATAAGTATCCAAAAGCAATTACAAAATGAGGAGATTATGGTGGCAATATTGTAAATTGGGAACTCACTTAAATGTCAGAGCGCTTGCCATAAAAGTGGCAATAATGATGCTAAACACAACACACTGAGTTTGCAAATATTAATTCCTTTCTTTTTTTCTCTATTAGACATGATGAGGTTCAAACAACCATCACCACACTGATTGTGGACATAATAATATCGTCACCATCATCTGCTGGGGAAACGCGAATGGCTCTGTCATTCTGTCCCACAGGCACTTACAGACAGAGCAGGAATCAGACATAAATCACGGGAAGTGGAGCGACAGGACATTACAAGACTCAGAGCGCAGGGCGTAATTGTAAACCTGCATGCTAAGAAGCCTGACTTTTAAAGATACCAATCATAGCAAAAATGGCAATAAGCAGAGAATTAATTTTTCAGGCTGACTGTTACTATTTGCTAGTCATCAAGTGTTTGCAGCTCTGGAAGTTACTTCTAGTGTACTGGTTGATCCAGTGCAATATAACTTGTGGAGAGCCAGCCGCACGTCTGCCCCTGCGTTCCTTCCTTCACGAGCTCTAATCAAGCTCCTACTCTGTGCAGGCATTATGCTAAGCAGTAAGAGAGAACTGGGCTTGGTCCTGTAGCAGCTGGGGGGTGGGGGAGTATATACACCAATTAGAAAAACTCAAAGGAAAAAAAACAAACAGGGAAATTTAGATGCCTCCAATGGATTTGTCAAAGTCCATTTCAGATGGGAAGAAAGCTACAGGAAAAAGAGCAAGTGAGCAAGCACAGAAGCTTCTCAGCCAGGATAGAGAAAAGGAAGGAGTTACTGAAGAACCCACGGTGTCTGACCTTGGACTAGGTCTCTTTACTTGTGTGTAATATAAAATAACCCCCTTGAAGCGTTGTAGGAGAAACCCATGCCTCTCATTTGATAGACGATGAAAGCATAGATTTTAAGGCTTCTCTCACTTTTCATATCTCAGCCAATATGTTTCCTTTTCTTCAGGGAGACTCTCTTAGGGGCTGTATGGCATTCCTGTGGTTTCGTGTGCATATCTTTACTAGAACACCCAGCAGAGTGAATTGCACCCCAGTGCACGTCTGCCTTTCCTGGAGGTAGGAACTGCCTCTGCGTCTTCTCGTTTCTGGTGCTTAGCATAACACCTTCAGTGTAACATGCTGCGTGAATGAACCACGGCAAACTGCTTGTCGGGGAGAGCTGGGATTCATATTCGGTTTTTTAAAAGTTCCAGTGCTTGCTCTGGACAGTGTGGCTCAGTTGGTCAGAGCGTCGTCCCCCATACACCAAAGGTTGGAGGTTTGACTCCCGGTCAGGGCATATACCTAGACTGAGTGTTTGATCCCTGGTCAGAGTGCACATGGGAGGCAACTGATCGATGTTTCTCTCTGACATCGATGTTTCACTCTCTCTCTCTCCCTTCCTCTCTCTCTAAAATCAATAAAAACATAACCTCAGATGAGGATAAAAAAAAAAGTTTTAAAATTTCAATACCAATACTCTTTCCACTATTCTGTATTGCCTATGCAGAGGGACAACTTTCTCAGAGAAAGAAATAAAAACTTAAATCCTGTCCTACAACTCTGTTTTGACATGAGGTGAGTACATATTTTAGGAAAACAACTGAGTACCTGAATGAGACTACCAATGAAATTGTCACTCAGGTTGTATGCAGAAAAGTCAAGAATATTCTTAGGTCACTTCCAGAAAAATGTCTTAGAATAAAAGACCTTTCTCACTTTGCCTGAAATACCTGCATGAGAAGGCTAAGTTTTCTGCATAATTACTCTGGTCTTTGCTTCAATTTAATTTTATTTAAGTGGCTATATAATCGATCTTAAATTTATATTAGGAAATCCAAGCAAAGAATTACAGAACTGGATTGAATGATATATCTATCTATATCTATATCTATATCTATATCTATATCTATATCTATATCTATATCTATATCTATATATCTATATCATTATATATATATATTTTTATCACAACATGCTTTGGAGAGTGCTAAGGGGTCAATGGCTGCTTGATAAATATATGTGGTTGTTCACCCATCTCAAATTTTTAATATTTGAGAGAGTTTTAAAATGGTTCCAGAAGCTGATAATTTCATTCAAAGAACATAAATACTACTAAAGAAAACAAAGCATTAGAAGTCTTTATTTTAGATGGGAAAGGGGCAGTATTGTTCTGCTAAGAAACCTGATACCAGGAGCATTCTTAAGAGTAAAAGAGGATCCTGGGAGGAGGTGAGGCTGGGAGCTGCTTTTCTTCTGAGTAGGTGCATGTGTACACGTCTGTGTGGGGAACTTGTGGACAGCAAGGAGGGAACTTGACCTTATAGATACCTTATGAGGTGAAAGATCAAAAATTGACTTTGAATTGCAATCAAGTAACTTTGCCCATTTCAACATCATACTGAATATCAATTAGTACAAAACATTTAAAAAAGTATTAGTGTACTGAAAAATTAGATATTTCCATATCAGAAAAAAAGTATGCAAATCATGTGCTTTCTTGTAAACCCTACTGTCATTTCTAAAATAATTAACAAATCTAACTTGCCGTGTATTTAACAAAGAAAAACAGGTTTTTATTTCTTTTCTATCATTTTTCTTTTTTCCTTTCTATTATTTTGTCCCTCCCTCCTACCTTCTCTCCCTCTTCTTTCTTTTCTTTTATTTTTTTGAGGGTCTTGGAAGTAATTAAAGTGAGAGGTGAGTAGTGATCTGTGCCCCTCCGACTGCGTTTGCCAGAGAGTTTAATTATTTGTTGATTTGTTGAAAGGGCCATCCTGTGTGGTGACTTGGTAGTCAAGTCACTGTTTCTTTTTGAACAGCCGATTCTGTGATGGTACGGAAAAGACGCACAGCCTTCCTCTGCACATCGTGAAGTAGGGCACGCTTCACTTCCTCCACACCTCCTCCCTTCCCTCTCTTTTGTCTTTCCCTTTGTTTTTCTCTGATTTTCCTTTATCAGCCACACAGTGCTTTCATTTCACTTTTCTAGTCAGAAAGGAAAGGCAGGTATTTCTACCTGCAGCTTTTCCTAGAACTTTAAGCAACGTATGTAAAAGGAATCATCTTCTCTCTAACCCACCTACGCTATGTCTGTCAACACTATCGTCTTTCATTGCAAAGTCCCTTCCTCTCGCCGCTGTCTTTCACAGCTCCTCATGTCCAGGCACCAGTCACTCCACCACTCATCCGTGACCCGGGCTTTTCTTTTCTGCCCCCTCCCAGAGTTGCTGAGCTATGTCGTCACTGAACTGCTACAATAGCCTTTGTTGGGGTTACTCTCTAACTAGTTCTTATCATAAAACACATCTGATTATTGATTCCCAGATTTATATTTTTGAAACTCATCTCTGTTCATATTACTTTGATGCCCTGATTCATTCGCTATCCACCTGATGTCTTCAGAGGAGAGTTCCAGCTTTATCTTAGCATTCATGGCTGTGCTGAGGATCTGGGATGCATGTATTGGCGAATACAGAGCAGAGAGGAGTCCAAATAATAATAATACCTTCATTTTAAGGTTTTTTGGAAAATTAAATAAGATGATTTATAACACAGGACATAGTGACACTTGTCTAAATTGAACAAATAAATGTCAGCTATTATTGTCTTCCTCTGTTTGGGGATTGTTGGAGTAATGGAGAAAAGAGATTCGGTCTCCCTCTCTGCTCTGGCTAGACTGCGTAGAAAACTATGATAGTCTTTGAAATATAATAATATTTAAACAGTTCCATCAGCACATATAATTAAAGTCTTGGTTCAGAATTTGTTAATCATTTTATTTTGTAATGTATTTCAGAAGCATTGTAAACACAAAAATTAAAGAAATCTTTGCTGCAAAATCCCACATTAGAGCCTCACAAATGGTACTGTATTCTGTCATTTAAACTGGGCATTTTTAATACAGTTTAAAAAATTACATGGCTGTATTATTCAAATGAGAAAAGTAGTTGATGTGCATTCAGATTAGTCCCTTTAATAATGCTTTGTAAAACTCTATTGCTATTACTGACTCAGTAGTACAATGATAATTTGCAATGCCCCATTGGCTTCAATAAAAGGGCAGAGAAAATGGTTCAAGTTATCTTAGAAAGGCTAATAGGAGGCAGTATAAAAAGTAAGGGATTTTTTTTAGCTCAGAAAATAAAAGGTACAAAGAGAAATATATGCATTCTACCCACTTATGTTCCCCAAAGAGGCTCCAGCTTCCAGGATACGAGCATAAGTTGAATTTATAATAGGAGTGTTAAGGCACTGTTTACTCTTCAAGCTGAATAGGATAAGACCTGAAAATGAAAGTTCTGCAGTTCCAGGAGAAGGCATATGGCAAGAAAGCCCAAGCAGCCCCAGAGACAATTAAAGAGAATTTCTACCTCAGAAGGAGATGTTAGAGAGTTATTTTATCCAGGGGTTCTTTGGGGAGGAGAAGGTCCTGAATGTTTGGATCCGGTTACTTGTTAAAAAATAATAATAATAATTCATCAGATATCTACATTGCTATTTTAAAGAAGATTAAGATTGAGCTTCTTCCAAATCAGTGTATCTTGTTCTAATGTGTCCACTAAAGTTGATGTCACTACTGCTGGCATCTCCCAGCTTCCCCAAGTAACCCTCCCCCTGAAAGATATAGTTCTAGAACAATCAATTACAAGAGCCTTTGGACTTTGGGAAAAACCCATGCTCACAAATGACGATCGGCAATGTGATGATGGAGAACCTTCTGCTGTTCTCAAAACCACAAATCTGAGAGTTACTTGTTCCCTCTCTCAGGTTTCCATGCCTCGTGTTTACACGTCTGTGGTTTCCCATTTAGTCTTTGGCAGGATATCTATTCTGACATGGTTTTCCTGATTTTCATTCTTTGTTGTAACTCTTCTTGTATCTTCTCAGAAGGGGAATGACATACACTTTAGTACCTGCTCAAAGGCCCAAGCTGTTACTGACCATCCTGCAATCTGGCCCATACCCTGTTATCTAGAACTGTATTTGATTGAATTTTATTTAATTTTCTATGAAAATCATCCATTTGATAGTTGCTCTTCTATATGCATGGCTTACTGACTGGTATTCATATAGGGTCATTTTGGAAATGATAAAAGTCAAATTGTACTTTTAGCCCTATATAGTGACCCATGCGTTAGGTTGTGTGTATATATCAACAGAAGGTGTAGGCTCTTATTATCCTTGACGTTTGTTTATGAGGATTATTCTATTGGAAAGCCATATCTTGGAGAAACTGAATGAGAGTAATGATATCTAGCCTGAATGGGTTCCTGATACTCAGCAGGATTTTAATACTAGATACAGGTCAATTAACTCCAATTATAGATGACCAAATATATTCTGATATATGTCTTCATACTCCCTTGCTTAGAAACAATACAAAACATACTACATATTATATTAATTTCTCCAGTTTATATTTTCTGTCTGATTAGAAGAATTTTAGATTATAGAGACAAAGTAAAGGATTAGTTCCTCAGAAATTGTAGATATAGAACAGTCACAGATAGATTAGTTAAAGTAAATTTAGCTCCAATTGGTACTGTGAGGAATACCCAAACAGCTCATACAGTATATCCTAGTGATTAGAACACTGGAAAATGTGACCTGTCTGGGTTTGAATCCTGGTGCTACCTCTTGTTGGCCTTGTAAACTTGGGCAAGGTTTTTGCTGTGCTTCAGATATCTTATCTGTAGATGGTAAATAGAGATAATACTGTAACTATTCACCTCCTAGGTGAATATTTTGATATTTAAATAAGTCAATGAGTATTAGGTCCTTAAAATATTTCCCAGCACAGACTAAAAGCTCAATAAATATAATTTCCATTTAAGTTTTTACATTGTCAGAGTTTATAAGATCTAAATTGTAAAATTCACAGATACAGTTGAATTAGACCACATTTGAGATACTTCTTTAATTACAGTGTATTTAGATATATCTTATTGAAAAAACTTCAGACCCTATTACTAGATAAGCCCAGAGTGTTTTGAATGAGGGAAAACAGAAAGTTGGGAGGTCACAATTACTTTAGAAAAAAAAATTACATTTTTGTGCGAATTAAAATATACTTGATATAACATTCCATGGTATTTATACTTCTATCTCATAAAGTAAACATGTGTACTAGACAACCAAACTTACCAATAATTATCTTTTTCCCATTTCAATAGGGACCATCATGGTAAGAAAATCCTTAAAATGGAAGACAATATATATTTTGGTTTATTATACTTTTTTTCTATCTTTAATTTTTAAGACAAAAGAATGTTATACAATTTTTCAAAATTGTATAGGATTATACTGTGAGGAGGGGTATGGTAGATCAAATATGGCTGCATAGCTTACTGTTCCTTTTGAGATATGGATCTTCTTGAATCTGGCCTTTTCTTAATGGCCTGGTTGACCAATAGACAGTGATAGAAGTGCTGTTCTAGAATTTCTAAAGCTAAGTCAACCTACTTTTAGAGTGTTTGTTCTTAGGGAAGTCTGTATGTAAGAAGTCCCACTTCCCTGAGACTGACATGCTATGGAGAAGTTCAAGCTAGCCATGTGAACCGGTCACATGGAGAAAGATACACAGATATTCCCTGCAGTTCCCAGCCTAGATATCAGACAAGTGAGTAAAGAAGCCATCTCAGAAATTCCAGAGCCAGCAGACACAGAGTAGAAAGTAATCGATGAACTCACCCAATAGGCTGAACCAAGACCCCAAACACATGATGACCCTGTTGAGCTGTTCCAGTCATCTTCACCCATTCAAGCCAACTTAGCTGAGCCCCAGACTTTGTGGAACAAAGATGACCTATTCCAATGTGCCTTACTCAAATTCCTGACATACAAAATCATGAATGTAATAAAATGCTTGTAGTGTTACCCCACTAAATTTTGGAGTGGGTTTTTATGTAGTAATAGATATCTGGAACATGGGGAACAGTATTATATAATATGACCAAGATTCCATGGTCTCAGTCCAAAGTTTAAAATTTAAGACTTGGTATTCTCTTTGCACCTCTCAATAATTCCTCCCTGGAAAAACAAATAAACAAATGAACAACAACAACAACACAATAAAGTAAGTCCCTATGGATTTGCTGCTTTTAAACAGCTCTTGTCTCTCTTTGATTGATCTTCAGCTCATTAGTAACCAAGGTGTGCAGGACTTTCTCTTACAAAACGTGTAGATTTTGCCTGAAATTAAAAAATAAAAGTTTGCAAATGAAGAAATTAAAATTATGCTTTGGTTTCACTATTTGAAGACTTATTTTCACTCACTTAGTAAACCTGGAGACAAAGGCTCTATTAAATAGTATGAGCATTACACCCAGGTTTTTCCATTTTCAGCGACAAAGGCATAGCTCAAGCACATGCCAAGGGAGGCGAGAAGGCAGGTACATGGCGACATAGATCACCAGAGAGCCTGCTAAGTATGTGTGAATAACACTTGAGCATATATGCCTGGGTAGTGAGTCTGTTGTAACTGTAACTGGCATTTTCTGTTTCCAGTTAAATGCCGGTTCATTTAGGAGCTACCATTCCTAAAGGAACAATCATTTTGAGACTCTAAAATCTCTAAATAGTGTATTCTAACTCTACCAACTCTCATTGCCTTCTGTAAATCTCAAGGTCAGAATTTATTTCACGAAGAAGGAACATTTTGTTTTGTTGTGTTTGCCTACAAGGAGAGAAAAAGTAAACACACATGGTCTTTAACACTCTTCAGCTGTTTAAAACTATAACTTGCATGTAGCAAAGAAATATAGTTTCCTATAACCATAAAGCTTTTACTCCACATGTGGTTCTATTTTTAAGCATGTCTTCAGAGAACATCCCTCTCCTCCTCTCCATCTTTTGACTGATAGTGAAGAATGGCCTTTTATTTGGATTCTCCAACTAATTACAATTTGTTTTTCTAAAGCACACACGATCACTTTTTCAGATAGGCCTCATTCATTAATTTGGGACCTGTATTAAATATTTACTTTAACATTCTTTTAAGATCCCTGTGGGCTTGACAACACTAAGGAGTTACCCAGTCAGGACTGAGATGTCTTTAAGTCCTTTTTAGTTTCTTCCCTAAATAAAGAATAGAGAAAAGAATGATCTGCTAATCTGAAAACTGAATACTATGCTGCATTCACAAGCACTTTTTCATCATTCATTTATCAGCCTGTCCCTAAATGACTCATTATTTCATTGTCCATCCATCCATCTATCCATCCATTCATCTAATCAACATAATTATTATTTCTTGAGCAATTAGTAAATTACACATCCTGGTAAGTGCTGAGAACACTAAAATAGACTAAGGTTTGATCCTGTCCTTCAGGGAGCAAAGATGAGTCATCAGATTCGCTTGAAATAAACGTTGAGTCTTTTAATTAATTAACCAACTTTGCCTGTAGCATACTACCTCTCTTTCATCCATAAAATACCCAACTTGTTAACAAGGTTATCTTTCACAACAATTATTGAGTTTCCATAGAGATTTAAGGGAAAACTGTATTACCTTTGGCTTTTCAGATCATTGCTTTGGCCGAGAAAGATAAGGCAGGTAAAAAAAAAAAAAAAAAAAAGACTGTGGAGTAATATAACACATTATCAACTATGAACTCAATGCAAAAGTATTCAAATTCCATCTAAATGTGACCAACGGTTAAGAATAGAATGTGCTTCTTAAGATGAGTAAAATCTAAGACTCTACATATATTGGCATGTGCTTTTAAAATGCATTTTCATGTTGCATTATGGAAAAATTTGCATAGCTTAATATAACCACAATGAGAATATCAATTTACGTATCCAGTGAACCCTTGAACCTGTGGAGATTTTCTTCTTACAAATGAAAGGCTAATATTGTTGCTCACCCTGCTCCCAGAATAGAACCAAGAGGGACTCTGGATGAAACTGAAAAAGCATACAAATGCAAAATGGATAAAAAGAAATCCTTTCCTTTTTTTTTTTTTTTTTCCACAGACATAGCCTATAATCAACCCATGGATTTCATTTCTGGTGAAAGAAAATCACTGAAACAAAAAACATTGTAGGGCTTCAGAAATATAGTCATATGAATAAGAAGAACATTTTCCAGTTCTTCTGATAGGATCAAAACAATACTGTAGGGAAGACAACACCAAAGACACCCTCCTGCTCCTGGGCATTGTGCACTAGTCCGCAGAGCCCAGGGAGCAATGCTTCTACACCGCAGCTGCAGAAATCGCAAGGATCCTTGTCTCCCACACATTGTCCCACACAGGCAGCCTAATGATTCTGTTGGGGGTGCATTGCACTCACGGCTTTCTGTTTTGAAAGCTGGGCCTGTCCAGTGTGCTGAAAACAATTCTATCTTCCTGAACCCTCAGAGCTCCTTAGCCACTTGTTCAATAACAGAGTAAGAGATAGTAGACACAGCATGAAATGTCTCTTTGGGTTAGGTTTTCTTCACCAAGAGTTGGATGATCTGTAAGACTTGCCACAGCCAGCCCCTCCCAGGCCCACTCACGTGTGCCGTAAGAGCTGGGGGTAGCGCCTCCTCTTTCCCTGAGATGGCTGTCTGGCCTCATGCGGGCCAGAGAACATGTGCACTTGGGGGAAGAGAGCTGTTAATCCAAGAGGCAATGGAGACATAAGTGTCACGACTGACAGAATACTGAGAATCAGAGGACTTGATATTCTAGATAAAATAATGTAGAAATACTCTTCTAATGTTATGTCCCCTTCACTGAGTGATGGTTGCATTATGGAAAGCTTTGCATGCTAGGCTGTGGTGTCCACATGAAAGAGCAAGGGAATATTAAGTGAAATGGCAATATAAAAGAGTGATTTAATTCTCATAGGAAATGTGGAATGCAGCAAAGCCACTCTGCTCCAACTCTGTTTTTTAAATAATAACCTTTCATTTTATCTTACTTAACAGTACTAATACTAATGCATTGAGGAAAAACGTAAATAAAAATCATCCACCATTAACATTTTGGAACATATCCATTCTCTCTTTTGCTATTTACACACACACACACACACACACACACACACACACACACACACACAATTTCTCTCTTTCATCCATTCATCCATTTATCTAGCTAACCATGTAGCAGACTGAGGAACCTTAGCACCCTTTTCCAAAAACTACTCAGTTTTAAAAAGCCACAAGGAGACTCCTTAAAACTGTATCTTCCATGTTTTTCTCTCTTACTTGGTTTTGATTTGATGTCTGGGCCTCAGAAGTTCATTTTAGGGAGAGTTAGTGTTGCTACTACTGATGGTGCCCTTCATGAGAATGTCTGAGTCTGGGCCATGGGTTACCTCTTGGTGTTTCCTTTCTTCTGATAGGCCAAGCCAAAACCTGGACTGCCATCACTGATGTCTTCTTTCTTTCATAATACAAATTCTACCTGTAAGTAAATGCTGACCACTGTTGGGTATTGTAGCATCGCCTCTGAACTTTAGCCATACTTATTAGCCCGTCTCCCTGCTTCCTGTTCACCACAAAACAGCAAGAATGATATTTTTAAAACCTAAGTGTGATGTTGTCACTTGTTTTTACCAGGAAGAGAATAGTGTCTCAGCCATGACCCTGACTGAGGCCAATTCCTCGGACCGTATCTGCTTCTGCTCGTGCCCCGTTCCCCTTTACATGGGTCTCTGTACAGATCCCAAGGGAACATGGAACTAATTTTCTCAGCCTTGACTATCACCAAAGGTCTTTATTTTCTCCTCTGCATTCAGCCAATAATTTTATCTATGACTTCATTGCCATCTAACATCAAGTATTTTTGTCCTAAAGGCCAATTACATTCTGAGAAGACTATATGAAAGTATTGGTCAATATGGCAGGACACTGGCTTATCCTGTTGCCTCAATTTGGGATAGCTTCGAAGGGCCATCCCTGCTTCAGTGTTCCTGGTGGAGTCAGCTGAGGCCTCTGTTACACCCGCATCTCAGGTCAACTTCTTTTTCTGCCCAGTCCTGCAGCTCATATTCTTCCATGATTGTTTCTTTTTTAAACACTTTCCAATAAAATCCCTGCATGCAAATCTGCCTCTGTGGTTCTGTTTCTTAAGGTACCTGATCTAAGTAAGTTGGTCCCAAGAGTGGACTAAGAAAACAGACCTTAAATTGGGATGTTGGAATTGGCTCATTGATGAATGGGGGCTGCATCACTGGTGGTAGGTGGAGTACAGATAGGCTCGGGCGTGCCCTTGTGTTGCACTTGTTGAAACTTTTACCGATGATGAATTGACCTGGAAAATTAAGAAAGAATTGCGTTGGCAGGCACAGTATTTTAGGTGCTTGAGAAGTTCAGGGGATATAACAATTACAAGGAATATGGAATTTTATCACTCTTAATGAGTACAAGTTATAGTTTGGAAAAAAAACAATGAAATATGAAAAATGATTAATCACCACTTAAAGAATAAAAGTCAGAGGGCTCCTTCATAGCGTGCAAAAGGATGCTAATTTCTTGCAGAGGAAGATGATGTCTAGAAGTTAATTGAAAAGATAGTATAGCTCCATAGAAGGCTGAGTTCTCAATCTGGCAAGTTTGCCGTGCTGTGAACACAGGTGGGAAGGAGAGGAGCTCTGAGACTTGGAATGAGATATCTGAGTCAGTATCTTTGAAAATATTAAAGCCTCATGTTCCCCTGAATCCTCATGATCTGTAGAAGTGTTCCACTCCTCACTGCTCAATGCCTGAACTTCACACTTGCTTAAATAAAATGCTGAGAGCTCTGTTTACAGGGCAAGATGCACCCTCTCTCCTCAAGGATTTACCCTGACTGCCACTCCTGGACACCAGCCCAGTAATTAGGTTGAAAACACATCAATCCGGCAAAGTTCTGGGCTTTCCAGGGCATAAAAGGAATTATACATTGAAAGAGCTAAAAGAAATAACCAAGATGTATTGGTGGGACCCAGGAAAGTAGGGCTTGACTGGATCCTAAGAGGGCTACATCAAGGAGGACAAATATGAAGTTGGACAAGGGAAAGTTTACTGACTTGGGAATTCTTTTCTGTGATAAAGGATTTCACTCCTGGAAAGGACCCTGTGAGATAATACTTCTGTGCTACTGGATAGGCACTTATGAGAACCAGTAGTCCACATTGGATAAACTAGAAATGACAGAGTAGCTATGGTAGATGATGGAGGAAGCCATCAAAGCCTTGGAGGGGTGGACATGCTGGAGTGGTTGTATCATTTAAGTCCAGAAAACCCCCTGCTGACTGTGCTGTGCAGGAGAGCCCATTCACATAGGCTAGCCAACAGAATGTGTTTACAGACTTGCCCTAGGACCATGTTAACTCTTCTGTGCTCCCATATAGCCCCATAATCTCATGTAATCGGTCCAGATGAGCAGGAAGTGATGAGTATGTTTATGTCATTGATAATATATGTGTGCCCAGAGAGTGAGAGGTACACCTATTAAAGTTCAGGACCTATCACATTAGTGAAGTTTATGTAAGTTGAGTGTTCTGGAGCATACTAGGACATAACCTCCAAAGTAAAGTACAAATTATTAAAAGTTTCAACTCCTGGTGTACCTCTGAGCTACAGAGGCAGCTCATTCCACACTTTGATAGAATATCCATCTACCAAGTGACATGGTAGGCTGCCAGATTTGAGTGTGGCTCACAGTACAAAAGAACTCTACAGTAGGACCATTCTCCAGTGTAATTAATCCTGCTGTCTGAGACATATGACCCAGCAGACTCTATGGTGCTAGAGGTATCTGTGGTGAGAAAAGCTGTCATGTGGTGTTTATGGAAAACGTCAATAGAAAGATCGCAATATAGATACCAGTGGCTCTGTAGTGAAGCCATGCCATCTGTGACACAGACTTGTGCAGAACTTATAGCTTCTGGCACACTCATGGTCCCTGAGAGAGGTGAAGTGCCTGTCCATGGGAGATTAGGTAACCATGCAGCCAGGGCTGCCCACCATGAACTTAGTTCTCAGATCCAGTAAGTCAGAAGGCAAGGTGAACTCAGTAGCAATCCATTGTAAGATGGAAATGTTGTGTCCAGGATCAAGTCAAGGCCAGGCCAGAGGAGGTACAAAATTGGGATTGATTGCACAATACACCCCAGAAGCCACCAGCCTGAAGGAGCTTGGGAATGGCTTCGCCATTCACCAGTGTCAGCAACTTGGAGATAATACTCTAGGAGGATGGTGTGTCACTCTCCAAGATGCAGTGTACAAGTCAACAACGTTTACACAGTGCTGCATCTCCAGCATGTAGAAGGCACATGGAGCCAGGAAGCAGAAGTGACCCTGTTTACTGTCATTCCTAGGAGCACAGTTAAGGGATTTGTGGTGTCTTTCCCCACAACTCTAAGCTTTGCAGGTCTGTGGTCTTGGTTCCCAGAGGTGAAATGTTTCTATCAGGGAAATATCAATAACCTTGTTGAACCTGTCTAAGGTTGCCATCTGGCCACTTCAGTTCCTTATGCTAGGAGACTAGCAGGCAAGGATAGGTGTCCTGGTCATTAGGAAGAGGTAGTGTTTCTACTGCACAATGGGACAGGAAACAATGCTTGTCAACTAGGTGATCCACTGAGTGTCTCTTGATACTCTTCTGCTTATTATTTATGCTAAATGGAAAGGGGAAACAGCCATCAGCTGAGAAAGTCATGAATAATAGGGCTCAAACCCCCCTAGGGATGATGGTCTTGACCATCCATCACATAAGTCACTTAGACCAGGAGAGGTGCTAGTTGAGGTTGAGGGAAATAGAGAATCTTAGAAGAGGAGGGAGATGATGAGAATCAGTATAGCCCCAAGAGTAATTACAACAGCAGGGGCTGTAGTTAGTCCTACTAATCTACCTCTTGTAAGTTTTCCTAGGCAATATCAACTGAAATTCTGGAGGAGATACTCCTACATGGGGTAAACTTATTATATGAAGCAAGTGGATCTTAGTAACATGAGCATGATCAGTAGTGGATGATACTGTGCACCTACCAGATCCCTGTGGCATGGATAAGGCACTCATTCTCCCAGCTGCCAGTGTTGACTGTGGACCAATTCCAGATGTGTCCCTCCCCAAGCATTCTCTTCAGTTGAAAGGAGCTGACTTACCCAGTGTTGTAATCCTCCTGAGGGGAAGTGTGTGTCTCTTGACTGGTCTACATGGTGGTAGAAACCTTATTTCTGTTTGGGGGTTGTCTAAGAGCTATTCGAGCTCCAGAGTTCTGGAGGGTTTGGCTGAAATCTCTGCAGCATAGTTTAACTTCTCCCGGGGCCAAATCCTGCTTTTCTCACTACATCAGAGATATTGTTCCAGAGATGATAAACTCCCCAGTAAACTGTGTGTGTGCACCTTTCCATCCCAGTGTCTGTTTCCTGGGGAACCCAACCTAAGGCAGAAGATTGAACAAATGGAAAGGCATAGCATGTGTTTGGATGAAAATATTCAACACCATAAGTCAATTGTTGACTTAATTTTTAAGTTTATTGATAGCTCCAATAAAAAATTGGACATATTTTTTAATTAGACAAAGTGACTCAAAGTTCATATGAAAAAAGAAATAAGCAAGAATAGCCAGGAGAATGTAAAGAGGATACTAGTTTATTCCAAACATTCTAGGTATCAGAATATCTACTTCTCCAACAAAGAAATAATACTTTGTGGAAAATTGATTTTATTCAGAATTCAATTTTTAGTCATGTTTGTCCCATATTGAAACAGAATAGCTAGATCTAATCAAATAAGATATAAATGACAGTGATTTTTTAAAATATAGTAAAATTCTGAAAGAATTAATCTATCATCGAAGTATTTAATATTCAACTTAGGCCCTTATTACCACGTAGCTCAATCTGATCTGGTACACATCTTATATTCTTATAGCATAAATATATTTATTCAGTGTAGAGTATTGTTTCATTGTTACTAATTTTTTCACTTATAGCAATATGTTCTATCATGCTAAAGCAGTTAATGGGGCATGTATCATAAGTTTTTAGGAAAAGATCAGGATGCTAAACATTAACAGAGGCAAAAGGCTTATTCAGCTCAACTACAGAAATTGTTTTTTCTCATGGTTTATATTCTCCTGTTTTATAATGGCAGTAATAATGACTAAGTTGTAAGTACTGATCTCCAAGAAGTCACTAAGTGGCTGAAAATATTTGATCTGTAAGCTCAAATTCTAATTTTGCTGTTTGATTAAATCATTGGATTATTTTCTAATTTTCTTCAGAGTGAAAATGAATGAACACCTGTTAGATGGGAAATTGTGTCTAAAAGTTGTGTGGTATTTCAGACTGTGGGTGTGAAGGCAAGAGAAGTTGGGTTAGTCATTAAAATGATACTGGGGGTAAAACAATTGCTATTTGTTCTTTATGTTCTCTTTTTATGCAAAGGTAATGTGGCTATTTCAGAAAATAATGAGCTGACAATATGTGGTAAGATAAAAATTATTTCTTCTTCATAAGGAATCCAACTTTCTTATTACTTCTAAAAAACTAAGGTATCTTTATCTTTGCTTCTCTCATTTCACATCTGCTACTGGGAAAATTTCAAAAAAGATTGTGATGTACTTGCAAATCAGTAGTTACCCCAAATAAAAAATAGGTACCTATATAGATATCCTTGTGGGTAAAACTTTATTTAAGAATCAAGTTTTTTTTTTCTAGGATGATTACTCTCCCACCTGTATGCTGTGTTTTCTGTTTAAGGGTGGTGATATGCTTTGTGTCAATCCAAGACTGTGCTGACCCCACATGACTTTGAGATTCCATTTATCATTAGCCTTTAACCCAGACTCTGATCCATCCAAGCCGATCGATAGGCTGCTGTTGCCCACACTTGGTATCAATTCCAGCCCTAGTGGCATCTCAACCGCCCTATCTCTTATCTACATTCATCACTTCCTTCAGAAACCAACTCGCCAGGTGTCTCCTTCCTAGAACAAGGCCTGCTTTCACTCTACATTATATATATTTTTAATTGATTTTTTAGAGAGAGAGGAAGGGAGAGATAGAAACATCCATGAGAGAGAAATATCAATCGCTGCCTCCTGCACGCCCCCTACTGGGGATCGAGCCCACAACCCAGGCATGTGTCCTGACTGACCTCTCGGTCCATAGACTACGCTCAATCCACTGAGCAACAATGGCCCGGTTCACTGGACCTTTTTGAGCTCCCACACATTTAAGTTTTCCTTTTCTGCTTGCTCATTTATTCTACAGAACTTAAAGCTTTATATTTTATCTAACCCGATTAAACTCAAGGAGCTTTGTATTGTATTTCCTCTTATCCACCGAAAGAACTCATTCACATTGTAGTAATTTGATTCATACTCTTTACTATAAATTTATATCTAGAGATATGTGTTATTTTTACCTTGAGCCAGGGTGGAGTGAAGGCAAAATAAAATAATTGCAAATTTTAACTTCTTGAATAGCCACGAACTAAAATGATTGTAAGTGGATTGTGATTATTTCCACTGCTCCAGCTCTACTCTCTCTTCTGTCATTTATGTTTCTCCAGACTCTTCCTTCGTCAGCAGCAGCCACTGATGTGTGTCAGTGCATAAGGTTCTCAAAATAACAGCCAGTCATCAAGAAGTGTGGTTGGTTTTGCAGATAGTTTTGCTACTGTGTTTCTTTAAATTGAAATAGTTGTTGAAATTAGGGCAGGAGAAGAGCCAAATATAAAATGAAAAGTAACATGCTAAAGGAAGTTGTGTGGGGAGGTGAGTGTCCATTGTGGATCGTGCAAAACAAATCACTCGATGCCCAGTCTCTTCGGAGTGGAGGCAGTGATCGGGTGAGGGTTGTGTTCACTCGATGCCCAGTCTCTTCGGAGTGGAGGCAGTGATCGGGTGAGGGTTGTGTTCACTCGATGCCCAGTCTCTTCGGAGGGGAGGCAGTGATCGGGTGAGGGTTGTGTTCACTCGATGCCCAGTCTCTTCGGAGGGGAGGCAGTGATCGGGTGAGGGTTGTGTTCACTCGATGCCCAGTCTCTTCGGAGTGGAGGCAGTGATCGGGTGAGGGTTGTGTTCACTCGATGCCCAGTCTCTTCGGAGTGGAGGCAGTGATCGGGTGAGGGTTGTGTTCACTCGATGCCCAGTCTCTTCGGAGTGGAGGCAGTGATCGGGTGAGAGTTGTGTTCACTCGATGCCCAATCTCTTCGGAGGGGAGGCAGTGATCGGGTGAGGGTTGTGTTCACCTCGGCTGCAGCCTGTGTCGAATGCAGTCCTGGAACTTCAAAGACACATTGCCTGGAATGTAGGGCATGCTCAAATACATTTGTGGAATAAACAATTGAATGAAAGGAATGAATAAATGGTATTTGTTTCTCAGAGGGTTAACTGTATCAGAGAAGACAAGGGTAGAAATTTCTTTAATAAGGCAAACTTAATGTTGACAACCATCACTCATAACATCAGTAAGCGCACAACTGTTGGGAAGCTCAAAGCACACTGAACAAAATTAAAAATAAATGTGCAAATACGATTTATTTCTGTCACATTGTAAATCTATGTGCCATATATACATATGACCATCTGCCCTCTTTTGAGGGAAAAACTATTAACCGGCAATTTCCTAGTATAGGAATCAGTTCTATTCTCTGCCCTTTTCTGCCATCTTCTCTTTCACTTTCTAGAAGTTTCACAGAAAGATTATCGATATACCTATGACAGGCTTTACATCAAAGCACACGGCTAAATGGGTCTTTATTTGAAAGCTTTCTTTAGCATACAGCTAAACAATGCTTTGTTCTGCATGAAGCTGACATAAAAGTGGGAACAAGTGTTTGAGGTCACACAAGGAAACGCGGTTTGCTAACGTGTAACTAATGTTTCCAGACATTACATATTTCTTAAGCACTTCTGGGTAAAGTTCTGTCAGATGCTATGGATTAATTTGAAAAGGAACATGTTTAAGCACCTGTTCTTAAAGAGAATGCAATCTAAATTGGAAAACACAGAACACTTACGATAAAGACAGAACTTGTGTATGTGATCGAAATGATAATAAAAGACAGTAAATAAATTCCACGTAGATGATGCAAATAATAGAAAAGCACAAGTGCTGCTGAGCTGTGAGGAGGGTGACATTTTGTAAGCAACTCAGAGAAGGTTTGTGCCTTCACAGTAAAAATAGCTCCCTGAAAACAAGGACCGTAAGTCCACCTTCTTTCAACACCATTTTGGCATGTGAATGATAACAGCCTCAGCTGCAGTGTCTCTGGATGAAAGGAGGGGTTATATGTGAGGCATACAGGGGCAATGATATGGTGGCAGAAATAATCATTCCCCTGACAAGTTGTGGAGTCTCCACTTGGCCAGAAGCACAAGTGTCAGTATAATTCCTATACTGAGCAAGAGAAACTCAGGGGATGTAATCACAGAACAACTTTATATGAATATCCTCTCTCTATTTAAATTAGTCTCTGGGGCGTCTTCTCTTTTTGTTTTTGGCAGGCCCCGTAACATTTCTCCTTATTCTTAAATAAGAAAATGTCTTATAGTTAAGTCAAATCACAAAACACAAGCCCGTTCAGTAATAAGCATGATCAATACCATCACAAACAGGTAATATTTAAAGCCCCCAATGTATTTAACAGCTGGACTCCTCTTCTCCCCCTGTAGCAGGTGGGAAGCTCCTGGCGAGCAAGGGAGTTGGCTTCTCCTTTCTGACCCCATCTGAAGCTTGTATGCTCCCTCCGCCAGCTTGCTCACCACAGTAGTCCCTGACACTTGGGGTTGGTGCCTGGGGAAGGAGGAGACAGGTGTTAGGAAATATCCTACTGCGTCGATACAGTCGTAAATGGATGTTGGTGTTTGCTGAACTTTGGAGGTGTTTAAAGCTAGCAGTCTGTCTCTTCTGAACTGTACCTGGTTTCTTTGGGGAGTTCCCCTATATCTGAGAATTTTTCCTCAGTTGTTCTGCTAGAAGGGTCAAATACATTCCTATTCTTTCTTGACAACTGACTCCTTCCTCTGCTTATAGGAATCAAGTCATACCCTTGGCTTCTCTAGGTTTTATTTTCAGGCTGTCTTCTTGGATAAGCCTTAAGAAGAACCGTGTGGGGCCTCTCCCTTGGAAGGCCTACACGGTCCAAGAAAATCACTCACCCCTCTGTGTGTGAGAGGTTGTTAAGAACTACATCTTGAACACATCCTTTGAAAATTTTTCACTTGATCTAATCCTTTTTGCAGAAGGATTGTCTTTGAGCCACAGCTGAAAGGTAACATCTTAACATTTCTTTGAGTGAGTATAGTATGTTGATTAAGAGAATAAGCTATATAATTTTGATCAAGTTAACTCTTCTAAGCTCTTTTTTTCTATTTTTTTTAAAATTAATTGATCATGTATATGTATAGTATTTAGCAGATGGCCTGTCACATAGTAAAAGGGGCCAGTTTGTAGGAGCTATTATTTTTTGTTGAATCATTTTGCTTGAGAATAAGAAACAAATGCATATTTATGTATCCTCTCTGAAGATGTATCGGTCTTACAATTATCACTGAACCCTGAGATTTCAAAACCATAAATATGTCTAGTGAGTTGAATGTTGGCTGAAACGTTTATTCTCTCCTGTACAAGGTTTGGATGTCTTCAAAATTTTATTTACTCTCTTAGCGATACATTTTTCCTCTTCTTTTCTAACTGCTTACTTTACTCAAAGGAAAAAGGAAGGGCTTTATTAACATGCTCTGATGTATATGTCCTTCCCTAACATTGCTTTTTACAGGAAAAATGCCTTTCGGTGATAGAAACAGAGTGGTGTGAATAGGGCAACAGTAAATCTGTCCTAAAGCCACTTTCCGACTGTAAATCATCATTATGGAGGATTGACTTTCTGCTCATGGTGACACTTTACCCAGTGAAGTGACCGGAAGGATTGGAAGTGATTTCTACCGGATCGGCCCCTTCGGCATGATTCATTTCTGCCTTCGTGTCAGCCTGAGCAAGTGGGAACAGTTCCTGGTGCTGAGGATCTAAAGACAGCAGTCCCATCACAATGAAATCTCCAGATGTTATTCTACCTGCGCCTTGCCAGCTCCCCGTAGATAAACAAATTTTGAAGCAGTTGCTTGGACCTGTCAGTGCTGCTTAAATGGAATCTGTTTTGCATTCCTAGCTTGTAGGTATGGGAGCCATAAAATAATAACAGGTTAATTCTTTAATTTACTAAGATTGCACAAAGATACCTTAAGTAATTATATGCTTCATGCAATTATATTCTTATAGTGAAATGAATTATTTTAAATTAAAATTGGTATAAAATATTGGTTGATTAGTAATACATCTTTATTTTTATTTAAACTTTTATTATAGAATAAAACAAATCCAGGAAACCATACCAAACAAATGTGTAGCTTAATGACTTATTTCAGTTGAAAACCTTGTAATTACCACCCAGGTCAAGAGCTAGAATTCTTTCAGCCATCCTCCCTGGATGTGCCTTATCTTTCTCTTACACCCTTCTTCACCAGAAGTAATCAGTATCTTAACTTTTTATAGAAATCACTTCTTTGAATTTCTTTATAGTTTTATCACCCAAGTGGGTGTCCCTGGAAGCTATAGTTCACCCTTATCCAGTTTTTTATTTGTTGATTTTTAAAATTTCTGTTAATCTACAATTTTCCCTTCTACAACTTCCTTTTCTTTCTCATTTATTTGCTGAAGATCAGAAACCTTTGCTCTGTGGGGCTTCAAAGCCTGGATATTACTGATTGTATACTCCAGGTACAGTTCAAATGTGTTCCTCTGTCTTTTATATTTCCTAAAATTGGACAGCTAGCTGGATCCACAGGCTTCATCAGAATCAGGTAGAATTCCTTTGATAAGATTTTTGGTATTGTCTTTAGGAGGGCAAAATGTCAGTAGGTGTTGATGTTCCATGCCTAGATTTATTAACTTAGAGAGCTGTAAAATTGGTGGTATTCTAATTCCATATATTTTTCATTATTAGATGGGACACTTTTTAAAAGGGATGCTTTTCCTCAGATACTATTTGGCTACTCAGTGCTTCTGTTTCCGTAGGAAAAGCAAGGTCATTGCTTGACCTTTTAAATCAGTTCTTAAGAAAATGAATTAGATTTTTATCCTCCCAATGTAACACGTAACTATTTACCGTTTCTTTCCAAGATACCTATTCTTTAGTAAATTGTGGTTTAACATATTTGGGTAGGTGACACACGTTATAATTGTTATCGTGGTTGAAGCTCAAATTGTCCCAACTTTGGTCAGTAGGGGCCATTTCAAGTTGACCTTTAGGTTCTTCGGAAACAGCTCTAATAGATTTTAAAGCCCCTTGCTGGTTAGTATGACAGGATTGTATGGTTTCATCTGATTTATTTTCTGCCAGAGACTTGGAACTACCATTCTTTCAAGAAACTCTGGGTTCATTGAGTGGAAAATGGAATTTCAAGACCACCATAGGCATCTACGAGCAAGTATTGATGGTCTTAGTTATTTGGTCATTGTTTCTAGGCCTTTTGAGGGGTGGAGCTGTAATACATGTGTGCATGTGCATGTGTGTGTCTGACTCATGGGTGCGCACAAACATATCTAATTCAAATAGAAGTGTTTTTTGTTTTTGTTTTTGTTTTTTTAATTTAACCTCTTCTGTAATACATATGCATTTCTTTTCTGCCAGAAAAGCCTGGTTCTCAAGGATATAGGGATGACAGAATTAAAACATTCCATACTACACATACAACAGTATAAAAATAACAGGAATAATACCATCACTGATATGTTAGGGAAATTATTTTTAAAAATTGATCTCATATGCTCTTACCGACACCCTATTTTTTTTTTTTTTTTAATTTCAGAACATACAGCCATTTTGGGACATATATGCACCATCTTCTCCTTTTGGCCTCCATTTATAACTCCACATTTAATACTCACTATCTGTCCTTATGTCAGAGTTTCTCTGGTATTATTTTGAGTGTCTTTGAAGATTGTGTTCTGTTTTTTAGAAAGAACTCATGGAAATAATATTTTCTCTCTCTGCATGTGATAACAGTTTGTCTTTTCTCATGTTTGAAAGTCAGTTTTGCTGGGTAAAAAATATTTTATTCATGTTTTCTTTTCTTGATTATCATTACCTATTACTGTCAACAAGTTTAATAATCTAATTTTATCCCCTTATAAAAACACTTACTCTTTTTTGCCTAGAAGCAGAAAATATTATTTTTACTTTCTTATTTTTTTGTCACCTAATGCCTGAGTTTTTCTATTTATGACTTATGTTATTCTTTCGTATGCTCGATCATTTTCACTGCTTTTAGCTTGATTTGAAATAGGAGGCTGCAGCTTGCTCTGTTAGGTGGGCATGTCATTCTGGCATGCTTGCAGTGTTTGTAGAAATGTCATTTTGATCCTTGTTTTCTTTTATGCATAACTTTGAATAGAAGTAGACCTTTTCTTTTCCTATTGCTCAAATTTTAGGTGAAATTAATTTTCCTGGACTTTTAGAAGGCAGCATGTTTCGGGATAGCTTCTAAATGCACATTCACCCTTGTTTCATTTAGGGTTCACTCTGTGAGATTTCTTGGCTCTGTTGGGCACCCCCCATCCCCGCTTTTATCTGAAAATTCTCTTTCTTTTGTTTAAATTGCCTGGATCCTGCTCAGTTTGGATTCTGCTCTCAGCAGTTTCTCCTCAAAGTGGGTCCCAGTTCATAGGGATTGTTCTGCTCTGTTTTCTTTACACCATAGTGCTGGCCTCTGGACTCAGCTCCCCGCCCCCCAGTTCAGCTACTGTTCTCGCGTGCGTCCACCAAACACCCAGTGAACAGCTGGTGGCAGTTAGGGGGTTCTCTTATTGTGTGGTCCCCTAAATATCTGTGCTTCCTTTTGCTTCCCCTTCGCTGGCACTGATGCCAGGAGTGCCTGGTGGTGGTTGGTCCCCACATGCTTGTCTATGAGGAGAGTGGGACAACTTCTCACTGAGTTTGTCATAAATGTTGTCCTATGTGTTTTTAGTTTTACTCCCTAGTTCCTCTACTCATTTTGATATGGTATCTCAAGAAAGTCAAAAGCTATGCAACTTGTACCACCTTCACTGTTTTCTTTTTCAAACATAAAATTTACTAGAACTTTTTCTAATACCCATATAAAACACCCACACCAGTGTACACAAAATTTACATTCCAGTTGTTATTTTTTAAATAATATAAATTTAAAAACATTTAGAGCACAGACTATATTTTACTTTTAATCTCAATAAAATTTTTAAATTCCGAAAGCTCTCCCAGTGACTTCATAGATGGAGATACGGTTTTGTTCATGTTGAAAACCTAAACGGAAAGGTACTATGTGGGCATTTTTAATTGACTTTTCCACTCTTTACATTGGATATGTACAGACAGCATGTCTTTGATGTCAGTTTTTGAGTAACACCATATATTTGTGAAAATAGATAAACAGTGGGTAGTGAGTACCTTAAACATTTGTAGCTGAAAGGACAGATAATAAACATCGCTCGTGCGTCTTTCCCTTTGGATCTTGAGCCTGGTATATGTGTAAAGTAGAAGCAGTTGCCATTTCACGTACTATCGTTTTTCAGAAAAGCCAGCAGTCGCTCCTGTTAGGTGCAGTGGGCCTGTAATAAATGCATATCTGAGACAATTGCCTTATTTTCAAAACGCATAGCAGTTGTAAATGGGTTCTGATGATTTCCATCTAGCGAATATTGTAGTTGTACCTGTAATAATAAAAAAAAAATTACTCCTTTTTATCTTGAAGTATCCCCAAGTATGTAACATAATATCGTATATCAAAAAGTTTCCCTGGCAATGCGCACATAATGTTACCCAATTTTATGTGATTTTCCCCAGTCTAAGCAAGAGACTCCTTTTTAAAAGAAGTATTCCACTTGCTACTGTGTTACCTATAACGTGTTGTGATGTTTACAAATTACAGCCAATATAGACTTATGCTAAATCTTCCCTCTGATAACAACACTTGATAATTACAATAGATTCTTCCATGTCTAAAGAAAAAGTAAAATCTCTACGTGGAGAAGTTTGAGCCATCAGCAAGATAAGAATAACCAAGTTTGTACTCAATATTTTATTTAAGTTGAAATGAGCAGAAAGTGAGGGACCAAAACATTAAAACTACCTATTTCTTTATATTGCCACCGCCTGAAGAGTCCCAGAGTCTCATCAATAAGATCATAATCTTTTCCTACATCCTTTTTTAACAGGGTAATTTTGATACCTGTTACCTTCAGAGGGCAATTTGAAGGCAGACTTCTCTCAAGGGCTGATTTTTGAAGTCCAAATATGCCTCAACATTTACTTCACTGTAGATGAAATCATTTCCTCAAATGTGGGTACTGAGTATTACAAAGGGAAACCCATGAGCTTTGCAGTTACAAAACCTTTAGTGCAGTCCTGGCTCAAAGTCTCCTTATGTGACCCAGGACAAGTTACCTGCATTCTTGGTTCTGTTTCTTCATCTATAAAACGGGCCTAGGAGTTTTTTTACTTAGAGTGTGATGTCCAGATCGAGAGTTTGGCATATTGCATATTATAGACATTTTAAAGTATACCCATTCCCTTGTCATATATAAAAGAATATATTTTCCAAAGTGAATGCAGGAAATATATGTGATTTGAAAATCTCCTTTGATGACTTTATATGCCCCCACTGCTTCAGAAGACTCGGTACCTTAAGTTCCATAGCTTTTTTCTTTATCAGGGAAAACAAGACTTCCAGGTACTCACGACCAAGCAACCAAACAAATCAATCTCTTGGATACCAGTCACTGAAAGATTTAATTGAAATTAACTGTAATTAATCATTGGTACCCTATTTGTTTAAATTAATTAAATATTTGTTTCCTATTTGCATCCATTATATTTATAAAACATCTGATTATGATTCATTTAAATGTCACCAATGCTTATAAAAAGAAAGCTGCGTGAGTCATTTTCACGGACTAATAAATAATGAATGCACTTACTTCTTATGTAAAGAACTGATTTATTGTTTTCACTTTAAGGCCCTTAGCATTGGAACATGTAAACTTACAGAGAGTGGGATTTTTAAACGTAAAGATTCCCTGGATTGGCGAGACTACACATTGACATTATGCTAATTAGAGACTTGAATCACTGACACCTCCGTTGCTTAGTAAGACACAATGCGGCATCAAGGTCTCTGTCCTTTTGTTGATTTAAAATGTTATCCTTGAAATATCAATGTTATAAATATTAATAAAAGTACTAAGAGCTTGGCAAGTGAATTCTTAGAAGACTAATGACTTCCAGTTAAATATCAAGTCATTATTCTAACGGACCTTTACTAGGCAGCAAAGATGGAACAACACTGTAAGCCCTTCATAAAGGTCTTAACAGCCATTCAATTGGGACAAAAATTCCATCAACTAGTTGTTTGACCTAAATAGACGGATTGTTTCTGGATGAATTCATCAGCCTTTGGTTATCATCTCTCAATACCAAAAACCGGTCAGGCTGATTTTTTTACTCCTTTAATTGGTTGTCTTTCCAGTTGGGGCACATGTACATATACACAAACACACACATAAACCTACACAATTGTTTGTGTGAGCCAGTGGTTTGCAACTAGGTAGGCTGGTGTATGTCCATATAAATACATCTCAAAAAAACAAAATAAGAATAAAACAGCATTGAGCAATAAAAATAAGGTACATAAGAATATGTAGAGTAAAATATCATTTTACTGTCCATTTATCAAAACGATACTATATGTTATTTATAGATGAAAATTGATATCAATGAAAGTATGGAAGGTGAATAGAAAGGATGCACATTAAGTATTTAAGACTTGTGCCTAAGAAATAGTTGGAGGAATGGAATGGGCGACAAGACGGTGGAAAAATAAGGGGCCAAGTTGTGACTGATAATTATAGAATGCCATAAAATGTGTAGTATGATTAATCACAGTAATCTTATATTAGAATATATAAATAAAGCTGTTTGTAATTTATCTTTTCATTAGAATATGGACATTTTTCAAATTGACTCGAACCTATATAACATTTAAAATGACACAATGTGCTCTGGCTGGTTTGGCTCAGCAGTTAGAGCATTGGCCCACGGACCAAAGAGCTGTGGGTTGGATTCCGATCAAGGGCACATACCTCGGTTGCAGTTCATCCCTGGCCCTAGTCGGGGTTGTGTGGGAGAAAACCAGTTGATGTGTCTCTCTCACATTGATGTTTCTCTCTCTCTCCCCCTCTTCCCTCCCACTCTATCTGAAGATAAATGAAAAAATATCCTCGGGTGAGGATTAAAAAATAAATAAATAAAGAATAAATAAAAAAAATAAAATGACACAATATTTTCATTCTTTTTCCTCTGTGTTGAATGTTGAAATGGTGGGCCTCTTGAAGAAAGCATCACACTTCCAGTTGTTCCTCAAAAATCCTATTCATGTGAATTATATTACACACTTTGGCTACTCTGAGCATCTATGCTAGTGAGGAATGATTTCTTATTTCATTAAAATCTATGCTGTAAATACCATCTACCACTAATAGATGTTGTGTGAAATTCCACAGTTAGGAGGTCAACATTTTAGCTTCATTATTAAAACAATAGTTAATGAAACATTTTGCCTGGCAAACAAAAAATAACATAGAGATCATTGTCACCCTAATATTTTAGGAACGTGTAAGAGAATTAGATACATGTAGCACTCTCAGTGTGAAACACTGTAAAGAGTTATTGTTGTTAGGACTTCCAGGGATGCATGGGAATCCCTTTACAATCACTCATGTCCTAATTTGTGCCAAAGTTAGGAGATCACTACAGTGCAACTTGACAGCCCCTTTTTTGTCCATACTCACTTGCTAAACCAGTGTTTATATGATTACATTAAACTCTTTTTGCATATGATATGCATTTTACTCTGTAGCTATTTGTATGAAATAGTAACTTTCAAGGGTCATTTCACCCCCTCAAGGCTGGTGTTTTCAATACAATACAAAAAAGGTAAAATAAAACTGTAGCCTATTCATGCAGATGCATTCATTTCACATAGAGGTCTTCCTTTGAGATCAAATCAGGAAGCGAAAATTCTCTGTAGTCAACAAAATATACAGTGCACGTCTGTTTCTTGTCAAGTGCCTCAGATCTGCATACGAGGATGGCTTAAAACCCTGGTAATAGGCTTCAAGAAGGAAATAAGCAGTGTGAGTACAAAATTATGAACAATTGTCCATTTTATAGCAAAGTTCAAACTTCTCTCTTGAAATAGTGAAGCAACTCAAGTAACAACACTAGGGAACGTCCTTGTTTAGGAATAATTGATGGCCTTGTACTTTTCTTACTGTTTGTTATGTACAATCAATTAGGACAGGAAAATGTTAAAAGCTCAAAGGCTAAAGCTAAAGTGAAATGTATACAGCAGATTTATACGTGTTCAGTTTTTGTTTTGAGAAGGTGCTCATTTTAATTTCATGTGTTATTTCTAGAATGCAGAACAAAGAAAAATATGTTTGTTACTCATGCAGGAGCGGCAGACCTTTGTAAAGGAAAAGCTTTAAGTTATGTCAAATGTGTTGAGGTATCTTTTACTTGACACACTTAGATGATGGAGTTAGTTTTACATTTCAAACTTGAAGGCAGCTAGGTTGTAAAAGAATGTTTATCACTAATGACCCAACAACAACAAAAGTCCACAATGCATAGTTATGCTCAGATGTTCTAAAATGTTTTAATATTAATAGAATACTAGAAAAATAGTGTACAATATAGGGGAAAGATTAACTTTATTTTACTTCAGTGGTTGATGATAACAATTGACTAGTGAAATGGCATGCACGAAACTGTGTTTTTCTGAACGCAATTTCAGGAATATAGAAATGTATTCTGAGAAATATAGGAAAATGTAGGAAATGATTGCATAAATTGCTTTGACTAAAGTAGACATTGTGATGAAGTATAATCTCTCCAAGTAAACAGTGATTATGTTAAGAATGGGGAAGCAATCGCACAATTTAAGTAGTTTTGCCTTGGCAGCGCCCCACTTATTTTTCACCCTGCCTTTCCCCGGGACATGCATTCCTGCAAGTCTGCAGCCTACAGATATAGGCAAGAGGCCAGTACCTATAGGAATCAGATCTGTTTAGAAAATATTACTTTATAGAAAGCAGCTTAATGGACTTTGGCCTAATTTCTTTACCTTGACCTGAAGACTATTAATGGACACTGCCTCAGATAACTGAAAATATTTCTGTGACATAAATCACACTGCACAGCAGATATCAGCCCAGGAATTGCCTTTTGAAACAAGCAAGAAGAGAAAATTATAACAGAACCCACTTGTTAAATTCTTGTGGACACCTGTTCAGCAGGCTAAACATCCTTCCCCAGACACCCATGCTAAGTTCCTTTCCTCAAGACCCAACTTCTCCCAGTTTTTCAGCTCTGCACTGAATGGATCTCATTTACTCACACCAAGGTAGTAAAGACTTGACTGTAAAATATATATATATTTAAAAATATCATCAGATATCTTATGCATCCCAAATAGTAGTTTTTCTTTCACCTCAGTGGTCACTGATTTTCCTTAAAATATTCTGGGAATTTCATCCAGGGTTTGGCATATTTTCTTTTTATTATCTTTGGTGATGGTAAAAACTTGTTTTCCAGAAGAGAAATGGATTTGGAGTGAAGTCTTCTAGATAAGATGGATATTGAAGCTTTGTGATATTCTATTGATTTAAGAGATATGAAAGAATAGTGATGATTTTATTTTTCAGCTTAGAAACTAGTTTTAAAGGTAGTTCCCAAAGAGACTTCCAAAGCATTTTGAGTAATTGAAACATTTCAGAACAAATCTGTGGTCTTCAAGAAGTGTAACTACTTTGAAAAACAAGATGGCATGCTTGTGTTGAGGACTGCTTGGTGTTTTGCTAGCTCTCCATTAGAAAGTTTCCATGACCTCAGTGTTGAATTTATCACCTGGAAGATATGTGGACTGTGTACTTGTTAAACTGCCATTCACATACAGCAGATGATCTAGCTTTTGGTGGAAGCCTGTCACAGCTGCAGCTACTGGGAAAGAAAGCATGCACTCAGAAAATCCGTATTTTTAAAATCTTATTAATTTTTAGCATCCAGTCAGATACCTTGCGTCCTAATTTCAATGTCATCATTTACTAAATAACTATGTGTTGTCTGGGCAATTTACTTAAATGTTCTTGGCTTTTTCTTCACCTCTGTCAACATAAGAAACATTCAAACCTGTGAAGAATTTTGTGAGTTATTTGAGCCAAACTGTGGACAAATGCCGGGAAGCAAAACCTCAGCAGATTGAGATAACGCTCTGGAGAATGGCAGCTTTGCACCTTAATTTATACATTACAATCAAAAGAGAAGATATAAATGGGTTACATGAAATCCACTTGTGATAGATTAGGGAGGTGGGAGAAAGCCAAGTGGGGAAACCCCTGGGATTGGATAAAAAGTGAAATGATAGACACATCTTCCTTTTACATAGGTAGGTACAGATTAGTTAACAGTCAGTGATTACCATTGTAATGATAACAATGAGGGAATTTGTGGTTTCTGCCCTGGTGCATAGGCTGTACCCTGAGGGTCTGGAAAAAAAGGAATTTAACCCACATTCCAAAGGTATGTTATCTTAGATGCAAAAAGACAAGAGGCTCCATTAAGGTGAAAATTGGCCTTTGTCAGGGAGGATGCCTGCCTAGGACAGGACTACCTACCATTAAACTGCTTTTAGTTAAAAAGTTTACAATTCAGACCAGCCTTTGTGGTTACTTTAGGTCTTTGAGTTTGCTAGGCTGTCATGCAGGCCTTCCCTGAGCTTGTCAGGTTAGCATGTGGTCCCTTTTCATCCACACCTAAAACATGGGGGTAATAAATATCCTTTCTTCGTAGGACTGTGGTAAGAAACAAATGCATTAATTTACATTAAGTATTCAATCATGGCACATAAAAAGCAGTTAGTAAATATTCAATAAGCTTGTTGATTTTATAGTGAAACTTTGTAAATACTGTGATTTATCGCATCATTCTTCCCATTTGGCTTTTCATCTTAATAAGATAATGTTTTTAATTAAAATAAATTATTAAATTAAGACTCAATAAAGAATTGGGAAGTATGTTGAGACAGAATGCCCATTCTACCAAGCTGCTTATTTTATATATGTAAGCGTGGTCTTTAGGGAAATTATTTGTTGTTGTTTACTGCTGTAGCTAGTGCCCATCTGAAAATCTCTCATAACTGAGTGTCAGCCTCACAAATCAATATGAAGGAACCGAATTTTGAAGCATATTTTTAAGCACAATTATTTTTCAGGTCTAGAACTAAAAACTAACATATATGTATCTTAAAAGAGAGTTTTAAAATGTATTGTTCTACAACAAATATTTTTATTAGTTATACTGATTTCAATTAGGTGAATTCAAAATATACCATATAAATATTTTTTATTTGAAAGATAAGTTATATATTCATTGGATGTGATGAGTATTAAACATTTTTAAGTTGTCACGTAGATCTCACAATGCAATTGATAAAATGAAGAAAGGGCAGAAAAATGTCTAATCTTGCAAGTTAGCAAAATAAGTTTTGTAACCATTTAGACTTCTAGGCTTGATGCTACCTAAGAGTTTCTGGTATATTTTGGCTTTTCAAATGAAAATACAGTACAAATATTTTCTGAAGGACTGTAAATGGACTAGATGATTTTCTAAAGTGTACTCTCTGATTTAAAAAGTACAGGGAGATTCCCCCCCCCCCCCCCCCCGGATAAACATTATTTGTTCAAAGGATCAGAAGAGATTTTTCAAATTTATAATAAAAAGATTGTGAAAGCTAATAGGAAAAATTAGGTTTTTCTGATAATTACTTGACTTAGTGATATCTGTGAATGGTTACAAACCCAGAATACAGAAAAGTATTGTCTTATTTGGGTTTGCCAGAAAGTAGAGCCTGAAGCTTGCATGCTACTGTTTTATTAGAGCATGTAATCCTATGGAGCAAGAATGAGGGATAAGGCAGTAAAGCAAGACAGGAGAAGAGCCAACTAAAGTGATGATACTCCCAAATGCAACTGATTGCTTAATTCCATAGCACTCTCTTCCAAGAAGCCACAGAAGCTGTGCCTCAAGATAGTCCATCAGTGGGAAAAATGGGAGAATCATCTGTCAACTGACTTCCTGCTCTTATTGGTCAAAGGTTCACCCCAAGAGTGTAATACCTTCCATGCCTGGTTCCCAGGACAGAAGGAAAGGTTTATGGAAATGGTGTGATGGTCCACAGTAAAGCACTGGGGTGTCCATGAATGAAATGGCTGGGCCAATAGACAGGTGAGGTCCTGTATTTCTGATTCATAATGAAAAAAATCATCATTCATATTTTTGCAAGTCAGAGATAACTACTTGTTAACATTTTAATATATTTTATCTTCATCACTTTTTCTATGCCCAATTTGAATTTATTTTGAATAAATGTGATCTCTTCCAGCCAGAATTGTGTTTGGCTTTAAATAATAGAAATTACATGATAAAGAAGTAGTTTTATCACACATAACTTGAAGTTTGAAGATAGGCATATGAAGACTAGACAGGCTCCTTCTCCACGTTCCTTACTGATGGCTGTTGCTGGCTATTGCTCTTGACCACTTCTTATTCAATAAAGATAAAGTAAAAAAGATGACCAATGCATAACTCTGTTTTTTAGACAAAACTGAGTAACATGAGTAAAGCATCTACCATATGAATATATTTTACATATATTTTTATTTTATTTATTTATTTATTTAATCCTCACTCGAGGACATTTTTCCATTTTTTGTTCAGATAGAGTGGCAGAGAGAGAAATATCGACAGAGAAATATCGACGTGAAAGGGACACATTGAGTGGCTGCCTCCTGCATGACCAGGGCCAGGAACGAATCGCAACCGAGGTACACGCCCTTGACTGGAATTGAACCTGCAACTCATTGGTCTGCGGGTCGACGCTCTAACTGCTGAGCCAAACCAGCCAGGGCTACATATATTTTTAAATTAACATTATAAAAAATAAGTACTTTTCATGATATACTGGAGGTGTGAGTTACTCAAGAGTTAGGTTCAAATATTAGTGCCTGAGGAGAAATTTCCTACCATCAAAATCACGTTTAAGTTGATATAACATTTAAAAATGGATCATTAACAGGGTAAAGGAGAAAAAGCTAGCATGATCATCTCAATATATGTAGAAAATGCATTCGATCAAATCTAATACCCATTTACATTTTTTAAAATATTAAACTAGAAATATAAGGAAATTTATTTAATATGATAAGAGCTATCAAATAAAAAAGCTGTGAATATCATATTTGATAGCAAAATATTGAATGCTTTTTCCAAGTTTGGGAACAGCAAGCATGTCCCCTATTGCCACTTATATTTAGCATTGTACTGAGTGTCTTAGCCACTGCAAGAATGTTACCGGTGGGGTGTCCTCTGCGTCCTCACCTGTCACTGGTGGAAGCGGAGCTCTTGGAGTGCTGTGGGAACAAGAATTTCCTGAGGCCCCCACAGGAGGATGAGGTGTTATGGAAAGCTTTACTGATGAGGTAACATTAAGGGAGTTCCTTTCCAAGGTCCCATGGCTCTCCATCCCATCATGGAATAAGTCCCATTTTGTCTTCAGCAGAGCTATAATCAAAGTCACTGCCCAGGGTCTTCACTCCACATTGGAGCACAGTTCAATCCAGCATTAGGCTAGGTTAGCTTGTGTTCCCAGCTGCAGTCCATTGCATGTGGACTCTGCATGGCCGTGGGCCATGAGGCTTCTAGGGCCACATGGAAGACTGGCACTGGTGAGTGCAAGGGCAAGCTAGCAAGAGGGACAAGAAAGCAAAAGTTGAAGGGAAGGAACTCTTGAGATGACTTTTTCCCAAACCCATTACTTTATAACAGGAAAGTAAGGCTAAGGGAATTTGAGGGACCCTCTACTATGGACAGGGCCAATCTCAAATTCTTTAGATTCTGGTGGCTGCCTTACTCTATCTATTGCAAGTGACAAAATTCAAATCCTAACTATTTCTTGCCTATATAATTACAGTGGCCTTCTTACTGATTTCTCCGTCTCCAGTTAATACTCTTATATACAGTCGTCCCTCACCACTTCGTGCTTCAACTTTCACGACTTCACTCTATCGTGGTTTTTTTCCAATATAATATAGTATATGAAAAAACTGCGATAGAGTGAAGCTGCGAAAGTTGAAGCGCGAAGTGACGAGGGACGACTGTGTGTAAATAAAGAATCCTACTTCACAGAAATTCATTTATTGCGGTAGAGTCTGGAACTGATTAACCACGCTAAATGAGGGCTGACTGTACTGCTTTTTGAATAAACTTATTAAACACAGATACTTGTCACACTAAAATGGGATTAAAAGAGATAATACATGTCAAGTTTTTACCATAGGGCTGAGCACTTAACACCCAATAAATACTTGCCGTTACCATTTTCCTTTGCAGAGGCCATAAGTGACTTTCCATTGCTCATAAAAGGAAGACTCCTTTCTTAGGTTGGGCTCCCTAGAAACAGACCATAAGAAGAGATTTCCTGTGCAAGTGATTGCCCAGAGAAATGCTCCCTGGAGAAATAGATAGTGAAATGTGGGAATCAGGACAGGGAATGGGAAAGATCCAAACAAAGGCATGATTTCAGGTGATGTCTCAGCACCAACCAGCTCTCCCAGGAGCTCTGAAGTATGAATTATGCCTCAAAGTGTATTCCACCTTGATGTAGAGGAGATGGGCTGGCTTTATATTCCTGGTCAGACATTGGCTCTGAGCCACCCTGGGAGGGAACACATTCCCAGCATTTCTGGTTCTTGGCCTGTGTAGTCAAAGTACCTACCATAACCCAAGTGACATCCTCAGAAAAAGGTTAAGGTGCAAGCCAATAGAAGCAAAGCACACAGCGGCTGGGGTATAGGTGCACCGAATTGGAAGAGGGTGGGAAGAGCACCAAAATGTTCAGCACCTCTCTCTCTATTGGAGTTGCAATCTCCCTACCTGTTAGACTTGTTACCCACTGCTACTCTTCACTTATTCTATAGCCGAGCCATGTAATTCATTCATTACAGCCAGTCAACAGGTGCCAGACACTGTTCTAGGTGGTGGGAAAATACTAATAAGCAAAAGTTTCCTGCCTCATAGAACCCATATTCTCTTGGGGGAGATAAATAATGGACAATAAATAATGAGCAAACACATATAATCTCATATGATATCAAGTAAGGATATGTGTGATGAAGAAAGTAAAGCAGGGTAAGAGGACAGAGAGTCCGGACTTTTTTGTGTTGTTTTTGTGTTTAGATGGGGTGGTCAGGAAAGGCCTCTCGGAGGAGGTGACATCTCAACAAAGACGTAGGTGAGGTGCAGAAGTAAACTAGGCTAATATTTAGTGAAAGGGATTACATGGGGAGAGAAGAGCCTGTGCACAAACTCGGAGGTGAGAATGTGCCTTTCTTCTTTTAAGAAACCACACAGAGGCCGTGCTGACTGGAGGCTGGTGGCTGATGGAGAGTGACAGGAAGTAAGTTGAGAGGCAGAAACCACATACTATAGGTCTTGGAAACTATAGTCATGGTGGAGACTTTGGATTTCATTCTGTGGTGAGATGTCACCGAAAGCCTTTGAGTAGATGAGTGACATATTTGTCTTATGTTTCCAAATTATCACTGTAGGGGCGTAGATCAGTTACTAATTGCAATTCCAAAAATCATCTGAAAACTTAGTGGCTTAAGACAACAACCACTAATTTTCTCACAGTTCTGTGGGTGAGCCATTTGGGAAGAGTTCAGCTGGGACATCTGGACTCTGCTCTTACTTTTCTGTTATTTTAACTTCTACTCTTCAAAAGCCTCTTCCCAACTAAGTTCTGAAAAAAAACGGAAGAGAAAGAAAAGAGTGCTGGATGGAGCCCAAAATGTCAACTTCTTTACTAATAAGATGCAAGTTGGGTGCTACGGCTTAGTGTTCGGCAGATTTACCACCTGGTGGAAGGCAACCCTCTGCAGCCTCCTCACAGCCTCACCGTACTAGAAGTTTCTCTACTATATATTCTGTTTTCCCAAACTCCACCATTTTGTTTTTATTTCTTTATGGTCAATATAGCAAAGGTTGTAACCTTTGTGAATGTCCAATAAGTAGCATCCTACTTCCTTGCCAGGATTTGAAAAATTGAAAATAAAAGGATGGCCAACAGAGATAAGAATGTCAATTTTATTACTGGCAAATGATAAGGTGAAGGACAGCTGAACTTGAGGGCCAAGTGAGCCTGCTAAACAAGTTCCAAGTGAGGTGGACTTAACCAACCCGAGGACAAGCAGCCTGGACTTGGCAGGCCTTGCGCTGATAAAGGAAGGTAAAGAGACAATCTGGGAGAACAGGGGACAATAAATAGCTGCTTCTGTGGGCAGTTCAGCTTCAGAAGGAAGAAGGGAGGTACTGGCTACCTAAGTCTTGTTTAGTTTCCCCAAAATTACATTCTTAACCCAATGAAGTGAATAAAACCGTGGAGAGAGGTCAAAGTGTGTCCCCACTCAAGAACAAAGGTAGCGGGAGAGTTACCCTCAGGACTTTTGGTTTATAAAGGCGTATTATTAGCAAGATTTTATATTTAACTGCTTTGGGGGTTAAAAAATAATTGATGATAATATTTCTAGAAGTAATTGGAATCCTTAGAAACTGTTATAATATCTTTTAATCTATATTTTCATATGCAAAAGTAATGAAATGAAAAAAATTTGCACGTGTTTATATTTGGGAGGTATTAGGGAATTAAGAGAGAGAGCTTGGCAGTGGAATGAAGTACATGGCTTAGGCTTGATTATGATAAGGGGGATAAAGGAAGTGGTGGAAGAAAGACATAAAATTAAAAGTTTCCTGAATAACCATGATAGGCATGTGGGCTCAGAACAATTGTGTTGCTGTCCAAAGTGAAAGTTTAGGGTAGGGAGAGAGACATGCAATGTTCACACATTGAGAGTTCTCACTGTAGAATGATTTGGGCATGGAATGAACATAACTCACCCTAACACCATTTGCTTTCCTTCACTACAATGCACATCCGTATGAAGAGTCTGCTGCTGTGATGTGGACCCTGAAGAATTATGTAGGTAAATGAATTCTAGTGTATCTTGAACAGAAAAATATCCATCTTGTCTAAGTTTTGCTCTAGGCACACTTGGAATCACCCTTCCACTGTCCCCTTAATTACTCTAGACAGACAGCTGCTCCTCCAGGCAGCCCCCTGAACGGCAGTCACTCTGGAGGGGCATCTCAACACATGAACTGCAGAATTGGGAGCACATAAAAGTTATGTTTGATAATCCCACTTAAACAGAAGTTTAAGGCTACATACCACCTCTCTCTGGATATGTTAACTATTTTTTAATGATGTTATCTGATATTTTAACAATGTACACAGAGCCCCAGAGCCTTGAATTTGTTGCTTAAATATCTTCGATGCTGTGTCATAACAAATTAGTTTCCAAAAGTTGCCAATTTGGCAGACAAAGCTGATTATTTCCTGCAATCACACTGCATATGTGCACAAGATTATAATTAATGACCAGGGATGCCAGCCCTACTTTAATAATGATCCTTCAGTGTTTAGAAGCTGATTAGAGCAATGGGCATCTGTGCCCTCTATTGGGGCAGAGGTGAGAGAAAGGCAGTGAATCTGGAAAGCTCTATCAGTGTCAGAGAATCAATAGTTGCTGATTTTCATTATAAATTTGAAGATACTGAGGGAGTTATTGACAACACTGCTGCTGTGAATATTAACAGAGTGTTTATGTAGCCTTCACCGAGGCAGTACAAGTCCTAATTAGATTGGAATTGGTCTTTTGGCATCTTTGCAATATTTACTTCCTCAACATACCAGTATGCCACATGAGGACTCTGAGGAGATGAGTTAGGTATTTCAGAAGAATTATGTGAGTACAAAAAGTCAAGATGTCAAAGGTGTTTTATTACAATGAAATAAGATTTATCAGCTCTCACTGCCCAAGATTTTGACTTTTTAAAAAAACATATTTTCTGTTTCTTGGCAAAATGTGGCCAACAAGTGAATGGTGTTAAGTGAAGATGATAGCATCAAAGATAAAAATAAGATGGAGAGAGGGAGTAAGGGGGAGAGAGAGAAAACACAAATCTTTATAAATGGAGACTATTATAAGAAAGTAATATGAAGCCCTGGAATTCCAAAGCAATTCAAGTTCAAAGTCATTCTTTGATTAACCAAAGGATTCTTCCCGGGGAAATTTGAGATTGTCTAGCATTAAAAGTAGAGTTTGATTTGTTTACCATCCCCTGTACAAATTGAGGTAAATCTATGGCACTTCTGCTTTGGAAATGAAGCAGCAGCAGCAGTATTTCAACTTCAGAAAAGAGAAGTATCTAATGATCTTACCTTTACAACACACCTTATCCAATAACTCTGTCTAGTGTTGATAAATTCATTCACTTACTTTCTACCATTTTACCTCCTAATCTGAGTAACTTTTTCTTTGGAGAACATTTTTATTTTATTATAATTATTCTACAGAGCTGTTTATATGGTGGGCACTAAGCACATTCTAAATATGTGAATAAAGCAATTTGGCTTCCGTCGCAGCTGATGCTTCAATGGAAGCTGTAATTAACCTGCCAAGAGTCGATTGGGGAAACATTAGGTCTCCCCAGAACTTCCATGTACAGAATTATACCACTTGTTCTCTCTTTTGTATTCCTACACTTCTTACCAAACTGGATCTCACATTCTTCACTCATACTTATAGATTACTAATAATACATCTTGAAATGTTTCCCTATCCAGGCGTATTTACATTTTAATAAGGTTGAAGTGCGGAAGCTGAAGGCATGAAGCTCAGAAAAGAGAATTTAATGTCTCAGTTAATTGATGGGAGAGGATTTCAGGGTCCATAAAGACTTTTCTAATGCCCTCATTTTGAAGCATGATGCTGGTACAGGATGGGTTTTATATAGGTATTCAGTATCCAAGCGATCTTGAAGAAAAATTCAACAGGCAGTTGGTACCATGTGAGCCTATTTGTGCAAAAAATGCAACATAGTATTTCAATCACATACAAGTTGTCTAAGTAAAATAGCAGCACATGTAAACCATTCACTTTTTCTTGCAACCGAACATCTTAGGCAAAGTGTGCCCCAGTATCTATATAGCACCTGAGGTGTGTCTCAATACTGCTTAATTAGCAAATATTTGTCAAGTCTTATATGTCCTTAACCTTTTCTAGGAGATATATGAAACATAGCTCTTGCCCTTATAAAATTTCTAATGGCAAAAATTGAAGAAAATTTAATATTGAGCTGCATGAAATTTAAGAAGAGTTCAAAGAAAGGGCTGGAGAAGTCAAATTCATTTTGGAAGATGGGGTTTCCTGAACTGTGTTGGAAGGATAGACTGTTTCCAAATAACCTGAAACTTAGCAGAAAGTTGGTGAGGGTTGGAGAGGAATCACCTGACAGAAGAGGAGAGAGTACTGTAGGGGGAATGCTGTTCTCTCTTCTGTTCTGAGGCCAGTCACAAATGTACTTTGAGATACTGTCCTGTTTATGGACTTTATTTCTGGCGTTCCTGTGCAAAGTTGTCCATGCACCAGCAGCTTGGCAGTTACCTAGGACCTTGTTAGAAATGTGGATTACCAGGCTCCGGTCCAGCCCTACTAGACCAGAATCTGCATTTCAAAAAGATCTCAGGTGGTTTCATATGCACAGTAAAGTTTAAGGACTGCTGATCTAGACTAATGTTGCTGCATCCTGGAGTCACTTGGGGAGCTATAAAAACCCTAATGCCAAAGCTGTACTCCATATTCATTCAGTCCAAGTCTGATGAATGGGTAGAATCTAGGCATTAGACTTGTTTTCTAAAGCTGCCCAGGTTGTGCCTCAGTGTGTAACGTACTGCCACCAGGGCACTTGGAGTAGCAGTAGGTAACATTTAAGTGTATCGCTCAATACTTTATAACTTCTGATTACCTAAATCGCTTTACAAATTCTCATTGAGCGCACACCAAGTATTAGCATATCCTTTTAATCTGTGTTAAAATTTAATTAGGCATCACTTGAGCAGCTGCTCTTGAGACTGGCTTTTCCTTTCTCAAGATTTCTTTACAAATACGTTTGGCTATGTAAAATGTAAAACAGTGAAATTTTTTGGTTCCCTTAAGGAATATGCAGTAACAACATTTGATCAAAGATAAATATGATGAAGTGAAATAGGATGTACTGTAAAAGCAACATATTTTTCCTATATGTGAATTCACCTGAAATTCCCTTTTGTTTAGGCAACTTCCCTAATGCAGAAGAATATTTTTATCTTTTAAAATAATTATTTCTTTTTTGTAATTCTTGAACCAAAAATAGGAAAGTATTATTTAATCAGTCATAGTGGTAAAAATAATCATATTTTAAAAAGTGGTAAGTATTCCAGATAGTAACATGTTATGCATGAAATCTGGGGAAATCAAAGATCAATATGTTGGAGAATAAATTTAATATACTTTTTGTCCTTTCTTATGAAACTTTCAGAAATAGTTTAGGAATCCAATTTTGAATTATACCTATCAGAATCAGGTCTCTGTTTTCCTACATATTACTGATGCAAATTAATTTTATGGATTTTATCAGTTTCACTTACATACATGCTTATATTATACTTTAGTAACTTAAGTATTTTTAGGTATACTTAAGGCCAAAATGAAAAATAAGATGAAACCTTATGATAAAGTTTCATAGTTTCCCAAAGTTATGTTTCAGAATAAATCTAGTAGATATAAACATATTTTTTCATAAATCAGATTTTGCTATTTTCTTCATCAAATATCTTTATTTACGTGTGTGTATTTTAACTTATTATTTAAAAATAATTTTAGACTTACAGAGTAATTGAAAAAACAGTATAAAAGGGTCATAACTTTCCTAATGGTAAAATAAGGACCTCTGAAAATCTGCTTTTCACTTAGACTGATTAAAAAAAAAACTGGCAAAAATCGTCAAGATCAGACTTTTCACAATTCTAGAAATAAGCTAAAGGTTTTTAAAAATCCAAAGAGAGTATATTCAACAAAATGACTGCATCTCAGTAAGAACAGTGAGATTCGTGGCATTTTAACTTGCCCTATGTCCATCGTCTTCTCACCAATTCCATGGTATCCTTGCTAACCAGCAGTATAACACCCACTGGAAGGGAAAGAATGGATTGTATCCCCAGGGCACTTGTCAATCAGCAGCAATTGCCTTACGCTGCTATTGCCAAAAAGTGGTGATCCCAGTTGGGGCAAATAAGTGGTGAACCAAAAAATGTATAAAGATCTGCAGAATGAGAAGTCCACAGGGGGCTTTGGAAAGTTCGACATGTTCCTGGGGCTCTAGAACACCATGTGCAAGCGTAGGCTGTGCACATGGGAAAGTCCCTAGATGAGGAAAACACAAGCTCTCACTTCTGGTCAACCTTGGGGCCTTTCAAGTAAAGGTTAAGGCAGAATTTTCATTTGCTGGAGCACTGAAGCTCTCAAAAGCCTTTTGACAAAGGATGGAAGTCTTATTGGTTCAAAGCATTTAAGGAAATCTCTGTCTAATCATTATAGGAACACTAAGCTAACCAGATTCTTCAGTGCCCACACACACCAGTGAATACAGACTGTGTAATTAGTCCAGGAATGTCACTAAATAAACACCATATAACAACAAAAAACGGGCAGAAACAATAAAAGTAACAACATATTCTTGACAGGGGATATGATTTCCAGAGTTATCACATTATATTATTCAAAATGTCCAATTTAGAAAAAACTTGTGAAATACACATAAAGACAGGGAATTATGGTGCATACATACACAAAACCAATAGAAACCATCCTTGAGAAAAGCTCGGATCAGATGTTAGATTTACTAGATGCATTATTTTTCTCTTGCTGACATAACAAATGACCAAAACCATGTTGACTTAAAACAATATTAAATGTATTATCTTACAGTTTTGTAGGTTACAAGTCTGACATGGATCACTGGGCTAAAATCACAGAGTCAGTAGGAATGAATTCTGTTTTGGAATATGTAGGGGATATTCCATTTTGTTACCTTTTTCTGCCTCTAGAGGCTACCCACATTCCTTCGTTTATGACATTCTTTCTCCATCTTCAAAGCTAGCAATGGAGGATGGCATTCTTAACACCTTTTATCTCTCTGACCCTTCTTCCATATTGATATCAATTCCTGACTGCAGCCAGGAAAGGTTCTTTGCTTTTAAGGACTCAAATATTACATCGGGCTTACTCAGATAACCCAGGATAATGCCCCAGTCTTAAAGTCTATCACCTTAATCATACATGCAAAGTCCTTTCAATCATGCAGGATAACGTATACACAGATTCCAGTGACGAAGGAGTGGACATCTTTGGAGAGGGGGGATTATTCTGTCTACCAAAGACTTTAAATTCAATAAATGAAAGAAAACCTTGTCTAAAGAATTAAGTACGCCATGTTATACATTAGACCTCCAGAAGTTACTCATCTTATAACCCTTTGACCTACATTTCCCCATCCCCCCATACCTAGCCCCTGGTAATCGCCGTTCTACTCTCTGTTTCTAAGAGTCTGGCTTTTTTAGATTCCACATATAAGTGATATCATATGATTTTTGCCTTTCTCTATTGGATTTATTTTACCTAACATATTATCCTCAAGGTCATTCATGTTCTCACAAATGACAGGATTTCCTTCTTTCTCATGACTGAATGTGTCTGTTGGTAGGGAGGGTTGGGGGTAGTTATGAAGGTATAGGATATTAAAAACTAATTGTCCAAACATAAATTTTCTTGTACTGATTAATTTAAGCCCTTACTGAATTGGATTTCATATGACTTTCATATCTGAGAAAATTTATTACAGTAACTTTGGACAATTATTTGAACACTAGTAAAATTAAGAGATATGTAACACTGAATAATACCATGGAATAAAAAAATCTAAACTAATATCTTACTTACCTGAGTTCTGCAAGTTTTATTTTATTAAATTTAGTATTTGTACTTCTTAAATAACATGCGTTGCTTCTTAGCTTTCTACACACACACACACACACACACACACTTAGTATTTAGCTAAGATTATGTCATATAATATTTAATATACCTCTACATTTATTTGCTGAAAGCTAAAATGTAATCACCTCAAAATGTACCGTAGTACATTAGTCTGCTCATCTGACATTTTAGATGGTGATAACTAAGTAGTCAGCAAACTACTGTGCCAAAGCTAGACCTAAGACACCTCAAAATTCTATAGCATTTCCCTTGTGGGATGGACAGGGACCGGAAGCAGGGCCATCATTAAAGGCACTTTATCTTCATTCTTTGATTTGCTCATCCGTAAAGTACTCTCGTCTCACGAGGACCCAATTTTTAAGGATTTCCAGGGAAAAGAATGTCCAGATGGTTTCCTGTAATCTGTGAAATAATAGGCTAAACTTACAGAAGGTGTGCTGTGTATGAGGTGAAGTTCATCTAGCAGGAAGAATCATGTTTCACTCAGAGCTTAATTCAGAGAGAAGAAAACTCCTCAAAGCAACTCATTCAAGTTTCTTCTTCAACCTGAACTCTCTCTCTATACTTTAAATATCCATAAGCTACCAAAAGAAAATCTCATTTTGAAGTGATCTTTCTACCAAGTAGATAATTGTTTTAGGTTCAAACTCATAGTTTCTATGTACACATCTTAATGCTTTCTGAGACTGTAAAGGTCCATACCTAACAACCCTGCACCAGGATGTGTCTATTTTTATGATACTGAGAATCCCACTTGATATTTATATGGGTCTATATCTGAATTTTTATCTCCTTCTGTATCTCCACCTGTATGTCCTTCAGAGTGACTGTGAAGGTAAGATTCATTATTCACATGTTACCTTATTCATACCTATTTTAGAAATTTGGAAACTGTGACTCAGTGCAAGTATTTCTAATTATGCTGGAAGAAAAATCCAAGTCTTGTGAATTTGATTCCTATACTCTTTCTGTTATACAATACTGTTGTTTCATCTCTTAATGACATTTACTAAAATGTTTACTACATCTGTATCTTTGTTGTATTCTACATAAACTGTGGTGGCAGAGATGGCAAGACAGTGTTATAAAGCAAGTAATTCCCATGAAGCATAGCTTTAGAGAAATGACAGCTAGATAAAGGAGGTCATAAATATATATCAGTAGTTAGAATTTGCGTGTGATTGAGTTAACATAAATAGGCTAACACTTGGTTCTATTCTATGGATTGGGCCTTAATATTTAATAATTCATATTCAATCAATCAAAACCAGTAAGTCCCCAATTCTCTACACTTTCAACAGTTTAATAGATTAGAAGGAAATTGCAGTCACTCTGCTTCACTTTGTTGACCTTATTGATACATTTGCCTCTTTGATGTTTGGTTTATACTTTTTATTCAACTAATAGCAAAGCTTTACTATTTTTGCTGTGGACATGTAGGGAAGATCACATCATTCTTCATAGGTGAAATGGCACCTGAGCTTGAAAAGCATAAAGTCAATAGGAGTGACCTATGGTGTCAAACTCTATTCTATTTAAAATGTAAGGAAGACAAAAAAAAAAAAAGAAAGAAAGAAAGAAAATATAAGGAGGACATGCTGACTTTAATTCCTTTAGTTCAGCTGCAAATAATTCTTATGCCCATTGTTTTTTGTGTGGCTTAATTAGAACTATATTTTCCTCCTAAAAGTATGTGAAACATTTTGCCTTCAAAAATAAAAATGAAGCAGAATATTCTGGTTGTCTTCTGTGGAAGCTCCATGAGGGCAGGCAGTGATGTGTTCATCTCTCACATATCCTCAGAGCCTGACGTACAGTAAGTATCTGATACTTATTTTCAAGTGAACAGACTCTTCCTGATGTTATATAGGCCAAGTTTGGGAATGAGGGTTGGAGACTGAGTACAGTGGGAATGTGGACCATTGAAGAGTCATTTTGATTAATCCTGCTGGATTCCATGTAACTAAGCACGTCTGAAGATTTCACTTGATTGTAGCCATTTAATTAGTTCTGAACTTCTTACTGCCTGCAGTGTACAAATGGCATGAGTTCATTTCTTTCTGTCACAAGATTTCTTAGGATGGTTCATAGCTGTACTAGTCATTTTCTATAATATTTTCTGGAGTATCACATTATCTTTTGACAAACTGGTAATTAACCCAGGTCTTCATTAGATAGAGAGGAAGATATATGGGTTTAAAGCATTCTTAATAATGAGATGATGTATTCCTAATCAAACTGGGATCTAATATATTAGTGATGAGTATTATAGGGCTTACCAATTTCATTTATACTCATTCATCCAACAAACATTACTCACAATTTCAGGCACCTTAATATGTGCTAAATAATGTTTACTGAAGTATTTCAGTGACCTTTTGATACATTATCATCAACTTGACATACATGTATCTATGGTAGCTGTTAGCCCGTTAAGGGCAGGCATTTAGAATTCTTTTACATCTACTTTCATTAGATAATAAATAGGTAATCAATAAATCACTTTTAATTGATAGATGCCTTCTATCTGAAGTTTTAATAAATTTTATTAGAAAGGATCAGCTGTTATGCTCAAAAAACAAACTCAGTAGCTTAAAGTAATGTGGTAGATGATATTATTATTTCCAATTATTTGCTTTTCCTTCCTGTCACAGGATCATACATCCCTCTAGTTCCCCTGTGACTTGTCTACTTCACTGACTTGAGACTAATGCATTTGTCTTCTTCTGCCCATGGAATGTGAATGGGTATGACATATACCACAATCAAGTAGACACTTTAATAACCATTGTATGGTTCCACTCGGGCTCTTTTCTCCTTAGCATTAGTTCAAAACAGGCTCTGCTTTCTAAGTCTGCATTCTGGGATGGAGAATATGCATAGAATAGAGATTCAGAGCAGTGGCTGACCCATAGCCATCACAATAACATGAGAGAGAAATAAACATTTCTTATTATAAACCATTACAATTTGGGAGTCTCTGTTTCTGCAGCCTTATCTAACAAAAGCTGACTAATGCAAATAGCAGAGTTATCTCGCATTTATTCTGCATGTTTATACTTATTGAATGAATGAATTTCTGAATAATTGCAAAAGCCTTCATTATACTCTTTGGTAAAAGGGTTTTAAGATTTGACTGTAAGTTGCCTTTCTTAATGGAGCCCATTAAGAAATTGTTGGTTTCCTCCTTGCCTAGTAATTCCAAAAGTTATTAGTTGTGAATGGAATACAAGTTTACTTTATGAATAATGTAAATGTATTTTTAAATCATGTCTTACCAACAGTTTAGAAAAATGAACACAAGGAGTTATGAAGTATAGATAGAGTAAGTCAGTTTCTAGCAGACTTTCCAACAATGCATTTGTTTTTCAAGTGGTCAAGAAGTTATTTTGTAGTTCATATTTTATTTGAAAAGTTACCTTTTAAAAAGACATTCACCAATTATAAATTATGTGCAATATGTAACACGTGGGCAACTGACAAGAAAATTTTCGGTTGCTTAAATTATTATTATCTGATCCCAAAATGCTTTACATGCTTTATCTAATAAAGTTTCAGTCACTGATTATTAAGGACAGCATTTGAAATATTCCACACTGTCATGGCTCTTTAGGGCAACTTGTTTCAGTCAGAAGAATGCCTTTAGGGGCCCAAAAGACCTATTAGACTTGCACAGTTTGAGTGCTCACCTGGCCTTGTAAAGTGATCCAAAGCGAATGTCCTCCATGCACTTGAATAAACTGGATTCCCCAACATCTTGGCCTATTGACCTAACTCCTTTTACCTCATCCTGTGTTCCTATGTCTCACCCCTGACACCTGTTTCTGAGCCACAGGTCCAAGCTCTTCGGTTAGGCTCCTTCCCCTTCAAGTCTGAGAACCTCATCTAGAAATTGTCACTCTAACTGCATCTGTGACATATGCTGGTCACAAAATCTGGCTTTTATAATGCACAAGTTTCAGTTTTGTAGTGCTCAATATCAGACTGTTTACAAAGAAAATTCCCTGCCTATATCTTTTTATTTTATTGGATTTCCTGACTGTTCAACTACACCACAGATGCTCTATTCTCATGGAGACAAGACTGGAGAGGGTAAATGATATTAACTGAAAGGCTTATCTATCTTAATGCTCAAAATTTTGAGTATTTCCCATTTCTCAGAAGAGAGACCAAGTCTCCAAGAAATTGAAATATTTTTTCTAATTTTACTATGGTAATATGTCATAAAGTTTGGATTCAATATTATTGCAAATTCACTGCTTTTTCTGCTATATTATTGACATAAAACATATATTTTAAAAACAAATTCTAACATGCAATAAATGATAAAAAGGAAAAAAAGAGACTCCAACTAGTTTAAAACCTGTATTAGAGTATGAAAACTGATACCAAAACCTTAAAATTAAATTCTGCTTTTAGTTTTCCAGGAAGGAGCCTTTGGCATTACATCATTATTCTTTCCAAATTTAACTAATTTAAAGGTGACATGAATAAAATAGTCGTTAAGACTACAGTAGCCATTTATCTGTGACCTTTAACAAAGCTGCTATTAACTTTCAATTGACTCATAGTTGTAGATTGAACCTTACCTAATAAAGTATCCATTCCTTTCTAAACCTTCCTGGTAGAGTTTTGATTTACATCCAAAAGCTATCTGTAAATATTTCACCTTAGCCAGCTTCCTGCTTCCTACTTCTTCTTTCTTTCTTTTTATTAAAAAAATTATCTTTATTGTTGAAAGTATTACAGATGTCCTTCTTTTTTACCCCATTGACCCCCTTCTCCCCACTCCCCCCCCCCTTTCACAGCACTATTGTCTATGTCCATTGGTTATGTATATATGCACATAAGTTCTTTGGTTTATCTCTTCCTGCCCCCCATCCCCCATTTCTTAAATCACTGTAATACTTCAAGCCAGTATTATTTCTAGTATTTCAGTAAAGAGCATCTCCATTAAGTACATCTGAAGCACTCTATTTTAATTACTGGTTTCTTTAATCTAGTTTTCCTTATAGGGAATAGCAATGCCAAATGGTTTTTAAAGGATTCAAAAATGTTCCCAGGTGAACTAATTATGCCCTTTTATTAGTTGTAGTAGAACCTTCTGAGGAATCATTCTGATGAATCTGTATCCCTTGCCTCTCCCCCAAAACTCATTCCTGATCTCTTACTTGCACAAAATAGATATTTATACTTACAATAGAGTTAAGTACTCATCATCTGTCTAAATCCAATCTGCCTACATACCCAAAGCCTAATTGATTTAAAATTATATTTTGGCACATAATAATTAAACCCACAGAAGAGGCAGGAATGTATGATATGATAGCGGAGTTAGAATTTCAAGTCCCTTTTGCTTTAGCTATCTCCCACTCTCCACCCTCTCTATCCTGCACTGCTCTGTATTCAGAGAGAGATTGATCAGTATGGACTCCGCCAGTGGCTTCCCAGGCCCTCTGACGTCTGGTGAGTTTGGTCACTGGGGGCTTGGAGGGAGAGATAAGGGGGTTCCGGTTAGGGAATTCTGGTTATTTATTTCCTTGTAGGGAAAACACTCTCCCTAAGGGGTTTTGTTGGGTTGAGTATGACCCTTGAACTAAGTTCACTGCTCCTCTTAAGATGGCCTTCTCTGTATGCCTCTCTTCTGGTTTTGGTTGTGGTTTTTCTTTGTCTCTTTAGGTCTAAGGAGTTACAACAGCTTTACTGCTTCTAATCTCGGGTTACTGCAGTATCCCTTTAGGAGTGCCGTGGTGAATAACTTGTCCTTTTTTTTTATTGTAAGTTAAGTGTACCATTTATTTCCTATTGAGATCCTAACTGTTACATACACTTTGAAGCCTAGAAAAACTTAAAAAAAAAAATCTGTGTGTAATTCTACTGTCCTGAAAATCCGGAACCATGATTTGGTCACTTGGCCCAGCACTAAATATACTCCAGATGTAGTAACATCAAGTAACTTCAGAGTACTTCTTTGGCCAACTCTATACTTCCAAATTCATATTTCTTATGTCACTATGATGATTCAAGTCAGCCTTATGACTGAAATATGCTCAGATATTCCTCCCAAACGACTACTTTATTAAGTGATTTTAAAACTCTTAACTTTATTCAAAATCTTTTGATATTAGTCTCTACTTTTGGGATTCCTGAACAACATAAATGATTAAATAAGGTATTTTATGAATTGATTGTTTTTAAACAAATTTTACTTAATTTTTAATAAATGGCAATTATACATTAGTTATAATGTAACATGAGGATTAGAAGTAAGGTGGGAGCTCAGTTTGTATCCTCTCTGAGTTGTCATAATGTGAATTTTCTGGCAATCAAGGTACTACTTTTAAGTTCCTCAAGAGCTCTGTTTTTAAAATAAGTGGATGATGACAATGGGGACTTCTGCTCAGACACGCTCATGCCTGTGGCAGACAGTGCTTCTGCTGTAACGAGCTAGAGGATTTGGGTAAAATATGACAACCATCTTCCTGGAGATGGTGGGAAGCTACTCAGGTTAAGATGGGAAGTGAGGGAAGGAATCACAGAGGGAAACATTGGAAGCCAGGAGACAAGCAATTAGCACCTTGGTTCAGCCGGAAACAGACTCACACAAATATGCCAATTGATTTATGATAAAGGGGATGAGGCTGGCAGTAGGGAAAAGAATGACCTTTTCTGTTGGTAGCCCTAGGTAAATGAGATAATTATACAGGAAAAAATTAACCTTGACTTATACTTCACACCATAAATAAGTATTTATTCTTGTTGATCACCAATCTAAATGTGAAAGATAAACCAATTAACCTTCTATAAGAGAACCTAATAAAGCATCTTCATGACCTTGGAGGATACAAGGTTTCTGAAATGGGACACAAAAATACTAGCTGTGAAGAAAAAAAATATGATTAATTGTACCCTCGTGAAAATGAAGACCTGTTTATCAGAATCATTGAAATAGTGAACATGTATGTCACATAGATAGGACAAAGGACACATATTTAGGAAAAATGAAGAACTTGAAAAAGTTTAAAAAACCATGCAATAGAAAAATGGTCAAAGGACTTCAACATACACTTCACAAAGGAAGGTACCTACATAGCTAACAAATGTGTAGACAATTGCTTATTCTCATTAATCATCAGAGAAATCAAAATGTAAATGGCAAAAAATACCATTTCATATACATCATAATAGCATTCCAGTTAAAGGAGTGTCAATACCAAATATTGGTTAGGATGCAGAGTAACTGGAATGTTCTTACCCTGCTGGTGGTATGTAAACTACAAAAACACTCTTGAGGTCTGCTTGGCAATATATAACAAAGCTGGTCACGTGCATACTTTGACACATCAGTTCCACTTCTAGATATATGCCCAAATCAATATATATGTTTGTTTATCAAAAGACACTTGAAAGAATATTCACAGCAATACTATTCATAATAGGCAAATACAGGAAGTGACCCAAATGTCAATCAACACTATAACAGATTAAATATATTTGGTATATTTCTTAAATCAATGAGAATGAAGGATATATTGCTACATAACAGCATGATATTGAGTGCTATGAGGCTAGACAATGATTACTTTTGGAGGGAGTAGTGACAAGGAGATCATAAAGGGGGGCTTCCTGAGATGCTGGTAATACTCTTTTTCTTGAATTTAATGCTGGTTATAATGGGTGAATAATTATTGAGCTGTGTATATGATATACTTCAGTCAAAAGGTTTATCTTAAAAAAAAAAGAGAGAGAGAAGGTTGTTTTTTTCCCCCCTCAGAAAAATGTCACCACCCTGACTGACCCCTATGTTTTAAGAGAAAAACAACAAAAAAATACCATAACAGCACATTGCATATTCTCAGTTACCAGCCATCGCAAGTAATCTTGCTGTACAGCATCTAATAGTTAAAAGACCACTCCCTTCAACAGAGTGTCTTTTAATCAAACACCACTGTTGACTGAGGCAGTGGTGTTGACAGGAAGAATTTATTTGGTTCTTTGGATGACTCCAATCCCCAGAGACTTTGGAATTTTTTGGAACACAGCTACATTCAATTTCATCCTCCTATTCTCTATATCTTGTTACTAGAAGGACCAGTTCAGGAAGATGAACATGAGAATCTTGGAAGTAATGTCAGAAGCTAGTCTCCCTCCTTATTGTACTTTCACCTTCTCTCCATTTTATGAAAGTTTCAGTGTTTCCTTTGGAAGTTTTGAACAAAACGTAGCATTGGCATACTTTAAAATTTCATCACAAGTAAATATACATTTTAAACAATTACTTTGTGACCTAAGTGGGCTAATGTCCTTTAACAGTCAGCAAATGAATTGTAACAATACCTTGAAAAGAGAAGCAAGAGCATTTCTCAGCCATCCTCGTCCATGGATGTCTTGGAGTTATGCCATTGCTACCAAAGGTCCATTTTCAGGCAACTCTGTCTGAGATCATATAAATCTGCTGAAGACGCCTCATTTATGAATAATTAGAAGACAGAGAGATCCTGCTTCCATACAGCTGGGGAATTTTCAATAGCAACTGCAGGAAATGTTCTAAAGGGATTTTATGCTTCTGCTCTTGCTCACCACAGCCTACTTAATGCAGTAGCCAGAGAGTTGTTTTTTGGTTTTGTTTGTTTGTTTGTTTTGTGTTTTTTTTTGTGTTTTTTTTTGCTACCATGCATATAACTCTCCAGTAGTTTTTCATCTAATGTATATTGTCAATACCTTAGCATATCTATAAAATCCTAGTGCTCTAGGCAGTGGTATGTTGGAAAATGTTTAACAACCAGCTCTCTGGGGGCCAAGGGTTTTTGTGTAGCATTTGCAGATTTCTATGTAGATGCTCCCACCATGGCTGATTTTAGGCTACCAACAGTCAGACAGTAGGCACACACAATTCCTGATTTTTTTTAAAAATAAGTTTTTTTTTCAATTGAATTTTTAGAGGGAGAGGAAGGGAGAGAGAGACAGGGACATTGATATGAGAAATATTGATCGGCTGCCTCCTGCACGCCCCTACTGGGGATTGAGCCCGCAACCCAGGCATGTGCCCTGACCAGGAATGGAACTGGGACCTCTCAGTCCACGGGATGACACTCAATCCACTGAGCCACACCAGGCGGGCCAATTCCTGAATTTTTATAATAAGCTCAGGTAACCCTATTTGAGCAGGTCCCTGCACACCACTATATCTAGGCTGCATGTCTGACCTAATTTCCTTTCACTTCCTCCCTTTCTCACTCCACTCCAGGCTTTTTGCTTCTCTCCTATTACTCTCTAGTCCTTACCCTACTTTTTTTTTCTTAAAGATTTTCCCTCTTTGATATTAGAATGTATGGTTGTGGGGGCAAGAGTTATATCCCCAGTGTAAAGAGTACCAGTTTCTTAAAATATGCTTAATCAATCCTTACTGAATAAAAGAATAAATGCTGTATTCAATAGTGTGTTCTTATCTAAATACACTCAGAAAAGTATTTAGTTATCATAAGGAAAGGTAAATGAATGATAATTATAAAGTGGGTGTATTCAGCCACAATTGTCAAGCTCAAGTAAGATCAATTTTCACATATGCTCAGCGAGAAGAGACACTGTGTCATGTGTCAGTCTCACATGTGTCCCTGGAAGAGAAAATTCTGACACAATATTAATGAATAGCGGAGATTAAGTTTTCCCAGTACTCTTTACAGCATAGCACCTATATTATAATCTGAAATAATGAACAGCTATGAAATGTTTCCAACACCTAACTGAACTTAATTTGTTTAAAAAAAACCACAACTAATCAGAGGTATATAAATGAGGAGATGAGATAGCTAGTGATTAATCAAAATGAAGGAGAAGCAGATATTTTAACTTTGTCCCGAGATCGATTATCCTTATACCAGAAAATTCATGATTTTGTATGTCATTAGCTTGGCTGTAGTGTTTCCGCTGCCCTAAACTATTGACAAGGAGAAAAGGCTCACTGCAGAGCTGTGAGTCACCCACATGTTCACCTGTGGTTAGAAGAATGTCCTTCAGCAATGTATTTGTTCTAACCTTATCAAAGTATATTGGACCAAGTCATCGGGGAGTAAGGTCCCATGTGTTCCCTGTCACAGGGCACATATTAGAGAGAGAGAGAGAAATTCTATCTCGGTGTGTTTAGAAGCATTGTACACTGGGAAACGTATTTATGAAGCATGAGGTTAATCCTTTAGTGGTAATGCAGTCTCTTTAAGGGATTCAGATATGACTCATTCTTAGACTCTGCTGCATAGGAAATGTAGCAGCTTAGAAGAAAATTGCATGGAAGGAAAGAAGCTCCATGGGCCAGAACTAGTCCTATCTTTCAGTTTTCTGCTTACCTACATGTTCTGTTCCTTGGGACCCCCATTTTCTAGAAGCCCGAATACTGGTTTGGATGGAACCACGAGGGGACCACATTGGTCAATATTACCTATGACTCTTCCGATAATCCCTTTGGGACATTTCTGGGTTCTTTGTCACTCTACTAGAAAAGGAAAATACAACTTACCTGTTCCCCATAGTTTATTTTCCCAGCCTTCCTGACATCAGAATCACTTTGAATTTCCCTGATGGGTGCTTTCTAAAGCAAACGGCACCCAGCAGAATGCATTTGCTTTTGGCCTGTCTGATCTGAGTTGGAACCACATCGGCTCAGGTGTTTATGTTAGTATCTCAGTTTAGGCCATGTAGTGGTCACGGGGCTTCCGCGATACTGCACTCCCTCTCATTTATCAGCAAACCTGTTTTCCCACCTCAGTCTCCTTTTGGGACCTCTCCTGAGTCTCTGTATTCTCTTGGGAGGATCTGAAACTCTCATTTATATAAAACAAAAGTGATGAGTATGCCTTAACCCTATAATAACCACTTCCTGGCTCAAATTATCCATTTTTTCCACTTTTCTAAATTTGCTTTGATGACTCCTGATTTCCAGTTATAAATGGGAGGGCTGGAGCTGTTCTAAAGTACTTAATTGTATTCCTATAGATTATATATTTAATATTAAAACAGTAAATTGCTATTAAAATATAATACTGCTGGTCAATGGTATAACAAAACCGATAAATTTATACTCCACTGGTGACAGTGAATATTAATACAAATTCTCTAAGAGATTTGGCAATGTATATAATAATTTGTAAACATTTAATTTTCAATCCAAGATTAGATATTCATTCATCCTAATGGGATAATTAGACTTGCTTGCCTAATTTATGTATAAGTACACACTATTGACAGTTTTGTTTTAAAATGTAAAAAAACAGAAGCAAATAGAAGGGGTTGGATATAAAAACTATAATGCTTTAGCATAATAATATCATAGAGCCAATAAAATATATTTTTCAAAGTGTTAATGGCATGAGAGATATGGTTGTTTATGAACAACACAGGGTATGAATGAATATAAATATATGACCTGTATTCAACTAGGGGCACTCTCTCCCCAGAGATCCAGTTCAACTTGGTGTAAGCCTTGTATCCATGGCTCTGTGGGAGTACAGAAGCCATCTGCTTGCTTTTTGTGTATTCTACACCTATCTTCATCATGCTCTCTGCAACTGTATTTCCCTTTTGTCCTGAACCACCTGGAGTTAGACCGCAGTGCCTTCATTGGTTCCTGCAAGAAAGTCATTCACAGCAAATATTTGTGTTTGCTCATAGTCTGTGTTGAAGACTTAGGTGGGCAGAGTGTGCTAGAAAGGAGAAATTATAGGAGAATTACAAATTATAACATTGAGGAGATACAGGCAGGTTAGGCAGTAAGGGACAGGACCATAGGAAGAGAAGGCTGAGACACATGGGAGGTTTGCGAGGACTTGGAGCTCGGCACACAGGCAGTGTTCTTTAACCCAGTACACAGTAGATCTGGAGGTTTATTTGGACTCTACAGATCTCAAAATAAAACTGAAATCAACATGGGAAATTGTGCTTCCAAGACCAGAAACTCCCAACCCCCATTAACACTCCTGACCTATGGAAATGAAAAGCTTATATTGATTGCAAATTAGAAGCTCCTGGAAGGTGCAGAGGTCAGTTACATAACAAAAAAAACAGAAAAGTTGGTTTCAGGCAAGAGGGGAATAGGGATTGTATAGTTCCTTTTTCTGGGACCCTGATGGGTTTGCAAATGAATTTTATTTATTGTTAAAGAATATAGTGCTGCCCTGGCCAGTTTGGCTCAGCGGTTAGAGCAGTTAGAGCGTTGGCCTGCAGTCCAGAGAGACCCAGATTCGGTTCCCGCTAAGGGCACGCAAGTATCTCAGTTGCAGTTTGTCCCCGGCCCTGGTTGGGTCGTGTGGGAGGCAGCCACTCGATGTGTACCTTTCACGTCGATGTTTCTCTCTCTCTCTTCCTCTCTCTCCCTCCCACTCTATCTGAACAAAAAATGGAAAAATGTCCTCGGGTAAGGAAAATAAAATAAAATAAAATAAAATAAAATAAAATAAAATAAAATAAAATAAAATAAAATAAAATAAAATAAAATAAAATAAAATAAAATAAAATAAATAAATAAAATAAAATAAAATAAATAAAATAAAATAAAATATAAAATAAAATAAAAAATAAAATAAAATAAATAAAAAAATAAAAAATAAATAAAATAAAATAATAAAATAAAATAAAATAATAAAATAAAATAAAATAATAAAATAAAATAAAATAATAAAATAATAAAATAAGATAAAATAAAAAATAAAATTAAAAAATAAAATAAAATAAAATAAAATAAAATATAAAAAAATAAAATAAAATAAAATAAAAAAATAAAAAATAAAATAAAAAAATAATAAAATAAAATAAAATAAAATAAAATAAAATAAAATAAAATAAAATAAAATAGTGCTGGTGAGTCTGACCTATTCCAATTAATATATCTACTGGTTTCTGGGAACAAGGCAACAGGAATGCTGAATGAGTTCTGCAAAACTATAGAGTGTGTTTCTATTGCAGAAAGTCAGGTTACCTTAAAAGGGATTATATGAAACCAAAATTGGATTTAGAAAAGAAACCACAAGCAGGTATAGGGTTGTTCCAAGGGTGTTTCCCCTCCTCCTCACTAATAGTCGGGGAGAAGTTGAAATTATCATAAAAAGGGAAGCCACTAAGACCCCTATAGGTACCTGGGGCTACTTTATTTGTTCTTAACCACACCCAACTAAGTTGTCTCTTCCCTGGGAGTAAAGCTTCTGTGTAAATGTCAGGAGTAGCTAATCAATGTCTGTTTTTAATCAGAACCTGTCCACTTCCAACTAGGGAATGTTGTGGGACAATATGTATCTTTGCTAATCAAATTCACCCCAATTCACCTGATATGGCAAGCTTTTTTAAAATCAGTGATGCCCACATATGCTTTTTCCAGGTGGGTAACATGAATTTAGAGCTAGATGACCTAGTGCTAGACCCAGTTAGGTGGGAAACGCAAGCTTCAAAATTTATGTATGTTGCTAAGGCAGAATTCCTTGAAAGGACCAGTTGGAGGCTAGCAAGGCATATATCTACCCCTAGACAAAGGCACCTCACGGGCAACCCCCTTGGGTCCCCTCCCTGCTGCAGGGAGTCTATCTTTCAAATAACCTTTCCTTCTGCTTGCCCCTTTGTCCATGAATTCATTCTTGGATTTTGGGAGACAATGAACCCAGACCCAAACCCTGCTGCTTGGTTTCAACATGATGTTCTGCCATCTCCTGGCTCCACCTTCAGCTTCTCTTCCTTCTTCCTTTTGTTTCTGCCCCCACCCCTACCCCCTTAAAAAATAAAAATGGAAAAGAAAATTCTTCCTTAGTCTTATACAGGGTTAATCTGGTTATACCCAGGGCTTTTTATTGGGTATGATATGAAGTACCTCCTCAATAAACACAGTCTGTCCTGAAAACCTTTCTGACCTAAACACTTTTCTCCTTTGGATTACTTACAGATTGATCCTTAGTCAAAAGAACAGATATATATTATTTCTATTTAACTCTCTGTCTCTTCCTCCTTTTCTGAGACCCTCTGTGCTCTTATTTGTAAGTACATTTATAGTTGATCTAACCTACTGGGAAAATGCTCCTTTCCTCTTCCGCTGTTTCATTTGTATTCACTCCCTAGAGAAAGATGTTCAGATAAAATAGGACTATTCTTTGTTTAAGGGTATAGAGGTTGCTGTAAACCCATGTTTGAGTTTTCCAAATGTTTTAAAATTCATTTGTAGGGTTAAAAATGTTATGTATCCCTAAACCAAGGACTATAAGGAAACACATCAAGATAGTAGCAGTGAATACTGGTGATGAATGTAATCATTAGTAATATTTATGTTTTAGTTATTATATTTGTAAAATATATGTGTATGTATGTATGTGTGTGTGTGTGTATCTCCACACTTTCAATTAAAGAGAATAAAACTATTAACTATATAAAATGAAGGATATTTAATCATAGTATCATACACAGTGTAAGTATTAATACAAAATTAATATATTAATATTCTGATGGTTATTTAGAGTAATTGAGCAATTCCTTTTAAATTCAGAAGTATGCTTACTCATAAATGAGTATTTATTTTCCTGGAAACTAAGAACCTCCAATAAACAGAGAGAATACAAAAATTAAGCTGCACACACCTTGGCATGTTCCAAGAGAGAATGCAAATAGCAAAGAAGCTCCAAGGTAATTTTCACATTCTCAAGTAAATGTATTATTTCCTTGATCTTTTTGTTATGAATTCTTTCTGTAGCTGAATATTTTATAGAATTATGCTAAGCTTTCAGCTGCTCTGCTCTGGTGGCATAATGTTTGCGAATCTTTTCTAAGCAAAATCACCTATATTATGCTGTATCACTACACATTAGGTGTCATTAAATATCTATTTCATTTATCGCAGATTTCGACATGTCTGTCATAAATCGAAGACCTGGTTTAAAATTGCCCAATACAGGGCTGTCACTTAGTATTAGACCAGGGAAAAGGCAATATGCTGGCATGTAAAGACCTTAAAAAACAATTTTCATCTGTTGTTAAGAAAAAAATTGGCTTTCATGTTATGAATTTTAATGAAAAAAAAAAGAAAGAGATGATGTGGACTTTGTTTTAAAAAAGTATTTATGGAACTAGGGTGTTCATTCCTTCATTTTCCTACGTGCTGGCATTTGCCAACTTTCAGTATCAATCTAAAAAGAACGTGTAAGGGATCTACATGGTAAATAAACCAAGTCTGAGTAACCCAGATTAATGTCTTACACAGGATACGTGCAGGAAGTGAGGAGGCTGTGTGGTGGCAGATATCATCGATGCACCTAGTTTAAATTCCACCTGTGCAACATTGCTTCATGACAGAGGTCAGAAATAGTTCAAAAGTTCTGTCCAAATTTTTCTACAGGTATTTCAACTATCAGGTTGAAAACTGGAGGAATGTTAACAACTGAAATGCACCTATTAAATAATCTTTTTCCTCTTTGTGTACCCCATATTAATTTCTGCCAGTTCTTTTTCAATTACATAGCCAAAAGGAAAAAAAAAATTCATTGTGATCTCTATACATTGAACTGAGAGTTTCCCCTGCTTGAAACATTCCCCTAATTCAACTTTAAGAAAACCTCATTATCTTTCAAGACCCAAGTCAAGCCCCATTACTTTCAGAGTATCTTCCCCATCTTCAGGTGATGCCCTGAATTTCTGTTGCTTTGTATGTGTGTGTGTGAACAAATGAACACATGTATATATTTACATGTGTGTGTGTATATACATATATGTATGTGTGCATGTGTTTGCACATGTAAATATCTTTTCATTTAAAAAAATTTAGTGTTTTTTACGGTAGGGATTATACTATATTTTTGGGGTATTTGCTTTTCAGTACTCCCCTTTTAAACAGGAAAGGGTTTCAAAATACCTAATCACTGATTTAGCCTGGGCCCAGACCAATCGTCACAGGTGCTGGCTGCCAGCACCCAGTCCATCCGCACTGCGTGAACAAGTTACCAGCTCTGCTGTAAGGTACTTATATGTGTGTATTGTTTGGTTTTAAAAAATAGTAAGACAAGGAACAAGATAGTTAAGAAATTTCACTAGTATGTGCCATTAACAAACTTTTATGCCTAATAAAGTTTTAAAGACATAGATAATATGACCATTTTCTAACATAAAAGACATGGTCAAGTTCCATGGGAGGCAAACCATCTCCATACAGTTATCTGAAAGCTGAGTTGGCATCTCCGGTATTAACCTAAATCACAGGTAGGCAATATGTGCTTGATGTATCAGCAACAACAAACAGTAAATATTTATTGTATGTCTACTTTATGCCAGGGACTTTGATAAGGCCTAGGAGGGATGTGTGATGTGTAATCTGGGATTGAAGGTGTGGAAATTCCTACAAGCCATGTCATACAGTTTGAAGCAAGGTAGCCTAAAAGAAAACCCGGAACCCAGGGATACTGTTCAGCAAAAAATACCCCATGAGCAATTAAACTAGCAAACCAAATCATAGCACAAATTGTTCTAGGTAACTTTTGCGTCTCATTTTTTCTCACATAAAAGTACAAAAGGTAAACTTGTACTGTTGGTTCTCTCTCTCTCTCTCTTCCCCTCTCTCCCTCTCTCTCTCTCTCTCAACTTCGCAGCAGTGACAATTTATGGATTCAATAACTTCTCACATTCTACTTGAAAAATGTTTCTTTATCCAAAGGTTAACTCCTTTAGGAGTACAAACCTTTAAATTTTCTCTGTTGCTGTATTAGTCAGTACAACTAGATTCACTAGACTAATAAATCTATCAATTTTCTAGTCTATAACAGTGTTATCCCTGAAATCTCATAGATATAAATGGAATTGCTAATTTTCAATAAATCTACAGAAACAGGTAATAGTGTCATGGGCCCCAGTTCTAATCATTTTAGCTATAATAAATGATACCCCAGGGACTCACTTTGGGTCATAAAATTTACTGATCAGAATACAGATTTTAACCCCCAAAATATTTTATAAGTTTCCCCCTTTTTGCCACTTTAAAGTATGAATTCTAAGAATGATTTCTCACTTAAAACTTATTGTAGATAGGAAAGAGGAAAAAAATAAACCAAATTGTTCCTTGTATTAATTATTGAAATGAGGTAATACTTAAGTAACATTCAAGAAGTTATTTATAATATGTACACTAGTACATATAATGGTTACTTAAAATTTAAACATTGGGGGAAAACATGAAATTACTATTTTTATTCTCATATTTTATAAGAATGTACATTTTATAACAGAAATTCACTTTTCTAATGAATGATAAATATATGCTTTTGAAACAAATTCTCTAAATATGCAATTAAAGATTTTAATTTCCTTAAATAATTACAAAATGTGTTTCTATTCTTTAAAAGCAGAGTAATATATTTTAATGTTTTTATTCTTTGTGAAAATTTTATCAATATGTCTAAAATATCTATCACATGTTCATGATAACTGTCATTCATCCATATATTAAGATTAATTAGATGACTGCTTTAGATATATCACAAAGTAGTCTTTCTGTCTCAGAAATTATATATGAAATGACCTCTGAAATAATATGACTATAATTACCTTTTAGATAAACTTAAGGAATAGATTTAAAAATGAAATTATCAAGAGCACTCTAAATGTAACATTTTCATACAATAATTGTGAAAGGTCTGAGTTGAAATTCATTCTAAATGAATGCTTACCCTGTAGTAGTGAAATATTTAGTCTTTGAGTTTTGCAGGATGAACTTTGGAATTTCCTGGGCTCAACTCAAAGTGGATGTGTGACAGAAGGATGGATTAGCCGTGTTCTTTGCTATGTTTGTATAATTAAAGCCAGAGTGAATAGAGCAGTTGAAATGTTAAATCAGTATTCCCCATATATCAACTTTTACCAGAAATGCACACACAAAACAGGTACTAGTCAACAAAATACAGATCTGGTAACATTCGTGATGCTTTTGTGGACAGCTTATAGTAATGTTTACACTGCTTCTCTACTTTCATAATGTACATTTTCCTCCTTTCTATGTGGCCAAGTTGAGTTGGTAATAGATACTATATAAGCCATATAAAAGAAGTACAATATACAGTTACTTGGAAATAGGTCTTACATGACTGGTTCTAGTATAAATAAACAGCATGGGAGACAGCCCTGTAATAGTTGGGATTCTCAAAGAGAAACCTTTAAAAAAAAGTAAACATCTATTATAAAAAAAAAAGGTTCTAGTAATCTTGTCAAAAAGATTGGTTTTACTGGTCAGGTCAGTACCCTTATAAAAATTAAATCCTCTGTTGTACAACAGAATCTATGCTGAAACTACAAGATGGATCACGACATGTTTGGAAACACGTGAATATACTCTGATATTCCCCATAAATATTTATTAACAGCACACATGCTTTTGAGAAATCTATTCTGAACAGCAACTCAAATATGTCATATTCAAGACATTGAAGAGAGGTGTATGCCTTCCTCTGATTAACTCATTGAAAATAGGATTGAAATTTCTAGGGTCAAAATCATTATTACTACCGTCTCTGACTTTGCCACTAGTGTCTGGGCTCTAGCTATTAGAATTTGGCAGACTCAGTAATATCTCATTGACCTTTGGAAAAATACAGTATTACTCACTAGTTCTGGTACTGACACTATATTTGGGTACAGGAATTTCTTTTTCATTTAGCAGGACCGTATGTGTGAATATCACTGCCTGAACCTCTCATGTGTATGAATTATTCATTCGTTTGTTATCCAGACGTTTATCTATTTATGTATTCCCATAACCTATTCCATAAGAGGAGCACATAGGGAGTACAGTTTGAAGTCTGTCTTGGAACTTGGTGAGGTGATTCCACTAGGGCATGCTTTTTGGAAGGTCCTGCCAAACAACACAGTGGAGAAGCGGGCAATTTTATGCAGCTGTGTTGTTGCAGTGATGCCAAATGCCCACTAAGAAGCTAAAACATCTGGTTGCTTGAATTAAAATCTTTACTTTTCAACAGATTCTCTTGGACAGACATTGTATTAATGGAAAGCCTTTGCTTATTTGTTTAATCTTCTGGAATATATGAATGTAGATATGAATTGACAGGCATCTGATCTTATATCAGTGTTCCTGTCCTGACCCCTTCTAAAAATGATCAAACCCTTCCTCCAAAAATCACAGCAAATATATTCAGCTGGATGGCCCAACATAAAACAAATTCATTCTAAAGGAACTAATTCTCAAGTTTCTCTTTTCCCAGACTGGTTATTTTTTTTTTCCGAATTACCATTTTAATTTATAGATTAGTGACAAAAAGAATGTAGTATATGAAAAGATAGTCTAGTAATTATAGTCTTCCCTACAGACTGAAACAGTGTATCACATTGTACACGTGAAAATGTGAAAATGCTTGAGATATTATTATTTTATATTGAGAAACAATTTAATTATTTAGAATGTGGTTTTATTTTTTCATATGCAGCCAATCATATTCTATTATTAAAAACTGTTGCCATGGTTTCTGGTTTGGAAAATTATATTTATTGTGTTATGAAAACATATTGGACATTTTACTTTCATATAAAAAGTAAAATTAGTTTCCCAATAAATTAAATTGTGCCACACAAATGAATTTATAATTAGAGCTTATTTAAAATAACCTATATTGGTTCAGTTTGCATTTTAAAATTTTTCAAGTTAGAAAAATATTCAGCCCCCTTTTCTTCATGTTTCCTCAAATTAAATCTGCTTCATTTTTCTCATTGAATGTTTAGGGATAATCTGGAAACACATTTCAGGTCCGATCACAATATCAGGTCTGTAGGGAGACAGGGGCCATGCCTCTGCTCAGAATAAAGAGACAAAAATGTAAAAGACTGGGAAAAAAAAAAAAAAAAAGCACTCTAGAAAGCAATACATTTTCAGTAAGTTGAAGCACTTTAATTTTCTTCAAAATTTGTTCTCTGTGGCCCATCAGGCCTTGTCGCTTTCCTATGCTCCTTCCCTTTGTTCCTTTTGCCCCAGCAAATGTATAATAGTATATAACTTAATTCTACCTATATTACTACCTAGTTCACAGTTGATCTTCAGAACAACCCTGTGAGGCAAATTTTATATACCTGTTTCAGAGCTTGGGGAAGCCCCCTAAAAGAGGCTGTGGCAACCTGTCCACGTCAGGCCTGGAGGCGGTGGAGCCAGAACTGGACGTCAGTACTGCAGGCTCCTTCTTCAGCGCGCTGTCCGTTTGGCCCAATGCCTGGCCTTCTGTGATACCCTCTCCAGCAAGAGTGTGCTCAAGTTGTGTGGATAACTATTTTAAACATCATTTTGGCCTTTTGTTTAATCACTTTTTGAATCTTCTGTTTTTCCTCCAATATTTAAGAACATCTGCTTTCTAAATCAGGAAATTCTCAATGCATAGGGCTGACCATGACTGATGCTGAAGAGAGACCCAAAAAGTGAGCAACAATTCCAAAGAGGGCAGAGACACCAGAAACCAGAAAAATAAAAATTAGGCTGTCAATTCTTTAGTTTTACCAGTTTTCTAAAGAGAGATTTATTAGAAACTAATGTTAGGCTATAGGATTGATTTTTTTAAATGGGAGCTGAGATATATAGCAAAGTGTTGCATACCTTCTGTCCTGAGTTTCACCATTACTTCAGAGGGCAGGAACCAAACTCACCTTTCTTGATTGCTTACTACATGCCACGTAGAATGCCAAGTGCTTAATTATGGATTATCTCATTCAACCTATAGAACAATATATAAAATTCACACCATTATCCCCATCTTACTGATAAAAATGACCAAGAGGTTCAGAGAGGTAAATGTTATTTTTGGAAGTTAATAACAGACAAGACTTTATAAGCATTAACCATGTAGCATGCTTTTAGGGATTAACCCATTTATTCTTTATAACAACTTTAAAAATGAAGTAATATTAATTTCTGTATTTTTCAGATTAAAAAAAAAATCCAAGGTTTAGCATTAAGTAGCTTTCCCAAGCTCAAGTGGAAGAACTTGATTTTGTGAATTCAACCCTACTGTCTTCTACTGAAAGCATAAAGGATAAATACCAAGGGTAGTGTAAATTCATTAACCTGTACAGGGAGTGTCAGCAGAGAAGACACTAGCTGCTAGGCAGGGCTGTGGCCCCTAAGGAACGGAGTCTTTTAAAGCTATTATTGTACCTTCTCTTTCTAATTGTCCATCTAACACTGAGGAACAATTCCATAGATGCCTTACCAGGCACACAACTACTTCATTTTTTGAATTATCTCTGTGTTGCTCTAAGACTTGTGGTAAAGTGTGGAAGACATTTCCTGGCCTGATGGTTGCTGGTCATAAGTTTTCTTAGAGCAATATCCACAGTCTCTTCTATTGCTCTTTAGCAGCAGGGTATGCCGAGGACGTGAAAGACTCTGATCAGCCAATGTGCTAGTTTAAAAAAAATACATTTTAGAATGATATTTTCTGAAAAAAGAAGTAATACTATTTGAATTATCTATAATTTTGAATGTCTTTGATTCATAAGTTACAAATATATCCAGATTTAACCTGTACCTCAGTGCAAAAATAATCAAGAGTAAGTTGTAAATATTCCCAGATTTCTCCTTCAAGGTCAAATACATATATTTAAATATATATATTACCCAGCCAGTGTCTCAGTGGTTGAGGATCGACCCATACACCAAGAGATTGCCAGTTCGATTCTCGGTCAGGGCACATGCCCAGGTTGTGGGCCAAATCCCCAGTGGGGGGCATGCAGGAGGTGGCCAGGCATTGTTCTCTCCCATTGATGTTTCTATCTCTCTCTCCCTCTCCCTTCCTCTCTCTCTAAAATCAATAAAGAAAAAAATATTTTAGCCTGGCCGGTGTGGCTCAGTGGTTGAGCGTTGACCCATGCACCAAGAGGTCGTCAGTTCGATTCCTGGTCAGGGCACATGCCCAGGTTGTGGGCCAGATCCCCAGTGGGGGCATGCAGGAGGCAGCCAGTCGATATTCTCTTCCATCGATGTTTCTATCTTTCTCTCCCTCTCCCTTCCTCTCTCTCTAAAAATCAATAAAGAAAAAAATATTTAAAAGGAAAAAAAGAAAAAATATTTTAAAAAAAATAAATATATTAAATGTATATAATTTATGTATATATAATTCAAATATATATAAATACTTTCAGCATACAAAGATACTTATTGGAAAGCAAGCTAAGGGTTTTTACAAATAACAAAAGTATATTATTTGAAATGAAAATTTATTATTTTGAGAAGCCATGAATAAAACGACAATTTAGATAATTATTCCCTGAGTAACTGAATAAATTACATGGAAATAGTAAAGCATGAAAGACTCACAATAAAAAAAAAAATAGATATGAGAAAAACTCATTAATCCAACAGCATTTTTTTGTAGTTTTTAATTTTTAAAAAATTATTAATTAATCTATTTATTTATTTTTTCCAATTTTATTTATTTTTGTTACAGATGTTTCTCCTTTTCCCCTCTAGACACCCTCCTCCCCATCCCGCACCCCCCTCCCCAGCATTGTTGTCTATGTCCATTAGTTATGCACACATGCATATACGTTCTTTGGTTCATCTCATCCATCCCCCCCCACCCCCTACTCTGAGGTTTGTCAGTCTGAAACATATTCCTTTCTATGTCTCTGGGTCTATTTCATTCATCAGCCCACCTTGTTCATTATATTCCACAAATAAGTGAGATCATGTGGTATTTGTCTTTCTCTGATTGGTTTATTTCGCTTAAAATTCATTTTCAACACTGAGTAAGCAATATAATGCCAATATAGTCTTTAGAATCTATTATGCCCTCCACAGAAGTATGTTTCTGGCTATACCAACCCTATTTGCATGGCAAGGTCAAGAGAGCAAAAGACAATTAGAGCCTGGAATCTGTGCAGTTAAATAGAATAAAGGAAGATGAAAATAATTGCAAGTTTAAAGTGACGTGGTTTAATGAGAGCACCAACAACCACAAAAATGCAGTTGAGCTCAACTGTGAACAAGTGGGAGTTTCCACATATTTATGGATCCTCAGTTTAACAAAATATAAAAGTATTTTTCCTACAATGAGTATATGTTTTTAGTATTCTTTGGATTTACTTTTTGTGTGTGTGTTGCAATATTTTATCTTTCTTTGGCTTATTTCAGAAGGTAATCATTTATGGCTCAGGTGTATTAGGGTCCCATCTCAGAAGCCAAGTGGTCTCAAGAGGTGGGTGTGAAATATGGTCTTGCAGAGTGACCCTGCAATTAAGACTGTCTTCTCATTTAAAAACATTGTTGATACCCCTCTTCTGAACAGGAAAATAATATGATTTGTAGAGTGGTTGGAAATGTGTTTTTGTCCCCAAACCTACTATTTTCATAGTTTTCCATTTACATAGACCTTAATGGATTTGAGGTGTGAATTTTCATGTCAAATTCATAATTTCTGTTTTAAGAGCAAAAGATGTCAGAGTTTGGTAACCAAAAGGAAATCCCTAGAGCTCAGAAGAGAATCTAAGTCTCTCTGAGTCACATGTGGTTTGAATTTCAGGATAAAGTAGTTGAGTTTAATATTAAAAATATAATTTTTAGTGCCTATCTGTTATCCTTCAGGAGGAAATTATTTAAGCGCTGCTATTATGAGAAATTATTATTTAGCAAATGCACAGAACATTTCAGCACTGAAATAAAGATGCAGCTATTTAAAATTGTCAAAGGAAAATGCTCTTTCCAATTTCTCATCTTCACTGTTTGCTGCTGCTATATTTGAAAATATTTTACACATTGAGTTTCACTTCTTCAACAGTTGTTATATCTCCTTGATCCTTTTCTCAGCATGGAACCTGACTCAATCTCAAAGATAATATCTTTCAGATGGAAATAGCATTTCTCTCACTGATATAAAATACATTTCCAATATGAAATCGACACCCTAAGTTTTATTTAAAGAAGGAGAAAACTGTACTAGCATATCCAAAAAGCACTGGCACAGGTATGTGACAGTATAAAAAGAGGAAAGTCAATGAACCAGAAGTCTCCTTTGGTTCATGTGCAAGCAAGCCAGTATTTTCATTGGAGCAAGCATGTTAAATATTAGAAATAAGAAAATACGCCTTTGTCAACTGTGAATTTTAGCTGCTGCTATTTTTTTCTGTAAGCCCCCTGTAGGGAAAGAGTAACCTCAAAGCTCCCTAGAGAGATGAGGTATGAACAAATTCTACATTGAGATAAATTTGAATAAAGAACATTTACAAAAATAAAGTGAATTGAACACCTTAAAAAAATCTCAATATAATGCTTAATGGTACATTTGAGGAAAAGACAGCTTGCAAATGTGGCATAAAATAAACATATCACTTAGAAACATAACACTCACTAACCCTGGAGACACAATTGAAGTTCATCCCAAGTACAGGGCCTGGGAGTTTGGCCAAGAATATTATCTCATGGGGTCTAGGGCTTGATTTGTATTTCACATAATATGAAGTGGCATTCATTACCTTGTAATCGATATGCAGATAAGAAGAAATTATTTATGGCACAATTAACCGGGAAGGGAAGAGTACCATATATGTACATATGGGAGAACTGAGGGTTTCAGGCGGGACTATAAACCATAAAGAGACTTTGACAATGATCAGACCTCTGAGATAACCTGCTGCCTTGGAAATTCACCCAGCTTTATGTGCTCTAACATATTTGTAATCATCTTTTAATGTCATACTTCAAGTGTAAACTGATGTTTATGAAATTTTCCTCTCCTAATAAAAATAGCTAAAGTTGTTTTGATTTTTTGAAACACTAGAAAAGTGTTTCCAAAATGAATATAAGTTCTATGAGGTGTTAATAATCAGTCTGGGAGATGCTGGGTTGAAAAAGGAAATAGGACTCCTCAGAGCCTTTAATATTCTAATATATATAAAATGTCATGACTCTCCAAGAGGACAATAAATTATGTAGTGTTTTCTATTTTATTTAATTATAAAAGCTTCTTCTTTGGCGTGCCTCTTGGAGGAAAATTATGAAAAGGAAAAAAAAAAAAAAGAAAGATGGAGTGACAATTTTTCTTCCCTAATTTGTATCTTGCTTAGCAACATCCATGAACAAGGATCCTCCACGCTAGGCCAGAGCCCTTCCTGTTCGGTAGGGTGGTCTGTGTGATGACCCAGTGAGATGCCATTGAGTCAGCTGGACCAGCACTGCCTTACCCAGCATGCTCTTGCTAAGAAGCCCTTAACCTAATAAGCCTCAGATCATCAAGGTCTGCCCTGGGCTTCCAGGTCTCCCAGGGCTAGTTTTGCCTCTGTAACCAATTCATGGCATTTTGTTCTGATTCATCAACAAGAAAGACAAAGATCATGGAAATACTTCCAGTGTGGAGGATTGCTACAAGAGACTGTTGACAAAATCACATTAACTTTACACGCTGCTTCTTAGTGTGTCTCTACTCATGCAGTTTTCCCACCTGCTTTATAAAAATCTTTAATAGTCATAGAAATGTCTGAAAGCTATGAGATGTTTACTATATATTAGAAACTGTGTAAGATACTTTAAGGCCATATCTTATATTGAATTAATTTGTAAGAGTTTATTAAAATTTTGTTTTGAGACCTTTAAAACATTCAAAATCACGACTACTAGTGTATCCATTACCCAGAATTTACAGATGTTTAAAATGATATCAGGTTTCTTTAACTTAGAAAATAATATTATAGTTCAGTATTGTCTTTTCCTATTCACCTTTTCATATCCAATTCACCTCCCCTGTTCCTAGAGGCAAAAATTATTATGAATTTATCATATCTTCTTACATTTATATTTATAGATTTTATGCATGAATATGATTTCATGAAAAATATGTGCCATTATTTTGTTTTTGTTTAAAAAATTTTTTTTCTTTTATTGATTTGAGAGAGAGAGAGAGAGGAAGGGAGAAGGAGAGAGAGATAGAAACATTGATGAGAGAGAACATGGATTGACCATCTCCTGCATGCCCTCCACTGGGGATTGGGCCCACAACCTGGGCATGTGCCCTGACCAGGAATTGAACTGGCAACCTCTTAGTGCATGGGTCGATGCTCAACCACTGAGCCACACTGGCCAGGCTTATTTTGTTTTTCATAAAAAAACATAAAAATCATACCATATTGTACATACATCATTTTGACACTAGCTGTTTTTTCCCACTGTTGTTTGTACTGTCCTATTTATATCACCATAATACAGTGGTTCTTAACCTCTGTTGTGCCAGAGAAGCCTTTGGAAGCCTGGTAAAGCTAATGGACTTCTTTATAGGATACATTTAAAAATTTCCTTAATAAAATATGTAAGATTGCAAAGGAACTCAATTATATTAAAGCACAGCTAGCAAAATCTTAATAAACAAATTGTAATATAGTAACACTTATTTTTATTTTTATTAATGCCTTAAATAAGATCTAGTGGTGAATCTATACTATAATTTGGAGGAAGTGGGGAGCATAAACAGTATCTCTAGATGTTTGCCACAACTATGATGTTACATGGAAAAAACAGATAAACTCTAATCTTGACAGTCTCAGATATAACTCATGTCACTCTGGTGTGTAGCCTACATTTATTGTAAAAGAAAATGCTTAAATTTTAGTTAGAGCCTAGTGATGATAAAGATGTAATTTTATTTCCATTTAAGCCCCAGAGCTTCCTGAATTATTTACATTTTCTTGACTTTAATTTTTTTCTTACTTCAAGTAATTGCCAACGTCTTCTCCCCAAAATCAACACTGTTTGATTTTTTTAACAGTGTTTATAGATCTTTGGATTAAGAAGTTAACGTTTTGATTTAGCAGAATGTATTTTCTTTTACTTTCGTAGTCTTTGCCTTTTAACTTAAAATAATTTTTTACTTTTAGGCTTTTCATATACCTGGAAATTTTAAAAATGTATCTTGTAAGGAGGGGACTTAATTTTACTTTCTGCAGTATCTTATTTAATCCTTAAAGCAAACATTTTGGTAATATAGAAAACTATACTTTTTCTTTTTTTTGACCACATTCTTTTCTACTTTTAATTTGCAATAATTTTAGACTTACAGAAAATATGCAAAAATAGTCCAGAAGGTTCCTGTACAACCTTTACCCAGTTTCCACTAATATTCATATTTTCTGTAACAACAGCAAAATGATCAAAACTCAGAAGGCCGCATTGTACTATTAATTTACTAAAGAGTCTATTCTGGGCCACCAGTTTCCCACCACCGCCTTTTCTTTTCCAGGATACAGACAGGATCCCGCCTTGCGTGCATATACCGTCTCCTTAGTGTCCTCCAATCTCATCTCTTTTTATATCATGGCCTTGGCATTTTTAAAGAGTACTTGTTACTTATATTAGAGAATATCACAAATTTTGGATTTGTCTGATATTTTTCTTAGGATTATATTGAGGTTGCGTTTTCAGACAGAATAAGACTGAGGTGGCATGCCCTTCTCAGTGCATCTTATCCATCAGTAAATAATGTCCATATGTCTTTTTACTAGTGATGTTAACCTTGATCACTTGCTTAAGGTGATGTCTGTACTCGTATGATTTTTTCCATTTTATATTAATAAATAGGGGAGGTACTTTGAGGCTCTGCAAATATACTGTTGCCCCTCAAATTTTCATTAGTTAATTTCAGCATTTACTGGTAGATCTTTCTTGCAACAATTATTATTGTGGTGTTCTAGTGGTTGTTTTCTATTTTCCATATTTCTTGTACATTTCATTATTTATATTAGTATGGGCTCATTCGTGACCTCAACATTTTTATTCTATGCATTATAATCCAGTACTATGGTATTTAATTTGTGCCTCGAATTGTTCCAGCGTTAGCCATTGAGAGCTCTTTCAGGCTGGCTCCTTGCTCTTTTGTCACGGCCCCACCCTTGTTGGAGCACTTCCTCATTCATTGTCACCACCGGATGCTCCAGGCACATCTTGTATTTTCCCTGCCACAGCCCTAGAATCAACCACTTCTCCAAGGATCCATATTTTATTTTGCTTTGTTTTTTTAATCAGTGAATGATATTTAGACACCAAAAGCTAGGCTTTTAAAGATAAAAAATATGTACAGTGCTTCCTACCTTGCTTTAGAAAAGGGGTCAGCAAGTTTTACAAATGGCCAGATCGCAAATAGAGTTTGCAATCCATACAGTGTCTGTTGCAACTACTTCCTTCTGTTGTTGTAGCACAAAATCAGCCATAGATAACAGGTAAATGAATAGGTGAAGGTATGTTTCCATAAAACCTTATTTACAAAAATAGGTGGTAGGCTGGATGGGGTCATGCAGCTGTAGTTGCCAACCCCTGCTCTAGAATAACAAGCCATGTGCTGATGTTCATACTATCGTTCACATTTCAAAAATAAAAACAAAGATTAAAAACCTAGTATGTTTCATTTTCTCTGGTGGGAAAGGAATTAAGAGTACTGTAATACAAATAAAATTAGCTTAAGTGATTTTACTTTTAAAAATGTTTGGGTTATATTATTTTATTCAAAATAGCAATTAATATTACAAAATAGGATTATTTCTAATTCCTGTTTTAAATCATTGGGCATGTAGATGGTGCCACATTTATTTATTTTCAGATGAATCAATAAATGAAAAGCTAAAGTAATATGTGGGATGTTGAAGAAAATTAATTGCAAAATTAATGGTATGGTGGAAGTAGGATGAACTGGTTTCCCCTTGCTCTGGAAAAGGAGTCAGCAAACCTCATGAAGAGCCAGCTTGCAGTCTCTGTTGCAACTCCTTGCAGGGTGGAGTATCCTGAAAAGTTTCATAGAGGAGGTGAGAATTGAGATTGATACCAAGAATGGACAGGACTTGAATCACCTACAAAAGAAGAAATAAAGTTGATGGTTCTTGGATGATTTGCACAAGAAAGGGAGAAACTGGTTGAGACTGTTCCAGGATAATGAGTAGCAAACAACAGCTACACCAATTTGAAAAGGGTTTTAAGGAGCCAAACTTAACCCTGCTAGCATCTCTGCTAATCACACAGATTTTAGGAATTGGCTACCTTGCATCATTAAAAGCACATGACATTATGCTTTGCAGGTTTAAATGGTCATGAATAATTAAAAAAATATTTAAATGGGTTAAAGATTAAACTTATTTATTCATGTTTTATGTTGATATACTAATTAGACTTGGCCATTATTTGCAAGCTTTTCAGTGTTAATTCTGTATCGAGCAGGTATTGCCAAGAACACAATCTTGTAAGTCACAGGAACATTTACTTTAATACTTGTTTCTGTGACAGACTTTTTGGTTCTCCAGTGAGTGTACAGTGAGCCGAACAATTCATTCTTAAAAGTTTGAATTCAAATCCACTTTAATTTCAAGTCAAGTATATCCTGTCTCATTTGAATGCAACCCTATTCTCATAGACAGGACATATTATTGCCTTCGGCCTCAGTAGTTTCTGTGCTAGCTCCTGAGTAAGATGATACTCAAACAGACAAAAGAACTGCCAGAGAGTTTATTTGGGAATATCTCCGTCTCTTGTGTTTGATGTTCTCCTCCTAAGAATTAATGCATTGTTAATTATGATTCCATAAGGTGAGATGATTTCCTAAGTAAAATCAAACTCATTGAATGTATACTGCTGACTTTTTCTTATCCAATGGACTTAAATGTTCTGATTTAGAGGTCACTACATTCATCATTATTTGTGCTCAAAAGTACATTGATACAACACAAATAAAAAATAAAATTTAGCTATACCTTGAGCTTCAATAGTATCAAGTTGGTATTATTGAATTAAGCAGATACTTGATTGCTTTATTTTTGACAATTAGCATTGCTTTGACCAGAAATAAGATACTATAATGTTATAATCAAACATTCCAAAACCACACTTTCATAACATGGAGTTTATTGAGTGTAAACCTAGTATTTTCTGTTGGAACTGCCACATGTCAAAAAAGCTAATGATCTCTTTCAATATGTAGCCTCCTTATTTGTATATCCATGGTGGGGAACCTTCTTAAAGATCAGTCTGATTGGTGTCCTCTTTCTTATCCTCATAATCTTTCTGCCCTTTTCATTCAGGTTTGGCCACCTTTTAGCCAACTTTTCTGCCTGCTTTAAGGTATCCAGCCTCACATTCGGTGGTGGGCACAGTGTACTGCGGCTCCTTCACAGGCAGCTCCAGTCTTCCCAGCCCATAAACACACACGACATCCTGTCTTTTAACAATATTTGAAGCTCCTCAAAAGACATAATATTTTCTATAAATGTTCTCAGATCCCGAGAACCTTGTCCTATGGACCAACTCAAGAATAACTAACTCTTCACCATTCCTTGACTATGGCTGGTAGATTCATTCTCCTGCTTAGCTCAGATCTTCTGGAAATGGCCTTTTTTTTTTTTTTTAATCAACTCTCTGTCAAAGCCCTACTTTGCTGTAAGACTCAAGCTGAATTCGAGACTCTCTCTGAGATCTTTGTGGATCCCAGCTCCACTCTCGGTTCTCATTTTCCTATGGATTCCTGCATATCTTGTTGGATCCTTCACAAATGCTGTTTGTCCTTGTTATCTCCCTTTGCTCACATTCCCATGCCCTGTGGCTGATTATAAATCCCACCCAGAAAAGAAACATGTCCTGTGCCTTTCCACACAATATGTAGACTCTTAACAACATGTACAGCCAAAGTAGGCCTTCATACATGCTTGTGAGGAAGAACAATGGAATTCACTAAGCCCTTACTTTCATCAAAGAGGGATATTTTGAAAAGTGTCTGTACTCCATCAAATTACCTGGAATAATTTTGGTATTCCCAAAGAGGCAAAGCTGTTGAAATCCAAATCACTTCAGAGTTCTAGGTATTCATGGGAGAATTTATAAACAAACAAGTTAGATTGTACCAAATCAGTACTTTTTTTTTTTTTTAAGCAATAAAATATTATGTGATATAGAAAGAAAGGGCAAGGAGATAGTCTCTCTAGTTTAGGATGTTTCCTGAGAAAGTGAGCATTAATTGACAGGTCAGATGTCTATAATTTTAAATTTACTAGAAAGCCACATAAACTGAAGTTCTATTATTTCCCAAATGTTTAGGGACCCTAACAGATTTCTGCATATAATGTTATTTTTTACTGAGTTCTGTAGAGATTTACTGAGTCCAATCGCATCAGTGTTAAGCATCTGGGGCCTACAGTGGCTAGTCTGTGCTGTTAAGAAGAAAAATGATATGTAGCCATGTACAGTGTAGACAAGCACGCATGACCCTGGGGATTCAGTGCTGAGCTTTATCTTTAGAGCAAAGGTGTTACATAACTTAAAGACATATGGATTATATTATCACCTTTAAAAGGTGAAATATTTTCCTTGTGACTCTTTTCCGGATATTTCAACTGTTAGCATGATCTGGCAAGACAACTCATTGGGATCAAGCCAGCTTCTGAAAGATCACTAATCTAGGTCCACAATTCTGAATGTAAATAAAATGTCTATCAAAATCTTATATACACAAGTGTCTGGAGTTTCCTTTGTAAAACACTTGAAGCACTTCATATAAATAATTTGTAACTTAAGCAATTTATATAAATCATCATAAAGCAAAAAGGAGGTTTCTCTCATCATGAAGTTGTTTCTTTATGATGCAAAAATTTTTCTAATATTAGCCTATTGATAAACTCTTAATAGCAACTGGATAACTCACAAATACCAAAGATCTTGGGTTTTATGCTGTAGACCTTCACTTGTCTATGTTTGTACCTAAACATTTTAGACATTTGAGGAAAGAAAAGAAGCCCCATTTTGATTCTTGGTTCGTACAATAAAAATAGAGCTGAAAATAAAATATTTATATCAAACTAGTGAAATTCCCATTAAATACAATGTCAAGAACCCAGGAGTCATTTTTCCTAATCTTCTCTGAAAGAATAATTTTATCTTTAAAAATATCCCACTATATATAGACATGTATCTCTTATCACCTTCTCCATACCTGTTAAATAAACTTGTCATTTTTACAGCCAATTCAGGAAAGGAGTTCCTACTCTTTTCCTTAGAGACCTAGACATAACCTGTCTGGTCTCTGGGGTCGACCCCATCTCCTCTGAAAGGCTGGCTGCATGATTTCATAGTCACTGTCATTATTATCCAGCTTGGCACATGCCTCTAGGGTTTTCCCGTTGAGCAAGGGTCTGAACTGTTCTGCCCATGCTTCCTCAAACCAATTATAACTTCTGCGCCGTTATCTGAAGTGGAGAAAAAAGATGATCAACATTATTCCCAGCCTTGTAATGAGGAAGCAATTTTCTCTTATTATAACTGACTATATATGTGCAGGCTGACCCCCAGGGCACCTCATCACCCTGGTCCTGTCCCTCAGGAAATCATGGTCAAGACTCACTTTTCCTTTCAGATTTCCTTGACTCCTTACTTGTTTTGTTTATTTCTCTTTTATTTTTTTTTCCTTTATTGATTTTAGAGAGAGAAGAAGGGAGAGAGCGATAGGAACATTGACGAGAGAGAACATTGACTGGCCGCCTCCTGCATGCCCCTCACTGGGGATTTGGCCCATAACCTGGGCATGTGCCCTGACCGGGAATCGAACCGGCGATCTCTTGGTGCATGGGTTGATGCTTAAGCACAGAGCCACACCGGCCAGGCTGTTTATTTCTCTTAATTCTACTCCTGTTCCATCTTTATCTTGACTGTGCTGTATGTCTTTTCTCACTCTTTGCCCCCATTACACCTCTTTCTGATGGGCTGCTCATTGGGACATGCTTTCTGTTTCTCCTTTCTTGCTTCTCTGCCACTGGACACTCACCACAAATACTGCTTGGGCACCAAAGGAAGAGGGTCTTTGAGCTATAAATATGATCCTGCATGTTCAATTCCCCCTTCTATCATTTCTCAGGCCCTTGTATGCATCATGCTTCCTCTTTGTTCAAGGAATTTATATTGTTGTCTGTTTTTTGTGTTTTTTTTTAAATTCCCCCTCTTTAATTGAATGTTTATGTCCTTGACAAGCCAGAAACAGTGACGTCTGTTGGCTGTAACCAACTGAAGCATTAGTTACACCGATGAAAGACTCAAGGAATTTATAATCTTTTTTTGTACCTTTCTATTTCTAGGTAGAAGTATAGCAGTCCCCACCTAGCTATGGTTTTGCTTTCCTGCTATTTAAGTTACCTGCTGGCAAACATGGTCTGAAAATATTAAATGGAAAATTCCACAAATTAACAATTCATAAGTTTTAAACTGTATGCCCTTCTGGGTAGCATTAAGAAATCTTGCGTCATCCCACTCTGTCCCACCCATGACATGAATCATCCCTTTGTCCAGCGAATCCACACTGCATACACTACCCTCCCATTAGTCACTTAGTAACTGTCTGGGTTATTGGATTGACTGTTGCAGTAGTGCTGGGCTTGTGCTCAATTAACACTTCTTTTACTTAATAATGGCCACAAAGCACCAGAGGTATGATGCTGGCAATTCAGATATGCCAAAGAGAAGCTGTTAAGTGTATATATGTGTAGAGAAGAAAAAAAAAAGTATATATAAGGTTTGGTACTATCCATGGTTTCAGGCATTTACTGGAATCCTGGAACCTATCCCCCATGGATAAGAGGGAACTACTGTAATTCAAAGACCTTACTCAAACAAGTCAGTGTCCCTCATCTCTGAAATATTGATAAGAAACTAAGAAAGACATTACAGAGAAACTATTTTGGACACTCATTTATCTACTAGTAGCTTCTCCTCTCTGACATGTAACCCTTTGGAGAAGTCCCAAACTAATAAAGAATCCTAGACTGAGAAACTGTTTCATTCTGATGAAAGCTTATGTACTCAGATTTTGGTTTGGACATATGGAAGAGAAGAACCTAATATCTGTGTAGTCTAATATCTGTTCTTCTTTTTCTTCCTTAGGAATACAACCTCCAGTTTTTATTTAGCTAGGCACTTGCCAAGCTGAGGAACAACTACATTTCTTAGTCTTCTGTAAAATTAGCCATATGCATTTTTGCCAAATAATATGTAAACAGAAATGTTTCGTGTGGGCTTCTAAGACATCTTCTAAGAGTTGGTTTGGGCCCATTGATGCTTATTCTATTCCCTGTTCTGCTTCCTGAGCCACGAGGCAGGTGGCTGGATTTTTAACAATCATATACGTTTGTGAGGTCAAGGGCCAAATCTTAGGGATGGTAAAACAGTGAGCTAGAAAAAGACTGAGTCTGAAAACTTCATGGGGTAGAACCATTATGTCAGTGATGGAATAATTTTTATGTGAGAGAAGGGAAAAAATCAACAACTATGTTGTTTAAATTTCTATTGCTTTGTTCTTCCTTGTCTCATCCAGCCCCATGTAATTCCAATGGAGTCATGGGGCTTTGTGGTGAGTTGTACAGATGGAAGAGAAATATTGGGGGATTAGGACTGTACTCATTGCTTATAGAAGGCATTTATTTACTAGTTCTCTAGTAACCAAGGACTTCCAATAAAGGAAATTTTTCCTAGAGTTAGAATCTGACAGGGAGGCAAAGATGTATGTTCACACATGGCATATCCACACTTTGGTATTATACTGCAGCCACTAAAGATGATGCATTATGCATCTATTAAACATATTAAGAGTGTGGGTAAAATGAAGGGGCATACATGACATACTGTTGAGTGAAAAAAATCAGAATAAGATTTTTAGTCACATGGCATTATAAACTCTCTGAGGTGCCTCCTCTGCTCATTTGACATATAGGCAACATATAGAATGAGGAAATCTAAAAGGTGTAGTCATGCTCAAAAGTAACTTAAAGGTCTCCATGATACAGAAACTGAAAGTGATGAGTAGCACGACAGTCACCAGCGTACTAGGTTTGGGGAAAAAAACAGGCCAAGTATTTGGTTACTGAAGGTAAGAGAGAATAAAAGTGTTCATAGAAGAACATAAACTGGGACTTCTGCTTATATCATGCTTCATGAGAAGACAATCTAGGTACAATCACACGATTAAGGAACTAGATCATTAAGTTGCCAGCTGGATTGATGATTAATGACGTCCTCAATATGTTATGGCGCAGATGCTTTTAATGTGTAACGCCCCTCTGTCTGGAGTACAAAATATGTTTGGCTGGTAGCAGTTGCAAAAACACTAGAGAGAGTTAGTATACACATGTGTGCATGTATGCGCACACGCAGAGAGAAGTAACTTTCTATTGAAAAATATCTATAAATCATAATTCCAAAACACATTAAAAATCTATTAGTAGAAAAACAGCCAAATAAACTCTATAATGTGAGTACTGGAATTACTATGATGGACATGAAATAAACAATTTGAAAAACTTTTCTTAAAAATAAATGTTTTATCTTCACTTTTATGTTCATTACAACATTATTCACAGTAGCAAAGATATGGAAACAACCTAAATGTTTGTCAATGGATAAAGAAAATAAGATTATATATGTATAAACATCACATTATTCAGCCTAAAAAAAGAAGGAAATGCTACCATTTGAGACAACATTGATATACTCAGAGAACATTAAGCTGAGAGCCTCAGAAAGACAAATACTGCACCTATATGTAGAATTTAAAATCATCAAACTCTTAGAAGCAGAGAATAGAATGGTGGTGGTCAGGGGCGATGTTGGTCACAGAGTACAAAGATTGAGTGGGTCAAGATGAATGAGTTCTGGATGTCTAATGTACATCATGGTAACTACAGTTTACAATGCTGTATTGTATACTTGAAATTTGCAAAAAGGGTAGATTGATCTTAAGTGATCTTACCACACATACGCAAAGGGTAAACAAACATATACTATTGAAGAGTAAAACAAACAAGTATTAGGTTTCCTCAAGAGGTGAAATAAAAGGAATAACTTCTATTATAAAATGTCTAAAACACGAGAGATAAAAAGGGGACATGAAACAGTGACAGATAGATATGAAAGTTATCATTATAATGCATGAGAAATTTTATCATTAAAATAAAATATAAAAATCTATATACTTGATATATGTTCAAGAATAGGCAATGTTTAAGAGAGATTTAGTACATTGGAATGTATTTCTGAGGAAATTGTTCAGAACTCCTTGATGGTTGACAGTGATTTTTTAAAAATGTAGGGCAATATGGAAATATAAACCTACATTCAGAGTCTCAAACACAGAGTGATTATTAGTTATAGAAGAAAACTGCAAAAATTAATATTTGATAACATAATCACTGAAATATTTGCAGAATTAAAAATTTAATAACCATAAATCTTCCAAGTCTACATAAGGATATATAAAAAGAAATCTCCTCATACATACATTGTGATAAATCTGTTGAATAAAAATTAAGAGAAAATTCCTAGCCAAAAATAGGAAAAACATGTAAAAGTCTTAAGAATTTAAGATAAACAGAAGGCACCATCCTTTATTTTGCATATGATAAGATTATGTACATATATGATTCAGGAAAATGTATAGATAAACTGTTGTAACAGATCAGTTGTACTTGACACACAATATAAAAATCAGTAATATTGAAATATATAATAAATTAACAATTGGAAATATTGTCAATTTAGGGTAAAACAACAAAAACAATTAGGTATGTTAAAAAAGCAAAAAACAAAAAACGGAAAATAATAAAAGTGGCTAGATTTCTCAAAATGAAAAATACAAGTAGAAGATCCACAATTCAAAAAGGAAGAGTAACCTAATGAAAAAATTGTCCAATAATTTGCAGAAGAAGAAATCAGGATGTTTAATAAACATGAAAATATTCTTAACTTTATTTGTAATCAACAGAAAACATGTTTGAAAAATAGAAAAATGTAGTCTAACAATTCAGTGTTGGTGAGAAATGGATAATCTATATGCTGCTGAGTATGTTAACTTAGCAATCAGTCTGGAGAGCTATTTGGCATTACTTAATAAATTTGGTGATGTGCAAATACTAAAGTTGAGCAAGTTCATATTGAGGTATTAAGCTGTGGAGTATTCTTTAGTGAATATGAACAGAAGAAAAATTACAAAATGTTAAGACATTATTATAATAGGGGACCATCTGAATGTCTATCAGTGGAAAATTAGAATATTATATTAAAAATTGGAATATTCTATAATATTTAAAAGAAATAAATATATTTCCTATGGGAAGGTTGAAATTGTAAGGTTTTGTGAGAAAAACAACTAGAGAATAATAATGAGATATAATACTATTTATATAAAATGTTAAAACATACCCACGCAAACAACTATATAGTATATGGATGGGGCAAAAGTTGGTTTACAGTTGTGAGTATGCAAAACACAGAGTTTATTCTTGTATTATTATTTACTAATTACTGTATTATCTTCCATACAAACAACTGTAAACCTACTTTTGCCCCACCCTGTCTTCATGTATGTAAATGTTTATAAAATTGGTTGAGAATAAGTACTCTAAGTTCTTGAGAGCGGTGCTGCATATGACTGGGTTGGAAGGGAAATAGGTGATGGATAAAGGGCTCTTCACTTTATCTCTATTATTTTTTTATTTAAAATATAAGTATGTATCAATAGTAATCAATAATTGTTCATTCTGGGTGGTAGATGTATGGATTTTTAAATATTCCTTGACCTTTTTTCAAATTTTAAAATTTCTCAAGCAAATGTTTATCTATATTTTAGAAATCCAATAAAATATTATGAAAAAAATTTTATATTGCCTGAGACATTGTAAGTGTTTAATCATTATTAACAATTATGTGACAATGCTTCCAAGCAGTGATAAGGGTATAAAAGGAAACATACACTTGGATACATCAGTGAAAATAAATGAGCTAGAGCTGTGTACAGGGAATATCTTTTCATTGATTTATGTCTCCTTCAATTTCTTACATCAGTGTCTTAATTTTCATATCTTTTACCTCCTTGGTTACATTTATTCCTAAGTATTTTATGGTTTTTGATGCTATTGTAAATGGCATTGTATTATTTATTTCTCTTTCAAGTAGTTCATTGTTAGTATATAGAAATGCAACTCATGTTTGATTTTGTATTCTGCACCCTGATGTCAATTTTGTATTCTGAACTTGACTGAACTTGTTAATTAGTTCTAATATATTTTTGGTGGTCTTTAGGGTTTTCTATTATAAGATCCTATCATCTTCAAACAGAAACATTTTTGCTTCTTTCTTTCTTTCTGATTTAGATGCTTTTATTTATTTCTTGTATAATTTCTCTGTCTAGAACTTCCAGTAGTATGTTGAATATGAGTGGTGAGAGTGGTCTGGTGCCTGGATTCACCTGGGATTGGCCTGTCTGGAACTTGAATCATTGGTGATAGGCCTGGGTCCTGGGTCTGTTTCAGAGGACTTGGATTTGAGGCCCACAGGGGCCAGCTAGGTGCTGGACCACTGGGGTGGACCATTGTCTGAGACTGTGAGAGCTGGCCTGGTACTGGAACAGGTCAGGAGTTGAGTTTGCTGGAGCTCTCTTGGAAGCTGGGGTCATGGGTCTGCTTGACAGTTATATCTGTGGAGCTCACTATGGCACTGTGGTAGGCCAGGAACCTGGGTTTGTGGGTGCCAGCCTCATGGTTGGGGCTATGGGTCTGGCCTGGTGGTGCTGGAGTAGGCTGGGAGCCTGGGTCTGTGGTAGTTGGCCTGGTTCTGGGCAGAAACAGAAGTTTGGGTTCTTGGGTTTGATTGGGGCCTTCCATGGAAGTCATGCGAGTCAGCTGTGCCGAGATGTTCTGGTAGTCTGGGTGCACAAGAGTCTTCTGGGTCTGGTGACATTGGAGCTGTGAGAGCTCCCAGTACTAGGGTGGGTCAGTGGCCTGGGTTCATGGAAGTCTGCCTGGAGCCACCTAGGGCTGTGGGAGTTGGCCTGGTGCTGGGGTACAGGGCTCTACAGTAGTCAGAGGATAGATATATATGACCATTGTACAACAAGGGTTTGAACTGTTGTGGGTCCATTTATATGTGTATTATTATTTTTTTAAATAAATACCTGTACTGTTTTTGATCTGAGATTGAGAGTGCATGGATGCAGAAAGCTGACAGTGTGCTCTGGTCTATGCCATTTTATATAGGGTAATTGAGCATCTGTAGAGTTGGTTATGCATGGGAGTCCTGGAACAACTAAGTTTTTTGGGAGTCAAAAATTCTAGGTGGATTTTTCACTAAACCATATATATGAAAACAAATGAAAGTAATGAAAACAAATGGACTACTGATACATATAACACACGGATACATTTCCAAACATTATGCTGAGTGAAGGAACCCAGACACTAAGACTACATATTGAGTTTTGGTAAACTTGAAGGAAACCATAAGTGATTTTGGTTATTACTCTAAGTTCTTCAATTATTTCCTAAAAAAAAAAAAAACAAGATTAGGTTACTCCCCTACTTTGAAAAAAATCTCTTTTACATCTTGAAATAATCTATATATAAATGTCTTCTCCACCCTGCTCTTTCTGGCCACAACGACCTTCTTTCTCTTCCTTGAATATATAAACCTTTATGCTGCCTTAGGGCCTCTCTACCTGCTGCTCTAACCCCCTGGGGCACTATGCCAGCCTTATCCACATAGCTCCATGCCATTCTGTCTTAGGCTGTTTGCGGTACTACAACAAACTACCATAAACTTATATACAATAAAAGATTGTTTCTCACAGTTCAGGAGGCCGGAAGACTGAAGTCAAGGAGACAGCATAGTCCAGTTCTGATGAGAGCCCTCTTCTGAGTTGCAGACTCCCAATTGGTTGTTATCATCACCAGGTGGAGGGCAGAGAGAGGAAGCAAGCTCTCTCATGACCCTTCGGGGGGAACTAATCCCATTCATGAGAGCTCTACCCTCATGACCTCATCTAATCCTAATTACCTCCCAAAGGCCTCAGTTCCTAATACCATTGCATAGGGGAGTACAGTTTATATGAGTTGGGCACAGGGACACAAATATTCAGTCCATAACACATTCCATTTTCAGTTCAAGAGGCACTTCTGAAAGGGATCTCCTATCAGTCCAGCCACCACAAATACTCTCTCAGATCAACCCATTTACATCCTGTGTATACTCATATAATTATTTAATATGTTAATAACTAATTCAAATAACTCATGAAATTAAATAAAACTATAATTCGACCATAGGACTATAGGACTTTTACTGAACCCCTTTGATCTTATCTGTTTATCTTATTTGTATTTCAATATTGGTAAAGTATTCACTTACTTTATTCCACAATACAGGCAGAACAGATTTAGAATAATAATAATATCATCACCAACATTGTACTTACTAAGCAATTTCATATTTTAATTTTCAGTTATATTTGTCCTTCAGAAATATCATGGTATTTAGTTAAAATACTGTTTCATAGTCACCCGGAATTTTTCTCTCTATGTGGTTATAACTGAGTACTAAGTTTAGTTTATATGATTTATTTTGTTTCAGATATTTAGCACTTAACTCTTTAAAATTTAAGTTTATATTATAATTATGTAAAACACACAGACTAAACTAAAATATGTCAAATGTGTTATATCCAGAGAGGCATATTTTTCTGCTCCTTTTCCTCCAATGAATTTCCCTCCCTCTCCTTAGGTGTATGTGAGGATATAGTACATATGAATTTCTGAGGGGCACTGTTTAGCCCATAACACTGCTGAAGCATAGAAAAAAACAGCAATAAGAAAACAAAACAACAACAACAACAAAAACAGAAGGGAGAGGTGGTGACAAGTGGCCATTTCTGGGTCACCCATTCCAAAGTTTCAATTGTGTCAACATTTCCAGTCTCACTTCACCAGGACCATTTGAAAATGGTTACCAGAACATACTTACTTAGCCAAATATAAAACTAACATTGCCAGATGTGTTCTAATTCCTAGGATCCACAGATTCTAATAGCTTAATAAATGAATTTGTTTAACTGGGATAGTAGAATCATATGTAATTGTAGTTATTCACACATTAACTGTAAGGAAATGGCACATCCAATTATATTAAACCCAAGCACATCTCTCTGGGATATGTGAAAGACATTTAAGCAAAGAGACATGCCACTTTCATAGTCCAATTTGCTTGTACCTGTCTACTTAAATTTATTGTGATTTGCCCTTGGTTTGTATGTGTTTATTTGCAGATAACAATCAGTTGCAGATCAACAGAGAGCAGTGTAACTTTAGGATATTTTTGTTAATTAACTTGGTTTCAAATTCTAATAACATATGTGAATTATTTCTAGGGCACTAATGGAGTGTGGAAAATAAATGCTATTGCTCTTATCTGGTTTATTGTTCTACTATTTTATGTTCTACATAGTGTCTACGAGGCTGTTGAAAACAGAACAAACACAAGCAATGATGATAGTTTATGTGAGTCGTAGAGAAAAGCGGGAAAGTATACAATCCAAGCAAATGTAAATTGGTATTGATTTTACTCCATTTATGATTATTTGAGAGTCAATTTATACAAAAATGTCTCATTTGTTAATTACAGTAATTATAGGTTGCAAATTAGATACAGATCTTAGGAGGAGGAACTAATAGAATTCGTTTCTCAACTTAAGCTGAGGTTATTATTGTCAACACTGAAAAATTTGCTAAATATCATCAAGCTATCTAGAGATCTTCAAAGTTGAGACATTTAAAATAAGACCAAATGAAAACAAGAGGCCAGTTCAGTACCAAGGAGATAATCACTGCATCAGATGATCCTGAAGAATTAGATCCTGATGATGTAATGCCTAATGCCTGTTTATCTACTTCTGCTGAATTCTTTCTGACTAATGTGATGATTGTGATGATTCAATGTGTGCATTAGTATCTAAAATAGAACCTAAATATCTAAAATAGAACATAAGTATCTAAAATAGAACATAAATATCTCAAACATTCTATTTTAATTCAATTAATTAAATGGATTTAAATTAATAACAAAATATAGAGCTTTTATTAGATGTCTTGCTCAGTCTAGGTACATGAGATACAGTGATAACCAATTGTGTAGAAGGTTACAAGGTTACAAGGTTATAAGTACTAATGAGAAAAAAAAAGAAGCAGAACAGGGCGTATGTTGATACAATGATGCTATGTAATAATCATGTAATAATCACAAAACCTCCGTGTCATGCAACAGTAAATATTCTTTATGTGTTTTGTGAATAAGTGGTTTAGACTAGGTCAGTCACATGGTGGTCTCTGCCACATTCCATTAGACAAAACAAGTCACAAAGGCAATCCACATTGAAAGGGTGGGGAAATCGACTCTACTTCTTTAGTTGAAAGAAACACAAAATAACTTAACAAAGGTATGTGTACAGAAAAAAGGTGAAGTTATGAATGTAATCGATCTTTCAATCCTCTGCCCTCATGGAGGACACAGTTATTCACATCTGTCTCATGTGTGATATTCAGAGTCTATGATTTTATGGTCTCTCTTGGTCTGATGTGGCCCCTCTTGGTCCAGAGACTTATAATCAAAAACACAAATTATGTGTCCCTGAAATACCTAGTATACAATGAAGAAACAGGATAAAAATTATTTATGCAAAGGAAAAGAGTGGGAAACACACTGTAGTCCCTAGTCTATAGAAATTTTGAAAAGTCATTGAGCAAATTCCAAGTTCCCCTCTGGTTTGGGGGACTGTTCATGAACTTGGGCCCAGTTCTGCTCCCGAGAAATGGATTCCCTGTCTATTGTTCTCTATGACTTTTGGCTTTTCCCTCAGAGGTGTCCTTCTTTTCCATCCATCCTGGTCACTTTTGAAGAAGCGGTCCTGTTAGCTGAGTAGCCTTCTCAGCCTGTAGGACGTTGGAGGTCGAGCCCTTTCGTTCCTGTCACACATCCTTGGTGTGCAGACGAGCAGTGCTTTTGCCAGTACAACTCTCTCAAAACTTTCTGATTTTTTAATATTGAGATATAATTGATATATCACATTATATTAGTTTTAGGTGTACAACATCATGATTTGGTATACGTACGTATTGCAAAATGATCACCACAATAATTTAGTTAACATCCATCACCATACATAGTTACAATTTTTTTCCTTGTGTTGAGAATTTTTAAGATGTACTCCCTTAGCAACTTTCAAATATACAATACGGTATTGTTAACTATAGTCACCTGCTGTACATTATCTCCAGAACTTATTTATTGTCTAATAGGAAGTTTATACCTTTTAACCACTTTCATCTAATTCTCTCACTCTCCACCCCCACCTCTGGCACCCACCAGTCTATTATCTATATTTATGAGTTTGTTTTGTTTTTACATTCCACATATAAATGATATTATACATTATCTGTCTTTATCTGTTTCACTTAACATGATGCCCTCAAGATCTATTCATGTGAAAAAAAAAATATATATCACATTTTCTTTATCCTTTTGTCTGTCAGTGGTGTCTTGGCTATTGTAAACAGTGCTGCAGTGAACATGGGGTGCAGATATCTTTTTGAGTTAATATTTTCCTTTGGACAAATACCCAAAGAGTGGAATTTCTAGATCATATAGTAATTTTAATTTTTAATTTTTTGAAGAAACTCTCTATCATTTTCCATAGTGGCTGCACCAATTTATATCCCCATAAACAGTGCACAGTGGTTCTCTTTCCTCCACATCCTCACTAACACTTATTTCTTGTCTTTTTGATAATAGCCATTGTAATAGGCATGAGAAGATGCTTCACTTTGGTTTTTATTTCCCTGATGATGTGGATTTTCTATGTATTTGGAAACAAATCTCAGTTTATTAATTCACTCATAGGAATTTACAAAATGGAAATACATATGAATATATACAAATATTTATATAAAAGGGTGTTTGTTGTATAATTATATTGAAAAAATGAATGCATACATTATTTTGGGGAGATACCAATTTTATTCACTCAACAGAACATTTTAGCAAAATTGTTTATTTGATATGACCTATCAATTCCTTTTTACACTCTTATTCAATAGGGTATATCTATGTAGATGTTTAAACATTTATAACCATGTTCCCTGAGCAAAAATTTTAAATATTAAAATATTGGGTAAAATATAATAGCATATGTTGAATTTGTACTTTTCCAAATTTTCTATTTAATATATAGTTAATTTACTTAAACAATGTATTCATTTTATAACTGGCAAAATAGAAACTTTTTAAATAATAAAAATAAACATATTGCTTTATCTGTTGACTAACATTTAGGGTAAATTTAAACCGTTTCATTTAGCCTCAGAAAGGATATAAGAATGGAAAAGTCAAAATGATTAAAAGTGTGTTAGTTCGGGGGTGGTACCATTACCTGAAAATAGAACAGAAGTTATTGGATTTTGGACATGTTCTATATAAAGTGCTTTTTGAGCCTGGCTGGTGTGGCTTAGTGGTTGATCGTCGACCCATGCACCAAGAGGTCACCAGTTCGATTCCCAGTCAGGACACATGCCCAGGTTGTGGGCCTGATCTCCAGTGCGGGGGAGGGTTGTGCAGGAGGCAGCCAATCGATGTTCTCTCTCATCAGTGTCTCTGTCTCACCCCGTCTCCCTTCCTCTCTATCTAAAATCAATTTAAAAAATTATAAAAAATAAATAAAGTGCTTTTTAAAAGTAAAAGCTAAAGTATAGGTGACTTTTAAAATGTCTTGAGACACATCCAATTACAGAGCTCGGGCAGTAACAGAGGGAGATGGACAAAACTATTAGCAATTATCCAGATTCCTTGCTGGCCCCACTATGACTGTATTATGTAGGGAGTTCTCAGAGGCTTTTTGCCTTTGATCCATTTTAATGACACAGAAAACCCTCATTCTTTGGACAAAGCTTTAGAAGGAATATTTACAAGAAGGCCCCAGCTCCTGTGTTCTGACATCCATGACCATTTCTGTGGTCATTCCCACAATGATTGAACTTGGTAGGGATAATAAGACAGGATATTCCTGGGGTAGAGCGACTTTGGCTCCTGGACTCCCCGAGAGTCCTGCTGACCCCTCCTCAGACTGTAAAGGATTCTTAGGTGCCTCCAGCCTCTCTCCTTCGATGGAGTCAGACTTACCATGGGTCTGATGGCTCACCTAGCCTTTGTACTCCTGGCCCATTTTCTCTCACACAGGTGTTTCCCGTCATAAAATCCTCAAACATTTAACCACAACTTAGCATCTGCTTCTTAGAGGAGCTGGACTAACACATACATATAATAGAAATTTTCAGATGGTCTTTGAAGCAGTGAGCTTCGTAAGTCGTGTGCTATTTACTTAAGACAGAAGTTTATTTTTATCACATAGTCTCTTTTGATGTTTAAAAGGCAGATACTAGTTAGACTTTTCCAGTTTACAGTGGGGATATCTTTGGCCACATTCCTCTTTTCACTGTCCCCTATACAGTGTTTTTCGAATTGTGAATACCCTGCATTTAAAAAAATCATGAATGGTACCATCCAGTGATACCTGACTTTCCTTTTTATAAAAAAAAAATTTTTCTTTATTGATTTTTAGAGCGAGAGGAATGGAGAGGGGGAGAGAGATAAAAACATCTATGAGAGAGAACATCGATTGGCCACCTCCTGCATGCCCCCCACTGGGGATTTGGCCCACAACCTGGGCATGTGCCCTGACCAGGAATCGAATCGGCAGCCTCCTGATGCATGGGTCGATGCTCAACCACTGAGCCACACCGGCCAGGCGTATCTGACTTCCTCTCTGTTCTTGAATATGTTTATAGCCTCCTTCTGTGAGTATGATGAAACTGGTGGGTAAGAGCAATTCTTTATATTTCCTGTACTTAATGTATAGAATTTGTTATTTGATATTTGTCCAATCTGTGGAATGATGGATGTTGGTTGCTGAGGAAGATACAATGTAAGTAAATCAAAGTAATAACCTTAGTAGTAGGGGAAGGGACGCTTCCAGTGCTCGTTAGCATGTACTTTGCCTCACAAGATGGTAGGAGAACAAAGGAAATACCACTGAGTGAAAGCCCCAAAGAAAAAGACCTCTAAATTGTGGGTGAAACTTGCACCTCTAATCTTTTCCAATACTGCCCTGCTCCTCTTATGGGATAATGTCTATTCGAGTGATTGGATTAGGGGTATGGGTGTTATATGGGGATGAGTTAACTGAATTTGACCTGAGTTTTACTCACTGTTTTTTCAATAGGCTTCCCCAAATCAGGCAAGCACACTGGTCTCTGTTGTCTCCATGTGACTGTGGGATCACGGGAGGGGGAGGAGCCTATAGAGCCAGCATTGCAATGTAGGGTCCTTCACACCTATACACATGCTCTTTCTGCAAGAGACTCCCAGCTCATCCAGTTTGAAGGAGAAGGAGCCACTTGAGAATGTAGCTTTACATAAAGGGTTCGTATAAATTATACTTGATCCTATTTGAGTGAAGGGATGTGAAATGTGCAGAGTGGGTATAATTATTTTGATTAGTGAACTCTAATGCAGACACCATCACATTTCCATACCACAGTTAACATTTAGCAGAATGGGCGGCCTCAGATCATTAACAACGGGCCATAAGCAATCCTGGCATTTCCCAGGAAACCTATAATTGGAAACCTGGAGTTGGGGGGAAGTCTCTGTTTCCTTATAATTGATTACTTTGTTCTATTCAGAGAAAATAAAAGTATAGGCTAGGCCGTGATGAATGATCATTACCTCCTGTATTCTACTGAGAAACTGGAGTGCTTGTGGAAATACTTCTAGGAGATGGGGAATGAGAAAGTTTGTGGCCCTGGCTGGTTTGGCTTAGTGATTAGAGCAATGGCCCATGGACCAAAAAGTCACAAGTTCGATTCCAGTCAATGGCACGTACCTCAGTTAAGATTCGTCCCAGGCCCTGGTTGGAGTTGTGCGGGAGGCAACCAGTCGATGTTTCTCTCTCTCTATCCCTCCCACCTTCCCTCCCACACTATCTTAAGATAAATGGAAAAATATCCTCGGGTGAGGATTATTAAAAAAAAAAAAAAAAAAAAAAAAAAAAGAAAGTTTGTGAGTAAAAATACACTAAAGTGACAAAATCATTTTTTTGCCCCATGGATCAAAGACCAACATTATAAAAACACACAATCCTGGACATTAAAATATTCAATAAAAAGCCCAGCCCGTGTGGCTCAGTGGCTGGAGTGTTGTCCCAAGGACTGAGAGGTCCTGGTTTGATTCCGGTCAGGGCACATGCCTGGGTTACAGGCTCAATGCCCAGTGGGGGGCATGCAGGGCAGCGGATGGATGTTTCTCTCGCACATCAATGTTTCTATCTCTCTCTCCCTTCCTCTCTCTCTCAAAAATAAATAAATCAATAAACAAATAAATAAATAAAAGTTCTCATAAAAAGAAAAAAATATTCAATAAAAGACTTGAAGTAGGTATTTACCTTTATTTTGACTTATCAGAATCCATACTCCCTTCCCATTTTGGAGGAGTTGCCTTATCCCTACTATTTAGCTAAAGGGGAACAAATTCTTTCTTTCTCTACACCTTAGTAGCTAGAGCGTAAGTACCTGATTCTGGCTTTGTCAGATTGACTTTTCAACCAAAGTTTATACTCTGGAGAGAGTGATGCAAAGAGGAAGGGGCAGAATTTATTTTTAAGAGTTTTATAGGGTCCTGTAAGATGTGCACCAGCAACAGGGTTGCATGTGCCTTGGTTTAAGTATTCTGTGATAGCTGGGTTCTGCAGGATCGATGGTCATGGTACCAAAAACAACATTCTCCTTAAATGAGACCTTGGATCTGAACTCGGTTTTCATTGCCCAGACCTCCTTGGTTTCTATCCATTTTCCCAAGCTTGTTCCTTCAGATTCCAATCAATGAACCACTAAATAACTAATTTCTTCTGTGTTACAAGAAGTTTAGCTGGTGCTGTGGCCAAGAACCTGGATGCTATGCCACCTTGTTTAAAAATATAAATTATTGAAAATGACTCTTAGATACTATTTTTAATCTATTACTTCCCTGGAATTCTAGCCACTGAAAATTGAGAGTAACTCTAGAGGGCATACTTTTAACAAGTTCTTAACAATGTACCCTCCACCACATTTCTGATTAGTGGATCTCTGGCTTTCACTTGAATGCTTTCAGTGACAGAAACCTCACAATTTTTCAAGGCTGATTATTCTACTTTAAGACAACTGCAATTCTGTACTGTTAATTCTTTTAACTAGATTTCTTTAACTGGAGAACTGTGATAATGTATTTGGCAGCCTCATCTAAGTTTTGGCTCATACTGAGATTGCAGCAAATTATATATATTATATATACACATAATATATATAATATATATATAATATATATTATATATATAATACCATATATTATATGTGTATCTGTTTTGAAACAGTATAGTTATAGATTCAGTTTCAAGTTTATAAAATTACATATATTTTTAATTTTTTTTCTTTATTGATTTTAGAGTGAGAGGAAGGGAGAGGGAGAGAGAGAAACACCAATGAGAGAGAACATCCATTGGCCACCTCCTGCATGCCCCCCACTGGGGATTTGGCCCACAACCTGGGCATATGCCCTGACTGGAAATCGAACCTTTGACCTCTTGGTGTATGGGTCAACGCCCAACCACTGAGCCACACCGGCCAGGCTATATATATTTTTAAAAAAACGAATATGGCATACATGTGGACTCCATAGAATTTTGAGGGGAAAGTTTATTGCTGCAGATTTACACCTGGCTTCCTAAATTCAATATAAGTTTGAGTCTTATTGGCTCAGACCTGTTGGAAAATGCCTCCAGAATCAGGTTGTTTTCCCCAAACTGCCTGATTTAGAATCATATCTGGGTTCAGTAATAAGTGGAAAAAATTATTTAGATCAATGTAAGTATTGGATTGTCTCAAACTTCCTTTGACAGAGAGAAGGAAAAGTGTTCGTGTAGACGAACATTATGCCAAATGTTTTCTAAAAATAATAACCTGCCAAAGTGAGTGAATAAGATGTAGATAATTCAAAGTTCTGAAACTCCCAGAGTGAGTAATAGTCTCCACTTGGCCTAAAACATGTGGCTAATTGCTGTTTATTAGCAGTATGCTTTCCTCCTTTGCAAAGGCTACAATAAATCAACTATTGGAATTTTCCCAATAGCTCTTTCATGGGCCAGATCCAGGATTTGAATTTCTGCTGTAGAAAATATATTTACATTGATGAAAATCACATAGGTAAATAATAAAAGTACACTTGCTTACGTAAATTTTGGAATGGTTTTCAGGAGTGGAGACCCATGAAAATATTTGCCCTCCCCAAACACCACCAAATAAAAACAATCCCTCAAATCTCTAGCAGCTTTATCATTTCATATTTAGTGGTGTTTTAATCAATGGAGAAATGGAGAAAAATAGAACATGTTGTGAAACAATACATTAATTTACATTATGTCAATTTTTAATTTTTTTAACCCATGTATTTTATATTCTCCCATAAATGCAGCTTAAGTTACATGTGACTTTGTAGCTGTAAGTGAAGATAGCCTTCAAAGTTAATATGTACAGAATTTGTATGACTAATACATATAATAGTTCAGCACTTCAGAAGGCTGTGTCATTGGAAATTAATCTTTGGGAGTCCTCTAATTTCCCATTAAAACGTACCCTATTCCTCTATTGATGCCCAAGTTCCCTTGAGTAACGTGGGAGATGAAGGCACACAGGTGAAGATGACATTTTAGGGACCCCCTTTGCTGTCAACTATCCACCCACACACCTGCTAAAATGAGTTTTTAAGATGTACAGAATTCAAAGTTCACAAACTCTCAGCATTTTTAAAGCACCATGTCCCAAAGGCCACCACCTTGTCTGGAACATCTTTCCTATCACAACTTCCTAGTTAACTCTATTTACTCTTCAGCTGTTAGTTCAATCATATCTTCCTCTGGGAAGTCTCCCCTCAGCTCGGTGTAGACTAAGTATTTTATGCACTCTTTCAGAATAAGTGTTCTTTTCTCCTGTTACTGTTTATTACTATTGTATGATAGTATGTATGTGTTTATTTGATTAATGGTTGTCTCAACTCCTGCAAACCCTGAGCAGTTTGCAAGCAGGAGCCATATCTGAATTCGCTCACCTCACACCTCACACAGTGACTGGTAATCTGTAGGCACTCGATAAATGTTGGTCAAATGGACAATGCCTTCATACTCTGAGAAAATGGCTTCTCACAAGCCTGTACATTTTCCTGCTTCTTTGCTACTGAGCGAGAGAAAGGTTTCTGCTCTGGTCAAGGCTGATCCTTTTCCTGTGCTTGGTATCACTTCCCCTCAGACTCCTCCACTGTCTCATTCCAGCTGTTCCTGGGTTTGCTTGTATCTTCAACCTTTCCCTCCTTGCCTTCAGAATGAATGTATTCTCTGGTTCCTTCCAGGTTAGCAAGCAAACTTTTAACAGTCAAGAATAGAACTTAAATCCTTGCAATTCAATTATTTTTTTATTGGACATAGCATTGCAGAGCACCTGCAATTTTTGTCAGCCATCTACCAATATTTTAGGCTGCATAGATAGGTAACCAAATAGACATAAAACCTATGCTACATAAACTGGTCTAGCTAACATTTTATCTCTCCCCGTTACTTCAGAGCCAAGTGTCTAGTTTCTTTAAAATGTTATTTTCCCTTGTGTTTTCGACTTCCGCACTTTCTATTCACCACCACGCCACCTTCCAAAGTCTGAGTTCTTCCCATACTGTTCTCTGCTAAACTGCTAACCAATAAGTGGTTTGTCCTGAGTGCGTATTGATATGACGTCTTTGTAGTATTTGGACTCACTGACCATTCTCTTTCCTTGTTTAATTGCCTAACACGTGTCTTTCCTTGATCTCCTCCTACTTCATAGAAGATTTTTCTTGGTTTGTAAAAGAACTATTCTTCCTTTATTCATATGTCACTTTAGTGTTCCCTGTGGTTCAGTTTTTAACACTTCTCAGGCATATCCTGGGTGATCTAATGAAATCTGTTGGCTTAAACTATTACATGCAAGTTTCAATATATACTGCAAAGATCTCTGTTTTGATTTTAATGGAGAAATGGGGGCAAATAGAATTTGTTGTTGATTTTCTTCTTCAATAATTTGCTGATTTTCTGCTTCACCCTAATATCTCACAGATCATTTTCAAAACAAATTCATTGTCAGGACTTTGCCAGATCTTATTTTCAATTTTTTTTAAATTTATTTTTCTCATTAAGAAAAAAAAAAATTGTCACCCTCCTGTCAGTTGTTTGAGTCAAAGCCTTGGTTTCCATCCAATGATTTCTGTCCATGTCCCCTCCTTGCTGTGATAGTCAGTTGTTTAGTAGCATTGATTTCAGTTGCTTAAAATTCTTTAGCTCCCATGCTCTTTCCTCCATGTTCACTTCTACTGCTTTCATTTAGGATTTGTCTTCATTTACCTAGATTACTAGAATAGCCTCCTGTGTGGTTTCTCTTAAAAATCCAGTTTTGACATTCCTAGCAGCATGATTTTCCTATAGCAGGCAAATGTCGCCATGCTGTCTTAGTGTTAACCATTCTTTATTGGATCACCAGACTGTCCAGTTGGTGTCAGCCTTCTCAGCATGTCATGCAAGGTTTCCTGTGCCTAAGCCATCTATCTATTCCCCATCTTTTGTGCACATCTATTTCAGGTCCCACATTTCAGTCATATTAGTCAATGTCCTTCAAGACACCATGTTCTCTCTCACTTCCAGAATTTAGTACATGATTCTTCTATTTTTATTGTCTTCCTTAATTTTCCCAGTATATTTAAGGGGTTAATTCTTTGCCCTTTGATGACAGAATCCTGTGATTATCCTTATTATTTATTTATCCAGTCTAGAAGATAAAATTTACTGAAACTGCTTCAACTATCTGTGCCCATTTTTATCACCAGCCCTCATGTCTCACACACATGTGCACACAAAGATGATATAAAGGACAAGGAGATGACAATTGATTTGATTTCCTAGAAGGAACTCAAGTTAAATGATTATGCCATGAGGGTAGCACTTTCTTCTATCTTCTCCTTTTTAATTTATTTTAACTATATTAATAAAATAACCCATAGTTTTTTTTTTTGTTTTTTTTTGTTTTTTTTCCTGCCTGACAAAGAACATTCCATTTTCTCCTCTCTTAACTATTGCCCTCTTTTCTTCTTGCCTGTGTAGGATTAACTGTGAATCGCCAATGGTGTATCTCCTGAGACTGCCATGGCCAACTCTTATTTCTGCTTCCTCTTTTCTGTGGTTCCAACCATAAAAAGGATAAGATTATGTATTGAGTATGACAAGTCACCATCACTTCTGTCTTCTCATCTTAATGATCAGGTATTCTAATCAATTTGTATTTTATTCATATGGTTGGCTCATAAAAGTGTTCTTCATATACAGATTTGGGTTCATGACAGTAAATACTTCTTTGCATATTTACTGATAGCATTGTAGTTTAACCTATCATCTTCTTTCATGAGACCTAGCACCTGTTCAAAATGACTTCCCATTTAATCATGTCTATTCCTTGCTTAAAATGCTTTCCCATTACACTGAGAGTAAAATGTACCTCTACATGGTATAAGAGGCTTTACTCTCATGGACCACTTGAAACTCATTCTTCTCCACCTTGCTCACAACTCTCCAGCCATATGGCTTTATTCCAGGACTTTGGCCATGTTTAAGTTCCTCCCAGCATCAGTCTTTGCACATGGTCTTTCCTGAATCCTCTCCTCCCTTGAGTCCTCCATTCTTTATCTGGCTGTTTGTGACCATGTTTGAGGTCTCAGCTTAAATGTCATTATCTCATAGAAGCCTTTTTTGCTCTCTTATTTTATAATGAACCCCTCCTGTCATTCTCACACTGCGCCTCATTATGGTACCTCATATAATTATCATAAATTATAACCTGTCCCCTCCATTTTACTGTAAGGTCCATGAGTCTGGAGACCATATCTGTTTTGTTCACATCTGTATAAGCTGTCAGACACCCACAGGTGCTCAGATACCTTTATCAAATGTGTAATGAGTGTAATGTTTGAGGAAAAAGAACTTTCATTGCTTTCATTTTGAAATGGGTGGGGGTGGCAGCTGACGCTGCTGACCTTTGCAGCCTCCGCTCATGGCCTTTGGATCCTTTTCCTTTTTGGTACATTTCAGTTCCGTGAGTGCGCTCACTCCTGCAGCCAGCGTCCTTCCACATCTCCTGGTGAAGGTTGCTAGTAGGGATGCTCAGGACCTGCATGCCTGAGATTTATAACCCTCAGGGGTACAAGCCCTTAACCAAGGTCTGATGAGTTTGGGGCAGTAGAGTGTGAATATTCCATCTCCCTTGTCCCCAATTAAGAGCACAGTCTCTCCTGTCTCCAGTGCTCATGTGTGGAATTGGGCCAAAGTTACTGTACCCCATGGGACTTTGTCTAGTTCTACACTCTTCCTTGACTCCCATCTCTTTCTCATACCACTTCCTTATGCTAGTTTTTCTAACAAATCACTTTTGCATGAGTCCTTGATTCAGAATCCGTGTCTGGGGAACTTTACTTGAGATATTCAGCTTCACAGAAGAGGCTTTTAAATGCTTCTCATGTCCTTAGTCCATAATGTTGACCTAGGTTGTCAGTCAAATCCTAAATTATTTCTTGTTTAAACAGGCAGAGAGAGAGAATGTGCTGGAAAGGCCTTAGTGATCCAGTCGTCCAGTGGCCTTGTTTTATTGATGAGGCACTGAGCAGCAGAGGGCGTGTGCTCTGATCAAGGTCACAGCCTTCATGAGCAGCAGGGTGGCAACTAGGATTAGAATCCTGATATCCTGACACCCAGATGCATGCTTTACATCATGAAGTTTTCATAAATTTAAATTGGGTGATTTAAAAGGGATGAAAAGAAACCAAACACTATTAAAGTAAAACAAAATGGCCTGAAGATGAACATAATTCATAGGGGTATTTAAAACCATTAAAATACAACCTGAGGAGAAACTGAACTGATGGCAATTTAGTGTCCTTTACTATGTTTTATTCTGCAGTTTTGCATAAATGTTATTTCTCCTAATGCCTCTTTCAGAGAAAACATCAGGTGAATATGTAGTTGTAGGATATATGTGTTTGTCTGTGTATGTATATATATGTGTGTATATATATATTTCAATGCATTGAGTTAAATGGCTCTTCTCAAAAATACGAACTTGAAATATTTACTTTTACCATTAAAAGTCACCATGTAGCTGCTTCACAGAGTGTGATGAGTAATAGCTTCATATGTATTACTTGAGAGGCCTCAAAGTGCCTTAAGTGTATTGTACTTGTAACTTACGAGGTTCCCAGACAAGACATAAACCCATAATTTTTTGTAGTCACTGTTACACAAAATGATGGACTCAACCTGGAGTGGAATTGATTTATTAGATTTTTTTTTTTTTATTCAGGTGATGAAGCTAATATATACCTCTCAATTCTCTGAAGAATGAAGTGGTTCTAAAACCAGAGCAAGTACATCATGATTTGGTCTCAAAACTAACTAAAGCAAAGTTGTAAATACTACTCAATAAAAAACACCTATTTCTGTGTGTGTGTGTGTGTGTGTGTGTGTGTGTGTGTGTGTGTGTATAGGGGTATAGGGATCTCTTCCTGTGACATCAATTTCATTATTATTAAAGGGTTGGAGAGCTATTACGATAGTTTTGCTGGGGGCGGGGTAGGATGTTTAAATGCATTGCCTTGAAGTCCATTTCCAATAGCTTAGCATTATTTCAACTGAGGTAAAAACATTTTCTTTTTTTTTAACTTCCCTGGTATAGACATTCAATAGTTTATGGCATCTAGCTATCTAATCTGTAGTTTGCAGACCCGGTATCGATTTCTCTTCAGAATGTGGGTCGTATTTAGTCTTGTAGGATTCCTGTCCATTCTTGTGATTCTTTTTTTTTTTAACTTATCTTATTGTTGAATATATTACAGATGTTCCTCATTTTTCCCCCAATGCCCCCCTCCTCCCCATTCCTACCCCCCTCCTGCTTTTCCCCACACTGTTGTCTGTGTCCATTGGTTATGCATATATACATATAAGTTCTTTGGTTTATTTCTTCCCACCCCCCTACCCCCCTTCCCTTTGAAGTTTGTCAGTCTAACAAGCAATTTGTACTTCTTAATCCCTTCACCTTTTTCACCCATCCCCCCAGCCTCTACCCATCTGGTACCCAACAAAAGTTCTCTGTATCTATGAGAATGTTTCTGTTCTGCTTGTTCATTTTGTTTGTAGATTCAATTGTTGATAGATATGTATTTATTGCCATTTTGTTTGTTCATATTTTTTTAATCTTTTTCTTCAAGAAGACCCTTCAACATGTCATATAATAATGGTTTGGTGGTGATGAACTCCTTTAGCTTTTCCTTGTCTGGGAAACTCTTTATAAGGCCATTGATTCTAAATGACAGCTTTGCAGGATCGAGTAATCTTGGTTGTAGGTTCTTGCTTTTCATCACTCTGAATATTTCTTGCCACTCCCTTCTGGCCTGCAAAGTTTCTTTTGAGAAATCAGCTGACAGTCTTATGGGAACTCCCTTGTAGGTAACTGCTTTTCTCTTGCTGCTTTTAAGATTCTCTCTTTGTCTTGAACCTTTTGCATTTTGATGATGATGTGTCTTGGTGTGGGCCTCTTGGGGTTCATTTTGTTTGGGACTCTCTGTGCTTCCTGGACTTGTATGTCTGTTTCCTTCACCAAGTTAGGGAAGTTTTCTGCCATTATTGTTTCAAATAGGTTTTCGATTTCTTGTTCTCTCTCTTCTCCTTCTGGCACCCCCAAGATGCGAATGTTGGCACGCTTGAAGTTGTCCCAGAGGCTCCTTACACTATCCTCATGTTTTTGGATTCTTTTTTCTTTTTGCTGTTCTGATTGGGTGTTTTTTGCTTCCTTATATTCCAAATCAATGGTTTGCTTCTTGGCTTTACCTACTCTACTATTAAATCTGTGTAAACTATTCTTTATTTCAGTTAGTGCCTCCTTCATTTCTGACTGGTCCTTTTTTATGCTCTTGAGGCCCTCACTAAGTTCACTGAGGTTCTCACTAAGTCCATTGAGCATCCTTATAAGCAGTGTTTTGAACTCAGCATCTGTTAGGTTGCTTAACTCCATTTCACTTAGTTCTTTTCCTGGAGTTTTGTTCTGTTCTTTCATTTGGGTCTTATTTCTTTGTCTCCTCATTTTGGCTGCCTCCCTGTGTTTGTTTCTATGTATTACTTAGCGAGAGGTATGGGGCTAGCTGAGACCAGATGCTGCTTGTTTGAAAGAACTTAGGAAAAGCTGAAGCAGGATCCAAGACAGGCCAATTCTATGGTAAAGCAAACTAGCAACAGCTTGGGTGGGCCTGGAAGTTGGGTGGGGCGGGGCCTCAGGGAATCACCAGGGCGGGGCCAACAGTGTGAGCCAGGTTGCTGGAGTCCCAGATATGGTGGTGTCTGCCGGTGCAGGCAAGGGCTCACCAAAGGAACAAAAGCCTCTGATAGCATGTCTGTCCAGGAGAAATCTGCCTCTCCAGCCCTCGCTCCAATGCCAAACAGCTCAGTTCTTCCCCATATGACTCTGGTGCCTTTCAAGCTGCCTCCCGCGCTCTGGAGCCTGGAAGGTGCGAGTCTGAGTAAGTCCGTGTGCGGGCCCTTTAAGAGGAGCTGCTGGGGGCTCCAGCTGCCTCAGCCTCAGTTCCCACTGGTTTTTCCAGCCAGAAGTTACGGGGACTTTTCTTCCTGGCACTGGAACCCTGAGCCGGGTGCCTGGTGTGGGACGGAGAGCCCTCAGTCCTCAGGGAGGACCTTCCCAGCCGAGGTATCCTCCTAATTTTTATCCGCCACACGTGGGTGTGGGACCAGCCCGTCGCGCCTCCGCCCCTCCTACCAGTCTCCATGCGGCGGCTTCTTTAATTTCATAGTTGTAGGACTTCCATGCAGCTTGATTCCAGGCGGTTTTGAATGATGGTTGTTCTGTACTTTAGTTGTAACTTTGATGTGGTTGTGGGAGGACGCGATACCGCGTTTACCTACGCCGCCATCTTGACCGGAAGTTCTCTTGTGAGTCTTAAACATCACTGGCAACATTGGGGCAACCACAACTGCTTGTTGTGTCAGTGCTTAGGATGCCATTTATCTTGGTCTAGACACAAAAATTCACTTAAGGCCCCTGGGGGCTCTCTCACTACCTCCTTACCTCTCCTGAGTTTCAGTTCCTCTTAAAGACATTTGTTCTCTCTTTTGCAACATGGAGATTATTCTCCTCGGTGGAAAAGTCAGAGTAGGTTTGCATTTGTCACTTCTTTGTCTTGCTTTCTAGCATTATGATGATCTATTTCTGCTTTTTCTTGTCTGGACATAGCTCTAGACACCCTGTGGTTATCACTGATGACTTTTTCAAGCTTTCTCTAATATGGGGTTTAACTTTCTGAAATAAATTACTATTCTTTTTCCCCCCTCTTTCTTTTGTATTTGTTTTGTTATTGTTCCATGTCCCATCTATCAAGACTTTATGGTTTGAGGGACTGAATAGCTTAGGTAGATATTGCTAGTACAGAGAGAATTTTCTCACCCGAGACAATGGGAAATACCAAAGCCAGAGAGGAAGCTGTGGGAAGAGAAAGCCAGTACGGAAACCTGAACATGAACAACCAATGGGCTAAAAGACACTGTGAAGCCAGTAACCGGAGAGATCTGAGCAAATGCAAAACGGAGCAGAGAGATCAATCACAAGGGGTTTACTGAAGACCAGGAAGGGTGGTGTTTGTTGCTTGCTTTTAAGGACAGGCTAGAGCTTGTTTTTATAAATGAATGTCGTACACTCTGGAATTCAGTGATTCCACTTCTGATTCCATTTATTTTTCTCTCTGTTATAGACAGAACTATTCAGAGAAGAATGGTTCAGCTTTGTGAAAATCTAGATTTTTGTTGAATTGGGTCATGAAGTAGGGAGTTAATAGGAAATTAGCAATCCTTTGAAGAGAAATGTATTAGTTCTGTCATAGGTCACTGGGAGTGAATAAAGGGGCTTGTTTTGTTATAAAGTGCTCTGGTCCTTTCCTGGGAAGATGGAGAGACTTCTAATGAACTCTTGCTACATGTTGGTACCACGGTGATGGTGGGAGAGCCCAGCAGCAGGCTGGGAAAGTCAAACATGCTGCAGTAGCAAGTGACAGGAAGCTTTCCCTTGGCAGGTCTGTGTTGCAGTCTGATTCCAGGCTCCAGTATAGAGAGAGCAGGCATCTTGACGAAGTGAGTCTTCCAAACCATGAGCATGGTATATAAATACGGTTATTTAGAACTTTACTTTCTCTCCATAATGTTTATATAGGTTTTATATGTTTCAGTAGATTAGTATGTAGCTATTTGATATATTGATGCTGTTGCAAATTGTCTTTAGATTTTATTTTCTAGTTATAACCAACAAATCAAAATAAATTATCCAAAGACCTTGCTGAGTGCACTTATTTATTCTAATAGTTTTTATGTAGTTTGGTTTTATTGTGTGCACAATTGTCATCTGTGTAAAATAGACTTTTAGATCTTTTGAATTAGACTTATACCTTTTATAAATATTCTTTTGGGGGGAGAGGAATACTTAACCCAAAGGCCTGGAACCTGGATCAGGGCCGGAAGTAAGTAAAACTCTGAGGAAAGTGGTGTTAACAGGTGCTTGGAAAGGACCATAGGGAAATATGGGTGAAGCATGAGAAATAGCACCAGCGTTTCAGAAATGCCACCATCTGAAGCTTCCTGGGGGCAGTTTCATGGATCCCTTGCTCCCCTTTATAGGAACATATTTGATTCAGTCAGATTATAATAGTTAACATTTCTAAAGATTCATCCTGTGCCAGACATAATATGCTTTACATTTTAATTCATTTCCTCTTCAAAACACCCCAGTGAGATATTAACAACTATTATTCCCCTTTTATAGATGAGAAAACGTAGGCACAGAGAGGTTAAATAACCTTCCCAAGATTACACAGTAGGAGGACAAAGTACAAGACACATTGAGATACCATTTCTAAAGCTTGTGCTTTTAACCACTGTGTTACACGATTTCAAGTTGATCTGGATCACAGCTTTTTCCCAAAGCTATTACATATCCCCAGTCTACCCCGAGGTGGGTATATCCTATAAATGATCCAATAAAATTCAATACACCACTTAATGGCTAAAGCCAAGGTACAGTGGACGTGTAGGACAGTCTCGAATGTGGGTCCCTTTATTGGCAGGCTGTTTGCTTTCCCACTGGTGGTTGTGGTGTGTGTTGGGCTAACACCATGCACCTGACCTGTCATATGTAACGAGAATAACCTTACGAGAATAACAGCGAATCCAACAGCGGAAACCAGTAGTCGGCAGGTTTAGAGATACAACCTCATGAGTTTCCCACCACATTTTCCTGGGCAGTGCCTCTGCCACTGGCAGGAGCACAGCTAGATCTCTGTGGCAAGTACGGTGCGTGGTACAGTCACGGAGCCACCAGTAGATGTATCCAATCTCGCACACACACCAACCATTTCTTCAAAAGGGTATGTACTGTTAATACTAGAGCTACTTCATTTTTCAGTGGCCCCCAGAAGAGTCCCCTGAATGAAACCTATACTATTGAATCAATCTAATCCAGTTGGTTCCCTACTGGCTCATTTCCCCTGACCATGGCAGCCCAGGAATGAGGGGTTGGTAGCATTCTAGGTGGTGGAGCTGTCAAACACTAGGAGGCCAGGAAATGCTATGTAGTCTAAACCCGCTGCCTTGCTGATGTCTGCAGTTGTGCATGCTGGAAAGGCTGCTCAATTATAAAGAAAAATTTTAATTTTGTAAAAATACTGGCCATTTGCATATGGAACTAATATTTCCTATTTCCAACTGTTTGACAAGTGGTCAACATTTAAACTACCAGCATTCACAGATGAATAAACAAAATTACCAATAGCCAGCCCAAGATGTTCAAATTAAATCTATCCAATTTTTTTCTTAAGATACAGTTTCAAAGCCCATTAAAGTTGCACAAGGCAATTGCATAAGGGCATGGTCTGTGGGGACTTACAGAAGAAAGAGAAAAATGAAATACCTTCTTGCTCTTCAGAATGTAGGTGTAAAACACCTTACTGTAAAGTGTTTACTTGCCAATAAATTGGCCAATTACCAGCTACACATAGGCCAGTCTACACATGTTTTCTTTAAAGGAACTGGATACCAGAAAGTGAATGAGTTGAGAGAGCTAATGGCCACATATCCTGAGTAAACATTATGAAAAGATTAACCTACAGTGCATTGGGATGATCCGGTGATGAGAAAACAGACATGACAAATCATGCCAATGTGCCTCCTACCATCACCTGACAGATGTCAGCACTAACAGGGGGGGTCTTAAGTTAGGGAAAAAATCTATAAATATTACGTAAGAGCAAATCCTTTGAGAAGAAACAGCTAAACATGTTACCCTTCCCCTACCCACACAAAAAAAGTGACTATACTGTTTACCTTGAAATAGCCAGTAAAAATAGAACACTAGCCTGGATTTAGAGGGCTCAGTGCTCGATGGTTGAAAGGCTGAGCCGTGAGCCCAGTAGAGGACTGTGGTGAAGCCCGAGGCAGGTGCTTTGTCAGGAGATGGTGCCCTTGCTTGAGCTCCCCCCTCTCTCTTAGGACTATGGACAATACACCTAATTCCATGGGGAAGAACACAAGAGAATATGATGGGAAAGTGGAAAAGTCATGTTCACGTCTCGGAAAACAGTTCGAACCCCTTTCCTGATTTGGTGTAGTGCCATCACTCTACAGAAAATGTGTTCTTAAGAGCACAGCAATGTTCTAAAACTGGGCTAGTCACGGCTACTATCCAGCACCACCTACTGGTAACCGGCAGAATATAGAACACAAACTGCAGTGATAAAACTGAACAGGTTGTGTTTGAATTGTCCATTTCTGGTAGGGGAGTGGTTCAGGGAGACCCTGCGTCCACAAAATAGAACGGTGATAGACTGTTATAACAGAGAGAAGATGCAGAAATATAGATTTTGGAATAGTGAGTAAAAAATTAGATTACAATATAATGAAAAAAATATGCAAACTTGTCTTCAGGGATTAAGAAGTGAGAGAAAGAGAAGATGCACCTGATTTTGTGAATTTAAAAGTTTTCCTTTCAAATTTGTTGTTTTGTGCATTAGTCACAAACGTATCCTTCAAAAGTAATTTGTAATAGATTGGCAATTACACTGTATACCAAAATATGTATTAAAAAGTTAATCATAGGAGGGAAAAGGAATGAGTGTGGTCATGTACTTTGGGGTGCATTATTTTTTCTCTCTGAAACTTTCTAAAATCTTAATTTTAAAAATTAGAGCCTTCTTTAAATTAAAGAGCTAAAACATGCACAGTAAACAAAGAAGTCCAAAACGTGCCCAAATCCCCTCGAATCCCAAGATCGCAGCCCTTCTCCCAGATCAGGTTTATGCATTCTTGTTTATCTTTCTAAAATTTTTTTCTGAGCACATACAGAAAGTGTTTGTATATGCACACATGTGAATGTCATGTCTTGGTCAGGAGCCTCTGGGATTGAATTATTTCAGCCTAAGCAAAAAAGTTCACTGGTACACTAGATGACAATGAAATCATTTGAATTTAGGCAATGGAGCTATATTTAATATAGCTTTTTAGGATTCATGTCAAAAGGATTGGTGAAATCTCTAATTTCAGTTTTATTTTTTTACCAAAGACATACTTTCACGGAGTGTAACAGATCAGATAGTCCTACAAGGCTCAGAGCCAAGATCAGCAGTTCTTTATTGTCCTCTGCGACCCATACAAATTCCTGTTCCTCAGAGGAAACCACTTTAACATTGTAAAGCATGCCTCTATTACTTACCTTCCTATTTCCACGTGGCATGTCTATGAACATATTTCTTAGTCAATTTTATGTAACACCTATTTCTTTTATACTGTGCAAGATGAGGATTTCACTTCTTAAACTCTCCTCCCAAATGCACAGGCTCTTCCCCACCTAACAGAGTTACTTATTGATCAATGATCAATGTGTGCACTATTATGACTACTTAAATATTATTTGCAGATGAGACATATTTATGGCTCAGGAGTACCTGGATGTTATTTTATTTCTCGTGCAAATTTTGCTTTTCATTGACTAAATGGTGATCTCCTTTTAAACTTTGCTTAAGTTTCTATGTACCTACCAGTAAATCATCGCTAAGCTCTCGGACATCTGAAATCTTCTCTCAGTACATTCAAATGAAGGAGGTTAGCTATCTCTTTGATTTTTTTTCTTTAGAAACAGCCCTGTTCCCCCCACTGGCATTTGGATGAATGGCCCTCTGGGGCTGCTGCCCAGCTGTCTTCCTGGAAATTTTCTATACCTTTCCTGTGTTGTATCATCTGAATTCTGTGCCTTCATTTGGGGAACAAGTTGTTTCAAACCTTCAAAAAAAAAAAAAAAGATGTTTGGATATTTTTGTTTGTTTGAGGGGTGATAACCTGGTTGAAAAAGAACTTCTAGTTTGAAAATCATTTTTCCCTCAAAAATTTAAAAGCAGTATTATGTTGTTTTCTAGTCTCCACTATGTGTTTATTTTTGCTTGTTTGTTTCTGTCCTGTTTGGAGAATTCTGACAATTCTGTAAGTCCTGATATTTTATACATGACGTACTGTTTTCTCTTAAAGTGTTTAGGATCATCTCTTTGTACTCAGCATTCTGAAGTTACATGTTCATGTGTCTCAATGAGGTTCATTCTTCATTAATTTGCAAAGAATATGGTGTATATATATAGTTTTTTTAAATCCTCACCAGAGAATATTTTTCTATTTAACATCAGATAGAGTGGGAGTGAGGGAGAGAGAAAGAGAAGGAGAGAGAAACATCGATGTGAGAGAGACACATTGACTGGTTGCCTCCCGCACAACCCTACCAGTGCCAGAGATGAACCGCAACCGAGGTACGTGCCCTTGACCAGAATCGAACCCGTGACTCAGTGGTCCGCGGGCCGATGCTCCAACTGCTGAGCCAAACAAGCCAGGGCTGGTGTATATTTTTTAAAAATATTTCTTCAACAATGTATTCCCTCAATTTTGTCCTGTGTTTTTTCCTCTCTGTTTTCCTAGAACTTCTTTTGCTTGTAAATTATACCTCCTGGGTCAACTTTTGAATTATTTTTTCTTGAAGTTTCTACTACTTTATATGATTTTTTGGAGGTTTACTCAGCTTTATTTTCCAAAACTTCTGAATTTTTCCTTTTCTTTGTCATAGTTGTTTTTTTTCCAAGAGCACTCTTGTTCTCTAAATGTTCTTGTTTTTGTAACTGTCTGTTCTTTCATAGAAACAGTCACTTTACTTCCCTCTCTGAGCATAACATGTTTTTCCCCTCCTAATCCTATTCAGACTTCCATACTGTGTCTGTTTGCCAAGATTCACTTTTTTCTCTCTTTTATAATGTTGATCTTTGTTATCTTAGGGACTTTCCTCAAATGACTGGTGATGGATGACGCCACATGTACACATATACCCAAAAGAGGAGGAGAGAGGGGGAGAGGGAGCAGGAGGGAGGATGTTGGGTAGGATTCGCTGTGGGAGATGTAGCTATTCGGTTTATTTGGCAACTCTCCTGCAGGTGTCTCCTGTTAGGAGTGTTTTCTCAGAGAAGAATCCTCTAACCCTCTTCTCAGTGAATATCAAGCTGTTCTCAGCGTTCTGGGGCCAACAAGCAGGGGACTGGAGGGCCCACTGTTCAGTGTATTGTATAGACTTGTATTTCGCCTCTCCCCCCACCCTCTGCTGTATCTGGTGTCTCTCCACCCGGACTCCCTCTGTTCTGCCTCCTCAGGAATTAGACCCATTGTCCTTGCACATTATAGGGGTCTAGTTGCTCTTATGCAGACTTGATCTCATTAATCTATGTCTTTAATAAATATTTACCAAGTGCCTACTACATGCCAGACACTGTTTTATGTAGTGTGGAAACATCTGTCTGCAAAACAAACAAAATTCCATACCCCTTTGTGTGGTTTTCATCTCCAATGAAGCCCTCACTTTCAGAACTCATTGGTGCCTCCAAATTCTAACCTGGTATTCTGTCATGTGAATTATGCTTGTTTTTTTGTTTAGCTTTTTGCATGCTCTGTTATCATTTTCTATTTGGTCTGTTGAGTCAGGAACCACGTGCCCATTTATTTCTAGTTCCAAAATTGGTTATCTTTCACCGTCCCTTCATTTCTTTTGTGTTTTTTGGGATTGATGTCACACCTTTTCAGTCATTTCACAGGATTTAGGAAGGGCATAGAGATAAACATGTGTGTCCAATCTACCACCTTTCTAGAAGTACCTGTTAGTAATTTTGCCCAATGAGCCCAGCATCTGAGTGTCTGCCAACCGGTGATACGCTTGGGTGGCCCAAAGTTGCGACACAATTGGGATCTGGGCTCTCTTCTACTAAGAGTCACTTCCATTACAAGCTGGTCGTGTGTGAAAAGTTCTTGAAGCACCAGAACATGCACCTGGGTTGTGCTCTTCTTCTTGCGATTGCTGGTCCTCTGACAGACTGCTGTTTTGTTTTTTGGTTTTTTTCTGGCCAGAAAGGACTAGATTTCTGAGGACCTGTGGCTATCGGAACAATGCCTATGCCCTAACCCTACCCTGGCATTATATAATGCCTGTAACAGAGACTCTATACAGCTTCCGTGTGTTATTTTTTAAGCTAAGCCTCCTCATATTTTTCCTCTTCTGGGTCTTTGGAAGCTTTCAAAAGAGGCAATATAGAAATTTGTGTTTTTATCACTAATCTGAGCATCTCTGGTTTTTTTGAGAGGAAATAGACACTTGTCTAGAAGAGAAGCCCCTTGTTTCTTCTTAAATGGAACAAGAAAATTCTTCTTGAATACTTTTGCAATTTTCCAAGTAAAAGAAGGTAGATACATCCTGTCACTCTTTGTGATGGCAGACTTTGTGGAGCTGAGGGGGACGGGCTATCTGTCCCCTTGGGTCCTCAAACTACAGGCAGTGTCTTCTGAAGCCCAGTGCACTTGGCCCTGAGTGACACGCCTTAGCCCGGTGTCAGCTTTGCTCCAACAGATCAAAACTATACGTACTTATGTGAAATCTTTACTTTCAAAGTATTGCCTAATGTCTTCTGGTATTATAAGAAACTTTGATTTCCCATAATTTTCAAAATAGAGTCTGGTTCCAGAGATTACAGATTATAGATTACATTTCCTAAGAGGAATCTAGTATTTCAGTGCTGGGTGCTATTTTTTGTTTGAGCATTAAATCTGGAAAATGTGTTTTAGACTTCTTGAGGTTTAGAAGAAGGGAGAAGGAGTCACTCTTCTATTAAGCTGTTAAACTGGTTTGTAAGTTTTATACCCGTGATGGGAAAGGAATGAAGAAACCCAGTGCTTCTGACCTTCTTGTTCCTAAAAATAGCTATTGTGTGTGAATAAGAATGTTACAACTCTGAAAGGAAATCTTTCAAAGGGAACTAAAGGAAAGCTCAAGAGATTTTCAAACTATGAAAGTTAGTTATGTGGAAAACTGCTATTAGAACTTTGAACACTGACAAAGCACAGTATTACTTGTAACAATTCTTTGGCATCCTTTTCTGTTTGTTTCAAATACTTTGAAAATTGACGGCCCCTTCAGCGATCATTTTCATGAAGTAATAAACCCTCACCTACACTTCCTTGGAAACCTTCACATCACCTAGAACACATTTGGGACAATAGTAACTATTTTTTGATTATTTTTAAAAATTAACTTTTAGTTATTTTCACGCAAGATAAATAGTAAACACATATGCTCTATTCTGACCCAACTACAGTCCATAGAAATGAACAAACTAGTTAATCGCCTATTTAAGTACATTCAGCATGTACTTGTTGAATGTCTACCATGTCTCAGGTGTTAAAATAAGATTTAGGATTAGAGGAATGAATTAGAGAGGTGTGGCATTGCATTCACAGGTTACAGTAGAGTGGGAAAGACAGGTAATTAAACAAACACAAGCTATGAGATGAGGGATATGGTGGGAGAATCATAAAGAGTTAGAGGGCATCATAACTAGTGGTCCTACCCTATTCCAGAGGTGGGGAAAGGAGTCCCAGCTAAAGCTGCTCTCTTGCAAGATGAATAGGCTCTATCAAGAAAAAGAAGGAAAATTAGTTTCCCGAGAGGAGGGACTAGCATGTGTAAAGATCTAGAAATCAGAGAGGAATCAATTTTAGGGAAGCTAGAACAAAGGAATGTGTAAGACAGAGAGTGGTGAGAATCAGGATGGACAGGTAGGCAGAGATCACATTATTCAGGGAATTTAAAGGCACGCAATGGATATAAATTTCAGAACAAAGATAATAGGAAGCCATTTAATAACTTTAGGATGGTAATGGCGTGATTAGATGTGCACATTGGGCCGATCGTTGGGCTGCGTATGACAAATGGATGGAAAGAGAACAAAATATTGGAGGCAGGACTTTTTGTTCCAATCTTGTCAGAGAAGCCGGCATTAGACTTGACTGCTTACCTATACAACTTTAAAACTAGACCCGTATGTGAAGCAAATGATTTTTAGGCATTGGACAGCAGTTAGTGTAAGGCTGAGATCTTTGAGGGGAAAAAGGCACATGATTTTATTCACCCTGGCTTTTTGCCCCAGGCAATGTCCAATGCCTGACAAGGGAAGCAGAAAGGGAAATTCTTCCTGGGCAGAGTAAAACAGAGTGTGATGTTTGGGGGCTGCTAACATGGCTAGAATTTGTGGAGTATGTTGACCGGGTGGGGGAAACCATAATGAAAGAGCCCTGGGATCTGTCAGGGGGTCTCCTCTGATTCTTGAGCTGCAGGGTGAAATTCTGCATGACATAATATCATGGAACTGCGTGCTGATGAGGGCTGGCAGGTGAGGAGAGACTTCTGATTGCACAAAGATCATAGAATGTTGAGAAGATGTTGGAATTCTGACCCAACTACAGTCCAGACACCTTAATATTTAAACCAGACATTCAGTTGAGACCCCCAAATAGTAACAAGTACTTTGTGCAACAACTAAGGGCAAATGTGAAATAAATTCACCCTTGAAAAGCTAAAAAGACAATTCTGAACTTGATAAAATGATCCACTTGTAATTTAACTGCCTCCAAGCAGGACAGTAGTATAATCCATAGTCTCCACAACATATTATCTACAATGTCCAGCATATAATAATAGAAAGTACCAGTCAAGAAAAATAAAAAATAAAAAAAAGGCAGGAAAGCAACAACCATTATAATTTTCAATAGATAAAAGAGCTTAAAGGAGCAAACATACAGATGAGCTGGATAGTGAAATAATTAGACAATGATTTTAAAATACCTATTACAAATGAGTTAAGGAATTTAGAAATGAACAACTAAGCAATTGGATGAGGGTACTTCAGCAGAATTATATAGATGTTCCTAAATGGAAATTCTTCTAAATATTTAAGAAAGAAAATGCCAATCTTATACAATATATTTCAGGAAAAAAAGGAAGAAAAGACACATCCACATTTGTTTTATGAGACCAGTATATTCTTCACGAAGACATTAAAAGAAAAGAAAATCCCAAACTGACATCCTTCATTCCAAAGATTGTTAATAAATATTAGCAAATTAAATCTAGCAAAATATTTTAAAAGGTTATCATGATTAATGAGTTTTATCCTAGTTAAGCAAGGTTAGGTTAACATTCATAAATTGGTCATAATTTACCACAGTAGCATAATAAAGGAAAAAATATGATCATACCAATAGATTAAGAAAAACCATTTAATTAAAATTCAAAACTAGTCAAAGATAAAAATGATTTCAAAAAATTAGGAATAGAAAGGAATTGATGCAGAAGATGGTGATAAAGTAAGACTTTTCTGCATGTAACATAATATATGGTTTTGGTCATAAAAACTTTAAAAAAATCAATTCCTAAAAAGTGAAACCAACAGAAACAAGTGGATCTAATAGTCTATCAAGTGGGTGACATAATGATACAGAGAAAATGATTTTTTTCCAGAACATAGCCATAGGAAACATATTTTAAGGGAAAATAGAGCTGCAAAGATATCATAAACATCATCAAGTAGTCTATTTGTAATAATATTTCATTACTTTGAAAATATTTTTAATATAATGAAATGTAATGCAAGAAGGAAGTGTGTTGATGTTGTCAGAAGCCAAAGTATTTATTGTAAGGAAAAAAGATAAAATAAAATGAAGTTACATAATGTTAAGTTTGAATTGGATATGTCAAAATAAATTGTTATTTTCCCTTTCAAATTATGTTATTGAAAAGGCTGAGAAGCACTAACAATCTAATAGCAATGAGGACATCTAGGACATTAAATACCCTTCCCTTGAAAAAGAAACAAGACTTCTGATTTCATGCCTGGAGCAGGAAGCATCAAAATGACCCAGGGCACTGTGTTATGCAAGAAAGCAGGGACGTTTATTGGGAAAAGCAGTCACAGGCATTCAATCTTCTGAGGATACCCACTCAGCCACAAAAGTAGGAGCCTTGAGCCTGGAACACTTCCTTCTCGAGAGATAAGGGGCCCTCATGGTCTGTGTGAATTTATCTGTGGGAATATTTTCCCTGTTTCAGATTCAGTACGAGCTGTTTTGTTCTACTTAAGCATGTCTGTCATATGGTACCTGACCAACCGCACAACTATATCCATTCCTGGGGGGAGGGAACGGAGACCCTCACCCATAGACCAAGAGGGGTGTGTAGGTCATCACCCTGTGTCAGCTGTGGAAGGGAGCTGCTGGCCACTACTGAAGCTCATTGTGTTCTGTCTCTTCTCTGTGAGAGTCAAGTGTTTCGCTGTAAAACCTATGGTGTGTCCTATCTTTCCTGGTGACCCTGAACCATGGAGTGGGTTCCCATGCTGGGGCTGCTGTTCCTGGTGGAGTGGGACTCCTCCCTGGAAGTGATAACAGGTGTCATTTGCTTGGCAAAGTCATCAACACAGAGGAGCCAGTACGAAGGACTCCCTCATGCCAAAAATGGGACAGTTTAAGCATCAAAAAAATAATAAATGAGTTTAATTGAAATTCACTAAATATATTTAATAAAACATCAATTTGTGTCGATATTCAATTTTCTAATAGAGAAATTTAACAAAAATGACAATTAAGAACTTTGAAAAGGAACGACACCTTGGTATGCAAATGATAAAATCGAAATAAGTAAGCATTTATCATATCTTTCCTTGTGTGAACTGTAAATAAAGAAGAAAAAAAAAAACTCCTTTACAGAAGAATCCCTATTAGTAAATATGAAGGATTTTAAAATCACAACTTTGAAACTTTTAATGAAATAATTGGTTCAGGCAGCAATCAATAGTTTAAAAATTGATGGAGAATGTTATAACAGATAGATCTATTGACCAATGTCAGTATCATCAAAATTTGACAATCTCCTGATGTGATTCCCTATTTATCCCAAAGGTTAATAGCATTATGACCTTAGCATTTAAGCTGTCTGTATATCAGATGCTTCCTCTATTAATTAAGAATAATAGTAATTTCTTAGAGTAGAGTTTGCTAAATAGAAGGCACTCCATAAATGGTAGTGAGGGCTGTTACCATTATAACTCCCACTAAACCTGGATTCCATTTACACATGGATTGTCTTTTCATACAGGGAGCCAGCATTATGCCCTTGGTTCTTTGCCCTGGAACTACAGTGGGCAGGGAAATGGGGAAGCGAGATGGCCTGTCCCCCCCACCCCAAGATGTATTGGCTCTCTTATTGAGGATGCTTTTGGTGACTTAGCAAATTTCTAAATATTTTAAGATTTACTGTACTTAGCTATAAAATGGGAATACTATTAATATGTATCAATGAGAATTCAATAATAGTGTATATAAAAACTGCTTTGTAAAGTGCAAAGTGTCAAGCATATATTATTAGTCCATATGGTAGGTTTGATGCAGAATTGTAATGTGAGCTAAATAGTCACTATTTGTTTAAAGGTTTATAGCATTACTTTGATTAATCCATAATCAAAATATATGTTGTAGACAAATGCATTTGGAATCAGATGGAAAACAAATATATGACAAATAATTTGTGGTTGGCGAATACTGTAATGTGGATACAGGCAATAATGTTGAAAACGATCTCTTCTTATGATAAACACAGGATGAATTTTTGCTAACCAGCCTCAGAATCTGTTTCCTTGTTTAACCTTCCTGAAGGCTAAACTGATAACATTTTTTCTATTCTGCAATGTTTGAGAATTTCAAATTAATAAAGGCCCTTTCTGTGTGGAATTTTATTGGCAGATGAACATATATCTGAAAGTCAATCAGTGAATTTAAATGACTATAAAACCTTGATTTTCTGCGTCTACATAATTGGATTTTTTTTTTTTTTTACTTTTTACTTTTTACAATTGCAGTGACTTCTGATGCCAAGACACCCTTGATGTTAATCATTATTTCCACTAGATGGCACTATTGTCAAAGCAATAAAAGAATTATGCCATGATGTAATAGTTTGCTCCTCTTCAGCCCTCCCTTCCCCCTTCTATACCTCTAATTCTTTGCCCTTTTCAGCATGTGAATTTTACTCTTTAAATAAATAAAATTAGGTTTCTAAAAACCATTTGGAAGGTAAAGCAGGTTGATATGCCCAAACCTATATATCATCCTTTGACACTATTTGTTATCAGATACCTGAAATTTTGTGTGTTGAAAGGGAAAAAATACAGAATTAGAGCAAAAGAAATGGGTTTTGTTAATGGTTCTTCAGCATCTTCTAAATAATCATAAACCATTTGTAAATAGAAGGACTGGGAGACAAAAATGTGGTGTTAGCATGCAAGAAAAATTTCTGTTGCTTTTTTGTCGTTTGATAATTTAGAGAAAATTTATTCTTTGCATTTGTAGGAATAACTGAATTCACAGAAAAGATTCCACTCTGAGAGAGATTCTGTAAACAGAGCCAATCAACATGACACCAGAACTCAGAAAAGCCGACCTTGGGGAAGGGGGAAGAGGGTCAAAGGTGCTTTCTGAGTCTTTTTATTTATTCGTCACCAGCTTAAAGTAAAAATCCAAAATGGCATATTTTGGGGAGGAGAAACTAAAAATATGAATATAAATTCTTCCTCCTTTCTGAAATTTCATATCCAACAAGCACAAGTCCTGTCCATTCTGTTTCGCTCATGCTTCCTCTCTGCTCTGTCCCTGGGCCATGGAGCTTACTGACACTCCCCAGCTGAACTATTAAAATAGCTTCTCTATCAGCGTTCTGTCTGTCCATGCTACCATCAAACAACCCAACACTCAAATCTGGGCATCAAATTCCCTCCTCAAAATTCTTCCGTGGTTTTTTTATAGCCTGTCTGCTGTGTGTTGGTCTCAGCCTATCCATAGCCAATATTGCGCCTGTGTTGCCCGTGGAAGTGGGGTCCTAGTGCTGTCATAAGAAAAAGCATTGTTGGAGACCCACAAGGGAGAATGAAGTCTGATAAGATTTATTTCGGTGAAAACAGAAGGTGGCCCCTGGGTTTCCAATGTCTCATTTCTGTCCATCCCGCATATGCGCGAAAATTCAGCTGTGTTTTCAGCAAAGCCAGAACAAAGGCCAGTGTCCAGAGTTTTCGTTTCATATTAAAGCTCAGTCCCTGGAGCCCACACAGTCTGCCATGGACCCCAGGTGGCCTAGACCTGCATGGCTGCCATGGAGAGAATGCGAAAATGAACAGGACAAGTGCATGTTCCCAGAGAGAGACGAGGAGAGAGAGAGAGAGAGAGAGAGAGAGACCTCTTTGTTCCCTTGGGATTATCTTATCTTTGGCTTGGGAAGGACCAGGAACTTTTTCAAAATAACCTATCAACTTCCCAAGCTTTTGCGGGCTTCTGATGGGTCCACCCCCTAGCCAATGATCCCTTTTCCAAGGTACACTGACAGGCCACTATGCTCAAGCACCTCTCGCTGCACCATTCTCTTGCACCTGTGCTTACCACCCCCTGCACCCACTTGACAATCTGGTACCAGAGGGAAGAAGGGAGAGGTGTTCATTCCTGGTGGGGCAATGCTATGATCCCCTGAAGTATATAAAGCTGTAGCTTCCTGGTGAAGCAAACAGGTTCAGTGTTAGATTCAGCTCCGCAGCCCATTAGGCTCAACAATGTCTGATTCCCTTTGCTTCCTTCCTTTATTAATATTGAGCTAATTACCTGTGCTAACACCTGGGCCAGCCCTTGTGGTTATCATCATGATTGCAAGAGGCACTTCAGCAATAACCTTCAGGAAATTTAAAAAAGGTTTATTACTCACAGGTCCTGGAAATTACATGGTTATCCTGGAGGCACATAGCAAGGTCACAGGTAGAGAGAGAAGAGAGTGTGTGCCTGGGGTTCTGCTTTCATTGGGGTTAAGAGAGGGGGCCTACGGTTTCAGAGTTCAATATGTATTAATGAATTAAAACAGAACAATGGGAATTTAATACACGAGAAGAGGGAAAAATGCTACCCAAATGGTCAGTTATCCAAATCAACCAAGATCTCTAAAACCAAGGAGCCTGTGGGGATGGAGGGTTGGGAGAGAAGTGGCCTAGCTCTTTATCTAGTCATGTGCCTGGCACTGTGTTTATTCAAGAGCAATTAAAGCTTAAGTCAGGCACTTGCATTACACAAAGAGAAAGCCCACCTGTCAAGGCTTACATTATAAAGTGGGAAGAGCTCCAAGCTGCTGAGCATCTAACATCCGCAAATATTTATGGTCTGACCCCATTATCTGTCTAGCCTCCTGTCCTATCCCTGCTCCTTAATTCCTTCTCTATTAGTTTCCTAACAAATTACCACACACTTCTCAGTTGGAAACAACAGAAATGTATTCTGTCACAGTTCTGGAGGCCGGAAGTCCAAAATTAAGGTGTCAGCTGAGTTGATTCCCTCTAGTCTAGAGGCTCCAAGGGAGAATCATGTCTCTCTCCTGGCTTCTGCTGGCAGCCAGCAACCCTCGGTACTCCTTGGCTAGAGGCCGCTTACCTCCAGTCTCTGCATCCACCTTGACATGGCCTCCTTTTTCTTTCTCTCTCTGTTACATCTCCCTTTCTTTTTCTTATAAGATTGTCAGTCATTAGATTTAGAGCCTACCCTAAATCCAGGATGATCTCATCTCAAGAATCCTAATTACACCTGCAAAGACCATATTTCCAAGCAAGGTCACATTCATAAGTGCTGGGGGTTAGGACTGGGATGTATTTTGAGGGCACAGTTCTACCCACTCGACCTTTCCTTCTTATGCTTTAGCAGCACTGAACTACACGTTGTTCCCGCACCCAGCCTCTTCCTGTGCTCATGTTGCAGACAGGATTCCTTCTGCCTAGAATTTTATTCCTCATGTGTCTTGACAACTTTTCCCTCATTTTTGTAGTTGTATCTTGAGGGTTCATTTTTACAAAACTTTTCTAACTCTTACGTGAAGATCTAGTAGCTGCTCTCGTGCCTCTCATGGCCTAATGGCCAGTATATCAGAGCACCGCTGCATTGAGGGGTTTCCCCGTGAGTCTCTCTCCTGAACTGTGCCTCCTTATTGGCAGGGACCATGCATTTTTATCTTTACATCCCTAAGATTCCGTCGATTAGTCAATAAACCTCTTTGGCATAACTTCTGCAGCAGACACTGTGTCTTAAGATGCTGCAATTCATGCAATAGATATTCTTGAGGGCTAATCCTCTGTGTGACGTGGTACCCAGTCCTGAAGGAGCTGCCAGAGAAACGCAAGACAGCTCTTGACCTCACGCATTTTGTTATAGAGTGAAAACAAACTTGAAAAGATTAAGTTACTGTTTGGGACTAGCATATAATTAAATTACAAAGGAAGGAAATACACTGCATTCTGTCTGCATTAAGAAGAATCCACTGTGAATTGGTAGGCTTCATAGAAAATGCAAATCAGACGACCTCAAAGAAAGAGTGGGATTTGGGAAACGCTGCAGAACATTCTTTAGATACTAATCACATGATGCAGGGAAACAGTTCATGCAAGTCACTGAATCTTCAATTAGTTCCATTCATTTGATTGCTCCATCCATGAAGACCTTCTCTGTGGAAGGGAAATGTCGTATTGGACAGGGCAGTAGTATTTGGAACCCGACAGACCTGGCTTTGCCTTGCCTTGCGCTACTTTCCAACCACGTGACCTCAAGTAAGTTGTATAGACATTCTGAATCTGCATTCTAATTCACAAATTGGAGATAGGAAATCCTGTTTTTTTTTCTGATGATCATGTGAGTTAAAATAACATACATATATCTAAGGTGGTCAATTTATGTTAGTCAATAAAAGCAAAATCAGGTTGTGTCTTCATTTTGTTAGTTTTTTTGTTTGTTTTTTTTTTCCAGTAGGATAGTGACAGTATGTCTGACTGGATGTGTTGATTTAGGTGAGAACACTAAGAACTGTTGTTGACTCAGCTAAAGAGAACACTGAATCTGGAAACAGGGACACTTGGTGCATCACTTATGCTTGGGGAGGTCATGATAACCAGGCTTTATCCTGATCAGGCAACAGAGAGCACACAAGTCACCCACCTCCCCAGCAGGGACCAGAGAAGGGGGAGGACATGGTGTTTGTTCAGGGTTTAGAGCTTCTTTGTGGGAAGATGTTGGATAGGTACTGAGTTGGCATCGGGCTGAAATGGAGTCAGCTGTACTGTTACTGATTTTTCTCATTCTAAACTCGTAGAAACCTGAGTAGGTAGAAAAATGAAAGGAGCCTTCACAGTGTGGGATTTCTCCAGCAGGTTGACTATTGTTGTTGGATGGGCTACCAGGGTTGCAGCTCTCAGATTTGAGATTGTGTCAGAATTGCCCAAAGGGCCTTTAAATCTCCATTTCTTGGGCCCACACTCCAGAGTTTCTGATTAGGAGGTCTGGGTGGGAAGTGATATTCGCATTTCTAAGAATTTAACAGGTCATGCTGGTGCTGCTGGTCTAGGGATTATTCTTTGGGAACCACTATATTAAAGATAACACTTAATCTCACACAAGAACTTTGTCTTTAGTAATAATATTCAAATGATTAGTATGTGTAGGGCAGAACATCTTTCTGCCCCAAATTGTATCTCTCTGGCATGAGGATTATTTTATTTTTAAGGAACAAAAGATTTAGGAAGAATTTATGACCTTCCCCCAGACTGCCTGAAGGAATTTAAAACAGGGCCTGCTCCTGGAAGAACTATCACCATAGGCAACCAGAGTATAATCTGAAGTAGGTTGGCAGACAGGGAGCAATCTAGAAGACCAGTTTGATCAGAGTCCTGTCTGGGGCCCATTTTTTCTAGGTGTCCCAGCAAACATTGATTTAGAAAACATTAATTCTGTTCATCTTCCTATGAATTGATTTACTTCCTTTTGAAATCCCAGATACCTGTCTCCTCCTCCTTGGTCTAGCATGCTGTAATAACACATACCTCATTCTGCTTTACTGTCTTTGGAAGTTTCAGGCCTATGTGGATTCCCTGTGCACATACTTATTACAACTTGATTTTCTTCTGTTAATCTGCTGTATGTCATTTAATTATGTGACCAGACATAAGAACCAAGAGAGGAAGGAGAGAGTTCTCTCCTTCCCCCCCCAAGTAACTGGAATATACTCAGTATTTTTGCTGCCTCAAGCAGGAAACAGAGATCACTTTACTTTCCTCTTACTGAAATAACATGACCAGCACCTCAATTTTTAGACATACATTTATTATGTCACTCCCTCTAGTACTCTCACGTGTTCCCTTTTACCTACACCTCTGATGCCCTATATGGTTTATTTAACAGGCAGATTCCAACTGGCTGACAGGAGTTACCTGAAGTGCAGCGTTACAGAGGATCCTGAGGTAGGGTTGCCAGATAAAATACAAGATGCCTAGGTACATTTGGATTTCAGATAAACAACAGATACTTTTATTTGTTTGTATAAATGTGTCTCATGCTGTATTTGGGACATACTGACACTAAAAATTATTTGGTATTCATTTGAAATTCGAATGTAACTGATGGTCTTTATTTTCATTTGTTAAATCTGGCCATCACACGGATGGTGCACCCAGCCTAACAGGGAATGTGAGGTGACTGATTTGCTCTGTCTGCCATTGGAATGGAGAGGGGGTTAATGGCTGCCTAAACAAAGAATTGAACAGTCCCTGTATTGAAACTGGAATTCTCCATCAGCCTTCACTCACAGTAAATTTGGGAAGCCTTCTTATCAGTGGAAAAACAAGGGGATGTTTTCTGTCATAATGTATCAACCACTTCTCACTGCCAACAATCTGATATTCATCACCTGGAATTCACAGAGCCTGGGGTAAGAGAAGGAGAATGTTGGCAGCAGCTGCTGTGATAAGTGTTACATTATTTTGTGATAATGGCACTTAACAGTGGAAGCCATCAACTGCTTTAAAATTAGGGCAGCTGCAACTCTGCCATCAAACTAATGTTTGTCACTAATCCAGTCTGCGTCTCGCAAACAGCTGATTCCCAGAAGAATGCATGATGCATTTGCACTTCAATCTATGGGTTTGACCAAACGATCTGGTACCTTACAGTCAGAATATCCTTCTGCCATCAGCTCCAAGTCAGTGTTTGAATAGGTCCCCTATAACGTTCTCCATTGTAAGCATTTTTGTAAGTGAAATCCTTTGTTCCTCATAGCCTGCAGAAAAAGTATAAGCCCAGGTGACCCTGTAAACGCTGTCGTCATTGGAAAACAGCTGTAAGAACCATCGGTATAAATTGAGGGGACCTGAACTCAGATTGCCAGTGAAGAAAATATTCTTTCTACTTTTAATGCAGGAGAACACACTCTACTCTCAAAAATTTTATTCTAAAGAAAGTTTTGTTTATTAAATTTTTGAGAATTGATATAATATAGGCTTCTGCTTTCAAGAAGATGAAGGAGACATTCCAAGCAAAAATCCTGGATATTATATACAAAACAAACATAAGAACATTCTGAAAGAGAGAGAGGAGGGGGACAGACTATGGGTATTGGGAGCCCAGGAACAACTCAGTGTGAATTCCTTGGCTTTCCTTTTTGCCTCATATATCCCAGACCTGAAGCAAAAGGAGCTGGCAATTTCAAAGTACCATTACGCATCAAGAAAGAAAGCCCAACTAAAGCTTGTTGTCTCTAGTTAAAGGGCCGGGGAGAAGAGGCAGCAGTAATGAGGCACCCCCACTCTTCCTGCCGGGGTGCGGTCAGAGGAGACCTAGCGCAGATTCAGGATTCTCATCAATGTCCAGCCGAATGAAACACCTTTCCCCACCCACTGTGGTGGGGGTGTTGTGGGGAGCAGTCATCAGCAAGGAGGCACTACTCTGCATATTAGACACATTCAGGCTGACCACAGAGCTCTAAGGAATCAGGAAATACAGAGTTTAGGAGTCAAGCTTTGGACTAGCTGAGTTCTAATCCAATCCGTGCCACTTGCTACCGATGTGGATTTGGGCAAATCACTTAATTTCTCAGAGCCTCAATGGAAACCCAGTAAAGAGGAGGAAATCAAATGATACATCGAACTCAACAAAAACGAAGATGCCACATATCATAATTTGTGGTACACAACTAGAGCAGTCCTCCGAGGGATATTATAGCATTAAATGCACACGTTAGAAAAGACGAAAAAGGCTCAAATCAGTAATATAAGCTCTCACCTAAAAAAAACTAGCAAAAGAAGAACAAAACAATTCCAAAGCAATCAGAAAAAAAAATGTATTAAGATAAAACCAGAACCCAACAAAGTTGAAAACAGGATAGAAAAGTCAATAAAATAAAAAATAATTGGTTGTTTGAAAAGATCAATAAAATCTACAAATCCCCGACAAGATTGACAAAGAGAAAAGAGAGAAGATAGAAACTATCAATATCAAAATGAAACAGGAAATCACAACAGCCCTTAAGATATAAAAAGAATAATAAGGGGATGCTATATACAACAAGACATACATAAATTTAACAATTTAGATGAAATGAAGAACACCAATTGCTTGAAAAACACTAAATACCATACTCACAAAATATGAACTAGATAATTTGAGTAACTTTATGACTAGAAAGGGAATTGAATATTTTATTTGAAAGTTCCCCCAAAGAATTCTTCAGACCCAGGTGGTTTCACTGGAGAATTCTGGCAAACATTTAAAGAAAAATTAACACTGATTATACACAATTTCTTCCAGAAGACAGAAGAGGAAGTACCACTTCCCCATTCATTATACGATGCTAGTATTACCCTGATAGCAAAACCAGCACAAAACAAACAAACAATCAGCAGACCAGTATCTCCCATGAATATAGATATAAAAACCCTGAACAAAATATTAGCAAGTAGAATTCAGCAATATATAAATAGAATTATGTGCCACAACCAAGTGAGGTTTCTTCCAGGGATGCAAGGCTGGTTCAATTTAATCATTATACTAAAAGGATAATGAAAAACCACTTGATTGTATCTATTGATGCAGAGAAAGCATTTGGGAAAATTCAACACCCATTCAACTATAAGAAAAATAGGAAGAAAGGGGAATTTGTGCAGCTTGGTAAAGAGCATCTACAGGAAACCTGCTACTAATAAAGTACTCAATAGTACATGATTGAATCCTTTCCCCTTCTTAGGTCAGGAACAAGGCAAGATGTCTGCCCTCACCATTCTTTTTCAACATGATGATGGGAGGTCTAGCCAGTGCAATAGGCAAGAAAAATAAGTAAAAGGCATACAGATCAGAAGTGAAGAAATAGAACTGTCCCTATTGTAGATGACAATTGTATACATAGAAAATCCCAAGAAACCTATAGACAATTAACAACAAAAACAAAACAAAAAAATTTGCTGGAACTAATAAGTGAGTTCAGTAAGGTCATTAATAAAAAAATCAACATAAAAATGAAATCAATTATATTTTAATGTACTAGCAATGAACATGTGGACACTGAAATTAAAAATATATTTATAATTGCTCATAAAATAAAACACTTGGGTATAAATTTAACATAGACTGGGAAAATCAATATAGGAGGGATGCCCTTTCCCAAATCGATATATAGGCTTAAGGTGATTCTGTTAAAAATCTAAGCAACATATTTTTATATATCTAGATGAGTTTTTCTAATGTTCACATGCAAAAGAAATGTAATAGTTAAGACAATTTTAAAAAAAGGAAAATAAAATGGGAAAAATCAGTCCACCCGATGTCTAGAATTATTATATTGTTACAGTAATCAAGACTGTGTGGTATTGGTAGAGGGACAAACATAGAGCAAAGGAACAGAGTAGAGAACCTGGAAATAAATCTACAAATATCTGCCCAACTGATTTTTTTAAATATGCAAAAACAATTCAATAGAGGAAAATAATACTTTCAGCAAATCGTGCCAGAGTGATTTGACACACATACAATAAAGTGAACCTTGACCTAAGTTTCACACCTTATACAAAAATTAAATCAAAGTAGACCATGGACTTAAATATAAAATGAAAACCTACAAAGCTTAAAAAAATAAGAGAAATATTCTTTAAAAAAATTTTTTTAGGACAATCACTCTTTATACTTATGTATTAATAATTAATACTATACTAATATACTATGTACACAATAATACATATAGTATACATCTAAAAGTATGAACCAAAGATGAAATGTTTGGTTTTATTATATTTATCAGTAGAAGAAAAGTATTTTTGATATCATAAACATATAATTATAATTATTTGATGTCAGTACTCTTCATAAATATGCCTCAGTATTTTTGAAAAATTTTGCTCAATGCTTTGTGGATTAGTAACCCAAAGGCCCAGTTTTGAGTTTTTTTCATTACTTGATCATGACTGGAATAGATGCTTTAGAAAGATTCTTGGATCCAAACGGAAGGTAGGTGTCATTCGCTGTCCTTTTTAAATCGGGATGTCTATGTTTCAGTTCTACCCACCAGTTATGCAGAGATTTTTGTTGAAATCCAGCTAGTAGGTTACTATTTTTCCCAATCTCAATCTATTGTTATTCAATAAATGTTAGATCTTTATGTCTTAAAAATTTGTGTAAAACTTACTAAGACTCTTAGTTCAGAACCTCTAAAAGCTGATAAATAGGTTTTATAAAGTTGTTTCCAACATTTTAAAGAGATTTTTATAGGTATATCAAGTATATGAATACACTCTGACATCACACAATAGAAAATCATTTCCAAAAATAGTTCTGTTTTCAAATTGCTCTTTCTATAACTACAGGGCATTTTTTTGGTTTGCTTTTGTTTGTTTTGTTTTTGTCTTTTATTTTTGTGTACAAGAAAAATGTACTTTATTCATTTCCACATCCCCCACCCCCCAAATTTACACATTTTGGAGAAAAATCTTTGGGAATCTAATACTTGGAAAGGAGTTTTTAATCTTGACAACAAAGGTATGATCTATAAGAGGAAAATTTGATAAATTGAACTTCATCAAAATTAAGATTTGCTCCATCAAAGATTTCAGTAAGAAGATGAATAGATGAGCTACAGGGTAGAAGAAAATATTTGCAAACCACATATCCCACAAAGGACTAGTATCTAGATTATATAAATAACTCATAAAACTCAATAATAGCAAACTAATCTAATTAGAAAAAGGGAAAACTATTCAAAGAGGTATATCCCCCCAAAAGAATATACAGATGGCAAATATAGAAAGATGTTCAACATCATTTGTTAGCTATTAGAGAAAAGTAAATTAAAAACCACAATGAGATATCACTATATACCTCTCAGAATGGCTGTTAAAAAGTGATACTAAATGCTAGCAAGGATGAAGAGAAACTAGATCATACGATGCTAGTGGACATGTAAAATTGTACAGTCACTCTGGAATACAGTTTAATTTGCACCTCTGGATATTTATCCCAAAGAAATTAAATTTTTTATGTTTATACAGAAACATATACACAAATATTTATAAAAGCTTTAACCTGGAAACACCCCAGATATTCTTTAATGGGTGAATGGTTAAACTAATTGTGATGTATTCACATAATGGAACCACTCAACAAGAAAAAGAAATGAACTCTTGATACACATAACAACCTCGATAATCTCCAGAGAATGAAGCTGAGTGAAACAGTTAATCTCAAAAGGTTACATGTTATGATTTTGTTTATATAACATTCTGGAAACACCAAATTTACAGAAATGGATAACAGATTAGCAGTTGTCTAGGATTCAGGAAGGACTGGGGGTAAGACGGAGGTGAGTGCGGTTATAAAAGTACCCCATGAGAGAACCTTGCGATGATGGAAATATTCTCTATCTTGACTGAATCAATGTCAGTGTCTTGGTTGTTATGTTGTACTATATATAGTATTATTGTGAGATGTTACCATTGGGGGAAAGCAGCTAAATGTGTATCTCTTATCTCTTACAACTAAATATGCATCTACAATTATCTCAAAATTAAAAGGTTAATTAAAAATGACATAATCTGATAATTCCATGCCATTCAGATTCAACTAATCCTGAAATAATTGACTATCAGTCATCTCATTTAATTCTCATAAGAGCAAGTAGGTAATTAATATTCTAATTTTAATAATGATAATATTGGCGTTCTGTAACTTAAATGATTTTCTAAGGTCATATTTTGATAATAAGGAGTACTTAAACTTTTTAAAAAAGATAAATAGATAAAAGTCACAGCCAAAATTAAATCAGGATCTTTTGATGTCTAATTTAATGCCCTTTCTACACCACATGCCCTTCTCAGGGAACTCTGTCATTTATTTTTTGAAGTGGTCCGTAGAAATAAAGTATTGTAGAAGGTAAAAGATTTTATATTTGAACAGCATGTCATCCTTTTTAGACCTCTGAATTAAGAAAGGCAGTTAACATTATCCCAAGTTGAAAGCAGGGAGAACTGAGACATCATGCGATGAAATGACTTGCTTCCTGTATCTTGGATTCTGCGCTTTGCTCTTTGATTGTAACATCAGTGGAGAAGGCAGAAGGTGGCCAGCTACTCACAAGGCTCACTAGTGAACATTTCTACTAAGCTAATTCTTGTATTGGGGTTTAAATTCACTTCCTTCTCCTTTTGTATGATTGAAATAGTAAATCTCGTAAATACATACCACGTCCATACAACCTGAGCTAATGTCATTTGTGTTCACGTGTCTTCAGTTTTGAAGCAAAGTCAGTCGGTCTGTTCTCCTGCCAAAGTCTGTCCTGCATCTGTCCAGCTTGCTTCTTCTCTCAGCTGCCACCTCAGTCGAAGTCACCACTTTCTGTAACCATCAGTCCTGTAACAGACTCTCAGTGGGTTTCCCCACTTCTGATTTCTGTGTCCTTTAAATTCTTCTTCATCATGAGTTTGCTAATCTTTTAAAAATAGAAGCTGAATCTTCTCATTCCTCTGCTCTGTGGTATATTATATTATTGTTCAGAAATAATTTCTGCCCCTCTTGAGTAGGGTCTTCTTGTTGGACTTTGTTGTTGACTCCACTGTGGTCAGGCTTACCCATGTGAATTGTTTAGGTTGTGATATGAGCAGAAGTGACATGTGCCACTTCTGAAGAAACTTTTAAGTGTTTTTGAGGGGCTTTGTCATCACTCCATTTTCCTTGACCCTCTGGCTAGTGCGGCTTCTCCTTCAGCTGTAGTCCTGGAATGGAAGAGAGATAGAGCAAGGGCCCAGTGGAGCCATAATAGATATTTAATGTGAGGGAAAACATACCGTTGTTTTGATAACCACTAGCACTTTGCGATTTGTGTATTACAGCAGAACTTTGCTTAGACTGTCTGACACATGTGCCGCGTTCTCTGATAGCTTCCCTGTGCACTTAGGACAGATTCATCAGGAGCTTCCAGACGCTACAGTCTGGCCTCCGCGGACTCCACTGACCTTATCCTCAACCACATTTCTTACTCATGAAGATTCTCAGAATGCATGCAACCAAGTTTTGTTTATTTAATACATTTACCATGATGTCCCTGTTGTGAGAAACACGCCCTCCTTCACTATGAGTCACAATTATACATTCTTTAGGCTTCAGGTTAACTGTCATTCTCTCAGACAGTACTCCATGACGATCTGCAATCTAAATTAGGTCTCTCTTGTGCACAATCACAATTCTCTGTTGTTAGAGTATTCTTTTTTTTTAAATATTTTTTATTTTTATTGATTTTAGAGAGAGAGGAAAGGAGGAGAGAGAGATAGAGACAACAATGAGAGAGAACATCGACTGGCCGCCTCCTGCATTCCCCACACTGGGGATTTGGCCCACAACCTGGGCATGTGCCCTGACCGGGAATCAAACCGGCGGCCTCTTGGTGCATGGGTCGACACTCAACCACTGAGACACATCAGCCGGGCTAACACTAAATTTTTGATGGATGAATGAATGTATCTGCATAGAATGTACGACGCCTACATATAGTATCACACTTTCTATAATTCACAGCAAATTATTGTATTTAATCAACATTCAACAGCTTTTTATTATTATTATTCCTCACCTGAGGATACTTTTCTACTTATCAGTTAGAGTGGGAGGGAGGGAGAGGGAGAGAGAGAGAGAGAAACATTGATGTGATAGAGCCACATCGACTGGTTGCCTCCGGCATGACCCGACCAGGGCCAGGGACAAACCGCAATCGAGGTACGTGCCCTTGACTGGAATGGAACCCCAGACTCATTGGTCCGTGGGCCCATGCTCTAAATGCTGAGCAAAACTGGCCAGGGCCATTCAACAGCTTTTTAAAAGTTGTCATCATGATCCTAGCAAGAAAACCATCATCTAGGTAGTATTTTAATGAGTCTTTATAAACTCCTGGTCACTTTCCTCATGACATACTTAAAAATGCTTTGACTTCAAGTACAGATTATGTCACCTGATGTAATCTTAATTTAATGAAGGAAACAAAAATCATGGCTGCTTTTATTTTAGGTTTAAATGATCTTGGGGTGGGGAAAGAGAAACAGAACTGCCCTCCACATTAAAAGTGTTCAGGCTCCATCCGTTGCTTTTACCCTCCTCATACACGGGACTTACATGTTGCATATTTTACTGAATATCATGTACAGAGACCCCAGATCCTGAATTTGGCAGGAGTTGCATCACTGGAAAATATCTCTGAAGGGCGTGGGTGTCCCGCTTCCCCTCCCAGGGATCAGGGCGGGGGCACTAACTGGTCCAGTCATGACCAGACTCAGCATCCTCCAGACGTGAGGCACCTGCTTCCCAGAAACGGCGGGTCAGGGTCAGGCGGGATCTGACTAAACCTTAGGCCGCAAGCCCGCAGGGTGCGGGGACCCAGGGGCCTGGAGGGTGTGGGAGGGGAGCAAGCCGGTCTGACCCGCAGAGCCTAGCAGGCCAAAGACAAGGCCAGCTCTGCAGGCTGCTGGGGAGACCGGAAGGGGGGCCAGGCCAGTACCCTCGCAGCCCCTGAGCATGGCTGACCTGGCACACATGGGGCAGCACCTCAGCGGACAGTGAGCCAGGACCGGGACACGAGGAGGGAAGCGGAGTCCAAGCGTAATTCTAGTGCCTCTGACCGCCCCAGCCAAAGCAGCGCACGCAGCTCCCAGCGTATTCTTCAGATAACTTTCCTTCTGCAAAATAAGTGTACCCAGGAAATTGTGAGTCAGCCATACTGCTCTGGTCACAAAAGGGAAAACCAGGGAACAGAATGTGATGAGGACTTGATTGAGACTGAGTTTCTCACATTTATAAGACTGTATCTCTGAGAAAATGTGGGCATTGGTTTAAGAATTTATATGTTACATACTTGAAATCTAATTAATAAATATTAAACACAATTCACTGAAGCACTAAGAATTCATTAAGTTTTGAAAATTGAACATTGCATTTCTAAGAAATTACATATGAATAATTTAATCTTAGTATAGTAGAAATGTGAAGAGTTCCATGTTCCAGAACCCATATTGCTACAAAAAAGAGCTGGGACTAAGGTCAACCAAGTCTTGGAATTTTGGATATCCACAGGTTCTAGGGAGTCAGAGTCACAGAAGCACATCATTTGTAATTATTGCATTTATGTTTGTTTATTTGTTATCACTATCTGTCTTCCCCACTGGACTGTAAACTTAAGAAAGACAGAATCATGATTGTATCATTATATCCTCAGTGCCAAAGACCGCACTGGCATAGTTTAGAAGCTTAAAAAATACGACAGTAAAGATCTCTTTTTGTATAAGTACATTGTCCATCTGAATTTTCATGTGCAATTCAGTAGTGGTGATATTTTCACAAATAAAGTGAATCTACAATAATAGTTCTATTTCTTTCTATGGGTACCTGAAACCATAGGACCCTTGAAATTTGTTTAGGGTGATATGTTCTCCATTATTTTTATGAGTTATTCTCTATGTTAACGTTTGGTTTGAGCCAGTAACAGCTACTATTTATGGCACACATTATATGTCAGGCACCGCTGAAAAGAAGAGTATGTTTTATATGATTTAATAGGTATGACAATCCTGCAAAATATTAGTTTTCATTTGAATGGACAGAAACACACACACACACACACACACACACACACACACACACAAAACCATTATGTCAAGAGAATTAAATGATTTACCCAAAGCTACATAGGTAGCAGGTGGCATCGCTTGACCAGAGCTCCGTTCTGGCCAAGCCCAATAGCCTCGACTCTACACTGCCCACTTCCCACAGCTGCCTGGTCAACTCTGTGTCTGACAGAGATTTCTGATTGCTCACTTTGGAAGATTACAGATTGCTTATGGGTACTCTCCTCCTAAATTGAAGCAAGAAATTACATCTGATTTTTTATTTTTAATTTCACTACACAATGATAAAACCAGAAATTTAATGATCTCAAAAATGCTTATATTTCATGATAAGGAGTCTATATGGACAGTTGATACCTTAATTGATGTTTTTATCTAATGTGAATTTGAAATAGCCAAATTCATTACGTAAACTGGGATTCAAAGAGAACTGAACAACGGAGAAGCGATGTGAGGTGCACTATTATCAACGAGAAACTCGCATGTTTAGGTCTTTTTCTTATTAAAAATTGCCAATGGGACTTTTTGAAGGGGCAGCACAGGTGCTTTCGGATCAGTTAGTCGATAGGTGAAAAATGGACAACATGGGTAAATAGGGACCCCGTCGGTGCTCTCAACCCCTCTTCTCCTAGGAATTCTACCTAGTTTTGAGAAATTTTCAAGTAGTTGTGTCAGCATTCTTAGGAAATACTTTAATTTGCTATTTGTTTTACAGCGTCTCCTCCAAAAATATCATTGCCAGGCTATCAATGTTTGAGTCCCGGTGTCTGTCCGAGAATAGACAAGAGCCTTCCGAGGTGTCGCTGTAGCAATTGCAGTCTACAGGCAGCGTGCCCTCGAGCACGGCACCAGCAGCGGTGGGCGAGAGGCAGAGCTATTTCACGATGCCGCTTCTCTTTACAGAATTCCTGGGAACGAGGAGAAGGATATTTAAGGACTCTTCCACGTGTCATTTAACGAGGAAATTATATCACCCTATTTATTGAAAATGATATCACCTTTATAAAGGGCTAACCATTATCAATCATATTCTGTGTCTCAGCACTGTTTTGCACTTTAATTTTGGTTTCATTTAATCTTCTGTAAAGTAGGCATATTTGGGTCCATTTCATACTTGAGGAGACTGATGATTTAAAAAATATCAGTGTCCCAAATCACCGTCCTGGCCAGTAATAGAGCCAGAAGTTAAAGGAAGAGTTTCTAACTTCAAACTCTAAATTGCTCCCTACCTAGTGCCTATTATAGGCAGAAGCTTTTACCAGGCATACAGTGACGACTCCTGTCTAGTGGTAACCAGAGGCTCTGGGGTGCTTGTTAGACTACAGATTTCTAGGAAACATCGGGAGAGTTTCTGATAGGTAGGTCTGGTGTGGTAGCTTGGAACAAAGTATCGTTAGCAATCATCTTAAGAGTTTCTGATCAGCCAATTCAGAGTAAATTTCAGGATGTAGAGGGAAATATAATAGGATTCTACCCTCTAGGTGATTTGATTGTTTCAAAAAAATATTAGACAATGAGTTTATACATTTTGAATATATTTTGCCTCTATAATTCCATACTTAGTAGACTTGAATGAATTCTTGATCCATCAGGGGAACACTGTGCTTTTTTCCTGATACTTTTTGTGTTTCTCAAGATGAGAGGAAAGCAAAATTGTTTCAAAAGTGCATTCAAATACTCTTTGTGCACATTTGAAACTCCAGAATATCTACATTCTCTGTGTAAATTTTAACATATTTCAACATATGTTAATAGCCATATCTAATGTCTTTGTAATTTATATAATTTCAATTGCAAATGCTCAAGTTGAGTGGAAAGGGTGTCGTTTTCTTTTATGTCTTTATTTATTATTATTATTTTTTATATTTTACTCGATGTCTATATATTCATCTGCTCTGGATTTCCTGAAGCAATCTTATCTCCATCAGAATATTTATTATGAAAATAATAGTGAATAGTTATTTAAACTTCCTATAGACCAGTCACTTGTTTTAAGCATTTTAAATCTGTTAACTTATTTAATCCTTAAAATAGCTCTATGTAAGAGCCACTGTTATTATGACCCCCTTTTTACGTGTAAGGAAACTAAGGCATACCAGTCATCTCTTGCTGTATTTAAAAAATTGCAGTGTATGCATATGCAACAAGAATAATGAAAGTTTATATTTCCACTTGGGAACATTAATTTTCTAGTTTCTGCAGCACTGGATTGCAGCCGAGGAAATTATTTATTTACTGAGCTGCAATACAACTCCCTGGAACTAAGCTCCCGCAAAGCAGTGGCTCAGAGTTCCACATTGTTTACTTATTAATGGGGGGCACTTTGTAAGGGTTGTTTTCACAGGGAAGAAGCAGCATTTAGTATCTCCAGTGAATTAATCCAAATTAGCAACGCTCAGAAAATCAAGAAATTCTGGGTAGAATTCTCCTTTTATCAAGGGATTTATACACTATGACTCATCTTGTTTTCCTTGTGGAATTTTATGTAAAGTATGCATATAGACATGGTGTGTCTGGATAATAATTATTATATCGGCGAACATTTATAGAGCAGCTACTATGTACCAGGCCCTGGGTAAATTTTTTTTGTTTGTGGATTATTCCAATTAACCCTTGCAACTATCTTGATAGGTAATTTATTTATTCTAGTTTTACAGATTAAAAAAATTTTTTTTTTCCTTTATGATTTTGGAGAGAGAGGAAGTGAGCAATAGAAACATTGATGAGAGAGAACATCTACTGGCCACCTCCTGCATGCCCCCCACTGGGGATTGGGCCCACAACCTGGGCATGTGCCCTGACCAGGAATCGAACCGGTGACTTCTTGGTGCATGGGTCAATGCTCAACCACTGAGCCACACTGGCCCAACTAGTTTTACAGATTAAAAATAAAGTTCTAAAGGTGTAAGTAACATGCCTGAGATTTAATAAAAGATGGAGTTGGTGTTTGAATGTAGACATCTAACTTTGGAGAATGTCTTCTTAACCACTACGCTCAGACTGAAACCTAGGTACACAGGTGAACCCCAACATTGAAAGTGGGCAGTTGGGTAACCATCATCCCTGCTCCCTGCCAAGAAACCACCTACATAACAACAGGAAAGGGAGATTTGCCCTTATACTAGTTTTGGTAAAAACATAATAGGTGAAATATTCAGTTGGCCACAAGTATAATTGCAACATTTTTTAAAAACTCATGTAATTTTAAGCTGTGCTGATATCTGAATTTAATTCACAAAACATTTTTAAGCACCCGCCAATGCCTAGCATTATGCTTGGTGTTGGATTTACAAATTTTTATAGGATGGGAACTTAGTCCCAGAGTCCCAGAAGGCTGAGAGGATTGGTATGAAACTTGGGTACAAGGTGTGTCCTCTAAGCACACAGTCAACAGATACTGATTTCAGAGGTAAGAATCACTAGCTCTGCGGCATTGGAGAAGAACCCGGGGCGTTTTCAGTGTGGAGATACCATTCAGAGTGGAATATGAGAGCTGAGTAGATGGAAGTTCACCAGACCGAAGGACAAATACATGGAGGAAGACACATGTGTGGTATAACTGGGGACGGATTGTGTGATGGTGTGGAGAGGTGGGCACGAGCCTGGGAGGGCAGATTGCGATCTCCAGATTGTAAAGGGCCCAGAGGGCCTTGCGTTTGAAGTTTATCCTGGAGACAGTGACAATTTATTTTAAGCAGGGGGTTATCACTGTGGAATATGAGTATCAGGTATGATGAGGGCGGTGGTGACAGAGCCACATGGGAACAGCTGTGGCCGAAGCAACAGACCTTCATTCAAGGCACTGAACACAGAAGGAGGAGGAGCATGTTTGGGGGAAATTAGTTTGATTTTATAATATGGAGTTTGAGGTGCATGCAGGCGCCCAGGTGAGAGATGTTTGGTCCGCTTTACGAGGGCAAGGGGAAGCTGGAGAGACAGGTTTGGAGAGCAGAGGAGAGCTCCCGAGCCATGCCTGCGTGTGGGTTGCTGGTCCTGATGCCTGGGTAGTAGCACCCACTGCTGCTGTGCCTTCTTTAGATTGCAGCTGGATGAACTATACGGTTCTACCTGTCACTGTGTAAAGGAACACTGGAAAATAACCCGAGATAGCCTGGTGATGAGGACTCTGGATGCTACCGTCTGGGAAACAGGATGCAAAGAAGAAATGATAAACATTTTCAACTGTTGGCAGGTCTTCAGGAGACAGAAGTCTAGGTGGGACAATGCAGCTCGAAGTCAGTGGGTTCCACTAACTAGAAGGTCCCTCTAACACGGGAGCTGCAGTGTGGGAAACAAGAAAGGAACTGGTCAGCCACCTTGGCTCTGCAGTGGGACTGAAGTGAAAGAAAAGATTACATCTGGGTGTGAGGAAGGCAGCTGCCACCAGAGGGCAGTCATTCCTTGAGATGGCCCGCAGGCTAAACAAAGCCGCTGTGCCTGAGGGTTTGCCATGAGTTCATGAATATCAGGGAAATGCACAGTGCAGTCACCAGTCACCAACACGTGTGGAGGTAGAGGGAGAGTCAGAATTTGGGTCTGCAGGTCACTAGGCAGGCAGGACATTTTGTCTATTTACCTGGTCATTGAGAATTAAGCAATTCATTTCTCTATACGGAAAATTGGCTGTTTTAAAAAATATATATAAAGTTCTTTCTCTAATAAGGAAGCCTCCTACTCTTTCCAGAACAGGATGCACTTGATGGACCAGGTTTGGGTGGCAGCTTCCGTTGTATTGTAAGAGACTTTTGTGATCTCAGTCACAGACAATTTATGAGTTTAAGAAAGTGTTAGACAGTATAAAGGTGGAGCCTGAGGAACGATACAGGCTCTAACAGTACAGAGATGTCTGCAGATTTTAGTCATAGCTACTATTTCTGGAGTGTGAAGGGAGCTAATAGGGGCTCTTTCTTTCAATCACCCTACAACAATGCTGCAGACCGTGTCGTGTTACTTTAGGTGAGTAAACCAAACTTCAGAGAGAACACCTACTATATTTAAGGTGTTGCAACCAGAAAATGGAAGGACTGAGCTTTGAGCCCAGATATGTTTTGTTTCAAAGCCCTTGCTCTTCTCCACAAACTCTCTATTCTGCACTCAGAACTTCTTCCAAGAACAGCAGGGAAAAGGCACAAAAATGCATCCAAGAAGGCATTTGGGATGCACTGGTGTCCTCCAGCTTGGACCCCGGAGCACGAAGCACTGAAACCCCCTCTCAGGGTGACAGTGGCAATTCCTTGACTTTTAGCAGAAGGAATGTGGTCCATGACTGATATTAAGTGCTGCCATTGTTCATCTTTTTTTTTTTTTTTAATCCTCACCCAAAGACATTTTTGCATTTATCTTCAGATAGAGCTGGAGGGAGAGAGGGAGGAAGAGAGAGAGACAGAAACATCAATGTGAGAGAGACACATCAACTGGTTGCCACCCACACAACCCCAACCAGGGCTGGGGACAAAGTGCAACCGAGGTACGTGCCCTTAGTGGGAACTGAACCCAGGTCCCTCCGGTCCACGGGCCAACGCTCTAACCGCTGAGCCAAACCGGCCAGGGCCCATTGTTCATCTTAATCTGTTTGGCCATGAAACCACGTATTCTTCCAGCTATTTTGCATCTGATTTTTAATAAACCTAGCCATTTCCAGTGAGGGGAAGAAGATGTCTGGAAGTCGGCACCAAAGAGCACCCTGTGGAGGAGAAAATAAATGCAATCCTCTCAGATTGCCAGGGGAAAGAAGATGGGACACAAGCTACTCTCTGCCCTAGGCTGGTTGGAAGACCTGTGCCCCACATCCTCGAGGGAATCCAACAAGGAAACACACAACGTGTGTATCCTCTGAATTGTACTGAAGCCAGGAGATGAAGCTGGAGCTCCTTATTTTTCCAATTGGAAGCTACTCTTGAGCTTCACTCTTCAGTAACCATGATCTCGATGATTACAGACACCATCTCTAAGGTAAACATAAAGAGCACATCCTTTCCACAAGACTGAACTCGTGTTCAAGCACGATGCTGTCAGTTAAAAACAACAATCTCAAACAGCAACGATAACACGAAGATAAGCGTGTTTCGACATTTCCCCTTTCCCACCCTGTTGGGCGCCCCCGCTTGGTGCTGTTTCGGTGCATGGAGCACAACGGCTTATGCAGTTCTTCACTTGCTGCGAATGTTTCGGAAGCTGGCGTTGCTAAGCTAGAGCTGATTTCAAATGCAAAAATGTACGTCTCCTGGAAAATATACTTGCTCCAACCTTCGTGCCACCTTCAACTATTTGTGTAGTTCCTAGTGGAATATGTTCAGTTTATGCAAAGCTAAAGGAGAAGGAAAAAAGCAAATATCCAAAAGTATGCTTGTTGCTATCTCTTCTCTCTGTGCCTTCAAACAATCGCGCATTTACTTGTAAGAGAGGCTGAACAAGGTCATCAGATCTAGGGGACACTCGATTTTTTGAGTTGTTGATGTGTTGATTGTGTTTTCCTTCTCAGAATCTTCATTTTTGAAAAGAAGGAAGTCACATGTTATTTATTTAAAATCCATGTGGATGGCTATAATTTATTTGTATTTCAGTGATCTCTTTCATAATTTTATTAATTAGTTTACATGTAACAATTATGTATTGTTATGTCAGGCTCAGTGGTGGCCAACAGATTCTGATTAACCAGGTTTCTCTGCTTAGAGTCTGAAGCCTGAACAGTATTGCAGTGTTGTTGTTGTTGTTTTTCCACAATTAGAAGTTATCGTATTTGTCTTGGATCCTTTCTTATGACTCATTGCATTATTTTCCTGTTGCTGCTGTAACAAATTTCAACAAATTTAGTGACTTGAGGACAACACAACTAATGATCTGACAGTCCTGCGGGTCAGAAGTCCTGAACTTAGTGTCAGCAAGGCTGTGTTTTCTTGCATTCTCCTGGCTCGTGGTCCCTTCCTCCATCTTCAAAGCCAGCAGTGAAGCATCTTCAAATCTTTTTCCTTCCCCTTCTCCCCACCCCCATTTCTGTCTTCAATCATCTCTAATGGGCTCTCCTTCCCCTCTCTTATAAGGACTCATATGATTATATGGAGCCCACCCAGGTAATCCAGGATAATCTTGCCATCTCAAAATCCTTAACATAACTGCATGTGCAAAGTCCTTCGAGCATGTACAGTGTCAAATACACAGATTCTGGGGATTGGGGTGTGTACCTCTGTGTGGGGGAGGGACTATGCCAGCTACCACACTCACATAACTGAAGTACTTGTTACATTTTCTTTGCTTATGCTGTTTTGTGTGCTCTTGACGTATCTTTTAAAAATGAAGTACTGTATCATTGAAGCATTTTCCAAAAAATGGCATGCAGAAGTTTACACCCTTTGGATCTGCGCACAGAATCCAGTCCAATCCTCTGGACACCAGGGCAAATCTGCTAGGAAGGAGACTGTTTACTGAGTCAGGATTTTCTCAGCACAGCACCTCAAAAAGCTCCGTTTCTCCAGCCAAAGGTAAAGGCTCTCCGAATTCTATTGAATGGTACTCGGGGGGAAATATTTTTGTGTGTGTTGAATTCAATTAAAATTATAATTCTGTTATTGCACACAGGCACATTAAAATAGAAAATCAACTTAATATTTTGAATCTTAATAAGTTTTTTTCCAAAAGGAGATCATTACTCACAGTCCACACAGTGTGAAAGCCAGGAATGTGTGCCTTTTGTAGAATGAGGCTCACTGTGACTCTCTTTACATATAAAATACTAATTTCTTTTAAAATATATTAATTTTGTTATTCTTCATGCACTTTGCTTTATGAATGAATAAATGGGGGCTTGGCAACTCTAAGGATATGGAGACAGGGTCATATAAACGTGCACCAGCCAGGAAGACCCCTTGGGGGTAAGAGAGGTCTGTCAGCCCATTCCATGTGCCCTAAATTGAAGGAGAAGGCAGAGGGCCACATGCTGAGCTTTGAGGTCTTGAAACTTTGCTTTCCTCAGGTGCCCAAAATATATGCTTTCTGATACTGCTTTCACTTAGGCTACCCACTGAAGAGAAAGAGAGAAGTGGTGCCTCCCATTGAGTGGAAAGGAGCAGTGGATGAGAAGGCGTGGTTGAGGGATTCAGGTCTACGATTCCTGTACCCCCACAACTGCACCCCACTTTCTTTTGACAAAGGAGACACTGTAGCATGGATAGCTGAAGTAAGGTTTTGTTCCCCATTGAAGATATCTTCTGCAAAGCTTTGGATGAATTATGAACTTGTGGGAAGAAATCACATACATGTACCTAGATATACACGTGTTGTGTACACACACCTACAAAATATAAATATGCATGCATTTGGCTTAAGCTCATGTTTTAATTAGCCAGGGAAACAGTGTCTTATTATGAACAAAGTGGCCATGGAAGATGGAGGAATAGAGTGTGTGTGTGTGGGGGGGGTGTTCCTGGCCCCCAGAGACTCTGATAGGGTCCACAGCTGTGATACTACTGTCAGTGCTGAAAGCTCAGTTGTTGCTGTGGCATCGTCCTGAAACAATATACTTACATCATCATTCAGAAAGGTCATTCCTTACATTTGACACAAGGCTTTCAAACATCAGGACTTCCATCTTCTTTATCCAGCTTCAGTGTCAGCAAAGATAAAGGGCATTGCCTCCGATTGACAGTTGTTGCTTTACTTTTATATTAGTTATCCTTTCTGGGCAACTTCATGAACTTAGGATATTTTACTAATTCAATGTTTTATAATTGAAAGCAATCTTCCTTTTTTTTAAAAAAAATTTGTTGACAGTATTACAGATGTTCCCCAATTTCCCCCCTCTTTAACCCACTCCTCCCAGCGCCTGCCCCACCCCAGGCCTTCACTACACTATTGTCTGTGTTCATTGGCTATGCATATATGTATATAAGTTCTTTTTGGTTAATCTCCACCCGTCTCCCCCGACCCCCTTCTGAGATCTGTCAGTCTGTTCCATGCATCCATGCTCGTGGACCCATTTTGTTCGTCAGTTTATTATGTTCATTAGATTCCACGTATAAGTGAGATCATGTGATATTTGTCTTTCTCTGACTGGCTTATTTCACTCAGCATAATACTCTCCAGGTCCATGCATGCTTTTGCAAAGGGTAAGAAATCCTTCCTTTTTTTTTTTACAACTGCATAGTATCACAGCTTTCGTATCCACTCATCTACTGATGGGCACTTGGGCTGCTTCCAGATCTTGGTTATTGTAAATAATGCTGCTGTGAACATAGGGGTGCATGTGTTCTTTCTGATTGATGTTTCAGGCTTCTTAAGTTATATTCTTAGAAGTGGGATCACTGGGTCAAATGTAGTTCCATTTTTAATATTTTAGTAAACTCTATATTTATTTTTCTTTTTATGCTCCAGTCTCATAATTTGACCAGTAGGAGCCTCTTCAAGACAGTTCTTGTAGCCATTTAATACATCTTTAAAAATTAATCCTGCTTACCAACAACAGCAAACTATTCCAGGATGATCTTTAGTTCTGCACTAAATGTGGACTTCATGGCTCTCTAAGGCGGCTTGAGTATCTTTGGTGAAGATTAATTTAATTTTATTTTTTTATTTATTATTTTTTTTAATCCTCACCTGGGGATATTTTTCTATTTATCTTCAGGTAGAGAGAAAGGGAGCGAGAGAGAAACATTGACGTGAGAGGGACACATCGACTGGTTGCCTCCTGCACGACCCCGACCAGGGCTGGGGACAAACCACAACTGAAGTAGGTGCCCTTGGCTGGAATCGAACCAGGGACTCATTGGTCCATGAGCCAATGCTCTACCTCTGAACTAAACCGGCCAGGGCGTGAAGGTTAATTTTAAAGAACAGACTCTGTATGCTAGCATTGCAGATTATATAGTATCTCACAGGAAAATTGAGAGTAGATCAGTTAACAACAAAAAAAGGACAGTTCAAATCAGAGAAGTAATAAGAGGAGTCTACTCACGTAAGGGGCATTATTTCAATTTTGCCCTTTACTAAATTTATTTTTACCTTTCACTAGCATGAGAGCATCCTCATCTAAAAATTTCACCTTCTTTTTACACCAGTTTTAGTCAGTTTATAAGTATAGTTTGACATAACTATTATATATCATACCAACCATGCATGTTTGAAGTACAGATTTGCTCCCAAATTTAGAACTCTCAATTTTCTTTTTCAGTCTTGGCTCAAACATCTTAGAATTGACCTCAAAGAATGAACTTTACTTGAGCACCAAATCTCTTTAAAAACAAAAATAAAAAAGGACTTCTAATTTCTGTCTAGAGCAGCACCCCCAAAAATAAATAAATAATTCACTTTACACAGAGATATAGGATGCATCAAAGCGTGTATAATTTTGGAGGGCTGCTATCAAAGGGTATAGTGTAGGCAAATAGCATGTTCTGTAGGTCTATTTAAGTTTCACTTGTAGGACTCTATTTTTGTTGTTGTTGTTGCTAATCCTTACCCAAGGATATTCCACTGATTTTTAATTTTTTTTAGAGAGAGGGGAAGGGAGAGAGGGAGGGGGAGAGAGAGAGAGAGGCATGGGTGTGACAGAGACCCAGGTATGTGCCCTGGACTGGGATCGAACCTGCAACCCTTTGGTCCCCAGGCCAACGCTCTCACTGAGCAAAACTGGCCAGGGCATATGTACCCTATTTTTAATCTCTTATCATAAGTTTCTCTCATGTTGATTTCCACTAAAAGAGAAATGTAGAGATTCATTATTTCAGTATTTTACTAATTTAACTTTCCAAAATCTAATTATGAAACCAGAATAAATAAACAAGATAAAAAGAAAAATTATCAGACATTTTATTTATGTGTTTGTTTGTTTGTTTGTTTTATTAAGTAGTTTTTTAGTATTGACATTATTGCAGTAGTCACCCTTACCCTCCTTCTTTACCCATCTCCACTCTACCCTGGCCCCTCATCCTTGGCCTTTACCAAACGATTGTTTGTGTTCATGGGGTATGCATATATGTTTTTAAGTTATTTCCTTCTCCTTCTTTATCCAGTCACCTCCAGCCCCCTCCACTCGGACACTGGCCAGTCTGTTCCCTGTATACATGTTTCTTACCCTTTTTGACTGCATGGATGGACCTTGAGATCATTACACTAAGTGAAATAAACCAGTCAGAGAAAGATGAATACCATATGATCTCTCTAATATGTGGAATTTTATCAGGCATTTTAAACATTTTAACCAAAAATTGTATGTGAAAGAATCTCTGAAGGGCTATTTAATTGCCTAAACACATGCGCACACATACTTGCTAACGCACGTACACTATGTATCTCACATCTGCACATTTAGAGTGCAACACACTTCACATGTACTTTACCGTCACATTGCACTTACATATTTCTCCCAGGGAGTAGTCTACTTAAGGTCCAATGATTCTCCTAATGTAAATTGTGTTTTCACCAAAATATTAAGTGGCCAACCAGACTTTTAGTTTGCTGCTATGATTATATTGCTATCCATTCCTATGCGTATGTCTTTCCACTCTTGTATGCTATCCCATTGTTTGAATATGGTGTGATATATATGTTCTACTAATAAACATTTATGCAATTTCTCATCTTGCCATTGTAGACAGTGCTGCAATGAGTATTCTAATATTTGACTCCTCAGGCAAAAATACAAAAGTTGCTCTAGATTATATTCTTAGGTCTTATGATGTGTTTATTTTCAAAGTTACTGGAAAATCTCAAATTGCTTCCTAAAGTGGTTATATTGGTTTGTGCTCCTCTTGGCAACGTGGAAAACTCCACATCCTTCTGGATATGAGTTATCATTAGGCTTTACGTTTTGTCACTTTGGTGGAAATTAAACACTGTCTCATTGCAGTTTTAACTTTCATTGCTCTAATCACCAGTGACCTTGAAGAGCATTTTAAATGAGTATTTTGCCCTTCATGTTTCCTACTTTTTGAAATAACTATTGGCATCTTTTGCCAAATTTTCTGTAGGGTTAACTGCCTTTTCTTATTGACAGTAGTTCTTTTTAAACTGCCTGTGATGTTTCCAGCAGAGATATAAAATAATATTTGAAAGGTCTAAACTTCTTCAAATGCACTACAATTCATTGCCATCCCACTACTAGGCTCTGCTACTGTTGTTTCCTCAAAAGGCCGCCTGTCTCCTTCATTTGAGAAGTCCAGGATGCCCAGGTCCTTCTTTCCATCAGTCTTGGAATAGAACTCAGCAGGTATCCTTGATCACAGATTGAGTGTTCTCATAGATCCCTAATCTAACCCTAGAATCTCTCCTTCCTGAATCTCTGGATCCTCTTATTTCTAAAAAAAAGTAAAAAATAAAAGGGAAAACCTTTCTGACAGAGACTTGTTTGATTCTCATCCACTTACCTCTCTTTGTTGACTCTTCCAGGTTAGCGAGGTTTGTTCTGGGCGTCGTGATGACTGTCAGTGCAGGCTGTGGGGACACACCTCCAGTGGGGCACTCATGCCTCTCGCTCTGAGTGCCACGCTGTTCCCACACTCTGTTCTTCCCAGATGCCTGTTACAACCCATTTATTATTAAGTTCTTCAAAATGATGGGCAGTCACCCTGGGGCAGGCCTTACATTTTCTCCTTCTCAACTCTCTACCCCACTAATATTAACATTTTACTAAATGGCTGATTTCCTATATTCTTCCTCATTTGCCTGATAGTTACACCCCTCCAATACAATAGATTTTCCTTCTGTTAAACTCTAAAATGGCCCAAAGATGAGAGGGGAAAGGATTTCTCTAGCCTTGGAGAAAGCAAGCTCATTACCAGCCACCCATTCGCTTTAACTCACATGACTTCAATCTAGTAAGGTGTTCTTCTTCCCTAAATAAAAGCCTGTTAAAAACACGGTAGTTATTTAACAAGCTCAGATCACTCTTGAAATAATAAAGCTTCTGCTACTCACACATTCAGCCAAATACTCTTGACCAAGTTCCTATTCACATACTTGTCTCAAGCAGAAATCTAAAAGAGGTATGCACACACCTTTGTCAGCGGAAATATTTATGCAAACTCTGAAATGTCTGGCCACTATTTTAGTTACCAATACATTTGTACAAACCACAAACGAGCAAGGCCAGATTCTTCTTCTAGGGGAAAGCTTAGGCCTATATTTATTGGTAGAGTGTAGTTCACAGTTAAACATTTTGTGTGGGAAAGTCTCCTGAGTCACTTGTTAAGGGAAGATATGATTTTTCCTTTGTTTATAACAACCTATGTGACATCAAAACCTTGGCATATATTTAACTTGGCTTGCTTAGTAGTCCCCTCCCCCACTTTTTTCCCTGTAACCTAGCCTCTCTCCAGCAAACTCATTTAGTACTCCGCTGCTGCATTTCTTCATCAATCCAATTTGTGCCTAAAAAGTTGCCAAGTGACATTCTAAGGGAGTCTTGAGAGGGTTTCAGAGCGTTCCTCAGTTCCTTTGCATTTTCAACTCCCTTTTAAGATCCTCAAGTGTCTATCTCTGTGCTAGCTTACTAGGGTAGGAAAAGCCAGGAAACAGGAATTTGAATTGACCTGCCTTCATCTGTCCACTGGGCTGAACCTTCAGAGGCGCAGAAACGGAGGTGAAGTCCTTTGCTATGGCTCTGACTTGAAACAACTACCCAAAGTTTTCCTGCTCTGGGCTATTGAGCCCTCACTTGCATATCTTTGCCTCATAGTTTTCTCCTTCAATTTCCCTATACTCTGTCCCCCACTCCTCCAAATATCTTAAAATGCTTTAGAGGTAGGTCTTCATTTACTCTCACATCTGACAAGTGTTGAGGACCTTTCAATAATGTAGTTAAGAGCACGAGCAGATCCTAAGCATCTCAGAATGGTTTTCACTTACTCTCAAGCCAAAAAGAATGAAAAGGATGGCAAAGCATCTGGTGCTAGTGACCCAGACATCTCTCTAGATTTGGAAAGGCAATTCTTTCTTGTGGCTGTTATACTTGAGGCTTACATAATGACTCCAAAAGAGCACAGACATTCTGTGATATTTAGTTCAAAGACATATTTACAAACATGAGTCTTTTCAGTTTCCTGCACCAAACAAACAGCTGTATCCTCATTTGAAATGACAAAGCAGAGCTGGTACCCAGGAGTGTCTGATCAATTTCTGTTCCTGTTTTCCAGCTTTTGTGGTGGTCCATTTTCCTCTAGTCAGTCTTCTGATTCTTACTGGATATCTTTTTATCTGATTTTTTTCTGATTGAGTTTAGTCTTATAACTATGGGCAACAGCCACTTAAAATACCTTTCCATATATTTCCTTGTAGACATCAATGGACACATTATTTCTTCATTGGATAATAATAGCTCACATTTATTAGGTGTTATCTGTGTGAAGCTGCGGAGAACTCCATAAGTGCCATCCCAGTAGGTAACTTAACCACATTCACACAGGTATGAAGTGGTAGAGCCAAGATTAAGCCTAGTGAGTTTGATGGTTAAACCCTACCTCTTTACCATTATTTTCCACTGGATACATTTGACCATGGACAGGCTATTGTAATCTCTTTGAGAAGAAGGGTTTTGTCTTGTGCAGAGAATCCCTGTTTTGAATGCTTCACATGTTGACCCTCTGCTTACCAATAGCACTTATTAGCTCACACACCACCTCCATTGTGGTGGCCTTCCCATCTTCAGTGGACAGACTCCATGTATCAGACAGGTTCAGACAGTCACAATGGCCAAGTCATGATTATGTTTATATTTATCATTGTTTATAGATGTGGTCTCATAAGAGGGCCCCATTTTTCACATAATAGGGGTTTCTAAAATATTTATTAGATGATAGCTACTTCAATTTAATCCAAATAATTTCTGGAAATAGAATCACATTATTTTTTTAGCCTCTCATCGTTTAATTCACCTTTCTTCTTTGCTTCACTGATTACCAAAATAAGAGCACTGAAATGATCTTTCATTTAAATTTATTATTATTATTTTATTATTTAAAGGAAAGAAATGCAGAGAAACAGAAAAGAAAAACAACAACAAAAGAAAAGAAAGAAAAATGGAAGTCATATCCATATAGGGTAGGATGATCTGATTGACAACAGGAAAATTAGTGAGCTGTGGAAACATGAAACTCACATGCATTCTACAAAGAAAAAAGAGAGAGAGAGAAAACTATGAAACATAATAGCAGCATCACAGGGAAGAAAAATGATCATATCAGAAACAGAGAGAGCCGCAATGAACAGCTAATGAAAGAATTTCTAAGGGAAGGACTGGGTCATCATACAAGAGAAGATAAATAGCATCAGAGGCTGTCCTCCCCGTGGCTGATCAGACTCAGATGGCTGGATCTTTCAGCTGGCATTTTATTGTTTGAGCACTGGCCATGGGTGGGGTATTAGCTGTCATTCTGGACCCCACAACAGTGTATTAGGGTTGGGTTATAGCATCAGGGATGCTTTAAAGCAATAATGTTATATCTTCCTATTTTTTTATAAAACCACAATTTAGGGCCTAGAGATCCTTTTTCAATGATAAATACATAGTTTTTTTTTTTTTTTTTTTACATCAAAGATTGACCCAGAGAGAAATATAAATATCCACAGTGTAAAATGCAATTTAATTATTTTCTCCATAAAATTATGGAATTTTCTACATGGATATCTTTCAAATTAGACATTATAGCTATGTATTCATTTTCAGAAAAAATGTCATGCATATGCAAATAGTAGTGTACACACACACACACACACACACACACTTCACTTCTTTTTTGACGCTAGAGGGAAAAAATGGGGATAAGAAGAGGTGGGAGAGAAATAGGCAAAGGTGAGGAAGATGAGACTGGAACAGGTACATGTGGCCTAAAAGGATACAGGCAGCCTCAGGCTCTGTTGTTTTTCTACAGAAAAATGTCAGTATTCTGGCTTATTTCCATTCTTCTAGTTTTACACCCTCCAAGCCACAATCTATACTGCTGTTAGAATCATCTTTGCAGAAATCTGATTATATAATTTTCTTGTTTCATTACTTGCAATGACTCCTTATATTCTCTAGAATAAAGTAAAAATTCCTTAGCTTGATATTCTTTCCGAAGATGGACTTTTCTTTTTTTCCTTAACCATCACTGTACACATTCTACCCTCTAGCTACAGTGAGCATAGTAAATAACTACTTGCCATTTCTTTCAAGCATGCCGTTACCTTGTGTGTACTACTCTTCCTTTCTTCTTTTTTCTCTGACAGGGTTATATATGAACATAAAGAGTAAAATGATTCCATATTATTTATTTGGGGAAAACAAACTTCTCTGCCTGTTCCCATGCTTTTACTCCAGAGACAGCTACTTTCCCTTCTATTGATTATTTTGGTATTGATCTTAATTTCTAAATAATGCTTATATTACAGCATCTTGATTTTTCAGCCCTAATCATTTTTAGCTGACCTCTCCCTTTGTGTAAGAAGTTGTACCTTTTTAGTTTTCCTGTTGCTATCATCACCACACATGAATACCCTTGCTATCCCCTATCCAAAATTATTATAAGAAAAATCTTAGAACATACTATTAAGTATTTGCATTATTGTAATAATGTAAACACGATTAACAGATGAACTAGTTAACTATAATTGCTTTCCCCTCCTAAAACAACTTTTTATTTTACTAGGAGCTAATAATTGTCATGATTTTATGTACCCATCAGTAACTAACCCTTTGCTGATTTCTCGAATCTCCTTGGAGGACACATAGTTATTTCACATATTCTATTCATTTCATCCCCCTGCATAGGTGATCTGGCTGCCCTCTATACTTGAATCTCAGATGTCATGCTGGACTCTACCTTCACACATATTCAGAAATTCCCTTCACCTCTATCTTTTGTTTGATTTCCTGTTTCCTATTCTCACATGTCTTCCTCTTTCTCAGTGTATCTCCTCATCTTGGTGGGGCACATTCTTCAGTAACTTCCTGCTAATATGTTCATGGGAGGTACATCTTTTGAGACCTTTTATGTTTGAAATTATTTTTATCTTATTCTGATTTATAACTGAAAGTTTGAAATGTATAGAACTCCATGTTGGAAAGAATTCTTCTTCAAAATTTTGGAGATATTTGTGCAGTTAAACATGACTGGGGAAATTGACTACTCTCACTTAAAATTCATGAACATGAACCTCAAATGACCAGGAAATCACACTGTATTTCCAAAACCCATTGATTCTCTCACTCTCCCAAATGCTTATTTCACACTCCTCCTTTCACCTCAGATTCCCAATATTGCCACCCCCCACCCCCGCCTCACTCTCAACAGATGACCTTAGTGACAAGTTCACTGAGAAAACTGAAGCAATCAGCAGAGATGCCCCACAGATTGCCACAGCTATGCCCACCCACCTACTGATCCAAACGCAGGCCCTTCCTGTGTTGTCCCCCAGGCGGACCGATAAACCATCCATGCTCTGGCCTAAAGCCTTTCCTTCCACATGCTCACCACATCCAATTTCTCTACCCTATTCAAGAATATCTTTACAAAGTTCCCCCCACCCTCCTATGTGGTCAGATTTCCCCTCTCAAATGAATCAGTTCTGTCAGCATAGAAATGTGCTGTTTCTCTTATTTAAAAAAAAAAGAAAAGAAAATTTCTCTTGACCTTGTTTCTGATTTGAACTCCAATCCTTTTGCTGCCCTTTACAGCAAAACTCCAAGGAAAAGTTTTCTACTCACAATGTCTCCCAATTCTCTCCTCACATTCAACTTAGGCTTTTGCCTTTACTCACACCTTGAAGTTTCTCTTTTCAATATAAATGATAAGCTCCATGTTGCTGAATGCATTTGCCAATTCTCAGGTCTCATTTTACTTTATCTGTCATTCCTTCCTCCTTGATAGTATCTCTTCTCTTGGCTACAAGGATGCCACAGGCTCTTGGTTTCCTTCCTTCAATCAAACTGAGTGGTCTCAATCCTCTTTGCTGATTTCTAGTCCTTTGCTTAAGCTTCTGATGTTGAAGTCCATCTTCTTTCCTTCTTTAGCTACACTTTTCAACTCAAGTTCATGGAAAGTCTATCTTTTCTGTGGACTGGGCCACAACTTTGGCTTCAACCTTGACTCTTCTCCTTATGCACTCCACATCTAATACAACCAGAAATCTCTAAATCAATCATACCTTAAAAATACATACTGAATGTGAATACTTCCCAACACCTCCATTGTCACTACCTGCTCTGAGATGCAATCATTTCTTGCCTGGATTACTGGAACAGTCTTCCAGTCGATATTCTTGACTCTATTCTTGCTATCATTGTAGTTGTATTATATTCTAAACACAATATAAAGTGAAACTTAGTAACTATAAAGTCCAACCATGTTACTCTTTTACTCAAAACAGTTATCATTTCATTCATATAAAAGTCTGAATCCTTGTAAGGCAGCAGTTCTCAACCTGTGGGTCATGACCCCTTTGGGGGTCGAACAACCCTTTCACAGGGGTCGCCTAAGACCATCGGAAAACACATATTTCCGATGATCTTAGGAACCGAAACACCGCTCCTCTATCCATCTCCAAGCGGGTCCGCCCACATGCAGATACGCCACATACAACATGAGGAACTGTATTAAAGGGTCGCAGCATTAGGAAAGTTGAGAATCACTGTAAATGTAAGGCTTAATGTGACCTTCACACTACCTTTCCCATCATCACACTCTATCACTCCACCAGCCCCACTTTAGTCTTTGCACTAGACATTCCTTTTATATTACGTGCTCTTACTTCATCTCCACTTCGTTTGTTAAAATGTCACCTTCACAATGAGCCCTACCTTTACTATCTAACTTAATATTGCTACGTAACCTATCTCCCTATCATGCCCTAAACACTGCTCTGTATCTTTTTTTGTTGTTCCTGTTACAACACTTATTCCTTTTTAACATGTAATATAAATGACATTTTATTGTATGTGTTGTGTGCCTTCTCCTTGTTAAAATATAAGCTCTTTGAGCCTATGATTCTTCATGTTTGTCACAAATGTGTTCCAAACCCATAGAACAATGCCTGGTGCATAGTTGAGGGTCAATACATAGTTTTTATTTATTAAATTAATGCATTACTCCATTGTCTTCCATTTTTCAGTGTTGCTGCTAAGTCAAAAGCCATTTCTGATTGTATAAAAGATGGATATTGGAAATGGCAGAATGGTCGATCCCAGGTTCAAGCAATGAAGGGGTACATTGTTTGTATGTAAAAACAGTAATATAACCAGCTACAAGTGAGCTTTAAAAAAATTATCACTACAGAAAGATAATTCTAAGCAATATTGGTGAATATTGGTGAATATTTCTTTCTACCAGGATAGACCACTTTCACTGCTAGTCCTCCCCACCTTGGTACACCCCTGATGTTCCTGATTATTTTTATATCCTGAATTTTGTTTGTTCCTTGTTTGTTTATAACTCTGTGTACTATTAGGGACATCTAAAATTTTATGATGATGTTTTTAAGGTGAATATATTTTTAACAATTAGTCTAGGTTTGATACTTTAGATTTTTTTGATTTTATGGCCTTTAGCTCTAGAGATTTTCTTGAATTATCTCGTCTATGGTTTCCTTTCCTCCATATTATCCTGTTTTCTCTTTCTTGAACTACCATTTTTCAAATAGTGGACCTCTTGATTTACCTCTAATATCTTATTTTTTCTCTTCAATTTTGCCTTTTGTTTTACTTTCCATGAGTGTTCTTAAAGTTTGCCTATTAATCCTGCTATTATTTTATTATGCCATCATATTTTACATGATATTTTCAGGAGGTTTTACTATTATTTTATTAATATTATTGTTATAATGGGATATTATAATATCCCCTTTCAAGTTTGTGATTGCAACTAAGTCTTTCCTCTCTATGATGTTCTTTTTATTTTTATTAAATTTATTGAGGTAACATTGGTTCATAAAATTATATAGGTTTCAGAATTGTGTGCATATATATATATATATATATATATATATATACACATAAAGTTTACATGATTGATTTTTTTTTAGGATTTACTGAGATTTTATTTCTTTTCTTTCTTTTTTTTAAAATTAATTTGTTTTTGCTACAGATGTTTCTCCTTTTTCCCTCATTGACACCTTCCTCCCCATCCCCAGCCCTGTTGTGCATGACCATTGGTCATGCATACATGCATATAAATTCTGTGGTTTATCTCTCCCCTCCCCCAACCTCCCTCCTCTGAGGCTTGTCAGTCTGTACCCCACCTCTATGTCTCTGGGTCAATTTTGTTCATCATTTTGTTTAGTTCATTATATTCCACAAATAAGTGAGATCATGTGATATTTTTCTTTCTCTGCTTGGCTTGTTTCACTTAGCATAATACTCTCCAGGTCCTTCCATGCCATCTCAAAGGATAAGAGATCTTTCTTTCTTACAGCTGCGTAGTATTCTATTGTGTACATGTATCACAACTTTTTTATCCACTCATCTACTGATGGACACTTGGGTTATTTCCAGATCTTAGCTATTGTAAATAGTGCTGCTATGAACATAGGGGCAGAGGACCTAAATAGACACTTCTCCAAACAGGACATACAAATGGCCAAGAGACATGAAAAAATGCTCAAGGTCACTAATCATCAGAGAGATGCAAATTAAAACAACTATGAGGTATCACTTCACGCGTGTCAGAATGGTTGCCATCAACAAATCATCAAACAACAAGTGTTGGCAAGGGTGTGGAGAATGGGGACTCTAGTACACTGCTGTTGGGAATGCAGACTGGTGCAGCCACTGTGGAAAACACTATGGTGTTACCTCAAAAAGTTGAAAATTGAACTGCCATTTGACCCAGTGATCCCACTTCTAGGAATATACCCTAAGAAACCTGAAACACCAATCAGAAAGAATATATGCACCTCTATGACGTTCTTAATGATAGGGTTCAATTTTTAGCTTTTAGTAATTATTTTCCTCCAAGTGTTATTTGTGAGTAGATTATGTTTTAATGAAGTTGCTTTTTTATATTCAATTTTTTTAATCTTTATGTTTCCTCAGAAGTCTACTAATCCTTGGTTGACTGCAGGTGTTTTAGGTTTGTGGGGCTAAACACTGATTAGCAGTTCTGAGCACCTATGAGTCTCACTCAAGAATAATATTGTTTTTCCATCTAGTTGGGGAACCTCAAATACCTCTATCTTTAGGTCTTTTCACTGAGTCAACCATTTTCTCTAACTAAGAATCTGAATCTCCATTATGTTAATTGTTAATATTCTTGTAGCCAAGAGGAAGAACAAGGCTGAGAACCTCAGTATCCACTATGGACACGCTTTTTAATTTATCTGTTTTAGTATATTACAGCAACTCTCAACTCTCACCCCCCACCCCTATCCCAGAAAAACTTTGGTTTATCTGCTTCTGCAAATAAAGCATTCTTTCTTACAACATTTGGGGAATGGCAATTGGCCGGCTATACAGAGAGGTGAAGGAGATCTAAACATTTGTTTATTAAACAGACTTTCAACAAACCATCATTATTTCAGCCTCTACCTTCTGTCCTTCAGGCAGCTCAGAGAGATTAAAACGCTGCAAATAGGGCCTGCTTTGCTCTGTCTGGTTTGATGGAGGGAACTGGGCTGCCACCTCATCCAGACCAAAACATCAGCACACTAGGGAGACAGTGGGTAAGGGCAAGGAAATCCCAAAAAATTCTTTCCTTTTTGAAGGTGGGTTTTCCTTGATTTGCCATTTGCTTGGTAGCTGTAAACCTTTGGTTGCTTTCCAGGGCTTCCATAAGGTTAGTTTGGCCAGTTCTGTTTTTGATGTTTCTGTGGTAGAACAAGAGCTTGGAGATTCTTAATTTACCATTACATTTTGCTGATGTTCTGCAGAACCAACTCTGGATTCTTTTATAATAGTTTACAAATCTCGCCCTGGCCGGTTTGGCTCAGCGGTTAGAGCGCTGGCCTGTGGTCCAGAGAGACCCGGGTTCGGTTTCCGCTAAGGGCACGTACCTCAGTTGCAGTTTGTCCCCGGCCCTGGTTGGTCGTGCGGGTGGCAGCCACTCGATGTGTACCTTTCACGTCAATGTTTCTCTCTCTCTCTCTTCCTCTCTCTCCCTCCCACTCTATCTGAACAAAAAATGAAAAAATGTCCTCGGGTGAGGATAAAAAAAAAAAAAAAATAGTTTACAAATCTCTAAGCAAACGATATATTTTTGACATATATATTTACCATAATTATTTTAATGTCTGAGTCTAGTCAGTCATTATCTATAGCTCTTGTGGTGTTTCTCTGCCTTGTTTATCTCTTAATTTCTATCAAATCTTGTCTCCCTAAGACTGTTGTTTTTTAAAATTGAATTATAGATTGCATGTAAAAATCTGTCAATATAATTTGAATCCTCGAGTGTTATCTTTATTCATTGTGGATGTACTTTACTCTCTTTGTTTATGAGAGGTAGCTAAACTAGGGACAAATCTAATCAAGGGTCAAGACAATTAAAATTGAGGCTTTATAAGGTCTAATCTATTCTGATTCCTTCTTGTAATAGGGAGAAGGCTTTCAAGTCCCACTCAAAGTCTAGATTATTTACTAGTATTCTGTTTTCCTTTTTACCAGGCCTCGAAGTCAAATTTTTGTCTCTCTGGCCCCAAGAGTACTGAAAGTGCTTAATTTCTCACCCTCTCAACAGCCACTGTGATCATTTATAAGGAAAAAAATAAACCCAAGTCCTATTTCTCTAGGTTTTCCTACTCCAGTACCACGTCCCTGCAAATTATATTTAATATGTTCAAAAACATGTTTTATTTTATTTTATTTGTAAAAAGTCATCCATTATTTTTAGTGTTTCTCAGTGGGAAGACTGGACCACCACAGCAGATAAGTAATGTACTGCTGTCTGAAGCAAACCACTTGATTTTGAAAGCTTTAGTAAAACACATTAGAAAGATTGTTTAACTAGCCACAGAAATCTCCAGAATACATAGAATTTCTAAAGTACTAGATGATTTTGAAAATTTGAAAACAAATTATTTATGTTTTTATCATGAATTCATATCTATAGAGATTCTGAAATCTGACTAATAAAAAACATCTCTATAACAATTGCAGTTGAGCTACAGAATAGTTATTAATATTGACCTCTTTTACTCTGAAAAGTATCTCAGTCTGGAGAATAAAATATGTGATCACCCTATGTATAAATAAATAGATAAATAGATTTCACTTAATAGCTTTATGCTGTCAAAAACTAAGTGAAATATTTGATTATGAGTATATAGATGTAATATATTTTGAAATAAATGTTTTAAATTTATGGATAGTGACTACATCACTTTTTCTTGTCTATTATATAGCATGGATCTATTATTTATCATTCAGTGTTTCTGTTAGCTACTCTCAGTCATTAGGAAAACCTGTAAATGTGAGGTTTCATAGCCCTTTATATAAAATATAAATAACATTATATACTTATATTGTACATAATGAAAATAAGTAAGTTATATTTTTAGGGTTTTTTTTTTTGTGCAACACAGAAGTTGGGGGGAAATCTCGTAAGTGAGTTAAGTTATAATATGATTTTACTGAATTAACTTTTATTTTAGTGGCATATGATTTATTCTGCATTACATTTTATTAGAATTCAACCATTTCTTAAAATAAAACAAAAAGCATATAAAGATAAATTCTATAAAGGGCTGTATACATAAAGGTGCATCCAATTCAGAAGGCCATAAATACCTCATAAACCAAATGGGTTGATATTTTTTGTAGAGTAAAATGATTCAGTTCAATTTTATTAATGCACTTGAAAAAAGCCAACTGGAGCCTAAGTCAGTGGCTCTCAATCCTGGTTTTATGTCAGAAATCTGTGCAGTTTTGAGTCTCTCTTGTGTATATGTGTGCATGTGTATAATATTTTGTATATGTCATCAGACTTTCTTAGGTATGCTTCTGAGACTTGTGTAGTTTTCTAAAGTTTGTAGTTTTTGACTAATATGCAGCCAGAGATGGATGCCGTTGTCAGAAAGTGGCCACAGGTGAGAAACTTTGGTTGGGTCCTACGTACCAAATTTTCTGAACACAGAGGTGTCCCAATAGCTGAAGTGAATCATGCAACGTCTGTGTCACTAAAACCAGGCACCCAGGAGAGGTAGCCTGATTTGAGAACTCCCAATAACAGAAATCTCTTCTTTAGGAAATTTGAAGGTAAACTTACAAGAACACACACACATATATATATAAACAGAGAGAAGTAAAAAGTTGAATCTAGAACAATGAACAGAAAAACCAACTACAATGGGAGAAGGAGTGGGTTGGGGGAAGGTGCTGGGTGGAGAGGAGAAGGGAGGGGAGAGGAGGGGAAGGGAGAAGAGAAGAGAGGAGAGGAGAGAAGAGGGGAGGGAAGAAGAGAGATTTTAGGCATAATGTAGAAAGCATCAAATAGCCACATGTTATTGGATGGCATGATAACCATGTCTCCAGGTCTGTACTTGGCTCAGGAGAGTTTTGGTTATAAGAAAGAGTGAAGTGCTTGTCATTCTAGGCCTTTATAAGGACTCTGTGCAGCTGCTTAACCAGCTTGGGACTTTTATTTTTATTTTTAATATCTTTGTGTATTTTTATGTGACCTAAAGTAATCTGAGTACATCTCTATTTTTTGCAACTAGAATGGCATTAATTAGTAGTTATGAATGAATATGTCTTTGAAATTAGAAAAGAGTGTTATGTGGGAAGAGTAAAAGACAACAGATGTGAAAATACCAAAAGGAAGCAATATTTAAATGAGATATTTTACATTTTAAAGAGATTCTGTCTTAATATAGTTTAGAAAAATTTTATATTGCTTTGTAATAAATTACTAGGTCATATTTTAATAGATAAAATATGACAGTACTGCTTCAAAAATATATCCTTAGTATGACCATTATTTTTATCTTACACTTTGCTATCCTGGTACCGATTACATGGTCTATTGCAGCAGATTTTGGATTGGTTTTATGTTTCCTCGCTTACCCAAAGAGTCTATTACACATATGAGAATGAGAGTGATGCTTTGAATTTACTTATCAGGTTGTATTTCTCCCAGATATAATGCCCTCCAATTGCTTGACATTCGCCTTGGAACAACCTACAGACTTCTGGCCATAGCCTGATAAGTGTTCCCTAATCCAGCTCCTGCCCTCCTCTGTGACCTAAACTCATGCAATTCTCCCCTTATTTCTACATTCCAGCCTCAATGATTGTTCTTTCTATTTTTAACACATGCCAACCCCCTCACTGCCTTAAAGCCTCTGCTTCAGCTTTCTATCCTCCTGTGTTGCTTTCTTTGGAGCATAGCAAGGCTGGTTTCTTCTCACCATTCAGTCTTCCCAGAGAAGCCTTCTGACCACCTCACCTAAGGTGCTGCCATCCCCCAAATACTCTATCCCATTACTCTTTTAGTGTATTCATACTCTTTAATCATTACATATATTTAATGTATTTAATATATATTTCCTTTTCTAGAGTATAAACTGCAGTGGGGTAGGAAGCTTGTCTATCTTCTACATCAGTATAGTCACTTATCTAGAATTATAACTTCACAAAGTTTATTACATGTTTCTTAAATGATAAGCATGTTAGATATTAATTTGTTTATATTTGTACCTGAATTGCGTTTATAGCTTTGTTTCCCCCTCCCTGTATTTCTAATTATACTCTCTTTTTCTGTTCCTTATAGATGAAACATTTACCTTCTTCGTGACACCAAGATATTCTAGTATATCATAAATGTGATTTATTGTGTAGAAACCTTTTCTTAGGCATTTTCCCCACAGAACACTTTGTTACAAATTGGCTATATTGCTTTCTAGGATGATGGACAGATGTTAACTTGGGACATCTTTTCATTATTGTCCTGGGTTCAAGTTACTGCTTTGCACATTCTAAACTTTTTGTTTCTTAATTACTATTCTTTTTTCTAAAAAGGATACTGATAAATCTTAGAAAAATAAAACAATTTTTTTCCTTTATTGATTTTAGAGGGAAAGGAAGGAAGAGAGAGAGAGAGATAGAAACATCAATGAACGAGAACATTGATTGGCATGCCCCACACTGGGGATTTGGCCCACAACCTGGGCATGTGCCCTGACTGGGAATCAAACCAGCGACCTCTTGGTGCATGGGTCAATGCTCAACCACTGAGCCACACCAGCCGGGTGAATCTTATAAAATTTTATTAACTTTTTTACATGAATAAAATATCTGATTGAAATTGGAAACCAGATATATAAGCTATGTATGATAATACATAACCTACTGTGACAAATTTGTATTGCCTGTCAGAAAATTTCAGTCCCACCCCTTGAAATGTGTTTGTATTAGGGAGAACTTTTTTATGATCATTTTAATAATAGGTTCAATATTTTTCCTTATATTTTTGTAAGATTGCTTATTCACTAAAATACTATGGCAGTGCTCCAAACAGACCCACACACACAGATTTTTTTCAGGTAGCCTGAATTCTTAAAATTTGGTCAATGTAAATTAAACTCTTCAACTCTAAAAATGTAGTTCTATCTAGTTTTTAATGTATAGACATCTCTATGCTCTAGCCTTCTATTCCTTTCTGTACTTCATTACCACCCACTGTGGGAGGTGCTTTTATTGTAATTACTTGCTTAGTATCACTGTCTAAAAATTTCCTTCAAAAACTTCAATTCTCTGAAGTCAGGCAGCAGGCCAGTTATACTTATTGTTGTTAGCACCAAACACAGGCTTCTGGAATGTAGTAAACGTACACGCAAAATATCTACTGAATTATTAAAGAAAGAAAGAATGGATAGACAGACAAACAACTCTTACTCTTTTTCTATTTTGTGTTTTATGACTTCAGCCAGTATCTCAGTGACATCCTCCTGGTGGGATATTTAACACGTTAAAGAAAAAATTAGCTGTGGCAAAGTGTGAATCCAAAGGCAGGAATTCAGTAATTATTGAAAGCAGCATCAAGCCCATCACTACTAAAGCTGATAATAGTAATCTTTTTATGCTTGTGGTATTACTAATATGGAAATGTGGAGAGTGCCAAAGTATGCACAGAAATTCAGAGAAATATAATTTACTAATAATCCTGTTACTATATTATAGGAGGACCTGTATTATAAACTGTTTAGCTCAAAGAGCATCTATTCTGGACACGTTCTTCTGAATCAGAGTTCACCTAGGAACAAGTAAGGGAGCCCAACACCTCCTGTATAACACATTTCTGCAGATGGTATTAATGGGGGTGCTCTTCTCTCCCACTTCCCATTCCTCCATATGGAAGGCAGTTTACAGATAGTATATTGTCAGCTAGTCTCTGTTCTCCAATGAGTGTTCATCATCGCAGACACTTTTAAGAGATCATTGCATCTTTAGCTGCTCATCAGAGGCCCCTAACGAGTTAGCTGACTCAAAGAATTGGGAAAACAAACTTACCTTGCCAGCAAATGGGATCAGATCTGTCAACAATACCAAATTGTTCCACATGCTGCGACACCTGCTTCAGTAAAAGAAGATATAATATCATTGCTATTGGGAGGAGATGCCCAACCAGGGACCACAGCAAGAGCTCCAACAGCTGTTGGTAATGGAAATCTGTCATCATCTATCTGTGCTCAGTGCTCTGAGACCATCATACAAATGACATTCTCTTTGGCTGTCTCACAGAATTAGCAATGCTTGCCTTTGGGAACTTTACCAACGTGTACTTATAAGGAGACATATTGAGAAACTCCAATAAAACTGATGTAATGTTACTGAGCCCCTAAATAGTTGGATTTATTCTGTAATCAGGAATTTGTCTGTTCTATTGAGTCTAGTAAGCTGTAATTTAACCTTTCATGCGTTTATGTCAAATTTTCATCATTAGATCATGTACGACTTCAAGGTTGGCTTTGTCTGATCCACATGTGTATCACCCATAGCATCTGGTTTTTCAACTAGTATATGCTCAATAGCTATACATTCATTAGGTTTTTGGTAGAAATAGAATGTACTCTATGACATTCTTTTGTGTATTTATAACACCCAATTTTGTTTAAGGCATGCAATCTCATTATCCGTATATCTGATACCAAGTCGTATGTAAAATTGATCCCTTTCTGTGCTTAGAATGCAATATTTTATTTGAAAAGAGGAAACATATGATTTGATAAGCTCAAATTTTAAGCTAATAACTAAAATCAGGACATTTATTTTGGGGGATATTTTAAATAACTGCTATGGTCGCAGTCTAGCAGACTGAGAACACAGTTATAATACATCACTGATGGAAAGATTTAATTATGCCAAATCTGTGACATGTTTCATTTTTTTAAACTTCCCACATAACAGGTGAGTTTTAAGATAAAATACAGAGTCATTCAAGTCAGATGGTGGAAATGGGTCTCAGTTATCCCCTTTGATAGATTTCTTTGTTGTGCTTTCCTCACCTGCTTTATGGCAGGTCTATCACTGTATATCTAGGTTTTGAACCTAACGCTGTTAGCAAATGATGTTTTCTCTAGTGAAAAATAAATCATGGATTTAGCTACAATATTCTGGGAGACATTTGTATCTGAAGTGTCTACTACAGCAGAGAAATCACATAGAGTATGTACAACCAAACTCTCCTGTTAACAGAAAAAAAAACTTATATAATAAATACCACACTTTCCAAAGGCAGGACACTTGCTCACTCTGAATCAATGACGAGACCTCTGAAGTGTAGAAAAGCTTAGTTGGGGGAAATGCCTGGATTAGGTTTATCTTCTTTTCTTGATTTGAAGTGGATCATCTATCAACAGGGCTTTTAATTTGCTCTGAGACCAAGCATCAATATTATGTCAACCTGCTCAAACGATCACCCCTCCCTCAATTGTCTCATACACAGGAAGGTTTAGGCATTCAGAATGGCAACCACAATAAAAATTCAAGAAGGATTCAAGTCTTCAAAAGAAATTAGTTGTCTCTGTTTTTTATTTCCCCTTGCAAAGTGATTTTGGTCCCTTGCCCATTATTCTCTCCAGTGCTGCTGTATCATGGCTGTCTTTTTGTCCCTGGTCACCACAGTAGGTCAATGCTGTTATGATTTTTCATCTTAGTTTTGACTTGTAATTTTATATATTTGAAGAGCCTTTCTTCCTTTAGAATGTAAATCTTTGAGGTTGGGGCTTGTTTTGTTCATCATTATTATCTCTAGCTTTTCAAATAGTTCCTAATATGTAATAGGTACTCAAAAATAATTATTGAATAAATGAATGAATGACCTTTGTTAATTTTGAGTGAAGATAGTTGTGATGCTGTGGGTGTTTGGCGAAAGAATATAGCTTAGGAATATAAGTATCTGTTCAGACAATTCAACTTTTTATTTTGGGTTACCTGTAGCAAATCTAGGGATATTTACTGCCTTTACCCTGTCTCAAAGATATATCAAGAACATAAGAGAAAAAAATGTGTCCTTAGAATAGAAAATGTGATTTGTGTGTCTATGTCTGTGTCTGTGTGTGTGCTTGTGAGTTTCCCCAGAAGATTTCAAGCTTCTGAAAGACGCAGCCATTGGGATGTGTGCAATGGGCAAATTAGGTGAAACATTTAGCCTAGAGTGCTAGAAGAAATACTATGATTGTATTAATATTTGAATTTGTGAATTTCACAGATGACTCTGAAAGTATATTTCAAAAGAAAGTATTTCAAATTTATTTCTGTTTTCAGTGATTGACATCAAACCACCAGACTGACTGTTGAGATCTGGTAAATGCACGCACTTGCTTCACCCAATCTAACTTCCTACAAGATTCTTGGTCCTAAAGTCCGGCTTCTTTGATGAGGAGACATTGAGTACTACTTACTGAGAGAGGTTGCTGAGATTTTGATTAATTTTCTACAATACTAAATATAAAGTAGCAGTTAAAACTTCACATGTATAAGAGTTTTAAGTAAATTGAACATGCTATTGATTAGATCTGTGATCTAAGTACACTTACCATCCCTTGCTTTTCTATTTCTTTTTAATCCTTAACAGATGGTACAGAATTCATTATGGCTCAGCCAGAATTACAGCAAATTTTTCCTTGTCACCAGAACAACATTCTTAATTCCTTAGAGAGTGAGTTAACTTCTAAACTCTCTTAGAAAAGACTTAACTCTTAAGAAGATAGTCATCATAAAATGCACCTAAGTTTTTTCAACATTTCCTTCTCATTCTGCCTTTCTGGAGGCAAGGAATAAATAAACTAAAACCTCTATTATTCAACAACTATTTATTGGGTAGCTATGATGTGCTTGGCACTCCACTAGGCACCGATATAGAGAAAAAAGAGAGCTTTGCTCCTGAGGGTACATATTTTACTGTGAGATGCAAATATATTAATACTAACATATACTTAAAATATATTGTACTATGACATATAAAATTAAGAAAAAAGAGTTTGGAAGAATGATTCATTCCCACTCTGGCTGGTGTGGCTCAGTTATTAGGAGCATTGTCCCGAGCACCGAAGGGTCGAGGGTTGCATTCCCAGACACGGCACATACCCAGGTTGCGGGTTCAATTCTGGTCAGTGCGCATACGGAGGTGACCCGATCGATGTTTCTCTCTCATATCCATGTTCTTTTTCTCTCTCCCTCCTTCTCCCTTTAAAATCAACAAAAACATATCCTCTAGTGAGATTAAAAAAAAAAAAAAAAAAAAAAAAGAGTGACTAATTCCAGCTGGGGCAGGGGCGAAGCAGAAACAAGTCTGGCTGATTATTAATTGTTTTCAGTATTATTTGCCTAAAATGAAAGTGTCCTGTTCCATACTTTCTTAGTTGCTGTCTATGTCTTTATTGCAAGAAGATAGTACAACTCTTCATGAAAAGCTATCTAATGACTTAAAACACCATTACTTATATTCCCACTTAAAGGAAGATTTATTTGACCATTAGGTGACTCATTAAAACAATAAAATGCCTAAAGACATCTGCGCAATGTGAAGGGGCCGCACAGGATTAAAAGTATCGATGTGGAAAGGGCATTTGATAAAATTCAACAACACATTTCTAATAAAAAAATTAGTACAGGAGAAAAGTGGGACCTGCTTAACTGAAAGAAAAACTGTTTATAAACCATAGCAGCAAACACTATTGCAAATTTAAAATTCTAGCTCCACTTCTGTTAAAATTAGAAACTGAGCCAAGATGTCAGAACCACAATCATTTGGCACTGATTGGAATAAATATAAAAAATAAAATACTTTTTTAAACTGGAAAATTTATTTAAAAATTTATAAGAAAGGATAAATGCCCCAATGTTTGATGGGAATCATGTGGGAAGAAAAGTGTGACAATGTATAAAAAAACACACAAATAGATATTAGAATATAATATAAAGCTATATTAAAAATTAATGTAGTGATGTAAATTCACAATCGGTAAATTATTCATTGGACTCCAACACTGTTCAAAAATAGATCCCAATATATATGTGAGAATTTAATATATAACAATTTTGATATTTTTCTTCCAGTGAGCAATGAGCAATGTATGGTTTGTTTAATAAAACATATTAACTTGAATGAGGGTGCATTTCTTGGGAAGAAAATACCATTACCATACTAATGTAGGTGTTTTTTGTTTTTGTTTGTTTGGTTTTTTTTATCCTCACCTGAGGACATTTTTGCATTTATCTTCAGAAGAGAGAGAGAAACATCGATGTGAGAGAGACACATCGACTGGCTGCCACCCACACAACCCCAACCAGGGCCAGGGACAAACTGCAACCACGGTCTGTGCCCTTAGCGGGAACTGAACCCAGGTCTCTCTGGACCACAGGCCAACGCTCTAACCGCTGAGCCAAACCGGCCAGGGCAGTTTTTGTTTGTTTTGTAAAAGTGAAAATTCTCTTTGTATTTCTTTTAGTTAGTGGAAACAAGTACTAATGTAGGTCTTTCCTAAAAGCAAAGTGGCTTAACATGAACTTTCTGAAAGCAGGGGGTATGCTTTGCATTATGTCATTTTAGCTTTTGAAAGGTTTCCTAGAATGCTCTACTTTTGGACAGTGGAAGAAACCTGTGTTCAAAAACTAGTTCCAATATCATTAAATAACGTATGGTACTAAAAGTATTTACACATGACAAAGAAAGGAACAAATAATCCAGTAGAAAAATGGGGGAAGGGAAGGGAAGACAGACAATATGAAAAAAAAAAAATGACCAAAAAAGAAAAGATTCTCTCTCTAGCCAGTTGTCTATAAAATGCAAACGCATGTATCGTTGTGCCCCACTTTATCTTAATTAACAAACACATTGATGGAAACAAAGGAAAAGAGGACTGTTGGTAGTAAGTGCTTCCAGGAGAAGGGGAGAAATGTTGGTTCTTGGAGTTGACTGATGGATTGCAAATTGGACATGTTGGGGGTGTTGCCAGAAAAGATTTATTCAGATTGAAAATACATATACCTTTTAATCTATTAATCTCTCTCAGGAGAGCCCATGCCATGAAAAGAAAAACAGTAGTATTTAAGGTCCCAGGCATGGTGATGACTATTTCAACATTGTTTTCAATGATAAATTGTGAAAATAAAGTGTTGTCTATTAAATACAGAAATTCTTGAACACATTATAGTGTATCCACATGATAGGATATTAAAAAGATAATAAAAAAGAATGAATTACATCTATGTTATTTACTGGAAGAATTTTCTAAAAAGTATTTATGAGTGAGAATTAAGGTACAGAAAATGCACATAGTGTGATATTTGATACCATTTTTTAATATACAAACAATGAAACTAAAACCTGTACATGTATACTGCCTGTGTGAATGTGGTTGATTATATATTTTGTGTTTGAGTGTGTGAGAAAAATATTTTTCAGAGAATGCCTACAGTCATTCCTTGGTATCCTCAGGAGATTGATTCCTGCACCCCCACCCCATACCCAAATCCATGATGTTCAAGTCTCATATGAAATGGCGTAGTATTTGTATATAACCTATATTCTCCTGTATACCAACAACGTAATATTTTTCTAATCAGAGGTCGGTTTAATACTTAGATGTGCAACCTGTGGACCCAGAGGACTGACTGTATATATAAAGTGTACATGTGTGTCTATATAAAGTTACATATATATTATACATACACACATTTTCTGGGGAAAAATAGGATATATGGACTTAGTGGTATTGAGGGATGCAGTAGGGTAGTGAACTGATATAGCGTGAGGAAAGAAGAGAAAATGTGTAGCCAAGTAGAACATTTTTAAAAAGTATAATAAAATATAAAATACCAAAGATGCATATTATTTCTGTGCATGACTAAAAATTAAAATATGTATATATGTATAAATATTTTAACAATAAATTCTTAAAATGATTACAGATTAGAAAACAACTAAATTACATTGATTTGCAATTAAATTCTCTCCATGAATGGAGTTTAATGAAACAACTATTGGTAGGCTATAAGGACCATCATTTGTATAATCACTAGGGATATGTCAATTCACAAGTTGCGGTGGAGTGTAGGTCCCCCAATAGATGAAGCTCATATATGAATGAGATAGTCTATTAAATCACTATGCCAATGCCTGACAGTTTCTAGGCATTCAGTAAATGATAACACTTTCTCAGAAACTAAATCTCTGAGCATGGGCTTTGGCATCTGATATAGGACAATTCACATCCTAGTTTAGCTCTTTAAAACTGCCATTTCTTTGTAAAATGAGTATGATTATGCTTAATTCTTCTGCCTATCGTGATAACATACATACCACAAAAAATTTCTAGCAGAGGACTTGTTATAGAGTAAGTGCTTATAAATACTCCCATAAATAGGGCCTTACAGTATAGCATGGTGGTACAGTGTTATATTGGTGAAAAGATTCTCCAGTGTCTGATGAAATGTATCAAGCCAAAGAAAAACAACAGGTGCTACGGAAAAATGAGTTTGAAGGTATGGCTTTTGTTGCACAGAAACTAGTGAAAGAGAGCTTTGAACCTCTCTTTCAAATGGTCCTCAATATAAATTCTCTTATCACCAAGGAACACCACATTTTAGTTCTGCAGCAGAATCACATCTGAGAGGTATTTGCTGTAACAGGATATCACAGTCATTACTAGATCAGAACACTTACTCATCTAGAGCAAATGAATTAGAGAAAGGGAACTCTTAGATTTTCCCCTTTTTGGCTTTCATTTATTTTCTTATCATTCAATCCTGATATGTTGACATATGACACACTGTAAGATAATATATCTTATAATATGGAGAGGGAGCGAGAGAGAGAGAGAGAGCGCGCTAGGTAAATATACTCACTTGCAGTTTTCTTCAGACAACAGGAATGTCTGTGATCTTGGCATTGGCCCCGGTGTCTCAGCCCATTTTTACAGGCACTGGCAAATCTCTCTTTAATTTCTTATTCTTTACAGTCTGTGTAAATGATAGTTTAAGATCTCTACATGTACTTCCTGTATTATCAATAAATTATACAGTCCTCAAACAGGGTGAACATAAACAACATGGGGAAAGGAAACTGAACTGGAAGTGAGGAATTCTGTTTTTTTCATATCTGAAACTATATCTAGCTATATGACCTCAAGAAGTACCTATTAGATCTGAGGCTTTTTGCAAATACGTTTACACATTTAATTCTCACAACTATACTTCAAAGGAAATGTTATTATCCCCATTTTACAGATAAGGAATCTAAGGCTCAGATGAGCTGGGTTATTTGTTCCAAGTCACATCATCTCTGAGTGGCAAAGGTGGTATTTGAACATATGATGGTCTAAGGCCACAGCCCTGGGTCTTTTCTTGATAAACCCTGTCTCCTCTACTCTCAGCTAATTTTCTTCTTAAATTAAACAAAGGAGCAGGCTAAGTGAACTCTTAAGTACCTTTTTAAATTCATATCTATAGAATTTGGTTATATCGAGTTCTCTGAGAGCCTTAGAATAAGGGGTTTTGTGAAACAATGGAGGAACAGATGATAAAATTTTGAACACTTAAAATCCTAAATGATTTTTCAGAGTAGTTGTTTCTCTGTTAATTTTTGGACAATTGGACATTGCAACAGAATGAAAATCTCCCTTAGACGTTTTCTTTCTCCTTTTGATAAGTTACATAAAGTAGTTGCTCTTAGGTGATGAAGGATATTAGAATAACTCTCCTCTGGTAAATTTTTATATTAAAATTCACATCTTAAAGTACTGTACTAAATAGTGGCCCTGCAGACGTGAAAGGAAATACAGAAACTTGGAAAGATTAATAAAAAAAGAAAAAAAAAAAAAACACAAAACAGACTTCTTTAGTGAAAAGAACAGGAAAGTGGCTATTTTAGGATTGAATCCAGAGCACACAATTCAGTTTCTAAACTTGATTAGATTTCCTACACAGCCGGGGAAAAAGGAGCCTGAAATCTAGGCAATTACAGAATACAGAATAAAACTATTTTTTTTTAGAAAAAAAAAAGTGTCTTTTATGTAAGGAAAGGTCCCAACAGGGCACCATCAAGCTATAAAATACTTGGCTTCCCAGCATAATCCCATAAGAGATAGAGCTTGAATTGGGATTCTAAAAAAGAAAAGAAAAATGCTATTATCTTACTAAAAATACCCTGTGCAATAAGGAAACATTTTATAAAAGGAATAACAGAATTGTAGGTTACATAAGATGCTTCATTTCTTTATTCTGTCATATACCTACAAAATAGTTGCTATAAGTAGTGGTGTTTAACTTCAAGTTTCAAAGAAAAATTATCACCTTATCATTCTTTTTCATTCCTCTTGTCTATTTTACTTGAAAGTCTGCTTATGATTACTTGTAAACTTTCAGATGATAGAGTGGTTTGGTTGTCTGGTACTTCTTTGTAAAACCAACATTCAGCATCTCTGCCTCCATATAGGAAAAATAAAGAATAAACTGAGCAGATTTAGTCAATGACATTATTCTTCATGCTTCTCTGTATCCAAGACCCAATTCTTCATCCCTCCTATGTCCAAATCCTTTGCCATACACTTTGCAGCTCTTCCCAAAAAGAGGTGTGCATTTCCCTTCCCCATGAACTTTGAGGTCAACCCTACGTCTCTCTTTTCAGTTAAATGAGGCAGAGGTGACAGTGTGCCACTTCAGAGCTCAGTCTCAATAGCTCCTGGTGACTTCTGTTTGTGATTTCACTTCTGCCCTTGCCATGAGAAAAATTCACTACACTGTTGGTTCCTGGAGGAGAAAGAGAAACATAAGGTATAGAGTTACCCCAGCCAAGTCCAGCTTCAATCAACCCACACTCAGTGGACCCAAGATCAGTGAGACTTAATGAGTGTTATTTTAAGCCGTCACTCAGCTTTGGAGTGATTTGTTATACAGTAGTGTTTGCCAGCAGATAAATTATACAGGAGATATATGTGAAATCCAGTACATGAGATGACTACATACACATATCCACACTTTGGTAACTACTATGTTTTCATGACAGTAGGGTAATTATTTGAGATCTCAGACGTTCTTCAACTCAGTTACTTAATGTGCATTGGCAAGATGAACCTGAATATGAAACGCAGTCAAGTTTCTCCTACTATCTTCTAAATAGCAGGAGTGCTTGTTATATAATAATGAACATGCCAATCTGTTGTATACTCTCCAATAGCCTGTAATTCCCCTTCTTGACATGTATCACATTTGTAATACAGTATTAATTTTATATAACGTTATGCTCTCACAGGAGGATGAATAGCATGGCAGTCTTTAATAATCACAGAATGCTATGAAGAACTCTTAATATCACCATTTGACAGATGAAGAAACTGTCAGAGATGCTAAGTAAATTTCCCAACACCACACAGCTGGGATGTGAAATAACTGAAGTTCAAATGCAAGCAGCCTGGCTGCAGAACCATTGCTCTAAAGTAAACCATTGACAGACAGCACACGGTCTGGGAAGTCACTGTTCTCTGCCTGAAACCTGGCATGTAGACATGGAACAGTTGAAAGGTTTGAGCATGCTTAAGCAAAGGAAGCATATATACTATGAAGAAAGGAAAGCTAATATCATATTGAAGACAATTACTTTGTTCAATTAACATGCATTGAGTACAACCATGAAGCAGCTGCTGTGACATGTGCTGACAATTTACACACATGGTCCCTGCAGTCCTGGTGCATACATTCCAGTGTTGGAGATAGAAATAAACAAATACACAAGAAGTGATCAACACAGTATGTGAAAGTGCTGAACAGGAAACAAACAGGGTGAAATAGATAATAGCGGGTATGTGCGAGAAACATTTTATTTTCTTAGTGGTCAGGGAAGGCTCCCATTTAAGGGGGAACTCTTAATGTGAGACCTGACAAGTAAGTAAGATCAATGGAGGTCATTCTGGGCAGAACTTGGAAGGGTCCTGAGGGAGGAAAGAGCTACCATCTTACTTTGACTAGATCATTGCTAACACCTTCTGTTCACATTTACTCTGTCTGCTTCTCAATGTAGTCTCTGCACTGTAGCCACAGTGATCTTTCTCAAATTGTTCTGTTATTTTAAGGAAAAATACTACTTTATATGACCTATAAGCTTGGCTCATGCCTTTTCTACAAAACTCATCTTGCTCTCTTTTGCTTTCCGTCCTAGTCATCTGTCCTTCCATCTCTGAATCCTTGTCATGCCTTATCATACCTTAAATCTGCACATTTACATGCATGATTTTCTGCCAAGGGTCCCTCTTTTTTAGACCATTTGTGCTAAAGAATCAGTATCTGAAAGATCCTTGTTTTGTTCCCTAACCCTATAAAATTCCTATTTGGAGTAATGAAGTTAATTACTCCCCTGTATATTTGCTGAAGTTAATAGTTTGTACAGGTGTGTGCACATGCATGTGGGTGTGTGGGTGTGTGAATACCAAATCAGTGTAATTTTAATGAAGTTAGGAACCACTTCTTTGTAATCACCATTATATTCCTAGTAATTTGAACAATGCTTGATATATAATAGATGCTTAATACATATTTATTTGTGGTGCACTGAGTAAAAGTTATTGAAGAATTTTAGGCAGAGGAGTTACACAATACAATGTATATTTAAAATGTTTACTTTTGCTGCTTTGAGATGAGTGGATTGGAGATGGGAGAAAGTGAAGAAGAGAGCATACTTAACAGGCTGCTGGAGTAGTCCTAGTGAGAGATTATTGCAGGTGGGTATTGAAGTGGTAGCAGAACAAATCTTAAAAAGTGCTTGGATTTCAGTTAATTTTGAGAAAGAATTTGCAAGGTTTACTGGTATTGGCTGAGGACAATAAAAGAAAGAAATGAATTAAGCAAAACTTCTAGCTTTCTGGGAACACAGTGATAGTATTTATGGAGACGGAGAGAATTCATATGGATGGAGCAATTCTGTAATTGGGGAAATTAAGATTGATATTGGCTATGTTTAATTTAAGATGTCTTTGAAATATTCAATGGACAATGTCAAATTGACAATTGAATTGATTTATCTGGAGATCCATTAATGTAGTACTTAAATGCAGATATACATTTAGGTATTATCAGTATTTAAATTTCATTGAAAGTCTCAGCAAAAGGCAAAGGCATGTAGAAGAGAGTGTAATAAAAGAGAGCATAAGGCTAATTACTGAAGAATATCTATATTTAGAAATAGAGATAAGAATTTCAAGAAAGACAGAGTAGGATATATCTTCTTTTTAAAAATTTATTGTTGACATTATTACAGATGTCTCCCATTCCCCCCTTTACTCTCTCAAACATCTGGATAGCCATGTTGCAAAAAATAAGAGGAACTTTGATCTCTACCTCTCACTGTGTAAAAAGTAATTTAATCTGTATCATAGGCCAAAAGGAAAATGCTGAATCCCTAAACAAGATAGAAGAAAACACAAGAGTGTATCTTTATTGCCTTAGGTTCGGTAAATGTTTTAACCAAGATACAAAAGATACTACACTTAAAAGAAAAAGAAAATGGTAAATTGGTCTTAATCAAAATTAAAAGCACTTCTTCAAAAGACCCCATTAAGGAGCTTAACCAAATCACAGACTGGGAAAAAAACCTACACAATTTATATACTTGACAAAGAACTTGCAGAATATAAAAAGAACCTGTACAACTCAATAATAAAAAGGCCCCAATTTAAAATACTGACAAAAGAAGCCCTGGCCGGGTAGCTCAGTTGGTTAGAGCATTGTCCCAATATACCAGGGTTGTGGGTTTGATCCCTGGACAGGGTACATACAAGAATCAAGCAATGAATGGATAAATAAGTGGGGGAAAATCTCTCTTTCTCTCTTTCTTCCTCTGTCTAAAAATCAATAAATAAATTAAAAATATATATATTGGCAAAAGGCTTGAAAGAAACTTGACAAAAAAGTTTAAATGGCCTGTAAGCATAAATGAAGATGTTCAACATCATTCATTATTTGGGAAAAACATATTAAAATACCATAAGAAACCACTTGTACTCATTAGAAAGGCAAATATTTGTGGTTGACAATACCAAATCCCGATAAAAGTGTGGCACAACCAGAACTCTCATACATTGCTTGAGGAAATATAAAGTCATTCTATCACTTTGGAGAATTATTAGGAAATTTCTTGTGAAGTTAAACATATGCTTATCTATCACAGGAGTACACAGCAATTGTACTCCTAGATATTTACCCAAGAGAAATGAAAACATATGTCCATACAAACTTATACTCACTCAGATGTTCATGGAAAGTTTATTTATAATAGCCAAAAAATTGAAGTTGAGGTGTCCAGTAACAAGACAATGGATAAATAAATTGTGGTATACGATGAAATTCTAAGACAATCTCCAAGATTCCCACCTGCAGATATAAATGCTCTGAATAGTTCCCACCACTTGCGTGTGGGCTGAACCTGTGAATGGGATGGGATATTACTCCTGTGATTAAGTTGTACTATGTGGATTGGTGAAGGGATTTTTGCAGATGTAATTAAAGTTTCAAGTCAGTTAATTTTGAGTTAAATGGGAGATTATCCCAGGTAGCCTAATTTAATAAAAAGAAAGCACTTAAAAGTAGGACTGGACTTTTCCTGAAGATGAGAGACAGTCTCCTGCTGGCTTTGAAGTAAGCTTTCATATTGTGAAATTTGTGAGAGGGTCATGTAGCAAGGCACTGCAAGGTCCTCTAGGACCTAATAGGAGCCCCTGGGTCACAGTCAACAAGAATATAGGGACTTCATTTCTACAATAAGCAGAAGAATTCAGCTTTCTTGAGCTTGGAAGAGGACCCTAGCATCAGAAAGGAATGTAGCCCAGCTGACATGCAGATTTCAGCCTTGTGAAACTCAGAGGAGAAAACTCAGTTAAGCTATGCCCCATTTCTTTGCCCATAGAAACTGAAATAATAAATATATGGTGTTTTTTTGTTTCATTTTGAGATCTTCACCTGAGGATATTTTTCCACTTATCTTCAGATAGAGTGGGAGGGAGAGAGAGAAAGAGAGAGAAACATCCATGTGAGAGAGACACATTGGATGGTTGCCTCCTGCATGACCCGGACCAGGGCAGGGGACTGAACTGCAACCAAGTCACGTGCCTTTGACTGGAATTGAACCCACGACTTTTTGGTCCATGGGTTGACACTCTAACCGCTGAGCCAAACCGGCCAGGGCTACATGTATGCTGCTTTATGCCATTAACTTTGTGGTAATGTGTTATGCAGCAATAGAAAATGAATACAGTTAGCAGTAAAAAAGATGACTTACAGACAAAACAACACAGAAAAATCTCAACAACATTAGTGAAAGAAATTAGGCACAATAGGTTACCTATTATATAATTTAATTTATATAAATTTTAAGGACAAAGTAGATTTATAATGATAGAAATTAGTACAGTGGTTATTTCTGGAAATGGGATGATTGACTAGAAAGGAAAACACGTTAACTTTCTGGAGTGTGTGAAAATAGTTCTATGCCTTTGTTTTTTAGTTACTTGGTTGTTTATATTTGTTAAATCTCATTGGACTGTACATGTAAGATTTGTGCATTTAATTCTATGTAAATTATACCTCAGTTTAACAAATAGAAAAGACAGAGTTCCTGATAGTATTATGTGCAGCTAAGAGGCTAAGACAAAGATGGAGAAGAGCTTATTGAATTTCGCAATTTTCTGATAATTAGAGAATTTGGGGAGAGCACATTCTGTCCAGGGTGCTGATAAAATCAGATAAGAATACATTATGTAGTAGAAATAGGAAGAGTAAAACTTGAGCCATTGTGTATAGACAACTCTTTCTAGATGTTTAGTCATGAAAGAACAATAGAAAATGGGGAAGTCTTTTGAGGATAATGTGAAATGTAGGGAGTGTATGCATTTCAAGATGGTAGATGCCAGAGCATATTGGAACTGATCAAATATAGGAGAAAAATTTATCGTGCAAGGTTTAAAAGGGATATATGAATGGACAATTTCCTTGAGAAGGCCAAATTGTTCTAGAATGTCAAATAGATGGAATAATTTGGACAAGGCTTCTTTTACTGAGCATAGGTTTTGAGTTTCATTCATGTTTTTGCCTGTTTCAACAGTTGTTGGCTTTTATTGCTATTTCATTGTATAGCTATAACACATTGTTTTTAATTCATTCACCAGTTGATGGACATATATGTTTTCTCCAGTTTTGTGCTATTGTGAATAAAGCTGCTTTGAACATTCTTAGACACATCTTTTTGTAGACATATACTTTTGTTTCTGTTGGTCAATATCTAGGGTTAGAATTTCTGGGTTACAGGGTAGGTATAGTTTTAGTTTTGAATGAAAGGCTTTTGCCAAAGTGATTATAACTTTGTCTATTCTGCTAGTGGTTTGTGAACCCCACAACAGCAGGGAAGGTTTGCTGTTTCTCTCATATGTATTTAAAAAGAAGGTGTATTCTGATATTGTTGGGTGGATTGTTCTCTAATATAAAGTGTTACTCCTGTATTCCTTGTCTCTGCAAACGTTCCTGGCTCACAGTAAGTAAGCAGTTGATTTACATCTGTTGAACAAATGAATGCCTGGAAATGCCTGTGGAGTGGATAGAAACAGCAAGACTCTCCCTATTTCCAAAAGTATATTTTAACTTGTAGTCAAGGAACACATTTGAAACACTTGGTTTAGATCTGATCACCTAATTGTCCAATGAGAGTCTGTCACTCTTTTCCTTTGCTTGAACCTGTAAAGGGACAGCAGATGTGATAGTAATTCATCATGACTGATGGCATATGCTGCTATGCCTAGCAATGAAGGAATATCTTTTTCAAAGCTAACGACTAAAACTTTTAAGAGAAGAAGTAGATATTCTTTTTCCCAAACTAATTTTAACATGTCTTAGAATGTCTGGAAGACTTTCACGGTAAAAATAAAAGAGTTTGTGAAATGTTTGCAGCCCTTACCTCATTATGTATTGTGTATCACTCATACAGAGGAAACACATATGGTAGCTTAATTGTATATTGTTTCTTGAAATTGTTTTAAGATCCACTTATCTTCCCAGAATTATTTGCCTTGTTAAAGAGATTCTCATTGGATTATACTGAGAAAAGTTTCAGAATTGGTACAGTTGTTCACTGAAACACTATTAAACTTTTCCTTCTATCTTTTTCCTCTCTGAGTGTTTTACTTTCTTTTGGGTAGATTATAACTTTGACTCTGTTTCATCAGAATAAGTCCAGAAGTTTTCAAGGTAGCCTTAGTAGGGATATATCATATTTGTTAGGTTTCCTCTAAAAATTGTTTACGGTACTTAATACAGAAATTCATCTATTAACCAAGCAGTTAAGTTCTAAAAGGTAGTTTGAAAATACATTTATTTGTAAGTTCACAGAATGTTCAAGGCAGGGGAGATGGGGTGGGGTGTTTGTGAAGTCTGTTGTCACTTTAAAGCTTTTAAATAGCTTTTTAAATATTTTAAAATATTCTTCTCTTCCTTTACAATGTAACAGCAGTGACATTTCAAAATCATCATTAATATAATATTTTTATTTGCCTTTGTGAACTTGTAACATTGGCTTTTTTCTGCTCGAGACATCCATTACTTTTGGAGAAAATGAAGACTTGTAAAAGAAAGAAATATACCTTATTATGGGAAGAATGTACAGAAAAACATAATGGTGTTAAAAATATAAATAGTGTTACTACTGTCCTTGGATGAAATTTCCAAATTCTTTTTGTTTTTCCTTTTTCTTTTGAGGATATCTAGGATCAAGTAGTAAAGTCCCATCTCATAGTTGGAACCACAATGTAGACAATATACCTATTTGCCTATGATAGCAAGACCATCTCTCTTGTAGAAGGAAATCATGACTTAGGAGAATTAGAAGAGAAAGACAATTTCCATTCCCAAGAATTATGGGCAGGTGGAAGGAGAGAGAAGCAGGTGATGACATAGGTGTCCTTTGCTTATCCTTAGGAAATATTTCTAATTAAAAAAATAGGTCTAAGAAGACTGGTATTTTATGTAATATGTGTAAGAATTGGATAAGATTTCAAGCACCATTTAATATAAATAGGTCTAAAGAACAAAAGGAGCCACGTGGTATGTGGGGAGAAGTGGGCGTCTGTGAGTCCATTTATCAAGCAGTCATTTTGAGTTTATGTGAGCAAATTCAGTTTTCTAAAATAGATATGGTTTACGGGCTTTGTGGCTATCACATCCCCTGCAGTTAAGATTACATTTTAGAAGATTAAACAATATCTTGATATTAACCAGCTAAGTGACTTGAGGGGACTTTTGCCCTTTACTTTTTGAATGAAAGACTATATAAAGAACTATAACCACAATAAAAAGAAATGGAGCATGCTTAGCTTTACTTTTAAATGAAGTTTTCCTTCAGCAGTACCCTTTGTTCTTTGTACTTCTGGGATCACCACATTGTTTGTACTGTAAAATCCTGCTATAACTGTCATAGCAGTGACATAGTTTAGGATAGATTATCTTCGGTTCCAGTCCCCTGTCAGCTCCTGACAATAAGAGGTGGAAGCAGGGTAATGCTTTTATTTTTGGGGGTGAAGGGAGGTTAGGATGTGAGGAGTAAGTCACGCAACTCTGTCTTGTCAAAGAGGGAAAGCCAATATTGTCCAGATTTAATTTCCTTAACAGGGATAATGAGTTGGATGTGGCTTGCCAGATTTAGCACTTAAAACACAGGATAACCTGTTAAATATGAATTTCAGTTAGACCACACATAATTACTTAGTACAGATATGTCTGTGTAATATTTTGGGCATGCTTATAATACAAAACTTATTCCTCATTTATCTGAAATTCAGATTTAACTGGGCATCCTGTATTTTATCTGGAAACCCTAATTGCATTCTAACTGACCAGAAGATTCCTGGGACTACTATCCCTATCCTGCATATTATAGCTAGCCACAAGACCTGGTATGACAGGCTGATTCACTGCAAGACCGTGGGCGTGGAACAGGCAGTTCGTGGCAAGGTGTCCTGGTGGTCATGAAGCAGATGACCTGACCAGCAAAGTCAGCCAGCTCCTATGTGTGGACCACCATCAACAAGATCACCTGGACCACCCTCAGCAGCATCTAGCATGTGATCTACCCTTGGCTGCCATCCACAGAGCCTGAGCAACCAAAGCCTGTGATGGTGAAGAGGAAGCCAATGTGCTCCACAGGAGCTCTTGATCCCACTCCCAACCCCCATCCCAAGGTTACACCTCTGAGGAATCTGAGAAAAGGGGATTACTTTGGCATTTCAAAGGTGTGTTAACCTTGATGCACAAGAACAATTGACAGGGCTTGCTTAAGGCAAAGATAGACCTTTTACTGAAAAATGGATATGCCAGGGGTGTAACTACACACCATGACCTAGCCAGTTAGAAATTTTTGTTCAGATCACCCTGTGAGGTTGCTTTCTGAGACTAGACTTATCAGTTTCATTACACAACCCCTTATTTGTCCATAATTCATTATTTTCTTTTCTAAGATCAAACTTCATTACTTTTTAACTGTTTTTTTAAAAATGTTTTTGTTTCATATGAATGCTATATTCATTTGTAAAGTTTTTCTCCAGACCATCATTTGTATTAATTTGGAAATACTCAAACTCGTTAAAGTTTAAATGCTTCTTATTTAATTATTTATTCATTGAACAAGCATTGACGGCACCTCCTATTTGCTTGGTGCTAGACAAATGAAGGTAACAAACATGGCCTTACATTATAGCAGGAAGAGTCATAGAAAAACACAAGTAGTCAGAAGAATACACAAATGATTTCTATTTGCAATGTGAATTATGAGAAGAAGCACACAGTGCAGAGATAGTTAGTCCTGTGGATAGGCAGGGAAGGTGTCTTGTGAATGGAGATTGAAGCTGAGACGTGATATATGTAAAGAATAAGAGGAAGCGTGTTAGTGAAAGAGAGAACAGCTTGTACAAAGGTCCTAAGGCTACATATGTTTGAAGACCTGAACGATTGCCGTGGCTAGAGCATAATGAGCAAGGAAAACAATCATACAAGATGAGCTTGGAGAGGTAAGGCAGTGCTTAAGTCTTTGGTAAGGACTTTGAATTTGGGGTTTGTACTGTTCAGCTATTAATATTGTAGTCATCTCTGGAATACATTGGTAATTTGCCTGAGAAATATTTAAAATCACCTCTTGTTTATTAAAAAAAACACAATAGCAATATGATTTTTTCACTGTGAAATAATTTTAATTGGTTATTTAAAATTTAAAGCCAACAGGGATAATTAGAGGTACACCATTGAAAAAGGCAATGATTCAATAAGATTATGTTCTAAACACACATTTGGAATTTTCTTTTTCAGCTTGTATGCAGAAGGGTAGGACTAATCAAGAGTTGGAATTGAGCCAGGATCTAACTGAATTCTTCCACTGGGTGATGGCTTTTGCCTAAAGGAAGTTATCACAGGATGTGATCTTACAAAGACAATTTCTTTTGTGCCAGAAAGCTAGATTTTGAGAACTATGTAGAAAATTAGAAAACCAATTTTTGAAAATCCAAGCTGACCAATTCTTACATAAATACTTAGTAATATTTTGTTCAAGAGTGTTTTCCCTGCACTGAATCACACTGCTTTCTTTTACTCTTCCTACTGGGCCTTTGACTAGTGAGTTATATAATTACATACCTAAAATAGAATTGCAGAGCTCTATATCTATCAAAAACAAATACTTCTAGAACCAAGGATTAACACTCTATGACAACATTTCTCTTATAATTTATTGTGGATGCTATTTAAGTAATTTCTACTCTATTAGGCACTGTGTTTAATACTTCTCATGTATTAGCTCTGTTCCTCATACCAACTCTGAAAGATAGGAATTGATATTTTCATTTTATATGTGGGGACACTGAAGTTCATAGAGGTGGCATTACTTCCTCAAAGTCACAGTACTATAAGTGGCAGAGCTACGATTCATACTGCATTTGTTTTTTATGCCAAGAACTGTAGTAGCCTTCCTAATACACAATTTCCTTTGAAGGAAATTCCTGTAATATCATGCTCCATAACCAGATCTACAAACCCATACGGCATCATTTTTATGCAAATTCAAAAGAGCACCTCCTGAATGAACTCTGGGAAACCTGGTATATATCTTGGCAGCTAGCACAGGCTGCACCTGAGTCCTCACTCACTCCCTCAGCCAGGACTCTGGAGCTGTGAACAAATGTGAGGACCTTGAACATTGTGGAAAGTACATGATTTCAACAAGTGATCTAAATTAAAATCTCTACTTGATATTTGAAATCAATTAATAAGTTGAACTGCCACAAAACAAAAATAAGTACTTAGTTTTTCAGAGAATTTGATTATTCTGAATATTAAATTTTATCCCCTGCTACAATTCAGAGTACAGCTTTCTGTTATACTCTGATAAATTGTATATGACCTTGTTAATTGTGTGCCTGCCTGCACTTCATATTGGCATTCAACTCTGTTTTTTAAACTTTACTATTTCAATTATTAAAGCTAAGTATAGTAAACTGCCCAATTAATTTTTTTATACTATATCTTTGTTAATTAAAAAGTTAACTATGGGAAATTATAGACATTGACTGATAGAGTAACATAAGCCTTAGGTAACTGTAATTAACAGGAATCAAAACATTGGCTTCATTATCTATTAAAATCATATTTTTTTTTTATTTTTTACTTTTTGGTCCAGCTCCTTTAGATAGTGAGATGTGGAGTAAGTATGAGGAGTCTGGAGCAGAGAGATGAAGTTAAATGTCATTTTAAAATGAGGTCTAGGTGTGTGACTTCTGAGACTAGTTTATATACATAACGCAACTTCCATCTGCCTTTCTGCCTCGTGAGATATTCACTGTCGGAATCCAGCTGCCATGCTGTGTGGAAGTCCTGGTCACGTGACGAAACCACATGTAGGTGTTCTGGCTGAGAACTCCTAGCTCATAGCATGCGATCCTAGCTCATAGCTGCCAGACACTTAACTGGGGTGACCTTTGTGACTTCAGCACAGGTGCTATCAGATTGCAACTGCATAAAAGATCCCGTAAGTCAGTTGCCTAGCTGAGGTCAGTAACTCCAGAAAGATGAGAGAGAAGAATAATAAAAACTTGTTACTTTTTTTTTTCTTTCTAGTAATTTGTGATTTGTTAAGTAAGCTAGATAACCAAAGCCTTTTACTTGAAAGAATAACACATATACACATAAACATTAGAGAATAGTTACAGGTAGTATTTATAGGAATCAAAAGAGGTCAGAGACAGGTAGATCATTGTATCTGGAGAAAGCTTGTGGAGAAAGTGGAATATTAGAAAGATCTTAAAGGACAGTTAAGTATAAAGTCAATTCAACAAGATATATATTGGTTAATAAAATCAAGTAGCATGGTACAGTGGTGGATTAACATTCTGTCAAGTAGAAAACAATAATTTAATAACTTGTTTTGGAAAAAGCAATTTAAAGAATTGTGAACAAAGAAGTTAGTAAACAACTTTAACATTAAGTCATTCTCTATTTATTTGGAGTCATAGCTTTACCTTAAGTCATATTAGAGCACATTGTCCTTATGCTGAGGAGAAAAAGGAATTGCATTTGGACCACGCAGAGGGCCTAACATTTCCATAGTGGAAAATAAAACTATATGGAATCACTGCATTTATAAATCAGAGAAGTTATATGAATTAACAAATATAGGTATCATTTTCTTATTTTTAAAAGAGAATTTGATGATAATAAATTTTAGATTGATAAATAAGAAGATAGCCTTTTCAATTTTATTTATTTTGCATTTTGACAATGAAAGGTTTGCCAAACCCTCTCCAAACGATGACCATTATGCATTATTTTGGCACTGACATTGTTGTCATAAATTTTGCTTTAAACTTCCAAGACCTCTTGGCTAGCAGAAGAAATGACTATGCAGTATGATGCTGTTTTCTGCATCCAAAGAGAACAAAATTTTATCAATATTTGTATAAAAAGTAATTACAGTTTCTACAACTCTGCATTACTAAAAATCTTGTAGTCAGTTTAAAAGGTGTTCCACTACTATGCAAGAACAATAAGAGCTCAGCATCTTGTGTGGCTAAATTGTATATACTGTACTTCTGCTGTAAGACAGTGATGGCCCCATTTCCCTAATATCAGTGGAGTGAAGGATATTTTTGTTGGAATCTCATGTTTCCTAATAATTATTATTTTTATACTATTTGCATTATTTATTTGGTCTTATTTAAATAGTATTTATCATAGAGTAAGTTATACAGATTTAGGATTTTTAAAATATGTGCAGTTCTCATATAAGAATTTATTTTGAAAGGCTGACAATCTAAATCAAATTTATTGTCTTAATGTAAAATAAAATTCTTTCAAATTATTTGTTTACCTTTTGAATGATAATATATCAGAGATTCTTCAGAGAAAAGAATTTTACTGTTATTCTACCCCTATTAATCTGCCTTGCATTTTACATATTTTATAAAATTTTTACATACCTTTTCATATTTATTGGCTCAAAATACGTGCAACATTCTTTCAAATGTTATCTAGTTAACACAGTCTCTCAACATTTATATGGTCTGTTAATTCATTTTTCATAACTATTTAAAATTTCATAATAACTGTTTCAGTATATGTAATTACAGCTTTCAAATCATAATTGTTGCAGAATTTTACCCAAGCAATGATAAATGTAAGTTTATACTTCAAATTACATACAGGATATCAACAATTAAAATAAATAAGAACTTCTCTATAAGTGATATCCAGAAGCTTACCTATATTTTAAATTAATTATTCCAAATATTAATACTAATTCTCAACGGCATGCTTTCATCATATTATGGATAGTTAAAGCTGATGCTCTTTTTTACTATGCTATACTACTTCTTCAAGATTTCAATGTACAAATCTGTCCTTTAGGAATGTGAATGTCATATAACTCTGGGATAGATAGAACACTGCCCATTTCCAGTTATTTACTAAGTTTGAGCAGGCATAAAATATTAGTGACCTGGATAACATCTTTAACTGATTATGGACATTAATTATAGAGGGAGAGGCGGAGGTGGGGGGAATGATCCCTAGGCCTGGAATTCATCATAGTCTTTATGGAACTAGTGGCATTTTCTTTCTCAAAAGAAAAGTAAATGGAGAGAAGGGGGAAGTTGGGAGGAAGATGTCTGTATCAATTAAAAAGAAACGATTGGAATTATAAGCTGTGAATGAGGAAAGCTGGTATAAAAGTTTTATGTAGATATTTACTGGTAGATAAAGTTAAAGAGAAAGGTTAAAGCTAGGTTGTAAAGCTTCTAAATTGCTTGAATTTTATCCTGAACAGAAGAGAGGGGGCCTTTAAAAGAGTTTTAGAGCAAGAGGAGACAATATATTTGCCCTAATATAAAGATATTTATGATATATGATATATGCATATATATATAAATGAATTTTTATGAATATATATACATATATGTTTGCTTTAGTACAAATATATCTTATAAAAGATTACCCTCAAATGAGAAAATGAGGCATCAGGAAACATCAACAACTTTTCCTAAGGAAAATGTGGCAACAGAACTCTATTTGAGATATGCTTGTAGGAGCCAGGCCACGCACTACAGGTATCAAATATTCTATTCTAGCAGTGCTTTTTGAAGTAGTTGGTTGTTAGGAAGAGATAAGGATATAAAGCAGAGATAAGAGTATACCATTACTAAACATATATTCTTTGGGAATTCCTGGCAAGAAAGAGCAAACCAGTGTAATTTATTTATATACCAGATTCAATGAGATATTTATGACCCTAGCTTTTAAAGGTTTTCATATGTATATTTTACTTAGAACACTGCATGTGTAGAAAGTGTATCCAAATGTGTTTGGAAAATGGTAAGATGAAGCCCAATGCTAATGTGACATGGAAACATAAATATAGTTTTGTTTGCATCTTTCTTTTGGGAAACATTTTGCATCCAAAGATATTCCAGGGACTAAATGTAGATACAAGGGGAGCGATAGATGTGCGGCAAGAATACTTCATTTTAAAACCTCTTTGAATTACTAAGCCTGAGGAATTCTAACTTGGAGAATTCAGCAGTTTGAATAACTGTAAGAATTGTATAACTTGAATCATTATGATTTCCATTTCACATGCCAAAATATAAGAATTGAAATTGGTATCAAGTTAAGAATCACTAGAGATAAAACATATCAACATGATAAAACCCTTGATATGATGCACTGAGAAGGGTACATTATTTTTGTGGTGTTTTTTGATAAAAATGAGTAACTTCAATCTAAACACAAGAAAACATCAGATGATCCTAAATTTAGATTCAGTCTGAAAAATTACTGGTCAGTACACTTCAAAGTGTCATAGTCATGAAAGGCAAGAAAGACTGAGGAACTGCTACAGGTGGTATAATAAGTATAAATAACAGCTGAATATGTGGGACACTGTGTAGAATACTGGAAAAGAAAAATGACAAGAGTAGAAAATTTGCGAAGTTTAAATACAGTCTGTGGTGTGGTTAATAATATTATGCCAATGTTAATTTCCTGTTTTGATCATTTTTACTGTGGTTATGTAAGATATTAACATTAGAGGAAGCAGCATGAAAGATATAAGGAAGGTCTTTATACTATTATTGAACACTTCTTAAGTCTAAAATTAGATTTTAAAAGTGAATACATTTTGAAAAGGGGATTTGTAGGAAAAAATCTTGAGGACCCACGATGTCTTCAACATCCTCATTTTGTATATTAGAGGCTCCCCAAAATACTAAAGGACTTACAACACACAGTTTGTGGAAAAGCCAACATGAAATCTGTTGCCAAGTTTCCTGGGCTCTACTTTCCTGTCGTCCAGCGTATGCAAATGCAGCTTCATTCCTCAGAAATTGGTATCTGCTGGTCATCTTGTCTGAATTAGAACTTCTCCAATGTCAGCTTTCTCAGAGTTTATGCAATGTATAGATGAATTCCTTGCTTTGCCCATCTCTTGTTATATGGACCGTCTACATTTCACGGAATAAATGTGGCGGTGACAAAATGCTCCATCTCAAGTAGTCTATTGGTCCATAGAATTAGTAAAGCTACCAGATGCTACCAATTTAAGAAAAAAAAATAAGAGAAATAAGTAGATATATTTAATTATATTTATTCACATTAAAACAAGTATTTAATTTTTAAAATGTGAATACCAAACCACTCTAGTTAATTTGAAAAAAAATTTGATTTATAAAATAGTAAGTTACACATACTAGGAACACATATATTTCATAAATGAAGACAGGTTTTTATATTTGCATTTTTCTTTTATTCCAAGAGATCAGTGATGACTTAAAGAAATTTCATTTGTTTTTCGAACAGAGGCAAGAGCTATTTAACCTATGAAACTGTCTTAACCCTTATTCATTAACTATTCAGTTTTAGCACTCAGTGAATGAACATTATCTTTAGGCCTGAAAATGATTTTCTGAAATTGTCTTATTGAAATTTATTATTTTCCATCTATGCCATGAAAGTAGAAATTAACAAACTAATTAAAATATAAAACCAATGTTAACAGTGGAAGGAAGAAAAAGTGACTAGCTTCTACATAGATTCTTATTTATAGACACACATTTGTTGGGCATCTATTTCCAAGTCTTAGAAGGTTGGTTAGCACCAGAACTACTCTTAAGAGTTACTTATATGGTATGAACTGAGTTAGGCTGGGAGGAGTTTCTGCTCCCACATATTTCCACTGCTGAATTGTCCCTTACCTGAACTCCAGCATTCGTGTTTTGGAGATAATACATAAATATCATAAGAGGAGGGAAAGCTTACCTGAGAGCCTTGAGCTCTGGACTGTAGAGTGTTCTACCAATAATTATTTTTGTTGTCTTAGACATAGCACTTTAAATCTGTTGTCCATTTTGTTCTGAAAAGTTCCTTCAGGTTTTATCATCCTAGCCCTGGTACTAGAGAAGATGCTGCTAAATTTCACAGAACCACTGTTCCTGGACCTTATAGGACTGGTGTCACCGTCCATCTTCCCTGTCAGGATAGAATTCACATGCCAAATTTGAAACCAGTTTTAAATATTTGTATGGATTTTTAAGTGTAGTGAACAAGGAATGAGGTTCAGAGGCAAAACTCTTTTATCAAAAGCATGTGTCTGTCAGCGATCGAAAATATAGCCTCCATTTTATGTGCTTGACAATTTACAAAATATTTTACATGCATCTTCTAACAGCACTAAGAAATAGATTTTATGATGATTTTATGGAAGTTGAATCTGAAAATCAGAAAATGGGTGCATAGGATCATCCATTAGTCAGTGAGAGCTGGAGCTCATCCAGCTGGTCTCTCTTCTACTCCATCATCCTGTCTTAAGGACATTCCAATTAGCATAAGTTATTTGAAAGATGGAAAGCTCTGGAACCACATTATTAGCTCTTAGGTCTTTTCCAATATCTGTGCTTAATAAGTGGCTGAAAGAAATAGATGGAGACAAATATGACTTGGCATTTTATTTTGTTTTAGTTCGTGCAAATGGTGCTTCTTTGGGTTGTTTTTCTCTATTATCTGTTCATTGTAATCACACGAAGGTGACAGTAGTAGGTCGGGAAATTCTTTTATAGAAATACTTCTCTTGACTTTGAGGTATAGAAAGAGAATGGTTTTGAACGACACATTGAAAATGAATACTGCATTATATGAGACTTGAAATCCATCAAACCTAAAGTGCCTTACTTCTGATCCTGTTCATGAAAGGGCCTGAGAAGGCTGAATGCGTCATGCATATGATCTAAATTGAATCCAAAGAAAAACTGTCCAAAGTGATCATTGACTGCCACATTTCTAAAGTTAGAAAAAGTGAAAAATGTGATTGTACAGAGAGTCTCCTCTTGAACTACTAGAAAGTAGCAATTCTCAGGAGGTTTAGAGAGGGCACAAGGGAGGAAGATGGGTATGGGGAACAAAGAAAATCAAAGTAAAAATTTGTAGAGCTTTGAAAATATTAATTTCAGGTAAAAGAATAAATTTAATCTTTACTCAGAGACTCATCATTAACAAAGCTGATTAGTCCAATTAAAAACCTTTGGCTCTGGAGTCACAAGGATATGGGATAAATCATAGCTCATGGTTCTGGGCAGTTCCTTAATCAGTGTAAGCATCAGTTTCTTTACATAGTGGGAATATGAATGTATTAGAAATAATATTTTGAAAGTTAGGGGAAGGCATAGAAAGAAACTATCACATTGCTCTGGCAAATCTTTTATTTTTAAGTGAAAAAATGTTACCAAAATTCTTACTAATAAAACTAGATTATCTATATAGGTTATAGGTAAGTAGGTAGGTAGATAGATAGATAGATAGATAGATAGATAGATAGATAGATAGATAGATAGATAGATATAGATAGAACATTAAGTATGTTCTATGATAAAAAAAAAAATTGTTCAGGAAACACTGAGAAATAACATATACTACTTCTCATCCCATACCATTGTTTTCCCTTTTTACAGTCCTCTTTAACCACCACATACCTAGCATAGAGTTTGGGTAATGATTGCCTAGACCCTATCCTGACATCACCCACTTATGAACCTACTGACCTTGGGCAAGTGTCTAACCAGGGGACTCTAGGTCCCTGACTAGGAATGCTAAGGCCAATATCTATTCTGATTGGTTATTACCTATACAATACTAATTATACAGTATGATTAATAACATCTCCAGAATCAAGCACTCTCACTCATTGTTGATAAATATATGGGACATCTGTAAACATATACAAGACATTGATAACAGTGGTTACTTCTAGGCATAGAACTTGGAAGAAGGGAGTAAGGGGAATTTCTTTTCATTATATATGATTTAGTTAAGTTTGAAATCTGAACCTTAAGTATGTTTTACCTAATCAAAATAGTGATCATATATGTTCTATGTTTATAATAAACCTGCTGAATTAAAGAAAAATAATCACTATTTTGATTAGGTAAAACATATATATATATATATGATCTATGTTTATAATAAACTTGTGCTCTCTCTCTCTCTCTCTCTCTCTCTCTCTCTATATATATATATATATATATATATATATATATATATATATATTGCTCTATCTTTATATTGCTCTATCTGCAATATTTACTTTTCATTGATGTCTGAGTTAAAAAGCCTTCTGTTCAATTTAGTACAAATCAGTATTTGAAAGCATTTTGTAAAATCTTTATATTTTTATTTTTAATTTCCACAATAATTCTAAGAGGCAATTACCTTTATTATTCTGTATCAAAGATAGATATGCTGGACTACATATATTGATTAACTTGTTCAAAATCACAGAGTAATTGAAAGAGCTAGGAATCAAATTTTTAAAAACTTCCATCTTGTATTATTATTTCTTAAATAGACTTTCTCTTTTAGAACAGATTTAAGGGCATGGCAAAATTGAGCAGAAGGTATAGAGATTTTCCATATGCCCTGTCCCCACACATGCATAGCTTCCCTCTTATCAACACCTCTCACCAGAATGTTGTAATTGATGAACCCACATAGACATATCGGTACCCAAAGTCCACAGTTTGTGTTAGGATTCACTCCTGGTGTTGTACATTGTATGGGTTTTGACAAATCTATAATGACATGTATCCATCATTATGGTATCATACAGAGTATTTTCACAGCCCTAAAAATTCTCTGTGCTTGACTTATTCATCCCTCACTTCCCACCAACCTCTAGTAATCACTGCCATGTTTTACTGTCTCCATAGTTTTATCTTTTCCTGCATGTCATATAGTTGGAATTTTATGGTATGTAACCTTTTATGATTGGCTTCTTTCACTTAGTAATATGCATTTGTTTCCTCTATGTCTTTTAATGTCTTGATAGCTCATTTTTTTACTACTGAATAACATCTACATGTATCACAGCTTATTAATCCATTTATCTACTGAAGTATATCTTGGTTACTTCCAAGTTTTGGCAGTTATGAATACATCTGCTATACTCTGTGTGTGGTTTTTGTGTGGATATACATTTTCAACTTATGGGTAAATACTAAGGAGTGCAGTTGCTGGATCTTATGATAAGAGTATATGTTTAGTTTTGTAAGAAACTGCCATTCTGTCCTCCAAAGTGATTGTACCATTTTGCATTCCCACCTGAAATGAACTCTAGAATTCCTGTTGCTTCAAACCTCACCAGAATTTGGCATTGTCAATGCTCTGGATTTAGCCATTCTGATAGGTATGTAGTGGTATCTCTTTAATTTGCATTTCCCTAATGACATGTGGTGTGAAGCATCTTTTTATATGTTTGTTTGCCACCTGTAACCTAAAATTTCTTTTGACCACACATTTGTGCACATGTTAAGACAACATATGCCAGCAGATGTTGGGGGTCAACCCGCAGAATTAGAAGTGAGTGGCTGGCTGACATCAGCAGGCTGAGAGGCTGTGTGCAGAGAGGCTAAAGATGGATCCCAAAGGATTTGGTTCTTTTCTAAAGGACAATATTCCAGTTAGTAAACTTTCAGCAAGTAGACCTTTTGAAAGTCATGATCTTCTTCGAAAAGATTTTTCTTATGTGAAAAATTAACTTTTGCCCAGTAATCCTCTTGAATTATTAGACAAAAATTTCAACTTGTTACGTACCGAACTGTATCCCACAAATTCATATATAGAAGTGCTAAGACCCAATGTGACTATATTTGAAGATAAGGCCTTTAAGGAGTTAAAGTTAAATAAGGTCATAATGATGGGGCGCTAACTCAAGGATTAATGTCCTTATAAGAAGAGGAAGAGACACCAGATATTTGCATGCACAAAAGCCCTGTGAGGACACAGTGAGAAGGCCATTGTCTATGAGCCAAGGACAGAGACCTTAGGAGAACCAACCCTACAGGTATCTTGATTTTGAACTTCTAGCCTTCAGGATGTGGGAAAATAAATTTCTGTTGTTTAAGCTACCCAGTTTGTAGTATTTTCTTATGGAAGCCCTAGTTGGCTAATATATAGCTCTACCAAAACAAAATTAATTTATGCACATTAAGAAACATCCAGGGTCTATTGGCTCCACTAAAATTACAAGTGGAATTCAAGGCATATTCAGTATTTTCTTTTTCTTTTTTTTCATATCTTTCATTGATAAGGATAGTTTAAGGGGTAATGAATAGACAATTGGTTTTTATGATATTTTAATGATCCTTGCCAAAATGAAATGATGGGAGAATCCCACTTGATGGTGGAAAATAAACTTGTTTTATTATAATGCAAAATATGGTTGTGCTATTAATAAAAATAGAGAAACTGTGTTCTGTTTATAGTTGTCTTTTTGCTATAATTTGATGGACACAACATTAAAAGTTCTGACACATGAGAATTTTTGCCAAAAAAATGTAATTTCTACTGCTATGAAAAAAACATCTCTACCAACAAAATATACCCTAAAAGTATGAAGCCTCAAGTATGCCATTTTGTGTGATTTAAAGTACTTGGCAACAACCTGTCAACTAAAGGAACATGACTGGGTTTTCTTGTCTTAAAAAATTTACTTATATGTTTTATGTCATGTTGCTTTGCTTTTATATTTATTTTTTATTATTTATTATAGAAAAATTCACCTGTATATAGAAATAGAAAGAAGAGCGTGATAAAATTCTTCACCATTTCCCATCATTAGCAATTATCAACACCTGGCCCATCTTCTGTTATATATACTCCTACCTACTACTCCAATTATTTTTCAAATTTTTCCATTATTTTTACAAATGTCACCAATATTTTTACAGTTTTTGAAGTTTTTTTTTTTTTTTTTAATCCTCACCTGAGGATATTTTTCCATTTCTTTTCAGACAGAGTGGGAGGGAGAGAGAGAAACATTGATGTGAGAGAGACACATCGATTGGTTGCTTCCTGCACAACCCCAACCAGGGCCGGGGACCAAACCGCAACCGAGGTACATGCCCTTGACAGTAATCAAATCTGAGACTCTTTGGTCCGTAGGCTGATGCTCTCACCGCTGAGCCAAACTGGCCAGGGCTTTTTATAGTTTTTAAGAGAAATTAGGAAACAAATAACTTCGAAACATTATATTAGTTGATATGTGTCTTAATTCCCTTTTAGTATATACAGTTTTCTCTTCATCTCTCTCTATCTATCTCTTAATTACTTTCAACATGTTTGTTGCATCAGAAATAACATCCTTTGTTCTTGTAGACCTGGCAGAAGACCAAACCATATTTTTAAATTGCTGCATGGTAGTCAGAGATGGTAACACTCAGGTATACATGAAAAGAGTTCTTATTTAGGAGAAGAATGTGAATTATATGTTTTTATTCAACACATGGTTTCTAGGTACTTTTCTATACTGTGCTATGAGTTTGAGATCTTAGGTTTCATTTGATATTACATTAAAATGTTATTAATATATGCTGCTGTGAAACTGGTTTATAACTAGTTTCATCCAGGTTTATGTGGGATCTACAGACTTTTGTCAAAGTACTTCTGAATGTAAACTCTACAATAGTCAATTAAATGCTAAAATAATATTATACCACAATGAATGTATTCATTATTTAAGGGCATGCTATAATCAATGCATTTTGAACTGAATTACAGAAATTTGTTTAAATTGTTTATTCTATAAATTTTATTTTCAAACATGCAAGTTAAGTCAGTAAATGAACTATAAGGAAGTTTATATAGCTGGTAAATAAAAATTTCAGGATCTATATTTATGCTACTGTCCTACTTTTCAGAGTGTACTAAATTAATATTCAAGGTTATAGATGCATTTTTCAGCCTGGAGAGGTCTTGATAACATAGCTTTTTGTATCTTTTCCTCATTTCCCAAAGGTATAATGTAAAATTATTTGTTAACTAGAAACTATAACTATCTTTCTAGAGGTAATTTTTCAAACCCTTTGTAGCCCTGAGGGCAACTGCCTCTCATAAGACTTGAATTTCTAAGATCACTGTCCTGCATTCTGAAATTAATTTAATAATATGTTCATTAATTTTAAAGCCTTTATTTTAAGAACTTTTCATGTGAACTAAGACACTTTTACAATGAAGAAAATGAAATGTGGTATAACTTTAGATAAATGTAATAGCATATGATAAGAACAGCTATGGGATGGGAGGAAAAAGAAACATATGAAATGGAGAGCTGGAGAAATTTGCCAGATCATGTGGGAGTCAGAAGAGAAATTAAAAAAAAAAAAAAACCTGGAAAAATCAAGAGGACAAATTTGCTTAGGACAAATAAGAAGACAAATTTAATTAGATTGATCTTTGCAGGTAAAGGCAAGAATCATACCTCTGGTGGTTCTCAGTAGAACATAGATTCTAGTTTTCTTTAGAAAATAGAGTTGACAAGGAAAAAAGGATACAAAAGAGATTATAGTTAAATAAATTTAGTTACTGCCTTTTAAAATGGCTTTGAATATGGTTACTGACCTTCTTTCTACCATGAGCAATGATTAAACCAGAGAAGATATTTAAAATATCACCTTTGAAATTGCTCTATTGCCTTGATATGTCCTTAGCGTGAACAAAATAATTAAAAACAAGTATTTCAGCTGCAAGATTTTAGAATCATATAATTATTCACAGAGACACTTAAGGTGACCTTTCACTATTGGTATGAATTACTCTCTGATATTAATAAAAACAAGTAATTTAACCTGTCAAATAAACTTGATAAAAGAACTTCAGAATCTGTAGCTTTCTAAATCCTTCAAGGTTTATTTGTCCCTATACCTTGACAGAGCAACAAGCTAATAGCTATAATGGATTATCTTCTAATGTAGAAGATAGTTAAAGGCCAGACAGCTACAAACATAGCTTATACTATGTTAGGAGAATGAGAATTTGTATAGCACAACATCTCAAAAATGAAATCCAAATGTTGCTCATTAATTCTAATTCTATAGCTGAATTTGGAACTGAATAAGCAAGATTATGAAGGTAGTGCTGATTTAAATGGAATGCTAGACCAAAGAACTCTCAGTTTTTGAAAGCTGTATTTTTCCTGATGCAGTATCAATGTGAAGGAAGAACTTTTGGGGGAGGGGGAAAATTAGAATTATGACATTTAAAAGGTTTTGCTGGTTTAGCCCAACTGGAGTGGCTCAGTGGATTGAGCATCACCCCATGGACTGAGAGGTACCAGTTTGATTCCCGGTCAGGGCACATGCCTGGGTTGCAGGCTGGATCCCCAGTGGGGGATGTGCAGGAGGAGGCAGCAGATCAACGTTTCTCTTTCACATCGATGTTTCTATTGATCTATCTATGTATCTCTTTCTCCCTTCCTCTTTCTCTAAAAAACCAATAAAAACATATTTAAAAAACAAGTAAATAAAATATTTTGCTGGTTTAAAATATAATCATTTCATCAGATATCTATAAATTAAGACACTTTTTGAATAGAAGAATAAGGAACTGTTAAATTGAGGGAGGGACCTAATTGTGAACACAGCAGTAAAAACATGAATCCTCCATACTTACTAAGGGGTATTTGTGCTTCAAATAGTTTCAGAGTTACCCTCGGTAGGCAGCCCTCAGAGCAGCCTGCACCTTGCTCCAATTTCCAGCATAGCTCTCTAGAAGTGGGAGACAATCTGAGAAGGGTGACATAATGCAGTAGCTATTTATTTAGGAGAGGATTCAACCTGTCTCCTTGTTGGGGGTAAAGGTTTTAAGTGGCTGAAACGTATTGTTTGCATATGAGCCTCCTCCCCCTCTTTTGAAAGCCGCCCCCAAATATCAAACATTGAGGATTTTTTTTTCTTCATTTTCTGACCTCAATTTTTCATATCATCAAAAACTAAACTTGTTTACAGTAAACACAGAGGAAAGAGTGAGGTCAGAATGGTTTTAGGTCGGCCACTCAAATTTCTCAGAAAAAGGTAATTAATTATACCAATGATAATGCAAATTGTAAGCTAGGTAACATTTTTAGTGCTTTACATATACTAATTAATTTAATACTCTCAACACTTTTTTATTTCTGTATCTTCTTATTTTATTTATGTATTTATTAAATTCATTGGGGTGACACTGTTTAAGATTTTATAGTTTTCAAGTGTACATTTTTATGATATATCATCTGTATATTTCATTGTGTCAAGTCTCCAGAGTCAAATCTCCTTCAGTCACCATGTATTTGTCCGCCTTTTACCCTTTACTCCCCATTCCCCCTTCCCTCTGGTAACCACCATACTGTTGTCTGTGTCTATGAGTTTTTGTTTATTTTTCTTGTTTGTTCATTCATTGCTTTCAGTTTTATATCCCACTTATGAGTGAGATGACATGGCTCTTAACTTTTTCTGACTTATTTCACTCAGCATGATATTCTCAAGTTCCATCCAAGTTGTTGCCAATAGCAGTATTTCATCTATTCTTATGGCTGAGTAGTATTCCATTGTATATATGTACCACAGCTTCTTTATCTCAATAATTTTCAATAGAAGAGGACATTAATCATGGGGTAATTAATAATATGCCTAAAGCCACCAAGCAGCAAGTCCAGCAATTCCAACCTTGCAGTCTGGCTCCATGTCCCAGCCTTTAATCACTGTTCTACACTGTCAGGAAGAAACTTCCATCTTTCACCTTACTGTATGTCAAACATTCAAAAGTATAACTCTTTGGAACTTTTTCTGACTGGGCACTCTGTATATATTCATTGCAGTAGAATACGGGAAATGCATTTATTTATTTTTATTTATTTATTTATTTTTTGTTTAAGTTATTTTTTCTCCATTCTTTTTTTATTATAATTTATTTTATTATTAATTTGTTTTTGTTACAGATGTTTTTCCTTTTTTTCCCCCATTGACACCCTCCTCCCCCTCCCCTTCTCCTCGTCCCCATCCCTGCTGTCCATGTCCATTGGTTATGCACCTATGCACATAGGCTCTGTGATTTATCTCTTTCCCCCGCCTCCCCCCTCCTCTGAGGCCCATCATCCCGTACTCCACCTCCATGTCTCTGGGTCAATTTCGTTGTTCAGTTTGCTCAGTTCTCCTGTGTGTTGCTGGCTTTCTCCGTTGGTGTGGGGGTCGCTCAGCTCCCTCGCTGCTCCGCCTGGGTTCCTCTGTTGGTGTGGGGGTAGCCCGGCTCCCTCGCTCCTGGGTTCCTCCGTGGTGGCGGGGTCGCTCAGCTTCCGCAGGCGCCCCTGGCTGCAGGATCTCGTTTCCTTTCAGGCCACAAGGAGGGTCCTGGAGGGCAGTATGCCGTCTCCATTCTGCTACTTCTTTAATTTCGTAGTTGCAGGGCTTCCATTCAGCTTGATTTCATGCGGTCTTTAAGTGATAGTTATTCTGTGATTTAGTTGTAACTTTGATGTGGTTGTGGGAGGACGCGATTCCGCGTCCACCTAGGCCGCCATCTTGACCGGAAGTCCTAAACTATTCTTTATTTCAGTTAGTGCCTCCTTCATTTCTAACTGTGTATCCATCATTTCTGACTGGTCCCTTTTTATGCTCTTGAGGCCCTCACTAAGTTCACTGAGGTTCTCACTAAGTCCATTGAGCATCCTTATAAGCAGTGTTTTGAACTCAGCATCTGTTAGGTTGCTTAACTCCATTTCACTTAGTTCTTTTCCTGGAGTTTTGTCTGTTCTTTCATTTGGGACCTGTTTCTTTGTCTCCTCATTTTGGCTGCCTCCCTGTGTTTGTTTCTATGTATTACTTAGCGAGAGGTATGGGGCTAGCTGAGACCAGATGCTGCTTGTTTGAAAGAATTTAGGAAAGGCTGAAGCAGGCTCCAAGACAGGCCAATCCTATGGTAAAGCAACTGGCAACAGCTTGGGTGGGCCTGAAAGTTGGGTGGGGCGGGGCCTCAGGGAATCACCGGGGTGGGGCAAACAGTGTGAACCAGGTTGCTGGAATCCCAGATATGGTGGTGTCTGCTGGCCCAGGGAAGGGCTCACCAAAAGAACAAAAGCCTCTGATAGCATGTCTGTCCAGGAGAAAGCTGCCTCTCCAGCCCTCGCTCCAATGCCAAACAGCTCAGTTCTTTCCCATATGACTCTGGTGCCTTTCAAGCTGCCTCCCGCTTGCTGGAGCCTGGAGGGAGTGAGTCCGAGTAAGTCCGTGTGCGGGCCCTTTAAGAGGAGCTGCCGGGGGCTCCAGTCACCTCAGCCTCAGTTCCCGCTGGTTTTTCCAGCCAGAAGTGATGGGGACTTCTCTTCTGGCACTGGAACCCTGAGCTGGGCGCCTGGTGTGGGACGAGGACCTCTCAGTCCTCAGGGAGGACCTTCCCAGCCGAGGTATCCTCCTAATTTTTATCCGCCACACGTGGGTGTGGGACCAGCCCGTCCGCCTCCGCCCCTCCTACCAGTCTCGATGCGGCTTCTTCTTTAATTTCGTAGTTGTCAGACTTCCATTCAGCTTGATTTCAGGTGGTTTTTAATGATGGTTGTTCTATAGTTTAGTTGTAACTTTGATGTGGTTGTGGGAGGACGCGATACTGCGTCTACCTACGCCGCCATCTTGACCGGAAGTCGGGAAATGCATTTAAGGCTTTAAGATGGTTCTTAATGAAGAGCATATCAGCTCAATTATTTTTCTTTCAACACTAATTTCATGAAATGAACTATGAAAATGTTTAGGAACATTTTCAGGTCATATCCTCCTATATATTAAAAGCTCATGGAAGTTGTATAAGAAAGAAACTTGTACAATGCTATGTAACCTAGTTACTCACAATTCCTTTGAAAAGAGTCTACCTCCCTGCTCTTTGGAGAATGCCTCATGAGCGCTGGAGAAACTGATTTTCCTAGAAACATTAGTTGAGAAATAAATGCTGTGGCCTCTGGAAATATATCAAATAGAGGCCTCAGGTAGCCTACTCTGAAGTCAGAGTACTGGGAAAGAAATTCTCCCAGTTTGTCTGAGTCATATTTCATGCATTGATACAGTTTTAAATATTTCCCTTAACTTTTTCATTTGCCCATACACCTTGCTCTATTGTTGGAAATATTTATGTGCTTGCTTTTTAGTCCTTGCTGCATTTAATTCCATTTGCAGAGAGGAAGCAAACATATTAGAGAGCCAGCAAACATGTTGCTTTAACACACCATCTGCAGTTACATCTGGACATTTGTGTTCCTTTGATCTGTAACGATACCAGCTGCGGAATGGAACCAAGGAATACAATGTTAAAGGTCATTTGGCCTTGGTTCTTTTTCTCCAACTCTGAATGCAGAACATGGGTCAATTTAAGGGATTGAACAAGGATTTGCAGTTTTATTTTACCATAATATACCACCCTAAGTTATCTAAGGTGGGGGAACTCTTCTGAATATTGTCCTTTTTATTTTTGCCTAGACAATTTTCCTTCCAAAAGCAAGTTTTACAAAAACTAGCAATTAGTTATTGCGTCAGAAGTCTAAACCTCAGTATAGTGGATGAAATTACAGCATTTGGTATGTAGAATTAAATGAAATCCACCCAAATGAAAACAAATGTAGACTATCCACAGCTTGCCCTAGCAAAGGATTCAGTTTCTATCATTGTGTGTGGCAGGGACTCAAGTCAGTCAGGGAAGTGGGAAAACTTTATAGTAAAAATAAAAAAGGGAATACTCATGTACGTTCTGATTGAAGGCTATTGGCATGGGGAAGCTGGAGATGGGCTAACTAGAAGTGGGATATCCTATGAAACTGGTTTGGGGAGCATATTTGACGCTATCTGGTTGATCCTAAGCTGGACACAGATGGCAGTGTGGAGAACAGGGAAGCTGGCAGTCACTGACCAAGTCCACATCATTCTGGAATAATTGCTTCAGAGGTTGTGGGTCCGATTTCCATTAGCATATATGGTCTAGTCATTTTCTGTTTGTGTAATCAGTATCTCAGGAATCACACAGACCTAGATTTGCATCTTGACTCTGTTTCTTTTAAGCTTTGTAATCTTGGACAAGGTATTGCTCTTAGAGCCATAGTTGCATCACGTATACAATTAAAATAATAGTATTTTATAGGGTCGTTGTGAGGGCAAAATGAAATTTGAAAAGAAATTAATACATGCTTTAAACATAATAATGAATCAATGAGAGCTCTTGTTGCTGTTATCATGCTAAATGCTAAAGGTCCTTTTAAAAGTTCATTTGAGTAGCTTCAAAGGATTCTCCTTTTAAAGTTGCTGCATGTAAAGCAGGAGGTTATTGCCTCTAAAGCATTAACAAAATCTATGGATACTGATAATGTTATCTTTTTTTATTGTTGAAACTATTATAGTGTCCCCCTTTTTCCCCCATTGATCCCCTCCTCCCCACTCCCAAACCCTCCCGCCTGGTAATGTTGTCTTAAACATGCCGCCACCCCCCCCAACCCCAAACCTTTTCATATCTTTTCTGTGAACCACTCAGATGTCAGGAATGAAAAAAAAAAAAAAAAAACTTATTTCTTTGAGGAATTTGAATGAAATTCCTGTCTTTTTTTTTTTTTTTTTTCCTAAGGAAAGCCACTTTATTTTGATATCTGAGTTGTAATACATACATGTTTGGCCCCAGTGAACTATAAATCAGTTTAAATTTTCAGTTTGTTTAAAAGCAAGGTTTTTCTTAGACAATAGCCTACTTGAAATGATATCTTTCTAATTCAGTTTTAGTTCTTTGGCTTCTAGTAGTCTAGTCTACATTAGCCCATATTATTAATCACTCCACAAAGAGGCTTATAAATGTAAAGAACTCTACTTAGTTTTATAGACAGAATTCATTCTTCCATGATTCACTAATGGCTGATTATGAAAGTTACAAAAGATATAAACAATGTCAAATTATATTTACACTATAAATATGTTTGCTTGCCATGGATGCAGTGTTCCAGGATTACACTGATTTATCTACAGTTCAAATACTCTCACTCAATGTAAAACGAGCTGAGTTTCAAGTTCAAATAACTTCTTTCTTTACGCTCTCCTAATAGATTCTAGCATAGTCCCATTTTTTCCCAAGTTCTTGATTGCACTAATTTTTCTATAGAATATTATTTTTCCCATGCAGAGATCTCTCTTTCTGAATCCTCTCTTCTTTGCCAATTTTGGACTCATAAAGCTAAGCCTGTGGCAGAGTTATCCTTGGATAATTCTCTCCTCAGTGTTTTCCTACAACGTATTCTTTGCTGCTTGTCTATTATGCCTTCCTCCTTGGTGTGTATCCATAAGTAACTTATTATAATAAAAAAAGTATTCTTGCATGTCTGAAAATATATTAATTTTGTCATTGCACTTAGTTGTGATTTTTAATGCATATAAAGATGAGTTGGACTTTTAGGAATACAGTAACACAGTTCAGCAACTAGAAGACATTCAAGTCTGTTGTTTTTGACCTTGGATATCGCTAATGAAAAGTCTGATGGCAGATGATGCTTGCTCTTTCCCTCCCCCTTTCCCTTACCAGGGAACATGGAAGCAGCTCTCTTCATAGTGTGGCTTTTACCCCATTTCATTTGGAGGGTCCTTTCAAACTGACTATGTGTTTGTTCCCTTTTAATAGTTTTGAGAGATCTTTTTCTATTATTTCTTTGATTATTTCATCCTTTTCTGATTTACCATTCTTCATTAAACTTAATTTTCAGTCACATTTTTTACTCTCTTGGCTGACCACTAGACCCAGGGTTAGTTAACATTTTATGTAAAGTGGTAAATAGTAAATATCTTAGGCTTTATTAGTGAAGTGGCAACATTGAGGATATTGTGTGGTGCTTACATAATAGGAGAGGAAATCCTGCTCTGTCCACTCCCCTTTGCTTGTAGTGGACCCAATGAAGTGGCAGGGATGCTTTGCACCCAGTTGTTAGATGCTGGCGACACGTTTTGAATGAAGAGCAAAGAGCCACCATCCAGAGAGAGAGCGCAATGTGATAGATGAGGTAGGTGAAGGGTGGGATAGGAAGCCACTCTGGTCCGTTCCATTCACTGCCTCAGTGATAACTGACCCAGATGTACCCTTCTCTTCCTCAGGACAGCCCAGCTCTCTCAACTTGGGCAGCTGGCTGGAGATGAGGAAATTTGCTGAGTCTCTGGGTCCTCATTTAGGATCCCACTATTTGGTGCCTGATAATTGCTAACTGTAGAGTCCCCCACACGCAGGGGGTGACCCGTCCATAGCTTGAGCGTTGGTATGCCTGCCAGGTGGGGAGGCAGGCAGGAGGCGGGGATGGAGCAGGAATGCCCTGGCTTGGTTTCTCTGGCTCACGGTGCTAACCTTCTTGAGCAGTGTTCATAGGTAAGCAGAAACAGGCAGTAGGCCAGATTTAACCCAGGGGCCGTAGTTTACCAACCCCTGCACTAGACTTTCAGTTTCTTCCTCATGTATACAATTTTTTTGTTGTGTTCTGGAAGAAAAGTTTTTTTTTTTCATATATTTATACTTTATTCAACTTTATATTTCCCATTGCATTTACATTTCCAATATTATTTCCTTACCCTGTATCTTTTATTTTTTCAGTGCCATCTTGTTTGGGATTTATGAATTATCTGTCTTCACGAATCTTTCTAAGTATAGGAGCTTTCCTGTGGCTAGGACTATCAGGTTAACAAAAAATAAAGATAAATAAATAAAAACAATTTAGAAAAAACAGAACATTCAGTAGTGTATAGACAATACATATAAAAAATAAATAAATAACTTTTTGTTTATCTGAAATTAATTTAACAGGTCATCCTGTATTTTATTTGGCAATCCTTCTTCTGACCCCTGAGATATTTCAGTTTCCTTTCTTTAATTTACTTTCTACCTTCAAGAAAGGTATTGAAATATCTTGTCCATTGAAAGCTCTCTTCAGATTGTATTTGTTTTTATAAGCTTGTGTTTTAATTTTATTCTTTGTTATCTTTTAAATGAAATTTCAGGGGTAGAGAAAAATAAATGTATGTGAGCTGACTTTAATGTTGAAATAGAAATATTGTCAAACCCCAAGAAATATAGAGTGTGACTATTCACTCTACAAATGTTTTTTTAAATGTTAAAACTTTCATAATTTTTAATAATTACCTTGTGATTTTGACATCATTATGTACCTAACATCTAAATCAACCATTTAATTTAAAAATATAGATTCCATTTTGCATTAGTTTATATATATATATTTATCTAGAATGAAAAAGGCTTATATGGCTTTCATCATAATAGTGATACCATAGGGACTGAGTCCAAGCAGCCCAGTATCCAGGTTATCTTTCCAATACCAAACTTAGTAATTCTTACAGAGTATCAGCATTGATAGTCCCAATATCTTAACAAAATCAACTCAGTGATTATATCATCATGCAGATCATGGATTGTCTATGAACACAAATAATGCATTTACTTTATAATATAAACATAATTTTTCTGAAATTTAGACATCTTATTATTAATATCAAGAGGAAAAATTGCCTTGTCTATGAAAAGAATATATTGCAATATAAGTTGTCTTTATTTGTGTATATGCAAACTTAAGTCATGTATAAAAATATTTTTATCCTATAGAACAACAGTTGGGTTATTTTCTTGATGATATTTCATCAAATCATATATCAGATTTGAATTTGTATTTTTAAGTTGAAAAAGAAAAAGAACATTCTGTGACATTTGAAAACTGTTCTTGCATTCAGTTAGAATAACTCATGTTATTGTATTAGATGTAAATAATTTCATAGAATACTAATCTCAAAGTTACTCTGAGACTAAGATAAATGAGGCAAAGTAAGACCACTTTATAACTTTGTCTAAGCACAGGCAGAAACAAGATCACTTTTCCACTCACAAAATACTAAATGCCTCCTTTCTTGGCCAAAATGAATAACTTCTACTTATTTCCAATTGCAACTTTATCCTCTTTCTAATCTCCTCTCCCTATAGATAAGATTTATTGGGATAAGTCATCATAGAATTTTCCCTGCTTTCTGACAGCATCCAATCTACAGCAAATCCTACTTCTCCAGACCCTCCCCCAAATCACAAATCAAAGCCTAAATCCTACAATAAGTTTTTTCCCTAACACCCTGAGACACTACAGTTGCTTGTGTATGTTCTTTCTCATTGCAGTGAGTAAGAAACCCAGCTTGCATAACTGTATGTGTTCCTGGTGCTCTTTGTTTAAAGCACTGCAACAACTGTTATTTGAAATGTCTCTAAAATATTACACTATGTTGCAACATTCAAGTAAAATTATAATATTCATTAAATACCTATAAATTTTTCTGTGTGTGATTAAAGACAATAGGACTCAACAAATAGATTAGATGAAATTTCTAAAACTAGTAGTGTTTGGAGTCAGGGTAGTTGTAAAAACAAAGAAAATCCAAAATCTCTGTAGCTTAATAAATTTACCAATCTCATTCTATCTGTACTCTGTGAATTAGCAAGGGCTTCTATTCAGTGTAGTCATTTAGGGACCTGGGATGATGGAGACTCTTTTTTGACACATGCTTCTGTGGTTACTGAGGTCAGGAAACTAGGACTCTGTGAAATGTGCACTGACTCCTAAATGTTCTTCCCAAAGATGCCATTCCTCACCAATCAAGATTACATGTCACAGTTGCACACTTAGTCTTTCTTTCCTGAACAATTTTGTCAGACTCAACAGACAAACTTGGAAACACCTTCACCCATTAAGAGGTTTTAACTAACAATGGGTGACTAGTTGTGACATTTAAAATTTTTTTATCTACTTTTGCTACAAAGCTGAATTTTTATTATACTTATTTGACTATTATTTGCATTTTATTTGACCTATTGCTCAAAGGCCTTTTCTCTTCTAACTGTAAATTACTACATCTGAGGATTTTCTTCTATTCCCTTTCAATACTATTTGAAAACTAACCATTTATTTTCTGAATTCACATGTATCTGTTATTATCTTGTCAAAAGAATCCTACAATCACCAACTTAAAATGTTAACATGCTTTCCACCCAATCTCTTTCATCTAAAGCTAGAAGCCCATTGTTACATTATCTGCCTCTCAAGTTATTATAGGTAGGAATTTTACCAAGTCTTTTGTAATTGCCTATCACTGATTATCATCCTCCCATTCTCTGAAAACTGTTGTCTCACCACCAGCCACTCCTTGTAATGACAACACTCCACCTCTTGAACCACTTTATGTGTCAATAGAGATAGAGTCCGTAATGCTTCTGATAGTGAATTGTCACAAAGTCTCAGTGGTTTAAAAAGCAAGTTTATTTCTCACTCCTCATCTTTATATATCAGCAAGGGGGCTCTGATCCTCGTGGTCATTTGAGTGCTCCAAAAGTGGGGAAAAATAAAGTTGAGAATATTGCATTTTTTGCTCAGAAAAATAAATGTCTTATTTCTATTTCTATTTTCTTGGCCAATCCAAGTTACATTGCTGAAACTTATTTCAGGTCAGTGAAGAAGTGGAATCCTATCATGTGTAAGAGGAGAAAGAATCAGAATATTTGGTGAACAGCTGAAATGAATACAAGTATAAAACAAATTATTAGTCAGATTTCAAAAATCTATCAGGCAAAATCTCACTAACTTTAAAAAGGGCAGTTTTACATCTAGAAGTACATAATTAAATTTTTTTAAAGGAAGGAAACAACAAGATTAAGAAGGGAATTTGGAAACACTTCTATTATTATTATTATTATTATTATATTATTATTATTATTATTATTCTAGAAGTTTTTGAAATTATACTGTCAATCCTGACATACTAGTGCAGGCATTATCAAGCTGTTTTCTATAAAGGACCATGTAGTAAATATTTTAGTCTTTGTAGGCCATTTAGCTTCTTCTTTAACTCTCACCTGTACATTAAAGTGCAGACCAGCAGCAGACCTTATGTTCATGAATGGGCGTGGCTGTGTTCCAATGAAACTCTTTACAGAAACAGATGGTATGTCAGATTTGCCCCACAGGCAATATTTTGCTGACCTCTGTAATAAGAATCCATATGCATGCACATATGTTGACAAATGAGGTGTCCAGTAATGGACAAACATAGAACAATGGATACTTTGGATTCTGAATGCCAGCAAGACTTACACTGGAGCTTTAGTTGCAATACTGAAGAAAAAATAATATGTAATTTTATGGATTAAAACATGAAATTTTGGGGTAGTGAAGATGTATGTACATCACTTTTTTTGTACTCCCTCCTGAAGATGTTATTAGTCTAATTGTGAACCTTCAAATAAAATGACTTGTGTGATGAAGGAAGTTTGGTATTAATATGCTATACAAATAATATTGAAGGAAAATATTTTGAGCATGTAATATAATAAGAGGAGACAAAAAGCCAGGTTTCCAAATCATCTAATGACTCTCTGAAGATAGCTTCCTTTTCCCCATCATCTCTCTCTACAAATGATAGACATCGAGGTGAAAAATCTCTTTGCTGGCAGAGCTCTTCTTTCAGTGTGAAAATCCATAAACTAAATTATGGTCTTGTACAAATGTAAACAAATAATTCTGTTCTGCTTTATAGAGATCAGATGACTCATGTCCATAGAAGAGAAATGAGATAGAAGTATTTAGACATTTTGGGGGATCTAATTTAGCTGTTTGTTATCAGGATCAATTGCTATAGCTGGATAAATTGTGTTGTGAAGCATATTTGTTATAAAGAGTGCCAAAATGAACAAATTAGCCATGCATTGATTTCTAGAATTATGTCTAATTATGCAGTACTTCCTCCTGATAGAACTTTGATTTGGGGATACTATAAGTAATAGAGAGTGATGTCTGTTTTTATTATTTATTGGGGCCATTCTAGACTAGGAATAAAATGAGTTGGCTTGGGAAATGAGAAGGTAATATAGAAAATCATGAGATAATTGTTTCAGTGTTGGTACTTTCTAGTATAGTAGGACATGCAGATAGTTTATGACCAGGAGTTCTCCCAAGAAAAAATTCTGTGTATGTATGGAAGATATATAGAGGAATCTTTGTAGTAGATCCATATTAGCAATAAAATCAGTAACTAAATGTCCATACATAGCAGAATAGCTAACTAAATAATACATTTATATGAAAAATAGTCTCCTTCAGTAAAAAATTAAACAAAAAACCTGCCACTGTTTCATTAATATGAACTAAAATAAAAATATAATGTTATCCTAAAACTGTAACTCATACCAGAATACTTAATGATTTCATTAATTTATATTGTATAAACATGCAAAACTAACCAAAATACTGCTTAGGGGTGCATATATAGGTGGGAAACTATAAAGTAAAGCAAGGAAGTGATTGAAACAGAAGATAGGATACTGCTTAACCCAGAGTGGGTAGGTAAGAGGATGAGATTGGGAGGAATAATATAGGGAACACCTAAAGAATATAATGTTTTATATCTTTACCTATCTAAGGAGTATGTGTTTTTAAAATTGTTATTTTATAGCAGTGCTTATGGTCTTTTCTGTATATTTCACAATTAAGAAATAAAAATAGTTTCTGACACTCTGAATTGTTTTTATATTAGAGACAACTATCCTTCCATAAATTAATTTCAAAGAACGTCAGATATGTGAGTCTTGTCTTCATCAACTTTCTGTTCCACATATACACGTATGCACACATCAAACCTACATTTTATTGTCAGGTCCTAAATGCAATATTGGAAAATTAACAAAAATTTACTCTGTCACAGGACTCAACATAAGTAATCAATTGACTTTACTGATTAAAATTACATTTTCTCTAAAGTAATTTGTTTCTCTCTATAAGCCCAAGAAAATAAAGAGTAAATCTTATGTCATAAAACTAGTGAGGCAGGCATAACATGTAAAATTTATGGATTCTATCTCAGAAATTGTGTTAAGCTTGGGGAGGTTTGGACTGAGAAACAGTACAATAGTCAGGAAAAAAAAATCTCAAGAAGCCAAATCCCCTGAGAAGCAGATGAAAAAGGGGTGTGATGACTCTATTGATTCACTTGAAAGCACTTATTAGTATATGTCTATTATATTCCAGGAAATCTGCTAGTTTTAGAGTAGATTTGTAAGGATGGAGATCTGATACTTGCCAGGAATAAGAATCAGATTATATGGCTATCTCTTCCCCACAAATCAATCCTAGAGAAATTATAGAAGGAAACCTAGAATATGGAAAACATCACCACCAACAGAGGTTCTTCTGAGAGAGAAAGCTCTTTTGAACTAGATGTTGAACGCTCCAGTCCAGTGCAGAAGGCTGCTCAGTAGATACTAAAAGCACAAATTGCAGAAAAGTTGTTTTAATTTAGCTATGCTTTTCCAATACACTGTAAGACATTTCTTCCTCTTCTACTTTACTGCAGGACTATGGTCAACTGCTCACATTTTGAAAACAAAACAAAAACTTGAAGGGATGAGGAGTTCGGATACACAATTAAAACAGTATTTGTCACTCTGCCCAGACTCTAGGGCTGGTAAAGTTCAATCTAGGAAGACTTTCTTTCCCAGCTATTGAATTTCTCTAATGGTGTAAAGGTAGGGAGTGCATTGGAAGCAGAAACATCAGAATGTATAGATTAAGAATTAAAAATAAGCATAATAATTATATTAAAAGAGATAGAAAAATATTGACAGTATGAAACAAAAAAAGGACCAGGTAGAAATATTAGAATAAATTTTTAATAGTAGGAATGATAAACAGAGGCAAGACACCTGAATTAGTAGTAACATATTAGATTGAAGAACTATTCCAGAAGGAAACAATGAAGTAAAATAATATTGAAAATCTAAAAGAAAATATAACAATGTTCTCAGAAAGTGAAAATTATTATTTTTTTAATGCACAAGAAGAAGTATTTTAAGCAATGCAAGGTAAATTTCCTGGAGTTAAGAGAAATGAAGGCTCTCAATGTTAAAGGGCCTGTAGAATGTCAAGAGAGAGAGAGACAAGGACATTGTGAAAGACAGCCAAGTAGAAAAGGCAGAACTGAAAAGTATAGTATCTTAAATAAAATTAACAAAATGAACAAAACAAAAGGGTTAATGAGCTTAAAGCCAGATGAAAAAATACACTAGCTGCAAAAAATAAAGAGGGGAAAAAATAAAGTTCCTCTGTAACTCATGGGACAATATCAATTAGTAAACATATCTATAATTGGAATCCATAAAGAAAGGAGAAAAAGTGATCTCATAGAAATATTTAAAGAAATGAATTGATGTCTAAAATTAGGTTAAGAAAAACATAAACATAAAAATCCAAGGTATTCTGCAAACCCTAAGCAGTGTAAATAAAAATAACACCTAAACACATCATAGGCCACTTACTGTAAGAGGAGAAAGAGAGAGAGAGAGAGAGAAGGAGAGATGTCCCTTGAAAACATCTAGAGTAAAAAGACACATCACATACAAAGGAACAGGGTAAAATGATGGCTGTCTTTTCATCACTAACAATGGAGGCTGGAAGACAATGGAATGGTATCTTTAAAAGGGATGAAAGGGATAAAAACCTATCAAAAAAAAAAAGAATTTATATGTAGTGAAAATATCTTTCAAAACTGAAGTCCAAATAAAGACATTTTCAGATAAATGAAGGTAAAAACCTGCTACTGGCAGTCTTGCACTCTAGGAAATGATGTATGAAGATTTTCAGGAAGAAGAAAAATGACATCAAATGGAAAATATGATCTTGAGGATTGACAGACAAGCACCGAGAATGGTAAATATGTGGGTGAGCATAAAAGACTGTCATCTAAAAATGTTTACAAGACAACTAGCTTTCTGCTGCAAAGTATATATCAAAACAGCACAAAAAACTGAAGAACAAATGGAATTTTATTGGTTTAAGATTTATACATTTTATATAATGTAGTACAATATTAACTCTAAGACGCCTGTTAGGAGTTAAGAATTAATATTGTAATATATTGACTAACCACTAAGAAATAATTCAATGAATGAGTATAGCTAAAACAAATTGATAATTAAGATGAAATATTAAATGAATACTAATATTCAGTTATCTCAAACCAAGTCAGGGAAAGAAGAACAGAAGAACAAAAATCAGAGAGACAAACAAATAAATAGCAAAATAGATGAGAACATATATATCAATAAGTAATTAAAATGTGGATGTGCCAAATATTCCAATTAAAAGGCAGAGACTATCAGACTACATAAGAGAGATCCAACTCTATCCTGTCTAAAAAATACATACTTTGATATAAAATCAAAGATAGAATGAAAAACAAAAGAATGTACATCATGCAAAAGACAATTGCTATGTCTATGCTATAACAGCGAAGTAGGTCAAAATGTCTTCCCAGAGATAAAAGGGACAATTTTCAGTTCATTAGAAAACAATAACCATGCACATGTATGCACTTAAGAGAGATTCAAATACATTAAGGAAAACGACACAAACAGAAAATTACACAAATACGCAAAGATAATGGGAGATTTTCACAACTGTATCTGTTAGGTTTTCCAGGAAGCTGACTCTAAGATGGAGGTAGAAGTGCAAAGATGCATTGGGGAGTATCACCTAAAAAATGAAAATAGGAGAAGCAATATCTGGCAAGAAGAGATATTAAACTGTGATGCAGATCTGTCTCTCCAGGCAAACAGAACTGCAGAGCAAAGATCATCTACTAGAGGACTCTCATATTAGAAGTAATAACCAGGGCAGGCCCTTGTATTACATTCCTGCTCAGCCATTGGCTGGGGCTGCCTTGAGTATGATCTTTACAATGCTGAGGCAGGCCTAAAAGAGTTAACATCTGGATGCTGTCCCTTAACCACATTCCTTACAGCCAGGCATTGTGTCCTTTCTTGAAAGAGGCTTCTGAGAAGCACATCTTTATGTCTGTCACAACAGCTCATTCACTGACAGTTAAACAGCTCAATGTAGGACAGTTAAACCAAACAAATCAGTAAGGATAATAGAATATTTCCACTATGCTATCAACACATGGCACATGTACAAAGATATACCATACTTTGAGAAATGAAGTAAAGCTAATACATAGCAAATATTAAACTATTACAAGGTGTGCTCTCCAATAACAATAGAATTAAATTAGAAATCAATAACAGAAATATAGATATCTGGAAAATTCCAAAATACTTGAAAATTAAACTCTACACTTCTAATTAACCCATGAGTCAAAGAAAAGGAGGAAACATTCTGAACTAAATTATAATGAAAATACACATATCAAAATTTAGGATATGAACTACAGCAGTTATTACAGGGAAATATTTGTCTTTAATGCCAATATTAGAATTTAGGAATATTCTAAATCCAGCAAGCTAAGTTTTCAACTTAAAATGCTACAAAAAGATGAGTAAATTAAATAAATAAAATGTAGAAAGAAAATAAAATAACAGCAGAAAAGAATAAAACTGAAAATAGAAAAATAAAAACCTAAGTCAAATTTGATTCTTTAAAAGATAAATAAAATGGATAAAACTCTAGCAATATCAGTTACCAATATCAGGAATAAAATAAAAGACATTCCTATAGCTACTACAAATATTTTAATGTGTAAATATTATGAACTACTTTTTGCTAATGAATTCAACCAGTTCAAATGGACAATTTATTATCAAATACGTTATTAAAACTGACAAAGAGTAAGTAAAAATATGAATAAATATTAAAAACATTGAACTCATCATTAAAAATCTCTCTGAGAAAACTCCAGGTACATGTAGTCTTACTGGTGAATTTTTTTATTATTAAGGAATAAATAATTCTAATAATACACACACTCTTTCAGAAAACAGGAGGGTACACTTCCCAACTTGTTTTATAAGGCCAACATAACATAGGTAGCCAAAATTGGAATATAAAATAGAATTATAGACCTATTCTCATGGGCAGAGAACAAAAATCTTCAATAAAGTATTATTAAATTGAATCCAGCAAAGTATAAATGATAAATCACAGTAGGACAGCTAGGGTTTGTCTTAGAAATGCAAGGTGCTTCAGTAATCAAAAATCAGTCAATATATTAATACCTCACCTAATTAACAAAATAAAGAAAAATTATGATCATCATCACAAATGTATTAAATGAAAGCATTGGCAAAATCTAACAGCCATTCATCATAAAAATATTCAGCAAAGTAGGACGAAAGAATCTTTCTCAATATGATAAAAAGCATCTGTAATGCTCTGCTAATAAAATTGGAGGAGAGGATGATGATGCTCATTACTTATACTCAACATTGTACCAGAAGTCTTTTCTAGAGCAACAAAGCAAGAAAATGAATTCAAGAATCAGATTGGAATGAAAGATGTAATACTTTCTGTATTCACAGATAACAGATATGACTGTGTAAAAAGAAAACCCTAAAAATCTATAAAAAAACTTCTGTGTCTAATCAATGAATTTAGGCACTAGCTTATTAAACAAAATAAACTGTATTATTATATATGAGATGTAGTGTATTGAATAGTGTTCCTCCAAGATTCATGCCACCCACGACTTCAGAATGTGACCTTATGTGGAGGTAGAGCTTTTGCAGTTAAGTGATGAGATATCTGGTCATACTGGATTAGTTTGGACTCTAAATCCAACAATGAGTTCAGTTTCCTTATAGGAAGATGAGAGGATGCAGAGAGAAACACAGAGAAGAAGACCATTTGAAGATGAATGCAGATTAGAATTAGTTACCACATGTCAAGTGACTTCAGCAGCCTCCAGAAGCTCCAAGAACAAAGGAAGGAGTTTTTTCTTCAGCCTGTAGAGGGTGTACTATCAGGAGTGGGGAACATCTGGCCTACAGGCAGTAGAAGGCTCTAGAAATCAATACCAGCTAACATCACATGCCTCACCAAATTAGTCTGACCAGTATAGCAGGCTGATTTTTAAGCTGATAATTTTGTATGGCCCATGAATGATGTTATAAATATTCAGAAAAAAGGTTCTTGGCAGAAAAAAGGTTCCCCACCCCTGGAAGAAACAAATATATTGGACATAAACCCTTTCTATCTAAAGACATTGTTAAGAATATGAAAATGCAAGTTATAGACAAGAAAAATATCTGCAATATTTGTATCTGACAACGTACTACATATATCCTTCCTTTTTAATAAAGAAAGAACATAAATAAAAACAATTACAATGAGTAAAAGATGTATAGCCACAAACCGTGTGAAAAGGTGCTTAACATGTTTAGTCTTCAATAGGCATACAAATTAAATTTAAAAATAAGAGACCATTTCACATGAGGAAGATTACTTAAAATGTAAAAACTTGCATCACAAAATATTGGCAAAGACATGAATAAATTGGAACTCTCAGTCTTTACTGGTAGGAATATAAATTAGTACAACTACTTTGCCAACCATTTTGGCTATTTTTTATAGTGTTAAATATATACCTACTTTTTGACCCAATTCTAAGATAACTTAAAACATATGTCTGAAAAAACAAAAAAGATTTGTGCAAGAAAGTTCATAGAAGCTTTTTATTTTATTTTAACAATAGCCCCAAACTGGAAACTGTCCATCAGTCGGAGAATGGATAAACCAATTGTGATATGAAATAGTAATAAACCTGACAGTATGCAAGAATCTCAGAAGCCTAATGCTGAGTGGAAGTAGGCAAATACAGAGTGCATCCTGTATGATTTCATATATATGAAATTCTAAAATATACCCTACTAATCTATGGAGATAGAAATAAGAACTATGGGGAAAGGAAGATTGCTTTTAAGGGGACTCAAGAACATATTCATGGAAATAATGTATATATCTTGATTGAGGTTGTAGTTACATGGGTGTATACATGTATCAAAGCTTATCAAACTATACACTGAATTCCAAACATTCTCTCTCTCTCTCTCTCTCTCTCTCTCTCTCTCTCTCTCTCTCTCTCTCTCCCAGTTTATTAGATGAGTCTCTGCCAGCAAATCCTGATATCTTATTTCTATTTCCTTTCTCAGCAGTATTTTTTATGAAAGCTAAAGTAAATTGAAATGCAAATCTGTTTCCAAGTGTACCATATTAGTGGATCTTATCTGTTTTCTGGTCTAATTGAAGTTTCACACAGTTCATACCCTTTTGGAGTGACTGATCCATAATTATGCCCCAAACATCGTGCATTTCAATTGAATGGCATTACTTATTTCTTAATCACTTAGGCCTGATGTGTAGAGCTCTTTGCAAAGTTTCCTATTATGTTCCGTTAACCACATACCCACTTAGCTACAGGGCATATTGAACCCCTTCTGTGTTTGGTTGTGGCTTCCTCTACTTCTAGCCTCCCCTGCAATTTTGGCTGATTAGCAATTCCAGCTAGTCCACAGTCATTTCCTTTCTCTAGATCATTTATGAAAATTAAAATCAGCAGAAGTCCAAGTACAAATTTCAGCAGGATGTCTGATAAGTATGTTCTCAATGTACATTTGTCTGTCAACAAGGAAGTGATGTAAAAGAAAATATCTATTTGATAAACTGTTGGTGGGAAGGAGAGAATTTGTTTCAAGAGTTGACAAGATGGTATAAATCCAGAATACAGAACAACTAAGAAACTCTGCTGTTGGGAGCCTAAGTTTAAAGGGAGTTTTCTGGGGAAGATAATTATCAGGCTGGAACGTTCAGGTGCTTACAACTAGCACAGGCAGTGTGATCACCCTGCAGGCAAGCATTTTATTAAAGATGTGGGGAGTCAGGATGCTGGGGAGGAAAAGGTGTTAATGAGGTCACAAGGTAGATTTTAAGATTCTAGTGAAGGTCTAGCAGAGCAGGTGCAATAGATAACAGGGCTTATATGATACTTGATCCGTTTTTCTTGCAGCTCAGCACAGATACTTAATGTTTGTAATAGTTTTAGAAGGTGGGAAAAGGCTGTGGATTTGAAACCACCTCTCCTATGGCTCTCATCCCAAGTTATACAGGCATTCATGTAGCAGAGCGTGGCATGATTTATTAAACCATATTGATATTTGTGAAATATATTCAATCATCCAAGATAGAAGATAGAAGCCTGCTACATTTTATTTATTTATTTTTTAATCCTCACCCGAGGACATTTTTGCGTGTTTCTTCAGATAGCGCGGGAGGGGGAGATAGGGAGAGAGAGAGAAACATGGATGTAAGAGAGACACATCAAGTGGTTGCCATCCACACGACCCCAACTGGGGCTGGGGACAAACTGCAACTGAGGTATGTGCCCTTAGCGGGAACCAAACCCAAACTCTCTGGTTCGAGGGCTGATGCTCTAACCGCTGAGCCAAACCGGCCAGGGCAAAATCTGTTATATTTTAGTTCCATTTCCAACCAGCCAAAAGTCTGATTTTTCCCTTAATACTTCTCAGACCATTCTCTCCTCTCTAACCCCACCACCACTAGCTTTGTTTAGAACCTACTCAAGTTTCATATGATCTATTTTTAAAAATCAGAATTTGTATTCTTTTACTCCAAGTTATTTAATTCACCTAACTTTCAATGATGACGAAGAAGTTTCTTCTACTTCTACTGCTTACTGCTACTTATTTAACCCTAATAATAGGCAAATTGCTTTATGTACATTATACCAATTTTCCTGGAAGACACATCGGATCATATTCTTATCTTGTATTACAATTGGGAAAATAGTAAGTTTAGTGACTTACCAAAGATCACACATATCTAGTGCATGGCATATTATATTCTATTAGTTTCCTATTGCTTATGTCATAAATTAGCATGAACTCTGTGACTTAAAACCATATTACATGTATTATCTTATAGTTTTGGATGTTAGAAGTCCAAAATGGGTCTCAGCGGGCTGAAACCAAGACGTTGGCTGGGCTTTTCTGGAAGCTCTGAAGGAGAATCTATTTTATTGCCTTTTCAAACCTGTAGAAACGACCCTCATCCCTTGGCTCATGGCCTCCTTCCATCTTCAAACTCAGCAGTGGTCAGCCAAGTCTTACACTGCATTTATTCTGACATAAACTCTTCTGATTCCCTCTTCCACATTTAAAGGACCTTAGTAATTACATTGGGCTCACCTGTGTAATACAGAATAATCTCCTTATTGTAAGATCAGCTAATTAGCAGCCTTAATCACCTCTTGCTATGTAACCTAATATATTCACAGGTTCCCAGGATTATTAGAACATATGCATCTTTGGGGATCCTTTATTCTGCCTACTGCAGATATAAACTGAGATCTTTTAGCTTTGACATTACTAATCACTACCCAAATTTAATGGTGCCATTCTAACATAAAAATACGATTGTGTTATACCCCTGCTTCAAAACAAATGAAGGACTCCATATTTCCTTTAATATAAAGTGTTAACTCAGCATGTGAGATCCTTCATAATTTAGACTCAACATATTTTCCTAGGCTAGGTTTTCCATACCCCACCCCTCCGCCCACGTTATTGTGTATAGCCATGCTGATATACTCACTTTTCACTAAATTCAGTTTTTTTTAATACCTCCATAAATGTACACAGTCTAATCTGAGCACTTGTTATATTCTGTGTTCTTTCTCCACCTGAAAACTCCTGTTTATTCTTTAAGGATGGAGCTCAAGTACCAATCCTTGTATGCAGCCTTCTGACATTGTGGGGAGAGAGTATGTTTCCCCTCAATGTGTTCTTTAGAACTGTAGGTACTCTCCTTTTATACAGTGTAATTTTCACACTGATAGATTTTTATTACATACATCAGTCCCCCACTAGATTCTGGGGGTATCAAGTTTAAGACCACGTTTTTTTATCTTCCTACCTTAGAAACAAGAAGAGTTCTTACAAAAAGGTGGAAAATAAATAGACTAAGTAAATAAGCAAACCAAAGAAAGTAATAACAGATTATGCCTCTAAACTTTTTCTTTTTAAAGTTATAAATTTTGTTTCTACCTGTAATTTAAAAAATCAGTTCATGAACAAATATAGTGATTTTTACCAGGTGAGCATTTAATACACCAAGATATGTACATGTATATGCGTGTGTGTCTGTGTGTGTGTGTGTGCGCGCGCGCTTTAAGAAAAAACAGACTAAATAATTGAAAAATAAATTTACTTGGAAAAATAAATTTCATATTACCCTCTTGCACAAGAGCCTCAGAGTCCTGGTAAGAAGGGTCTAGTATATGGTTTTTGTACAAATATGTAATACTTATGGAAAATTTTGCCATTCTAACAGATTACATACTATACATTTGATATAAGAAATTCCTCTAAGGATCCCATTCAATGATTTAATTCTATTTTTTGTATCTTTCCCCAGATGTAGGTTTACAGTATCAGAAACCATTTTTATTTCGTTTCAATGTTAACATTTTGGATAACATTATTGTGCAAATAAATAAAGACCACTCAAATGAGGACAAGCTGAGGTTATTTGTTCAGAGCTTGTTCTAGCAAGGGAGTCAGCCACCATCACTGTGCCTGACAGAGCCTCAAAAGAAGGCTGGAGAGTGGGAAAAGTTTGGAGCGAAAAAAGGGAAAAATGAAAATTTAGTTTATGGAATAAATAAATGAATTATAAGGAATCCTCCACCCAATAGCAGCACCCCGATAATGGGGGTGTGAGAGGGATAGACAGGGTGGCGAGAGGGTGTTTGCAGAACACCCTTGGTAAGAGGTGAGGAAGTGCAATGCATGAAGATTGCACTGAGATTTGTCATAAACGTCTTACCACAGAATTGTGAGGGCTAGTCCCATTTTTTCTCTCTTCCACACATTTGTTCTAGATGAGGACTTTGACCAGAAAGCAAGATCTTCTCAGTAGACTAAATGAGATTTCATTATCTTCAGTTCTGGCTGCAAGAGTTTAATTTCTTTTGACTGTCTTAGGCAGAGGGAAGTCAAGGTGTAACCCATAGGCCTGCTTGTGGCTCTTTAAGAGGATTTTAAGGTGTCATTCAGCCCATGGCTTGGTGCATGTCTGAGAAGGAGTGAAAGAGGCACCAAGAGATGCGATTTTGATCACCTGGCTGCTGGCGTCATCACCTGCTCCGATCATGTTTTTCAAACAATAAAACATGCTAATTCCATGATGAAGAGGGACTTGGCTTTCTCTTCCCTGAATATTTATGAACACAGGAGGAATTGGCACTGCCAGCCGAGTGACATTCAGGAAGAATTTCTAAAACTGATTTCTTCCAGAATTGTGATTCCCTCTGGGGAGTTGCTCTCCCTGAGATCAGAATACTAGTTCATGGTTTCTGTGACTGCTGTTCCACTCCTTGTTTCTCCTTCCCTGCAGCGGAATCCAGCCAGTTTGCATGTTTGGAATTTCACAAAACGGTAGAAGAGGTTTTACATGGAAAGTGTGTATGCTGTGATCTCTTTGCTTTGACCTTTAAAGCATAATGCAAAATGTAATATTTCAGGTTGGTCCCTCTTTCTAGGGCATGGAAAATCTAACTCCTATGACTCTGGGAACTTATTTCATAGATAACATGTTTTTGTTTTTGTTCTTTTTTGGTCATTTTCTTTTTTTAAAATTATTTTTATTAATTTGTTTTTGTTACAGACCTTTCTCCTTTTTCCCCCATTGACATCCTCCTCCCCGCCACATCCCCAGCCTTGTTGTCTATGTCCATTGGTTATGCATACATGCATATAAGTTTTGTGGTTTATCTCTTCCCCTCCAACACTTCCTCTTCTGAGGTTTGTCAGTTTGTACCCTGCCTCCATGTCTCTGGGTCAATTTTGTTCATCAGTTTGTTTAGTTCATTATATTCCACAAATAAGTGAGATCATGTGATATTTGTCTTTCTCTGCTTGGCTTGTTTCTCTTAGGATAATACTCTCCAGGTCCCTCCATGTTGTCTCAAAGGATAAGATATCTTTCTTTCTTACAGCTGCATAGTAAGTACTCCATTGTGTATATGTACCACAGCTTTTTTATCCATTTGCCTACTGATGGACACTTGGGCTGTTTCCAGATCTTAGCTATTGTAAATAGTGCTGCTATGAACATATAGGTACATATATTCTTTCTGGTTGGTGTTTCAGGTTTCTTAGGGTATATTCCTAGAAGTGGGATCACTGGATCAAATGGCAGTTCAATTTTTAACTTTTTAAGGTAACACCATAGTGTTTTCCACAGTGGCTGCACCAGTATGCATTCCTACCAGCAGTGTACTAGAGTCCCCTTTTCTCCACACCCTCACCAGCACTTGTTGTTTGATGCTTTGTTGATGGCAGCGATTCTGACAGGTGTAAAGTGATACCTCATAGTTGTTTTAATTTGCATCTCTCTGATGATTAGTGATGTTGAGCACTTCTTCATATGTCTCTTGGCCATTTGTATGTCCTGTTTGGAGAGGTGCCTATTTAGTTCCTCTGCCCATTTTTTAATTGGGTTCTTTGTCTTCCTTTTTTTGAGTTGTATGAGTACTCTATATATTTTGGAAATTAACCCCTACAACCATCAAAATGGAAAGGGAACCCACTATATGGGAGACCATAATTGTCATTTTCTTAATTGCGAAAATCTGTGAGTATATTTGGAGCTTCCTGAGGAAAAGAAAGACAAAAATATTGAGGTGACTGAAACAATGATTGAATATTATCCAAAGACAGGTATTTAAAATGTAACACTTAAAATTGGAAATTCAAATAATAGTATATTTATGGAGTAAATCTATTCTTGGCTATTAGTATCTTTCTTGATAAATGGAAAATAATAATGTAATTCTAAATCTATTGCAAAAGATGCCATTATTGGTACACTATATTTACAGTTTTACTATTTACTTTATAGTCTAAATGCCAATTTACTCACTTTTAATAAATTACATTTTATTATTTCAGAGAGGGTTGAATGCAAATCTGGATAAACATTTCATAGATCAGTGGGAAATTGGTGCATATTGATATGATGTGAAAGGTGTGCAATATATAAAAATATAATTTGAAGGAGCAATAAATAGAATGCAATACATATTCCCCTTCAGGTTATTAAGGGCAATGACATTTAATTTAATGTTCTGTTCATTTCAACCTAAGGAAAATGCTAAGTTATGAATTAGTAATAAATTAAAATAACTTAGCAAATGTCCAGTGTTTTGTGATTTTTCAAAGCCTAGTGAGCACACAAATTAAAATATTATTTTAGATTAACTACAAATAATTTGTGATGTGTGCATGTGCATTTATATACTGATAACATCCAGAATTGATAAGGATGTAGTGAAAGTGAAAACTTTGTTATAGCTTTGTTCAGAATATAATTCAGAATAAACTTTTTGAATAACTATATATTAATACATATTAAAAATATAAATAGTGCCCTGGCCGGTTTGGCTCAGTGGTTAGAGCGTTGGCCTGCAGTCCAGAGAGACCTGGGTTTGGTTCCCACTAAGGGCATGTACCTGGGTTGCAGTTTGTCCCCACCCTGGTTAGGGTCATGTGGGTGGCAGCCAGTCGATGTATCTCTCTCACATCAATGTTTCTCTCTCTCTCTCTTCCCCCTTCTCTCCCTCTCACTAAAAAGAAAAAAAAAAATATATATATATATATATATATATATATATATATATATATATATATATATATAAATAGCCTGGCCCATGTGGCGCAGTTGGTTGAGCATTTTCCCATGCACCAATAGAATTCAATTCCTGGTCAGGGCACCTGCCTGGGTTGCAGGCTCGATCACCAATAGTTGGTGTGCAGGAGGCAACTGATCAATGTTTCTATCTCGCCTTCTCCCTTCCTCTCTCTCTAAAAATCAACAAAAACATATTTTTAAAATATATATATATTTATACATTTGTATTCTGCAATTGTATTTCCATGATTCATAATATCCTGTGAGTCCAAGGTTTAATTGATAAAGTTACTCATTAAGAATAGATATCAAGTTAAAAAATGCAAGCAATATAGCAGAATTTAAATGGAATATAATTCTATTCCATTTCCATAAAGTCTCCCTGTCTTAAACCTCTGAGATAACCACTATTTATAGTTTCTTAAGTTATCATCTAGAATTGTTTTATGCACACACACACATACATATGTATATATAAACTTTTAAATATAAGCAGGACCATAGCATGCATACTATTATATTAAGACATACTTTTCTAACTTACTTTGGAAAAGTTTACATAGTATTCTACATATGAACATACCAATAATTTATGTAACCAATGCCAAATAATTTATGTAACCAATTCACTCTTGATTGACATTTAGGACACTATAACTTTTTGCAATAATATGCATGCTGCAATAAATATCTGTATGTCTATATCAAGATGAGACTTACAAGTGTGAAAGTTCAATGCCTTCCCAGAAATAGAATTTGCTGAGGCAAAAGGTATATGCTTTAAAGATATGAATAGATATCAATCATTAAATTCCCTTCAAAAACTTGCACCACTTTTCAGTCTTATCAGCAATGTATGGAAATACTTATTTTCTAAGTACTCTCCAGAGTTTAATATTGCCAAATTTTATTTTGCCAATCTAACAGAAAAAAGAACCTTAATTTTAACATGTATTTTGAAATGTTGATTGAGATTGAGGAATATGCATATGATTTTTCATTGTAATTTTTTTCCCTGGTAAATATCTTTGTGTCTTCTTTCTCCTTTTAAAAAAAAATTGTTTAGTTATCTGTGCAAGGACTTTGAACACTGAGAAAATACTACAAATATTTTTCTTAGTTTATCATGTATATTCCCATCTTCATGTGGAATGTTTTCATAGTACATACTATAATTTATCAGTTATTTCATTTATTATTCATGCTATGTAAAGACAGTTAATTCAGAAAACCAAATTGCATATTGTACAAAAATTTCTTCTGATTAAACATCAGTCGTTTTAAGTGGCTGTTTTAAATTTTCTAAACATAGCCTTAGTATCTGCATTTGGGATAAAATTTAATATACACCTAAAATATATTTTGTATTTTGCCCTCTTTAAACATTAAACTTATCTAAATTGAATACTTGAAGATTTATAAAACAGCAAACTTTTTTCATCTTTTATACAATGTTTATAGCAATTTATTCTTAGAGAATCAAAAGAACTTTTAGAAAATTAACAAATCAAGTATAGGCACAACTCATAACTTTATTAAAGAATTTGTTTTTAAATTTGGGGGGTGGCTTTCATGTAAATTTTCTCAGTAGCTGATACTCAGGGCATAGATATTTGCATGTACCCAAGTGCTCAAATTTCTCTTTATAAGTAAATTTTTCTAAGTTTTCAATGTGGATTTGCTGTTTCAATTTCTGAGGCTCAGTGTTATTCTCACCATGCTATTTTTGGAGCTTTATCACATATCATTTTCTATGCCCATAAAAGTCTTTCATCATCTTGTGTTCTGCCCTAGTCTTAGCTACTTAGAAAATTTGCATTCCATCAGGTATCATGTTTTCCATGAAAACACATGCATACCTTTGTACAGTTTGTAATACCTTCTTAATGGCAAAAATGCTGCTTTTATATTTTGGTTTTACATATGATATTCTACTTGACTATTAGTTACTTGAAGAAAGGAAAGGATGCCATTTAAATATTTTTTATATATATTTTTCAAACTAGGCATACCCTTCCATATATTAGGAGTTCATGGCAAAGACATCTAGTAACCTACCACATATTCACTGTTTTTACAAGACTCCAAATTTTATCCTGGTCTATTGCTGCAAGAAACAAATGCTACGTTTCCAGACTCTATTGAAGCTAGATGTGGTCAAGTAAACATACGTGTGGGAGGGAATTCTGGGAAGGTTATTTCAAAGGATCTGACTCAGTGGAGAGGAACATCATTTTACCCTCTGTTCTTTCTTTTTCATTAGACTGGCAACTCAGATGTGATAACCAGAGCTTCAGCAGCCATCTTGACCTTGAGAATGGACATCACATGGTAATAGGAGGAAGTAGGCTGTTATATGAAAGAACCAGATCTAGAATACTATAAAGCTAATGTAACAGACTGGAGAGGGCTATATTTATTTTTTATTTTATTTTAAAGTTCTTTTCTTTATTGATTTTAGAGAGAGAGGAAGGTAGAGGGAGAGATGGAAATATTGATGAGAGAGAACATTGATCGGCTACCTCCTACATGCCCCTACTGGAACTTTGGCCCACAACCTGGGCATTTGCCCTGACTGGGAATTGGACTAGTCACCACTTGGTGCATGGGTCGACGCTCAACCACTGAGCCACACCGGCCAGGATACATTTATTTTTTTAAGCATGAGAAATTAAATCCTTGAGTGTTTAAAGCGTGATATTTTGGTATTCCGTTACTCGCAGTCAAATACAATCTGTAATTAGCACAGAGCTAAATTGAAAACAAAAAAAAGTTGTTACATGCAACATTCCTTTTTGTGTATATATGCAAGATAAAAGAAAAAAGGCATGACTGCAATGCATTTTTTTATTTAGTACACAATTGTTACCTGGTTGTTTGACAAAATAACTGAAAATTCATAAAACATCCATAAAAGTAGTAATATAGCTCCATTGAGACACATGAGCTGTCATTTGACAGAGTTGACTTTAAACTTTTGGAAATGATCTCTTTGACTTTTAGAATAATATCATTACCAGCGACAACTTCTAATATATGAATTTTCCTTAGTTTTCCTATTTGAATCCTCTTCCTCCACATGCTTTCAACTGCTATGTCCTAGAGTTTGATTCTTGACCTTGTCTCATTTAGTGTACTGTTCAAAGGGTGAATTCCTCGGCTGGCAGAATATCAGCTACTGACTTTTAGGTTTATGGGACAAGACCTGGACCTGTATGTCTAACTCGCTAATGAGTGTCCTTTAGAAATTTCAAAAATCTCCCTGGGTACAAAGATCTCATTTTTTTCTATTTTCATTCTCTGTCCCAGCCTCCTCACTCTACTTCTCCTATAATATCCCCTATTTTGATTATTTGTACCACCGTCCTTATCAAACTAGAATCTTAATCTTCAACATTTTCTCTCCCATTTATGACTAATTAATAAGTAATTGCTTTCTCAGAAATGGAGGCTGGATTCTTTACTTCCCCCTTATCTAATAGGCTTTTGAATTTGATTATTCATTACTGAAGCAGCCTCATTACCTACTTCTGGACACCTATTTCTCCTCAGAGCTCTTTCTTCATTCATGACTCATGGCACACTGTCAATTATATTTTCAAAAATCAAACCAAGTAAATTCAAAATATAGTCATGTTGATTGGCTGCTCATTGCCCATGAGCCAGTATTCAGATTCTTTGCTGTGTCATTAAAGGCCCATCACAATGTATCTTCAGTCATGGCTTCCATGCCCCAGCCAAGCTGAGCTTCCTCAAATACACTGTTCTTTTGTGCTTTTTGGACCATTCTCTTTCCTCTGCCTAAAGTTTCTTTTTTCCCCCACTTTCTTTGTCTATTGTACTATTTTTAATAATTCCAAATTCACATTAAAAGTTATTTTTCCTGCAATGCCTTAATCAATTCTCCTAGAAAATTTATTATTATTATTATTATTATCTGTTTACTATAAACTCTAGAATAGCACCTACAGGGCTATAGTATATAGTTTATTAACTATGAATTTATAACTCTGTCATCCATAGTGAACCTGATATTCTTGAAGAAATGGGTATTTTAAAAAGTATCAGTTTTCATATTTTCCTGGTATTTCAAGAAAGATGCTCAACATGTTAATTGAAAAGATTATTTTTTTTTTATTTTTTTTTACACAGGATAAAATACATATGTTGTCAATTGTTAGATTTATAAGATAGACATCCAGCAATAGTGCACAGGGATATAAATTCTCCTTTAAAACATTTAACAAGATTTTTACTCCACACATTCATGAAGATATGCTACAACTTTTGAATGGGCCTGTAGAAACTATCTATAGCCTTTGTTAAAGCAAAATTCATTCAAGTTATCTCAGTTTACTGGCTGCATGACTAAGCCCACTGCTTTTAAAGAAAATGCATGAAGAAAATTGTACCTATGGGTCAAATTTTCATGATTATGATGACATTTCACTGTCCATGGAATTTAAAGTGGGACTTTTCATCTTAGTTTCAAAGTTTGAAGAGGCTGATCTGTGAGTTTTCCTTTTGTCTGCACTGATTGTATTGCTCCTGAAAAAGGCTGTATTTTTAGCTTTGAAGTCTAGAACTGATTTAGCTAAAGAAGAGGATAAGAGAAACAGCTTTTATTGGGTTTTCATTTACAGAACAACCTGACCTGATTTTGAAGCTGAATAAGTGGAAGGGAAATAATTTTAAATCTCTGTTAATATCATTTGGATACTAGGGCACCATTCCCCTAAAAATGGAACCAACCAAAACAACAACAAAAAAGGGAACCAACAAAAATTTCACAAAAGCCTAATCACAATCATCCATAGTTATCTTTTTTCAATCATACTGAGCATCTGACACAGATTCTAAGAAAAAAAGCCAGATCATTAGTAAATCCGTATGCTCCCTTCTCCAATCAGTCAGCTCCTGTATAAAATATAATAATTTTCTCAATAACAACCTCTGTCATTTCTTTTCTAAGAAAAGTTTGCAACATCAAAGTGAATCCAAGTAAGAAATCAAAATGGGCTATAGTATTGTATTACATATGAGGTTATACTTGTGTTTCAGCTTGATAGTATGACTTCTTTCAAGTAAACACCTACTTTATAAATAGATAGATTTGGGCCCTAAAAGTAGCATTTATTAGATTAGAATTTTCTGTTTCTTTTTTTACAAGTTACTACCATATATCAACACACATACTACACTAGCTAAGGGGCAAAATGATGATTTAACAGCTATTCAAAAAGTCTAATTCTGCCCTATAAATTTAAACATTGAAAATAAAAGAAAAAGAAAATAAATAATGTTTGAGATATATAATACATTACTTGCATTGTCCAGCCCCAGTGACAATGTTCAGTTATGAAAATATATCTCAATAAAATTTTATTTTTATCATATAATAATATAAAAATATATTGATCTGTATGTTTTAAGAATTAGCATAAAGAGGACCTCAAATTGAGACTGGTAGGAGCTGTTGAGGCACAGAAGGGCTGGCTGGGTGCCCACAGGCAGCAGCTGAGGGCTGTCTTAGCTGTGAGCAGTTCCTGCTGAGAAGTTAGGGGTTAAAACTCCAACATGGCTCCTCAGCACAGAGTGGCTGAACAGGGAAAGGCACCCACATAACACCTGGCTAAGAAAATCACCAGAGCAGAGGTTTTGTCCAGCAGGGAGAGGCGCAGAGAACACCGGCACTTCCCTGAAGGGCCAGTGCACTAAATTACAGCTACAGCCACTCACCTTGGGCTCCAGCAGAGGGAGGCTGGACTGGACTGGAACTGTGTGAGGAGAGTCGGGGGTTCGTGGCACTAGGGAGAGAACTGGGAAGGAGGCCATCAGGAGATCTAAGCTGAGTCACCCCACAAGAGAGTAGCCATCTCCCTCAAAAATGTCTCTTCCCAGAGCAGCTTTAGCCCAGGGGAGAAGCAACTGCCCCTCCCTCAGGAATTTAACACCACTGGCCCAGAGAAATGCAACCTGAGGCTCATTAACAGCCAGAGAGACTACCTGCCAGCCAGTAGGCAGAGAAGAGCCTCTGAAATCTTTGAGTTTTGGACCTGGCTCTCAGTGTTGGGAGTCATGACTCTGGGGACTGAGCTGTGAAGGCTCAAACTATTCCAAAAAATTCAAGAAGAAGGAAGACTTCCAAGCTCTTTTATGAGGCCATTATAATTCTAACTCCAAAACCAGATAAAGACACAACGAAGACAACTACAGGCCAATGTCCCTGATGAAAATAGATGCCAAAATCCTTAACAAAATATTAGCAATTTGGATCCAACAATACATTAAAAATTTTTTCACCATGACCAAGTGAGATTCATCCCACAGATGCAAGGCTGGTACAATATTCACAAATCAATAAATGTGATACATCATACAAACAAAATGAAAGATAAAAACTGTATGATCATATCAATAGATGCTGAGAAAGCATTTCACAGAATCCAGCACCCATTTCTGATAAGAATGCTCAGCAAAGTGGGAATAGAGGGATCATATCGCAACATAATAAAAGCTATATATGAAAAACCTACAGCCAACATCATGCTCAGTGGGCATAAACTAAAAACATTTCCCTTAAAAACAGGAACAAGACAGGGATGCCCACTTTCACCACTCTTATTTAACACAGTACTGGAAGTTTTAGCCATTGCAATTAGACAAGAAAAAATAAAAGGGATCCAAATTGGAAAGGAGGAAGTGAAACTGTCATTATTCACAGATGATATGATATTGTACATGGAAAACCCTGAAGATGCCATTAAAAATCTACTACATTTAATAAATAATTTGACAAAGGAGCAGGATACAAAATTAGCATCCAGAAATTGATGGTACTCTTCTTTTTTTAAATTTATTTTTGTTACAAATGTTTCTCCTTTTTCCCACCTAGACACCATCCTCAAGATCCACCCCCCGACTCTGCATTGTTGTCTATGTCCACTGGTTATGCATACATGCATATAAGTTCTTTGGTTTATCTCTTCCCTCCCCCTGACTCCCTCCTCTGGGGTTTGTCAATCTGAACCTGAACCGTACTCCTTTCTATGTCTCTGGGTCTATTTTGTTCATCAGCTTATTTTGTTCATTATATTCCACAAATAAGTGAGATCGTGTGGTATTTATCTTTCTCTGATTGGCTTATTTCACTTAGCATGATACTCTTCAAGTCCCTCCACGTTGTCTCCAAGGATGCGATATTTCTCTTTCTAACAGCTGCATACAGTTCCATTGTGTATATGTACCACAGCTTTTTTCCAATGGTACTCTTATACACCAATAATGAACACTCAGAAAAGGAAACTTAAAAAATAAAAATAAAAATCGTATTTACCATTGCGACAAAAAAATAAATAAAATAACTAGGAATAAACTTAACCAAGGAGGTAAAAGACCTCTTCTCAGAAAACTACAGGACACTGAAAAAAGAAATAGAGGAAGATGTAAAAAAGTGGAAACACATACCATATTCATTGATTGGGAGAATCAACATCATTAAAATGTCCATACTACCCAAAGCAATCTACAGATTTAATGCAATCCCTATTAAAGTACCAAAGGCATATTTCACAGATCTAGAACAAATACTTCAAAAGTTCATATGGAACCATAAAAGACCCTGAATAGCCACAGCAATCTTGAAAAAGAAGAACAAAGTGGGAGGGATCACAATACCAAATATCTAGTTATACTACAAAGCAATCATATTCAAAACAGCCTAGTACTGGCATAAAACAGGCATATAGATCAATAGAACAGAATGGAGAACCCAGACATCAACCCAAGACAGTATGCTCAATTAATATTTGACAAAGGAGGCAAGAGCATACAATGGAGAAAAGACAATCTCTTTAATAAATGGTGTTGGGAAAATTGGACAGCTACATGCAAAAAAAAAAATGAAACCAGACCACCAACTTACACCATACACAAGAATAAACTCAAAATGAATAAAAGACTTCAATGTAACCCGCGAAACCATAAAATCCTGGAAGAAAATGTAGGCAGAAAAGTCTCAGATATACATAGTGGAATTTTCACTAATACAATGCCTAGGGCAAGAGAAACAAAGGAAAAAATTAATAAATGGGACTACATGAAACTAAAAAACTTCTGCACGGCAAAAGAAACCAGCATCAAAATTAATAAGGAACTCACTCTCTGGGAGAACATATTTGCCAATGATATATCAGATAAGGGGTTAATATCCAGAATATATAGAGTACTCATACAGCTCAACAAAAGGAACACAATCCAATTAAAAAATGGGCAGAGGACACTTCTCAAAACAGAATAAACAATGGCTGGGAGATATATGAAAAAATTCTCAGCATCTCTAATCATCAGAGAGATGCAAATTAAAACAACTATGAGATATCACCTCACACCTGCCAGGATGGAGGCCATCAACAAATCCTCAAACAAGGGCTGGTGAGAATGTGGAGAAAAGGGGACTCTAGCACACTGCTGGTAGGAATGCAGACTGGTGCAGCCACTATGGAAAACAATATGGTGTTTCCTAAAAAAATTAAAAATGGAATTGCCACTTGACCCAGTGATCCCACCTCTTGGAATATATCCTAAGAAGCCTGAAATACCAATCAGGAAGAATATATGCAGCCCTATGTTCATAGCAGCACTATTTACAATGGCTAAGATCTGGAAAAAGCCCAAGTGCCCATCAGTAGATGAATGGATAAAAAAGATGTGGTACATATACACAATGGAATACTATGCAGCTGTAAGAACGAAAGATACTTTGCCTTTGAGATGACATGGAGGGACTTGGAGAGTATTATGCCAAGTGAAATAAGCCAGTCAGAGAAAGACAAGTACTGCATGATCTCACTTATTTATGGAGCATAATGAACAAAATAAGCTGTCGACCAAAAGAGATCCAGAGTCATGCAAGTATGGAATAGACTAACAAACTTCGAGGGATGGAGGTGGAAAGAAATAAACCAAAGAACTTATATGCATATATGCACAACCAATGGACACAGCCATTAGGTTGGGGAATGCGGGGGGGTGGGTGGGAACGGAAAGGAAGGAGTCAATGGGGAAAAAAGAGAGACATCTTTAATACTTTTAACAATAAACAAAATAAGAATAAAAAATAAAATTATGCCCCCATATCCAACTTCCGACCAACTTGAAAAAGCCAAATATGCTTCCCTAACCAACTACATACAATGTCCTGATTTTAGTTAGGCTGTCTCCCAACTTCCCATTGCTCTACAACATTGTTGATACCAATAGATGTTTTTAGTCTTTTAAATTTTGCCTTTATAGTAGACATGTAGTGGTTTTAACTTGCATTTTCTTAATTTTAAAGATGTTGAACATCTTTTAATGTGCTTATTGGTTTACATATCTCTTTTTGGAAGTAGCTATTTAAATGTATTGACCAATTGATATACAGTATAATGTACTTGCTTAGCTACAGAGTTCAATGAATTGTGAGAAAGGTATATAGTTGTGGACATTTTTATCCCAATACTTTCCCTTGGTTGTCTATTTCACCCATTTTAATTGGGTTGTTTGCTTTCTTATTTTTGAGCTGTGTAAGTTTAATATATATATATTTTTTTCTTGGATGTCAGTCCTTAAGCTTAAATAAGTATTATAAATTCTTGCATTTTAATTTTTAAATGGTGGCTTTTAAGGGGCAGAAATTGTCATTTTAATATTGAATTTAACATTTTTTATCCGTCATAACTTGCGTTCTACTTAAGAATCTTTGCCTAACCTGATTTTGCAAAAATAATAATATGTTTTCTAATACAAGTTTAATAGTTTTAACTTAGTATATTTATATATGATTTAGAGTTTTTGCGGTGGAGGTATTTGACAGTAGTTAAAGATCAAAATTTGTTTTTTGTTCGTTTTTTTTTCAATAAGATATTTAATTCACTTGCCTTATTCTCAACCATAGAGAGTAAGCTTTCAGTGTTTTATCATTAAGTAGGTATTGGCTATTTTTTTTGTTGGTGTGTGCCTTTTGTCTTTTTTATTTTTTCTGAGACTTTTTACAATCATAAACGGACTTATAATTTTGACAAATGCTTTTCCTGCTTCGATTGAAATGATCATATGTATTTTCTCCTTTATTTCATTAATGCAGTCAATTAAATTGATTTGGTTTTCTTATCAAACTCACCTTTTATTGCTAGGATAAATTCCACTTGGCTGGATTCAATTTGCTCTTACTTTTTAAGGATATTTGAATCTATTTTCATGAGGAAATTGGTTTATAATTTTCTTTTCTTATGATGTCCTCATGTAGTTTTGGTATTCAGATAATGCTAGCCTAATAAAATAAGTTAGAAAATGTACTCTCCTCTTTTTTCTGAAAGATTTTTTTGTAAGATTAGTATTATCTCTTTCTTAAATGCTTGATAGAATTTTCTAATAGGCTCTCTGAGTTTGGGGTTAACTTTATGCCTAGGTTTTTTATTGTAATTCAATGTCTTTAATACATAAGCCATTGAGATTTGCATTTATTCTTGAGTAAGTTTTACTAATAGAGCCTTTTAAAAAATGTTCTATAGGTTGTCAAATCTTGATGAATTAGTCAATATTTACTTAATGAAATCCCTGATATGTTTGGATTTAAGTAAGTCATTTTGCTATTGTTTTTCCATGTTTCTCAGTGTTCTTTGTTACTTATATCTTGTTTTCCTTGTTTCTTTTGATTATTTTTAGTATCTCATTTTATAATGAAATTGTTTTTATTATTCTCTAATTATTATTTTGTTATCTTTATAATTTACAGTGATGTTTCTCCTTTAATCTTGATATGGTCATTTGGAGCTTCTCTATTTTACTTTTTTTTACTCTAGATATGTTTATCAATATTACTGATCTTAAAAAACAGCATTTAGTTTCTTTGTTTTTTTTAGTCTGGTTTCTATTTTAATGATTTACACTTTTAATTTTATTATTTTATTTCTTCTAATAACAAGAAGAAATTTGTTTTTCCTTTTCTAGCTTCACATGACAGATTCATAGATCATTGATTTAGACGTTTAGGGTTACCAATATAATATCTTGAGTTATAAATTTCCCACTAAGCACTGTGTTTGTTTCATCTCACAAATTTTGGTATTTTGTGTTTCAATATTGTTCAGTTCAATACATTTCCTAATATCTCTAGTTATTTCTTCTTTGATTCATGACCATTCTTATGAGTGCTTTTTCTATCTCTAAATATTTGGGGATTATCTAAGGATTTTTTTGTTATAAGGCATAAATATTATTTAACTCTATTTTTGTTAACTTTATTGAGATTGTTTCATGAACCAGTATATGATATATGCTAGTGAATGTTACATGTTGACCTAAAAGGAATGTGTATTCTGCTGTAGTTGAGTTTTGTGATCTAAAGATATTAATTAGATCAATTTGGTTGGTAATGCTGTTGAGGTCCTGTGTTTTCCTACTAAGTTTGTGTCTAATTATTTTATTGTATTTTTTTATTTATTTTTGTTACAGATGTTTCTCCTTTCCCCCCCCATTGACACCCTCCTCCCCCTTCCCTGCCCACCCCGTCCCCAGCTTTGTTGTCCATGTCCATTGGTTATGCATACATGCATATACGTTCTGTGGTTTATCTCTCCCCTCCCCACCTCCTCTTCTGGGGATTGTCATCTATACTCTCCTTCCACATCTCTGGGACTACCCTGTTCTTCAGACTCTTATGTTCATTATATTCCACAAATAAGTGAGATCATATGATATTTGTCTTTCTCTGCTTGCTTGTTTTGCTTAGGATAATACTTTCCAGGTCCCTCCATGTCGTCTCAAAGGATAAGAGATCTTTCTTTCTTACAGTTGCATAGTACTCCATTGTGTATATGTACCACAGCTTTTTTATCCATTCATCTGCTGATGGACACTTGGGCTGTTTCCAGATCTTAGCTATTGTAAATAGTGCTGCTATGAATATGGGGGTACATATATTCTTTCTGATTGGTGTTTCAGGCTTCTTAGAGTATATTCCTAGAAGTGGGATCACTGGGTCAAATGGCAATTCAATTTTTAATTTCTTGAGGTAACATCATAGTGTTTTCCATAGTGGCTGCACCAGTCTGAATTCCCACCAGCAGTGTACTGGAGTCCCCTTTCTCCACACCCTCGCCAACACTTGTTGTTTGATGCTTTGTTGATGGCGGCCATTCTGACAGGTGTGAGGTGATACCTCATAGTTGTTTTAATTTGCATCTCTCTGATGATTAGTGATGTTGAGCACTTCTTAATATGTCTCTTGGCCATTTGTATGTCCTTTTTGGAGAGGTGCCTATTTAGTTCCTCTGCCCATTTTTTAATTGGGTTCTTTGTCTTCCTTCTGTTGAGCTGTATGAGCACTCTATATATTTTGGAAATTAACCCCTTATCTAATGTATCATTGGCAATTATGCTCTCCCATACAGTGGGTTGCCTTTCCATTTTGATGGTTGTTTCTTTTGCTGTGCAGAAGCTTTTGAGTTTGATGTAGTCCCATGTGTTCATTTTTTCCTGTTTCTGTTGCCTTAGGTGATGTATCAGTGAAAATTCTGCTGCGTGTGATGTCTGAAATTTTGTTGCCTACATTTTTTTCTAGGATTTTTATGGATTCATGAGTTACATTTAAGTCTTTTATCCATTTTTAGTTTATTCTTGTGTATAATGTAAGTTGATGGTCTAGTTTCATTTTTTTGAATGTAGCTGTCCAATTTTCCCAATACCATTTATTAAAGAGGCTGTCTTTATTCCATTGTATGCTCTTGCCACCTTTGTCGAATATTAATTGAGTATAATGTTTTGGGTCAATTTCTAGGTTCTCTGTTCTATTCCATTGATCTATGTGCCTGTTCTTGTGCCAGTACCGGGCTGTTTTGATTACAGTAGCTTTGTAGTATAACCTGATATCCAACATTGTGATCCCGCCTACTTTGTCCTTCTTTTTCAAGATTGCTGCAGCTATTCAGGGTCTTTTTTGGTTCCATATGAACTTTTGAAGTATTTGTTCTAGTTCTGTGAAATATGTCGTTGGTATTTTGATGGGGATTGCATTGGATCTATAGATTGTTTTGGGTAGTATGGACATTTTAATGATGTTAATTCTTCCAACCCATGAACAAGGTATGTGCTTCTACTTTTTTATATCTTCCTCTATTTCTTTTTTCAATGTCTTGTAGTTTTCTGCAAATAGGTCCTTTGCTTCTTTGTTTAAGTTCATTCCTAGGTATCTTAATTTTTTTGCCGCAATGGTAAATGGGATTGTTTTTTTAGTTTCTCTTTCTGTGAGTTCATCATTGGTGTATAAGAATGCTGTCGATTTCTTGATGTTAATTTTGTATCTTGCTAGTTTGCCAAATTCATTGATTAAGTCTAGTAGATTTATGATGGAGTCTTTAGGGTTTTCTATGTATAATGTCATCTGCAAATAATGACAGTTTCACTTCCTCCTTTCCAATTTGGATCCCTTTTATTTTTTCTTCATGTCTAATTGCTGTGGCTAAGACTTCCAGTATTATGTTAAATAAGAGTGATGAAAGTGGGCATCCTTGTCTTGTTCCTGTTTTTACGGGAAATACTTTTAGTTTTTGATCATTGAGTATGATGTTGGCTGTAGGTCTTTCATATATGGCCTTTATTATGTCGAGATATCCCTCTGTTCCCAATTACTGAGCATTTTTATCAGAAATGGGTGCTGGATTTTGTCAAATGCTTTTTCAGCGTCTATTGATATGATCATGTGGGTTTTATCTTTCATTTTGTTTAAGTGGTGTATCACATTTATTGATTTGCAAATATTGTACCAGTCTTGCATCCCTGGGATGAATCCCACTTGGTCATGGTGAATAATTTTTTTGATGTATTGCTGGATCCGATTTGTAGGTATTTTGTTAAGGATTTTGACATCTATGTTCATCAGGGATATTGGCCTGTAGTTTTCTTTCTTTGTAGTGTCTTTTTCTGGTTTTGGAATTAGAATTATGCTGGCCTCATAAAACGAGTTTGGAAGTCTTCCTTCTTGAATTTTTTTTTGGAATAGTTTGAGGAAAATGGGCGTTAGTTCTTCTTTGAATGCTTGGTAAAACTCCCCTGTGAAGGCTTCTGGGCCTGGGCTTTTGTTTGCTGAGAGAGTCTTGTTTACATCTTCAATTTCCTTCGTTGTTATTGGTCTGTTCAAGTTTTCTATCTCTTCCCAGTCCAGTTTTGGGAGACTATGTGTTTCTAGAAATGTGTCCATTTTGCTTAGATTTTCCAATTTGTTGCCATATAATTGTTCATAATATTTGTTAACAATCCTTTGTATTTCTGTGGTGTCAGTTATTACTTCTCTTCTTTCATTTCTGATTTTGTGTATTTGGATTCTCTCTCTTTGTTTCTTGGTGAGTCTAGCTAAGGGTCCAACAATCTTGTTTATCTTTTCAAAAAACCAGCTCTTTGTTTCATTAATCCTTTCAATTGTGTGTGTGTGTTTTTTTTGGTCTCCATGTCGTTTATTTCTGCTCTGATCTTCACTATTTCCTTCCTTCTACTTGCTCTGGGGTTTTCTTTTTGTTTGCTTTCTAGTTCTTTAAGTTGTGAGGTTAGGTAGTCAATTAGAAATTTTTCTTGTTTCTTGAGGTGGGCCTGTAAGTGCTATGAACTTCCCTCTCAGAAGTGCTTTTGCTGCATCCCATAGATTTTGTGTTGTTGTGTGTTCATTTTCATTGGTTACCAGGAAGTTTTTAATTTCTTCCTTGATCTCCATGGTAACCCATTCATTGTTCAATAACATGCTATTTAGCCTCCATGTTTTCAAATGTCTTTGCATGTTACTGTTGCAATTGATTTCTAGTTTCATGCCATTGTGATCTGAGAAGATGCTTGATATGATTTCAGTCTTCTTGAACTTGTAGAGACTTAATTTGTGCCCTAACATGTGGTCTATCTTTGAGAAGGTCCCATGTGCACTTGAGAAAAATGTGAATTCCGAAGTTTTGGGATGTAACTCTCTGTAGATATCTATTAAATCCATTTGATCTAGCACTTCATTTAGAGTCTCTGTTTCCTTGTTAATATTTTGTCTAGATGATCTATCCATTAATGTCAGTGGGGTGTTGAAGTCCCCTGCTATGATTGTATTGCTGTCGATTTATCCTTTGAAGTCCTCCAGAAGATTTGCAATATATTTTGGTACTCCTATATTGAGTGCATATATGTTTACCAAGGTTATATCTTCTTGTTGGATAGATCCTTTCAATATTATGTAGTGGCCTTCTTTGTCTCTAGTTATGTCCTTCATTTTGAAATCTAGTTTATCAGATATGAGTATTGCTACCTCAGCTTTTTTTTCCTTTCTGTTTGCTTGGAAGATTTTTTTCCATTCCTTTACTTTCAATCTATGTGAGTCTTTTGTTGTGAGGTGGGTCTCTTGTAAACAACATATATGTGAGTCAGGCTTTCTTATCCAGCCAGCTACTCTGTGTCTTTTTATAGGAGCATTAAAACCATTTACATTTAAGGTGATTTTTGATATGTACTTATTTATTGCCATTTTTGTTTAGTGTGGTTATATTTTTCTTCCTGTTTCTTCTACTAATTACAGCAGTCCTTTTAACATTTCTTGCAGTGCTAGTTTGGTGCTAATATATTCCCTTAACCTTTTTCTCTGGGAAGCTCTTTATTTGACCTTCTATTTTGAATGATAGCCTTGCTGGATAGAGTAGTCTTGGATTCAGATCCTTGTTTTTCATTACCTTGATTATTTCATGCCATTCCCTTCTGATCTGTAGTGTTTCTGTTGAGAAGTCAGCTGATAGCCTGATGGGGGTTCCTTTGTAGGTAACCTGTTGCTTATCTCTTGCCGCCTTTAGGATTCTCTCTTTGTCTTTAATTTTTGGCATTTTAATTATTATGTGTCTTGGTGTGGGCCTGTTTGGGTTCTTCTTACTTGGGGCTCTCTATGCCTCTTGAACTTGTATGCCTTCTTCCTGCACCAAGTTAGGAAAGTTTTCTGTCACTATTTCTTCAAATATATTCTCTAACCCTTGCTCATTTTTTTCTTCTTCAGGGACTCTTATGATGTGAATGTTATTACATTTCTGATTGTCCCACAGTTCTATTAAGCTGTTTTCCTGTTTTTTAATAGTTTTTTCCTTTTGGTTTTCTGATTGGTTGATTTTTTCTGCCCTGTCTTCTAATTCACTGATCTGGTCCTCAGCTTCCTCTACTCTGCTATTTATTCCTTCAAATGTGTTCTTTATTTCTGCTATATCATTCTTCATTTCCACTTGGTTGGTTTTCAATGTTTCTATATCTTTACTCATGGAGTTGATGTCCTTACTCATGCTGTTGAGCTTCCTCAAGATCATGGTTCTGAACTCTACCTCTGATAACTTGCTTAACTGCATTTCATTGATCTCATCTTCAGTAGAGTTCTCTTGTTCTTTCATTTGGGATTTGTTTCACCATTTTGGCTATATCAGTGGGTTTTGGAGCCTGCCAAATTTTCCCTGTGGGTGATAGTGTTCCTCTGTTTGTGGCTCCCTCTACTGGGTCTGGATGAGCATGGGAGGGCCCACATTAAATTCCACTGTCAAGTCTTACTTTCCTGGGTAGATTTGCAAGCCCAGGAATGGTTCAGTTTTCCTCTAGCTTTTTGCCTGGAGTCTATTAGTATCAGTTACTCAGGGCCTTGGAATGTAGCCCTCTGGTGTTCTGCATAAGAGGATTTCCAGAGGGTGAGACAGATGCTGGTTGTTAATGAGCCTCAATTTGCATTTCTTTGGCTCACCTGGAGGGGGCTGAATCTCTGAGGGAGGGGCTGCTCTTTCTCTCCACAGCTCCCGGAAGGAGCAAGCTGGCCACCATCCTGTGTGGCTGTGATTCAGCAAAAACTCTGAACGCCCTCCAAATCCTGGGTGTCCCCACAGAGTTCCAGTCCAGTCTGCCCTCTCTCTGCTGGAGCCCAAAGTGAGTGGCTGTAGCCAATCTAGTGCTCTGTCCTGGCCCTCTGTGCTGTGGAGCCAGCTTGGGATTCTAACCCCGAGGGCGCTGCTCACAGCTAAGGCTGCTGCTGTCTGTGGGCTCCCAGCCCACCACCCTCTTGCACCTCAGCAGATCCTACTAGTGTCCCTCTTTATATGGTGTTTTCCCGCTGCTTTTCTCTTGCTTTTTTCCAACGATTTGTCTTTATTTTAGTTGTAATTCCCATTTGGTTCTGGGAGATCATCTGTGTAGCTTCCATTCATTCTGCCACCATTTTTTTTTCCTGTCTAATTATTTTTAAAATTATTGAGACTGTTGTAAGATCTAATAATAATTACAGATTTATTTAATTTTTAGTTGTTATTTTTGCTCATTTACTTTGACACACGATTTTTGAGCAAATATACATTTAGAATTGTTAATAGAGATTTTAACATTATAAAATGTGTCTTTATCCTTAGTAATATTCCTTTTTCTGAGATCTTGGAGTAATGTTTATGAAGCCATTCTAGCTTTCTCATGATTAGTGTTTACATCATATATTATTTCATATTCTTTTAATTTTAATTTCCTTGTACAGTCGGCTTTCGTTTATTGCGGTTAATCAGTTCCAGACTCTACCACGATAAATGAATTTCTGCGAAGTAGAATTCTGCATTTATACAGTCATCCCTTGCCACTTCGCCACTTCGCGCTTGGACTGTCACGGCTTCATTCTATCATGGTTTTTTCAAATACTATACTATACTATATTTGAAAAAACCGCGATAGAGTGAAGCCGTGAAAGTTGAAGCACGAAGTGGCGAGGAACGACTGTATCTATTTATTTGAAGCATGTTTCCTGTAATACCACATAGAGGATTTTGTTTATTTAAAAATCCGGTCTGACAAACATCTTTATTCATAGTATTTAGGCTTTTTTCATTTAATGTAATTATCAGTGCATTGGGATTCAAGTCTTCTATCTTGCTATTTGTTTTCAATGTATCTCACTTATTCCCTGTTTTATTTATTTTTTCCTGTCTTCTTTGGAGTATTTTATTTATTATTCAATTTTGTCTTCACCTTTGGGCTATTAGTACTATTCTTTGTTTTAGTTTAATGATTTTTCTTTTTATATTGAAATATATTTGACACAATGTAAATTTAAGGTGTGCTTTTAGTGATTTTTCTAATGATTACAATAAATATCTTTGAACTATCACAGTAATATTACTAATACTATCATTATTATTAATATTCTACACTTAGTAGAATAATAATCTTTAGAGGACACTGTGAGATAAATTTAGCAACATTCTTCCAGTGCCTTCTTTCATTTTTTGATCTATTGCCATCATACTTTCTACCTTAGTTACAAACACATGCTGTTGTTCTTTTTGCTTTAAACAATTAATTATCTTTTAAGGAAATCACATAAAGAGAAAATTGTTTTCTGTTTTTCGTGTATAAACTATTTCTGGAACTCTTCATTTCTCGTAAACAACCAGTTTCTATCTGCTATTATTTGCTTTCCACTTGAAGAGCTTTTCTTAACATTTCTTGCAGCACAGATCTGCTATTTTGCCTTCAAAAGATTTTCAAGAGATTAATGGGCCCTTTGGAGAAGGTTTGTTGAATTTCTGTTGGCATAGTTTTTATCACTTTAAAAACATTGTTTCATTGACTTCTGGCTTGCTTTGTTTCCAACAATAGTTTTCAGTCACTGTGTTTTTTTTCCTTGTAAGTCATGTGTCTTTTTTCCTCTGCCTGTGTTTTAAATGTTCTCTTTTCATGGTTTTTTACCTGTCCTTTCTTCATATTTTGTCATTTTACTGGCAAAATGTGTTGATATAATTATAATAACAGAATAAAAGTGTTCCTACAATTTAAAAAATACTTCGCAATATTATAGCATGACCTTGAATTCCTCAAAGAAAATTGATCTCCTTTTATCCTTACTGAGAACAGTTATCTGTTACAATGGCCATTTCTACAAGAATGAGAGAGCTTAACTATAAAATACCTTTCATTTTTTGGAAGTATATCCCTTTAATTATTTCAGTTGTGATTAATGACAATCACCAAGTGGATAACCTGTGTTTTTTATTGATTCCAAATTTATTGAGATTATTTAAAATGTGTGAACTTTTACTTTTAGGCTGGAAAAGAGAATAAACACTATTATTTCAATAAATATATTTCCAATGGCTGAGAAAATGTTAGATATCTGTTTGTATACCTTATAAGTAAAATGATTTGAAAAACCTCATAAAACTACTGCACCTAAATGACAGTTTTAAAAGTAGTAACTTGTCACTACATATTGAGTATTTCAGTGACACTCATGTTTCTTTTTTATGGTGTTCCTGGTAATTCACGACACACACACTATGTATCTACTTGCATTACTTTGGGTTAAATAGGTGGAAAATTGCCTCCTTCACAGCAGAGTAGAGAGGAAAGGCTGCCCTATCTATTAATGAATCATTCATTCATAAGCAACCCACTGGGTTGGAGAGAATTGGAGTCAATCAGCTAAAGGTTGCCTATATTGCCCTGGATGAGAAGGGACTGCTTAGGATGGGAAAAGAATCTCAGTTTAGGGAGAAGAGTATGAGAACTGCTATATGTATCACTTTCCTCCAGCTGTTGTAACTTTTAGTGGCTTATAAAAACACACATTTGCTCTCTTAGAGTTTCAGAGGTCAGAAGTTGAAAGTCAGTACCATGGGCTAAAGTCTAGGTGTCTGTAGGCTGGTTTCTTATGGAGATTCTGTGGAGAGATATGACTTCTCTGCTTTTTCTAGTTTCTGGAGGACTCCTGCATTCCTGGGTTTGTCACTTTTTTCTTCCATAACACCAGTCTTTTGTTCAGTCATTACATCTCCACCTTCTCTATAGTCAAACCTCTCTCTGCATTCCTTTTAAAATGACACTTGTGGTTACTATTACAGGCTCTGCCAGATAACCCATGATAATCTTTTCACCTCAAGATCCTTAATGTAAACATATTTGTAAAATCCCTATTGCCATATGAGGTAAAATTCACAAGTTCAAAGCCTTAGAACTTGGATATCTTTGGAGGTAATTATTCAGCCTACCACTATATAGTCCTCTTTGTCTAAATATGCTAGGATTTTTTTCCCAACAAAGCAATCTTTATATTGTATGACTCATTATTAAGTAGTTAAAATAAGCATGATGCCCAAAACACTTTTAAAAATTGTGTTATCTATAATGAAAGAGTAGTTGAGCCACGCTTTTCACAAAACATGATCTTAACCTATCAAAGTAGAATTGGCATTTTTTTTTGACATGTCTCTTCTTATGTCTTGAGGAACTGATTGTCCCATATGTCTGTACCATTCCAAATTGAAAACCATTATATTGGATTAAGGTAACCACCCTACCCGAGTGTGCTCTCATCCTAATTTAACTATATATCTACAAGTATCCTATTTCCAAGTAATAAGATCACATTCTGAGGCAATAGGGGTTAGAATTTCAATCTATAAATTGCATGGGGACAAATTAACATGTAACATACTCTGGGGTGAAAAGCTGTTGACTTAAACTAGCCTCTGTCTTTTATAAATGAGATAGTGGAGCCCAGACAGATTTGGGTTCTAGCAAAGATCACTTAGTAAGTGATAAAGATTTGGCTGATATAATAACTCAGGACTCCTAAGTCCCACTCCAGGGCTCCTTCCGTATTGTTTGAATTGGTTCTGTTTTGAATAATTAAGGATAGAACTCTGACATTTCTTGGCTGATTTTGGCTAGGTGTATACTCTAGAATATACATGTTTTAAACAAGTAGCAGAGCCTGAGTTTAACATTTTCTGACAAGAATTTCAACCCAAGAGAACACTTGTGAGATTGCTTCATAAAAAGAATGTTGGCAGCTCATCCCATCTCAATTGTAATTTCAAAGAAATTGCTCATCAATTTTATATATGCCCTCATTTGTGCCAAACAACTTTATCATGTCAGAGGCAGCAACAATGATTAATTTACTTACAGAACACTCAATAAGTCATCCGGGAAGGATCTCACTTTTTTTTTTTTTTTTAATATCTACAGTATTTCTAGACAGTGCCTACCTTACTAAAACTTTCCTGGGTTTAATGAAATTTCTATTATAAAAACAATTTAGTGGCTTAAAAGTAACAACAGTTTAGCAGCTTAAAAGCATAATCCTCAGACCTATCTTCAGAAATCATTAGGAAACTTAGAGCAGAATCTAGACATAATATAGATTTAAAGTAATTTTCATGTGACTAGATATTAATTTGAAATGCCAAGTAAGTGACATCAACATTATTTAGATTCCTTCCATCATCACTTTTCTTTCAATGACAAAAAAACCAAGAGACTTATTTGTATAGTTCAGTCTGTTTTGGTTTATAATAGACAATGCTCAATAGGAAACCAGTTAATACTGTTCAGAACAATTGGGATTGTGTTGCCTGGAACTAGTAAGTACTTTCCATAGAAACAACATAGGCCTAAGCAAAGTTAGAAAACTTCAGTTGGTGGTGAGACCAAAAAAACATCTCCTGTCCCTCTGAGTAATTCTCTCACCACTGCCACTCTTTATCCGTTACAAATGAAACTAGGACCATGGAGAGGGGCCAATACCTTGTCATGTTCAGTCCCAGGGACAGCCAAGGATGCAATGCAAATCAGGCTAACTGAAGTGTGTGTTTGTTTTTTTTCCTCTAGAGTAGCCACATTTTTCTTACCAAACTGTAAAATTGGATTTAATTTCTTATCATAAGTTGGAAACTGGAAAATGTTAAACCTGTACAACTGCAGACCTTTTCATCATTATAGGTTTAAATTTAGGATAACCCCAGGATAAGCCAACTGAATCCACTGACACCAGCTATTGCAAAGCACGGCATTGAGTAATTTTACTTTCAGCTTTCAGGAGATGACAAAATTATAAACACAGGATAGCCTGTTCATTAAAAAGTAAATACAGATATTACTTTCCACATCAGAAAAATAAAAATTAATTTTTAAAGTTAAATACAAATGTTCTCTTATTATCTTGAACCTTCTCCTGGCCAGTGTGTGTGGCTCAGTGGTTGAGTGTCGACCCATGCACCGAGAGGTTGCCGATTCCATTCCCGGTCAGGGCACATGCCCACCCAGGTTGCAGGCTCAATCCCCAATAGGGGGCATGCGGGGGGCAGCCAATCAGTGTTTCTATCTTTCTCTCCCTTTCTCTTCCCCTCTATCTAAAAAATCAGTAAAAGTATACTTTTAAAAATATCTTGAACCTTCAAGGGTTGAAAAGATTTGAATATTTAATATCAAATTTTCATGAGTCTTAGCTAGAGTTTTAATGTAGAAAATTGGCATTCTTTATGAAAAGACATGTAAGTAGTATTTGCTGCTTTGGAATAATAATTTGACAGCCAAAACTTTTTAATTAAAGGAGATAGAGAATGTTTCCACACAAATACTCATAAGTCAATTAATTATCATAAAAACAAATAGCATTTATTTAAAATGACATTTTACATTTTTGGAATATCTGAGATTAAATTGAAATGCAGAAAATGCAAACCTTTCTCACCAAAACTTTGTTCATTTCTCATTCTTTTTTTGTCCACAGTCAAACTTTTCTTTTTAAAAACTTTCACGGAAAACCAGTTAGATGTGAATTCCAAACTGCCAATGCTTGCCAATAATTAGCATTTGCAAAATATGTCCGGGGTGTTCATTGTCCTTTGAAAGTTCTCGACTGCCCTGTATTCTTTAAGAAACCTTTCTTCTCTCCTCCAAATGGGAAATAGCCAAGAAACTTGCGGAGTTATTTCCTAGGGTAGTTTCTTTGTGTATATAGCTTATAGAAGCAAACGTGTATATAGTGTAAAAGAAGTGAAATGTCATTGAGTAGTTTTCCCTAGATATTTTCTAAAAGATTTAGAACTGCAAAGGGCCATAAAGTTCACCCAGAATCAGATTTTTAGGAATACGTGGGAGCCAAATTTCTTTCCAAAACTCAAAAATTCACAATTTCCCCTGATAGTTTTTGAGAAATGAAAATACAGCAAATCCTCAAATTACATTTTTGTTCAGTGTCATTTTGTTATAAGTTTGGTAAGCCCCCTTAGGAACTTACTCTTGTTTATATCAGTACGTCTGTGCTAAAATTGGGTTCTATATACATGGTTTCGCTTAAAGTTGCAAAACCTATCAAAAATACTAAGTGAGGATTTACTCTACTACACTGAAAATGCAGAATAGACTTGTGGAGTGGGAAAACTTAGGGAATTTACTAAAAAAATTGTCTTAAGTGTGACCTTGACTGAGTGTAGTCATATAAAAGGAGTTAAATTACCTTAAGAACTATCTAGTTGGTTTTTCATTGTGTGTTATATAACCCAAGATGGTTTTAGCCTAGAGATTTGAACTGCATCATTAATGCTTCATTAGACATCAAAGGGTCAGGATAAATTACCTCTAGGGCCTTATAATCACCTCTGTCTGACCCTTGTTTCCCACCGGAGGTGGTAGACCCAGTGTCAATGTAAGCCATCATTTCCATAAGCATTTTGAGAAAGAATTATAATTCCAAAAATATTCCATTTTCATCAGCAAAATGTAGTTCATTTCTTAAAAGTAATAATAAAGCACTTTTTTTTCCCTAATGTAACTTCAGGAAGCCTTATATTTTAAGAAATTCTTTTATTTGTTTATTAGTAAATCTTAGCTACTTCTTTCAACAGTAATATATAGATAGGCTTGCTGGAGAGCACAGAGGTTTATTAACTTTGCTCTCATCACTTGAAACTCAGACATTCATGTAAATGTTGGCATTTGGCAAAGTGGTCATAGAGTACACAAAGGAAGTGGCAAGGAAAATAAGAAAAAATGGGATTGAAAAAGAAGAAAATTGCTTCCTTCAACACAAAATTCCCTTGAGGGTTTTTGACGCTGTATCAGATTGAAGAGGTGATTTCTTCAAGTTCTGTTTTTGACTTCACCTTACCTTGGAGAAAGAGAAATTCAAAAGTGAATGTTGAAATGTAATCCCCATTGTTATGTATGGTATTTGGAGGTGGGGCCTTTGGGAAGGCTGTGTCCTCATGAATAGAATGGTTGTCTATAAGAGAGCAGAGTGCTTGCTCCCTCTCGTTCTGCCCTGTGAAAACACCAAAAGAAGCTGGCAGTCTGAAAACCGGAAGAGGGCTTTCACCAGAACTCAACCATGCTGGCACCTGATCTCCTCTAGGTCTCCAGAAACTGTGATGAATAAGTTTCTGTTGTTTATAAGCCACCCAGTCTGTAGTCATTTGTTACAGCAGCCCAAACTGACGCTTGTGGTTCTTTTAGTTCACAAAAGAAATAAGCACAAAAAAAGTCTCAATTTGTTTGTTAGAATACCTAGTTCTAGGTAGTATGGTAGTAATCAAATTTCAAACTTGATTTACAATTAGATCTTCTCTCGTAGGCTGGTGACTGCAGGGGATAATGATTCACAGTTGAATTCTTTTGGGTACCTCTGTCTTGTGTATTTTTCTCATTCTTTCCAAATCCCTGCCCACTCAGCTTCAGATCTCTCTAGGATCAGGGCAGTAGTAAAAAGGAGAGGTAAAGGCAGGGGAGGCCACTACACTGACTTCACCTTCTCTGGGCCAGTAGGTGTTGACATGGGCCCTGTGGGGTTCTTGGTTATATTACCTTTAAGTGTGACTGTGTGCTCAAATTTTCTGCACTAGTTAATTAATACAAATTAATATATAGTTAATTAATACTAATATGTATATATTTGAGAAGAGAGAGAGTGCAATGTATGAAGAAGAGCAGGTACTGGCAAGGAATGGGAAAGCAGAATCTGCAGAAGCCAAATTTGCAAGTTTGCACTTTGACCCAGAGTAGCTCTGAAGCGCACTTATCGGTGAAGCTCAGAATATGAAAACTTGCAAGAGAATATCAACTTAAAATTCAGGTTTTATACTTATGGAAATAGAAATATTTGGCATTTTCTACAGGACCAAATATTTTACATATTTAGACATAGAACTTATTCATGTGGAAACATTTAATCTGCATGTAGCACATTTAAGAGTATAGAGTAGCAATTTAATGATTTAAATTGTATTATATCAAAAACAAACACAAATAAATCTGGACCCCTATATCTTAGGCATTTACATATTTGGTCATTGTATCATTGTCTTAAAATGAAACTCAGGATCTCTCCCATGGCCTGATTCACTTGGAGCTAAACTAAGATTTGCTTTCAATTCAAAAGCTCTGAAAATTTAGAGTAATAATAAAAAGCTCTTCAAAAGAAATAATTAGAATTCTGTATTTGTTTGTGACAGGAGTAATTGCTTAAATTATGTGGGGTTCATTGTAACATTGTATTTCATATAGGATGAAAATTGTCAGGCATTGTGCTTGCTTCTGGAAAAAAACAGCAATCTATAAACAACAAGACTATCTATCCTGGAGGGATGAAATGCACAAAAAGTAACTCACTTTTCAGAAATAATAATTCATTTTTTATCTATTTTTCCTCTCCCTGCTCCTAAAACCCCCTCCACTGCCACCGCCATTTCTGAAGGGAGGATGAATTGCTAAAGGGCTAATTCTTGAGGTAAACTGCATAGTTTAAAATTATTGCTGAACCTGCACCTTGCCTGGCTTCATATTTCCATTTTTATTAGATATTTATTGTTCTTTCTTCTTTAAAAAGCATTGTTTAGGTTGCATAATTTGTATATATTTCCATTTTCTTCTAGATTACACATATAAAATCTTTTCCCTGGAAATAAATACACTCAATCATGAGAGAATCTTAACCTTCAAAGTTCCTGAAGCACATATTTTTTGGATTTTATGTCTTTAAATACATATAATTCACTTCCAAATTTATGATGAGAAGACAGTATAGCTATATGCACAAGTCCATACGTAATAGGAACAAGCCATATACTTAGTTTCTGAATTCTGCCTTTAATTTGGCAAAAAGCTATAAATATGGAAAAGGTTTTCTACATTAAGCTCTAAAGAACAAAAAATATGTTCTTTTATTCCCACACTGCAGAGATTTAGAAAGAAATATCAGCTTAGTAAAATGTTACTTGACAGACATTTTAACCAATGTTTTAGGCTAGATTTTTGAAGTTTGAAATTGGTCTGTCCAATCCATGCTCTTCTGGGAGTGACCAGCGGTAACTCCCCCATTCGATGATAAACTTTAGGTTCTGGAGATAGTTTTCCATTTGGATTTAAAATATTTACTTGGAAAAAAGTTGGTTTAGATCACTGAAATGTAATTTTAGCTTGATGACTAAGCTTAAACCTCATGCTGATCTTCAAGGCTTGTTCAAAAATAAAAATATAAGGGTCTAAGCCTTAGATTCTCAACCTTTCTAATGCCGCGACCCTTTAATACAGTTCCTCATGTTGTGGTGACCCCCAACCATAAAATTATTTTTGTTGCTACTTCATAACTGTAATTTTGCTACTGTTATGTCTTAGGCGACCCCTATGAAAGGGTCGTTCGACCCCCAAGGGGTCGCGACACACAGGTTGAGAACCGCTTAGAATTATTCTAAAGAATATACCTGGGTAATTGTGAGTCATATATGTTCCCTTTTTTCCCCCACTATTGGACCTCCCCCCCCCACCATGAATGGCTTGGTTGACTTAATATATATTTAAACAATGAAGATTATTTTTTTCACTAATGAAAACAAATAATGAAATATGCTATATTAATCCGTACTTTTTGGCGAATTTTTGTTACTCTGGTGTATAATATAAAGAGAAAAGATTAGAAGTACTTTTGACAAACACTTTATGAATACTTACGCATTTTGTAGGAATCTTTCAATTCCAGAAATAAACTTCCTAATGTATTTCTAAAGGATGGACCACAAAACAATGCTCTTTTGAATTCTTTGCAGGTTGCTTTTTTCAGCCATTTTGAACACAGTTTTAGGAAATTGTTTTGAAGATTAAAATCCCCTGCTACATTAAAACAATATTTCTTCAGATACACGGATTCCAATTCCTTGATTTATAAGGTAATGCCATCATACTCTGTAGGGTAAGGAGAGTTCAGGAGACAAAGTCCATGCTTAGCTGACATATGCACATGTTCACATATAAACAGTAGTAGTGTATTTGCATTGTACAATAAATGAAATTATAGATTATAGATAGTCAAAATAAAACAATCAAGTCTTCACGTTTCCCTTACACAGAGATCACCACAGTTAACATTTTAGTTTAGTGCATAAGAGATGCTGGAACTGGCTTCTGTGTCTCCCAGACATAACTGTACACATCTTTTTCCAACTGTGGATTCAGCGGCATCACATTGATATTGTATTGATTACCATACAGCTGATTACCATATTGGGAGTATTTATACCATGAAAATCAGCAAGTGCTATAAATAAAGGTTTCCACCACACATCCCTAGCAGGTTTACCAGCACACTACTATCTATGCCCTTCCAGAACTTTCTCTGCACATATATGCACATATAGGTATATTTCTATCACAATTAGATCATAAATATATGTCCTGTCTTACAATCTGCTGGTTTTGGTCATTAATTTCCACCATTCCATTTCAATAAAATTTCATCTCATCAACCATCTCAAAATGTCTTAACTTGACATAAAATATCTTTTTTACAGCCGATTTGACCTAAAAATCATATGCAGTGTGAGAATTTTTAAACTCCTCCTGAAAAAGATTTTACTTATCATTTTTAAATGCCAGATACTAGAATCATTTCTATAATAGCAAAGCCAGATTTGGCCTCTTTGTTCTCTTTCAGACATTTTGGACTCCTGATATAAGTTTAAATTAGGTTGGGTTATTTTTTTTAGACAGTGAAGGGTAGTGGTTAGTATCTGAAGCTCTTGAAGTTAGGCTGCAGCTATGCCCCTCGCTAGCTCAGTGATACTAGGCAAGTTACATAACTCTGCTTTTCCTCTTATAGTTACTTGATGTGGAAAATGGAAATGATAGATACCATCACTGATTGTAAAATGCACATTTTTTTACTTTCCAATATCTGTTGTATCTGAAAATCAATGTAATAGTTTATCAGCTTTGTTTTCTTTCTTCATGGCACATAGAACTGTTGTATTGTAGGTCTTGCAATCAATGGTACAAATAGAAACTTAGATCAAATAAGTTATAATTGACATATACGTTTAAGAATTTTATTGTTTATATATGTATACAAATATAGATGTATAAATGTAAAAGCCTAGAACACAGTAAACATGTTATTAGTTTTAACTATTTTTGTACTGATAATACTGATATGGGGAAAAATAAAGAGGTTCTTTTTAATGGACATTTTCTCAATAAATTAATCATTAATCTTATAGTTTGCTAAAACTCAAAATTTTAATAGGGAGTTGAATATAAATTAAATAAAGTTTTAGAGAGATTTTATATTTTGATTCATAGAATGAACTGTTTAAAAGAACAAAAGAATTTCTCTGTGGATTTTTAAAAAATTGTATGAACAGGTCAGTAAAGAAAAAAATGCTTACCAAAAGAACATTCCTGTAGGCATTCTTTCAGTGTTGCTGAGGAATTCAGGCTCTAATAGGACCACTAATGAAGATTTAAAGTTTTTAATTAGGCATTGTTAATGAAGGTACTTACTAAATGTAGCTATAAGCATTTAAAATGAAATATAATGTTTAAATTTCAATACTGACTCAATAATGAAATATCTTTATGGCCATAAATTTAAGGGTGGTTTATTAATGTTTGCATCACAATTAATCATGCAATTATTTTATCTTTTTTATTTTTAAATTGTAAAAAGTGTATTGAGAGTTGAAAGTTTAGTAAACCTTTACAAAAATATCCAGCCAATTTCATGAAACCCATGACAGAGTATGCGGAAAATTAAGGTGGATCATTTCCTAAATTGAAAAATAAATATTATTTTGCTTTACAATCTAGAAAAAGTTGCTCTTGATATATTTTACTTATTTAGAACATTATATATTTATTTTTAAAATTATGGATAACCCAATCAAGCAGTTGACTTAAGTAAAAAAAAAAGTATAGTCACATTAGTACTTTGGAAAGTATGTTAAGAAAAATAGAAAGAGGTTAAGATATATTAGGGTATAGTTGATTTGTTTCAAGTTTTTGGCATCCTCTGGACATGTCTCCCCTTATTGGAATTATTATCTTTAACATGAAATATCATCTTCCAAAATGATTTTAATTACAATGATAAATAATTAAATCTGATGACCAAGCTGTATAAATGAACCCATTGACTAACCATATACTAACAACAGTGAGTTGTATAGAGCGGATTCAAAGTAAGAAAGAAAAAAATTGTCAAATGACTAGCAATGAAATTTATGACCTTTCCAAAATTCCTGGACACACTAACTCTCCTGAGCAGCTTCTGGGTGTCACAGACAGTGCACTTTAATGCATATGCCAGGAAAAGGTCACTGAAAATGGAAAAACACATTCAATTGTACATGTCTTCATGTTAACTTATGAATTCAGTGATTTTCTCTTTAGGAAAACTAAGAGAAAAGAAACATATCAGAGGTCAAATATATGAAAAGAAAGTGAAAATGTAGACTTGTAATTACTTTCCTAGATTAACATCTGAGTGGACGCAATGAAAGAAAAGCAATCATGAGGAAAATTTACTTTTCTTTGACTAGCCAGAAATGTTACTTGAACAAAGAAGTATTACAATACAGTTTGTGTTTATTCCATGACTATAGATGTTATTTCTTCCTCATTGATCTTTTATTAATTTGCAACTGCATCACAAGAATACATTAAAAACATACAGTTGGAAAGCATTTCTGGTACAATGCTTTTATTTTACACATGAGGTAATAAAGTACATGAGATGAAATTACCATCACAGGGTCACAATAATTCTTAACTATAAAGGCAGAACAGGTACATGACTTTTCTGACTTCAAGTTCACTGATATTTTTGCTACGTAATGTTGCCAGCTATGCATACACATTATACTCATCAGCTTGATGACATTTCCATTCAGTCATAAAACTTCCAAAAACCTTGGAGGAGGTGACACAGAGAAATATTTTGTATACCAAGTTCAGAAAGAATCATTTCAATAAATGTGATGCTGTTTTCTTTTTTATTATATAATTTAAATATGCTGAGACCCAGACTTCTCACTCAGAGTAAAAGAGTTTTTTTTTTTTTTTTCCCAAAGACCCTATTAAAGTATTAAATTTTAGGATTTACATCATCTTTTAGTGTCTATTGAAGAGATCCTGGATGCTTGTGAACGTGACCTTATAGTTAATGTTCTTTCTATATATATGCCTTTTGGCAAACCAAGTTTAATCCTTCCTGTGAGTACTGTCAGACAGGAATAAAGGTTCCCTACAATGGTCTGTACAGCAATACTATTATTATTAATTTGTTTGCTCAATAAAGTCTAACTTCGGGAGAGAAAGCTTCAGTTTCAGGTGATTACATTAATTTGTGTCACATTGAAAGACTATAACTAGGAATTATGAACAAATAATCATATTTGGTTCCATAAAGAATCATAGTATTAATAGACACACTGAACTGCTTTTATATAAATCTTTAAAATTTTTAATGTATTTGTGTCAAACCACTGAAAAATATAGAGACTATGTAAGTTTAGTATTTGATTCTATTCCCAGGAAGTATCCATAGTATTGTTTACTAATGTAATATTTAATTCTGCTTCAAGATATTTAACCATCCTGGGCGGGCTGTCAGGCACCAGTTGCTGACAGCCACAGCCTGTGCCAGCCCCATGGGTCCCCCACCTGGCATCAAGCCCACATCCCAGTCATGTGCCCTGACTGGGAATTGAACTGGCAAACTTTTGGCCTTTTGGAGCATGGGACAATGCCCAACCAACTGAGCCACACTGGCCAGGGCAAGAGTTATAGCTTCTTGATTAATGGATCCTTTTATCATTTTATGAAATGTCTTTATCTGTAGCAATTCTTTTTCCTTAAACTACAAATAATTTGATATTATTGTAGCCAAACTTCTTTTAAATTATTAGAATTTTCATAATATATCTTCTATCCTTTTTTTAAAAAATATGTTTTTATTGATTTTTTAGAGAGAGAGGAAGGAAGAGAGAGATAGAAACATCAGTGTAGGAGAGAAACATCGATCCTGCACGCCCTCTACCAGGGATCGAGCCTGAAACTGGAGCATATGCCCTGACCGAATATCGAACCAGGACCTCTCAGTCCCTGGGATAATGCTCAATCCACTGAGCCACACCGGCCAGGCATTCTTCTGTCCTTTTTTTAATCTAAACTATTTGGCTTTTGATATTTATAGCTCATTTCTTATAAACAGCATATAGTTGGGTCTTGCTTTTTTATCCAAACTGACAATGGCTGCAATTTTTTTTTGGAAAGTGAGGTTTTAGTTTTTTATATTTCATATAATTATTGAAACTGTTGGTTTTAGTGTACCATATTCCTGTTTTTCAAACTGGTTCCATATGGTCTTTGATTCTCTGTTAAATATTTCCTGCCCTCTTCTCTATAAACTAAGTATTTTTTACTATTCTATCTTCTTTATAACATATTAACCAAATATTTGTTTGCTTTGTATATTTATTGTTAGCACAAAACATTAAAAATATACATCATTAATTTATCACTATCTAATTTTAAGTTACTATAACACTTTGTGTAAAATTTAAGAACTTTATAACAGTATAGATTATTCAACTCCTAATTTTTTCTCTTATTGTCACATATTTTACTTTAGCATATACTATAAACCCTAGAATATATTGTCATTATTTTGCTGGAAATAGCTAACTGTATTTTACATAAATTAAGAAGATAAAAAATCTTCTAGTTATACATTTACTTGTTTCTAGAGTTCTTTGCAATTTCATTGGGTATTATTTCCCATCAGCCTTAACAATGTCTTTTAATATTTCTAGGAGTGTAGGGCTTCTGGCAATAACTTCTCTCAGCTATTTTTCTATTTTTAAAATTTTTATTTTACCTCCATTTTTGAAAGATTGTTTCACTGGATATGGAATTCTAATTGACATGATATTTTTCTTCTTTCAAAACTTAAAAGGTGACATTCTATTTCTTTATCTTGTGTGTTGTTTCTTTTTTTAATTGAATTTATTGGGGTGATATTGGTTAATAAAATTATATAAGTTTCAGGTATACAATTCTATAATACATCATCTGAATATTGTATTGTGTGTTCACCACCCCAAGTCAAGTCTCCTTTTATCTCCATTTACCCACCTTTACCCTCTTCTACCCCACCCCTCCACCCCCACTTTTCCTCTGGTTTTCGCCATACTGTTGTCTGTGTCTGTGAGTGTGTTTTTCTCTTGATCCCCTCACCTTTTCCCCTTTGAGACAGCATGGATGGACCTGAAAAATACATATGCTAAGTGAAATAAGCCAGTCAGAGAAAAACAAGTACCATATGATTTTACTTATATATGGAATCTAATAAACAAAATAAACTGACAAATGAAATAGAAACAGACTCATAGAGACAGAGAACAGACTGACAGCTGTCACAGGGGAAGGGAGTTGAGCGGATGAGTGTGTGTTGTTTCGGAGGAGAACACAACAGTTGTTTTTATCCACTGTTCTCATACATATATAACTCTAAATCTATATAATGTTTCAGTTTCTTTTCTCTTAGGATTTTCTCTTTATGTTTGGTTTCCCACAATTTGAGTATTATATGCCTGCTTGTATCTGCCCATGTAAGTGTATGTATGTATTTATCCTGCTTGGAATTTGTGCAGCATTTAAAATATATATGTTGATATTTCTCATCAAGCTTAGAAAAACAAGTTTTTCCTTGCCCTAAACTTTTTGCATTTTGGAACTCCAGTTGTGTATATTCTACTACTAAATATTTTCCTACAAGTCAATGAGGCTATGTTGGTTTCTTTCATTTTTTTTTTTCCCTTTCCATGTAATAGTTATTCTAGTCTCTGTTGCCCTGTATTTTGGTGAATTGACAGAATACAATCTGATGTTAGGATATCCAGTGGATTTTTAATTTCAGATATTGTATTTCTGCATTTATAATTTTCATTTTTGTCTTTGTTATAGCTTCCACTTTCCCCTAAGTTTCTTTATATGATCAATAATTTATGTCCATGTTTTTCTTCAATTTTCTGTGCATATTTACAATCATTAAATCCCTTGACTGCTAATTCCAACATCTGTGTTATCTTTGGATTTTTTTTTAAATCAACTTCAGTCTCAAAATCAACTCTACTCTTATTTGAACTCCAAAGATGCCTAGCATTTTGCCACCTCTGCAGTTTTTGCACAGCTCCAGCCTTTCTATTGTGTTCTATACCATAGCTCTTGCTCTGTTATATTAGTATTTGGCCAAAGAGTCAAGAACTAAAGGGGCATATCTGGAACTATTGTTCTGTGCATATCCCTCCATTCTAATACCTTATCTCCAAAGTCTAAACAATCTCAACAGTCATGAACACTGATTCTCTTTTTCCTTCAACTGGTTAAACTATTTCTCTTTATTTGGGCTCCACTTCCCTTTGCTGAAGTTTGGAAAATTCCCCAGTTAGAAAATTGAAGTAAATGTTTAGCTCTCCTAATGTATTTCACTGCTTTGAATGATCAAAGCATTTCATAATATATTATCCAATGGTAAATTATTTATTTAATAAAATCTTCAGAGATGCCTAATAGATTTGCTTTGTGTAAAACAAATGCTACTAGAAT